>CM062640.1:14856049-16150034 GCA_025617555.3 Puccinia polysora | reverse complement strand
CTTACAGACGCTTCAATCAATAACTTCTGGAACTCAAGGCCAACTTCAGGGGTATTGCCCCTTTGGTTTCCACAACATGACAACATGTGTGAAATATGTAATTGACCAAAAGCTCAATAGTGGGGCCGTGGTATTTTGGTCTTTCTTTCCTTAATTATTTAAAAATATAAGGAGTTGGATTTCAAGGGTGGGGTCAGTGAGTGACCCTACCTAATTTTCAGTGAAGACTCAATTTCTGTAATAATATCTATTATTTTCCTACTTGTTCTTAGTTTAATTATATTATTATTATTTTTTATGTAATTTTTGTTACTTTTGCAGCTTGCTTTGCAATAGTAGCAAGCTGACATTCTCAGAAATCATCACATTGACACCTTGGAAAAAATTTTGGTCCAATTTTTTCAATCTTTTTTTCTAGGAGTCCAGGATTGAATAAGGGCAAAATTGGTTAATTCTGGACCTATGATCACAACTAGGGATAATTGCTTCAAGATTCCTGCTTTTCTTGTCCTTAGGGGTGCAGTGGATAAATTGATGAGATTTCAAACTGCCCTAACCTTTGAGAAGCCCAACGCCACTGAACCTGTTCCTGCTCTTAAATTTTCTGAGTCCATCAAAATTATGAGGAAAATGGACGCCAGAAATTTTCCTAAATTTAATCCTCAGGCCAGGAAAGAAACAGAAACTTTCAGTGATATCACCAAGTTTCTCCAAGCTTTTTAAAACAAGATTGATCAAAAGATTTATGCTCTTGCTGCTCCCAAACCTTCTAATTTCATTCCTAGATCCACTCTGGTTTTCTATTATTGTCATGGGGAAGGTCATGGAACCGGACTATGCCCAGAGCTCCAGAAGCACAAGGAAGAAAAATTGGTGGAACAGAAGGGAAATAATTTTTTTTCTACCTAATGGTTCTCCAATCCCTTTTGATTCATCAAGTCCTATCCATCACATGGTGGCTTCTTTCCAGCCATGTCCTCCCAAGTAAGCGTCTTTGGGCTCTTGGATTTTTGATCTTCCTGTGGTACTCCTCAACGGTAGTATCACCCAGGTGTATCCTACTCCTGATTTTCTGAATCTTATCAATTTGATCCAGCTAGAAACAACATGAGGAACCCAAAACTAAGAAAGCTCCTACTATGCCATCCACTATCCTTTGTAAGCCGTTCAAATGTTGATTCTCTCCTGAGCCATCTTCCTCTGTGGTGGAAGATATGGACACAGAAATGGAACACCTGATGGAGAGGTTTCAAAATCATACTGATCCTTCTCCTGTTGCAAAACCTTACCCTACTGATCCTGTCATAATCCTTGCTACACCTGATAATCCTCCCTACACCCAGCGCAAATTTTGGTTTGAGAGGGCAATCTCTAAGGGCCACCCCAATGCTGTGGAAGAGGTATGAAATAAAATCTCTGATGCTAAAATTCCTGATTTATCTTTTGCTGAGCTCCTGTATATTTTTCCCTCTGTTGTTGAAGGGATGAAGAGATGGGTCTCTCTTTTACATGTGGAAATTTTCTCTGACAAGTTGAAGGTTTCCTCTGGAACATTGCTTGAGGACTCTAGTGGAACTGATCCCTCCTCAGATTCCAACCTGTACTCTTTTCCACTTGGTTTTCTTCCATTTTGTCTTGGAAAATAGGATAGAAGGGTTTCTCTATTGGTCAAATCTGGTTCCCAACTTAACCTGATCTCAGATTCTATGGCCTGCCAACTCAAGCTCAGTCCTAGAGTTAGCTTCAATTCTGAAGTTTATGGAATAGGTAATCAGTCTTGTGAGTTAGTTTTTATTGCTGAAAATTTTCCCATTCTAATTGATCAAAATATTGATGGAACCTATCATTTTTGGATTAGTTGTTTTGAAGGACCTATTATCTTGGGTCAACCATTTTTAATCATCTTTTGTGCTACATTGATTTTTTCTGATCAAGTTGGGGAGATAATCCTTCTTCCCAATGCTGATGGAAGGAAGATTGAACTTCTGCTCTGCTCCTTTCATTCTGATTTTTTGGAAAGAGATTTCCCTAGTCATCCTCCTAAATCAGTTCTCAAGGGGAAGAAGGAGGAAGCTTCTAATTACTCTCATTTTTTAGAGGTGTCATAAACCAAAACCTAACCTATGGCCATCAGAATCACTTTTCTAATATAAGGAAAGCTGTCAGCTTTCTACTATTGCAGAGCAAGCTGCAAAAGTAACAGAGATAAAATAAAAATTATAATTATACAATTAACCTAAGAAGAAGTATGAAAACCATGAATATCATTACAGAAATGCATTTCCCACCCAAAATTAGGTAGTTTCACTCACTGACCCAACCCTTGAAATCCAACTCCTTATATTTTTAAATAATTAAGGAAAGAAAGACCACAAAACCACGGCACCACTATTGAACTTTTGGCCAATTAAAAATTTCACAGGTATCGTCACGTACAGGTTTCACACCTAAAATTCAGTCAGAATTGAGGTGTTGTAAATATTTTAGGAGTTACGGACGTAAATGTGTTATGTCACAATTCCTGCACGCAGCGGCAGGGGCCAATGCACCCGCGCGCGGCTGAGATACATCCCTGTCACTCCATCAAGGTTGTGAACACAGCCCCGGGCCTCTGACAAGTACGCAGCGGCGGGACTATGGGTTGACAAAGTTACAGGCGGCCTGAGAAGCTTAGGTACCGCGTGAACATGCCACAACCCACACGGGAACATTCTTCATATGTAATAAATGTTCCCGTGGATAGCAGATAGTCTAAAAGTACATAATATTGGATAAAAATACTGAAATAACCCTTATACATATTTTTTATTAAATATAATTCAAAGTACCAAGAATGTCGAAAATAAGACAATGACAACTTCTAAAAATGCATTAAAATACTTTAAAATACTATTATGACAATTTATAGACATCAATGTTTTTGTGCATACTAAGAAAACCAATGATGTAAAAATATTACATGAATTCCCATGACTTATATTTTTAAGTAATTATTTTAGTAAATCAACTGAAACTGGAAAATAAGGATTAAAATCAATATCATGACTTTACTCCAATTATTTAATACATAATGAGAACTCACCTGTCATCAGAATTTCCGTAGGAATGTCTATTGAAATAATTTTTAACTTACTGGTAACATTTACTAAGGATAATTAATTAAATAATACATAAATAGGACAGATTAGTGTGATTCACACGTCCTAATATCAATTACAAAGTAGAATAATTCTCATTCACTGAGGAATTAGATGCTACCTGTGCTACAGCACCAACAAACACGTGAAAGGCTACCACTGGTTACCCTGCTAGCCTCAGTGTCCGTCCCTTTGATCCCCTGTACCCCTCCGAAGGATAGTATTTCAACTCCAAAGTTATAAATAAAAAGCTCTTTTGAGTATATTGATGGGCAGAGACCCAGTTATATTTATATCCAGACACCGTTCCAAGTTATTGAAGTACTTATAAGAGATAAGTAAGTGATTTATGGCTTAGTCTGATTAATAATATCCGTCCTCAACCTCTTTATATCAATTTAAACTGCTGGACAACCTTATAACCCCAGTATACAGGTTTAACCAATCAGCGCATTTCCAAAACAGATACCCTAATGATTTAAGAATATACCAGTGATTTTCATTATCCTTTCTATGTTGAAGCAGCTTGGTTACAAAGCCCTGCCACTCCACCATGTATTTTATATACATATTATCTTTGGGCAAAATATCCTTTAAACTAAAGAGCCTAAAATAACCAGGACTACGTGTTTTCATACTGAAATCCCTGAAGAGAGGTTTTAAAGATCTGCAATATAATTGTGGCCCCTCTATAAAAATATATAATAATCAATTCATTCATATTGATTTATAACAATAAACCATAACCAAACCAATTAACCTTGCAATAAGCTTAATCCAAATATTTTACAGATTTTTGCTGCATTTATTAAATAATATATTTATTATTTATTCTATCACCTCTGGCAGCTAAAAGATAGCAAAGCTCTTGGCATCCAGGAGTCTGAAAATAGCTTCAATCCTCAAATTAACTCAAAAATGGATTCTACACAAAAAATAACCTACAGTCACCCAGCAAAAGTACCCATCTATCCCTCATGGATTAAAAGATACAGCCCAATCAGGTGGCACAGCTCGCTGAAAGACTTCTATGGGCATTGTAAGACTCCAAATGGTGCTAGGCCGTGGCAGTTCTGTGGAGGGGAAAGGTGCTGTGTAGGCGGCACTCCTGAGCATTACAAAAATATTTAAATGTAACCAAGATCAAGGTCCAGAACTTTCAAGTGAAGAATCAAGTAGTAAGTATAAAGTTTGAGAATATTTGGTAGCAATGGAGCCGAAATATCTGAGGCAAGATTATGTAGGAGATATTTGATCAAAATAGGTAAAAGTTTCTTTAAAGTTCAAGATAAAAAAGTGGTTGTATGTAAACAATGCCCACAAGCTAATAACTCTGGTTGTCAGCAGAAGATTGGGGATGATCATCTCAAACCCCAACCAAACTCCAGATTCTCAATGAAGCTGCCCGACTCTCAGCAATCAAGCGCTTGAAGGGTAGAAGATAAATGAGGGTGGTTGTACAATACAAGCATAATGTTTTGAGAAGCTCTAAAAGAAAACAATAACTGATTTGAACAGGGATAATCTCAAAACTTCTCAAGGAACTCAAGAGTAGGCGGGCAGAATGCAACTTTGAAAAATAACAGAGGTATAAAGCTCTGGGTTTTAAGCTTAATGAAACATCTTCAATCAAACGTGATTGGCTCCGGAAAGGTGATCAAGAAAAGATCAAGACCAGTATGGTCAAAGGAAGGGATCAAAGAGTGGCGTAACACACTCTAGAATTTTAACAGACAGAATTCTCTTCAACGAGAAAGGCTATTGGTTGGTGCTAAGGATCATGCCTCAAAGGGGCAAAGATTCAGGTTGAAATGGAGCAGGGGGGAAAATCAAATATATACCTGGTGATAATGATTATAAATTACAACAATAAAGGGGGGAACAGATGCACACACTCCCATGGATGATTTAGCAAAAAGGTAGGGGAGAGTGCCTCCTTTTATGGGCCATGGGCCCCCATAGACTATTTACAAATCATGAGACAAATAGGGCGGAAAAAACAACAATTGATTTTTTTATAACACACATTAGAAAAAAAGAACTGATGAGAAAACAAAAAACAAAAAAATGAATGAAGTAATGAAAAAAATCATGAATTAGCAGGGATGGAAGACACCAGCCCGTGCCAATGATGGGCACGGCAGGTGACAGATTACAAGGGAGGCCTGCGCGGACAGATGTCTGATGGGCCCAGCCAATGGATGAGCAACAGCGGGCCCTGCGCGGATAACAGCAAGCCGCGTGGAGGACCACGAGATTTGCAAGCAGGGAAAGGTTGGGGGTTGCAGCAAGATGAGTGCGGTCCAAGATGGATGGCAGGTGGTTGTCCAACCGGTGGAGGTTGGAAGGATGAGGTAGCAAGATAGGTTGTTGGAACAACAAATTGAGTCAGCGGATCAAGGTTGTTCCTGTGACTGACCTTGCGCGGGTGATCAAATGGAGGCTTGATCTGATTAGGGCAATTAAGATCAGATTTTGACATTTTTATAGAGGGAAATGGGATGAGAATGGGGTGATTGATACCAATAAGCAGGATTGCAATGAGCAAGATTGGACGGATTCAGGATGGTTCTCAAAGCAATGAGAAGGTAGCTCAATGGGTCAAACAGGCGTGGGTGAAAGGGGTGTGAGTGAAAATTTGCATTGATGTTGTCTTTGACAGTGATGCCAGTGTTTGTGTTTGAGTAAGGAGGTGATTGGCAACAGTCAATGGGCTTGGAAGGCTGGAGGAGTAGTGATGATGAATGGCCATTTCCATCAATGTTGATGACAATGCTGGTGCTGGAAAGGGTTGAGCCAAGCCAAGCTGGTCTTTACCCACGCAATTTGGCAAAACAAAGAACCAAAGCAAAGAGGACAAGGATAGAACACAAGAATTAAGAGGTTTTGACACCCCAGGGACCCATCCCTAAACCTCTGGGATTTGGGGAAGCTGGAGGATCTGGAGGCTGAAGGGACCTGATTCAGGTAAGGGAATACAATTCTTTTTTTAAAAAAAAATGATGAATAAAAAACCATAAAAAATTTAAATTTTTGGCAATGGTCCTGAGGTGTCCAGATTTGGTCACCAGAACATACTCTGGAAGAATTTAAGTACATACCACATTCATTAAACCCATACATCACCCAAACTTCTCACCAGCCTATACAGAATTAATATATGCAAGACACTGCATGCGGCACCAAATAAATCACCTCATCTGTACACAGAAATATATGCAAGCAGGCACATGCAGTACTGAAGAAATTAATACAGCACCAAAAAAATCACCTCATCTGTATACATAGCATTATATGCAAGCAGGCTCATGCAATACAGAAGCAATTTATACAGCACCAAAAAAATCACCACACCTGTATACACAGCAATAAATGCAAGACACTGCATGCAGAGGCTGTACAGCATCTTACAGAAAATGATACATAAGCAAGATATGCAGGGTACTGCCTGAACAACCAGAAAAGCCACCCACAACCACAATTCATCCCCTAGGTGGCAATCCCCCCTGATGTCTATGAATAGAGGGCCTCTCTCCAGCCATTTCCCCCACATCCCCCCAGGCACCCAGCCTGGGGTGGCCACCCTTATAAAGGATAATGACCCCTTATATAAAATATTAAACCCTTATAAAAGGTATTAAACCCTATAAAAGATATTAAACCCTTATAAAAAATATTAAACCATCATCATCAACTACATTGACCATCATGAATCATCATCATCATCATCATCATCCATAAACAACCATCATTGTCATCATCTATCATCAACATCATTCATCATCATCCATCATCACTATCATCCATCATCATCACCATCACCCATCATTATCATCATCATCAATCAGCATCATCACCATCATCAATCATCATCATCATCCATCATCATCCCTCATCATCCATCATCATCATCAACCATCATCATCCACCTACCTCATCCATCATCAACCAACATCATCACCTACCTCATCCATAATCAACCATCATCATCACCTACCTCATCCATTATCAACCATCATCATCACCTACCTCATCCATAATCAACCATCATCATCACCTACCTCATCCATTATCAACCATCATCATCACCTACCTCATCCATCATCATCATCATCAATCATCATCAACCATTCATCATCAGTTTTCAATTATAGTCTCAACCATTTCAACCTTATTCAGTCATCACCTGTAAAACCAAAAGAGTATCAATCAGTAACCAATAAAACAAGATAAGATAGATAAAAGATTAAGAATGGATGAAGTATTTTTCCCTTCCTCAGCTTCTATCCTCCAAGTCACCCATTGGTTCCACCATTTCTTCCTTATAAAGCTTGAAATATTTGATCCTAGGTCTGATAGAGACTACTATAGTAGAAACTCTATCTGAAAAATGAGCCACCAATCTCCTTACTTTTATTTTTTGTGAGACAACTATAGTACTTAGAGGGGCAGGCAATTCAAAACCACCCTTGGTATTCATCTATCTTATAAATATTTGTAGTACTAAATTCCCCCTCAAGTGACTTCCAGAAAGCTATTTGCTAAGCTTTACCCAATCCCAAAGGAGTCTCCAAACTGCTGAGTGGGTCTAGAGATGGGGAGGATAAATTGGGGATGGTTGGAGGCAACCATCAGTGAGCAGGCTAATGGGTGATTGAATTGGACTCAAGGGGATAATGCCAGAGGTCCAGGGGGATCAATGGTGGTCATTGGGAAGGGTATCATGGTTGAGTGATGAGGATGGATGATGCAAGCTATGGAAGTGACAATTGAAAGGAAACCATTGGGTGATGGCAGCAGGAGGCAATCAATGACGGTGATCACAGGAAATGATGATCAAGAGGAGAATGATGAGAAAACAATGACTGGTGGGGATTTTTTGCGTGTGCTTGGCCCAAAAAAATTGGATTCCAAAGGCAAAGAGGAGGAATTTAACAAACAGCATGAGGACTTGCACACCCCAGGGAGCCCTCCTAGACAGCAAGGACAGGGGGACTTTGGGAAGAGGGAAAAGAAGAAGGTTTCCATACCAACACAAGAATTTTTTTTTTTGATAGACAGATGAAAAATTATATAAAAATAAAAATAAAAATTTTCCCTTTTCTTATGAGATTTCCCAACTTGGTCACCACAACATGGCACACACATCAGTGCCTGCGTATTTTAAATAAAACTTTATCAGTAAAGGATGTAGGATGGTATTTATTTATGATTTCATCATATACTCTGATGATTGGGAAACGCATATGTACAAATCAACACTATTCCTTAAGAAAACTTTGGCTTTAGGACTCAAAGTATCCATGAAAAAGTGCAACTTTGGACATGGATAACAAAAGGCTTTAGGAAATATTGTCTCTTGTTTGACCCCTACAGCTTATCAAAGCAAGATAGAACAAGTTATTAACAGGCCTATTCCTCAGAATAAAATTGACGTCCTCTCCTTTATCATTTTCTGCAGTTAATACAGACATTCAATACCCAAATTCTCCCTAATAACAAAACATTTGTACAAAATATGCAACAAAAAACTTCTGTTTGTGATGGGTCATGAAGGACTCAAAAAATATGAGGAAATCAAAATATCCATAAGTGCATTTCCTTTGTTGATCCAACCTGATTACATTCAGCCATTCAAGATATGTATAGATGCTAGTGTGGATGTACTAGGAGCTTCTTGACACCAAGAGATGTTATAAAATCAAATACCTGTAGAAAAACCTATACTCTTCATATATAGACAAGTGAAAGATACAGAGAAGAGATATCAGACTGTTATGCTTTCAGAACTCTCACAAATACAAATACTCCAATCAGGAACATGCTTTTATTGCAGATAGCTACACATAATTATAGAATGAAAATTATTATAATCCACAAAGCCTGAGCCAAGCACCAGAATGCATACAGCCTTAGTAGAAATGCTCCAACCAATGACCCTAGAAAACCTTCCCATGAACCAGAAGATCATGACATATTACCTATACTCAACATAAATATGCTTTAACTGGAAGCCCAAATTATGGGAATAAATTTCTGTGAGGTGGAGAAATCCTGATCAGAATCTATCAAATAGACTTATAAATTTGATCTAAGAACTCTGATCCCTGAATTTCAGAGCAGTTCACCCACTTCTGAGGTAGTAAAAAGCCTAACTGAAATTCTACTCCAAACTTACAAAGAATGAAGGTTTACACCATGAAATGGTTGAGAATCCTATAGGCACCAACACTCTGGTATCATTTTCATAAACCAAGAAGAAAATATCAAGCATATACTAGCTGAACTTCATGATAATTTTTCCTCATGACAACTTTCCTCAGACAGAAATCTGCAAAATTTCAAGCAAACTGCCTGGCGGATAAACTGGACAGACCTAAGTATTAAGTATTTCTCTACCTGTGAAACTTTCCCAAAATCCAATAGAGCTGATTGAAAAATTTTGGTCCTCCTACAAAAGATTCCTCAACCTAGGAGCAGGTGGAAAGTAATCACCATGTATTTTTTGACACAATTACCACCTGGAGGAGCTTTTTCCTACAACCGTGTCTTGTTATTAGTGGACAGGTACTCCAAAAAGGCTATATTCCCACCCCATAAAAAGGAAGTAAACTTTATGGATGTAGCATTACTCTTGTGGAAAAAGCTTATTTCTGATTTTGGAGTACCTAATATCACCACAAGTGATAGAGACCATAATTTAGCTCCTGAGGTTTTGAGAAACCTGCATGACATTTCAGGAACCACCTTAGCCTTCTCTAATGCTTATAAGCCCAATACTGATTGACCAGCCGAGAGGTCAATTCAAATATTAGAAGATATTCTCAGAATATTCTGTTGCTTTGGGCCAGAATACAAAAACAACAGATGGCTACTGCCATGACTGGGTAACCCTCCCACCTGCACTAGAGATTGAATATAGAAGTAGCCAAAACTCCACCACAAAAGAGGATCCTTTTTTTATAGAAAGAGTTTGGATCCCTAAAATTAATAAAGACAACATCAACAACCAACTGACCAATGTGCATCCTAATTTTCTGGACTTTGAAATTATGAGAGACATGGCCAACAAGCATAAAGAAAAGTGTGTTCAAGATTCTTTTGATTATTCCCAACAAAGATGGGATAAAACTCACAGGGAGCCAGAATTCAAAATAGGATACCAAATCTTTCTCTCTACCACAAATTTGAAAACTTGGCTGGAAACAGAAATCAAAGAATTGCTTTTGCAAGACCATTCCTTATCAAAAAGCTCCATGGTAAAAATTCTGTAGAATTCATACAAAGTGATGAACTCTCCAGAAAATACCCAGTCTTCCTACTACGTCTGATCAAATTTTTCATCCCATAAATGAAGAGAAAGTCTCCACATCAGAAATACCAATTTAAGCTGACCCTGGAAAGTAAAAATGTAGAAACAGAAAGATCCTTTAAGACATAAAAGAAATTTTTCAAGCAAAAGATTCCTGACTTTACCTAGTCACATACAAAGGTGAATTGGCTGAAAAATATAAATGGTTACCAGAAAATAACATACCAGATGGATCTGTACACATGGGAAATTACAGAGCTAGTAAGGGAAGCTGTACCAAGATTTTTTTTGAGATTTAGTCAGATCTTGGAGTGTGGGAATGTTGGCTTGCTACAATGCACAGAGAAACTATTCAAAGTACCACCAATAATAAATCAACAAGAAAATGATAAAAAATAAAATAATAAAATAATTTGGTAGAACACAGATAATAAGCAGGAAATCACCAATCATTATCACATATTGGGATTCCCTACCCAAAATTAGGTAGGGTGACTTTCTGACCTTACCATTGAATTCTCACTCCTTAATAAATTGAAAAAATATAATACAAAGAGTCCAAAAATTTATGGCACCACTATCATGATTTTTGGCAATTTTGATTTTTCACGTGTATTTTCACATATAGGTTCAACCACTAAAGTTCTGTCACAATTTATTTTTTGTGTATAGTTTAGGAGTTACAGGAGGAATTAGGTTTTGAAACAATTCTTGCATGCAGCCCCACTTCCCTGCATACAGCCTGCGCACTCCAAAAACAGCCTTGCGTTTTAAAATTAGCGTAGATTAATCAAGGGCCCAAATGAAAATTATACACCAGGATCTTGAATGCAGCAAATCAGATCTGTGCACCCTAGATCTGCAAAAGAAGAAAAGTTTTGACCAGGTAGCACATCTAACTACTAAAACATCCATGGATCAACCATGAAAATTTAATGAAATGAAAAATTCATGAAGGATGGTCTCAAAAAGTAAAATATTAAATAAATACACAGAATATCAAATTATAAAGTACTTAAATTTGAAAAAAATACCACAAAGTGAAGACATCCGGATCTTTGAGGACCAGAAAAAATATCAAGATGTCAGAAAATAAATTGGGAAAAATTTATAAAATGATGAAAAGATAATGGGAAATCAATAAAAAAATGTGACTTCTAACTTAAGTCAAATATAGATAGTAAAAAAATTGACTATTTGCAGGATCACCAAATCAAAAAATAAACAAAAAGACTGTTGAAATGCAGGGATTTATTTTCTTTCATCTGTTTTTATTATTAATCTCATTCTAAAACCAAAAAATTCTTAGTTTTTTTGATGTAAATTTGGAGAAACGGATGAAGCACAGAGGAATAGCAAAAAGAGGATCAGTACTGAGAGGATCTTCATTTCAAGGCAACAATAATGTTTCTGACCAGAAGGTCTAGGGGAGCCTTGAGTTTTTTTGATCTGATTGTTCTCTCTGGTTTGGATTGTTATCTCTGGTTCAAAGTTCTGGCTTTGTATACTTAGGCCTTGTTCTGCTCTGGGATTGGTGGATTTGGTGTTTGAGTTGATCTTAGTTGACTTGCGCCCACTTGCTTGTTGTCTTAGGGTTTCTGATAAATGCTTGGAAGGAGGTGGAGGCCTTGGTCAATTATTTTTTGCCTTGCTCAAGATAAGAGGAGGTTGATTGGTTTCATGGACAGTTTTTGGTTAGTTTCTTGTGGTTGGTGATGAGTTTTTTTTTCAATTGGGTGGTCTTTAGCCTGTATTTTTTGCTTTTTCTGTTGGTTTGACTTCAGTTTTTTCAAGGCTCTGAGTTCTAATTTTCCACCAATTTTTTTTGTTGAAGAGGACAGATTTTGAAAGTTGATTAATCAGATTCTTCATGTTTTGATATATTTCATGTTGGAAGTTGAAGCAGTTGAGTAGATAATCAGTGAGGGGATAGGAATGAGAAATTATTGGAGGAGGATCTTTATTGTAGTTGTATGGGAAATTGGGATGAATCTAAATTTTAGCATGTTAATTTTTATAGCTTTAGAAAGTTGTCCCAATTGGCATACCTCACCATGGTGGCAATTAAGTTGCTTGGGGAATCAATTACATCAAATCAACTACATTATTCTTAATATTATGGAATTTCAACACCCTCCATGCCTTGGGGTGAAGAGTCAAATTTTCAGTCTAATGAGAGTGGTTGAACTACTAGCATTTGCCAGAGCTTCAAAAACCATTTCTTTCAAGGCAATTCACCTCGCTTCAAGTTTTTTGTTTTTTTATAGCTCTCTGATTTATTTGATTTTAATGTCTAGGTGTTTGGTATTGGAGTTTGAGCAAAATTTTTTGATCTTTTTGTTCATTAATTTTTTATTTACATTGAAGATGAGAGTGAGCAAAAAGGGGGGCCATAGTTCCTGAATCATTTCTGATATCCACAGGCTTTCCTTGTGACACTTTGCAATTAAATTGAATTTGGATTTGGTGGATAATATTATGTTTTTCTTCTTGCAGCTATCCCAGGAGGTGGTTAAGTTGATCCCAAAGTGGATTTAACCACTTCTTGAGTTTCTGGATTCAAAATATTCCACCCAGGTAGCATTGCTGAAATATTCAAGTCTAGAGGAGAAAGAAAAAGAGTAAGGAGAAACAGAGAGAGATTCCGAGGTGGTTCTAGCAATTTATTTCAAGTAGTGAATTAATTCCTTCCAGTGGTTTACTCCTGGGTTTTTATTGAATTGAGAAAGAATGGATACTGCTGGGGCTATATCTGGTTGTGGTTGGCATGAGAGATATTTCAACATTCCAGTATAAGTTATGTGGTTTATTTTGAGCTTTCTGAACCATTCCATTTCTTCCTTGGTTTCCTTCAAGAGTTGGATGATTTGCATAATAGGAGTGAGTACCAGTTTGCAATTGGAGAGCTCAACAAGTAATCATAATTAACACTATGAAGCCCCAAAACGTTTTATTCCTGTGACAGGATGAATTAGAATCCAATAAAAATAATTTATAAATTTTCTGTAGAGTATTTTAATCTGTTTTGGTGAGTTGGTGACCAAGTTTCAGGTCTATGCAAATTTGGAAAACCCATATTTCAGGTCTCCTCAATGGCGTAATGTGTATTTAAATGGAAGATTCCATAGGCATAGCCCAAGGGCAAGCTCATAATTTGTTTGAAATTCCAAAAGTTTTGATTATCCTTTGGAGATTGGGGGAGAGCAGAAAGGATCCAAACACCAGATTTGGGTATACCTTTGCAGGGTTGATACAAAGCTTCTTTGGGTGATTTTTACTTCCAGGAAATCTCAGAATTCAAGTTAAACCTTCATCATTAAAAAACTTTATTTTTCCAAATCAAAATTATTTTGGTGGTAATGGTTTCCACCTAGTTCTTTTGGAGATTTTAAAGCTTTTACTGCTTCATTATTCAATATAAATATAATATATTGAATTTTTTAATCATACATGATATATGAATTTAAATTAACTATTCAACTGTGTCTTAGTTGTGCAAGAATACCCCCAATAACAGTGCAACTTAAATTTTCTGAGAGATTGAGGTGGGCAGAGGCTGAAGCAGACAAGATCAGAAGACAAGCAAGGCAAATAGATTGGGAAATCAATTGATTTTTTGAAGAAGGCTGAATTTTGAGGTGAAAAAGGTTGCAAGTAAATTTCCAAGCAAGGCGGAAACATAAGGTACAAGCAAGGTGGCAAAATGAGATGCAAGCAAGGTTGCAAGGATTTTTTGGATGAAGTGGTTGCCCATGGGGTGCAAGAAATATTGCAAGTAAAAGCAAAAATGATTTTTCAGGATGTTGAAGGGGTTGGAAAGACTGCAATCAAAGATCAGGCAAGGTTGGAAGTTGATGAAGGATTGGAGTACAAGTTTGCAGACAAATTGTGATCAATTCTGCAAAATTATGTTCTACAAAGGCTGCAAAAGGATTTGTGACACATTGCAACAAAATAAGCAATTTTTTTCAAAAAACCTTCAATTCCAATTTCATTTTTCTCAGTTTCACACATGAAAAACTCTCATAATGATATTTGGTATCCATCCTCCCGCCACCCCACAGGTATTAAACCCTCAATTGATGTCCTTAGGACTAAATTAACAAGCAAAGCACATTTTAGATACTCAGTATGTCAGGAAAAATAGCAAGAAAAGCAACATCTTTCAACTAGATGTTGGGTTCACTGAAGAGACGCAGAGGAGTGAGCAGAAAGAAGGATGGATTTTATTCAGTCACAGGAGAAAGCAAAAAAAAGATTAAAAAGAAACAGATAATGCAGAAAATAAGTCTTACCTGAGGAGACGCAGAGTAGTGAGCAGAAAGAAGGATGGAGAAGAAAAACTTCTGTCTGACTTGTCCTCCGTCCTCAGGTAGTGGTGGTTGACAAGATATCACAGATCGTGTGACATGAGCAGTGAAAATGACATATGAGCGCGGATGAAACATAGACTGAGACAAGTATGAGTGAGAGCGTGTGACAGACGTGTGAAGCACACCTTTACATTGATATGTCTGATGGTTGAGTCATGAAGAAACTGATATGAGGAGAAGGAAGTAGAATAAGAAAAGAAAAGAAAAAAAAGAGGTAGAAACAGTATGGTATAACTGCAACCTGTTGGGTGGGATCAGACTTAAGTACTCCAACACCCCCCCATGCTGAGCACGTCATACTAAGCCAAAAGGAGAGCGGTGTCTATGAAGCATGACCCTGGGGAGAGGCTTTGTGAGCATATCAGCAAGCATGTCAGCGGTGGGAATGTGTTGAACCTCAAAAAGAGACCGGTTGATGCATTCGCGAATGAAATGATGCCTTGCGTCAATATGCTTCGTTTGAGAGTGGTGGAGTGGATTTTTCGCCAGGGCTTCAGCACAGCTGTTGTCAACAAAAAGAACAACTGTTGAGGAATCCCAAATGCGGAGCTTGGACAGCAGATTGCATAGCCTCAGGCCTTCCTTACAGGCGTCAGACAGAGCCTTGTACTCAGCCTTGGTGCTGGAGAGGGAGACCGTGGGCTGCTTTTTTGATTTCCAGGAGATTGTGCCTGATCCAAGCTGATAGGCGTATCCGGAGGTGGATTGCCTGTCGACGCAGTCCTCAGCCCAGTCAGAGTCTGTATATCCAATGAGATCAAGGGACTGGCCTCCAAGGACAAGTCACAGATTGGCAGAGGTCTTGAGATATTGCAGGATCCGGATTGCGGCGCGCCAGTGATCAAGTGAGGGGTCCTGAAGAAATTGAGAGAGCGGGTTGACCTCAAAAGCAACATCAGGGCGCGAGCATTGGGAGACCTAAAGCAAGGAACCAATGAGTTGGTTGTATTTGAGCGGGGCTTTAGGGGAGTCTGGAGTCCGCTTCCGGAGAAATTTGAAGGAATTTGCCATTGGAGACCAAATGTTTTTTAACTGAGTTGAGGGCAGGAAGCGGTTGTAGGCAGATTTGATGTAGTGGGACTGGCCAATGGAGACAGTCTTAGCTTTCTGGTCGCGCTGGACAGATAGTGACAGAAATAGATGGAGATCCTTGTCCGAGCCAACCTTGAACTTACCACTGATGCCAGTGACAAAACTTTTAACAAAACCGGGCGTCCCCAAAACGGTGAGGTCATCAACATGAGCAGCAACTACTCCTTTGATAACCCCACTGTCAAGCTTTTAATAGAGAGACGGGTCATACAAGGACTGTGATAGGCCAAGAGAGACCATCGCCAAGCTCAGCTCAAGGTTACACTGGCGAGGAGATTGGCGTAGTCCATAGATCGCGCGTGAGACTTCACAGACCCAGTCAGGGCGGGACGGATCCTTGAATCCTGGCGGTTGGGGCATGTAGATTGGTTCGTCCAGGTGGCCGTTCAGGAAGGCAGTTTTGAAGTCAATTTGACGGCCAACCCAATCGTTGTGACCTAGGAGAGAGAAAACAAGGCAAAGACTTTCCATGCGGAGAGTTGGAGCGAAAACTTTTTCGAAGTCAAGCCCACGGATTTGCGAGAATCCCATGGCCACGAGGTGGGCCTTGAGCTTAAGAATCAAGCCGTCCGGTCGGCGCTTGACCTTGAAAACCCACTTACAGCGGATGACCTTCCTGCCGTTGGGAGGAGGGACAAGTTTCCATGTTCCCATACCCTGTAGTGAGGACATTTCTTCCTGCGCGGAGAGAACCCATTGGCGACGATGTGATGATTTGAGGAGCTGTTTCCAGGTCTCCGGAGCAACAAGGTCATCTTTGACGGAAACGGATTGAGAGAAATTTCCGTAGCGACTGGGAGCTCGACGTTGCCTTGAGGAACGGCGGACGGGGGGAGAGGGGAAGGGGAGGGTGACGGTTGGAGCGGGAGGAGAGATAGCAATGGGAGGAGTAGAGAGAGGGGAAGATGTGGTGCGAGGGGAAGGTTGAGAATCACGGACGGAAAAGGGAGAGGGTGGGGAGGTGGGGACATGTTGGGTGGGTAGAGGTGGTATCCAGTCAGAGTCGGATGAGCTAGCACTTGATGAGCGCGGCCGGGACAAGGGATCAGGCCGGTAGTTTCTGAACACAGGATCTGGACCAGGATGGGCGATAGGAGGTGTACATGGTGATTGGGTGGACAAGTCATCCGGAGGTGGCTGTATAGCGTTGTTGGTCGGAACGCTGGTACTTGCAGGAGGATTTGGAGTGGTCTGAATCGGAGGGAGATCAGATTTGGGTGAGATTTGAGGGTTATTATCCATGCTGGTGGGACGGTTGTTAGGAAAAATAGTATTGTTGAAGAAGCAGTCGCGTTATTTAATCACCTTGCGGCTTTGAGAGTCAAGGATGCAATATCCGTTGCCGTTGGGCGGATAGGACAGTAAAACTCCGCACTTTGCTTTTCTGTCAAGTTTTGATCGGTCTGTTTCAGGGACTTTGTACCAAACCCTGCATCCAAAAGGATGGAGATATGATAGAGGGACATCATCGCGGCGGAGGAGAGAGTTGGCTGACACAAATCTGGAGGGAGTTTTACAAGGAAAAGAGTTGAAAGCGAAGATTGAGTTTCTGAGAGCGTCTGCCCAGAAAGATTTGGGCAGATGGGATGAGATGAGTCAGGATCAAATCATGTTGCATATTGTGCGATTGGACCGTTCAGCAACACCATTGAGTTGAGGGGAGTGTGGCGGCCCAGGTTCGATGAGTATGCCCCTTGATTCAAGGTAAGTTTTCATTGACTGATTGAGGTATTCACCTCCATTGTCAGTACGAAGTGAAGAAATCTGGGCTTGGTAGTGATTTTCAAAGAAAGGGATGAAGATTTTGGTGCACTGGAATACGTCAGACTTGTTTTTGATTGGATAGGCGAAAAGGGGTTTGGAGTAATCGTTGATAAACGTGACAAAGTACTTGTACCCTTCTTGAGACGTGGTTTTGAAACTGCAGACTTCGGAGTGAATGATTTGTCCCGGTCTAGTTGATCTGTGGGAGAGTCAAGTGTTGAAGGGAGTCCTAGTCATTTTTGATTCAATGCAGACAGGGCATTGCTGGACCTCAAGATTGTTCGACGGGAGTGGGGAGATATTGTGTGATTTCAGGAGCCTTTTGAGAGACTTGAGATTCAGATGGGACAGCCTGCTATGATAGCTGAAAAGGCTGTCGTCAGTTCAATGAGAAACAGCTGAGGAGAGAGAGTCGTATCTGCTCACTTCTTGTTTTGGGAGATAATATAGGTTCCCATTACGATATCCTGATTGGAGACACAAGGTCGTTAAGTTGGTGACGTTCTTGTCAAATATTTTGCACCCGTCTTCGGAGAAAACAACAATGAGTCCAGAGTCGCAGATACCTGAAACGGACAGAAGCGGTTTGTTCAATTTTGGGACCACAAGGGTCCTGATTTGACAGAAGGGGAGACGCAGTGATCCTTCTGCCACAGAAGTGATGTTGGATCCTTTGGCAAGGCAAACAAGAGTGTGGTTTGTCTTTCTATTGGAGACTTGGTATTCGTACGGAGTCATAGAGACCGAACACCCGAATTTGAGATTGAAATCTCTCTTCAGATTGGCTGTCAAATTGGTGAGATTGCAGATGGTGGAACCGGCGTGTACAATTATTTGAGAGTCAGAGAAATCGTCCGAGTCACCATCTTCTGATTTGTATTCCACAACGGCCTTGCTTGCGTTCACGTTTGATGGTCTGGATCTGACTTGTCTGTCATTTGGTTGCGGGTTGTTTCTTTTTGACTGTTCAATAATTTGGAGCACCTTGGGGCACCTGGAAAAAGAGTGTCCTTCCGTCTTGCAGTTGGTGCATTAGTAGGTTCTCGTATAGACGTTTGGATTCTGAGTTGAATTCTTTTTGGGTTGAGTTCTCGCTATTGTTTTAGTATTGAATGAATGGACTATCTCATCCTCAATTTTAGTCTGTCTCCTTAGGTGTTCTTGTTTAAGTGCGGTAATAATTTTAGACAATGGAACCAATTCCTTGTTCATCATACTCGAGACGCATCCAAGCCAGTCGTCCGGGAGTGATAGTAAGATTGCAGTAGATTGGAGGTTGTCCGCGGTTAGGGGTTTTTCCGGAGTGATAAGTGAGCCGAGTTTCTTGCCATATGACACTATTTCAGAGAGATGTGTGGTCATATCTTTATTGTTGAGTTTTGTTAGAAGTAATTTTCTGAGCCAATACATCCTTCCTCCCGACGAATTGTCTTGGTGAGCTTCCTTCAGCGCATTCCACATTCCGAGAGCGCTCTCTTCATACTTTCTGATGTATTGGAAGTTGGCAGGGAGGATGGATCTTGAGATCACTGAACAGATGGCCAGATTGTCTTGAGACATTGTTTCTGGACTGGTCTTGGTTGGATCGTTGTTGAACAGATAGCTTACACCTGATGCCCTAAAGTGGATGCAAAGAATCATTGCCCATTCGAGATAGTTTGATTCAGATCCAGGCGAGTTGAGCGGAGTAATTGAGGGTGTCTTCAGGACAGGATGTCCGGTGTGGGATTCTTCCATTGTGGTTCGAATCGAGGTACAGTCAAAATTTAACGACAAGGAGTTGAGTTGGATCCTTCTTGGAATAGATTGATTTGTGATGATTAACGCTCTGGGCTCATAACCTGTTGGGTTCACTGAGGAGATGCAGAGGAGTGAGCAGAAAGAAGGATGGATTTTCTTCAGTCACAGGAGAAAGCAAAAAAAAGATTAAAAAGAAACAGATAATGCAGAAAATAAGTCTTACCTGAGGAGACGCAGAGGAGTGAGCAGAAAGAAGGATGGAGAAGAAAAACTTCTGTCTGACTTGTCCTCCGTCCTCAGGTAGTGGTGGTTGACAAGATATCACAGATTGTGTGACATGAGCAGTGAAAATTACATATGAGCGCGGATGAAACATAGACTGAGACAAGTATGAGTAAGAGCGTGTGACAGACGTGTGAAGCACACCTTTACATTGATATGTCTGATGGTTGAGTCATGAAGAAACTGATATGAGGAGAAGGAAGTAGAATAAGAAAAGAAAAAAAAAAAAGAGGTAGAAACAGTATGGTATAACTGGGACCTGTTGGGTGGCATCAGACTTAAGTACTCCAACACTAGAAGCCTGAGAAGGCATCAGGTTCCACAGAAAAAACAAAAGAACCATCAGCAGGACTTGAAGAAAAAACCCCTAGGCAAGAGGCATGAACCAAAGGGTGGTACTCAAAAACCAGTGAATTCATGTAGAAACTGACCCAAAACTTTCTGTGTGGATATGGTCACATGGATTCACTGGTCAGCTGGTGATCAAATTTTCTCCCTGTTGGTTAATCAGTTTGAATTTTTCCTTCAAACAAAGTTAAACCATACTTAATTTTATTTTTGACCTGCAAGGTGAAAATCAGTTGACTTTCATTATCCATCCAGGTGAAATCCACCATAAACCCTGATTATGCTGTGGTGAATCACAGAATCCATCATTGTATTTTTGTGATGAAATTCTTCATACTTATTTGAGACAACATTTTCCAAATACAGTTACTTCATGTTACTGATCAGTCAGATACCCAAATTTGCACCTGAAGCGTGGCTTTTTCTCTTATTTATTCAATAATAAATTCATTAATTCATCTACACTTCCACCACACCATGCCTCCTCCTTGAATTTGCTTTGTACATATAATCATGCATCATTTCTGAATCACTTTGAATAATTCGTTTATTCCCATTCCATGAAATCTAGTGCCTACTGAAGTACATGCACCCTGGAATCTAGTAGTCTGACATCTCTGGACCTAACTCAGTTAAATTTTCACTTTAATATTTCAAACTCACAACATCCACATGAATGAATACCAAAATAAAATGAAGGCACAAATCAAGCACTCTTAAGTTTATTTTATAAAGAATTCTAGCCAATGGACCATAAAAACTAAGATTTTCATTCTCCTTCACCTCCCATATTCAATCTTGAATTTTGTTCCCACTATTCTTTTCTTGAATGAAAAATTTGGAATTTACAATGCAGTTTTGCATCAAGCTTCAATTCACCCAAATACAATCAGTCCAGTAAATGATTTGCGTATAATTTTTGGTTATTACCAGCCTCTAAGCTTCATTCTCTCTGCTGGTGTGTTATAAAATCAATGGGGGGTGATAAATTCACAGCCCTGGGTTGTGAACAGGGATTCACAACTCAAAAAGTTGCAAACAAAACCCTCCTGGGGGGTTTCCCATGTTTTGAAGGCCACTTTTGGCCCATTTGGGGCTTTTTGGGAATTAGGGGTACCTAGGCACTTCTGAACCACATTTTAGTGCCTTAAACCACAATTTGGGGATGTGGCATACATTTGGGGACTATTGGACCACAAAAAGAACTGAATTAAACATTCTTCCTATTGGAAAAACAAATTATTGTCACAAAATACAAAATAATTCCCTGTTGTAAAATTTTCTTTTTCACAACCCAAAAGTGAGCAAACTTTGGAATTTTTGAAAAATTCGGATTTATTCATAAATTGAATTGACATTTTTTTGGATTGTGGGAACATTGGCAAGCTCAAGCCCCCCTGTTTTCAACATGGATTTGTTGAAGGACTTAATTTATAGTGCTGTGAATAAATCTGTGGAAGAAGCTAGGGATTTGGGCAGGGATTTGGGAAATAAAACATTGGAATTCCTCATTTCATCCTCATCTAGTGTTAAAATTGAAAAAAAAAAAATTTCACAAGTTGAATTGGCTTTTGGTGGCGGTTCACATTTCATATTCAATTTGATTTATTTGTTTTTCTGAATACTGATGTAACCATGGTGGCTGTAACTATGTAACTATGAAGTGCCAGAACCTCTTGACACTCCTCCTTTGAGAGCCTTTCCTAGCAGGGAAAAAGAGGAATTCCTTTTGCAAAAATCAGTGTCCATGCATGGCTACACTCTGACAAAATTCAATTCAAAGAGAGACAAATATCTAGACCCAGCATGCAACAGGCATGGAATATACAAAGCGCCATTGCTCACCAAATGGCAAAGAAAAACTTTTAAAAGGAATTTTGTGTGTCAATTAATGATTGGTGGAAGTTGCCACTAGCAGATCCCACATAATGCCTCTCCATTAATTATTACCAACAAAATGATTTACCATCTTCAAACCCCTCAGGGCATCCTCAACTGAGGATAATCTTTGGTTTTTCCGTAGATCAACTGAAGAAAGGAATTCAAGATGGTCTTAATAGAATTAAACTCAAAATGGAATTTAGAAAAATTGATGGGGGAGAATACATTGACAATATAAAAATCTATAACACTAAGCGCAATTTATAAGCAGAAGCAATCTTGGGTAAAAGTCTTATGGATGTGCTATCCACAACAATCAAAGATAATCAGGGGGTATCCATTTTAAAATCCAGTGCAGAGAGTCACTTAGAGGCCCTTTTCTTTGCTTATGCTGATTATATAAAAAAATTTTCATATTGCTTTGTTGAATTGTACTCATAAAACAAATAGGTACAACATCCCACTCTTGAATGTTTTATGAATGACAGCCAACAGGAAAATTTTTACTAGGACTTTTTTTTATAACAAAAGAAATGTTTAAGCTCTAAAGTTGGACGGTGAACACACTAAAAGAGTTGGTTTATGATGCAGAGAGGCTTCCCTTTTTTTTTTGATGAACCGTGAAAAATTACTGATCCATTCCATAGAAGATAGTGTCAGCCTCCTGGATTCCAAGACCCTTGCTATCCTTTAGCTACCAGAGGTGATAGAGTAAATAATAAATATACTATTTAATAAATGCAGCAAAAATCTGTCAAATACTTGGATTAAGCTTATTGCAAGGTTAAATGGTTTGGTTATTGTTTATTGTTTTGAATCAAAATTGATTATTAAATATTTTTAGAGGTGCCACAAATATATTGGGGATCTTTAACACCTCTCTTCAGGGATTTCAGTGTGAAATCACGTAGTCCTGGTTAATTTGGGTTCTTTAGTTTAAAGATTATTATACCCAAAGATAATATGTATATAAAATACACAATGGAGTTGTAGGGCCTTGTATCCAAGCTACCACGACAGAGAAAGGATAATAAGACCTACTGGTATATTATTAAATCCTTTGGGTATCTGTTTGGGACTTGTACTGATAGGTTAAACCTGTATACTGGGGTTACAAGGTTGTTCAGCAGTTTTATTTGATAAAAAGAGGTTTGAAGACGGATATTAATGATCAGACATTGCCATAAATCCCTTACCCATCTCTTATAAGTATTTGATTACCTTGGCACGGCGTCTGGATATGAATAATACTGGGTCTCTGCCCATCAACATCCTCAAAAGAGCTCTGTATTTATAGTTTTTGGAGTCCCAATATGGTCCTTCTGAGGGTTGTAGGTGCTCAAAGGGACGGACACTAAGGCTAGCAGGGTAACCGGGGTTAGCCTGTCATGTTTTCTTGGTGCTATAGCCCGGGTAGCATCTAATTCCTTAGGGTATGGGAATTATTCTACCTTATAATGGACATCAAGATGTGTGAATAACACTAATCTGTCCTATTTATGTATTATTTAATTAATTATCCTTAGTATATGTTCCCAGAAATCTAATAATTATATTATTATAGATCTCTACGGACATTTATTGTCAGTTAGGTTCTTATTAGGGGGTATCAAAGTTAACCAAACCCGCCATTTTTTAATGGCGGGTTTCAACCCAAATCTGCCATTTCAAACCCGCCATTAAAAATCAAAAAAACCCACTTATTTCAGATCAGACGTGTCAAAGTTAACCTGAAATAAGTGGGTTTTTTCAAATGAAGTATTTAAATCCTTCCACCACCTGTCTGCATCATACACCCCTGTTTTCCCACCTCCTTCTACCTCCAACCTCATTGGAAAATTTTTTACCCCCACCCTCATCATAAAATTGATTGACCACTCTCATCACTTTATCGCTCTCATCACTTGATCACTCTCATCCACTTCATTGCTCTCAAACCTTCATCACTCTCATTACTTAACCGCTCTCATCACTTGATCACTCTCATCCACTTTATCACTCTCAAAACTTCACCACTCTCATCACTTTATTGCTCTCATCACTTGCGTAGCCCGAACTCTTTCAAATGGCCCCTCAGCAAACCTCCCCCCACAAGTCCAACACACCCAAGAGAACATCGCCAAGGAACTCCACAACAAACAATCCTCCCCCATCAGCTTCCAAGGGCTCAAGTCAGCTCAAGAGAGCTGATCACATCATCCTGGTAAACTGGCTGAAAATTCCCTCCAACTACAATGCCTGCTTTGGATCCGACAACGAAACACATGTTGGCCGACCTCAATCCTCTAAGGTCAATGGTTATCTCCTGATGGCCAATGAACTCAAGAACAAAACAAAAGGTAGGCTGGATCTGTCATCCAAAAAGATGAGGGAGCGGTTCAAAAACTATCCAGCCAAGTACAAAAAGGCCCACTCCATGTCTATCTCCACTGGCTTTGGTATCACCAACTTGGACAAAGCCAAAGGAATCAACTCGGTGGTTGATAAGTTGGACTCCATTTGTCCATTTTATATTCAAATGGATGAAATCTTTGGAAAGAAGGCCAACATCACCCCCCTAGCTGCTTTCAATGCCCAACAATCCGATTCCGTTGATGCCAAGTACTTGGCTGGGGATGCTCAGCCTACCAATGGGGACCTTGATGAAACCTTGGCCTTGGAGTGGCCCCCATCTGATGAAGAGGAGGATATTCAAACACAATTTGCTCCAATCACTTCTACTTTGGTATTGATTGATCAGTCAATCCCAAACTTGGACCCCTCACTTCCTTCTTTTGATTGCTCTCTTCCTGGGGCAGAACAACTGGAGAACTTGCCCAATGAGGAGGATGTTATTCCTGGATCACCGTTGCCATCAACATCTGCTCAATTAAGGAAATAAATTGTTTTTGATTCTGTCTGGTTGCTGCTGACTGATTTACATTGTAAAAAAACAGGCTCATCTATTTTTGATTGGCCAAGAACTGAAGCCAATGGGGCCTCCCACATCGCCTTCAAATACTAATGAGGACTTTCAGACTCAAACTTCCTCTGCCAAGGGTAAGCAAAAGGCCTCCAATTCCATCAATGTCAACCCCAAAAGTCATCAAAAGAGGAGAAACACTTCCAGTTTTTCGGGCTTTGAAGAAATCATGGAGAAGCAAGATTCATTTAAGTTGATTGATTCAATATCCTTGCTTTCAAAATCATGCTCATTGCCATTCCCCTCAAAAAAACAGTGAAATCAAAAATTGAATCAGATAAACTTCAGTTTGAAAAGCAAAAGTGGGATCGCCAACTGGCCATGGATGGTCAAAAGCAGAAAGCCTAGACTTTGGCTAATCAACAAAAATTGGATGCTGAGTGGATGTTGAAACAAGCTGAGCTAGAGTTTCAAAAAGAGGAAAAGGAGAAGGATCAGCAGCAAGTGCAACTGTAAAAGGAGAGGGAACAACGGGCAAAAGAAAAAAAGGATAAGGTATCAGTAGCTTTGGCTTGCATTGGCAGTGGTAGATTGGTAGAAGAAATACAGCAGATTACTCAAATGCTGGGCTTGTAAATATATTTGCATGGATGAAAGAAAAACAAATTATTTTTTACTACAACAACGTTTGAGAGCATTCTTAACCCCACCAATATACAAATCTTTTTTGTTTTTATTGATATTTTTTTCTCTAGAGTAAATTTGGCCGTTTTGCATGTCCCTACAAGTGCTCTGAGTTTTTTTATTAATTTGGAGTGACATGGCCATTCTGGTATGGGTTGCTGTGTCCACAGCTGGAAAGGTACAGTGCTTGTACTTGTTAGCCGCCCAAACCATTTTGACTATACCTTTTTGCTTGAAATCAATTCCAAAGCCAATGTCAGGAAAAACAAATTGACCGTCCGAAACTTGATATTCATCCGTACTCTCAATAATTTGACCATTTGATTTTTTGGTTGGGACCACAAGGAAAAAGGAATATCCAGAGATGTAACCTTTGTCAATATGAAGAGAATTGTAAAAAGAATCCAAGGTGAAAGTGAGGTGTGGGGAGCAATCAAAAGGTGTAGGCTTGGAACCAAATTCCAACGAAGAGAAAGAGGGGATGTTGCTGTCCTTCATGGTATCACGGTTTGATTCAAAGGCAAGTTTGGCCAAATTACAAAAAATTTGTCCTAAAATTCGGGATACTTTCTCGGCCTTCAGGTTGAGGACAGCGTACTCTTGAGGAGAAGATCTAATGGATGATTTCTTCACATAACTTCCAAATAACTCCAAAGGGTTCATCAATTTTTGCCAACCAATCGCCCACATTTTTCCACCCCAAGATCTTGAGGGACCAACCGGGTTGAAAAATTTTTTTGAACAGTGAAGGAATGTTGTCACAAAGTTGATATCTTTCTTATCTTGCTCAGATAGTCGATCCAAAGGCACAAATTCAATGACGGCAACCAGAGCATGGTGATCAGATTGGTCAAGAACAATAACTTTTCCATGGTGGAAGAAGTGGAAAGCCCCAATTGTCTGTTTTGCTTGCTTAAATTCTTCCTGGGTGGGTTATTGAGGGTTGTTTTTCTTTTCAGCCATGATAGCAGGGTACAGATCCAAAGGGCATAGCTTTTTTCTAGACCAGTCAAACTTTTCCTTGATCAAGTCATCAGTCACTTCCAAAGAAATTTCTGAATCCCTCATTTGAGCCCTCCTTTTTCTACGATTCCTCAGCTTGCCACCTCTCTTTATGCTTTTCATACCATCTCCTTCCATCTTTCTCCCTCCCAGGCACTTGCTGCACCCGAGGTGAGGATCAAGGTGAAATTTTAATGGATGTATAACATTTTGAGTTCGGTAGGCAGTGAAGGAATTGATATCAAAAAAGGGGTTGAACAAACAAAAAGTGCGGTCAAACAAATAAAAAAAAACAATTTCAGCAACGTTCTCATTATCGGCAACAAACTGTGGGATTAAAAAAATAAAAAAGGGATGAAAATCAACTATTCCTCTGCTTGCCACCTCTCTTTATGTTTTCCATACCATCTCCTTCCATCTTTCTCCCTCCCAGGCACTTGCTGCACCCAAGGTGAGGATCAAGGTGAAATTTGAATAGATGTATAACATTTTCAGTTTGGTAGCCAGTGAAGGAATCAATAGATATCAAAAGAATAGAATTAGCTGGGGAGGAGTGGTAATGATGAGGAGCCGCAGCCGGCATCATAATAGGCAAACAAGACTGTCCCAGGAAGTAGCTTGGTTGGCGTAAGACTTGAGATAATTTGTTCTGGCAGAGCTCGAAAACCTGAAAAAAAAAAGAAACAAAAACAAAGAAAAAAAAATGGGGAAGTCAGTTCCTGTACCCTAAAAAACCCTGCATCAATCGGCCCAAACAATCAGCCAATCGATTGCAAATTGATTGCTTGATCGATTGGCAAACAATCGGCAATCGATTTGCAATCAATTGGGCAATCAATTGGCAATTGATTTCTTGATTGATCAATGAGAGGAGGAATTGGAGGAGGGGAGGGGCTCACCTTGATGGATTGAGAAATGGATCCAGGGGGGGACTAAAGGTTGAATGATCAAAGGATCAGCAACTGGTGAGGGGAAGGAAGAGGAAGAGGGTGGAGGGGGCTTACCAGGATTAGGAGGAGGGGATTCAGTGAGTGAGGTGAGATGAGGTGGTGGTGGTGAGTAAGGTGGTGGTGATGAGTGAGGTGGTTTGGTGAGGAGGAGGCAGGGTTTGACCGGTGAGTGAGTGGGGTGAGGTTGAAGGGGTTGAGTGGTGAGGGGGAGGGGGGTGGCATTTGGTGAGTGGCAGGGTTTGAGGTGGAGGTGTTTTTGGATTCAAGTCCACTAAAAAAAAAAATAAAAAAAAAACTCAGCCTATGAATCTTGGTTGAACAACCAAAACCAAAAAAATACGGTGAAGGGAATTTTTACCAATTTCCTAATCAAAAATTACTCATCAAAGCAAGCAAGGGTGAGAGGAAGAATCCGCTCTCTCATAGAAGAATATGAGGGACCAGATGAGACAGGGATGACTTGAGGCGGATCAGGAATATCATCTTGGAATATTTTGTCCCATTCATCTTTGATGTCGACCAAAAGGTTGTGAAGGATTACACAAGTGATAATACAGTTGATGAGGAGCCTCATATCTTTGGAACATTGGAGCTGGTTTCGCATCTCCCGTAAGCTGGCCCATCTTCCTTTCAGAATTCCTATGGCATGCTCAATCCAAACTCATGATTGGGCAAGATGATAGTTAAAATAGGTTTTTCCTTGATCATTGGACAAAATATTCCGGTATTCTGGAACTAAATATTTCCCACTAGCATAAGCTGAATTGGCCAGAAGGTATTGATCTTGGTTGAAGTAGATCTCTGGTTGTTGGGCAATCTGCATCCAATTGAAAACATATGAATCATGACAAGAACCTGGAAGGCCAGCATGGAGGGAGGGGAACTTCTTGTTGTTATCACAAACAAGTTGTAGTGCCACGGAGTATCTAAACAAAGAGATGGAACATATTTGGTCAGTGTGTGATTCAAATTTTTATCATAGCGATTGGAAAAGAAATGAATCAATTGCCTTTTTTTACGATAAAAATAGTGGTTGCCATCTAGGTTGGGTTTTTGACTCAAGGGGATGGTGGTTCCATCAACAAAACCAATGCAACCAGGAAAGCCTTCTGTCTCCATTACTTGAGATATCTCCTTGCGTTCTTCTTTGGTTGGCCATGAAAGGACCAAGCAACGGAAAGATAGGATAGCAATCATGACTCTTTTGGTGTATAATTCAATGCTTCCATAATTGACTGAGAATAGATTTTCCAATCGATGGATTGCTGCTCCATTTCCATTTGACCCAAATCTACAAAGATCAATGGCAAGTTGGATGGCTGGATCGCGTTGAGGATTGACAGAATTGTTCTGGAAGATGTGGCGGTCTTCAATCATTGCCAAAAGTTTCATGAAAGAAGGCAACAAAGTTTGGAACAGTTTCTGGAATCTTAAGTCAGGGATGGGATGAAGCTTTTGCCTTTCATACATAGGGTTATGGAGAGTGTGTATTCTTGGAACCATGTATTGCTTTGCCAACAGCGAATTCAAAGCTAACCAAGTTGATTCCAAATCGGAGTCTGAATCAGAGTCTGAATGGGATTCAAACAGTAGCAAAAGTTCAGTCAGCTTTTTTGCATTTTCAACTTGCTGGCAGTATGTTTGATTGGACATGTTGAGAAAGGTGGTTAGTGATTTGGGGTGATGAGATGATGATGGGATTTGTGTGAAGATGGGTATGTGAAGGTATGTGAAAAACAATAGAGATGTGTGTGATGCAATGGAGATGGGACCAGTATGGATTTGCTGATGTGGATGGGTGTTTTTGATGTGATGGATGGTGGATGGATGATGATGCATAAATGGCGGTTTTAATGGTGTGTTTGATGATTGAAATCCGCCATTTTCATGAAACACCTCATTTTGAAATACACCAGTTAGGGGGTATGCGTATTTCAGAAACCCGCCATTTTTAATGGCGGGTTTCGTCAAAAAAAATGGCGGGTTTCTAATGGCGGGTTTGCTAACTTTGATACCCCCTATTATGTATTATATAACTGGAGTAAAATTCATAATATTTTTTTCACTCTTTATTTTCGAGTTCCAGTTGATTTGTTGAGATAATTACTTAAAAATATAAGTCATGAGAATTCATGTAATATTATTACATCATTATCTTCCTTAGTATTTTACGATAATATTGATGTATAGCAATTCTCATAAAAGTATATTAAAGTATTTTAGTAGCTTTTTGAAGTTGTCATTGTCTTATTTTTGAAATTCTTGGTACTTTGCATTATATAAAAATAAAAATACATGTAAGTATTATTTATGTATTTTTATATAATATTATATATATTTAGACAGTCTACTATCCACGGGAACCTTTATTACATATGTAGAAAGTTCCCGTGTATTTTGTAGCCTGTTTACGCGGTATCTGAGCTGCCCATCACTCTGTCAACCCGTAGTCCCGCGGCTGCGTACTTGTCAGAGGCCCGGGGCTGCGTACACAACCTCGACGGGTTGACACGGCTGTATCTCAGCTGTGCGCAGGTGCTTTGGCTGCCGCGGCTGCGTGCCGGAATTGTGACAAAACACATTTCCGCGTGTACGCGCGGGGTAGGATCCGCTGCGTGCATGGCAAAATCAGCTGCGCGCAGGTCTCTAGTACGCAGGATCCTGCTGCTGGCGGGGCTGCGCGCGGGAATTGTGACATAACACATTTCGGCGTGTACGCGTGGGGTAGGATCCGCTGCGTGCTGGCAAAATCAGCTGCGCGCGGGTCTCTAGTACGCGGGATCCTGCTGCTGGCGGTGCCGCGCGCAGTAATAACACATTTCCGCGTGTAGTGTTGTAATTTTTAGTACTTTTCATTTTAATTGTTTTAAAAATATAAGGAGTTGGATTTCAAGGGTGGGGTTAGTGAGTGACCCTACCTAATTTTGGGTGGAGAATCCATTTCTGTAAAAATATTTAAGGTTTTTCCTACTCCTTCTTAGGTAAGCTGTATTATTATTATTTTTATGTTATTTTAGTTACTTTTGCAGCTTGCTCTGCAATAGTAGCAAGCTGACAGATAGTTTCCCTGAGTTATCCGGACAGTTGTTTTCTTGGAAATTTTCTAGAAATATTCACGCAAATTGCAAAATTTTATTCATTAATGATGATGAAGGGTGGAAACTTTTTAGGTCTGTGTGGGAAAATTATGGGGCCTCTAAAAGCAAGGGGGAGGCAGAATTTAATGATGTGGATCTCAGATTAGGCCAATTTATTGCTTATTCTGGGATTTCTTATGTTGAAACTTGCATACAGCGTTTCTTGAAAGCCCATGAGGATCTTCTCAAGTATCTGGAAAATAAAATATTCCCTATCAAAGAGACATTTTTAAATGCTTAGAATTGTGCAAACCCTTAATTTGGAAATTAAACAACATTGTGGGTAGTAAGGGCACATGTTAATTTCAAACATTTACTTGCAAGTTCATTATGGGAAATTTTGGATGTGTGGAAACACTTTGATGTAAAAATTTACAACCAAATAAAATAAGTGCATGCTTTGATTAAAAAATCTCAAATAAAGATATTAACAGTTCTTCAAACAGAACTGTTACTATTGGGTTACAAATTCTCAATTGAGGAATTCCAAATGTTTGGGGAACAATTCAAGAAGTTGAAGCATGATCATGATTCCGAAATTTGCAAAAATTCATATTCCAAGACAATGGGCTTGCCAAGTTTCCACACATTAGGCGGAAGACTAGCATTGAGATGATCTTCTGTGCCTGAGGATGTTAATTTTTAGTGGAGGTTAGACTATAAAACTCTTGGTTCAGTAAGTTGTATTTTTGTATTGTTGGTTTTTTCTGAATTGCTTTTTGATGAATGCTTTTTGATTGATGATTTTTATTTGATTTATGATTGCTGAATGGGTTTACTAATGAGTCATGATTTTTCTTTTTCAAAGTTTGAGACTTATCCATTTCCTGAATCTTTGTAATTGTTTGAGAAGCTCACTTCAACTTTTATAGGACAGCCCAAGGAAGTTGAAGTGGAACTTCTAAAGTCCCTGGTCAGGAATGCAACAATATTTGTTTCTAAGCCAAAAATTGAGCCAAAATTCTTACGTTCCATCCCCAGTCAACCCAAATTGAAAGACACCCATTATGAACTATCAAGATTTGAAAATTTTGAAAGGGAAATCAATAGGAAAAGGGGGTTTAGAAGGGAACCAAAAATACCAAAAATTGTAAGTCTTTTATTTTGAGAAGTGTTCATTTTGATGGTTTTTTGAACTGATAGTGATATGATATTCATATTGGAAGTCCTCAGGCTCAGAATCTGTATTTCATGGTTCAGAGGAAGAGACTGAAATAAAATTAGGCTCCCTTTATTGGAATCAGAATCCTCTTCTGAGGAAGAAGGTGTGCAGGAAAAGTCAGCCAAAAGGTCATCTTTGGTGATTATTAATTTATTTAATGTGATTTAAATGTTGGCTAGTTGAGTTTGATTGTAGGAAGAAAAGGTGAAATAACTTGATCAAATACCTGAGAACTTATATAAGTTCTTGGGTAAGGCTTTGGATCCTGTTGGTGATGGTAATTGCATATCTAGATTCATTGCTAAATCACTTGGGTATGATTCAAATGGATGGTGCAAATTCTAAATGGAAATTCCTGAAAAATTAAGGAAATATAAGGCGTTCAATTCTAAGATCCATGGTGGAATTAAAGATGTTTAAAATATTTAAAAAAGAATTTATTTTAAATACATCAATGAAAAGAATGCCTATTCAAAATGAATTTCAAAGTGGGATGTGGTTCAAATAATAGAAGATAATTATGCAAGGCTATTTTTTCATTTCGTTGGATTCATGTTGTACTTATAATCCTATGAAAATGGTGGTAAAAGAACCATCAGAGGCAATCCTTATTTCCTTTGTTGAAAATAACCACTGGATGAACTGATTACTTGAGGGAGATATGATTCCAATCTGAACCATTTAATCACTGAAATTCTTCTTTGAATTCAAAGAATGGTTTTGGTTGGTTTGATCATCTCAAATATCAACTATTTCAATTTCTAAAAATATTATCATTTCATTATTTTTGTTTTCATTTCATTTTTTGGGTTTGGTCTAACATGTACTTCTGATGGTGATCTTTTACTTCTATTAATATCAAGGTTTATGAAATTTTGACCATCATTATGTTTAGTGTTTTGAATGATATTTTATTTTTAATTCAGTTCAACTTTTGTTGCACAGATCCCATCATAAGGATTACTTCTTATGATGGGATCAGCTTAACACAAGTTGAACTTGTAGTTTTTTTTTGGAATTTTTACTCCAGGGCTAGTCCATTGGGGTGGAATTTGATCAAGTCCACCTCAATAGACCATCCCTATTTTTTGGGGGGGTTGTTTTATTTTTTTTACTAGTCCAATGAAATAAGTTCAACTTGTGTTGGGTTGATCCCATCATATATGTCTTTTTACTTCTTATGATGGTATCAGCTTAACACAATATGACTTTGTTACTGTGGGGCTACCCTATTGAGGTGGTATTACATTCCGCTTTTTAGGGGTTGATTGATTGACTTTGTTAAATGATAAAATGGAATGGTGTTAATTAAATTTATTTTTTTTAATTTAATCTATTTGAATTTAATTTTTCTTCAATTCAATTTATTTTTTAATATAAAATAAAAGTTTTGTATCTGATTTGATCTTTTTTTATTCATTCAGACATTAAATTGTATTTTATTTTATTTCAGGGATGTATTGTATATATATTGTTCCTTTTTTTTCTATTTACCCATTTTTATTTGCAATTTTGTATTTTTCTTGGGCAAAGTTTTGTGGGTTTTTTAGGCTTTTCAATTATTGATTTTTTTTCATTGGGCCATGAATATGCATTCATTTCCCTGGAGTTGTGAAATTTTTACAATTTTATTTTATTTTATTTTATATTTTTTGATTTTTTTGATTTTTTGTTTCAAATTTTTTTGATGTTTTTTTTTTGTTTAATTTTTTATTTAGTTTGATTTATTTTAATTTCAATTTTTTTTCTCACAACCCTTGAGTCATGAATGAGTTTTGAATGGCACACCACAACTCAAAATGGGTTGTGTTGCCCAGCTCACAGCCCCTTCAAGTCATGAACCATGCCACATAACCCATTTTGATTTTTGTATGGGTTTTGTAGGTTTGTGAATTTATCATTTCCCAAAATCAAGAGACTTAAACGGAATTCCAATAGAGATCAAAAATCACCAGTAAATTTGAAGATACTCCAACAATTCAAAAATCCCACAATTATCTCTTTGCAAAAGTAAAATATGTTTCAAATGAATAAAGAGCCTGATTTCCTTAGTGACTTAAAAGAAACTTCCCTTTTGAACTTTAAAAATCATACAAATTGAATCAAAAAAGCATGATACCATACAGAAAAATTGTCACATCTTAGAAATTTGTTATCTTTAAATGGTTTATTTTTTTGAATCTTAAATTGAATATTCCTAAAGTTTCAAAAATCAGATTGAGCCTCCCAAATCAGTTTACTTTATTGGAAAAATTAATTCATTATGGTAGCTGCCATAATTACAGCAAAAAACATTTTACAAAATTCAATAAGCTCCAAATAATGGGAATTAATCTGATTTAAAATATGAAGGAATCTGTTAAAAAAATTCTGAATCCACTGTTAATTTTCCATTTATGAACTGAATACTCCTTTGGTTTGATTTTCCCAATATAAATATTTTGGAAAACTGATTTGAATTAAAAATGATACCCAAATACTCCTTCAACATGAATTTCAGTTTCTGAAATGGAATTTTGCAGCTTGAAAAAAATTATTTTTCCCAATTTGAGCATCCAGGTACCTCTGAGAGGAAAATGGAAGTTATTCATTCCCACAACAGTCATTGGATACTTGGATCAGCTGCCTTTCCTGTGGCTGAGGAGAACCAATCAGAATCCAGGTTTCTTACTCCATCAATTGAGCCTGGCCAATTAGTGGTGTGTATGACCTCATCCATAGGCGGGTTGGGTGAGCCAATGAAGTCTCTTCTCTTGACTATCAATGACAGAAACTCACAATTAATGCTTTAAATTTTATTTAATTTATGAAAAAAATTTCTTTAATTTCAAATCAAGAATAATTAAAATTGTCAAAAAACAAGGCAAAAAATAAAATTAGTGGAAATATTAAACCTAATAAGAAGAAAATGTTTTTTCAGGAAGCCAATTCTTTCAACCAGGAATTGCTTGCATGGATTTTTTTTGAGGAATGAAGTAATTGGTGCAAGCTTTTATATTTAACAACACACAGGTTTCCAATGGGCCTTGTGAAATATTGGTAACATCCATCACCCCAGTGCATCCCACAAATTAAATGACCATGGAAGCATTGAAAAACATGCCAAAAACTGCTAACCTTGACTGGATGGTGATTCAAGCCAAATGTCAAATCCCAATCCAGCCAGTGTAAAATCAACCACTTTCTAAGCTCCTTGTTTCGATGCCAGGTGGTAAACCCAAATTTCATTGTTTCAAATTGCATTTTCTTCTCTGCAACCCTGAAAACCCAAAAAGTAGCCTATGGTGTAGTTACAGAATCCAAATTTGTTCTTTGTAAATTTTTGTTATCTAATCAGTTCTTAGCTAAAACAAATGATAATCAAGGGCTTTAGCAAGTCTGATATGCAATTAAACTAGGTAAATTCAGACAGCAGCTAGCTAAAAAGGCTTGAACCACAGTTTTCACCCCTCCAAAAAAATGCAAATCAAAATCCATTCATGATTCCACATGGACCAAAACCTCTGAACCAAATTCAATCCACGTAAAACTATCATTTCAAAATTATAAAACCCATCAAAAAAAATATCAAGACTCAACATAAAATATATCAATATTTTTCTCCCCAGGAAATTCCACAAGAGTTTTCCATTATCTTTCAAACCAAAAATTGCTTGAAAAGCAATTTTCTCAGAACTGGAAGAATCTTTGTAGCAATTAAACATCCAGAAACAGAAATACAAATGCAGAAGAGCTACAAATAACCATGAAATGGTGCAAGGCCACAATAAGATGATGGAGAGTCATTTCAATCAAAATTAAATATTCCATGAAAATATGTTCCAAATGAGGGTCAGTGTGATTAAGAGGCTTCTTGAATATCTATTGAATGAATTGTGGGCCCATATCCCATATTGGACATAAAAAGTATATGCTTGCAATATATTAGTTTATTAGGAAATATAATGCTGATCCTGTGAATTCATATTAATTTTCTTCTTTGTGTCCATGGCATTATTTTGGAAGTTTGGCCTATTCACTCAAAAACAATTACTAGTGTTTTCTTTCAACTGGCCTATGGATTCCCTGCTGATTCTACCTATTAATATTTCTGTATTGTTGAACGTATGGCACTTGCAACCTTGAAAAAATTTTCTAGTGATATTTTTGATATCTATGAACAAGAATAGATATGTGGCCCAACTGATAAATATCTCATATTTATCATGAAAATTTATTAGAACTATGTTTTCTCTTGTTTTTATTGAAGTATTCATGGTATGAAATTGGATTTACAAAACTGTCCTCAAGCTATGGCTGGTCAATTTCCAGAAAATGAAGGAACTCCTACTGTGGTTTCAGAAGCAGTGGCCTCTCTCAAATTAAAAATATTTTTCTTTTTCTTTGGATCTTGTGGAACTCACAATGATATCAGTGCTGTAAAAAATAGTCACATATTTGATGACTTCCTCACTTGTATGATTTTTGCAATATTTTTGGTATCATTCTTGGTACAATACTTGTTTTTTTGTTTATTTTGACAATCAAAGAGAAGTGAATCATTTCAGATCTGAATTCAACACCAACCAAAACTCCTGTGGGTATTATTTAGCTGATGGTATATACCTAAAAGCGCCAGTATTAGTCAACTTTTTCAGAAAATCTCCAGATGATTCAGCAAAAGACTTCAATTTTTTGAAAAAAGGTTCCAGAAAGGATTTTTAACAAAAATTTGGATTCCTGTAGGCCAGTTTTCCAGTTATTTTTCAAGCCATCAGATCATGGATTATAAAAGATATTATAAAAATGATGAAATACGGCATCATCCTTCACGGAATTATTGTGGAGGAAATATTGCCCTTTGATGTATGTTTTCATTCACACTCTCAACTTTCAAATTGCAACACTACCATAACACCCAACAATTTTCATCCTTAATCATTTCATACTTTTTGAATTCATATTTAAAATACTAATTTTATTCATAGTTCTACCCTCCATTTCCAAATTTTGGGTGTTTTTAGGCTTGTAAATGGATTAAGAGGCGGAAAAATTGATTCAATCATTGTTTATTTTTTATTTGATTTATTCACTCATCTGTTTTTTTCATATTTCTTAGCCATTCCTCTGAATTTCACTTATAATTGCTTGTTTTTTTACACAATTTTATTCTTGTGAAAAACTTGGGAAATAAAAAAATCCATATTTCTCATTGTTTGAGCAATTTCTTGAGTTTATTAAATCATAGTGGCTCAAAACACAATTTTTATTTCATGGGAACAAAAAAAATTGGTTGATGTTAAATTCACAGCTCCAGTCATGCGGGAGCAGTGTACACGGCTCTAGGCGCGTGGGAGCTGTTTACACGGCACCACACGGCCTGTGGAAGTTGTTTAGGGCCCCTAAACGCATGGGGGCCCATACACTACTCCGCATACTTTATAATTTATTATTTACTATTTATTATTATTTATTATTTATTTTTTATTACTTATTATTTATTACTGATTATTTATTATTTATTATTTATTATTTATTGTTTATTATTTATTATTTATTATTTATTATTTATTATTTATTATTTGTTATTTATTATTTATTATTTATTTATTATTATTTATTTTTATTATTTATTATTCATTATTTATGATTTAGTGGAGGCTAAAAAACTTGTTTTTAGTGGTTTAGTGTGCTGTACAACTCAAATGGGACATGTAGCATGCCACACAGCCCATTTGAGCTGTGTAGCATGCCACACGGCCCATTTGAGCTGTGTAGCATGCCACATGGCTCATTTGAGTTGTGCAGGGTGCCACACGGCCCATTGAGCTGTGTAGATAGTTGTGTACACAGCTCATTGATCCATGAATTTAACATTACCCCAAAAAAATTAGCCTAATAAAAAAACAGATAAATGAAATAGTAGCCAAGGAAACATAAAATGGTGCAATATTCATCAGATAGCTTTGAGGGACTATAATCTCATAGCTCAAGTTGGTTCCAAAATTTCTTTTTCAAAATCCTCAGAGTCTCCTTACTAACATCATCTTTGAAAAACGCTTCTCCCTGAAAGATCACCTGTAACTGTACCATGACTAACTTCACCTTGGTCCTACTGGAACCAATTTTTCAAAAAGATTTTGCAAGTGATTTTTGATTTTTTCTGAGATTTTTCTGTTGAAAAACAATATTTTTTCTTTCTGCAAGGAACTACAAGCAGTGGGAAGCTTCTTTTCCAGCTTTTCAATATAGATCATTGAGGGATTTTTTCATTTAGAATACTTTAAACCTTGATGTTGTTGAGGGGAATAATCAGATGGAAACAGAGAGGAGGGCCATCCATAACTGGAGAAATTGAGTGGGAAGGTCCCTGGGACTCACCCATCAATTTTTTATGGGCTCAAACTACCTCTCAACAGCCTTCAACCTTTGCCCCTTGGTTTGCTGAAATTAGAGTTCCTCTATATGTTGAAGCCAGACCATTGGGCTTGATCCACTGGGTGTTGATTTCTTGATAATTTGGTATATTTCCAAGATTTTTTAAGGGGAGTGGGTTCAAAATTTCCCATCATTTGGAATATGTCAGCCTCCTGGATTCCAAACCCTTTATATCTTTTAGCTACCAGAGGTGATAGAATAAATAATAAATATATAATTCAATAAATGCAGAAAAAATACCTAAAATGTTTGGATCAAGCAATTTGAAGGTTGAATGGTTTGGTTACAATTGAGTATTATAAATAAATATTAATAAATTGATTATTAAATCAATAAAAAGAGGGGCCACAATAACATTGGGTATCTTCAACACCTCTTCTTCAGGGAATTCACTTTTAAAACATGTAGGCCTGGTTACTTTGGAACCTTTAATATATATTCTTAAAGGAGATATTTCCCAAAGATAATATATATATATATAACATATGATGGAGTGTCAGGGCTTTTTAACCAAGCTTCCACCACAGAAAAATAATTATAAATTCACTTTCATGTTATTTAATACTTTTTGTACCTTTTTGGGAATTTTACTGATGGGTTAAACCTGTATCTGGTGTAAAAAGGTTGTTCAGCAGTTTAAATTGATAAAATTTTAATGTTAAATTCAAGGCTCGTTGAGCCATGGACACGGTTGAAAGTGGCCCGTGTGCCAGGCCACACAGTCCAATCCAAGCCATGTACAACCCCCCATGGCTCAAAGAGTTGCGCGGCCCCCCAGACTGGTCCAATGGTGTGGTATATTCCACACAACTACATTTGAGTTGTGTGGATTTGTACATGACTCAAATGCAGTCGTGTGGCATCCAACACGCCACTGGACCGCGGTGAGCCAAAACAAATGGAATGAAAGGGCACTAACATAACCCATGAATCAAATAAACCTTCCAAAAAACAGGAATCAACCAAAAAATCAAAGAAATCAAAAAATGTTGATTTTTTAGTTAAAAAAAATAAATAAATAAATAAATAAATAAATAAATAAATAAATAAATAAATAAATAAATAAATAAATAAATAAATAAATAAATAAATAAATAAATAAATAAATAAATAAATAAATAAGAACAAAAAGAACTGGGACTATCCAATGGACTAGCCCTAAAGTAAAAAGACCCAAAAAAACACAAGTAACTGGACTAGCCCTAAACTAAAAACACCAAAAAAATCACACGTAACTGGACTAGCCCTAAATGAAAAACACCAAAAAAAGACAAGTAACTGGACTAGCCCTAAATGAAAAACACCAAAAAAAGACAATTAAATGGACTAACTCTTACCTAAAAACACAAATAAGAAAAATTTCAACTTGTGTTAAGCAGATACCATCATAAGGAGTAAAATACTCCTATAAGTAACAAATAAATAAATAAATAAATAAAAACAAAAAACTTCAACTATCCAATGGATTGTCCCTAGAGTATAAAAAACCAAGAAAAACGCAATTAACTGGACTAGCCCTAAACTAAAAACACCAAAAAAAATCACAAGTAACTGGACTAGCCCTAATTTAAAAACACCAAAAAAAAGACAAGTAACTGGACTAGCCCTAAATTAAAAACACCAAAAAAAGACAAGTAACTGGACTGGTCCTAAACTAAAAACACAAAAAAAGACCATGTTCAAATTGTGTTAAGCTAATACCATGATAAGGAGTAAAATACTCCTATAAGGAGTAAAAAACTCCTTATGATGGAATCAGCCCAACACAAGTTGAACTGACTTACCATTAAAACCTCATTCAAAACACTCAATATAATGAGGCTAACTCAAAAAACTCAACATAATGATGTTCAAAATGTTATAATACTTTACATTAATAGAACTTGTTAGCTGCATTATAATTACAATTTATATGAAACCCAATGATGAAATGAAGTCAAATTATATAATCTCTATAATCTAGAATACATTTTCAGTTGATCTTTGAGATAATCAACCCAACCAGAGTCTTTCTTAGAAATCAAGGAACACAGTTTTTCTACAATGGGCTGGATTGGAATCATTTCTCCCTCAAGTACTAATAGAACCCAGCGGTTATTTTTTACAAAGGAAATGAACATTAAATCTGATTGATCAGTAACACCATTTTCGATTCAAGCATAAGTATAAAATGACTCCAATGAAATGAAACATATAGGTCTGAAATATGTTTCTGATTTGATTTGACCCATATCTAATTTCGCCAGCCATTTTGAGGAGGAAATCTTTTCATTTATTTCTTAAAAATCAAGTCTTTTTTTAATCTTTTCAGCCGCCTTTGCACCTCCATGAATCTTAATGTAGCATGCTTTATTTTTCTCCAATTTTTGTATCATTTCTTTTCTCACTTTAAACCAACCATGTTCTTCATAACCAAGAGATTTAGCAATGACTCTAAATCCACAATTCCCATCTCCAATTGGATCTTAAACATCACCCAAGAACTTATGGAATTTATTGGTTATTTGATTGAGGTATTTCACGTTTGAATCCTATCATCAAAACTAACTTAGTATTCATTTTTTTAATCACATCATTCAAATGAATACTCACCAAAGATGAGCTTCTGGTTGAGCTTTTCTGCACGTTGTCTTCCTCTTAAGAGGATTCTGATTCCAAATTAAGTGATCCAAATTCACTTTCAGTATCTTGCTCTGAACTATGAAATTCAGATTCAGATTCTTCCCACTTTGACTAAAAATTCATCATTAGTTAGTAACTAAGTTCATTGAACCAAGAAAATGAACATATCCCAAAAGAAAAGACTTAAAATCTTTTGTCTTTTCTTATTTGGAGCCCTTCTAGTCCTTTTTCCCCCTTGAGTTGTTTTTCAAAATGCTCAAACCAAGATGGTTCTTGACGCGTATCTATAAATTTTGGCCGTCCCCTACTTGATTGTAAGAATTTAGGGTCAAGTCTTGGCTTCAATTGATATTTTTTAATCTTCCAAATGATATACTTCAATATGCCTCTTTGCTCATGATCTGGAGATTCCAAGGTCATTGCATTCACTTTTTCACGTAACTGAGGAATTCTTAGCATTTTTTCAACATTTCACTTGGAAAAATTCAAAAGGATTAACCATTATTGAATTAGGAATCATTACTCAAAAAGCATTAATCACATAGTGATTTGAAAAATCCAACTTGAAAAATCCAGCTTAAGCCAACTTACAGAACTAGAACTGCAAGGGTCATAGTCCAACCTCCGCTGAGGATGAACATCTTTTGGTACCACAGATCCTCTGAATGCTAGATGGTCACCTATTTGGTGGGAACAGGGCAAACTGGAATATGACTTGGTGCACACTTTGCCATCATGATCACGTTTGAACTTCTCAAATAGCTCCATAATAAGCTGAATTTCCTCTAAACAAAATATGTAAACCAATGGTAACAGTTCTGGTGCAAGAACTGTCCCTAACATAATTCAAGAGTTATAAAGTGATGCATGAGACATTTTAATTTGATTCAAAACTGTTATGTCAAGGCTTTTCCAAAAATCCAAAATGTTTCCCAAAGATTTTTCAAGGAATTTTTTGAGAGTTTCATGGGCTTCTTCAACCCAAGATGTTGTTTTGTTTCCAAAATCTGGGTTTATACAAGTCCATGCTGTTACAAAAGTTCCTTTGATAGGGAAAATTTTATTTTCCATATACTCAAGTACATCCTCATAGTCTTTCAACAAACACTATACAATTCAAAAGGTCAGAACCCAAAACTAGGAAGAATAAGAAGAAGTGATTTGGACCTACTCTGAGTTCTGCATCAGTGACCTCTGCCTCCTGCTTGGTCTTTGAGGCCCCCTACTTGACCCACAGAGTCATAAAGCTTTTCCATCTTTCAACTTCATTAAAAAAGTGTGCTTTACAGTTTGCTTGTATGTTTTTATAAAAGTGCCAAGTGCAACATTGTCTTGATGACTCAGGGAAACTAGATTCAATATCACAAATCAGAGCTTTCTCACGGTCCATCACAAAGACTTTTGGAAGTCTCTCAGCATCATAAGCCAACTCCTTTAATGCATATATAGACCAACTGTAGAACTAAAAAGTTTATTTTTTTATAAAAACAAGAGATTTTGTGAAATTTTTCCAATCGGTTGTCATTCCTACAACATGCAATAGCCGGATTTTTTTACTCATTTGTGTTATAAGTACAATCCAACATAGAAATATGATGGAATTTTTTTGAAAGCTGTATTGCCTCTAGATGTGCTAAGTACAGGGCCTCCAACTGACCCTCTCCCATGAAATTTGACCTGTGAATCCAACTTGTTTCTTCAAGCTGTTCATGAAGTACCTCCATAACACTTTTTCCCTTTAGTTCTGCAAGCCTTACCTTCTGCTTAGTGTTATCTATTGTTTGGTTATCAACATAATCCCCTCCATCAATCTTGCTCAATTTCCTCTTAAGCTGCAATGTATTGAGCCCATCATTCATGCCTTCTATTAGATTGTCTAAGGCAACCCCCATGATTCTCCTCAGTTGAGGATGCACAGAAGGATGTTCTGATGGTTGATGGTTAATTTGGGTTTCTTTGTAGGAGAGTTGCCACAAGGGGTCTGCCTTTGTGCAACTTTCATGGATTAAAAACTTGCACCCAACTTTCCTTGTGTGATTTTGTCTAGACAGTTTGGTAAGAAGTTGTCCTGAATAGGGAACATGGCAATCACAGGCCAAATCCACATATTTATCTTTCTTCAAGTTAAAAAATGTCAGATAGTAGGTCAGCCTCCTAAATTCCAAGATCCTTGCTATCCTTTATCTGCCAGAGGTGATAGAATAAATAATAAATATATTATTCAATAAATGCAGCAAAAATCTGTAAAATATTTGAATAAAGCTTATTGCAAGGTTAATTGGTTTGGATATGGTTTATTGTTATCAATCAATATAGATAAATTGATTATTAAATATTTTTATAGAGGGGCCACAATGATATTGGGGATCTTTAACACCCCTCTTCAGGGAATTCAGTATGAAAACACATAGGCCTGGCTACTTTGGAACCTTTAGTTTAAAGGATATTTTGCCCAAAGATAATATGTATATAAAATACACAGTGGAGTGGCAGGGCTTTTTAACCAAGCTTCCACGACAGAGAATAGATAATATGACTCACTGGTATATTATTAAATCCTTTGGGTACCTGTTTGGGACGTGAACTGATGGGTTAAACCTGTTTATTGGAGTTATAAGGTTGTTCAGCAGTTTCAATTGATAAAAAGGGTTGGGGACAGATATTATTAATCAGACTAAAGCCATAAATCACTTAATTATCTCTTATAAGTATTTGATTACCTTGGCACGGTTTCTGGATGTAAATATAACTGGGTCTCTGGGTATCAATATCCTCAAAATAGCTCTTTATTTATAGCTTTTTGAGTCCCAATATTTTCCTTATGAGGTGTACAGGGGCTCAAAGGGATGGACACTGAGGCTAGAAGGGTAACCAGTGGTAGCCTGTCACGTGTTTTTAGTGCTGTAGCACAAGTAGCATCTAATTCCACAGGGTATGGGAATTATTCTACTTTATAATTGATTTTTGGATGTGTGAGTAACACTAATCTGTCCTTTTTATTTATTATTTAATTTATTATCCTTAGTAAATCTTCCGAGTAAGTTAATGATTATTTGAATAGACATTCCTATGGATATTCTGATTTCAGGTGAGTTCCCATTATGTATTAAATAATTGGATTAAATTCATTATATTTATTTTCATCCTTATTTTCAAAATTCAGTTGATTTACTAAAATAATTACTTAAAAATATAAGTCATGGGTATTCATGTAATATTTTTACATCATTAGTTTTCTTAGTATTTCACCAAAATATTTATGTTTAGAAATTCTCATAATAGTATATTAAATTATTTTAATATATTTTTAGAAGTAGTCATTATCTTATTTTTAACATTTTTGGTACTTTGAATTATATTTAATAAAAAATAGTTATAAAGGTTATTTAGGTATTTTTAAATAGGTTTATGTATTTTTAGACTATCTTCTACCAACAGGAACATTTATTACATATTTAGAATGTTCCTGTGTAGGTTGTAGCATGTTTACCCAGTACCTAGATTTCTCAGGCCACCTGTAACTTTGTCAACCCATAGTCCTGCCGCTGTGTACTTTTCAGAGGCCCGGGGTTGCATACACCACTTTTACAGAGTGACAGTGCTGTAGCTCAGCCGCAGGCGGGTGTATTGGCTGCCGCGGCTGCATCCACGAATTGTGACAGAACACATTTCTGTCTGTAACTCCTAAAATATACACAACACCTCAATTCTGACTGAATTTTAGGTTTGAAACCTATACGTGACAATGCATGTGAAATATTTAAGTGGCCAAAAAGTTATATAGTGGTGCCGTGGTATTTTGGTCTTTCTTTCTTTAATTATTTAAAAATATAAGGAGTTGGATTTCAAGGGTGGGGTCAGTGAGTGACCCTACCTAATTTTGGGTGGAAAATCTATTTTTGCACTAATATTTATGGTTTGCCTACTCATTCTTAGGTTAATTTTATTATTATTATTTTTATGTTATTTTTGTTACTTTTGCAGCTTTCTCGACAATAGTAGCAAGCTGAAAGCGTAACCATGCTTGATAGCCCATGTTTGACAATAGTTTTGGGACTCTTCCCTAGTAGGAAAAGTTCTCACTGGAGGTGGTTCAAGTGGATCCGGCACCAATTCAATTGTTATGTACTGTAGTTTCATAGTTACAGGCACCCCATAATTTAGTTTGAATCAAATTTAATCCGGAAAAGACCTCTGTAACATAAAATTTTACTCACAACCAGATTTTGCATCCCACTGTGAAAAATTTTGTTCCTCAATTGTCGTCCTTGATGAGGATGCAATTGGGGCTTCCAATGTTTCATTAGCCAAATCCTTTTTTTATTTTTCCAAGGCTTTGTTGATGGCACTATCAATTTAGACCTTTCACACAGCCATTTCAGAAGAAGGAGGGCTTGCCACTGTTCCCATGCAAAAAAATGAAATGTTATACTTCATCATTCAATCCAACTTTCAATTGAACAAAAAAATTTTCTCACTTTTTAGTTGAAAAAGAATCTTTTGCACGTTTTTATATGATTTCAATTTTCACTTTACTCTCACTTTGGTTTCACTTTAAAGTCACTTTGGAATCACTAGCTGTGGAAAAAAACTCCCACAAAGTATGCATTGATCCCAAATTTGTGTTGAGGGAACCCAAGTGTGGTCCAGGGGGTGCCCGAAATTCTGGCATGACTTCCAGGGGGTTGCGCACCCCCAAAAACGGTGGTTTTGAGCCATGTACCCCTGTACACAGATCCAAATTGCCTTGTTTGGGGGTTAAAGGTCTTCTATACAACCCCCAGGGGTTGCGGGTATTTTTCCATGGGCCCTCACTACTCCCACACGACTGGAGTTGTGAATTTATCATCACCCTTGATAAAAAAGAGTTTGGGGCGGATACTATTAATCAGAATAAATCCATAAATCACTTAATTATCTCTTATAAGTATTTAATTGCCTTGGCACTGTGTCTGGATTTAAATAGAACTGGGTCTGGGGTATCAATAACCTCGAAAGAGCTCTTTATTTATAGCTTTTTGGGTTCCAATTCTGTCCTTGTGAGGGCTACAGGGGCTCAAAGGGACGGTTGCTAAGTCTATCAGGGTGGCCAGTGGTAGCCCATAATGTTTTTTGGGTCTATAACATGTTTAGCATCTAATTCTAAAGTGTATAGGAATTATTCTACTTTTTTATTGATTTTTTGGAATTTGAATAACACCTATTTATCCACATGATCATTGTCCCATTAATTATCCTTAGTCAATATTCCCAGGTTTTTATTATATCTTCTTGGTAGAAATTCCTACAGGTAACCAGATTTAAGATGAGTTCTCATTATTTATTAGCTGATGGGAGAAAAATTATAACAATGATTTTGGTTCTTATTTTTGAAATTTTGTTGATTTACTTAAGATAATCAATTAAAAACATATGCTATGAGAATACCTGTAATATATTGACATATGCAGTTTTCTCAGTATGTCACGGAAATACTGATATATTGAAGTTCTCAAAATTGTATTTTTAAAGTATTTTAAGATGTTTCTCAATCTTTAGTTATCTTATTTTTGACATTTTGGTATTTTCTCATTATATTTTGTAAAAATATGAAGAAATTTTATTCAAGTATTTTTATATAATTTTATGTATTTTTAGACTATCTACTATCCACACGGACATTTTTTGCAGATTTTGTAAGTCCCCGTATTAGTATTAGTACCTTTACGCAGTACCTCAGCTTCTCATGCTGTCTTTCAGTCTGTCAGCCCGTAGTCCCGCGGCTGCATACTTTTCTGTTTCCCGGGAATGCATACTTGGTTTGTCAGGATAGGCAGACAGGGTAGCAGTGCTTTTTCTCAGCTGCGCGTGGATGTATGAGTTGCCGGGGCTGCTTGGAGGAATTGTGATAAATCACATTTCCGCTCTTAACTCCTCCATTTCACAGAATTAATGGATTCTGACTTCATTTTCACTAGGAAACCTGTACGTAGGGTTCCATGTGAAACATTAGAATGGCTAAAATATCAAGGATGTTGTGGAAACAAGAGAGAGATACTCCCCTAAGTTGTCCTCAAGTTTGGAATTTATGAGTCCAAGCGTCTGCAAGGAGGTTGAGTACTGATGGGTTTTGAGAAAGAGAGAGATATTTATGAGAAAAAGATGACTAAAGAAAATTATGTTGTATATTCCTGCCCTAATCCTTTGGTGATAAGATATATATGATGAGATGCCCCTAGAACCCGGAGTTGAGAGTGAGGTTTTAAGTCCTCCCTCTCAACCCTAACCTAAGTAAAAGCACAACTGAAAGACTAAAATTGGGAACCCTACCCCAACCTTAACCCTTACGGCCCAAACCCTTCCGCTGTTACATATTTCTGGTTTGTCCTTCTCATGGTGCGGCCCTCCGCCGTGCCCTACTCAGAGCCTCCTGTGTTTTTCCGTCTGCCTGCATCTGCAGATTCTTTAATTGGAGGATTTGTCAGCGCCTATGCTTGCACGGACCTTCCCAGCGCATACAACCCTGCAATTGCCGTCCTCCCACTTTCCAAACTAGCCGCCCGCAAACTTGGTTGGTTTGTCTCCATTACTTGGTTGGCTTCATCCCAGGGAGTTGCAAGCCCAACCTGCACCAAATGCTGAGCCTGGCCTCCCCAACTGCTGATCCCGCAGCCCGCAACGCAGTTCCCATTTCAAGGTTATAAATAAAACACCACACCGTGCCTTTTGGAAATTTTCATAAATTATTCAAAATTATAAGGAGTGGGAATTTGAGGTAGGTGTCAGTGGGTGGACCTACCTTAAATTGTATTTAGAATCATAATTTGAAATAATATTCTTAATTTTGTTTCTCCTATGATATGTTATTATTCATGGTTGTTTGTTATGTTATTTTGCTGTTGCTTTTGTAGCTTTCTCTGCAATATTAGCAAGCTGACAGGATAGGGGACCAATCCTTGGGATACCAGAGAGGGGTAGGAAAAGAAAAATTTCTTATTGGGAGGTGGAGGGGAATGGTTAGTCAGGGATGAGGGGACGGCATTGGAAGAAGGGATATGGTGAGAGGGTGCCCCAAATTATATGGAGGGAGAGGGTTTAATAAAAGGGCTATGGAGGGGAAAATGGGGAGTTGGAAGTGAATTGGATGAAGGAGAGTGGGTGGAGGGGACAACAAAGAAATTTAGTGTATGGGATGAAGGGAAATGGGAGGAGGAGAAAATTATGAGAAGGTGGTGGGGTGGTGACTGTGGTGGAGGGATATGGTTAATGAATAACTTGATGATGAATTTGGTATGGTTGATTTGTGAAATTTTTGCAAAATCCTACCAATTTTTTTCATTAGAAAGGTTTTATTGAGAATTATTATTTTTTTTCATTTCCAGTTAATTCCTCTCCTTTTCCATTCAATATTTCAGTCCATCCTTGTCCTTTTCCTCTTGTTGTAACTGAAAAACAGCCTGTTTCAATCTGCCCTTAACATCCAATTTTTTTTGATGAGCCATACTCTCAGCATTCTGCTTTTGACCATCAATAGTCAGTTGATGATCCTGCCTTTGCTTTTCAAATTGAATTTTTTTTTTGGATTCAATCTTTTATGGGACTTTTTTTTGGAGGGGAATATCCATGATCTTGATTTTTACTTCAAGGAGATTCAATCACTGCACTTACTTGAATTTTGCTTCTCCATGATATTTTCAAAGCCTGAAAAATTGGAAGTTTTTCTCCCCTTTTGAAAACCTTTGAGGTAGTTTTTGATTTTATTGGAGGCCTTTTTGCTTCCCTTTTCAGAGGATTTTTTTGTCTGAATTTCATCACTATTCATCATTGCTAGGCTGAGAATCCACAGCCAAGTTCTTATTTTTAATGGAATAAGATTTTTGCAAATCAAAATCATTTAAAGGGGTGATGTTGGACTTCTTTCCAAATATTTGATTCATTTGAATAAAAAAAGAAAAAATTAAGTTCAACGTATCAACAAAAAAGTTGATTCCCTTGGCTTTATTGGGATTGGTGATAACAAAGCCAGTGGAGATTGACATTTTGTGGGCCTTTTTGTACTTTTATTGATATTTCTTGAATTTCTTCCTCATCTTTCTTGATGAAAGATCTAGACTACCTTTCTTTATTTGTGAGTTCGTTGGCCATCAAGAGATAACCATTACCCTTAGAGGATGAAGGTCTTCCATCTTGTGTTTCATTGTCAGATCCAAAGCAAGTGTTGTTGTTGGAGGTAATGCCAAGCAAGCTTTCCAAGATTATTTGATCAGCTCTCTTGAGATTAATTGAGCATTTGGAAGCTTATTGGGGGTAATTATTTCTTTTAGAGTTCCTTGGGGATTTTAGTTTTATGTGTTCTGGCAGGTGAAGATTTGCTGAGTGGCCATTTGAAGTTATTAAGAGAAATTGAATGATAAGACTGATGAAGTGATTAGGATAGCAATGAAGAGATCAGAGCAATGAATTGAAAATAGTGATGAGAGAAATGAAGTAATGAGAGCAATAAATTGATGAGATCAATAAATTAATGAGAGTGATGAAGGGATTAGAGCAATAAAGTGAAAGGAGTAAGAGCAAGATTAATGAAATGATAAAACTGATGAAGTGATGAGGATGGCAATGAAGTGGTGATAATGATGAATTTATTAGAGCAATAAAGTGATGAGAGTTACCAATCATATTTTTCCAATGAGTTTTGAGGTAGAAGGAGGTGGGAAACCCAGGGTGTATGATAAGGACTGATGTGTGTCTGAGTTTTCAAAAACCTTTGAATAATTTATCTGAAAGATAGTGAGTTTTATTTCATTTTTGATGGCATGTTAGAAATTGGGGTATTTTTCTGAAACCCGCCATTATAAAAATAGCAAGGTTGCTAACTCGGATACATCCTATTTGTGGTTTGAGCTTGGTAAAAATAGCAAAAAGCAGGTTTACCAAGATAATTGTGGATGCTCTTATCTATAAATATGTCAGCCTCCTGGATTCAAAGACCCTTGCTATCCTTTAGCTACCAGAGGTGATAGAATAAATAATAAATATATTATTTAATAAATGCAGCAAAAATCTGTAAAATATTTGGATTAAGCTTGTTGCAAGGTTAAGTGCTTTGGTTATGGTTTATTGTTTTAATTCAATATGAATTAATTGATTATTCAATATTTTTATAGAGGGCCCAAAATTATATTGGGTATCTTTATAACCTCTCTTCAGGGATTTCAGTATGAAAACACGTAGTCCTGGTTACTTTGGGCTCTTTAGTTTAAAGGATATTTTACCCAAAGATAATATGTATATAAAATACATGGAAGAGTGGCAGGGCCTTGTAGCCAAGCTTCCACGACAGAGAAAAGGATAATAATACTCACTGGTATATTAATAAATCCTTTGGGTATCTGTTTGAGACGTTCACTGATGGGTTAAACCTGTATACTGGGGTTATAAGGTTGTTCAGCAGTTTTAATTGATAAAAAAGAGGTTGAGGATGGATATTATTGATCAGAATAAGCCATAAATCACTTAATTATCTCTTATAAGTACTTTATTACCTTGTCACGGTGTCTGGATATAAATATAACTGGGTCTCTGCCCATCAATATCCTCAAAAGAGCTCTTTATTTATAGCTTTTGGAGTCCCAACATTGTCCTTCTGAGGGGTGCAGGGGCTCAAAGGGACAGACACTAAGGCTAGCAGGGTAACCAGTGGTAGCCTTTCATGTTTTCTTGGTGCTATAGCACGGGTAGCATCTTATTCCTCAGGGTATGGGAATTATTCTACTTCACAATAGATATTAGGTCGTGTGAATAACGCTAATCAGTCCCATTTATGTATTATTTAATTAATTATCCTCAGTAAATGTTCCCAGTAATTTAATAATTATATAATTAGACATTTCTACGGACATCTTGATGTCTGGTGAGTTCTCATTATGTATTATATAACTGGAGTAAAAGTCATGATATTGATTTTACTCCTTATTTTTGAGTTCCAGTTAGTTTACTAAGATAATTACTTCAAAATATAAGTCATGGGAATTCATGTAACATTTTTACATCATTAGTTTTTTAGTATTGCACAAAGATATTGATGTTGAGAAATTCTCATAAAAGTATATTGAAGTATTTTAATATATTTTTAGAAGTTGTCATTGTCTTATTTTTGAAATTCTCGGTACTTTAAATTATATTAAATAAAAAATACCTGTAAGGATTACTTAAGTATTTTTAGATAATATTATGTACTTTTAGACTATCTACTATCCAGAGGAACATTTATTACATATGTAGAATGTTCCTGTGTGGGTTGTAGCATGTTTATGCGGTACCTGAGCCTCTCAGGCCCCCTGTCACTCTGTCAACCCGTAGTCCCGCAGCTGCATACTTGTCAGAGGCCTGGGGCTGCATACACAACTTTGACGGAGTTACAGGGCTGTATCTCAGCCGGGCGTGGGTGCATTGGATGCTGCGGCTGCGTGCGGGAATTGTGACAAAACACATTTCCATCCGTAACTCCTAAAATATACACAACACCTCAATTCTGACTGAATTTTAGGTGTGAAACCTATACGTGACAATGTGTGTGGAATATTTGATTGATTAAAAGCTCAATAGTGGAGCAGTAGTATTTTGATATTTCTTTCCTTAACTATTTAAAAATATAAGGAGTTGGATTACAAGGTTAGGTTCAGTGAGTGACCCTACCTAATTTTGGGTTTAGAATCCATTTTTGTAATAATATTTATGGTTTTTCTAATCCTTCTTAGGTTAATTTTATTATTATTTTTTTATGCTATTTTTTTTACTTTTGCAGCTTGCTCTGCAATAGTAGCAAGCTGACAAAATACAAAAATTTTGGTTTTACAAGGTCCAGAAAATACTAATATTTACCCCCTTGGGAAATCCATTCAGTGGATGTTGTTGGTGTGTCTGTAACAGTTTTTTTTCCCTGCAATCTTAGGGTTCCCTTCTGGAAACTCCAAATCAGTTGGTTGGCCCTAACTTTCCAGTACATACATGCACTCTGCATCAGCAAGAAATAATTTTGGGTCTATTCATGCTTTTGCAGACACATTTTCATACATATTTACATACCATGCCACACAGCTCCCACATATGAGTGTTGAAATGAAATGAAATCCCATTAAAGTTGATCTCTAACCACAATCCTCTTCCGTGCACCCAATGCGCACATGTCTCAGTTCCCATCTCATCCGCGCAATGGCGCCCGCTCACCTTCAATAATCATCTGCGCAACGGCGCGCATGGGCGCGCGCATCCTATCTCCTCATCGCCTTCATCCATTCATCTCCACCATTTTCACCTCGCTCCTTGACTCTCACCACTTCTACCATCCACCTCATCATTCCCCTTCCGCTTCCTCCACCCACTCTCTTCATCGCTTCCGCCTCCTTCACCCACTTCCTTCATCGCTTCCGCTATCCATCTCACCCACTTCCATGCTTTCTTCCACCATCCATCTCAGCTTCCGCCTCGTTCACCGCTTCACTCACATTATCTTTGTCTCACTCCATTTTGTCATCAACACTCACCTCCGCCAAAACTCATCATCCTCATCTCCTCAATAAGCTCAATACAACATCTCCCTCAATAAGTTCAATACAATAACCTCCTCAACATCATCACTTCGTCGAACCAACACTCACCACTCAACATTGAGGGATTTCCTTTCTTTAGTGTTCATATGTGAGGTTGTCTCTATGCTGATCCTTGCACTGGCTTCGAATCTCACTCACGTGCTTATCTCCAACACATGTCAGATCCAGTCCTTTCTTTTATTTTCTTTTGTTACCAACCTGAGCGCCCAATCCTTTTGTGTCTGCCTAGAGTGAGAATCATTCTTTATTTTCTTCATTCTCCTTTTCATTCTTTGTTTCCTTCCTAAGGCTCTTGTTGATTCAATCGCGCCTAGTCTGTTGGTTCAGGAATCAAAAACATTCAACTCTTCACGGTTAAAAGCCGAATAGCAACAAACACACCAACGAGTCAAACCAACCATTTCTCAATCACCTGGACCAACAGATCTCAATTCTTCCCTCCTGAAGACACTCACGGATTCCATTCCCACCCTAACCAAATCCAACTTCTCGCTGTGGCGCTCTAAACTTATGACCATCTTTGCCTTGAAGGGAGTCGCACAATGGCTTCAATCACCTGAACCTGAGAAATGTCTTCCAGAAGATAACCTTGAACTGGTAGGATATATTCTAGCTAAGCTCAACAACAGGACGTACATCAACTGCATCAAGGATCATCATCTCACGAACGGAATTGAACTCTGGAAATTGATCAATGAATTTTATGCTTCCTCCTAGACTGCAAACCGCTCTCGAGTATTCTTTAATTTCCTCAACCTTCAATTTGACCCGAAACACGTTGATAAGTTCATAACCAATGTGAAATCCTGTCTAATTCAAATTTCAGAAATTGGAATTTGAATGGACAAAGACATAGTTGCATATCTAATCCTGTACAAGTTTCCACCACAGCTAGAACATCTCAAGACAACCATCACTCACTCCCTTGGCGAATCTAAAATCAATGGTGACCTGGTGCTTTGTCATCTGAATCAAATCAAGAACAAGATTGCAGCTGGTACTTACGCATCGGCAATGTTGAATACTGGAGTCAAACAAGAGTTAGTCAAGTGCAGAGCTACCTGGCATAACCCACAATCCGCTCACCCCAAGAACTCGCGCTGGTGGCTGTATCCACACCTTTGACCAAACAACAACAACAACAATCCAAAACACAACGAGAACAAATCAGCCTCTGCCAATCTATCCTGTACTTCTTACAACTTTGCTATTTCAAATTCCAAACTGCTCACCAAACACTCAATCATCCTTGATTCTGGAGCATCCCAATCAATGTTCAACTCCCCCGATTTTTTTGATGACCTTACTGAAGACCACACCAACATCCAGACTGGGAAGGAAAATACCTCTCTTAACGCTGAAGGTATTGGCACCGCAAAGCTCTTGTCCAAAAATTGTAACATCTTACTTAGCCAATCTCTGTACGTTCCTCAGCTAGCGGTAAATCTGGTTTCCTTGGGCCAACTCTTGAACAAAGGCTGCTTGCTCCACTTATCCGGTCAGCATGACTTTGTTGTAAAGTTCAAGCATCAATTGATCCTTACCGGCTCCATTGAAGACAATCTCTTGGTAATCAGAGATCTCGCTCTTCATCAGTCTGAACCGTCTCACGTCTTTCTTACCCTCAAGACTCTCCACAAACGCTTTGGACATCCTCACCTCAATCAAACTAAGCTACTTTTGAAAGATTTTCCAAAATTGAGATGGAAAGAACTCTCATGCGAATCGTGCGCCTTGGGAAAGATTCATTGCTCATCCTTCAAAAGTCATATCTCCAACTGCTCAGAACCTTTTGTTTGTCTTCACACCAATGTCTGCGGACCAATAAATCCTATCTCCAAGACTGGCAACAAATATTTCTTGCTGCTCACTGATGAATTCTCCCGCTTTAAAACCTGTCTCCCCATCAGACTCAAATCAGATGTGACCAATGAGTTGATCAAATTCATCAAGACTCACTCTAATCAATTTGGATATCAACTCAAATCTCTTCACTCCGACAACGGCGGAGAATTTGTTAACTCCAAACTCTCCAGCTTTCTTACTGATTCTGGTATTATACACACCACATCTGAACCTTACACTCCACAACACAACCCCATCGCCGAGCAAGGAAACCAAACCATTGTTGAAGCGGCCAGAACTACCATCATCGACATGGCCATTCCAATGGAACTTTGGGATCAAGTTTTAATTGGATGTTGCAAGATTCTGAATCTTTTGCCAGCCAAAGAGTCAAAATTAAGCGCCTCAGAGATGTGGAATGGTCATCGCCCCAAACTCAACCTAATTCAAACCTTGGGATCCAAAACCATAGTTCTGAATCTCAGCCACAATCTTGAAAAATTTGAAAAGAAAGGTTGGGAAGGAATTCTTGTAGGTCATGAACTACAGTTTAACTCCTACCGAGTTTATATTCCAGAGCTTGGCGAGACTGTTTGCTTGAAACATGTTAAAATTTTTGAAAACATAAAACTAACTGAATCTTCTCCTTCACTCAAATCTCCCTTTGAAACTCTTCTCCACCTTGATTCCGACCTATTGGACACGCTATCCTTGATCCATCATGAAAAGACCATTCTTCCTCCTCCTCACTCAACTGATCCAACTCCTCCTGAATCAACTCAATCCTCCAAGCCTAATTCCGACTCCGACACTTCTGAAGAATCGCTTCCATCCAATAAATCTGCTACCAACGGTTCCGATTATGAGAACATAGCCAACCGACTTGCTCCTCCTCCATCCCGAACTCTCAGAGATTGCTCATCCCTTCAAAAGCCTCAACGCTATGGATTTCTCTCCAGAACCATCCCTCGAAACTACAAAGAGGCAAAGCGTTCACCGGATTTTCAAAATTGGCCCAAGGGAATGAAGTCTGAGCTTGATGGAATTGAATCTATGGGAGTTTGGACTGGTTGTCACTTGCTTCCAGAAGGAAAGAAAGCTCTATCCACCGTGTGGGTTTATCAACTCAAAACCAATCCTGAAGACGATGGCATCATCTTCAAGGCCAGGTTGTGTGTGCAAGTTTTTTGACAGCTAGAATTCATAGACTATGGCAAAACCTACGCACCTACCGGTCAGATTACCACGCTCCGAACTCTTCTGGTTTACGCCTTCCATCACAAACTGCCAATTGTTCAAATGGACATCAAGTCAGCATTCCTACATGCCAAGCTCGATGAAGACATTTTCATCAAAACTCCTCCCGGATATGACACAACTTTCCCTTATCTCAAATTGAACAAGGCCTTGTACGGACTGAAACAGGCTCCTAAAAGCTGGTTTGACACACTCAAACGCTGGATTCTCAACCAAAATTTCACCACATCCTCCGCCGATCCCTGCTTATTCATAAACCAATCTGCCCAAATTTTTATCTTTTGCTATGTTGACAACTTGGTCATCATTGGCGAATCTCAAGAATTCCAAAAGCAATTAAAGGCCAAATTCTCCATTTCCCACAAAGGCCCCCTTTCTAAGATCCTCGGCAACTACATCGTCAAATCATCACACGGACCCTGTCTGCACCAACCCGACCACATTAACTCAGCATTAACCAAGCTTGGACTACTGGAATCTTGACCGATCAATACTCCACTGACCCCTGGATTAGTACTCCATCCTGCGACCGATTCTGACGCTGCTGCCTTCTCCAATCTCAATATCAACTATTGCTCATCAACCGGGTTCCTCAACTTCATAGCGACTCAAACTCAACCCAATCTTTCCTACACTGTCTCCTCTCTTTCTTGATTCAATGCAAAGCCTGGTCTCTCCCATTGGACGGAATCAAAACACGCTTGGCAATACGTAAAAACCACTCGTGATCTGGCCCTTCGCCTCAAGAAAAGCTCTTTCAATCTTGATCTTGAGACCTGGAGCGATTCCGATGGCGGCAACAATCCCATTTCACAAAGGAGCCACACTGGTTACTTAGTTCTGCTCTATGGCTGCGCCGTCTCGTGGCACAGCAAATTTCAACCTACCGTCTCGTTGTCCTCCACAGAAGGAGAGCTCAAGTCATTAGTTCTGGCCACTCAAGAGAAGATTTGGATCTTAAATCTAATAAAAGAATTAAATCCGGATATATCCCTCACTCACGGATCAATTGACAACAAAGCCTTGAATGATCTGATCAATTTTGAATCTCACCACAACGCCCTCAAGCATGTAGATATTCAAATCAAATGGCTTAGGGAACAAAAGGAAGCCAAACTTCTGATTAACAACCTTGTCCCTTCCAAATCTATGCTAGCAGACCCACTGACAAAGTCGGCCATAAGACCCTCCATCAAAACGCTCACCTCAACTATCCTTCAACCTCTCATCTGAACACGGCGGTGTGTTGAAATGAAATGAAATCCCATTAAAGTTGATCTCTAACCACAATCCTCTTCCGTGCACCCAATGCGCACATGTCTCAGTTCCCATCTCATCCGCGCAATGGCGCCCGCTCACCTGCAATAATCATCCGCGCAACGGCGCGCATGGGCGCGCGCATCCTATCTCCTCATTGCCTTCATCCATTCATCTCCACCATTTTCACCTCGCTCCTCGACTCTCACCACTTCTACCATCCACCTCATCATTCCCCTTCCGCTTCCTCCACCCACTCTCTTCATCGCTCCCGCCTCCTTCACCTACTTCCTTCATTGCTTCCGCTATCCATCTCACCCACTTCCATGCTTGCTTTCACCATCCATCTCAGCTTCCGCCTCGTTCACCGCTTCACTCACATTATCTTTGTCTCACTCCATCTCATCATCAACACTCACCTCCGCCAAAACTCATCATCCTCATCTCCTCAATAAGCTCAATACAACATCTCCCTCAATAAGCTCAATACAATAACCTCCTCAACATCATCACTTCGTCAAACCAACACTCACCACTCAACATCAAGGGATTTCCTTTCTTTAGTGTTCATATGTGAGGTTGTCTCTATGCTGATCCTTGCACTGGCTTCAAATCTCACTCACGTGCTTATCTCCGACACATGTCAGATCCAGTTCTTCCTTTTATTTTCTTTTCTTTTATTTTCTTTTGTTACCAACCTGAGCGCCCAATCCTTTTGTGTCTGCCTAGAGTGAGAATCATTCTTTATTTTCTTCATTCTCCTTTTCATTCTTTGTTTCCTTCCTAAGGCTCTTGTTGATTCAATCGCGCCTAGTCTGTTGGTTCAGGAATCAAAAACATTCAACTCTTCAATGAGCAACTGAATGTACATCAAGCAAAAAACAGTGATATATTTAAGAGAGGAGATGCCACCACAGTTGTTCATTTCAGATAGAGGTGAAATAAAACATGTGCTAGAGAACATTGCCTTCTGATAAAATGTAACAAATTCTTGGTTGAAACTTTTTCAAGCTTTTTCAACTTTGAACTTTAAAATATAAACCCTGTGCTATTCTACTTTCAAATAATCTCCCCTCAACTTGGCAAGCAGTGCTTTTAATTTCTCATTCCTACTTTCAAAATCAAAAAATACATGATTCAATTCCCAAGTTCATCACACACAATTAGATCATCACTCTCATCCTTTGTGATTCCAAATTCACTCCATTATTAAAGTTACTTGGATTACCATCACCTTAAAAAGACCATATCCTATTATGATCAACCTAAAAATCACCATCAACATAGAAAAAAAAATTCATCCACACACAATCACAGGTAAACAAACTCTCATTACCCAGCTTCCCTCCCACATCTCAACATACCTCATCATTCTCATACAAGCCAAGGCCCTGGCCATTACAATCAATCCCATAACCTTTGAAACCTTTAAATCATTCCCTTCATCAAAATAATTTCACTACTCCTCAAATTTCCAAAATTTGCATGTCTTTTGCCTATTATCAAGGATACCTTCACAACAATCATGATAAAAATAATACCTGCAAGAATGGAAATTTTTCCAACATCAATGGCTATGGTCCCAATATTCTTATGTATTTTATAAGAAATTTGTAATTTTTTCACTCAAATGAAGGGTATGCTTCAAATATTCCTATTTATGTTGAAAATAATCCCCAATTTTTGCAAAAAAAACACTAATTCTGTTGAAACACTTCCCCAACCATTCCACAAAAATGATATCAATTTTCCTTTTGAATCATTTTAAATAAATCAAAATTTAACTGATGAGCACATCCAACAGTTAAAACATTACAATGATTATGTTTCCCTGCAATCTGCTGATCTTGAGCTTGAACAAAATTTTTCAGAACAACTTCGAGAGACAATTTTCCAAGGAAATCTGATGGATTTCACCACCTTGGGAAACAAACCTATCATTTTTGAAAATGAAGCTCATGAGTCCATTCCACAAGAAAAAAAAATGTACATCCTGTTTCCCAGGGGAGGCATTAACCCCAATACTTCCAGCAAGAACCCGTAGCCTTTTTAAGCAATGCTTTTCCAAAAAAGACAAGCTCTCTATTCTTTAGCAATTGAAAGGCTTTGGTAACTCATAAAATACCATGGCCACATGATTTGTTCTATATTTGCGAAATTTCTCCTAGGTATCATCAATATCATGAGAATCAAATGATCTCCAATTTCAGGCTGATAAACTCCAATTTTGCCGTAACATGGATTGGTTTTAACCAAAATAGTTGCAATGCCCTCAATTTCCATACAAGGGGAATATATGCTTTTAGGGTGAATAGAACTGTTTTCCATAATATTGGTTGTCTGAATCCCACAGGTGGAAACAAGGCATCATTCCTCCAATTTTATATTTGCGGTAAAATTGATTGCACAATTGGAAAAGATGGAGCTCAAATGTGGCACAGAATTTTTTTCTGAGGATTCAAGAAATTCTGCACCAAAATAATGGTTTGAAAGATATTTTTCAAAGAGTTTCTCCTGAGGTTTTTCCAAATCAAACTATCAGGCCTGCTGATTCATTTTCACAAAATATGGATCAAAGAGTTTAAAACCTACCAAAGGGAGACCAAATAGCTTCAATATGGCTGGAAGGTATCATATTTCCTTTTTTCTGATTATTAAATTCAACCCTTTCTAATAGATTTTTTAATGATTTTTCTCAATTAACCCATAGAGATTTTTTGATCAGGCACTCAGATGGCTGCTTGATGAAAATTATTGAACTGAGGAAATTTTATGACCCCCTGCGATATTTTATTTTTGATCCTCATGGTGAATTTGGTTGTTTTCCAGAATTGAAAGAAGACTGAGGAAAGAATAGGTTCAATTAAATCAATTAATATCCATATTTTCTGGGATTTTTTCATTCTGATCATTCAATTTTGCACTGGGGTGGTCAAATGTTTCAAAAAATTTTGTTTACCAACACATAAAAACTGATACAGAAAGATTATCCTGTATTTTTAATCACAAAAATGATCTAAGGATTGAGCAGTTCTATGGTTTGGTGGATGAAATCAAACATGGTGTTGACATGGTTAAGGTAACAGTTGATTTTTTTTCTCTTCAATTCTTCATGTGAGAGTTATTTCTATCTTCTACCAATACTTATGCATAATTTGAAATTCCCTGATTAAAAGGTTGTTGTTTCATCATTCCCTAATCATTTATAGGTGCCCCAAGATACATGAAGGCTCAATATCAATATGCTATGGCAATTTTTCAACATATGGGAAACCCTGATATTTTTAAAACAGTCACATGTAAACCAAAATGGCCATGAATTCTAAACAATCTTTTGCCAGGTAAAACAGCACAGGATAGGACAGATACTGTAACACATGTTTTCAGCTCAAAATTGAAAATAATCTGTGATGAAATATTCAAGGATGAAATCTTTGGAAACAAAATTGAGTGCACTCATGTCATAGAATTCCAGAAGAGAGGCCTTCCACATGCTCACAACTTGGTGAACCTGCATCATCACTACAAACCCAGAACATCTGAACTCATTCAAATGATTTGTTTTGCAGATATTCCTTATAAAATAACTTATCCACATCTTTTTTATGAGTTCAAGGGATACAAAATACATGGAACATGTGGTATTTTCAACCTTGAGTCCTTTTGGATGGATAATTGTGCAGGTAGAAAGAGATACCCCAAAGCCTTCTGCCCTGAAATCTTCATGGGTGAAATTTCTTATCATATTTAAAAAAGACCCCAATATTGAGTTAGAATATCACATCCCAACCACAAAAAAAGACCTCCCATCAATAATTCCTGGGTTTTCCCTTAAAAACCCTATTTCTTGAAGTTAAAAATCTCACATCAATGTAGAATATGTGCAGGTACCTCAGCTTTCAAACATCTCTACAAGTATTTTTATTAGGGCCTTGGCAATTTTATTGTAGATTTCAGTGGAAACTTGGATGAAATAAACCATTTTATGTATTCAAGAGGGATTTCTGCACCTGAAGCCTTCTGGAGAATTTTGTTCCTTTAAACTTTCTGCTCTCTCACCTGCTGTTATAGAACTGGAGATTCACCTGCCTGATCAACAACAGGTCATTTTTGAAGCCAATGAATCCCTGGAAAAAATTTTTTAAAGATCAAATCATTCAAAAACTATTTTTACAGAATATTTCTAACATAATTCAATTGACCCAGAAGCAAGGGTAATTAAACATTCCAAATTTCCACAAAATTTTAGATGGGATCCACAGAGAAGTGAATGGAGGCCATGAAATTGATTTTTTTTCAATTGGAAGGATTTATAATGTTCATCCCATAGCTCCCGAGGCGTGTTTCCTCAGATTATTTTTGAATAATTTTGTTTTTTCAACTTCTTTTAATCACCTAAAGCAGGTGAATGGAATTTGTTATCCATATTTCAGATATTCTGGCTTTTAAAAGGGTCTACTTGAGGATGATCATCATTTGTAAAAAACAATGGAAGAGGTTGAGGAATATCTATGAAATTTGGAGCTAAGGTGGTTGTTTGTAATTCTTTTAGAAATCTTTCAGCTTGAAAAACCACAAAACCTATTTAATCCTTGATTCAATTTTTTGGTTGATGATTTAATTAATTCTGGAATCAAAGATTAAAGAGTTCTCAAAAATGAAATATTAAGATCCAGAACCCCTATGATATTTCAAAATTTTGGAACAAGTGTTGAAGAAGCTTTTCCTGATCATGAAAGAATTGATAAATCAGTGGGGGAAACAAGGGAAAAAAGGACCTGGATTCCTCAGGAAGAACAAAATTCTGCAATAAATCAATCTGAATTTCAAAATATTTCTCTTCTGAATCATAAAAAGAAGGAAACCTTTGATCAGATAATGAATTCATGCAATTATTCTCAAATCACTTACTTCATTATTGATGGAAATGTTGTGTCTGGAAAGTCCTTTGTATTCAAATGCTTTTTGCCTTCTATCAGATCATCTGGAAGATTAGCTATGTCATGTGCTGTTAGTCAAATTGATGATATATTGTGCTCCTGATCCTCAATTTCTGTTTTGATTAATCTTTCCAAAACCAGCAGTGCTAGGTGTGTTTAAGTCTATGTGAGCAAGAGGAAACAAATTGAGCATAGGAGAATGATAAGAAAATTCTGGGATTATTGTGAGGAACCAGATTCCATGTCAGGACAAAGATGATTAAGCAGGTAAATCTGACCAGGAGGTCTACAGAAGATTCTTTTTCTTTTTGGTCTGTCTTGTTCTTCTTTTGAGTCTTTCTGCCTGATTTGGTCTTTCTGCCTGCTTTGGTCTTTTCTCTTGAGCCTTTCTGTCTACACCTGTATTTCCTTTGGTCTTTCTATTCACCTTGGTTTTATGAGCCTGGTAGTAGTTCTTTTTCTGGTCTATCTTTTTCTAATTGGCAGCTTTGGTCTTTCAATCTGCCTATTTCTTTCTCCCAGTCCATCTATTTACCTAAACTCTGGTCTTATGGTGGTCCTGAGGTTATTTTTTGTCTAATTGGTTGAGATTGGTCTTTATTTTTTCCCTTATCTTGGTCTGGTGGGTTTCTGAGATTGACTGGTTATAAGTTCTTGAGGAGGTCCTTTATCTTCTCCTTCTATTTCTTGGTCTGCCTATTGGGTCTTATATCCAACTGGTTCTTGCTGGTCTTCAGGCCTGAAGGGGTTCCTTGTAAATGGTGATTCTGGGGGCCATTGGCAGTGTCTGACTGAGTTGTCTGGAGGTATGGATGTTGAAATTGCTCTGTCTGGTTGGCTGGCTGTCTGGCTGGCTGTCCTGCTGTCTTCCTGTATTTCTTTCTTTTTAGCTGTCTGGCTGTCTTTCTGGCTGTTTGGTTAGCTTTCTGGCTGGCTGGCTGGCTCTCTGGCTGGCTTTCTGGCTAGCTGTATGGCTGGCTGACTGGCGGTTGGGTTGGCTGACTGGCTGGTGTTTGGGTTGGCTTGCTGGCTGGCTGGTGTTTGTGTTTGCATTCTGGCTAGATGTCTGGCTTTCTGGCTGCCTGGTCAGCTGGCTGGCTTTTGGGTTAGCTGGCTGGCTTTTGGGTTAGCTTGCTGGCTGACTGGCTTTCTGGTACGCTGTCTGGCTAGCTTTCTAGCTGATGGGTTAGCTGGCTGATTGGCTAGCTAGCTAGCTTGGTCTTGACCTTCCTCTTGGTTCTTGGCTTGGGATTTGATTGTTCCAGTTGTTGGTTCTTTTTTGTTGTGGTTGGTCTTGGCTAGTTTTTCTTGGTGTGGATTGATGTGATTAAATCAATGCCAGTGCTGGGATGGAGGAGTTTTGATGGCAATACTGGCTTACTGTGCAGTGGTGCAGCTGCTCAGATTTATCCCAATTGGATCACTCTGGGCTTCAGCGGTTTCTGGGGGCAACTGCTCACAAAAACAGCAAGTCATCCCAATCAGGATAACTCCCAGTTGGTTGCAATGTAGTTTCACAATACAACCAACAAGAAATACACTATATTTTGTTTGTTTGGTGAGATTTCAACACCCCCCATGCCTTTATTTGAAGAGTTGTATACTTATTCTAGAAAGAGAGTTTGACTTCCAGGCCTTGGTAAGAGCATCACCAATCATGTCTTTTGGGGGAAGCAAATGGACATCAATTCTCTTTTTTTTATAGGTCTCTGCAATACTTGATTTTGATTTCCAGATGCTTGGTCTTTGAATTTCATCCAACTTATTAAATTTGACATGTATATAGGGGTAAAATCAGGGTCTCCTTGTAAAATTTTCTTTGGCCTAAGGGGAAACTGACATTCCTTGTTTTGTCTATCTTCTTCCTTGTTGGTTATTCAACTCCTGGTCTTGAGGTGTTAAATTATTTTCTAGCTTCCATACTTTTTAGGGCTGATGATGAAGAGATATTTTTGATTTTCTATTTGATGGTGGATGGTCTGGAGAGTTTTGAAAAAATTGTTTTATTGCTCAAGGGTGGTTTTATTTCTGTTTGTTTTCAAATTGACTGATAACTTGATTGTTTGTTCTGCTGCTCTCAATGGTGTTTTCTAGATTTGGTGATTTCTCCAGGTTGTATTGATCTGATTCTTGACTTGTCAACACACACTTGCAATTGTCTGCAACTGATCCTTTGCTGATTTTTTTTGCACTGTTGTCACACAAAGCTTCACTTTCACTGCCTGACTCTGAGGAGCATGTTTTTGTTAAGTTTATAACGGAAATCTGACTGTATTGAAAACTAAGACCAATGGTCTGACAGGATCACAAGAGTAATTCTGAAGTTCAAAGAAATCAAAAGGACAAATCAAGAGAACCTTACCTGGGATCTCTTTGACTTAACACTACAGACTAAATAATGACAAGTAATAATGAAAGGAACAGCAGAAACAAGAGCGGAGTCTGTGGCAGCGGAATAGAAAATGATGAGAATAAAGAAAAGGTTGAGGCAGTAAGTATGAGCCTCACGTCTGATCAATCTTGGGCTTTCAATGAATCTTGTGACTTCAAGGTGAGATCAAGTCAGTAATTAAGTTGAATTGATGATTGAGCGTAGGAGAAGTTGAGGAGCAAGGAGATGGAGCAAGTTGGGGTAAGTTGGGAGATGGTGGCAAGCAATTCAAGGAAACAGGAGCATTGAGGGGGAGATGATGATGGTTATGGGTGATACAAGAAGAGGGGAGCGTCAAATGAGAGGTATTGGAGAGTTGGAGACAAAGGAGGGAAGGAGAATGGATGTGAGAAGAAATAGCAAGGAGATGGATAGGAGGAAGGATGAGAGGAGTGATAGCAGAGATTGGAATGAGTGAGCAGGAGAGAATGATGAGGATGAAGGAAGAGATGGAAGTGGAGAGGATGAGGAGGCCCAGAGGATCTGGGGGAAGCCTGCAATGATGTGGTTGATGAGTCAAAGATTATGAGGCAAAACATGAGAGTGATGAGGCTTCAAATTTGGAGATTTTGCACAGGTGGTGCAGCTGAGCGGGCTGAGAGGGATGAGAAGGATGAAGTATGACAGTTTTATCTCTGAGTTATCTAGTTGGATTTGTCTGGTGGAGCAGAGTGCTCTGGGATTCCACCTGCTTGGCTGGTTCCTCTGTCCCTAGTTTGTTCACTTGTCTGGCTGTTGGCTTGCTTGTCAATCATTTTAAAGAGTTCTGTTGTTTTTGATCCAGGGTTCTTGCTGGATGTCTTGGTTCTAATTTTGACTGTCTTGATCCAAAGTTCCTGCTGGATTCCTTGGCCTTGGTTTTTTTATTGTTTTGAGCCAGGGTTCTTGAGGCAGGTCCTTGTTGATGGTGGTTGTAGGGGCCATTGGTGGCTTCTGACTGAGTTATCTGGCAGTCTGAACATTTAGATTGATCTTTCTGTTTGGCTGGCTGGCTTTCAGGCTGCCTGGCTGGCTCCCTGGCTGGCTGTCTGGCTGGCTGTCTTTCTGGTTAGCTGGCTGACTGGCTGTTGGGTTAGCTGGCTGACTGGCTGGTTAGCTGGCTGGTTAGCTGGCTAGTTAGCTGGCTGGCTAGCTGGTTGGCTGTTGGCTTAGCTGACTGGCTATCTGGTAAGCTGGCTGGTGGGCCAGCTGGCTGGCTAGCTTGGTCTTGACCTTCCTCTTGGTCCTTGGCTTTGGCTTTGTTTGGTCCAGTTGTTTCTCTGTTTGGTCATGGTTGGTCTTGGCTAGTTGTTCTTAGTGTGGATTGGTGTGGTTCAATTGATGCTAGTGGCTGGCTGGAGGAAGGATTGATGGCAAAGCTGACTTACTGTGTAGTCACACAGGGATCTGGCCTGGGAAACTGCTCAGATTTATCCCAATTGGGATAACTCTGAGTTTTGGGTGGTTGCTGGAGGCAACTGCTTGCAACTACAGAAAGTTATCCCAATTGGGATAACTCACAGATGGTTGGAATGTAGTTGCTCAACCCAACTACTAAGAAATTGACTACATTTTTATTTTTTTATTATTTTTCTAATTTTTTTTTTGGTGAGATTTCAACAGGAATAGCTGCCAAAAATCTTTCCAATGGACAAACAGCTCATGTGACCTTTGAAATTTCCTTGAGGTAACATCACTCCTCTGTAACAAGGACATCAAAGAATTTTCAAAATGGTGAAGCTCTCAAAAAGGCTTCTTTGATAATCTGGGATGAAACACCTATGAGTCATAGGCATGCTCTTGAGTTAGTTGACAGGCTACTTCAAGACCTCATGGATTCCAACCCACCTTGTGGACAAAAAGCAATGGTTCTTGGTGGATACTTCAGGCAAATTTTACCTGTGTTTGAAAAAGGTATACATCCCTGAATGGTTGATGGATGTTTGGTCAATTTTTCTTTTTGGAGACATTTCCAAGTTTTACACCTTTCCATAAATATGTATGCTGCAGGGGATCCTGAATACCAGAACTTCTGACTAAATGTTGGAGATTGTCTGAATAATATACAGGGTTCAAACAAAATCTTGATTCTTCATCACCTGGTTATTCATGGTGGTCACACACAGAAGTGATGACCAAATTTCATTTGAAACTGATAGCATTGTTTACGATGGGGTTTTAAATGCTATACATCCGACAAACTGATGAATTTGAAATGTATATTGAGTTTGAGTTACTCCTATATCAATAAATCGACATGTCATCTTTAGCTTAATCCTGATTTAATTGAAAAATTCAAAACGTCGAGTCATTTTTAACTCAATCCTGGTTCAATTTGAAAATCAAAAATCATCTTCCAATCAGCCCCCAAAGGTTGCATTCCCAAACCAAATGGTTAAATTCCAATGAGTCCCCAAATGTGGTGGCAATACTCTAGTTTATCTATTAACTTGGATGGGATCAGAGTGGCAGTGCCGGACGCGCGTCGACGTGAGCAGGACCGTTCAGCGAGTTGAGGATGAGAGAGAAAATGGGATGAAGTGGATTTGGAAGAGAACATGTTTACTTATAAGGAAGTTGGACTGAAGTCTAGAAGCCAAGACTCTCAAGTCTGGTTGGACCACTTTCTTACGGGAAGATATCCTCAACTCGTTCATCAAACTGGTAAGTCTCGATGACTATCATCACATTCGATCACCACAGATCATTTATTTAAATTAAATGTATGAATGAACTGATTAATCTATTCTCTTGAATGATTTAGTTTGGATAGTAGACCATTTGAATCTCAAAGGAACTCATGAGGGCTTGAAAGAACTTAAACCAACAACTAGAAATCCTCGAGAGGATAGCTGATACTTACATCCAAACTTATACATCAAACCGGATCATCTCTATTAATCAGATGTCCAATAGCAATTCTAAAAACTCATCCATCACTTCATTCTTTCCCATCCTATCCACCACGGCTAGTAGTAGTACTACTACTACTACTACTACTACTACTACTACTACTACTACCACCTCAACAACCAACTACAGACTGTATAAGGCTTCAGATCAACCAGAAGAAGATCAAGCATCCATCACTCCAGAGGATCCTCACAACCCTAAAGATCTCAAAGGATTTCGAGAACGTAGCAACCGAGCCAAAAAAACAAGTTCACACCCAGTCAGCAAGAAACCATCGACGGATCAACTATCATGCCAGGTTCAACAACATCAATCTCGGAAGCTCTTGAAGGAGAACGAGGGCATTGATGTTAACCATCGATCCGTCGGACGAACCAAGCCATCCGATCGACATGCTTCAAATGTTCAATCAGATCCTCACAACCAGTCAAACCCATCAGTTATCTCAGCTCCCATCACAACTCAACCACATCAGCCTGTCGATCCACCAGCCCCGATCACCATCGATCTGACCCATGATTCAACAATCAAAAATCGATCGTCAGCCCTCGATAATAGCTCCAGGCGATCATTCACCCTCAACATCGACTCCTCCCACCCTCACCCCAACAGACTCACCAGTACTCCAAAAATCCAGAAACCATCACCTTCGAACAACGATCGCTTCAAGACATTTGCCGACTTTGAATCTACCCGTCGACTCAATCTCAAGAATAATTCCAGAACTCTTGTCGAGCCATCATGGCCTACGGAAGATATGACCCATCAGCGCTTTTTAGAGGATGTCGATCGAGGAGACTTCAGGGAAATCCCTCAACATCCTTCGGCTATCAAGTTGCGTAAGAGGAAGGGCAAGAAACCCGTGCGGACATCAAGTTTTCAAATCGCCCAAGATGCAGAATGGCTCAGAAACATGTTTGAAGAGAACAAGCTTGATAATCACCTGCCTCAAGTCACATGCAATCCAAAGAGTGATCCCCATCGGCCGAGTCTGCAACGATTAAATTTGGAACCACCGGTAAATTTGATAGAGGGAATTCACCAAGAACCCATGTATCGAGACCATCCACTGTTGAGTAGATTGATCAGATCCCTTGGTGGAATCTCACCCTCAAATCACAGCCGAGGGAACGTTGGGGGCCCAAGCTCAACCATCTCCCATGATCATCCCTCGCTGAGGAGACAACACCATCGATCCCTAGAGTCTTTGAATCTTCTATGGACTCAAAAGTATGCTCCCAAAACTGCTTCCGAAATGTTGGGATCTCAAAACGCTCAAAGTGCTCATACTCTCAAGTCTTGGTTACTCGAAATTGCTCTCAAGCAAGCCTCGACTTCGACCGATGGTTGGTTTTCCATACACTTTTTGATTCCCTTCACTTTCGAGACCCTCATCCCGGTTTCTATTTTGGTGTAAAAACATGTTTGCCTTCGGAAAATTTATGCATTCTGTTCTATCTCTGTTTATACCCAAAATCAACCTTGAGAAGATCATTCGAATGTCAATCATTCTGAACAAAAACAGGATGCTGATAGAACCAGACCAGGCAACAAGAAAAGGTCGAAACGATCAGGAGATAAAAAACAGAAGAATTCAGACGGCAACAACAAGCGAGTTATCATACGCACGGTGGAACCAAAGAAACGTAAACGGCGCAGATTGATTGATGATGATGACGGGGATAGTGAAGGATTGAGTGACTTCATCGTAGATGATGACGATGTCACCGAAGACGAAGATACGATTTATGCTCGAGATATCAATTTTTCTGATGATGATTTATCAATCCGACCCTTCTCTTCTCCTCGTAGACGACAAGCATCGATCTCATGTCTGAATCCCAAGTTTAGTCCAGTTCAAACTAATGATCATCCACCGTGGAGCCCCGGTGTTGGAAATCCCAGTCCAGACGAGTTGGCCGTCAAGTTCAAATCCTTAACCAATTTGATCTTGTTAAAAGGTCCCCATGGATCAGGGAAATCTTGTGCCGTTCAAGCTGTTGCGGATCAACTGGGATGGGAAGTTTTCGAAGTCAATCCAGGAGTCCTTCGAACTCGTAAGGAAGTCGATAGACTGATTGGTGACGTATCCCGAAACCACGTTCTATCTTGTTCCAAACCTCCCACCAAGAACGATCATTCCTCTCGACAGTGTCATGATAGCCAAAACACTCGTCAAAATCCAAATCCATCTTTTACGTCCGACCTTGAACCCAACCCTTCGTCAAAGTCTTCTGGTCCGAAACCTATCAATCCTTTCGCCAAGATGATGAAAGTTTCGAGAGATCAAGCCGATCTTACTAGTAAGACCGGCAAAAATAAGGATCAGGACAACTCGAATCAGAAAAACAAACGATCTGATTCGATTGGATCGAACTTTGGAGACCGCCCAGCAAAGCCAGCGCCTACTATTCCCAATCCCACCCATGGTAATCAAACAAAGCAGTCAATCATTTTACTCGAAGAAGTGGATATCGTTTATGGGCAAGATAAAGATTTCTGGGCTGGGGTCATCGAATTAGTTTCCCGATCGATGAGACCGATTGTGATGACTTGCAATGATGAGACGGTTTTACCGTTAGAAAGTTTGCCGATTCAAACTATACTCGAATTCCGACCTCCGCCCATCAATCTAGTCGCAAGATTTCTGGAATTGGTTTGTTTGACTGAAGGCCATCTAATTAATAAAGTCCAACTTGGCCATTTTTACTCGGATCACGTTTTCCGATTTCCTAGCGAGTTGAAATTGATGCGCCATCGAAAATCCAACGTTCATCATCTAGAAGTCTTTCAACACGACGTTAATTATTCAACGACCGATGCCAAAGCCGATCGAATCGGTCTTGATCTTAGAAGATCGATCCTTCAGTTACAGTTCTTTTGTCAGTGGTCCATTGGTTCTCGATTCTCCGGCGTCGATTGGCTAGACCTCAACGAAGACAGGACTTCCAAAATGTTATTTTGCGTCAATTCGTTACCTTCGACTCTTGATGCACGTCGTCTTCAACGTGTGGATGAACATGAAAAACAGCCATTCCTAGACTTGCTCCGCAAAAGCCGCCTGAATCATTCCGAAAATTTATTCAACCAATTTGATGACCATCACTTTGAACTTGATTGGTTTGATGGGCTGGTCGATCGTGCTCAACTCTATCACCAACCTAGAGGTCCTAGTACACCTCACAAGCTAGCAGAAAATACCCAAGCCACCGAAATGAAACCAGAGGTGCAGCTGGAGGCTAGTCCTCACACATGTTCATTATCATCCTCATCCCGAGCTCATTCCACGGAACTCTTGAATCTGTTGTCCAAAGCTCACGATGATTTATCATTTGCTGACGCGTTCGTTGATAAAGACCTCGAAATTGAAGTCAAGGTTAGTTTTTCGTTCCATTCTCTTCAAAGTCAGAAATCTTTTTTTAAGAAAAGGAAGAGCAACCCATGAGGTGCACACACCGTCTAAAACATACATCGATGTCCTTCTTTTCACCAAATGCATCGCTTCTTTGATTATTTTGTAGCAATTTGAATCAGAGATTGTGATTTCGACCAACGATAACGTTCTTATCAACAGCGGTAGAAACTCTACGGTCCACCAACAGCCTATCGAGATTAGGAAAATCAGACCTAAGGACAATATTTCGAAGGATTCAATGATCCATAATCGATACGAATCTACTGATGAAGATTATGACTTGCAGGTCCAAGAACTCAACCGAAGACGACCGTTTAGCTTGTTGAATTATTATCTTGAGAAAGAGATATCGAAAGAAATTATTCTTCACATATTTCCATGTTTACTCCTTAGATTGGAGGGCATTCTATCATCTGCCAGTGACCCGGATCACTCGCTAAGTCATGACAACCGCCATCGTCGGAGTTTGGAGTGGATCAGCCGATGCTTCAAGATCTTTGAGAACGCTGAACTGGTTACAGCTAGGTTTGTGGTCATCCGAACGCTTTTTCCAAACGAATATTTTAATTTATTTTCCTTGCTTCTATCAGTACGAAAAGATTGAAAGAGATCGACGAGTACATGGATTTCGAAGGTTCCAAAGGGTTTTTGATGGGTTTGAAGGATTATATCTTGGATTATCATTCGATCGTCAAGCTTATCTTCCGACTTGAGCATCAGTTAGATCGGCATCATCGTTTCAAGTTGGATGCTAGCGGCGATAAGGACAACCGCTCGATCGTCATCGATCCAAGGGATGAGGGAGCTAAGGACCGATCGAATCAAACGACGATCCTTAGAAAATCCACTCGATTACAATCCTTATCGAATCCTCATCAGTCGACTGATCGATCGATTGAATTTAGTAATGATCTCTATAAGCCCAAAGTGTTGGATCTCACGAACTCCGAGATTCAATTGTTTCTCAACCTCTGCCAGACCCTCGAATGATCCTCATCCATCCATCCTTTCTCGCTCGCCCTGTCCCTTGCGGTCTTACCGCCCCGATACGTTTCAGTTGCACTATTGCGGTTTTATTTTTTCGGCTCGGCGTCTTCTACTAAGCCACCCTTGCTTCATCTCTCTTTCTATCTTAATTCTCTCATCAATTTAGTTCCTCTCTCTTTTTCGTTCCTAGCAATGGTCATCGATGACTTGAGCCCTCATTCCTCGCATCGATCAGATATAGATGCATTGACCTCTTTTTTTTTTAAAAAAAAAAAAAAAAATCAGAATGACTGTTATTATGACTATGGAGCGCAACAAGCAAAAACATAAAAGAAACCTGAAAAAGACGAAGAAAGATTAATGTCGATGGAACGGCGCGGGGGATAAGCAAGCTAGCCTGCTGGTGACGGGGAAATCAGTCCTTCTGAATAGACGTATACGACTAGTTGTAAACTTTCTGTCCATCTATAGGAATAGAATTTCTTTGACTTGTACCCATGTGAGGCTGTGTTGAAAAGTGTACCACCTACCTACGGATTTGATGAGAAGAAAATGGAAGAAAAAATTAACGCTTGAAAGACTGAAGAGGAGAGGAAGAGGGGGGAGGGAACAGACGGGAAACAGGCAAAAAAAATGGAACGAAGGTAATAAAGAGGAAGGAGGATCTAAATGGAAAAGAGGAGGAGAAAAGAACCCACAGGAGGAATTCAGGGGGGGAAAGCAAAAGAACGGCGAAAAGGAAGGGAGGGGAGAAGGGGGAGAAAAGGGAAAAGAAAAGAATACAAGGGGGGGGGGGAAGGGAAAGAGAGCAGAGGGCAAAGAAAGAAAAAAATTAGGAAAGGAGAAGGGGGGAAAAAGAAAGAGCAAAGGGGAAGAAAGGGGAGAGAAGAAGAAACGGCACTGGAAAGAAGAAGAAATGGAAGAAGGAGGAACTAGGAGAGAAGAATGAACTAGAAAGGGAAAGTAAAAGAAGAAGGAACTGAAAAGGACAAGAATAAAAATAAAAAGAGAAATAGAAATAAAAGTAAAGAGAAAGAGAAAGAGAAATGGAAAGAGAAATAGAAGAGAAAGAGAAAGAGAAAGAAAAAGAGAAAGAAAAAGAAAAAGAAAAAGAGAAAAAGAAAAAGAAAAAGAAAAAGAAAAAGAAGAAGAAAAAGAAAAAGAAAAAGAAAAAGAAAAAGAAAAAGAAAAAGAAAAAGAAAAAGAAAAAGAAAAAGAAAAAGAAAAAGAAAAAGAAAAAGAAAAAGAAAAAGAAAAAGAAAAAGAAAAAGAAAAAGAAAAAGAAAAAGAAAAAGAAAAAGAAAAAGAAAAAGAAAAAGAAAAAGAAAAAGAAAAAGAAAAAGAAAAAGAAAAAGAAAAAGAAAAAGAAAAAGAAAAAGAAAAAGAAAAAGAAAAAGAAAAAGAAAAAGAAAAAGAAAAAGAAAAAGAAAAAGAAAAAGAAAAAGAAAAAGAAAAAGAAAAAGAAAAAGAAAAAGAAAAAGAAAAAGAAAAAGAAAAAGAAAAAGAAAAAGAAAAAGAAAAAGAAAAAGAAAAAGAAAAAGAAAAAGAAAAAGAAAAAGAAAAAGAAAAAGAAAAAGAAAAAGAAAAAGAAAAAGAAAAAGAAAAAGAAAAAGAAAAAGAAAAAGAAAAAGAAAAAGAAAAAGAAAAAGAAAAAGAAAAAGAAAAAGAAAAAGAAAAAGAAAAAGAAAAAGAAAAAGAAAAAAGAAAAAGAGAAAGAAAAAGAAAAAGAGAAAGAAAAAGAGAAAGAAAAAGAAAAAGAAAAAGAAAAAGAAAAAGAAAAAGAAAAAGAAAAAGAAAAAGAAAAAGAAAAAGAAAAAGAAAAAGAAAAAGAAAAAGCAAAAGAAAAAGAAAAAGAAAAAGAAAAAGAAAAAGAAAAAGAAAAAAAAAAAAGCAAAAGAAAAAGAAAAAGAAAAAGAAAAAGAAAAAGAAAAAGCAAAAGCAAAATAAAAAGAAAAAGAAAAAGAAAAAGAAAAAGAAAAAGAAAAAGAAAAAGAAAAAGAAAAAGAAAAAGAAAAAGAAAAAGAAAAAGAAAAAGAAAAAGAAAAAGAAAAAGAAGAAGAAAAAGAAAAAGAAAAAGCAAAAGCAAAATAAAAAGAAAAAGAAAAAGAAAAAGAAAAAGAAAAAGAAAAAGAAAAAGAAAAAGAAAAAGAAAAAGAAAAAGAAAAAGAAAAAGAAAAAGAAAAAGAAAAAGAAAAAGAAAAAGAAAAAGAAAAAGAAAAAGAAAAAGAAAAAGAAAAAGAAAAAGAAGAAGAAAAAGAAAAAAAAAAAGCAAAAGCAAAATAAAAAGAAAAAGAAAAAGAAAAAGAAAAAGAAAAAGAAAAAGAAAAAGAAAAAGAAAAAGAAAAAGAAAAAGAAAAAGAAAAAGAAAAAGAAAAAGCAAAAGCAAAAGCAAAAGAAAAAGAAAAAGAAAAAGAAAAAGAAAAAGAAAAAGAAAAAGAAAAAGAAAAAGAGAAAGAAAAAGAAAAAGAAAAAGAAAAAGAAAAAGAAAAAGAAAAAGAAAAAGAAAAAGAAAAAGAAAAATAAAAAGAAAAAGAAAAAGAAAAAGAAAAAGAAAAAGAAAAAGAAGAAGAAGAAGAAGAAGAAGAAAAAGAAAAAGAAAAAGCAAAAGAAAAAGAAAAAGAAAAATAAAAATAAAAACAAAAAGAAAAAGAAAAAGAAAAAGAAAAAGAAAAAGAAAAAGAAAAAGAAAAAGAAAAAGAAAAAGAAAAAGAAAAATAAAAATAAAAATAAAAATAAAACCAAAGGAACAAGAAAAAGAAAGATAAAAATAAAACACAAAGAAAAAGAAAAAGAAAACAAAAAGATTTCTCCAAATAAATGAGAATTTCTAAAATAACCAGAATTTCTAAAATAACCAGAATTTCTGAAAGAATGAGAACCCTTCAAACAATAATAAAATGGGTATTTTTGAAAAATGGTGAGACTAATTTTAAAATGATGATACTTATTCTTCAATAATGACCCTTCCTTGAAAATAATGTTTGCTATCTGAAAAGAAATGAGAAAAATAGCTGAAGGTTTAGAGCTGGAGGTGGGAAGCAAATCACAGGGAGTTAATCTGACTTGATTAAAAGAAAGAAAAAAAATAACATCTAGCATTGTATGATTTCCAGCTGGAGGAAATCAGGGGAAAAAAAAATCTGAAGCCAAAATTGGTTGGATCAGAACAAGACCAGGTTCTGCAAGGAATTTCTCCCTCCCAAATTCTTGGAAACTTGGTATTGTACTGAAATGTAACATAAATCTTGAGTCCTGAAAGATAGGTTTGAGAAAAATTTAAATAATGAAATGTGCCTTAGATCTTTAGAACATCATAGCATTAGCATAACATGGGATTCCACATTTTGAGCCAAGCTGTGTGGTGCAAGAATCCATACCTTGAATATTCTTAGCCCAAACATTCTTCAAATGTTATGGGGTAAATCAAATTTCTCTTCTGTAGTCAAATCCTCTGTTTTTGCATTGATTCTGCCTCTTCAACAAATTTTTCTACCTTCATTCTGAAACCCTCTATTTTGCAGAAGATATCTATTAAGTTTCAATCTGCAACCTTGCCCTCCAAGACTGAGTAAAATTAGAACTAGCTTGGAAGAATTTACACTTTCTTCCAATTCTAAAGACATTATATTATGATTCTTTAAGTTTATTCTATGATTCAGTACACTAAATAAAATGATTTACTTCCTGAAATATTAATTAAAATAAGTTAAAAAAGTATATTAAAGTAGAAATAGACAAATGCCTTCCAAGGAAAATTCCTCCTCATCCATAAACATTCTTCATAATTCTTGTTTATCAAATTGACCTTTTTTGAAGGAATCAAATTCCCTTGGTTCCCCTCTCAATTTAAATCATGAAATGTCACACAATCTTTCTGACTGATTTCACTCATTGATACAGGATACCTGCTATTTTTTTCATCTCCAATTTATTACTCATCAATTGACCTTGGTGATTCTTCCCTAATATTACTACAACCTCATAAAGGCACATTTTGGCCATTTTAATCCTCCACATAAAAAATTGTATTTATTTTACTTGACAGAAATCAATTCAGAGATGAAGTTGTTTGTATATTTCAGAATTTGTTGAATAAAAGCTTTTTTGTGAATTTCCTGCAAGCAGCTGTGAAAAAAACTGCAGTCCTGAGACAAACATGCAGCCCCAGTGTCACACTCCAAGGTCAAGGTTTATTGTCTCCACCATTCTGAGATATCATTTTCCTCAGTACCATCTACCTCAGTCCATAAGCATGACACAAATAAAGCACAACATCAATAGTGCCATCCGCTTACCACCTTTGGATTGTGTAACAATCTTCCAATCTTGGAAACTCAGGATATACTTGTGAATCTTCACATTTAACTCTAAACCAAGTCAAACATCCATTCAAGATTTGCTCTTCTAGCCTGGGTATCATCAACCCTTGAACTTCCATTCTTGGTCACGCAATCAAACTAGCTTGCACTCATGCCTAGATAGCCACATCAACTGTATAGTTTGCAAATGGACTAGTCCCTTCCCTGCATAAGCTATATCTGTATATTTGCATTGTCCTCTTATGTCATTGCTTCACTGCCTGATCCATTAAAATGCTGTAAACTAATGTTCTATTGTCTTGCATTTATGATACAACCTTGGAAACCATTGTACTGTTATTTCATTTTACCTTTCCTTTCCTGTCATTCATTGCATAATCACTACCTAACTGTAGTTAGCCATCCATCTGGTTGTATGTAGTCACCACCAAACTACCTTATAAAGACTACATTGCCCACCTGAAGATTGTATCCTCAGTTAGTTAATTTCATATGTTCTCACATTTGATAAATCCAGTCCTCACATTGGGCTTGGATTTATTTCCCTTCCATTGGAAAAACTCAACCCTCTTGCTATTTGTTGAGCTCCCTAACCATAGTTTGCACTTTGTAGTTAGCATTCCTATCTTGCACTTATGTCTCGTACTCAGTTCCTCACTTGATCTCACAATCATCTAAGGTTTCCCTATAGTTTTTGGGTGGTTTTATGAAATTAAATTAACTAACTCAATCCTCTATCATAGTTTTCCAAGCTATAGTAGATTTATTTTAAAATTTCACATACTTTCTCAACAGGGAATGCTTAGCTCCCCCTGTAATGCTTCAAGCTTAAGGGTTATTGTCTTCTCCACTTCAACATATCCTTTCCTCAGTACCATCTACCTCAGTCCATAAGCGTGACACAAACAAAGCACAAGATCAATGGTGTCTTCCCCTTACCACCTCTGGCTTGCGTAATGACCTTCCAATCATGGGGACTGACTCAGTATATACTTGCAAATCTTGCAGTTAACTCTACACCATTCAAACATCCATTTTAGCTTTGCTCTTATACCCTGGGTATCATCAACCCTTGGACTTCCAATCTTGGTCATGCACTCACACTAGTTTTCACCCATGCCTAGATAGACATATCAACTGTATAGTTTGCAAAAGGACTACTTCCTTACCCTGTATAGGATGTATCTTCACATTTGCATTGTCTCACATGTCATTCCTTCCTGTCTCATCCGTTACCTCTTTGTAAACTCACATTCTATTGTCTTGCACCTACGCTATGGCCTTGGAAACAACTGTAATGTTATTTCATTTCCTATTCTGTTCCTGTCATTCATTGCCTTACAACTCTATATCTGTAGATGACCATCCATTGGGTTGTATCTAGTTACCTTCAGACTACCTTATAAAGGCTGTGTCACCTGCCTGAAGTTTTTCTCCTCAGTTAGTTAATTTTATACATTATTGCATCTTGCTAAATCCAGTCATCACATTGGGCTTGGCTTTAGTTCCTTTCCATCAGAACACTTATCCCCTCTTGCTGTTTGTTGAGTCACCCAATCCTAAGTTTGCACCTTGCAGTTAGCCTTGCTATCTTGCATTGCCCTTGCACTCAGCCTCTTCCTTTGCACTCACAATCATCTAAGATTTCCCTATAGTACGTGGGGTTGTTCTGTGACAGCAAATTTACTAACTCAACTCCTCTATTGTAGTTTACCAACCTATAGTGTATTTTTTCTTTTAAAATCCCGCATACTTGATCAACCAGGAATGCTTCCCTCACCCCTTACAATGATGATATCCATTGGGTAGGGAGATCCAGGGCTTCTTGGGCCCAACAAACTTTAGACCCCATCCCTTCTTCTAAATATCCTTTGGTTGAACCTCTTTTCAATCCCCTTTCTCCTCAACAGGAAGCTCTGTTGGACCCTCTTGAAGAAATCAAAGATTCCAAACACTCTTTGGATGAAACCTTAACTCTTGGTAGATCAAGGGTTTGTGCTAATGCTCCCAAGACCAAAGCTTCAACCTTGCTCTCAACCCTGATCCAGGCTCTTAATTAAAATGCCTTGTGATCTGGTCCATGTGGCACTAGCTTCTGTACTCCCGGCATGAAGCAGCCTGATAATTTTACAGGAAAACACTCCTATAAACTCAGATCCTATTTAAAGTCTTGCAAAATCATCTTCTCAAACAATCCCAAAAATTTTCCTTCTGATAGACACAAAGTTATGTATGAGTCTTCCTGCCTTGGTGGAAGAGCCTTGCAGTGGTTGAACCATACCTGAAACTATTATCTAATACCAGTCACACTTTTATCCTCAAGAATTGAGACAAGTTTGAGCAGAAACTGTTCACCCTGTTTGGCAACCCCAATGAAGTCCAAAAGTTGAAAATCAGCTTAATAACTCAGTCATGAAAGAAAATCGTAGAGTTTCTGTTTATATCTCCAACTTCCAAACTTTCAAGTCTTGCATCCAATGTAACAAGGCAGCTGTTTAATTTCACTTCCAAAACGGTTTTCCAGCATGCCTATTTGAGCAACTTGAAGTTGGGGGACATAAGACAACCTCCCTTCAGAATTTAATTGACTGGGTGATTGAGCTTGATAATGGCTATCACAACAACAACCGCTCCTGGGGAAACAACCATGGATTGTCAACTTTTTGGATTTTTGTTTTTCTGCTCATAGCCTCATTCTCCAATTTCCTTTTGTTCTTTTCTTTATCTTGATATTTGCTCAAGTTTGGAGGGATCAAAATTTTTGGCAGTACTGCTCTATGAGTATAACACCTGTGTCATCTCTTATTATTACATGTCACCTAACCTGTGCAGCCAACCATTCCTTTATTGACTTATCGATTCTTTCTTATTGGCTTGCTCCATATTTGATCACCTTGTCATTTATTCATATATTTTCTGCCATGGTTGATTAGTCATCAAGTGCCTTAGGCCCCCTTTGAGGGGCTCTCTAGTTGTCTATTTAAACTGGTCTTTTCCAGGACCTTGCAATTCAACCATCCAGTATGATTCTCTCAAAGGAAGAGTCACCTATAGTGACTTGGTCCCTCCTGGCAATCTGGGTTGTAACTTTATTGAGGTATTCCATTGAGAAGTAAATTTCATCCTATTACCATTTACCCAGGCCCTTTGTAGGCTTACTATCCACTCTCGGCTACTGCATTAATTCAGTCTTGAAACTGGTTTTGACTTATCTCATCCTTACTTGGCTTTGCTACAACACGGTCTAACTCCACTATCCTCATAAGTTGGACACCTGAGTCTCTTAGTTTAACACAACTATGGCTCAAAATTCAGACAACTCTTCAAAACAACACTCAATAAATCCAAAACAACCAAAAAAAATCCAACCTTGAACTCCAACCCAAAAGGGAAGAACGCTGACAAAACTCCAAAATTCCTAGATAAGGAAACCAGGATACTCTGGAACAACAAAAGGCTAAGGAGGTGAAAGAATGGGTTATGTATTTATTGTGGAGGAAAAAATGACGTTGATAGTTGTGAAAAGCAGCTAAGCAGTCAAGAAATTAGCTTTAAGTTTTTCTAATACTTGCAAGGAAAAATATATATTATCTAAATTACAGCAAGTCAATCTTTGCAATTGTGAGTCACTTGGTGCTCCAAGTTCAAGATTTGTCCTCTTCCATTCTGGCAATACCCCTTATTGTGTTTTCATTGATTCCAGAGCTCATGTTTCTTTTATAAGTTCATCTTTTTCCACTTCCAAAAATCTTATGCATTCCAAGTAGATAGGTTTCCCATCTATTTAGTAAGTAGTGCAACCAAGGCATCTCATTGGGTTTCCCAAAAGGAAAAATGGACCTTTTCATTTTCCAATCTCCCAAGCTTTGAATGGGATTTGTTTGACTTGGATATCCCTGGAATGAACAATACCATTCTAGGAAATGAATTTCTAGTTTACTTGAATCCAGATGTGAATTGGAAAGAAGGATTAATTAACCTTCAAACCTTGCAACCCCAGGATGCTAAAACTTCTGTCAAACAGGAATTAAACAGCCTACATGACACTTTGATTGAGTTGGATGACAAATTTCCACCAGGAGATTAGCTATATCCTGACCTTCATTCCCATGTTCCCTTTTCAGATTTAGGAGTTATTTCTTCTTTGTCTGACTTACGTCTTCCATTTTTCTTCAAAGAGAAACAGGTGCCAACCAAATGGTTTAATTTGAGCTCCCCAGTCCTCTTGCATTGTGCAAGCAATTCAAATCTGGTTCTCAAAGATGACAAGATTGAAGATTCAGAAATCATTTGAGAGTCTTTAACTTTGGTTTACCATGACTTTGCTGATGTATTTTCAGCTTCCAAGGGAGATAAACATCCTCCTTCCCATTCCTATTGTCACAGTATCAAACTTAATGTACCACCTCTGGCACCCAGACCAGTCTACTCTCTCTCAAAGAAAGAATCAACCGGGATTCAAGAATACATTGCAGAGAATTTATTGAAAGGATTTCTTCAACCAAGCCATTCAAATACCGGCTTGCCTGTCCTATTTGTCCAGAAAAAAGAAGTTGGTATTTGCCTTTGTGTTGACTAAAAGAAACTGAAGCAGGTAAACCAGAAGAATTCCTATTCAGGACCGCCTATGTTGCACCTTCTTACTATCTTCAATGGAGCTGCTTATTTCTCAAAGCCAGAAAGTTGTGGCGCCTAAAAAATAATTTTTGTTGCAAAAGTTCATGAGTATTTGACTGCAATTAGAACCCAGTTTGAAATATATGAGTATACCATCATTCCTTTTGGCCTCTGCAACACTCCTTCCAATTTTCAACATTTTTTCAATGACATTTTTTCTGACCTCATAGAGAAATACCTTGTGGTATACCTTGATGATATATTTGTCTACTCAGAAACTCTTCAGGATCACATTGCACATGTGCAAGAGGTGCTGCAGCAACTTTGAAAGAATAACTTGTTTTCAAAACCCTCTAAGTGTGAATTTCATACTCATTCTCTTCAGTCTTCAGGTGTCATAGCCTTGCAGCAAGGACTATCAATGGACCCAGCCAATAGCCAACACATATTGTACTTGCCCACACTTTCTTCAGGCAAATCCCTTCAAAATGTTCTTGGATTCAATAATTTTCGCAGGAGGTTTATTGAGAATTATGCCAAGATGACCATTAATCTTACTAATCTGCTTCAAAAAGACACTGATTTTTTATAATGAACAAGATGCTTTGGAGTTTGAAGCTTTAAAGGAAGCCTTTAAAAATGTTCCAAAATTGCACATTTCAATGAGCTAGCTTTCACTATTTCAGAAAGAGACACAAGCAAAAATGTGATTGCATGAGTAATCTTGCAGTTTTGTTCTTCTTCCTCTCTTTTTTGTCCTTTAGCCTTTGAGTCTTGCAAACTGCTTTCTGCAGATCTGAATTACAAGATTAATGAAAAGGAACTTAATGCAATTTTTTACTGCTTGAAGGAATGGCTTTCATAACTTTTGAGTCTTATGGAACCCTTTGAGGTTTTCAACTTATCACAATTCTCTTAAATACTTCATGAGCTCAAAAGTCCTTACAAGCAGACAGGCATGTTGGGCCAAATACCTCTCTGAGTTCAAATTTACAATCAAGGACCACCCTGGGAAACAAGAATTATTCCCCAATGCTTTATCAAATTGGGATGAAATTTAACCAGGGGGGGGGCAACTTTGCCAATAAAAACCCTGAAAACATTAGGAAACACTTTTCCAATCAGTCTGCCGAACTCAGTTCAATCATCACCAACCTTTGAGACAAGGCTTCCATAACTTTAAAAGCTCAAATTGATGACCCCAATTGTCACAAACTTTGCAAGAGTGTTCAACTATCAGATGGTGATTACAGTATTGACAAAAATGGTTATTTAGTTTATAAGGAACATATAGTATTAGCTGATAATCCTTGCATTGAGTTAGATATCTTTGAGTCTTGGAATGAATCTCTGCTCCCTGGCCATGATGAGAAGGATAAAACCAACCAGTTGATCACACAAGAATTTTATTTGCCTGGTATGACCAAGGAAGTAAAAGACTATTTTAGCATGTGCTATGATTGCAATTGTAACAAGTCCTTGAAACACAAAAAGTATGGGCTGCTCCAGCTTCTTGCTATACCCCCTATTCCTTGGAACTTGTATTTGATGCATTTCCTTTCCCAATTAAATATTTCTAGTTTTTATGATGCTATTTTAGTAGTAGTAGATTGCTCCTCAAAGATTGCTTTATTTCTTTGTGGTATTGTGACTGCCTTCCTGGAAGACCTAGATCATGTAGTGGAAACAAGAGTAAAGTAATCCCCAGATTTTTTCACAAATTCCGGAATTGATGGTCCTAGATTCTGTAAGCTTGAGGATGCTTCTTAGAGAGGAAGAGAGGGAGAGTATTTTCAAGAGTTTTATTCCTTCCCTTTCTGCTTGCCTGTGAATGTCTCTTCCCCAGCCAGATCTGAGAGTGCAGAATTTTATGCCCTCCCTCTCAGGCCTAACGTAAGTACAAGGGCAAAGGCAGCCTGACAAAAAAACAAGAAAGAAACCAAGGCTAAACCTAACCCATTTGCATACTGCCAAAAACTCAAGCCTGCCTACCGTTACGCACATCCAGTTTTTCCTTCTCATTACAAAGCCCACCGCGGCACTGTATTTGGATCCCACCGCCTTTTCCATATCCACCCGGTGCGCCAAGTTATTTTCCTATCCTTGCGGTTTGGCCCACGCTTTCACGCATCCCCCCTGCCTGTATAACCCCTGTAATTGCCCTGCTCTTACCTTCCCAAAATAATTGCCCGCAAACCTGGAAGGGTGGGCTCCATTCCTAGGTCTGTAACCTCCAAGCGGTTTGCAAGCCCGCTGCACCTGATTAAGCCCAACCCCCACCTGGTGTGCTGAGCCCCGCAGCGCCTACTGCTGAGCCCGCAGCCTCCCCTGCTGAGACCACATGCACCCCAACTGCTGCGCCCAGCCTACCTAATGCTGAGTGCGCAGGCCCCAAAGCAGTTCCCAATCCAAGGCTATACAACAAAACCACAACATATTTGTAGAATATGCATTTTCAAAACATGGCCTCCCCAATAATATAGTTAGTGATTGTGGATATTTATTTTTCTCTAGCTTTTGGACCTTTCTATGCCAGAATTTGAAGATCACTTTGAACTCATGAACGGAGGGGCAGAAAAAGCAAGTTTATCAGATTCTCAAACAGTATCTTTAAATGTATGTTGCCTATCAACAGGAAGACTGGTAGAAATGGCTCCCATTAGCCAAATTCTCCTACAACAATTCCACTAATTCCTCTACCAAACAGTTTACCTTCCAGACTCTTTATGAGAGAAACCCGAATTTCTCTTCAATTCACTTAGCAACTTCTCAACTGGCTACCAATTATCTTACTCACATAGAATCTCTTTAATCATCACTCCAATCCAGCCTCAAAGCAGCAAGCCAGTGCTACAAGGAGCAAGCAGAACAACTTTGCAGTAGGAGATCAGTTATGGCTTGATTCTTGCAACATTTGCAGTACTTGCCCAACCCAAAAACTCTGTGAAGGAAAACTTGGCCCCTTCAAAGTCCAATAAGTCATCTGTCCCAGTGCTTTCACACTTTCCTTACCTGAGAAATGGAAAGGTATCCACCCATTCTTTCATGTGTCTCTTATAGAGTCAGCTCAAGTGCTGTACCTGGGAAAGAATCATCCCACTCCTGAACTGGTAAAAGTCCAAGATCATCTTGAGTGGAAAGTAAGCTGTATTCTGGATTCCAGGTTACGCAAATTAAAACTTCAATCCATTGTTGAGTGGACTTGCTTCCAGTCCAATGAAGATTTCACCTTGTGGGAACCAGACCATCACCTTTGCAACTCTGCAGAATTGGTCCAAGACTTTCATGTAAACTACCCTTGCAAAACTTGCCAAGCTTAACTTTGTCCCATCCAATATCATTCCACATTTCCATCCTATTCCATTAAATCCAATCCAATTGCATCTCCAATTCCATTCCATCTTATCCTATCTCATTTTTATTTCTTAAAAATCACCTCTTTTCTTGCTTTCATAAAAAATCTTTGTTCTCAAAATTTGTTTTATTGCTTTCCTTATCATTTTAACTTAATCCTTTCTTTTATTTCTCAAAATAGGTATAACTATAATAAAAAAAAATAAAAATAAAATAAGAATAAATAATTAAAATAAAAAATCATAAAAAATAATAAAAAAATAATAAAAATAATAATAATCTGTTATAACTTTTACTTTATTTCCTTTTCCACCTCTTCCCAATGTTCAGTCGATTCCCTTATCATCAATTTGAATTTTTCCAAATAATCATCATTTATTAATCCCAACATCTGTTGCAACAGAAGGACCTGTGCAATCAACACCTTCCCAAATATTTCCTTGCACTTTGCGGTCCAAGCACTCTTTTTTTGGGCATTCCATTCATCCACCTCCAGGAGTTCTTCATGAGCTCTTTTACTTCAACCTTGAAACAAACCTTCTTTCCAACTTTCCAGTTTCAGCCTCCTGGATGCCAAGACCTTTGCTATCCTTTAGCTACCAGAGGTAATAGAATTAATAATAAATATGTTATTTAATAAATGCAGCAAAAATCCATAAAATATTTGGATAAAGCTTATTGCAAGGTTAATTGGTTTGGATATGGTTTATTGTTATAAATCAATATAGATAAATTGATTATTAAATATTTTTATAGAGGGGCCAAAATGATATTGGGGATCTTTAACACCTCTCTTCAGGGAATTCAGTATGAAAACACGTAGGCCTGGTTACTTTGGAACCTTTAGTTTAAAGGATATTTTTCCCAAAGATAATATGTTTATAAAATACACCGTGGTGTGGCAGGGCTTTGTAACCAAGCTGCCACAACAAAGAAAGGATAATAAAACTAACTGGTATATTATTAAATCCTTTGGGTACCTGTTTGGTACATGCACTGATGGGTTAAACCTGTATACTGGGGTTATAAGGTTGTTCAGCAGTTTAAATTGATAAAAGAGGGTTGAGGACAGATATCATTAATCAGACTAAAGCCAAAAATCACTTAATTATCTCTTATGAGTATTTGATTACCTTGGCACGGTGTCTGGATGTAAAAATAACTGGGTCTCTGGGTATCAATATCCTCTGAAGAGCTCTATATTTATAGCTTTTGGAGTTCCAATCTTGTCCTTCTGAGGGGTACCGGGGCTCAAAGGGACGGACACTGAGGCTAGCAGGGTAACCAGTGGTATCCTTTCATGTTTTCTTGGTTCTGTAACACGGGTAGCATCTAATTACACAGGGTATGGGAATTATTCTACTTTATAAGTGATGTTTGGACGTGTGAATAACACTAATCCGTCCTTTTTATTTATTATTTAATTAATTATGCTTAGTAAATTTTCCCAGTAAGTTAATAATTATTTTAATAGACATTCCTACGGATATTCTGATGTCAGGTGAGTTCTCATTATGTATTAAATAATTTGAGTGAAGTCATGATATTGATTTTACTCCTTATTTCCAAAATTCAGTTGATTTACTAAAATAATTAGTTAAAAATGTAAGTCATGGGTATTCATGTAATATTTTTTACATGGTAAGTTTTCTTAGTATGTCACGAGGATATTGATGTCTAGAAATTCTCATAATAGTATATTAAATTATTGTAATATATTTTCAGAAGTAGTCATTATCTTATTCTCGACATTTTTGGTACTTTGAATTATATTTAATAAAGAATACGTATAAAGGTTATTTAAGTATTTTTATATAATTTTATGTAATTTGAGACTATCTACTATCCACCGGAATATTTATTAAATATGTAGAATGTTCACATGTAGGTTGTAGCATGTTTATGCGGTACCTAGGTTTCTCAGGCCCCCTGTCACTTTGTCAAAATGTAGCCCTGCGGCTGCGTAATTTTCAGAGGCATGGGGCTGCGCACACGGCTTTGACAGAGTGACAGAGCTGTAGCTCAGCTGCGTGCGGGTTCATTGGCTGCCGCGGTTGCGTGCGGGAATTGTGACAGAACACCTTTCCATCTTTAACTCCTAAAATATACACAACACCTCAATTCTGAATGAATTTTAGGTGTGAAACCTACAAGTGACAATACATGTGAAATATTTAATTGGCCAAAAAGTTCAATAGTGGTGCTGTGGTGTTTTGGTCTTTCTTTTCCTTAATTATTTAAAAATATAAGGAGTTGGATTTCAAGGGTGGGGTCATTGAGTGACCCTACCTAATTTTGGGTGGAAAATCCATTTTTTCAATAATATTTATGGTTTTCCCAATCCTTCTTAGGTTCATTATATTATCATTATTTTTATGTTATTTATTTTACTTTTACAGCTTTCTCTGCAATAGTAGCAAGCTGAAATCCAGTTAGCCACCTTGAATTGGTCCCAACAAGCACCACAACTGACCCTTGGATCCCTTTCTCTCAGTCTTCCATTCCATTACCCTCCATTGCATCTATCCCTGTTCAGTCTTGTTTTCTTCCTCCTCTACATCTCCTTGATTCCTTGCTTCCTGTTCTTTCCCTTTTCCTCCTTCCACCTCATTGCGTTCCTACCTAGCTTCTTTGGGAATTGTCTTACCCCATTCATTTCCTTGCACTATGCCTCACACCCTGGAAATCATCTTATTTGTTTGAAATTAAGTCAATGGTCCATAATATGGTGTTGGTGGTGGCGTGTTAGTAGTGTACCTACTGAACCTTGGAAATAATACAAAGAACAGAGATTCCCCGCTATTAGTTTAATCTTGATAATTTAGTCAATCTCTAACCTCGCTCACCTGGGCTCCTCACTCTAAGAAATTCAATCTCTGGTACTGGTGGGATTTGATAATTCACAAAAAGAGCAGATCTTTGACTTTGAACTTCAGTTTTTGAGACCTATGGGATAATGAACAACTGCTTGCTATCTAAGGAAAAAGTAAAAGCCACTTTATGGATACAAAATTTCTTGCATTTGCCTCCAAGACCAAGGGAAGCAGTGCTTGGAACACATCTCTAGTTTTGATGGATGCAGCTCTCACAATGGCAAGAGGAAGATGACAACATAATTAATTCTAAAATTTATTTAAAGCAATTAAGTATAGTATAAGGGTATAAAGTCAGGTAACAACTTTTGGAATCAATGGGAAATCATCTGAATTCCTGCAGGAGCTTGTGGCTTTATACCCAGGCAATTTTCACACTTGAAGGTAAAGGTTTATTGTCTCAAAATTTTTTACATATCCTTTTCCTCAGTACTATCTACCTCAGTCAATAAGCATGACACAAACAAAGCACAACATCACTGGTGCTCTCTGCTTACCACCTTTGTCTTGCGTTGTAAGACTCAAAACGGTGCTAGGCCGTGGCAGTTCTGTGGAGGGGAAAGGTGCTGTTTAGGCTGCCCTCCTGGGTGTTACAAAAATATTTAAATGTAACCAAGATCAAAGTCCAGAACCTGGTAAATGGGGGTCCAAAGAGTAAAGGATAAAGATGATAGTAGTTGTTAGCTGGGAAACAACACTATCTGAGACAAGATGATTCTGGGGAAAAAATTGAATAGAAGAAGTCAAGGATTGCTCAGAGTTCAATGGGACAAGGAAATTGTGAGTGAAAACGCCCACAAGCTAATAGCTCTGGTTGTCAGCAGAAGCTTAGGAAAGAAAAAATTTATCCCAAAAAACCTCCAGGTTCTCAATGAACCTTCCAAAATCTCCGGAATCAACCGCTTGAAGGGTACCAGAAAACTGTGGGTGGCTGCACAAGACAAAGCTAATTGTTTGATGAAGCTCTAGAAGCAAAAAAATAACTGATTTGAACAAGAATAACCCAACACTTCTCAAGGGACTCAAGAGTAGCATGGCCAAATTCAACTTCAAAAAGAAAGAAAGGGAGGTTTAACACTCCAGGTTTTAAGCTTAATAAAACCTCTTCAGTCAAACATGACTGGGTCCAGGAAGATAATCAAAGGATGATCAGGACCAGTATGGTTGGATAAAGGGATCAGGAGTGGTGTAACACACTCAAGAATTCAGTTTGTCAAATTCTTCTTGTACCAGCAAGGCTATTGGTTGGTGATAAAGATCAAGGATCAGGATTTGAGTATGGAGGCTCAAGGATCAAGGGGAAATCATGGATATACCAGAATTCAGTCTCAGATAAAGGGGAATGAGGCCCCACAGATGATTTATTTCAAGATGATAGTGATAATGTTTCTCTGATAAGATGCTATCCAATACCCCCCCCCCCATCCAAAAAGCAGGGGAGAGCCCCTCCTTATATGGGCAGGAGGCCCTGATAGACTATGTACAAGTGATTCTACAAATAGAGCGGATTTTTTTTTTTTTTTTTTTTTTGATTTCAGATGATCAGAAAAATAGATCACGCGGGACAGTGGAAATCTGGCCTCTAAGACTGGGGTGGGATCTTTTCTCATCCCTTCACCTCTCTTGCGTGCGTCTGCGGACGGGGGCACGCAAAAACACAAGGATCACCCACCCCTCCCCCAAAGGCGGAAGGGGTGGAAGAAAAAATGAACCAGACAGCCCGCGGATGTTTGCGGGCAGTAGACGACAATTTTCCAGCCTCAGCCAAAGATGGAAGGGGGGTGCAAGTGGAAGTTGGCGGGATAGGAGCCGGGGGAGGATACCGTTGAGGATATCTCAACGGAGATGGAAGAGATGATGGTTGGATTTGTTTGATGGAGTAGACAGTAGATTTGACGAGCGCATCTAGAGATTGGATTGATGGGAGAGGATCTTGGATCTTGATTGGGGTTTTTGTTGTTGTTGTTTTTGTTGTTGGATTGCTTGGCTTGAAGCCTGTTTGATGGAGCAAGTCAAGCGCCCTAGTTGGGATGGTCTGGAGGAAGTAGTAGGTCAATGAGATCCAATTGTTTTGGATGATGGACCAATAATCTATCAGATCCTTGATTGAGTAGGATCAACGGCAGAGTAGTTGGAACAGGTTGGAGTAGGAGAGTAGGATGATTTGAACAAGTAGGATCAACCAAATCTGGTGATATTGGGTTGAGTGAGGATGATGATTGAGGATGGTCAGGGAGGCAATGAGGGTTTGAAGAGCAAGGAGTAGGTCTTTGGTGGAGAGGGACTTGGGATCAAAGGAGTTGCTGAGATTGAGGGACTCAAGAAAGGATCTCAAGCTAGCCCTGAGTTCTTGGGGAGATCTGGGGTGGTTGGGAATGAAGAGGATGAGGCTGGATGGGAAAGGATGATGGGCGCGCGGAGGAAGTTTGGGCCAAGGGGGTCTTGGCCCATGTGTTCACCCAAAAGGAAGGGGGGAACAAAGAGAGAAGGAATTAAACGCAATGCCTAGGTGATGAGACCAAGAGAGGCTTGTCCTAGACCACTGGGACAGAGGAATGCTTGGCAGGATGAGGAAATTGGAGGAGTAATACTGATACATAAAAAATTCCAATTTTTTTCTTTTAGAATGACACCTAAATAAAAGAATTGTAAAATTTTTTTTTGAATTTTCCACATCTGATCCAGGGTGTCCAGATTTGGTCACCACATCTCTCCCCAACTTACAGACTGTCCCTAGTCTGCATCTGCGCTTGATTTCATAAAAAAAAGCATGGAAAGATGATTGAACACAAGAAATGGCCATTTGATCTTGAGGGCAATGGAAAAGAATATCTTGATCCATCCAAAGAAAATCCTAGAGTTGACTTCAATAAAATGAAGAAGGCTTCCAAGGTGCTCACGTTGTAAGAATCCAAACGGTGCTAGGCCGTGGCAGTTCTGCGGAGGGGAAAGGTGCTGTTTAGGCTGCCCTCCTGAGTGTTACAAAAATATTTAAATGTAACCAAGATCAAGGTCCAGAACCTGGTAAATGAGGAATCAAGGAGTAGAGGATAAGGATGATAACAGTTTGGTAGCAACCAAACAGCACTATCTGAGACAAGATTATGCAGGGAAAAAAAAACTTGAACAAAAGAAGTTAAAGTCTTCTTAGAGTTCAAAGAACAAAAGCTGTTGTATTTAAACAACGCCCACAAGCTAATAACTCTGGTCGTCAGCAGAAGATTGGGGATGATCAACTCAAACCCAAGCAACCTCCAGGTTCTCAATGAACCTGCCCAACTCTCCGCAATCAAGCGCTTGAAGGGTACCAGATAACTGAGGGTGGCTGTACAAGACAAAGCACAATGTTTAAGAAGCTCTAAAACAAACAGTAACTGATTTGAAGCAAGGATAACCTCAACACTTCTCAAGGGACTCAAGAGTAGGCTGGCAGAATGCAACTCCAAAGAAGCTAAGGGGAGGTATAACACTCCAGGTCTTAAGCTTAATAAGACCTCTTCAATCAATCGTGATTGTCTCCAGAAAGGTGATCAGGGATCAGGACCAGTATGGTCAGAGAAAGGGATCAAGGAGTGGTATGACACACTCAAAAATTCCAACAGACAGAATCTTTCTTCAACCAGCAAGGCTATTGGTTGGTGATAAGGATCAGGGATCAAGGGTTGAGTATGGAGGCTCAAGGATCAAAGGTGTGCTGATTTCATGCTGGATGGTTCCATGCTCCGCTGATTCCATGCTCTGATGATTCCATGCTCCGCTGATTCCACACTCTGATGATTCCATGCTCTTCTGATTCCATGCTCTGATGATTCCATGCTCTGATGATGGATCCAAAAGGCAGGGGAGAGCCCCTCCTTATATGGGCAGGAGTCCCTGTTAGACTATGTACAACGGATTCTACAAATAGAGCGGAAAAAGGGAAGAAAATCATGTGGTCACTTGCCTCCGTCCGTGGATGGGCAAACGCAACAATACCAGAGTCACCCACCCCTCATCCAAAGGCTGACGGGGTGGGAAAGAGAAATGAACCAAACCGCCGCGGATGTCCACGGGCGGTAGTTGACACTCTTCACCCCTCATCCAAAGGCGGAAGTGGGTGGGATAGCCCAGGAAAGGTGACGGATGAATTCCGTGGGAGCGCAGATGGGCGGATAGGAGATCAGCTTGAAAGGGTTGAGTAAATCCTGACGGCCTTGAGATTCACAACTGATAGATTAAGTGAGATGGGAGATTTGATGGATCCAAGGATTTGCCAAATGCTTGGGGGTGCGGTCGGGATGGATTTGGTAAATTATGGATGAGCGCCGCGCAATGGTAGCAATGAGGAGATTGGGATGCGCAACGACAAAGATGAGGACGCGCAACAACAAAGATGAGGACGTGCAATGATGACGGCGGAGATAACAAGCAAAGCGCAATGGCAAGGATGATGAGCAACGCGGATGAAGGACACGCAACGCGCAAGACGCGCGCGGGTGAAGGACGCGCAAGGCGCAACACGCAACGCTTGCGGAAAAAGGACGGTTTGGATGAGCCTGAGGATAAGTTGGTTTTTTTTTTTTTTTTTTTTTTTTTTTTTTTTTTTTTTTTTTTTTTTTATGGTGCCAGACGGTACGTTTGCGCAACAGTTTATGAGTTGAGGTCTTAAGGCGGCCAGGGTGTCCAGGATGGGGCACCACATCTCTCCCCAACTTACAGACTGTCCCTAGTCTGCTCCCAAGTTTGATGCCATAGAAAAAGAAAGGAAAGAAAGATGATTGAAAACAAAGAATGGCCATTTTGATCTTGAGAGTTGTTGAGAAAAAAATATGTCGATCCGACCAAAAATCCTAGAAGTGGCTGAGATAAAATGAAGGAGGCGTCCCAAGTGCTCACACGCGTGGCATGAAGTAGAGTTTTCACAAAACCACAAGAATCTTGCCCAGATGGTGCACAATTGGGAGGACTTACTTCTGGACCAAGTTGCCTCCACAAGAGTGAAATTTCTTAACCTTATTGGAAGAGAACCTTCTGGCCATCTGAGTACCATCCAGCTCCTCCAAAAGATATGATCCACCTCTAACTTGACGGACTACTTGGTAAGGACCATTCCAGCGGTTAGAGAAAAGCTTTCCCCACTGAGTTTCCAAGGAACAATTATAAGCCAATACCAGGTCACCAGGGTTTAAAGGGTCCCTAATTCAATTTAAGTGTTTATCTTCCCAATACTGAACTGATTTTGCTCTTGATTCCATCATCTTCTGATAAGCTTTGTTACGAATATCTTCACTCTGCTCTAGTTGCTTTGATCTGGCAACTAATAGGTCAGTAGTGGAGGAAACTTGTTCCCAAGAGATGCCCAGGAAAGACTCCATTTCAAGATCAAGAGGAAGAACAGCCCTCTGACCAAAGATGATTTCATAAGGAGAGTAACCAGTTGTTTGCTTGGTGGAAATTCAATCAGAGAAGAGGACCAAGGGGAGAAACTTTTGGCAATTCTTGCAACTTTCAACCGCCAATTTGACAAGAGCAGCCTTCAAAGGAGCATGGCCTCTTTCCACCATGCCTTGTCCTTCAGGATAATAGGGAGTAGTAACTCTATGTTGTCCAGGGAGCGATTGGATCATTTCAGCAAGTTTTCTACCAAATTCCAAGCCACCATTCATAGAATAAGATCGGGCCAAGCCATAACGCATTCTCCAAGTCTCATGAAGGAAAGCTGCTACTAATTCAGAGCTGAGGTTCTTAAGAAACTTTGCTTCAACCCATCCAGAAAAATCATCTCTAGCCACAATGAGGTACTTAGCTCCACCAGCCTTAATGTGAACCAAATCCATAGCAATCCTCCCAAAGACAGTGGCCTCTCCAGTGGGGTAACAAATTTTGGCTGGGCGCCTAAGATCATGTTTCTGGCACACTTCACAACTCATACACCATTGAGCGACGGATTTCTTCAGGGATGGCCACCAGAATTGTTTGGATATTTGTCAATAAGTTTTGGTTTCAGCACAATGACCAAGGCCTTCATGGAGATTTTCCAGGATCAAATCTTGCTTAGAAGGGATAGTGACCACAACAAGTGCACAAGGGGTTTCTCTTTTCATAAGCCTAGAACCTTGGACAAAGAAGTTGGAGGACTTCCTTTTAAGGGACCAAAATTCTTTGACAGAGAGATCAGGGGGTCTTTGGAGAGTTGAAAGGTACTGCTCCAACTTAAGCCAGAAACCTTTCTGGAAACCAGAGTAATTTTGGGAGGAGAAGGCAAAGACAGGGCGGACCAAGGGTTCTTCCTCATCAAAATCCATTCCAAACTCTGATTCATCGTCTCCAATAGGTCATCAAGATAAACCATCAGGCATGGTGAATGATTTTCCAGGCCTGTGAACAATATCAAAAGAGAAAAACTGGATGAAAGCCACCCTACGAGTCATTGGAGCATTTGGGAGGCTGGAGGAGTTGATCATTTCAATAATAGATTGTGCATTGACTTGTAACTCGGAGTGTTGACCCCAAAGGACAGTCTGAAGCTTCTTCAACATTTGGGCTACACCGCAAAGTTCCAGTTTTGGCTGGGAGTACCTGGATTTCACATCTGAGAAAAGAAGAGATTCATACAGAGCAGGACAATCCAAACCATTTTCATCTTCCTGGGTAAGAACAGCCCCAACAGAATGATAACTCGAGTCCACTGCCAGCTTGATCTTGCCGGCTCCGGGTCCATAAGTGATCTTTTTCAAAACAATGTCTTTCCCAACAATTTTTTTGAGCAACTGAAATGATTGTTTGCAGTCTTGGGTCCAAATCCATTCAGCATCGTTCATGGTTAAGCAACGCAAGGGAATACAGATTTTGGATAATGATGGAATGAAGATCCTGACATATGTTACAACACCTAGGAAACCTCTAACTTCCGTTGGATTTATTGGGGTAGGCCAGGAGATGATTTTGTTGACTTTAGAGGGTGCCATCCTTCTTCCGTCCTTGCAGACTATATGACCAAAGATTTCCAAGGCAGGGACACAGGCGGCAAGTTTTGATCCAGAGCCAGTAAGGCCAGATTCATCAATTCAAAACAAAATTATTTCCAAGACAGTAGCATACTCCCAGACAAATTTTCAGATTCCTGAGTGCCAAGGTAAGAGCTCATTATCATAGTCAGAAACTGGACCTTTAATCCCACCATCATCAATAAAGATACCTTCATGATCTGGGATTTCGTCCTGGAGGATCCTCATCATCTGAGCCTGATAGACTGCAACTGAGTTGGTGGCACCTTGAGGCAATTGAGTCAGCTGAAATCAACCAAGGGGAGTATCAAAAGTAGTGGGAAGAGAAATAGGATGCAAGGATTGTTCCTCATAGCCACCCATAATGTCACCTAGACCATAGCAAGCTCTCCCAGAGAAGGATTCAAAAAATTCTTCAGTGGCAGGCGGCACGCCAGAGTCTTTAATAGTAACTTTATTAAGAGTTTGGAGATCATGAAATACTCTAAGTTTACCATTACTCTTTAGAACACAGAAAACAGGACTGGAATAGCTAGAATTTGATTGTTTGTATAAACCGGTTTGGACTCGTTTGCGGACCAAATTGATGAATTTGTCAACTTTAGCAGCAGGGATTGGGATCTTTTTCTTTTTCCAAGGGTCATGTTCAACTACAGGGATGATGTAAGAAAGACCATAGGATTCTTTCAAGAGTCCTCTCTCTTCTTCACAGAATGCAATAGATTTTTCCCTTAGAGACAAGATATTTTTGATCAAATTTAACTCATCAGGAAGAAGCCATCCATCTGGACCAAAGTTGACCACTTTCAGACATTCTTCAGTGACCCGACCAGAGGGAATAAATGGACCAGTGAGGGATTTGGATAGACCACAGTAAGGATCGCGGGATAGCGGAGGACACATAAGAGGAGGATTGAGGTTGAGAGGCATTGGTTGGTTGACTGGCTGGAACTTCTTTGCAACTGGTTTGTACTTGGTGGCAAAGGAGAGGAATCCCTGCTTCCTCCAAGCATTAACCAGTGAGACCTGACTACGAAAACTGAGGCCATGTTCCAACATCTTCCAAGTCCGATGTTCTGCTGCGTCCTTGAAAGGTGCCTTCTCCATAAAAGAGGATCCAAAAGATAACACATTGCTCACATGTGTGGCATGGGGTAGAGTTTTGAAAACAATAGTAGTAGAAGCCCCTGGTGGTGCACAATTGGGAGGACTTACTTCTAACCCAAATTGCCACCACCTAAGACCAAACTCCTTCATACCAAAGCCACCAAGAAAAGAATTGAGATTGAGATCTAGTTTAGAATCATTGCGAAGATTTGAAACCGGAATAGAGGATGAGTGATCAGGCTGAAAAGAAAAAGAAAAAGAAGATACAACAGATCCAGACGGAGAAGAAATATTTTTGAATTTTTGGGATTTTTCACGTGTTTGGGTTTTGATCTTATTTGGATGAGAAGAAAATGATGAGGAAAAAGAAAGATATGCTGCTGAGGTGGGAGTTGGTCCATGAGTTGAAGTCTGAGGCTGAGGAGAACTAGAACTTTTAGTAGGGCCAACTATTCTGCTAAAAAATGAGGATGAAAGGAATGAGAGTTTTCTTTCTGCTTTCCTTTCAGGACAGATTTGGGAGGATGACCAGGGAAGTCTCTTTCCCAACAACCAGAATCCAAAGAACAAAGGGGAACTTCAATCTTTCTGCCATCAGCATCAGGGAGGAGAATTCTCTCCCCAACTTGATTGGAAAACATCAGGGTAGCACCAAAGTCCATTAAGAAAGGCCTTCCCAAGATCATGGGACCATCCAGAGGAGTGATCCAGAAGTGACAGGTGCCAACAATATTTTGACCAATTCAAACAGGAATATCCTCAGAAATACCAACCAGTTCACAGGACTGATTCCCAATTCCATAAACCGCAGAGTTGAAACTGACCCTTGGGCTAAGTTTAAGCTTGCAGGCCATGGAGTCCGAAATCAAGTTGAGCTGAGAACCCAAATCCACAAGGAGAGAAACTGTTTTAGTTGAATCACCAAGACAACATAGAAGAAAACCAAGAGGACAGGAATACAGGTTGGTATCTGAAGAGGGATCTGTTCCACCAGAATCCTCTATCAGAGAACCAGAGGAGACCTTTAATTCGTCCGGACCAATCTCCACACGTCAACAAGAAACCCATTTCTTCATCCCTTCTGCCACAGATAGAGAGATCTACAGGAGTTCAGCCACAGATAGATCAGGGATTTCAAGATCAGAAATTTTCTTAAATACTCCTTCCACAGCATTAGGGTAGTCCTTGGAGATGCCCCTCTCAAATCAAACTTTGGGCTGGGTGGAGGGAGGAAGATCAGGTGTAATAGGTGATGGAAGAGGATCTGAGGGTTGGGCAGGTTGAAGAGGGGGAGGATCAGAGTTGTCCTGGAACCTTTCCATAAGTGGATCCCTTTCTACTTTTGTGTCTTCCACATCAGAGGAACAAGGCTCAGGTGAAGATTGGCGTTTAACGGGATTTCGCAGAATGGAGGATGGAACAGGAGGAGACTTATGAGGTTTTGGTTCCTCATAGCCTTTCCTAGCTGGATTGGATTGATAGGTGCCAGGGAAGCTGGAAGAAGTGAAAGCTGGGGGATACCAAGGTTGCAGAGTTCCACAGGATGATCAAAACTCCACAGAGACCAAGGATGCCTTCTTAGGAGTTGGTGGTTGGTATGAGGCCACCACATGACGGATTGGTTGAGACAAATAAAAAGGGATCAAAGCACCGTTAGGAAGGAAAAAATTATTTCCCTTCTGCTCTACTAACTTCTCCTCCTTGTCTTTCTGGAGTTCAGGACATCTACCGGTACCATGGCCTTCCCTATGGCAATAATAACAGACTATAGTAGACTTAGGAACAGAATTAGAAGGTTTAGGAGTGGCTAAAGAGGATATTTTCTGATCTATTTTATTCTCAAATGCCTGAAGTAATTTAGTGATCTCATCTATAGTAGGTGTATCCCGGTGAGTCTGAGGATTGGGTTTAGGTCTGCAATTGGCTTCCATCTTATTCATGATTTTGTTAGATGCTTGAGAAGAGGGGGCAAGGACTGGTTCAGTGATTTTAGGTTTTTCAAAGGTGAAAGCTGTTTGACCTTTCATCACTTTATCCACAGTATTCCTAAGAACCATGAAAGCAGGGAGCTTGAACCAATTGTCTCTTGTTGTGATCATGGATCCAGATTTCACCAATTCATCCTTAATTCTTTCCTGCACTCCTGGAGAGAAAGACTGAAAAAATTGCACTCAAATTTCATCCAACGTATCAATGTGATTGTTCCGGATAAGATAGGACTGGATAGGGTCCCAAGAATTTCTGAAAGTCTGATAGTCAGAGGCTGAGGAGATACCACCATTGGAGATCCATTGAGAAACCAGGGCATCCAAGTCTTGCAAAGTAAATCTGGCTACATCTATTTTTCCCCAATAGGCCAGCATAGCCTCCTTCAGGAGCCGCCAGTTGTGAGTTTCAAATCCCTCAAACAATTTGATAACCTCCATAACTTTGTCAGAAGAGATAAAAAACTGTAACTGATAAGCCATATCATATTCACTGGCACCATCCACCTCTGCAGCCATCTCATAGGAGTCCAGGAATCATTCAACATTGGTCCCATTGAAGCCTAAATTTTTGTTCTGAGGTTTGATTTTGACCATCTTGGCCCAAACAGATAAAGAGGATCCAGCAGATTCCATGTTGAAGGGTTCCTAAGAGATCCAAACAAGCAGAGTTCCAAGGTGGCTCACAAGTGTGGCAAGAGTAGAGTTTTCAAAACAACAAGGATCTTGCCCAGATGGTGCACAATTGGGAGGACTTACTTCTGGACCAAGTTTCCTCCACGGATCAGATCTGAAAAAAGTACAAACAGAAAAAGAAAAGAAAAAAAATTGGATCAGATTTTGGAGTTGATTCTTCAAGTTGGGACTGGAAATCCCAAGGTTGCTGGTTTGATCCCGGCCCGAAGGACCAAATGTAAGACTCCAAATGGTGCTAGGCTGTGGCAGTTCTGCGGAGGGGAAAGGTGGTGTTTAGGCTGCCCTCCTGAGTGTTACAAAAATATTTAAATGTAACCCAGATCAAGGTCCAGAACCTGGTAAATGAGGAATCAAGGAGTAGAGGATATCAATGATAACAGTTTGGTAGCGACGGAACAGCACTATCTGAGACAAAATTATGCAGGGAAAAAAAAAACTTGAACAAAAGAAGTTAAAGTCTTCTTAGAGTTCAAAGAACAAAAGCTGTTGTATGTAAACAACACCCACAAGCTAATAACTCTGGTTGTCAGCAGAAGATTGGGGATGATAAACTCAAACCCAAGCAACCTCCAGGTTCTCAATAAACCTGCCCAACTCTCCGCAATCAAGCGCTTGAAGGGTACCAGATAACTGAGGGTGGCTGTACAAGACAAAGCACAATGTTTAAGAAGCTCCAAAACAAACAGTAACTGATTTGAAGCAAGGATAACCTCAACACTTCTCAAGGGACTCAAGAGTAGGCTGGCAGAATGCAACTCCAAAGAAGCTAAGGGGAGGTATAACACTCCAGGTCTTAAGCTTAATAAGACCTCTTCAATCAATTGTGATTGGCTCCAGAAAGGTGATCAGGGATCAGGACCAGTATGGTCAGAGAAAGGGATCAAGGAGTGGTATGAAACACTCAAAAATTCCAACAGACAGAATCTTTCTTCAACCAGCAAGGCTATTGGTTGTTGATAAGGATCAGGGATCAAGGGTTGAGTATGGAGGCTCAAGGATCAAAGGTGTGCTGATTTCATGCTGGATGATTCCATGCTCCGCTGATTCCATGCTCTGATGATTCCATTCTCCGCTGATTCCATGCTCTGATGATTCCATGCTCTCCTGATTCCATGCTCTGATGATTCCATGCTCTGATGATTCCATTCTCTGATGATGGATCCAAAAGGCAGGGGAGAGCCCCTCCTTATATGGGCAGGAGGCCCTGTTAGACTATGTACAACGGATTCTACAAATAGAGCGGAAAAAGGGAAGAAAATCATGTGGTCACTCGCGTCCGTCCGTGGATGGGCGCACGCAACAATACCAGAGTCACCCACCCCTCATCCAAAGGCGGACGGGGTGGGAAAGAGAAATGAACCAAACCGCCGCGGATGTCCACAGGCGGTAGTTGACACTCTTCACCCCTTGTCCAAAGGCGGAAGTGGGTGGGAGAGCCCAGGAAAGGTGACGGATGAAGTCCGTGGGAGCGCAGATGGGCGGATAGGAGATTGGCTTGAAAGGGTAGAGTAAATCCTGACGGCCTTGAGATTCACGACTGATAGATCAAGTGAGATGGGAGATTTGAAGGATCCAAGGATTTTCCAAATGCTTGGGGGTGCGGTCGTGATGGATTTGGTAAATTATGGATGAGCGCCGTGCAACGGTAGCAATGAGGAGATTGGGATGCGCGACGACAAATATGAGGAAATGCAAAAACAAAAATGAGGACGCGCAATGACGACGGCGGAGATGACAAGCAAAGCGCAACGGCAAGGATGATGAGCAACGCGGATGAAGGACACGCGATGCGGGAGACGCGGCGCGCAAAGCGCGCGGATAAAGGACGATTTGGATGAGCCTGAGGATAAGTTTGTTTTCTTTTCTTTTTTTTTTTTTATGGTGCCAGACGGTACGTTTGCGCAACAGTTTATGAGTTGAGGTCTTAAGGCGGCCAGGGTGTCCAGGATGGAGCACCACAACGTATGTGGCATACAGTAGAGTTTCACAACAAAATGCAGCAGATGACCCTGGTGGTGCACAATTGGGAAGACTTACTTCTGGTCAAAGTTGCCTCCACAACAATGAAATTTCTTGACATGATCAGCTGAGAACCTTCTGGAAATCTGAGTACCATCCAGTTCTTCAAAACATATGATCCACCTCTGACTTGACGGACCACTCAATAAGGACCATTCCAACAATTGGAAAAAAGCTTTCCCCACTGAGTTTCCAAGGATCAATTATAAGCTAAAACTAGATCACCAGGATTCAAGGGATCCCTGACTCAATTGAAATGTTTATCCTCCCAATACTGGACGGATTTTTCCCTTGACTCCATCATTTTCTGATAATCTTTGTCACAAACATCCTCTCTTTGCTCCAGTTCCTTTGATCTGGCAACTAATAGATCAGTGGTGTAAGAAATATTTTCCCAAGAAATACCTAAGAAAGATTCCATTTCCAGATCAAGAGGAAGGAAAGCCCTTTGACCAAAGAGAATTTTTTAAGGTGAGTAGCCAGTGGTTTGTTTAGTTGAAATTTGATCAGAGAAGAGTACCAGAGGAAGAAATTTGCAACAATTATTTCCACTTTCACCAGCCAACTTGACAAGAGCAGCCTTCAAAGGGGCATGGCCTCTTTCCACCATGCCTTGTCCTTCAGGATAATAAGGAGTGGTCACCCTATGTTGACCAGGAATCAATCAGATCATTTTGCCCAGTTTTCCACCAAACTCAGAGCCACCATCAGTTGAATAAGATCAAGCCAAGCCATAAAGCATTTTCCAAGTCTCATAAAGGAAGGCTGCTACTGATTCAGAGATGAGGTTCTTAAGAAATTTTGCTTCAACCCATCCAGAAAAATCATCTCTAGCCACAATGAGGTACTTAGCTCCACCAGCCTTAATGTGAACCACATCAATAGCAATCCTTCCAAAGACAGTGGCCTCTCCAGTGGGATAACAAATTTCTGCCTGGCGCCTAAGATCACATTTCTGACATACTTCACAACTCTTGCACCATTGAGAGACTGATTTCTTCAAACATGGCCACTAGAATCGTTTGGATATACATCAATAGGTCTTGGTTTCCCCGCGATGCCCAAGGCCTTCATGGAGACTTTCAATGATTGAATCTTGTTTAGAGGGGATAGTGGCAGCAATAAGAGCACAAGGATTTCCTCTTTTCATAAGCCTAGTACCTTGGACAAAGAAATTGGAGGACTTCCTTTTGAGTGATTGAAAATCTTTAGCAGAGAGATCAGGAGGCCTTTGGAGAGACTGCTCTAATTTTAGCCAGAAACCTTGTTGGAAGACAGAATAATCTTGGGAGGAAAAGGTGAAGACTGGAAGAATTAAAGGCTCCTCCTCATCAAAGTCCACTCCAACATCCAATTCTTCATCTCCAAGGGGGTGTTGAGATAAATCATCAGGCATGGTGAAGGATTTTCCAGGCCTATGAACAATATCAAAAGAGAAAAGTTGGATAAAGGCCACCCAGCGAGTCATAGGAGCATTTGGGAGGCTGGGAGCATTGATCATTTTGATGATGGACCATGCGTCAACTTGTAACTTGAGGTGTTGACCCCAGAGGACAGTTTGGAGTTTCTTCAACATTCAAGCCACGCCACAGAGTTTCAGTTTTGGTTGGGAGTACCTGGATTGTACATCTGAAAATAACAAGGATTCATAGACAGCAGGAAGGTCCCGACAATTTTCATCTTCCCAAGTGAGGACAGCCCCAACAGATTGAAAACTAGAATCAACAGCCAATTTGATCTTGCCAGCTCCCAGTTCATAAGCAATCTTTTTCAAGACTATGTCTTTGCCAACCATCATTTTAAGTAGCTGAAAAGAATGTTCACAATCTTGGGTCCAGATCCACTCAGAATTCTTTCTGGTCAGGCAACCTAAAGGAGCACAGATTTTGGATAGAGATGGGATAAAGATTCAAACATAAGTAACAACACCTAGAAAACCCCTGACTTCAGTTGGATTGATGGGAGTAGGCCAAGAGAGGATTTTGCTGGCTTTGGATGGAGCCATCCTTCTTCCTTCCTTGCAGAACACATGACCAACAACTTCCAGAGCAGGGACACAGGCAGCCAATTTGGATCCGGAGATAGTGAGGCCAGATTTTTTGATTTGGAACAAGATCCTTTCCAAAGTGGTTGCATATTCCCAGATAAATCAATGGATTCCTGAATGCCAGGGTAAGAGCTCATTGTTATAATCAGAGACTGGTCCTTTAATTCCGCCATCGTCAATAAAGATACCAGCATGATCAGGGATTTCATCCTGGAGGATCCAAACCATCTGAGCCTGATAGACTGCAACCAAGTTGGTGGCACCCTGAGGCAATTGAGTAAGTTGGAAAAGGCCAAGGGGAGTATCAAATTTAGTGAGAGGGCAAGAAATTGGATGTAAGGAACGTTTGTCATAGCCACCCATAATGTCACCTAGACCATAGCAAGCTCTCCCAGAGAAGGACTCAACAAACTCTTCAGTAGCAGGGGGAATACCAGAGTCTTTAATAGTAACCTTATTTAGAGGCTGGAGATCATCAACTATTCTAAGTTTACTGTTACTTTGAAGGACACAGAAAACAGGACTGGAATAGCTAGAAGTTGACTGTTTGTATAAACTGGTTTGGACTTGTTCCCGGACCAACTTGATGAACTTGTTGTGGTGCTCCAAAACCTAACCTATAGCCATCAGACTCAATTTTCTAGTATAAGGACAGCTCCAATCATCAAACAGACCTCAGAAATGGATTCTAAACCGAAAATAACCCCTAGTCACTCAGCCAAAGTACCCCTCTATCTCTCATGGTTTAGAAGATAAAGCTTAAATCAACCCTGGCCTACCCATACCCCTACCAGGTGTAACAGACCAGTGAAGGTTCATGAACATACTCTGGATGCTTTCAAGTACATACCCCATACAGAGAAACCATACAGCACCAAAAAAACCTGCAGCAGTATACATAATTAATATATGCAAGGCACTGCATGAAGAACCAAACAAATCACCTGTATACACAGAAATATATGCAAGAAACTGCATGGAGAACCAAAAACATCACCTGTATACACAGCAATATATTCAAGGCACTGCATGCAGAGGCTGTACAGCATCATACAGGACACTATACAGAAGTAATTTATGCAGGGGGCACCTGTATCAATGCAGCACAGCAATGCATGCAAGGGTGTACATGCATGTAGATCCTGCACAGCCTCCTCCTCTGACCAGCAAAAATGCCCCATTAACTGTATTCACTGTACCAGGGAGATCCTCAGGGGCAGCCCTGAGGGCAGGATTTTTTATAAATAGAGGGCCTCTCTCCCCCATCCAGGTCCCAATCATCAGTTCCCCCCATCCTCCCCTCCAGGGATCACCATGCCTCCTAGGCACCCTTAACCCATACTCTTACTACTCTCAACCATTATCCCATAACCCATACCATCATCATCATCATCAACCATCACCATCACCATTACCATCATCAACACATACGTTTGGGCATGACCCAATCCAAATAACCCATAATTTTGACCATCCACCACCACCATTATTTACTCCATACCCCATACCTTTGAAAATCACCACCATGTACCCATAACCTGAACATCATCATCACCTACCATCATCATCATCAGTCATCATCATCATCACCTACCATCATCATCACCATCCACCATCATCACCATCCATCATCATCCATAATCATCATCCTCAGTCATCATCACCTACCTTGACCATCATCAGTCATCATCATCTCCCACCACCATCATCATCCACCATCACCACCATCAACTATCATCTTCACCTACCTTGACCATCATCAATCATCAATCATCATCATCATCTATCATCATCCACCTCCATCACCATTAGTCATCAATTATAGGCTCAACCATTTCAACCTTTATTCAAATCATCACCTGTATCACCAAAGGAGTATCAATCAGTAACCAAAAAAATAAATACAAAAAAAATATATAAAGGATAAGACTAGAGAAAGTATTCCTCCCTTACTCAGATTCTATCCACCAGGTCACCTATCTTTTCCACCATTTCTTCCTTATCAAGCTTGAATACATTGATCCTAGGTCTGATAGAGACTTCTATAGTAGCAACTCTATTTGAAAATCAGCCACCATTTCTCTTTTCTTTTATTTTTGTGAGACTAATATAGTACTCAGAGGGGCAGGAAATTCAAAACCACCCTTAGTATTGCTCTATCTTATTTGTAGTTGTAATACTAAATTCCCCCTCAAGTGACTTCCAGCAAGCTATTTGCTAAACTTTACCCAATCCCAAAGGAGTCTTCACATCTTCAACTTTGGCAGCGGGGATTGGGATCTTTTTCTTTTGCCAGGGATCATGTTCTACTACAGGAATGATATAAGGCAGACCATAGGACTCTTTCAAGAGACTTCTCTCTTCTTCACAGAAAGCAATAGCTTTTTCCCTAAGAGCCGAGACATTTTTGATCAAATACAACTCATCAGGTAGAAGACATCCATCTGGTCCAAAGTTGACTCCTCCCAGAAGTTCTTCAGTGACACAACCAGAGGGGATGAATGGACCAGTGAGAGATCAAGGTAAACCACAGTAAGGATTGCGGGATAGAGGAGGACGCCTAAGAGGAGGGTTGAGATTGAGAGGCATTGTTTGGTTGACTGATTGGATTTTACTAGCAACTGATTTATATTTGGAGGCAAAAGGGAGCGGTTCCTGTTTGTGCCAAGAGTTGACCAGGGATATCTGACTACAAGGATTGAGACCAAGTTCTAACGCCTTCCAAGTTTGATGTTCCGCAACATTTTCAAAAGGTGCCTTTTCCATAAAAGAAGTCCCAGCAGATAATACCTTGCTCACATGTGTGGAACAAGGTAAGGTTTCAAAAATGATAGTAGTAGGATAACCTGGTGGTGCACAATTGGGAGGAATTACTTCTACCCCAATTTGCCTCCACTGAAGGCCATATTCTTCCATACCAAAGCCACCAAAAATAGGATTGAGATTGGGATCTAGTTTAGACTCATTGCAGAGATTTGAACCAGAACTGAGAGAAGATTGATTAGGAATAAAAGTACAAGGAAAAGAGGAAACAATACATGAAGAAAAAATATTTTTGGATTTTTCCATTTTGATTTGTTTTTGATTTTTGATATTTTTGAGATCAGAAGAAAAAATTGAAAAGAAAGAGAAATAAGCCTCTGGGATGAAAGTTGACCCTTGAGTTGAAGTTTGTGGCTGAAAAAAATTACAACTATTAGCAGGATCAACTACTCCCATAAAAAATGAGAGAAACTAGAATTATTCTTTTGTTTTCATTTTAGAGATGACTTGGGAAAATTACCAGGGAAATCTCTTTCCCAGCAACCAGAATCCAAAGAACAAAGAGAAACCTCAATTTTTCTACCATCCGAATCAGGGAGGAGGATTCTCTCCCCAACTTGATTGGAAAACATAAGAGTTTCTCCAAAATCAATTAAGAAAGGTTGACCCAAGATCATAGGTCCATCCAGGCGTGTGATCCGGAAATGACAAATTCCAACAATGTTTTGGCCAATCCGGACAGGTACGTCTTCAACGATTCAAACCAATTTGCAATAATGATTTCCTATTCCATGCACTGAAGAGAGGAAGCTGACCCTAGGGCTGAGTTCAAGTTTGCAGGCCATAGCATCTGAGATCAAGTTGAGCTGAGAGCCAGAGTCAACAAGGAGTGAAACCACTTTTGCTGATTCACCAAGATAGCAGAGAAGAAAACCAAGAGGACAAGATTAAAGACTAGACTCAGGAGAGGGATCTGTTCCACCAGAATCCTCAATCAAAGTTCCAGAGGAGACCATGAGTTCTTCAGGACCAATTTCCACACGTCAAAAAGAAACCCATTTCTTCATTCCTTCAGCAATAGATGGAGAGATCAACAGGAATTCAGCCACAGATAGATCAGGAATTTTAAGATCAAAAATTTTCTTTCATACCCCTTCCACAGCATTGGGGTGATCTTTGGAAATTCCCCTCTCAAACCAAACTTTTGTCAGCTCTCTGATACCAGGAACCTTGCAGTCCTTTAGCTACAGAGAGTGATAAAAATGCTGGAATGATAATAATAATTATTATTCCAATAATAAACGCTTAGAAGCTCAAATAAATGATTTAATAAGAGCATTTGCAAGGTTTAATTGGTTTGGTAGTAAATGGTTTTCAATATGATATAAAAGAGAGGCCACAGTATTATACTATTGGGGATCTTTACAGACTAGTAACCTCTCTTCAAGGGGCCTCCTTGGGCAGTTTAAGAACCTTGGAATAAAGATGGGTGCCTAAGAAAGGAATTATTCCACTAATGGCTGGGCTTAACAGCAAAAATGGCCTAGAAAGGAAGGGTAACACTCACTCTGAGCACTTTAACAAGAAAATCCTGGAATAATTGGAAGGGTTTCAGAGCAGATGGGGTAGATTGCTTGACTAAACTTCAATGGTTGATTGGTTAATAAAGGTAAATAATACTACTACAGACTAAGTCACAAATCACTTGCTTATCTTCATATAAGCACTTGATTCACAATGAAACAGTGTCTGATTGATAATAAATAATTCCTGGTAAACTGACTAACTCATCATGGAATAATGCATCCAAAGAGGTCTGTATGAATACCTTTTTGGGGTGATTTTGGTCTTCTCAGGGCACGTAGAGAGGGTTCTGCTCGTGGCCTGAGGCTGGCAATCCAGTCAGGGCAAGATTAGCACGTCTAATTGGTGCTGTCAATCAGCTTTCCTTAGATCTGCTGGATTTCTGTACTATTTTAGCCACAGGATCTGTTAATCTTTCATGGCATAAATTTGATCATTCTGTACTCATCCTTCATTTGTACTATTGCTATTGCTTTAAAGCGGGCAGATGTGGATGTTTACTTGATTTTCCACTATCTGCGGATCATGTAGATAGTTTTCAATAATTTTTATGAACACTACTTGTAGTGTTTTGTGGTCTTCAAAGATCAGAGTCAGTGATTTACGTGGTAATCATTGATCTTTGATTTATTATTAAAAAATGTTCTAAACTTAATTTTTATTAATTTTATCTAAGTTTTGATCTTTTTAGGCTATTACTAATGCATATGTCTGTTCGTTACATATACTAGGCAACCCTAACTAGGTTGTAGCTCTTCTGAGCGGTACCTGGTTGTCAGATTAGTCAAGACGATCCAGGCCCAGGGATCAGTTAGTACAGATGCGCGCAGGGTAGGACCCGCTGCGTGTGTGGCAGAATCAGCTGCGCGCGGGTCTCTAGTACGCGGGATCCTGCTGCTACTGGTACGTAGGGTTATGTAATGATGCGGGGCTGCGCGGGGGAATTGTGACATAACACCTTTCTGGGTGTAACTCCTAAAATATACACAACACCTCAATTCTGAGTGAATTTGAGGTGTAAACCCTATACGCGACAATACGTGCGAAATATTAGAATGGCGAAAAATTGCCATACTGGTGTTGTAATTTTTAGTACTTTTCTTTTTAATTATTTTAAAAAATATAAGGACTTGGAATTCAAGGGTGGGGTCAGTGAGTGACCCTACCTAATTTTGGGTGAGGAATCCATTCCTTTAATAATATTTATAGATTTCTCACTTCTTATTTTTTTAATTGAGGTATTCTTATTTTTCATAGTTTGTGTTACTATTTGACAGTTTTGCTCTGTATATAGTAGCAAGCTGACAACTTTGGGCTGGGTGGAGGGAGGAAGATTGGGTGAAGCAGGAACAGGATCAGGGGATTGAGGAGGTTTAATAGATGAGGGATGAGGATCAGGGTGATCTTGAGACCTTTCCATGAGTGGTTCTTTTTCCACCCCCATGTCTTCTACATCAGAAGAGGGCTCAGGTGAGGATTGTTGTTTGGGTGGTTTTTGAAGGATCTTGGTTGGCAAGGAAGGAGCTTTATGAGGTTTGGGCTCCTCATGTTGCTTCCTAGCTGGATTGGATTGGTAAGTACCAAACAGAGAGGAGGAGGAAATAGCTGGGGGATACCAGGGTTGAAGAGTACCACAAGAAGATCGGAAATCCACAGAAGCCAAGGATGCCTTCATAGGAAGGGGTGGCTGGTAAGAGGCCACCACATGACAAATGGGGCAAGACAAATCAAAGTGGATTAGGGCACCATTAGGAAGGAAAAAGTTATTCCCTTTTTACTCTACCAATTTCTTGTCTTTGGCCTTCTGGATTTTGAGACATTGACCGGTTCCATGGCCTTCCCTGTTGCAATAATAGCAGACTAAAGTATTTTTAGGAACAGCACTAGGAGGTTTAGGAACAACAAGGGAGGAAATCTTTTGATCCATTTTGTTCTCAAAGGCTTTGAGCAGTTTAGAGATCTCATCCATTGTAGCGGTTTCTGGGTTAGGCTGAGGGTTGTTGGGCCTGCGATCAGATTCCATTTTATTCATAATCTTGTTTGAATCTTTGAAAGAGGGAGCATGGAATGGTTCAGTGGTTTTAGATTTTTCAAAAGTGAGGGCTGTTTGACCTTTCATAACTTTATCCACCACTCCCCTAAGGGTAAGGAAAACAGGGTGCTTGAATCAATTTGTGATGGTTTTGGACAAGGTAGGATTGGATGGGATCCCGAGATTTCCTCAAGGACTGATAATCAGAAGCTGAAGCCACACTGCCATTGGAGAACCACTGGGAGACAAGGTTATCTATATACTGCATAGTAAATTGTGCTACATCTATTTTTCCCCAATAGGCCAACATTGCCTCCCGCAGCAGGGCACAGTTATGCCATTCAAAACCTTCAAACAACATGATGATTTAAATAACTTCATCAGAGGAGATAAAAAATTGTAACTGGTAGGCCATATTGAATTTGCTAGCCCCGTCCACCAAAGCAGCCATCTTGTACAAGTCCAAGAAGCGTTCCACATTTGTCCCATTGAAACCTAAGTTCTTATTCTGGGGCTTGATCTTAACCATCTTAGGACAAGCAGAAGAGGCGCTGGTAGATTCCATTTTGACAAAGTTTCCTAAAAGATCCAAGGAGAAGATTTCCAAAGTGGCTCACAAATGTGGCAAGAGTAGGGTTTCTCAAAAAATAACAAGTATCTTTCCCAGATGGTGCAAAATTGGGAGGACTTACTTCTAAAAAAAGTTGCCTCCACGGATCTAAAGAAAAAAGAAAGAGATTCGATTTGGAAGTTGATGATTGATGGGACTGTAAATCCCAAGGATGCTGGTTTGATCCCGGCCTGCGGGACCAAATGTAAGACTCCAAACGGTGTTAGGCCGTGGCAGTTCTGTGGAGGGGAAAGGTGCTGTTTAGGCTTCCATCCTGAGTGTTACAAAAATATTTGAATTTAACCAAGATCAAAGTCCAGAACCTGGTAAATGGGGGTCCAAAGAGTAAAGGATAAAGATTATAGTAGTCGGTAGCTGGGAAACAACACTATCTGAGACAAGATGATTCCGGGAAAAAATTGAATAGAAGAAGTCAAGGATTGCTCAGAGTTCAACAGGACAAGGCAATTGTGAGTGACAACACCCACAAGCTAATAGCTCTGGTTGTCAGCAGAAGCTTAGGAAAGAACAACTTAATCCCAAACAACCTCCAGGTTCTCAATGAACCTTCCCAACTCTCCGCAATCAACCGCTTGAAGGGTACCAGAAAACTGTGGGTGGCTGCACAAGACAAAGCTAATTGTTTGATGAAGCTCTAGAAGCAAAACAATAACTGATTTGAACAAGAATAAACCAACAATTCTCAAGGGACTCAAGAGTAGCGTGGCGGAATTCAACTTCAAAAAGAAAGAAAGGGAGGTTTTACACTCCAGGTTGTAAGCTTAATAAGACCTCTTCAGTCAAACGTGACTGGGTCTGGAAAGATAATCAAAGGATGATCAGGACCAGTATGGTTGGATAAAGGTATCAGGAGTGGTGTAACACACTCAAGAATTCAGTCATTTGAATTCTTCTTCAACCAGAAAGGCTATTGGTTGGTGATAAAGATCAAAGATCAGGATTTGAGTATGGAGGCTCAAGGATCAAGGGGAAATCATGGATATACCCAGAATTCAATCTCAGATAAAGGGGAATGAGGCCCCACAGATGATTTATTTCAAGATGATAGTGATGATATTTCTCTGATAAGATGCCATCCAATACCCCTCACATCCAAAAGGCAGGGGAGAGCCCCTCCTTATATGGGCAGGAGGCCCTGTTAGACTATGTACAAGTGATTCTACAAATAGAGCGGAAAAAAAATTGATTTCAGATGATCAGAAAAATAGATCACGCGGGCCAGTGGAAATCCGGCCTCCCTGACTGGGGTGGGATCTTTTCTCATCCCTTCACCTCTCTTGCATCCGTCCGCGGACGGGCGCGTGCAACAACACAAGGATCACCCACCCCTCACCCAAAGGCGGAAGGGGTGAAAAAAAAAATGAACCAGACCGCCCACAGATGTTTGCAGGCGGTAGACAACACTTTTCCACCCCCACCCAAAGATGGAAGGGGGGTGCAAGTGGAAGTTGGCGGGATAGGAGCCGGGGGAGGATACCTTTGAGGATATCCCAACAGAGATGAGAGAGATGATGGTCAAATTGGTTTGATGGAGTAGACGGTAGATTTGCCGAGCGCATCTAGAGATTGGACTGATGGGAGAGGATCTTTGTCTTGATTGGGGTTGTTGTTGTTGTTGTTGTTTATGTTGTTGGATTTCTTGGCTCAAAGCCAGGTTTGATGGACAAATTCAAGCGCCCTAGTTGGGATGGTCTTGAGGAAGTAGTAGGTTGATGAGATCCAATTGTTTTGGATGGTGGACCAATAATCTATCAGATCCTTGATTGAGTAGGACCAAAGGCAGAGTAGTTGGAACAGGTTGGAGTAGGAGCATAGGATGATTTGAATGAGTAGGATTGACCAAATCTAGTGATCTTGGGTTGAGTGAGGATGATGATCAAGGATGGGCAGGGAGGCAATGAGGGTTTGAAGAGCAAGGAGGAGGTTGTTGGTGGAGAGGGACTTGGGATTGAAGGAGTTGCTGAGATTGAGGGACTCAAGCAAGGATCTCAGGCTAGCCCTGAGTTCTTGGGGAGAGATGGGGTGGTTGGGAATGGAGCGGATGAGGCTGTATGGGAAAGGATGATGGGGGCGCAGAGGAAGTTTGGGCCAAGCGGGTCTTGGCCCACGGGTTTGGCCAAAAGGAAGGGGGAACAAAGAGAGAAGGAATTAAACGCAATGCCTAGGTGATGAGACCCAGAGAGGCCTGTCCTAGACCACTGGGAAAGAGGAATGCTTGGAAGGATGAGGAAATTGAAGGAGTGATACTGATGCATAAAAAATTCCATTTTTTTTATTTTTAGAATGAAACCTAAATAAAAGAATTGTAAATTTTTTTTTGAATTTTACGCATCTGTTCCAGGGTGTCCAGATTTGGTCATTACAGCGTATTAACATTCCAATCTTGGAAAATAAGAATATACTTGCAAATATTCACAGTTAACTCTAAACAAAGTCAACCATCCATTAAATTTCATTCCTTCACTTTCTGATACATTACCTTGCTTTTTGCTCATGTTGTATTGTCTCACAATGATGCTAAAACCTAGGAAACAATTGTACTGTTATTTGATTTTTCCCATTCTGTTCCTGTCATTTATTGAATCAGTTCCCCCTAACTGTAGTTAGTCATCCATCAGGTTGTATCCAGTCAACATTCAACTACCTTATAAAGGCTACATTTCCTGCCTGAAGATTGCCTCCTCAGTTAGTGAATTTCATACGTTCTCACATTTGCTAAATCCAGTAATCACATTGGGCTTTGGTTTAGCTCCCTTCCATGAGGACAGCTCATCCCTCCTTCTGTTTTTTGAGCTCTCAAACCATAGTTTGCACTTTGCAGTTAGCCTTTCTATCTCACACTTACTACTTGCACTCAGTTCCTTATTTGTGCTCACAATCATCTAAGATTTTGCTATAGTATGTGGGGTGGTTGTGTGACACCCAGGATCTCAAATTCCTGAAAATAATCTGCATTCAAGCAAGAAAACATAAATCACACAAGCTGAAAGCTGCACAATCAGCTGCCAGAGCTGAGATTTTCACAAAAAACATCCGACATGGGAAAGGCATGCATGATAAATTTAAAAAACTTAACTATATGAAATTTGTGGAAACATAATATAAATTCAAATAAATCTACCAACAGGATGTTTACAGTTGTTAGACCAAATTGATGGAACTGTTGGCACTAAATTGGCTGATGTAATTCCAAGTACTAGTTTCAAGGTGAATTTAACCCTTGAAAATATAAGGAAATAATTTCAATTGGTACGTTTATATAGCTTTGTATCTATTCTTATTTAACAAAATATTAAACTGTTTGTGAACATGAAATTTTCACAAGGGCTGCTGACCTGTAAGCAGGGCTTTGAACAGAGGGGACTCTACTCTCAGTAAGCTTGGGGGCAATGATACTGGAAGAGGCTACAAGGAGCAGAGTAGAATTGAATAGACGGTAGATTGCTGATGAAACTTGCTAGATTGGATTCCTAGTAAGAATTAGTCAACTGGTGTCTTGAGGAACAATCAAGAAGAAGGAAGAGGAGGCCAGTTTAAATAGAAAAGAGGTTGAAACCACAACAGAGGTACAGTTGGTTGGGGCTCAGACTACATATGTAATGACAAGGGAATATTCTAGGTAACAGAGAGTGCTGAACAGGTATGCTACTGCATTAGGCAAAGTTTCTTCTACATTGGGACAAGGTTACAGGTCTGGGATTTCGAGGTTGGTAGAGTACAGTTAAAGGATGTACAGTGTACATGGAGGTCAGGACACTATGTACTAAGTAGAGAGAATATGGGATACAATCTGCAAGAGGATGTACATAAGGATTCTGAAAGGGTAACCCAAGAAATATTATGGTTTAGACAGAGTTAATAAGGTTAGAGTATGTGTAGACCTGGGAGATTCAGTATGTGCCATCCTATGGAGTCTATCTGCATAATTGTATGAGGTTAGACTATATAGAGATATGTACTGCAGGAAGATCCTGAGGTATAAAGTTACTGGATACATATTGATTTGAGCTTTGAGGTTGAAGTTCCTTGCAAAGTATATTAGGCCTGGGTTTAGATTGAGTTTGCTGAGGTTATATGCTGAGGTTAGAATGAGGTGTCAGTATGACATTCCCCCTTAGTGAAAAGGAGGTCATCTCCTGATGAACATAAAAGTATGGATTAAAGAGGCCATCCAGGTTGTTTCTTCAGCCATGTATAACTTGAGATTCCCTTCATCCTATCTAAAACCATTACCACCATCCACTCCATTACCATCCTTATCCTCCTACAACAGATCACCTACACCAACCTATACCATGGAGAAGACCAACAACTACCATAAAGTGCAACAATACTTCCCAAGCTGTGAAAGATACATCAAGATTCAAAGAATCTGTACTACCAGTATCAAACATAACTCCTCCAAATTTGAAAGCTGCAGAAAGTATGGAAGGGTATGTGATATGGATAAGCAATTCAGGAAGGCCATGGGGCCAACCTTATGGGTCCTGGAGAAGAGCCAACCGTTTGAGGTAAAGGAGGCTCCTGATGATGATTCCATCAATATGGGATATTAATCCAGGCTGGATGAATCTTCAGGTAAGACTTTTGCTAGATTGCTTGTTGGTGATAACTGATGTATTGATTTTGGGGTTGGAAGTTTGATTGATGGAGGAGCAGTTGCAGAAATTTCAGGAAAAAGCAAAATAATTTGAATAAAACTGGGATTTTGGCATGAGATGGTGTGTCAAAGCTTCAAGAGGAGGAGAACAGAGAAGATTTTATAAGGTTGGGAACCCCACACGTGGATTCAGAAAACAAGGTTGTTGAAGTGCCGTCAAAAAGAATTAAAAAAAAGGGACCCCATGGGGCCTGTTGAACCAATCAAAGAGATTGGTTGTGACCTCAAAGTAACCAATTGAAGCGTCAAAGTTGGCTGTCAAAGCATCAAACCAATCTGTCAAAGCATCAATGGTTGAACTGTTGAACCGTCCTGTCAAAGTGTCAAACCAACCTGTTCAACTGCTGAAGCGTCAAAGAAAGTTATGGGAGTGTTGAGCTTCAAAATGTTGAAGCTTTGCATTAAAGTGTCAAAGGAGATTGTCAATGTATCAAGGTTTGAAATGTCAAAGCATTGCCTCAAGGAATAAAGGAAGATGAAGATGTCAAAGGGATTTTGGAGATGGAGTTGAGCACAATGGAAGAAAATAGAGAAATAAAAACAAGTGTAGGAAAAGAAAATGAAAAGGAGATAATCATCAAAGAAGGGGGCAGATCAGATGACTCTCTGGAGTTAGAAGATTTGTGGAATAAAATGAAAGATTTGGAGGTGAAGATGAAATTGTTAGAAGAAAGGAGAAATAAAAAGAAGGGTATTGAAATGAGGAATTCTTCAGAGGCTTGGTTGGAGGAAATAGAAAATTGAGAAAGCTTGTTGGAAATGAGGGAGGGACATAGGTTCAGAGAATATTCAGTTTTGAATATGTTTGAATAATTGTCTCAAAATAGGATAAATTTCATTATAAAGGGAGACAAAAGAAAAAGAACACAACAAAGCAGATCACCTTCAAAAGAGGACTCAGCAAAAAAATGGAAAACACAGGGAATGACTATATGAGAGGTGACATGAGCAGATAGAGTAAGGGAGGATACAATGAAAAGACTGAGGTTACAACAAAGTCAGCAATGGCTCACACAGGATAGGAAGAAAAGGATTTAACCACCGGTCTCACATTCCCAAGAAGCTAGTGGTACAAGTAAGGGATTGTACCAGGGGAAAGCACCTTGGGATTTGAGAAGGCGTAGCTATTTGAGTTGCATCAATCTGGATTTGGAGTATTGGCAAAGGAGGGGATAAGTCTGCTCTGAAGCTTGCACTGGATCTGTGCCAGTTAGGTGCGCCCCATCAGGTTACAGTAGGAATTCTAGGACTTTAAGTTCTAATATGCAGGAGGGTTTGAAGAAAGGATGGGGTAGTGAAATAAAGAAATAAAATTATGGATGTTTAGAGGCTGGAAAGAATAAAATGGTGGAGATAAAAAAGAGTTTACCTGATATTTTAGCTTCAGCTGGTCATACTGTTGAGGTTGGGACTACTGTAAGAGGACCTAATTCCTATCAATTTGAAAAATTAAAATTATTACATTTGTGGATGTCTAGAATGAAAGAGTTGGAACAGTGGATGTGTGAAGCTATTTTTGAATTTATTTATAAGAGTTTTATTATTTTATTCTATTATTTATTATACATATATTTTTTTTGAGAGAACAAATTGATTTTCTTTTGCATAAGTATAGAAAAGAAAAAAAATGGGTTTCATTATATATATATATATTTTTTTTCTTTTTTTTGAAAGATATTTTATTTTTATATTTCTTGAGAAATGGATATGGTTTATTTAATTTAAGGATTTTTTTGTTTTTAAGGGGTAGAGTGTATAGAAATCTTGAAGTAAAGTAGGGCAGTTGGTAAGATTAGAGTGGGATTACCAAGTGGAGCATTCCTCATCATTTTTAAGGGATTTCCATTCAACTAAGTAAATTAATTTTACCCTCTTAAGTGTTGAGTCAAGTATTTGGGAAACTTCCCATTCCTCTTCCCTGTCCATTCTGACGGTTCAGTTGGTGGTTGGTGCCTGGAGGACAGTGAGTTTTTCCTGATATGGCTTGAGCAAGGAGGAGTGGAACACAGGGTGAATGGTGGACCATTGTTGAAGAATTTGAAGCTTGAATAAATTTTCTCCCATCTGTTCTGTAATCAAAAAAGTGCCTAACCATTCCTCTGAGAGCTGATGAGTTGGAAAATTAGTTTTAATATTTTTAGAAGAGAGCCAAACGTTTTTTCCAACAGGAAATGAGACAGGAAAATTTCTTCTTTTTAGGTAAGCATATCTTTTATAAGCTTTAATAGACTTCTCCAATTCAACTCCTAATTGTTTCTGATTATGGTGATTCTGAGTTATTTTGTGGCTAACAGGTTGATTTTCTACTAAATTGAGGCTTCCAAAGGTGGGGTTTCTTCCATAAATGGTGAAAAAAGGAGATTGCTTACTGGAGATATGGGTGGAGTTGTTGTAGGCAATTCAGCAAGAGGGATCCAGGTATCCCAGTTGTCTTGGTGATAATTGACATACATCCTAAGAAATTATTCTACAATCTGATTTACCCATTCTGTTTGTCCATCTGTCTCAGGGTGATAAGCCGTGGAGAGTTTTCTTTTTACCTTGAATTTTTCACATATATTTTTCCAAAAGGAAGAAAAAAATAAAGATCCTCTGTCACTGAAAATGTCAGTTGGAACTCCATGTTTATTGAAGACATGAAAGATTAGCAGTTTAGCTAACTCCAAAGAGGAGATATCAGTTCTGATTTTAATGAAGAGAGACATTTTTGAAAAAAGATCAACTACCACAAGGATTGAGTCAAATCCATTGGATAGTGGCAGTTGTGAGATTAAGTTCATAGAGATTGAGGTCCAAGGAGAATCTGGAATTGGTAAGGCTTGAAGGAGTCAAAAATTCTTGTGGTGACTGGGTTTTTTTCTGCTGCAAAGGTAACAAGAAGAAAAATAATCTTTGAGAAAGGAAGTCATATTTTCCAGATGGAAGTCTATTTTGACTAGATCAATTGTTTTTTCTTGTCCAGGGTGACCAGAAAGAGGAGATTCATGTTGTTTTTGAGATATTTCAAGTTGGAGTTTTTCATCTTCTTTGGGGATTGATATTCTATTTTGGAAAATAAGTAGTCCAGTGTCTGCATCTGTAAGGGTCCCCTTTACTTTTTACTTTTTATGTAGCTTCTGAATAATCTTTTGGGTTGACTTCTTGGAGATCTGGGATTGAATCAAGTTTTCCAAGTGTCCATTTCACGCTTTGAAGCTTGAGGGCTATTGTCCTCCCACTTTGACATACCATCTACCCAGTCGATAAGCATGACAAACTAGAAGCACAACATCAATGGTGCCTTCCGCTTAGCAACTCCGGCTTGCATAACAACCCACCTCCATTCTTGGCGACTGACTCAGCATCCACTTGCAAACCTTGCAGTCAACTCTACCTTGGTCAACCATCCATGTGGGATCTGCCTTTTCACCCTGGGTATCAATAACCCTTGGGTTGCTGTTTCCAGTCACATGCTCTTTCTAGTTCTCACCCATGCTAGTCAATTAGCCTTCTCAACTGTATAGTTCAAAAATGGACTAGTCCCTTACCCTTCATAAAATAAACCTTCATATTTGCATTGCTTCTGATGTCACTCCCTCATGTCTCAACTTTTACATCCCAATACATTTGTCCCCTATTGTCTTGCACTTATGCTACAAACTTGGAAACAATTCATAATGTTATTTCATTTTGTACTCTGTCCATTTCATTCATTGCCTCATTGCTTGAAACTGTAGTTGACTGTCCATTGGGTTGTATCTAGTCATTTTGGATTACCTTAAAAAGGCTACTCCACTTGCCTGCGTTTTGTTTCCTCAGTTAGTTAATTTCATACGTTCTTGCATTTGCTAAATCCAGTCATCACATTAGGCTTGGGTTTAGTTTCCTTCCATTGAAAAATTCATCCCTCTTGCTGTGGGTGAAGTTACTCCACCATGAATTCACACTTTTCAGTTAGCCCTTGCTACCTTGCACTTGCCCTTGCACTCAGCGTTCCTTTTGCACTCACAATCATGTAAGATTGCCCTATAGTACATGGGGTGGTTGTGTGAAAGTAAATTAACTAACTCAACTCATCTATTGTAGCTTGCCAACCTATAATAGATTTCTTTTACAATGTCACGTACTCGCTCAACCGGGAATGCTTCCCTCACCCCTTACAATGATGATGTCCATTAAGTAGGGAGATCCAGCATTTTGCGGGCCAGAAAAACTTTATATCCTGTCCCTTCTTCTAAATCTCCTTTGGTAGAAACTCTTGATGATCCCCTTGCTCTCTTGCGGGAAGAAGTGGACCCTCTCAAAGAAATCAAAGACTCTTCCAATGAAACATTGACATGTGGTAGATTGTGGGCTTGCACTAATGCTTCCAAAACTGGTGCTTCAACCTTACTCACAACTCTGATCCAGTCACTTAACCAAACTGCCTCACAATCTGGTCCAAGTGGTCCTAATTATCGCACCCTGGGCGTGAAGCAGCCTGATCATTTTACTGGGGAACACCCTCATAAGCTTAGATCCTACCTACAATCCTGCAAAATAATCTTCTCAAAGAATCCTCACAATTTCCCTACTTATAGACCTAGATTTATGTATGAATCTTCATTCCTTGGTGGAAGAGCCTTGCAGTGGTTCAAACCTTTCCTCAAACTATTAGATAAAACTAGCCCCACTTGTATTCTCAACAATTGGGCTAAGTTCAAGCAACAGTTTTTCACCCTGTTCAGCAACCCTAATGAAGTTTGAAACACTGAATACAAACTCAATAATCTAGTCATGAAGGAAAATAGTAGAGCCTCCGTTTATATTTCCAATTTTTGAACTTTGCAGTCTTGCATCCAATGGAACAAGGAAGCCCTTTTATTTCATTTTCAAAAAGGTTTACCAGCACGCCTAATCAAAAAACTTGCAGTTGGGGGACATAAGACAACCTCCCTTCAGCAGTTAATTGACCAGGTGAATGAGCTTGATAATGGTTATAAAAAAAACAACCACTTGCAATAAAACAACCATGGACCATCAACTTTGACTCCAAAGGCAGACAAATACTCAAAAAAATCTTTGAAGAATCCAAAGCAATCCAGACCAAATCCAACCTTGCACTTGAAACCAAAAGGAAAACCCATCACCAAAACTCAGAATTTCCTGGATAAAGATACTGGGATTCTCCGAAATGAGGAATGGTTAAGGATGGAAAAGAATGGGTTATGTATGTATTTTGGAGGTAAAAATGATTTCAATAGTTGTGCAAAGCAACTACTGCATGAAGCGGCTAAACAGTCAAAAAATTAGCTTGTAGTTTTCCTGACACTTGCAACAAAGGCTACACATTATCTCAATTACAGGAAGTCAATATTTGCACTTGCGAGTCACTAGGTGCTTCAAGTTCAATATTTGTCCTTTTCCATTCCAAAAACTCTCCTTATTAAGTTTTACTCAATTCTTGCGCTAATATTTCTTTTATAAGTGAATCTTTTGCCAATTCCAAAAAACTTGAGCGTTTGGAGATAGATAAGTTCCTTATCTATTTAGTAAGTAGTGCAACTGATCCATCTCATTGGGTTTCCCAAAAGGCAAAATGGACCTTTGCATTTTCTGATTTCCCCAGCTTCAAATGGGATTTATTTGTCTTGGATATTCCCAGAATGGATGATACCATTCTATGCCATGATTTCCTAGTCCACTGGAATTGGGATGTGAATTGGAAAGAAGGAGTGATTAACCTTTGAAACTTGCAACCCCAAGAAACTAACCCTTCTGTTAAGCAGGAATTAAAAATCTCAAATGACACTGCAATTGAGTTGGATAACACTTTGATAAGATTGTGACATGATTTATTAGAACTGAAAACCAGCAGACTGCAGACCAGAGTTAGAATGTTAAACAACCGGAAAAGAATGAGAGAGAAGAAAAAAGATGAAGAGACAAACAGCTTAGATTTTGTTTAGAGAGTAGATGAGAAGAGAACCCTGGCAGCACAGAAGTATTAGAGGAAAGAAGACGTAGGAGAATGTCTGCAAGCGGCGGAGCTAGGTTGTCAGATGTGTTGAGCTAGGGTGATCTTGAGGATCATGTTCTTACCAGGCACAGACTTGCAGATAGGGACTTGATTGAATGGAGACTTTGATGAGATCAAACCCGATTGAGGAGAATAGAGGGTTTAGAGGAAAAGATGGGCCAATGATGATTTGAGAGGAAGAGACAAGATATAGGAAGCAGACTGAAAAGAAAAAAAGAAAGAAGAAGTAAAAGAAAAAGAAAGAGATCACAAGGAAGAGAAAGAAGAAGGAGGAATCAAGTCCGCCCTCGCTAGCCAGGAGGAGCCCGTATCCCTTCTGAGGGCAGGGTCTGAGTCAGCCAAGGACCCAAGTGTCACAGGACAGATAATTTGGGGACCTGTCCAAGTTTGCGCAAACTTGGAGACAGATTCATAATATTATAATATTTGAAATTATTTAACACCCCAAATGACTGGTAAGGCAATGATCCAAGAGATCAGTTGTCTGGAGTGGCAAAGATATTTTTTGGAGGAGTTCCAAGGAACTCATTGAAGAAGCTTTTGTGAGGGAATCAGCAACCATTGACTGACTTTGAATTAGATTGAGAGTAAACTCCCCATGAAATCCTTTTGTTTTGATATATATATGTCTGGACTTTGAGTGAGATCCAAATTTTTTTATTTTGTTGTCAAAACCTTTTTTGTCAATTTGTAAGGCAGGCTTGGGTTTGGGAATTTGATATATATCACCAAGGAGGTGTTTGATCCATTTAAGCTTGAGTTAGCAATCCAGTAGCGCATTTAATTCAGATTTGGTGGAGGAATAGGTGATATTTTGTTGTCAAGTAGAATTACAGATGATTGGGCTTCCATAGTGAAGGATAATGTACCCATTTTGCAACTTGCGGAAGGTTGGATTGTCTCCCCAGGTGGCATTGCTGAAACTTGATAGAAGTTCTTGTTTGGGGTTACAGCTGATGACAAGCTTGAAATCCTTGGTCATTTTGAGGTATTTCCACACCTTCTTGACCTCTCTCCAGTGATTCATCCCTGGCTTGGCGTTGAATCTGGCCAGACTAGACACCAAGAGAGAGATATCAGGAGGTGTGTACTGGGCTAAGGTATTAAGGAGTCCAGTAGCGGATCTATAGTTGATGTTTAACTGGCAGAATTTGGCGTGGTCGGTATCAGATGCAGGTTTGAGATTCAAATTTTGAGTCAGTGGAGCATGAACATCCTTGCAGGATGATAGGAAAAATTCTTCCAGGCCGCGAGCAATTTTATTGGGTTGGCTCAGGAGAATCTTATTGCCCTTGAGTTCCATAAGCATTCCAAGGATGGTGTTGGGAGGATGGCAAGATGAGTTCTTGAATCGTTCTAAGAAGTTGGTTTCAAAGACGTGGTATTTACCTACGTGAATCAGGTCTTCTACGTGAAAGTAGATGATTTCTTTTGTCTGAGGGTTGAGATAGAGGCAGGGATTGCTATTTGACTCTTGATAGCCTTGAGAGTTGATCCATGAAGTCAGAGTCTTGTACCAGTTTTTGGGGGATTGCTTCAAGCCGTAGAGGGATTTTTTTAGCTTTAGATAGGGAGACTTCCTGTTGGATACTTCTGGAGTTCTAATGATAACTTTTTCTTTGAGAGGAGCATGTAAAAATGCACCATTCACATTGAATTGAGTCAATTTCATTTTACTTTTTAGACTCTATGTGAGGGCAACTTGGAGTGAACCAAGTTTGCCAGTTGGTGCCCAAGTTTCATTATAATCCATTCCTAGAACTTTGTTGAATCCTTGGACGCAGAGTTGGGCTTTGTACTTGACAGGATTGCCGTGGCAGTTCTCCTTTACCTTGAAGACCCAAGTTGTATTTAGAATTTTGTCCAGGTTGCCGTAATATTTTTCCAAGACTTCCTGAAGCTCTATGGAGTTCAATTTGTTGTTGGCTGCCCTCTTCCACTTCAGCCATTCAGGACCCTTTTGTGCGGCCTTGTAAGAGGGGGGTTTGTAGTAGTGATGTAAACCATATTGTTGAGGTTTTCTTGTCTTGCGCCTGGGCCTTTGAGAAGTGGATTGAGTAGGAAGTTGTGGAACTGGAGAAGGCAGAGAAGGAGGATCAGGGGACAATGAGGCTACCAATGCAACGTCTTCCAAATCTGATTCAGATTCTGAAAGGTTGTCCTGAGATTCTTGTATGGTGTATTATTTTTCAGCTGAAGAGAAGTTGGATTTTCTTGACTTGGCGTTTCTTTGACTGAAGAGATCCATCCCAGGCGATTCAAAGAAGTGAAAGTTGTAGAGAGAATCTTTGAGAAACTGGAAGTGTTTGGTTTCAACAACAGCACCAGATGAGTTGAGAATGAGATAAGAGTGAAAAACAGGATTGAACCCAATCAAGACCCCTTCCAGTCCTTTCTCATCAAATTTTATCCCCTTTTGTAGTTGATTTGAAAGGTAAATAGCAGGGGATCCTACAGGTTTCAAATAGTTAGTGGGTAGTTTCTTGTTGAACATAAGTTCCCAAGGGGATTGGTCATTACCTTCCCTAGGGACTTGGTTAAGCATGAAACAGCAACTTCTGACCACAATGTGCCAGTAGCTCTTGTTCAATCTGGAAGAAGAGAAGGTCGCATGTGATGATTCAATGATTGTTTGATTGGCTTGTTCAGCTCAACCGTTATGTGGAGAGTGGTAGGGTTCAGAAATCAAGAGCTTGATGTGCTTTTCCTTGGCAAAGATTTTCAAGGTATTTTTTGTGAATTTTTTCCCCTTATCCAAAAAGATTTCTGTTGGGTAGTAGTTGAGCTGTTTGTGTTCAGTCTCAAGGATGCTGATTATAATGTCTGAAGTTTCTTCTTTGGACATAAGGGGGAAGGCTGAGAGGTAACCCCTGCAGTTGTCCACAAGAGTTAAGATATATCTGTGGCCAGCCTTTGATTGTAGAGTGATTGGTCCTATCAGATCTAGATGAATTCTTTCTAGGGGCTTGGACAAGGGTGTTGAGGTAGCTGAGAATGGAGCCCTTGTGATTTTTCTCCTCACACAACCATCACACTGTAAGTTTCTTAATTCATCTTTAGAGTATTGACCTTTGAGGATAGTTTTGAGGGTGGAGATTGAGGTGTGCCAATACATCTTATGGATGTTGGAGAGAAATTGAGTTTGGATTGACAGAGACAGTGAGGATTGATTTGAGAGATTGACCAATAGGTTGTTTCCAGCAATTTTGGGCTTCTCAATGAAAAATAGGCTATTGCAGATCAGACCTTTAAGTATGGTCTGGCCAGCTTGGGAGACACTGAATTTATCTTGTTCTTGTGAGAGATTACATCCCTTCTTTGCCAGGAGACCGGGGCTGATAAGGTTGACTATGATGTTGGGTACGTACATACATTCTTTGAAAGTGACAATAGAGTCCTTCCACTCCAGTCAAACAGTTCCTGTTCCCCGTATCTTGAAATTGGCTTCTTGTTTGCCTGTTTTGATCTTGTACAACTTGTCCTGCATGTTGATTGAGGTGAAGTACTTCAGATTGTTGAATGTATGTATATTGGCGCCAGAATTTAGGAGAAGGTTAGGTGTGTTATCAGCGTTGATCCAGAGTGTGAGTAATGCGTGGTAGTTGATGGTGGGAGTCTTCTTGATTTGATTCTTCCATTTTTTCTGTTTCTCTATCCACCATCTTGGAGCAATTGGAGGATGGAGATGAAATCAAGAGGATTTGAATGCGGTGCATTAGGTTTGTGAAAGCCTTCTTTGCACCAAATGCAAGTATTTCTGTCTCCCTGATCTGTCTTGCTCTAAGTAGTCACTAAAGTGAAATTGGAGGTGTGCTTGCCTGTTTTAAGTTTTGCCTTGCGCTTGTCATTTTACTGGTTTAGATGGTTTAATACCGCCTCTACTGTCACTGAATTTTCTCCGTGCATAATTTGTTGTTTTAGGTTCTCTAGATTAGGTGGAAATTTTGAAAGTATAAGGTTTTGAAATGAATATATAAAAATATATAATTCCTTTTCTGTATCTGTCTCTTCATTTCTGTTTCTTTCTTTTTAATTTTCTATATTCATTCCTTTCTCTTTTTTTTATCTTTCTATCACCTAAATAGGTGCTATCTACCTGTCGCGGCCACTTCAGTCAAAACTTGCAGCTGCTCTTCCAAAAAGACCTTGTTGACTGCGCTCTCTTGCATGCTGCCCCATGCTTCTCCTCAAGCTTCTTGGACTGCACAAGGCTTGTTTCCGCATCCCTGACCACTCTTGTGCTCCATCTTTCTTTTCCTCTCATACGCTTCCTACTCTCTCACATCATCTGTCAACCTTCACTTCTCTTGACCTCACTTCAACAATTGAACCTTCTTCTTCCGTTCCTGAACTCAAGAGTCCTCAAGATCCTCAAGGTTTAACTTACCTTGACAACTCTGGATCCTGCTCATCAACCCTATCCTGAATCTCCTGCAATCAAGACCTTCAGATATAATCAAGACCTTTTTATTGAGGCTAATTTGGTGCAAAGATCAAACAGATACTTCTGGAGGAATTTCTCCCTCCTTAATTTTTTTCTACACACTACACACTTGCTTCATGGAATTCTATCTTTCCTCTCTCCTTCTTTTATGATTCTTCATCTCTACAGGTGTGTTTGTTGAGATTTTTTTGTTGAAGTTTTTCCCTGCTAATCTTAATATTTTCCTCCTCTCTGGTATGCCTAAACCTTGACAAATTTTCTGCTTTCTCTTTTTCTGTGACTTACACTGTCTTCTCCCAGTTCTTGTTCTAGCTCAGAAATAATATCCTTAAATTTTAACATAAGGTATTTCAAAATATCCTTGGGTAGCTCTATTCCAATGTTGGAAATGCAAGTGAGAGCTTTTCAAATGTCCGTTATGAATCCCTCAATGGCGTGTTTGTTGGATGGAGCGTGGAGAAATTGGTTGAAGATACAAGCTCTATTGGCAGTCTCAGACGAGGCAAACCAGCGGGAAATCTTGTCCCAGAGTAGTTTAGATGACGTTATGTTTGCGGCATTGACAAAATTGGCATGGGTTGTGCTATCCAGTTTAGATAGAATTATTGCTCTGATTTCTTGATCTTGTTTTACATGTAATTGGCCCGAGTTTCTATTTATGGCGTCCTTGATATCATTGAGGTCAAATAGCATCATCATCTTGTCTCTCCAGATAGAGTAGTTATTGTCATTGAGAGGGGGAATTGTGTCAATGGAGGCCTTGAGTGCAACCTGATAGAAGTAGTCATTTGCTCCAGCTGGTTAATTCATTCTTGGTGGCGTAGAGTGGTCCTTTGGATTTTAAATGTAATAAGATTGTGACGTGATTTATTAGAACTGAAAACCAGCAGACTGCAGACCAGAGTTAGAAAGTTAAACAACCAGAACAGAATGAGAGAGAAGAAGAAAGATGAAGAGACAAACAGCTTAGATGTTATTTAGAGAGTAGATGAGAAGAGAACCCTGTCAGCACACAAGTAGTAGAGGAAAGAAGACGTAGGAGAATGGCTGCAAGCGGCGGAACTAGGTTGTCAGATGCGTTGAGCTAGGGTGATCTTGAGGATCATGTTCTTACCAGGCACAGACTCATAGATAGGGACTTGATCAAATAGAGACTTTGATGAGATCAAACCAGATCAAGGAGAATAGAGGGTTGAGAGGCAAAGATGGGCCAATGAAGATTTGAGAGGAAGAGACAAGATATTGGAAGCAGACTGAAAAGAAAGAAAGCAAGAAGAAGTAAAAGAAAAATTTTGCGATGAAGAGAAAGAAGAAGGAGGAATCAAATCCGCCCCCACTAGCCAGGAGGAGCCCAGATCCCTTCTGAGGGCAGGGTCCAAGTCAGCTGAGGACCTGAGTGTCACAGGAAAGATCATTGGGGCACCCGTCCAATTTTGCGCAACCTTGGAGACAGATTCATAATATTATAATATTTGACAATATTTAGAACACTTTTCTGCCAGGAGATTTGCAATATCCTGACCTTCATTCCCAAGTTCCCTCTTCAGATTTAGGAGTTATCTCTGATTTATCCAACTTACCTCTTCCTTGTTTCTTCAAAGAGGAACAGGCATCAATCAAACAGTGTGTTTTGAGCTCCCTAATCCTCTTGCATCATGCAAGCACTGAGAATCCCGCTCTCAAAGATGAAGAGATTGAATATTGAGAAATAATTCAAGAGTCTTTACCTTCTGTTTATCATGCCTTTGCTGAAATCTTTTCAGCTGTGAAGGCAGATAAACTTCCTCCATCCCATTCTTGCAATCATAAGATAAAACTTACTGGCCCACCACAAGCACCCAGTCCAGTCTACTCTCTCTCAAAGCAGGAATTGACCCAAATTCAAGAATACATTGCAGAAAACGTATCAAAAGGATTTCTTTGAACAAGCAATTCAAAAACCAGTTCACCTGTCTTATTTGTTCTGAAGAAAGATGGTGGACTTTGCCTTTGCCTCAACTATTAGAAACTAAACCAGGTGATCTGGAAAAAGGCCTACCCAGTAATGTCTATGTTGCACCTCCTCACTCTGTTCCATGGAGCTGCTTATTTCTCAAAGTTGGAACTTTGAGGCACCTATAACCTTGTTTTTATAAGGTAATCCAAAATGAATAGATAAAACCTGATGGTTTTTCAACTACAGTTTTCAGCAATGAGGAACTGAATGACATGGACGGAGTAAAAAATGAAATGAAAGTAGGAAAGTTCCCAAGATCTTAGCATAAGTCCAAGACAATAAGGGACAAATCTATTGGGATTTAATGGTTGAGACATGAGGGAATGAAGTCAGAAGCAATGAAAATACACAGGTTAAGAGACTAGTCCATTTGCAAACTATACATTTAAGATGAATTGACTAGCGTGAGTGCAAACTAGCAAGAGAATGTGACTGCAAATGGGAACCCAAGGATTATTGATACCCAGGGTGAATAGGCAGAGCCCAAATGGATGGTTGACCAAGGTAGAGTTGAATGCAAGGAAGGCACCATTGATGTTGTGCTTCTATTTTTTTCACGCTTATGGACTGAGGTAGATGGTACTGAGGAAAAGAGTATGTCAAAGTGGGAGGACAATAACCCTTAAGATCAAAGTGTGAAACCCCAATAGCACATGCTGAAATCTCCTCATGATCCTCCTCACTCCGAAAAACTCCAACTTGGGCTGCAAGTACCAACATTCTACCTCCAAAAAGGTTACCAACTCATAGAGTACTGGCCTGTCTTTACCTTTATCTTCCTGGGTCAGCACACCACCTGCACCCAACTCAATTGAGTCCACCGCTAGCTGGATCCCTCCTTTCTTGTAGTCATAGTCCTTCAACAGTATTTGCCGCCCAAAGATCTTCTTTAGGTCCTGGGAGGCACAATTGCATTCCTCCGTCCACATCCACTCTGCCCCCTTCCTAATCAGTTTCTGCAACAGGATAACTATCTCCAAAAAATTCTCAATGAAGATCAGTACCCATCTGCATAAGCCTAAAAACTGGGAAACATGAGTAGCATTCTGTGGATTGGGCAATTCCAAAACTTTGTTAACTTTGGCCTTAGTGATTTTCCTCCCTTTTTTTGTAACCTTGTGGGAAAGGACTTCTAAGGCCGGAAGGCGCACCGCAAACCTCTGACAGGAAATGGTCCAACCCGCTTCCTTTATTGGGAACAGAATTCTCTCTAAAGTCCGCAGGTACTCCCAGACAAACTGCCTGATTACCAAATTTTACATAATAGTTTCTCCGCATTAATTGCTCCATTGCCCTTGATACCTTCTTGATTTATGAATATCCGCACTGTTTCCAGAAAATCATCCTACACAATCCACGTCATTTGCGCCTGGTAAACCGCTACCAAATTAGTTCCCCCTGTGGAAGCTGCGTTAACTGAAGTTGCCCCAACCACATTTCAAATGCTTTCATTCGATGGGACTCCAGATGTAGCTCCTGCTGATTTTACCCCCCATAAAGTCTGAAGAAGACTCTTCCGGTCATATTCTCCACAAAATCATCTAAATTTGGAGGCAACCCGGAGTCTCTGATTGTGACCAAGTTTAAACTCTGCAGGTTGTGGAAAATCTGCAAAATATTCCTGTCCTTCTTTAGTACTGCAAAAATGGGACTAGAATAAATATAGAAAGAAGGCTTGTACATACCCGTCTGCAAATGCTCCTGCACCAACTCCATAAAAAGATCCCTAACGGCTACCGGAATAGGAATGGGTTTGATCTGCCAAGGTTTGTGAGGCACTTTAGGTATCTGGTAGGGGTCCGCAATCTCATGTCTCAGTAACCCTGGCTCTTCTGGACTAAAGGACAGCGCCCTCCTTTGCATGAAAATCACCGCCTTGAGTAATTGTGCTTCCTCCTCTTGCAACCACCCCTCCAGCCCAAAGTTGAGTTCCGCCATCTTCTCCTTCATCAAGCCCATTGGATCCTTCTCCAGGATTGCAGGTGTCAAAGGCAACTCATAAGGTTCCCATAACCAAAAGATAGTCCTCATTGGATTTTTGAGGTCCTGCGGCATTGGCTTGTTCTGCGGCTGTACCTTCTTAGCAACTGGTTTGTGTTTTCTACCAAAGACCCGCACTTCTACCAACTTTGATCCCTTTGCTGTCTGCTCTATTTGTAATTGTTGACCTGAAACAAAATCTGTGTTGCTCACACTTGTGGAAGAAGGGTAGCTGCTTGTGCTGACACCCATTGGATGCACATACAAGGATGGACTTGCTTTTGATCCTATTTCCGCTCCCATGGTTGTTGCGCCAATTCCTGCCCTTCTCCATACTGCCCAAAACATGTTGGACCGCGCTATGGGGGTTCCTTCTTGCTGCTCTTTATCTTTCAGCAGTTGTGGAAATGGGCAATTACAAACCCTTGGTTGTGTTCACAAGGGGGGAGGATTGGGAGGATTTGATGCAGAGTCTTCAAAATGACTTAGGCCATTGGGGAGAGGCAGAGACATGGCAGAGAGTCAAGACCAGGTTCTGGTGGGCTGGTCAGGGGAAAAAAGTGCAAGAGTGGGTGCGGAGTTGAAAAGCTTGTCAGAGGTGGAGTACCAGATTACCAAGGGAGGTGGGTATTCCAATGGGTGAGGGCGCCCTTTATGGGAGGGTTTCACTGGACATGGTCAATATCAAGGCAGGAAATTCCCTGTATCTGCTTGTGGCTTAGGACAACTTGTTGGGGTGGGTGGAGGCGCTTCTTTTGGTTAAGCTTTTGGCAGAAAAGGTGTGGCGGCTTTTGGAGTAGGATTGGTTTGCTTGTTTAGGGTGTTTGCAGCTCATCATGGTGGACAGCGGGGTGGAGTTTTGGGGTGATCTTTGGAGACCAGTCAAATCTTGCGGGGCAAGGTTTGGGTGAGTTAAGGAATATTATCCGGAGGGAGTGGGGGCAATAGAAAGGGGGAATCAGCCAATCAAGGATGCAATGGTCAAGATCTGTGGAGTTAATGAGAAGAAGTTGCAGGAGACCTTGCCAGTTGTGTTGCTTGTGGATTGTATATTGGTCAAGCAGGGGAAGGGTAATTTTCCTTACAAGCTCTTATATGGGTGGCAGCTGGTGCTTTGGTTTGATATCAAAACCTTGAATTATCTTGCTATTGACTGGTGGAAGGTTAAGACCACAGAGGATCTAGTTGTGGCGCTGGCAGAGCAACTTTTTCAGTGAAAGGAGATGTTTTCAAGGACAGCAAAGAGGCTTTGGGACAGTTGGGATAAGTTGGTTTGGTACTGGGACAAGTGTTGTACCATTTGCTTGCGGGACCCTTTGCGGAGAGGCAACCTGGTTCTGCTTTATAATTGCAGCTTGGAGACGCAGTGGGGTAAGCTTTTTGCGGATTTCTGGAAAGTTCATTATTGGGTTGTTAGTCAGTTTCCAGGAGGGAGTTATCAGTTAGAGAAATTTGATGGCACTCTACTCAAGCAGAAGGCGGCAGCGGCTCACATGAAGAAGTTCCACGTGCAGGGCACTACATAATTTGATGAAACAGCGGTTTTGGGGGATGAATATCAAGAGATGGCCAACCTAAGTAAGCCGGCTGCAGAGGAGAAGGAGTATTTGGAGGAGGAGTCCTCATAGGAATGAAAATTGGGGTCAACGTTTGAGTTGTGGGGGGATGGGGAAGCTCAGATCACCGGAGTAGCGTGGAAGGTCTAGTCTTTAAGGCCTTTGTCTGGGGTTGTCCAGGTCCCTTAGGTAATATGTATTTGCGGATTTTGGAGTCTTTTTGTAGTTGTTCTTTGTCTCAGGTGTCTCATTCTCAGATAAGGAGGCCTTCTAACTAGGGGTTGCAGATTTTCTTTTGTTTAGGTGTCTCATTTTGTAGGATGGTGCGGGGAATCAAGAGGATTCTTTTCTGGGGGGGCCAGGAATCATATTTATTTCAGGAGCTATATACAAGATTTAGGGAGTGGGGAAACAATTTAATAGGGGGAGAAATCTAGAGAAGGAAGTGTTAAAATACGTATGCACTTACGCGTGTGCTACGTATAAGTGTAATACAAATGGGATGCACATATGGACCTCTCCCCCCCATTGGACACTCACACGGACCATACGGGCCTGTGTGGATGTCACTGATTTGGGGAGACTGGCCTCAAAATGCATGAAACAGGCCCATTGGTACACAGGCCCTAACAGACCTGGTGAGGTATATGGGCAAATACAGCCAGATGGGCTTGTATGGGCATAATTTGGCCCAAGGTTTATTTTTGACATACTTGGCCAGACCGGCTGGCCCTCCAAAGTATGTTTTACTTAGTTTTTGGGCTTGGGGCATCCCATTGGGGCCGCGGCCTGTGTTGCAGCCCAGTTGGGGCTGTGGCCCGTGTTGCAGCCTGCTTGGGGCTGCTGTTTTTGCCTACGGCCCGTTTAGCGGGCCAGAAAGCCTGCGCGGGGCCGTTGTAGCGGCTGTTGCACGGGGTGGAAGCCAGTTGTTGGAGCCGCGGGGCTGGGGCCGACAGCCCCGGCTCCTCCCCCTCCCCTTGCTTCCCATTGCAAGGGGGAAGGGGAAGGCTGGCTGGGTCAAACCAGCCAGCGACTGGTTGCAAGTAGCAACTGGTCATGGTGGGGGGGACTTGATCACCCCCCCCCTCCAAAGGTAGCGGCTAGGCCCGTTGCATTGATGCAACCGGCAGTGTGGGGGCAATTGACCACCCCCCACCAAAAAAGGGGCGCTCTCCCCCCCCCCCCCTTTACAAAGGGGGAGGAGCAACAGGCTGGAGGGGACCTGACCACCCCCCAGACCACTTACCATAGCAACGCCCTGGGGGTATCAACCCCCAGGGCCCCTAGTAGGGGGATTTGTCCGCCCCCTCCAAGGACCTGTGAGAAAGAGGGGGGGGAAAGCATGTCCGCTGGTCACCCCCCCCCCAAGTGTTCCTGAGACTGGACCCAGGTGTTTCCTGGGTCCCTCCTGGCCATGTGCATGGCCAGGGGCTGGTTGCATGAGACAACCATCCAGCATGTGAGGTAACAGGCCGGTTTTTATAGACAACCAGCCAGGGTTTTGAACAGCTAAGGGGCTGGTTCAGCCCCATTGAGGTGAAAACACCAGAAATAACCGGAATAGGCTGGTTGTAAGGGTACAGGGACTGATGCCATGTGGGCTGATGTAGCCCAACCCAAGTAACAAGGCCTGTAGAGCCTGTAGAGCTCTTTTGGGGCGGAAAATTTGCCCTTTGGCTTGTTGTATCATGGGCTCACAAGAGACCCATCTTTTGTACTTAAGGAGCTCTTCTCCCTGCTGGTTTTCATCATCCATTCATCATCCAATTGAATTCATCAACAATATCATCCAAGTATTGCCCCATTGTGAGAGACATCAAGCAATTATTGACACAAGGTGTCCAGCATTTCTTTTGCTTTAAATACTTCTCATTTGCCTAAGCTAATTGCTGGCCATAATTATAACAGGAAGATGGCGCGGCGGAGCCTGCGGCAGAGCTCACCACTGGCACAATGATGCTTGTAGAGGAGCTTGCAAAGCTTTGCAACTGGGATTCCAACCAAACGTTGTAGGATGGCCAGTATTTGCTCATCTGATTGGCCCAGGTACCAGTCAATTTTGGCTTCCTCAATTCCTTGGCCCCCTTCTTTGTCTTTGCTTTGGATTGCCGCGTGGTACGGAGAGACCAGGTGGAATCTGGTTGACCTATAAGGGCGGGATTTGGAGGATTGAAAGAAGAGTTGAGGTGATGGGGTCCATATTGGAGACAAGCAACACGGAGATCTTTTGACCAGAAATGGAAGCAACAATGACTCAAAGAGAGGCGCGGGAGCTTTGTGAAGATCTGGAGGGGTCAAAAAAAATCATTTGGTATTGGCGGAAAATTGGAACTGATCAAAATGACCAAGCACAGGGATTCAATCTCCGTAGGAGGTTTTGTGGTCAGGGGAGAGGTGGTTGGAGTAGTGGATGCGGGAGGAGTGGGTAATGTTGGATGGAAGAGGGGGACATTGGGCGCTTCTGGAAGGTGTGTCAGAGGCATAGCCACTTGAACAAAGACAGGAGCCATGTTGCGCCCATGTGGTACCTGGCTGGGTCCAACATTTAGGTTGTAGCATTGGCCCCAGGCTTGGGTGGCATGTCCCCAGCCGGCGGAAGTGGGGTAGTCTGCACATCAAGGAGGGGGGGAAAGGTGATCCATGGCCTCTGCAACAGGTGACAAGGAGGAGGCATGGTCTGGCTCCAGATTCCAGTTTTTGTTCTCAATAGGTTTGTCATTGTCCACCACAAAGTCTGCCATTGGTCCGCAGCAGCAACCTTTGCAATGGGGACTGGAGGTAGAGTGGGGATGGGGCCAAGGACTATTCTGCAAGGATACAGGGGTTGGAGAAACAAACAAAAACCTGCAATGGCCTAGAAGGCAGGCATTGCAGGCTGGGAAACCGGCGGTTTGGGTGCACATCCTCTGCATTCTTGCACAATCATTGCATGCTTCCAAGACAGGGAATTTCTTTCTTTCTTTTGAGGGGTTCAAAGTGTGACCAGGAGTTGGGGGTTGAGTGTTTTACCAGATTTTATGGATTTGTGGAGTTTGGTAATCATGGGGACAGAATTCAAGTTGTGGGGGGATGTGGTGTTTATTTATAGAGATGGAGGCAAGTAGGCTCAGCACTGGAAATTCAACTTGGAGTGGCTCAGCTGTGGTTGGAATTCTGCAGCACAATAGTCTCACAGAAGTGCGTTGGAGGACTTTCTATTCCGTAGTGCATTAGGGGGGGTTCAGTATTGGTGCGGCGTGCGCATTTTGCAGGCACAATGGCAAGAATGGGCCGGAATTATTCCTTTTGCGGAAATCAATGCTTGCTCAAACGTAACATTCCCTCTGCAGCTGTGGGTTTACTAATGCGGAAGCAAGTGATCAAAGCTAAGTAGTACGGACTAGGATGATTATGGGATATGCACTAAGTTTGTGGAGCTGTGGGGAAATGAATGCTAAATTTGAGGAGGCAGCATGCGGATTAATGGGGATTTGTAGTTATGCCACATGCAGGATTGGGAGTGATCTGATAAGGAAGATGGAGGAGCATCTGTTGTTAGTTATGCATTGGGCAACTCAACTGTTAAGGGGGATTGGCAACAGGATCACCAAATTCACTTCAACTCATCAGATTGGGTAAGGATTTGACTATTGTTAAGGAGGATCAGTGCAAAAACCATGGAGGCGGTTGGAAAAGGAGTCTTTCATTTTACTTTCATTTGTTATTTGTTTTATATATAAGGAATCTTTTCTTGTATTGGAGGGGGGAAAGATCAGATGATTATGAGAGATTGTCACATCATCTCATCATTGGAGTATAGAAAAAGAACATTTCACAGCAAATTAAATTTAGATTCTTTTCTTCTGTTAATTTGGAGTGTAATTACCAGAAAGAGTTCTCACAGGTCATGTTTTGGGAAATAGTTCAAGTGCGGAGCTTTTTGGGAAGTCTTTCTTGTCTATTTACTATTATTTCATTGTGAGTTAGGTTTAGTGGTTTCCAGCTTGGATGCAGAAGTGGAGTTCAGTTAGGAATTGCGGAGGTACAGGAGTGTTACTCAAGGGATAGTGGGGTTTCTGGAACTTGGATTGAGATTGTTGTGGAGAATTTTACCAAACACACAATCTCTTTCCACACTGCAGAAGAATTTCAATGAGTGAGTAATGGGAGGAATAGGATACCAATTCTTTTGAGTAAAAGTGTTGAGCTCACAATATTCAAAACACAATTGGAAACCAAAATCCTTCTTTTTCACGTAGAGGAAATGTGCACAAGTGCTTGAAGTGCGGGGGAGAATGAAACTTTTCTCTAAATTTCTGCTATATAGGCTTTTACGGCCTCCTTCTCATAGTGATTGAGGTATTAGATAGGCCCAACTGGAGGCAAAGTTCCTTCCAGTTTGATATGGTGGCTTTAAGCACAGTGAGGAGGGATTTTATCATCCTTGACCTTTTAAAAAACATCTTAAAAGGAATGATAAGCTTCTGGGACTCTCTCAATTGCAGTTTCACTTTCATCAGTTTCCTCATCTTCATCTAGAACTTCTTCAGAATTCTGCTTTGGGCCAGAGTCAGAAGTTTCAATAATCATATGCAGTGTTTGAACAGATAGATCATCCTCTATATCCTCCAAGAATTCCAGAGAATTTACAAAGAATATCCTGTTCACAGAAATAGTTGTTGAATTCAAGGGAAAGTTTTTTGAGTGCATGAATTCTGAAAGAGGAGCAGGAGCAGTGACCTTTGGGTTCACTGGCAAAAGGTGAGTAGTGGCCAAAAAGAGCTCAACAGAAGGGGAATGATCCAAAGTTGGTTGGTGCCTTGGGGTAATCAATCCAAATTTCCAATTTACCTGTGTGTTCCAGAAATGGAGGAAGTCAACCCAGAATAATTTCCTCTTTTGGGGGAGTATCAACAACCAAGAAATCCCATTCTAAGTTGGGAAATGAAGGTAGAACTTGAAGGAAACTTTAAGAGTGATTTCCTGGGAAGGTGAGTCAGAAGGACTGAAGGTAAATAGGAAAATTGGAGTCGTCAGAGGGTCAGGAAAGAGGGAAAAATTTGAAACCATAGATTTGGAAATAACAGATTGGGTTGCTCCAGAGTCAACAAGTGCGCTATAGACTTGATTATTGAGCAAACAATTGAAACATAAGTCTTTAGTAGGGAGAATAGATAATTTCCCCTTCCAAGGTATGCACTGAAATAATGAAGGGGTGATGGTCATGGAGTACCACATTTCCACCACCTAGTCTTTCCCCTGTTTGGGGTTAGAAGGAATGGGCTTCTGTTCAGGTTTGAAATCTGGACATATTCTAAAGAGGCTAAATTTTTGAGCATCTGCACCATAGTTACACAAAAACTCCCTCTCTATTCCAGCCTTTCCATCATCCTTGGGGTGTCCATCTTTTCCCACGCAGGAATTAGGAAAATATATTAGTAAGGAGAACATTTGCTCTTCCCTTGCACCTACCTTTTTGGATGGGTTGTTGAGTTTTTGGAGTATTTGGAAAACCAGGTCCATTTCTTGAGGATTAATGGCAGCTGAAGGAAGTTTCTTGGATCCTTTCATGGTAGCCAGTATCATACTTAAGGACAATTTCCATTAGGTCCTGCAATTTTTCTTGAGGTCCATTGTAACCTGCTAGTTGATTCAACAGTGTAGCTGGAATTCCATTTCTGAAATCAAAGAAAAAGGCTTTATCACCCCAGCCAGAGACCTTAGTCATAATTGTCCCAAAGTCAGTTATATAGTTAGAAGCATAGCCAGTATCTTTCATTTTAAGGAGGGTTAGCTCCTTTTCAGAATTTTAAATTTCCAAAAGATCTCCAAAAGGGTATGGAGCTATTTGGTGAATAAAGACCAGGAATTAAGTAGAAAGTCTGGCTCATGATTAACAATGTGATCAAGATAAGGTTGGATCCATCAACTGGCATTTCCTGTAAGGTAAGAGACTATAAAAAAGACTTTTTTCCTGTCATTGGCAAAAACCATTTCACAATTAGCAACAATGAATTCACAAGCTTGGAGGAAGGGCCTAAGCTTGGTTGGGTTTGTCCCATCAAACTTTTCCGGGGCATCAATAGAATGGGATTTAAATTTAGAAGAAGGTTTATGATCAGCAGGTTTAGAGATATGGGTCATTTCAGTGGTCATTTGCTGAAGAATTGCCAGCAGAGCAGGGTCAGTTGAAGGTCCCTGAGAGGTGGAAGGAAGGTTAGCAGCTGGAGAAGGTGATGGGATTGCTGTTGCATTAGAAGTTGGACTAGGATTACCCTCTGGGAAAGGTGAATACAAGCCACTCAAAATTCTGGAGTCAAAGCCTGATTCCTCATCTTCATCATCTTATTCCTCTTCTCCTGGAATTGGGACCATGATTGCATCATAAGCAGGAGAGTCCAAACCATGGTAGCCTGGGATTGGAAACTGACCTGTAACTCTGTGGAGGCTAGCATTGTCAGAAGAAGGTATATTAGAAAGGGATGCTGGGGGATAGGCTCCAATAAGCCAATATCCATAGGAGTAGAAGTGTTATCCACTGTTTCTGGCAGGTTAGAAAAGGTCCTACCCATTCCACAAGCTATGGGGGTAGAAAGGTCAGTAGGTTCAGTGTTACCTCTTCCCCTTGAACTATGGGTGACTGTTGGGCTAGAGATGTGGTCAAAAAAAGAACGTTGTGGGGGCATACTTATTGCCAAGAATAAATATTTAACCAAAGAATTTCTTCACCTAGAACAAAAACACAACTGATTTAAAAAGATTACACCCCAACGAACTAAATGATTGGTTGAATTAGACGTCAAAGTACTCATCAAAGCTTTGTTGTAAGGCTTCAAAGTGTTGAAATAAAGCTTTGAAGCATCAAAGTGTCAAAGTTTTGAAGCGTCAAAGCATCAAAGCAAAATTTGAAGTTTCAAAGAAAAACATGGAATCATTGAAGTAAGGTGTCACAGAGGGGTTCAGACCATGGAATTGGTTTTTTTTTAAGAAAAAAAAGGGATTTTTGCAGCAAGATAAGGGGCACAATGAAGTGACCACAAATTCAATAGAAAATTCAAAGGTTAGGAAAGGTAATAAAGCAAAAAAAAGATTTCCAAAACTCAATAGCAAGATTTTGATCCTGTAAATAGGATAAGGATTGTTGGTGGTGAAGAGGGTTTATTGGGGAAGAAATTGGTTTAATTTCACAAGGGCTGCTGAAGTTTAAGCAGGGCTTGGTACAGAGGGGACTCTACTCTCAGTAGGCTTGGTGGCAAGGATACTGAAAGAGGCTAGAAGGAGCAGATTAGAATTGAATATAAGGTAGATTTCAGATGAAACTTGCTAGAATGGATTCCTAGTAAGAAGTAGTAAACTGATTTATTGGGGAACAATCAGGAACCAGGAAGAGGAGTCCAGTTTAAATATGCAAGAGGTTGAAACCACAACAGAGGTACATTTGGTTGGGCCTCAGACTAAATATGTAATGAGAAGGGAATAGTCTAGTTAACAGATAGGGATGATCAGGTATGGTACTACATTAGTTTAGGTTGCTTCTACATTGTGACATGGTTACAGGTCTGGGCTGTCTAAGTTGGGAGAGTATATTTGAAGGGTGTACAGTGTACATGGAGGTCATGACACTATGTACTAAGTAGAGATAGTATGGGATAAAATCTGACAGAGGATGTACATAAGGATTCCCAAAGGGTAACCCATGACAGATTTTGGTTAGACAGACTTAATAAGTTTGAAGTGTGTGCAGACTGTTAACAAGATGAAAAGTCCACCAAGGGAAGGATTAGATTAATATTGAGTTGGAGGCATTATTTATACATATTTTATGTACATATTGTTGTGGTTGTTGAGAACACTAAATCCATGTTACTATGTATGTGTTTACGTTATTTGAAATTATTATTATTTGATATGTTAACCTACTAAATCCATGGTAGTCCAGTCTATCTTTAGTATTTTCAGCTTGCTACTATTGCATAGCAAACTGCAAAAGTAACAAGAATAACATAAAAATAATGATTATACAATTAACCTAAGAAGGAGTAGGAAAACCATAAATATTATTACAGAAATGGATACTCCCCCCATAATTAGGTAGGGTCACTCACTGACCCCACCCTTGAAATCCAACTCCTTATATATTTAAATAATTAAGGAAAGAAAGACCAAAATACCACGGCTCCACTATTGAGCTTTTGGTCAATTAAATATTTCACACATATTGTCACGTATAGGTTTCACACCTAAAATTAAGTCAGAGTTGAGGTGTTGTGTATATTTTAGGAAGTAAGGATGGAAATGTGTTTTGTCACAATTCGCGCACACAGCCGCGGCAGCCAATGCACCTGCGCGCGGCTGAGATACAGCCCTGTCACTACGTCAAGGTCGTGTACGCAGCCCTGGGACTCTGACAAGTATGCAGCTGCGGGACTACGGGTTGACAGAGGGACAGGCGGCCTGAGAAGCTTAGGTACCGCATAAACATGCTACAACCCACACGGAAAAATTCTACATATGTAATAAATGTTCCCATGGATAGTAGATAGTCTAAAAGTACATAATATGATATAAAAAGACTTAAATAACCCTTATACGTATTTTTATAAAATATAATTCAAAGTACCAAGAATGTCGAAAATAAGACAATGAAAACTTCTAAAAATATATTTAAATACTTTAATATACTTTTATGAGAATTTTTAGATATCAATATCTTTGTGACATACTAAGAAAACTAATGATGTTGAAATATTACATGAATTCCCATGACTTATATTTTGAAGTAATTATTTCAGTAAATGAACTGGAAATCAAAAATAAGGAGTAAAATAGATATCATGACTTTACTCCAGTTATTTAATACATAATGAGAAATTGAAGAGATTTGAATAGAATTTCTTAGAACTAGAACCAGCAGACTATAAACAAAGATTAGAACCTGAGAAGATTAGACAAGGCGTAAGAAAAGAAAGAAAAAGAATACCAACAGCTTATAGAGACTTATCACTTAGAAAGAAGATGAGATGGCACAAGGTGTAGATGTCGAGGAGGTTGAGGAGATTGAGACGACGGAGATCAAAGACAGGGCGTAGATAGATGGAAGACTATGAGGAGAAAGCTGAATGGTTAGAGTGCTTGAGTGAGAGTGATCTTGAGGATTAAGCTCTTACCAGGCATAGGTTCAAGGGCAGATTGATGAGGCTGACCAGAATAGGAATCTTGAGTTGGTGAGAGACATTGGGTGAGAAGACATAGACCAGATAAGAAGGGATTGGAGATAGGAGAAGAAGGAAGATCGCAAAAGAGAACCAAGAGATGGAATTGAAGAATTGGTCACTGAGATAGAGGCAGAGACCATGAGATGTTCACCCGGGTCGACTTGCCAAGCGGGAAGTCCCGGGTAGTACAGATATGTCACAGGATTTGCCTCAGTTCACAGAAGTACTGAGGTGGAGACAGACAGAGTAAGAGGAAGAAACAGAATACGGAAATGAAACATAAGAATAAAACAAAATAGATAAAAATAAATCATGATAATCTCAACAGAAATCACCTGACATCAGGATGTCCCCAGAAATGTCTATCAAAATAATTATTAACTTACTGAGAAAATTTACTAAGGATAATTAATTAAATAATACATAAATAGGACAGATTAGTGTTATTCCCACGCCCTAATATCAATTATAAAGTAGAATAGTTCCCATACCCTGAGGAATTAGATGCTACGCGTGCTATAGCAGCAAGAACACGTGAAACGCTACCACTGGTTACCCTGCTAGCCTTAGTGTCAGTCCCTTTGAGCCCCTGTACCACTCAGAAGGATATTATTGGGACTCCAAAAGCTATAAATAAAGAGGTCTTTTGAGGAGATTGATGGTCAGAGACCCAGTAATATTTATATCCAGACACCTTTTCAAGGTAATAAAGTACTTATAAGAGATAAGTAAGTGATTTATGGCTTAGTCTGATTAATAATATTCGTCCTCAACATCTTTATATCAATTTAAACTGCTGAACAACCTTATAACCCAAGTATACAGGTTTAACACATCAATGCACATCCCAAACAGATACCCAAAGGATCTAATAATATACCAGTGAGATTAATTATCCTTTCTCTGTCATGGAAGCTTGGTTACAAGGATCTGCCACTCCACTGTGTATTTTATATACATATTATCTTTGGGTAAAATATTGTTTAAACTAAAGAACCCAAAGTAACCAGGACTATGTGTTTTCATACTGAAATCCCTGAAGAGAGGTTTCAAAGATCCCCAATATAATTTTGGCCCCTCTATAAAAATATTTAATAATCAATCCATCTACATTGATTTATGACAATAAACTATAACCAAACCAATTAACCTTGCAATAAGCTTAATCCAAATATTTTACAGATTTTTGCTGCATTTCTTAAATAATATATTTATTATTTATTCTGTCACCTCTGGTATCTAAAGTATAGCAAGGGTCTTGGCATCCAGGAGGCTGAAAATTGGGGTTCTGGCCGCAAAATATTCCATTTTATTATATTGAATACCTTGGACCAGACATTTCACATAAAAATAAATCAAAGATATATTTATCTGAGTTTATAACCATGATTTATCATTAAATTCTTTTGCAGTGGATTTAAAAACCAATGCAGAATTAATAATCTATTATTTAAATCTTTTGAAGATAAGAAAAGAAGATTATATTAAAAATTCTAAACCTACTGTTTGGAAAGCTTTAACTCAAGCTGAGCAACTTAATATCTCTTCTGCACATAAAAATTTCGATAAACTCCTTGAAAAAGAAGATCTTGAGAGGCATATCAATTTTTGGGCCCTATTAAGGAAACATAAAGCTTGGAAGAAATACTTTATAAATTACTTTTTGAAATATAAAAGTAAGTATACAACTTGTATTACCATATTATTTTTCAAAAAGAATATTAATATATTTTATTGACTAATAAAATGAACTTTTTTCACATTAGTGAACCCTCCTGTACCAGAAACCACCGCCCCTGAAATTGATTTATGGGATCAAGAAATCCCAGATATCTATGGACACCCTGGAAATATTGATTGGGCAGGTGAAGACCTCATTGGAACACACCAAGAACCCGTAGGATTACCTACTAAGGATAAATTTAATCCCAATAAAGTCTTGGTACCTTTGAACATCAAAATAAGTGAGTTTTGAATAAAACTTATTTTTACGGATTGTTTCTGTAAAATACTTATAAAAATTTTATTCAAATATGAATAGACGTAGAACAAGAGCCTCAGGGAGAATTCCCTCTTATGTATCTTTGCCAGCAGCTCCCAGTAACCATGAGACCACCAAAAAGGACAACCATGAAGGGACTGGAACCCGTGAATCAAATTTTGATGGACAAGGAACAGCACCAAGTACTTCTGCCCTCTCCCAACCTAGAGCCGGAGAAGGTAGTAGAATCAAGCCACCCTCCATTACAAGAAGATTCCCTGCAGCCGCCCCAGAAGAATCTGGCCAAGGAAGCCAGGATCAAAGACTTAAGTCAGAGAGCACGTGAAATATTGGGAAGAGTTCAAAGAATCCCAACCCAAGGAGGACATGGTGTCTATGAAAAAAATAATCTCCCAGGCAAAAGCTATCACCTACCAAATGGATTCAAGCTCTCTCACAGCTTGTACATCAATCAAGTGTGTGCCCAATATTTGGTTCCGCCGCACAAATTGTTCTCAACTCCCTTCAAACCTCAGGGTAAGCTATACGCCTCAAGCAAGGAAGAACATGAGGATTTTTTACAGTTGCGCGCTAACTACAGAAAGATTGTTGGGGAGCTAAATCATATCAGTATGTGCACAAGACCCAAAATTACTTTTGCTGTAAACCATCTTGCTCAATTCCTTATCAAACCAAATCTTCACCACTTTCAAGCAGCCCTAAACCTCCTCCAATACCTATAGCACAGCTCAAGCCATGGAATAGCTTTCATCTCCACCTCCTCTGCCCCTCACCTTGAAGTTTATGTTGATGCCGACTGGGCAACCTTTCCCACCACTAGGAGGTCAGTCTCTCGGTTGGTCTTTTGCTGGCTTGGAAGTGTCATCACCTGGAAATGCAGGAATCAGCCAACCTTATCCTTATCCACCACTGAAGCTGAATACAAGGCGCTGGGCAAAGCCATCAAGGAAGTGAGCTGGGTGAAATTGCTCATGAGAAAGTTTTTGCCGGGAGAAGCGGTCAAACCAGCCATCATTCATGAGGACAACAAAGGCTGTATTAAACTAGCGCTTAAACAAGCTAACCACGCCACTTTCCACACAAAACACATGGAATTGCGGTTCCACTATGTATGTAGCAAAATTCTCAAAAACACTGTCCAGCTTCAGAAAGTATCTTCTAAGAAGAATCTGGCAGATTTTCTCACCAAAACAGTAACCTGAGTAGCCGTTTGCTGCGCCTTGGACGCTCTCAACATATCAAAATAATTTGAGCAAGGGGGGCTGTTGGTATTCAAGTACTTGCTCAAACTATTTCCTCACACTATTGTCTTCATTCTTATTGTCTTCATTTGTCTCTCAGTTTCTTTTCTCTGTCTCTCAGTTTATTTTACATTTTATTATTTTCCATTTTATTTCTTTCTATGGTTCTCTTCTCAAACCGCTGTCTTCATTCTCACCCACAAGCGTCCCTCATAATCAACTGCTTCCAAAGCTCCAATCCTGAAGGCCTGCAAGTCTGCTCCCCAGGATCTCTCAAACCGCTGTCTTCATTCACCCCGACGCGCTATCACTCACATAAACATCCAGTCCTCATTGATGTCAATATGTTCAACCACCAGCTACCCCTACAGCTCAAGCTCAAGCTCACACAATCACCAACATCAAGAGTATCACACTGGATCAACACTCTTTTATGCTCACTTTCTCCTTTTCCTTTTCTCCATTACCTCTTCTGTCTAGTCAAAAAGTTATCTGGTTGTTTTAAGGTGTCTATTCAACCATGTTTCTTTCCCCCTGATTCTTTTCCTTGATCACTCCTTACTGAAATCAAACATCCATTTAAGTCTGTTAACCTTTCAATAACCTGTTAAAAATATGAAAATTCCCCCAAGGGAAGAATTACATTAATATTGAGTTGGAGGTGTTATTTATAAATATTATGAGTTCACATTTTTATGGTTGTTGAGAAAACTAAATCCACTTCACTATGTATGTATTTATTTTATTGGAAATGTTGATTATTCAATATTTCAACCTACAAATCCATGGTAGTCCAATTTATGTTTATTATTTTCTTAAGGTGCTCTTTGCCAGAGCGCAAGCAGGTCAGGGTGACTTCTCTTGGCAAAGACTCTTCTCAGGGAACCCAGGCATTATGTTAACCTACAAATCAATGGTAGTCCAATTTACCTTTATTATGTTCTTAACACATACCTGGGAGATTAGGTATGTGCAAGAATATGGAGTCTACCTGCATACTTGTATGAGGTTAGACTATATGTAGATATGTACTGCATGAGGATCCTGAGGTATATAGTTACTGGAGACATATTGATGTGAGCCTTGAGGTAAAAGTTCCTTGGAAAGCCAATTAGGCCTGAGGTTATATGCTGAGGTTAGACTGAGGCTTTGGTATGACAGGACTTCAAAATTTATAAAAAAAATCGAAAAAGTAAAAATACTTGGAAAAAGAGGGTACAGTAATAAAAAAAATTGAAAAATCTTGCACCATAAAAATTACTTCTTGTGGAATATCTTTCAAAGCAGGATGACCAGGAAAAAATTAGATTAAAAAATGTTATATTGGTCAATTCTACATGTTGTAAATTCCAAGTTTGATCATGGTTGATCTGTTGACATTAAGGTCTCATTCTGATTGACTGGATAAGATGGGAATGTTGGAATTCTTGAAAATCACTGGGATAAGCTCCTTGGAAGGAAAATTTTTGTATTGTTCATGTATTTCTAGCTCTGGGGTATTTTGGTGTCCTTGCAAGGCTTGAGGGCTGATTCTTTAGTTGTTGGTTTGAGGGGGAGATCTGCCAATTTTTCTAAAATCCATTTTAACAGGCACAATTTTCCAAGATTTTGGTTGATTGGATTCCTGTATCTAATGGATGGAAAAATAGTCACAAAAACATGTATTTGAAAAAAAAACTGGAAAAATAAAATCAAAATGAGTATATTAGATTGTAAAAAAGTTACTAAAAACCACTTTTTTGGTGATTGATCATGAATATTTGGGTCAAAAAGGCAAGAAACCAAGAAAATTATGTTGTTGACCATGTTCAACTGTTGAGGGATCCCAACAGTGGAATGGTCAAGATCAACCATGATTATTTGCAGGCTTCATCTACATTTTCTGAAGTGGCTGGGTGTGGTTGCTTTGAAAAACAATCCCACAACTTTTGTTTACCCACTATACATGCAACATATTCTCATTTCCCCTTTCATTATCATGGAATCAATGCAAAAAAAATAAAATATTTCTTAAAATTTGAATTGAAAATAAGGCCTAAAAAACAAAAATCAGCATGGAGCCCATGAATCACTGCACTTCTGGCCCCATTAAATGGCTTCTTACCCTCTATTTACTCTGATTAACATCAAGGAAACCCTCAGTAAATTTGAAAGGGATAAATACAGTTCTCTTTTAGGCTGTATCTCCCCCATACTCATCACAATATTCATCCCAACACAGTTACATACAGGAATAAAATACTCCTCAAGTTAATTAAGAAATTAATGTATTTATTCTAACCCTTTTTTGAAGTCCCACCCTTGTAAATCAAATGTTGCACCATTCCAAGTTGCCAAATAATCTCCATGGGCTCCCAAATAACTGTTTAGGTATATAATTTTAGGTACCCTGGTTTCAAAAACTCATCAACTAATTTATTCATCTCTTCTTTGGGTGATTGCTATTGAGGCACAGCCATAAAATGTATTTTCTGGATAATACTTCCTCTATCCAAAGGTTCCAACGTCCCAGTTTCATGGATTATTATTTAACTCCCCTGAATAGAGGTTTAAAATATACCCATTTTAAATTTTAACCCCTCTTTTTATTTAATTAATAATAAGTTTCTAAATTAACCCAACTTCTGTTAAACCAAATCACCTCACTTAATTTGCTTTATCCATATATTTATTGATCATTTTTGCATTACTTTAAACAATAAATTTATTCTGAATCCATCACCTCTAGTAGCAGAATGATTGCAAGGCTCCTGGAATCTAGTGGGCAAAAAGAATAAGCATTGAGGGTTGATGTGTTAGGTGGTTGAGTGGTATTCTTGGTTTTTTGTTTTTTTACTAGTACTTTCTGATTCTTCCTGTTTTTATTCTATTTTTTGGGGGTAAAAGGTATTAAAATTTCAAAAAGATCTGTAAAATGTTTCAGATTTTTTAAGGGTAATCTTAAAAAGAATGCTGATCCAAAAAAAAATCAAGAAAAAATTTTCTTAAATGGAAGGAAAAAGATTTGTTTCCAAAGCTATGTCATTTTCCAAGTTTTTTTTAAACTGTCACACTCCAGATTTTTCAGCTTGCTACTATGTACAGAGCAAAACTGTAAAATAGTAACACAAACTACAAAAAAAAAGAATACCTCAATTAACAAAATAAGGAGTGAGAAATCCATAAATATTATTACAGGAATGGATTCCTCACCCAAAATTAGGTAGGGTTTCTCACTGACCCCACCCTTGAATTCCAAGTCCTTATATTTTTAAAATAATTAAAAAGAAAAGTACTAAAAATTACAACACCAGTATGGCACTTTTTGGCCATTCTAATAGTTCACACGTATTGTCACGCATAGGGTTTAAACCTAAAATTCACTCAGAATTGAGGTTTTGTGTATATTTTAGGAGTTACACGTGAAAATGTGTTATGTCACAATTCCCACGCGCAGCCCCGTGTCATTACATATCCCTACGTACTATTAGCAGCAGGTTCCCGCGTACTAGAGACCCGCGCGCAGCTGATTCTGCCAAACACACAGCGGATCCTACCCCGCGCGCATCTGTACTAAGTGATCCCCGCGTCTGGATCAGTTGTGACTAATCTGAAAACCAGGTACCGCTCAGAAGAGCTACAACCTAGTTAGGGTTGCCTAGTGTATGTAACAAAAGGAAATATGCATTAGTAATGATCTAAAAGATCAAAACTTAAATAAAATTAATAAAAATAAAGTTTTAAACATTTCTTAATAATAAATCAAAGATCAAAGACTATCACGTAAACCACAGATCTTGATCTTTGAAGATCACAAAACACTACAAGAAGTGTTCATAAAAATTATTTAAAATTATATAAATGATCAGCAGATGATGGAAAATCAGTAAACATCCACATCTGCACGCTTTAAATCAATAGCAATAGTACAAATGAAGGATGAGTACAGAATGATCAAATTTATGCCATAAAAGATTAACAGATCCTGTGGCTAAAATAGTACAGAAATCCAGCAGATCTCAGGACAGCTGATTGACAGCACCAATTGGAAGTGCTCATCTTGCCCTGACTGGCTTTCCAGCCTCTGCCCAAGAGCATTACCCTCTCTACATGCCCTGAGAAGACCAAAATTACCCCAAAAAGGTATTTATCCAGACCTCTTTGGATCCATTATTCCATCATCAAATACCAGGAATTATTTATTATCAATCAGACACCGTGTCATTATTGATCAAGTGCTTATATGAAGATAAGCAAGTGATTTATGACTTATTCTGTAGTATTATTATTTACCTTTATTAACCAATCAACAATTGAAGTTTAGTCAAGCAATCTACCCTATCTGCTCTGAAACCCTTCCAATTATTCCAGGATTTTCGTGGTAAAGTGCTCAGAATGAGTTTTACCCTTCCTGTCTTGGCCATTTGTGCTGTTAAGCCTGGCCATTAGGGGAATAAGTCCTTTCTAAGGCACCCATCTTTATTCCAAGGTTCTTAAACTTCCTAAGGAGGCCCCTTGAAGAGAGGTTGCTAGTCTTTAAAGATCCCCAGTAGTATAATACTGTGGCCCCTCTTTTATATTATATTGGAAACCATTTATTACCAAAACAATTAAACCTTGCAACTGCTCTTATTATATCATTTATTTGAGCTTCTAAGTGTTTATCATTGGAATAATAATTATTATCATTATTACAGCATTTTTTTCACTCTCTGTAGCTAAAGGACTGCAAGGTTCCTGGTTTCAGAGAGATGAAAACTGGGGGTCTGGCTGAGAAATATCCTTAAATAATTAATTTTTAATTATTTATTCCTTGGACCAGTCTATTTCTTTTTAAAAAATAAGTTAACATACTTATAAAATATATTTTTGATCATTTGTTTCTCTAGTGGATCTTAAAACAATGGAGAATTGATCAATTATTATTTGAACCTTCTTAAAAAGAAAAAAGAAGAAAAAATCTGTAACTTTGTCCGTGTTATCATAACTCCTGAGCAACAACAGGAGAAATTGCTTTATTATAAACAGAAGGTTATAAAAGAAAAAGAACTTGAGCTTGAAAGAATTATTAATTTCAATTCTTTATTAAGGCAACATATGGAGTGGAAGATTTATCAAAGGAAGCTTTATATTTATAAACTAATTAAACCTGAAGATAAAGAATATTCAAAAATAATAAAAGTGATTATTCTTTCTAAAAATCATTTTAACATGTAAAAACACAAAAAAATATTACACTTATATTTTTTATTTTTATCCATCTCAGTGGATTTTTTTTGGTGATCTCATTGACCAGGACCTCCTAGTGGACATCCCTGACAGTGTGCCATTGGACTTACCCTTGGATTTATCCCAGGATCTGATTGGAACCCACTCAGACCCCGTTGGAATACCCTCCAAGGATAATTGTGATCCCAACCAAGTGTTGGTACCCTTGAATTTAACTCTAAGTAAGTTAAAATATTTTTAAAAAAATTATTAAAAATATAAAACACACAAAAAATATTATTTTTAGAATTTTAAAGTCCTTTTTTTTCAAAGTTTTGACAAAAGACTTACACATTTGTTTGGTGCTATGTATCAAAATAGGTGCCACACCGGTGCAACCGGTAGAGCCCCTTCCTATGGATCTCTGCACGGAGGAACCCGTGCCCGTAAGGACTCCAGTTGCGAGCCCAATGAGGGGACTCAAACCCGTGACCATAGCCTCACGCGGGACAACAACGGCGACAACTGCGGCCGCCAACTTGACCAAAAGACCGTTGGAGAGCCATCCGTTGCCCACCATGTTATCCCAGGAGGGTAAAGGTCCTCCTACACCACCCCAGCTGGACTCAACCAAGGAGGAAAGAGTCAAAGTATTAGTGAAAGAGCACGTGAGCTATTGGTAACAATTCAGGTTGGCTCAGACTCAGGAGGATCAACCATATATGAGAAAAGCCATTTCTCCGGCAAAGAAATCTCAGATTTCTCTGCAAAGGTTGATCCCAAAGAAAGAAGTAGAAGTCTACGTGCAGAACTGGAATCCTTGGGATCAGTTAGCTTCCCTAAAGGGAAAGAACCCCAAAAAGAAGAGGTCCTCAGCCCATCAGAAGTTAAGGAACCCAAAGGATTGGGACAGCATAATATCCTTAGCCCAGAAGTGGAAAAAGGTATACCACAATTAGATGTAGAAGCTCTTAATAGCTTTCATGTAAATGTGTCTCACAATTTTACTATTATTAGCCAATGCTTTGACAAAGTTTATCAAAAATTGGACAAATTAAGTTCAATTATTTTCAGAGTGATTGACACTCAGTCTCAGATTATGAGAATTGATGAGTTGGAAATACAAAAAATCAAGGATAGTAAAAGAGCTAGTAAGTTGGACCTGATGAAACATATTGATGAAAAACAATTAATTCTTCAGGAAGATATCCTTGCAACAATAGACCAGCTTAAGGAAGAAGTTAAGAAAACCAGTCCTACTCCTTCAGCTCATCTGACTAACAAAATTGACTTATTAAGCAGCAAACTTGATTTAGAGTTAGGTATGATTAAGAATGATCTCGGAGATCTTAAGATCAACTCTACTAACTCTCCGGTCATTGACCTAAAAGACACTAGACCTTCCAGGTTCACCAGTACTCCTAGCGTTCCTCCCAGAACCAGGATAACTAGGAATGAGTCTTTCAGACCCAGTCCTACTCCTGAAATAGAGCAGGCTTTGAAGCTACTTCCTCCCATCACTTAATGGCCTAAATTCTCAGGAGAAGGAGAAAATAACCATGTCAGTTTCATTAAATTTATTGATTATACTCTTTCTTCTTATGAGCTCCCTGATGCAATAGCTGTGGTAAGATTGCCCAGATTATTTGAAGGAGTAGCTCTTGATTTGTTTATCAATAAAAGGGAAGAAGTTGGAGCTTTATCCTGGAATTCTTGGAAAGAATTGATCAAAGTTGTCAGCTTTCTACTATATACAGAGCAAAAATGTCAAATAGTAACACAAAATACAAAAAAAAAGAATACCTCAATTAACAAAGCAAGAAATGAGAAATCCATAAATATTATTACAGGAATGTATTCTTCACCCAAAATTAGGTAGGGTCACTCACTGACCCCACCCTTAAATTCGAAGTCCTTATATTTTTAAAATAATTAAAAAAGTACTGGAAATTACAACACCTGTATGGCACTTTTTGGCCATTTTAGTTTTTCACACTTGTTGTCACGTATAGGGTTTACACCTAAAATTCACTCAGAATTGAGGTGTTGTGTATATTTTAGGAGTTACACGCGGAAATGTGTTATGTCACAATTCCCGCGCAAAGCCCCGCATCATTACATAACCCTACATACTAGCAGCAGAAGGATCCCGCATACTAAGGGCCAGTGCGCAGCTAGTTCTGCAACGCACGCAGCGGATCCTACCCCGCGCCCATCTGTACTACTGATCCCCGCGCCTGGATCCGTTGTCACAACCAGGTACCGCTCAGAAGAGCTAAAACCTAGTTAGGGTTGCCTAGTATATGTAACAAAAGGACATATGCATTAGTAATGATCTAAAAAGATCAAAACTTAAATAAAATTAATAAAAATAAAGTTTTAAACATTTTTTAATAATAAATCAAAGATCAAAGACTACCACGTAAACCACAGATCTTGATCTTTGGAGACCGCAAAACACTACAAGAAGTGTTCATAAAAATTATTGTAAATTATCTAAATGATCAGCAGATAATGGATAATCAGTAAACATCCACATCTGCACGCTTCAAACAAATATCAATAATACAAATAAAGGATGAGTACAGAATGATCAAGTTTATGCCATAACTAACTAACAGATCCTGTGGCTAAAATAGTACAGAAATCCAGAAGATCTAAGGACAGCTGATTGACAGAACCAAGTAGACGTGCTAATCCTGCCCTGACTAGATTTCCAGCCTCAGCCCACAAGCAGAACCCTCTCTACATGCCCTGAGAAGACCAAAAAACACCCCAAAAAGGTATTTATACAGACCTCTTTGCATCCATTATTCAATCAGAGTTTTACCATGAATTTATTCATTATCAATCAGAAACCGTGTCATTTTGGATCAAGTGCTTATATGAAGATAAGCAAGTAATTTATGACTTAGTCTGCCGTAGTATTATTTACCTATTTTAACCAATCAATCATTGAAGTTTAGTCAAGCAATCTACCCCATCTTCTTTGAAACCCTTCCAATTATTCCAGGATTTTCGTGGTAAGGGGCTCAGAGTGAGTGTTACCCTTCCTGTCTAGGCTGCTTGAGCTGTTAAGCCCGGCCACTAGTGGAATAAGTCCTTTCTAAGGCACCCATCCTTATTCCAAGGTTCTTAAACTGCCCAAGGAGGCCCCTTGAAGAGAGGTTGCTTGTCTGTAAAGATCCCCAGTAGTATAATACTGTGGCCCCTCTTTTATATTATATTGAAAACCATCTACCACCAAACCAATTAAACCTTGAAACTGCTCTTATTAAATCATTTATTTGAGCTTCTAAGCTTTTATTATTGGAATCATTATTATTATTATCATTCCAGCATTTTTATCATTCTATGTAGCTGTATTTCTACTAGAAATGTGAGTCTGATGGATATAGGTTAGGTTTTGGAGCACCACACTGCGCGCAGTTGATCCCTCCCACGTGCAGGTAATCCCGTGACCTAGTCACGCGCGCAGCGGATCAGTCCCCGCGCGCATCTGAATGGACTGATCCCCCCGCCTAACCTGCCGTGATCACGCGCGCAGCGGATCAGTCCCCGCGTGCATACAAATGGACTGATCCCCGCGCCTAGCCTTCCGTGATCAGTCTGACAGCCAGGTACCGCTCAGAGGAGCTACAACATAGTAGGATCTACTCTACACATGTAAAGCTACCACACAAGCGTAGATCATAGTTTAAAAACCTTAAAAGTCAATTAAAATTAGTTATTAAATAATTTTTAGTATTTTTTATTAATTAAAGAAAGATCCAGACTCACCACGTCATGAGCTGATCAGAACCTTCAAAGACCACAAAACTACACAAGGAGTGGTCGTAAAAATTATTAAAAATGACATACAGGATCAGCAGAAAATGGAGAATTAATAAACATCCACGTCTGCTCACTTTGGACCAGTACTTACAGTACAAATTGAGGATCAGTGCAGGATAAGCAAAATGATTAATCTGTTGATTAACAGATCCTGCAGCTAAAAAGGAGCTGTTCCTTGACAGATCTAAGGCCAGCAGGCTAACGGCACCTTGAGGAAGTGCCAATCTTGCCCTGACTTCCCCCCTAGCCTCTGCCCATGGCTAATACCCCTTCTAGAGGCCCTCAAGCCCCCAAAAAGGAATATTTAAACAGGCTCTTTTTGCCCTTTTGTTCCCAATCATCCATCAGTTATCAGAAATATTATTATTATCAATCAGACATTGTGTCATCATTAGTCAAGTGCTTATCAAGAAGAAAGCAAGTGATTTATGATCTAGTCTGAAGTATTATTATTATTATTTTCTAAATACCTATCATCAACCAGAAGTTTGGACCAGCCACCAACCCCATCTGTTCTGAAGCTTCTTACCTGAATCTTGGCAGGATTTCTGTGGATTACTTGCCAAGTAAGTTGTTCCCTTCCTGCTCTGGGTTTGTTTTCTGTTTTACACGCCCAAATTAGTGGATAAGGCCTTAGAAGGCACCCATCTTCATTTCAAGGTTATAAACTGCCTAAGGATGCCCCTTGAGGAGAGGTTGCCAAGTCTGTAAAGACCCCCAGTAGTATATTACTGTGGCCCCTCTTTTTATATTATATTTAAAATATTTATAACCAAACCAATTAAAACTTGCACTTGCTCTTACCATATTATTATTGGAGCTGTAAAGTGTTTATTCTTTGGAATATTATTGCTCCAAATTCTTTTATCACACTTTGTAGGTAAAGGACTGCAAGGTTCCTGGTATCAGAGAGCTGACACTGAAAGGTTTCCACCAAATACCTATCATCCCTGATAGCCGGAAATTCATGAGAATTATCTGTAATTTAGGGATCTATGAGTATCTTAGGATGCCTTTTGGTATCAAAAATGCTCCTTCTCATTTTCAAAGAATGATGGACACAGTCCTAGGATTATTCATCAGACAGGGATGGATGATGGTATACATTGATGATGTTATCATTTACCCTGATCATTGGGATACTCACATGGAGAAATTGAGGCTAGTCCTCAAAACCATCTCTGCCATAGGACTGAAAGTATCAATGAAAAAGTGTAACTTTGGTTACGGGTAACTCAAAGCCTTAGGTCACATTGTCTCTGGCCTGACCTTACCTGCTGACCAAAACAAGATAGCAGCAGTAATGAATAGGCATATGCCGCAAAACAAAACTGAACTCCTATCCTTCATCAGCTTCTGCAGCTACTATAGGAAGTATTTACCAAAGTTTGCTCTTCTAACCAAATGTTTGGATGAGATCTGCAACAACAACACCGTGTTTGAAATGACTCATGATAGAGTCAAAAATTATGAGGAACTCAAAATGGCAATGACTCCAGCTCCAGTACTGATCCAGCCAGATTACTCTAAACCTTTCAAGTTATACATAGATGCCAGCATGGAAGGGCTAGGAGCTGCTTAACAGCAGGAAGTCATAGAAGATGATAAACCAGTGCAAAAACCTATAATCTTCATATCTAGACAAATTAAAGATACTGAGAAAAGGTACGGTGCAATCCAAATGGAATGCATGGCCTTAATATTGGCCCCAGAGAAACTCCATTATTACTTAGAAGGCACCAACTTCACTGTTATTACTGACTGAAATGCTTTCAGAACCTTGATGAACATGAAGACCCCTAGCAGGCATATGTTGAGATGGCAGATATCTATAAAACATTACAGAGGACAGATGACCATAGTTCATCAAGCTGGAACTAAAAATCAGAATGCTGATAGTTTAAGCAGGAATGAGTTATCCAATGAACCAAGTAACCCTGCCTATGATCCAGATGATAATTACATTTTCCCTATCCTTAATATTAACAGGTTAAACATTGAAGCTCCTATAATGGGAATCAACGTTTGTGAACTAAATGAATCATTGTTCAACTCTATCAAAGAAGATTACAGCTCTGGCATAAAGACTCTGATCACTATAATGGAAAGTACCTCTGCACCTCCTGAATTGATCAATAGCCTACCTGAACCTATCTTGAAACCATAAAAAGCCGGAAGGTTCACCACATGGGATGTTCTAGTATACTATAGGCATCAACATTCAAGTGTCATTGTCTTAACTAAGGATGACCATATCAAACATGTTCTGGCTGAGTGCCATGATAACTGCTCATCTGGTCATTTGTCTACTGATAGAACCCTAGATAAGGTTAAAAAAACTGCTTGGTGTGTTAATTGGAGAGACTCCACTATACATTACGTTACCAGTTGTGAAACTTGTCAGAAGTCCAACAGGACCACTGGGAAACGGTTTGGACTACTGCAAAGGATTGCTGAACCCAAGAAAAGATGGGAAATCATCAATATGGAATTTGTGACTGGACTACCATCAGGAGGAGCCTATTCCTTCAAACTCACTCTTAGTCATTGTGGATAGGTTCTCCAAGAAAGCAAAGTTCCTACCTAATCACAAGGAACAAACTGCTATGGAAGTTTCCTTATTATTTTGGAACAGAGTCATTGCTGATGTTGGAGTTCCCAAGATTATTATCAGTGACAGATATCCTACATTCACCTCTGAGTTCTGGAGGAATCTACATGATATGCTTGGAACCATCTTAGCTTTCTCTACCGCTTATCACCCTCAGACGGATGGATTAGCTGAGAGGATGATTCAGACCCTGGAAGACATGCTCAGGAGATTCTGTGGCTTTGGACTAGAATACAATAATTCTGACGGTTATTGCCATGATTGGGTTAGCCTTTTACCTGCACTGGAGATGGCCTACAACAGTAGCAAATACTCTACCACTAAGGGAGAACCTTACATACTGGAAAGAGGATGGATTCTTAGATTACCCAAGGATAACCTTACCCCCCAACTAACAAACATTCACCCTACATCACTTTATTTCAAAAACACAATGGATGAAGCCAACAAACATGCTATGAAATGTTTCCAAGATGCTGTGGAGTATAACCAGAAAAGATGGGATAAAACCCATAATGAACCTGATTTCAAGATTGGTGATCAAGTCTTGATCTCTACAACTAACTTTACTAACTTGGGAGGAAATAGGAAGCTTAGACAAGCTTTTGTTGGACCTTTCACCATTAATAAACTTCATGGTAAAAATGCGGTGGACTAATCCTCAGTGATGAGCTTTCTAGGAAACATCCAGTCTTCCCAGTAAGCCTCATCAAACACTACCACCCAAGGAATGGAGAACATACTCCTTCACCTGCAATACCTGTTACACAAGAACCTGAAAAGGACAAAGGTAAAATTAGCAAGATTCTTAAGGATAAGAAAGATAGGATCAATGGAAAAGACGTCAGACTCTACCTGGTTAGATACAAGGGAGAATCAGCTGATAAAGATGAATGGTTTCCTGAAAATAATATCCCTGACAGACCTATCCACCCGAGGAACTACAGAGCCAACAGGAGGCATTAGCCCATTAGCCCAAATTTGTTTTTAGATATAGACATATCTTGGAGTGGGGGAATCTCAGCTTGCTACTATATACAGAGCAAAACTGTCAAATAGTAACACAAAATACAAAAAATAAGAACACCTCAATTAAAAAAAGCAAGGAGTGAGAAATCCATGAATATTATTACAGGAATGGATGCCTCACCCAAAATTAGGTAGGGTCACTCACTGACCCCACCCTTAAATTCCAAGTCCTTATATTTTTAAAAAAATTAAAGAATTACTGGAAATTACAACACCTGTATGGCACTTTTTGGCCATTTTAATATTTCACACTTGTTGTCACGTATAGGGTTTACACCTAAAATTCACTCAGAATTGAGGTGTTGTGTATATTTTAGGAGTTACACGCGGAAATGTGTTATGTAACAATTCCCGCGCGCAGCCCTGCATCATTACATAACCCTACGTACTAGCAGCAGCAGGATCCCTGGTACTAGGGACCCGTGCGCAGCCAGTTCTGCCACGCACGCAGCGGATCCTACCCTGCGCGCATCTGTACTACTGATCCCTGCGACTGGATCCGTCGTGACAACCGGGTACCGCTAAGAAGAGCTACAACCTAGTTAGGGTTGCCTAGTATATGTAACAAAAGGACATATGTGTTAGTAATGATATAAAAAGATCAAATCTTAAATAAAATTAATAAAAATAAAGTTTTAAACATTTTTTAATAATAAATCAAAGATCAAAGACTACCACGTAAACCACCAATCTTGATCTTTGAAGACCACAAAACACTACAAGAAGTGTTCATAAAAATTATTAAAAATTATCTGAATGATCAGCAGATGACGAAAAAATCAGTAAACATCCACATCTGCACGCTTTAAATCAATATCAATAATACAAATAAAGGATGAGTAAAGAATGATCAAATTTACGCCATAACTAATTAACAGATACTGTGGCTAAAATAGTACATAAATCCAGCAGATCTAAGGACAGCTGATTGACAGCACGAAGTAGATGTGCTAATTTTGCCCTGACTAGCTTGCCAGCCTCAGCCCACGAGCAGAACCCTCTCTACGTGCCCTGAGAAGACCAAAAAACCCCCAAAAAGGTATTTATACAGACCTCTTTGGATCCATTATTCAATCAGAGTTTTACCAGGAATTTATTTATTATCAATCAGGAACCGTGTCATTGTTGATCAAGTGCTTATATGAAGATAAGCAAGTGATTTATGACTTAGTCTGCTTTAGTATTATTTACCTATTTTAACCAATCAACCATTGAAGTTTATTCAAGCAATCTACCCCATCTGCTCTGAAACCCTTCCAATTATTCCAGGATTTTCGTGGTAAAGAGCTCAGAGTGAGTGTTACCCTTCCTGTCTAGGCCGCTTGAGCTGTTAAGCCCGGCCACTAGTGGAATAAGTCCTTTCTAAGGCACCCATCTTTATTCCAAGGTTCTTAAACTGCCCAAGGAGGCCCCTTGAAGATAGGTTGCTTGTCTGTAAAGATCCCCAGTAGTATAATACTTTGGCCCCTCTTTTATATTATATTGAAAACCATCTACCACCAAACCAATTAAACCTTGCAACTGCTCTTATTAAATCATTTATTTGAGCTTCTAAGCGTTTATTATTGGAATCACAATTATTATTATCATTCCAGCATTTTTATCACTCTCTGTAGCTAAAGGACTGCAAGGTTCCTGGTATCAGAGAGCTGACAAAAGTGCAGTTTGGTACCAGTGTTTTGAAAAGAAAGATGATGAAAACTTTTGAAACTTCCCAGTTTGATCCATCAAAGGACAAACCTCATAAGTGGTGCTTAGACCAGAAAAAGAGGTTAGACTGTTTTCATCCTGATGCTGATAAAGAAGAAGTCAATGAAAGACTCCTCAACTTATGTCCTGGACAAATCAACCACATTGTAAGGTGAAGAATGCCTATGGATTCAGATCTTTCCACCTTAATAGGTGTATTGGAAGAGACTATCAATATGAATGGTCTTGATAAAAGGTTCAATAAACCTCCCAGGGAAAAAAATATTAGGAACAGGGAAGAATATACTGCCAAAAATAAGGAATCCCCTGCTAATAATCCATCTACCTGGGAAGTCAAGAAGACTCCAGAATCAAAAGAGAAAGTATGTTGGAACTGTAACCAAACAGGACACTTAAAACCTGTTTGTCCTCTACCTAGGAAAAGGATTAATCTTATTGAAGGAGAAGATTATGACAATCCTGACCCTCACCTTGATGATACTGAGGGATCACTCTCTGATTGTGATCTAATAATCACTAACCCTATCAATTTTATTGAAGGTTGTATTGAGTCTTCTCTGGAAATAAATTCCATCAATGAGGATTCTAACTTACCTCAAAAATGAAATCCCAACATGAAGATTCACCACATCTCTGAGGCTAAGGCTTTGAGTCTAAAACCTTCTGCTGGTAAAAGTTACACTTCAGGAAAAACATGCTATGCTACTGGTGTAATCCAAGGTTCCCCTGTTAAGTTACTTCTAGACAGTGGAGCCTTTTGCTATTTTGTTGTTTCAACTTATCTGGAGAAACAAGACCCAAACTGGAAACTGAGCTTACTACCAGTACCTCAGGCTAAGTTCAGCAGTTGTAATTCTGCTCTCAATGCTGTTGGAGTATGGTCTTCTGATATCATACTCCCTCACTCTAAAGGATCACTCAAACTGAAGATTGAATTTGTAGTGCTCCAAAATGGAGTATGTGATTATTTTACCCTTGGGAATGATTCTATTTGCTTATAAGGTATAGATGTATTCCAAAGCAAAGGTAGATACTTCACCATAGGTGGAGACTGGAATAAGAAGTTCCAAATATGCCATATCAATACTCAAACTTCTAATTCAACTTATGAAAAACACTTAGAGAATTTCAATCAGGAATATTTCTCTCAAGCTGCTTTGAATTCCCTTCTCAATGAAGAACAAAAACGGGATATCCTACAAGTATGCTTTGAAAACCAGAATGCTTTCTGTACCAAGGATCACCCCATTGGTAACATCAAAGGAAATGATATGATCCTAACTCTGACTATTAAGCCTCCTTACCCACCTAACCTCAGGAGACCTGCATACCCTTCTAGTCCAAAATCTAGAGCTACTCTTGCAACCCATATTCAAGATTTGGTTGACTTACAAGTCTTAAGGAAAGTAGGCCACAATGAGCAAGTGGATGTTACTACCCCAGTAATTATAACTTGGCACAATGATAATTCAAGAATGGTTGAAGATTTTAGAATGCTTAACAACTATACTCAAGCTGATTATTATCCAATTCCAAGAATAGATCATGCTCTGCATAACCTGTCCAAGGCTAAGTACATCACTACCATGGACATCTTGAAAGGTTTTCACCAAATACCTATCAGTCCTGATAGCCGGAAATTCATGAGAATTATCTGTCATTTGGGAATTTATTAGTATCTCAGGATGCCTTTTGGTATTAAAAATGCTCCTTCTCATTTTCAAAGGATGATGGACATAGTCCTAGGATTATTCATCAGAAAGGGATGGATGATGGTATAAATTGATTTTCAGCTCTCTGATACCAGGAACCTTGCAGTCCTTTAGCTACAGAGAGTGATAAAAATGCTGGAATGATAATAATAATTATTATTCCAATAATAAATGCTTAGAAGCTCAAATAAATGATTTAATAAGAGCAGTTGCAAGGTATAATTGGTTTGGTGGTAGATTGTTTTCAATATAATATAAAAGAGCGGCCACGGTATTATACTACTGGGGATCTTTACAGACTAGCAACCTCTCTTCAAGGGGCCTCCTTGGGCAGTTTAAGAACCTTGGAATAAAGATGGGTGCCTTAGAAAGGACTTATTCCACTAGTGGCCGGGCTTAACAGCACAAGCGGCCTAGACAGGAAGGGTAACACTCACTCTGAGCGCTTTACCACAAAAATCCTGGAATAATTGGAAGGGTTTCAGAGCAGATTGGGTAGATTTCTTGACTAAACTTCAATGGTTGATTGGTTAATATAGGTAAAAAATACTATGGCAGACTAATTCATAAATCATTTGCTTATCTTTATATAAGCACTTTATTATTAATGACACGGTTTCTGATTGATAATAAATAAATTCCTGGTAAACTCTGATTGAATAATGGATCCAAAGAGGTCTGTATAAATACCTTTTTGGGGTGATTTTGGTCTTCTCAGGGCATGTAGAGAGCGTTCTGCTCGTGTTCTGAGGCTGGCAAGCTAGTCAGGGCAAGATTAGCACGTCTACTTGGTGCTGTCAATCAGCTGTCCTTAGATCTGCTGGATTTCTGTACTATTTTAGCCATAGGATCTGTTGATTAGTTATGGCCTAAATTTGATCATTATGTACTCATCCTTTATTTTTACTATTGATATTGCTTTAAAGCGTGCAGATTTGGATGTTTACTTATTTTCCGTCATCCGCTGATCATTTAGATAATTTTTTAATAATTTTTATGAACACTTCTTGTAGTGTTTTTTGGTCTTCAAAGACCAAGATCTGTGGTTTACGTGGTAGTCCTTGATCTTTGATTTATTATTAAAAAAAAGTTTAAAACTTTATTTTCATTAATTTTATTTAAGTTTTGATCTTTTTAGATCATTATTAATGCATATGTCTGTTTGTTACATATACTAGGCAACACTAACTAGGTTGTAGCTCTTCTGAGAGGTACCCAGTTGTCAGATTAGTCACAACTGATCCAGGCGCGGGGGTCAGTAGTACAGATGCGCGCGGGGTAGGATCCGCTGCGTGCGTGGCAGAATCAGCTGCGCGCGGGTCTCTAGTACGCGGGATCATGTTGCTGCTACTACGTAGGGTTATGTAATGATGCGGGTCTGCGCGCGGGAATTGTGACATAAAAACTTTCCGCATCTAACTCCTAAAATATACACAACACCTCAATTCTGAGTAAAGTTTAGGTGTAAACCCTATACGTGACAACTTGTGTGAAATATTAAAATGGCCAAAAAGTGCCATACAGGTGTTGTAATTTCCAGCACTTTTCTTTTTAATTATTTTAAAAATATAAGGACTTGGAATTCAAGGGTGGGGTCAGTAAGTGGCCCTACCTAATTTTGGTCGAGGAATCCATTCCTGTAATAATATCTATGGATTCCACACTCCTTGCTTTTTTAATTGAGTTATTCTCATTTTTCATATTTTTTGTTACTATTTGAAAGTTTTGCTCTGTATATAGTAGCAAGCTGACATTGATGATGTTATCATGTACTCTGATCATTGGGATACTCACATGGAGAAATTGAGGCTAGTCCTCAAAACCATCTCTGCCATAGGACTGAAAGTATCAATGAAAAAGTGTAACTTTGGTTACGGGTAACTCAAAGCCTTAGGTCACATTGTCTCTGGCCTGACCTTACCTGCTGACCAAAACAAGATAGCAGCAGTAATGAATAGGCATATGCCGCAAAACAAAACTGAACTCCTATCCTTCATCTGCTTCTGCAGCTACTATAGGAAGTATTTACCAAAGTTTGCTCTTCTAACCAAATGTCTGTATGAGATCTGCAACAACACCACCGTGTTTGAAATGACTCATGACAGAGTCAAGAAGTATGAGGAACTCAAAATGGCAATGACTTCAGCTCCAGTACTGATCCAGCAAGATTACTCTAAACCTTTCAAGCTCTACATAGATTCCAGCATGGAAGGGCTAGGAGCTGCTTTACACCAGGAAGTCATAGAAGATGATAAACCAGTGTAAAAACCTATACTCTTCATATCTAGACAAATTAAAGACACTGAGAAAAGGTACGGTGCAAGGCAAAAGGAATGTCTGGCCTTAGTATGGGCTCTAGAGAAACTCCATTATTACTTAGAAGGCACCAACTTCACTGTTATTACTGACTGAAACGCTGTCAGGACATTGATGAACATGAAGACCCCTAGTGGGCACATGTTGAGATGGCAGATAGCTATACAACAGTACAGAGGACAGATGACCATGGTTCATCAAGCTGGGACTAAACACCAGAATGCTGATAGTTCAAGCAGGAATCCATTACCCAATGACCCCAGTAACCCTGCCTTTGATCCAGAGGATAATGATATCTTACCTATCCTTAATATTAAAAGGTTAAACATTGAAGCTCCTATAATGGGAATCCACATTTGTGAACTGAATGAATCATTGTTCAAATCTATCAAAGAAGCTTAAATTTCTGGCATAAAGACTCTGATCACTATTATGGAAAGTACTTCTCCACCTCCTGAATTTATCAATAGCCTACCTGAACCTCTGTTGAAACCATACAAAGCCAGAAGGTTCACCATATGGGATGGTCTGGTATACTATAGGCATCAACATTCAACTGTCATAGTCTTAACTAAGGATGACCATATCAAACATGTTCTGGCTGAGTGCCATGATAACTGCTCATCTGGTCATTTTTCTTCTGATAGAACCTTTGATAAGGTTAAACAAACTGCTCGGTGGGTTAATTGGAGAGACTCCACTATACAGTACGTTAGCAGTTGTGAAACTTGTCAGAAGTCCAACAGGACCACTGGGAAAAGGTTTGGACTACTGCAAAGGATTGCTGAACCCAAGAAAAGAAGGGAAATCATCAATATGGACTTTGTGACTGGACTACCACCAGGAGGAGCCTATTCCTTCAACTCAGTCTTAGTCATTGTGGATAGGTTCTCCAATAAAGCAAAGTTCCTACCTAATCACAAGGAAGACATTGCTATGGAAGTTGCCCTATTGTTTTGGAACAGACTCATTGCTGATGTTGGAGTTCCCAAGATTATTATCAGTGTCAGAGATCCTAAATTAAACTCTGAGTTCTGGAGGAATCTACATGATATTCTTGGAACCACCTTAGCTTTCTCTACCGCTTATCACCCTCAGATGGATGGATTAGCTGAAAGGATGATTCAGACCCTGGAAGACATGCTCAGGAGATTCTGTGGCTTTGGACTAGAATACAAGAATTCTGACAGTTATTGCCACGATTGGGTTAGCCTTTTACCTGCACTGGAGATGGCCTACAACAGTAGCAAGCACTCTACCACTAAGGAAGCACCTTACATACTGGAAAGAGGATGGATTCCTAGATTACCCAAGGATAACCTTAAGCACCAGCTGACCAATATTCACCCTAAATCACTTGATTTCAAAAACATGATAGATATAGCCAACAAACATGCTGTTAAATGTGTACAGGATGGTATAGAGTATAACCAGCAAAGGTGGGATAAAACCCATAAGGAACCTGATTTCAAAATTGGTGATCAAGCCTTGATCTCTACCACTCAATTTACCAACTTGGGTGTAAATGAAAAGCTTAGACCAGCTTTTGTTGGACCTTACACCATTAATAAATTTCATGGTAAAAGTGCTGTTGAAGTAATCCTCAGTGATGAGCTTTCTAGGAAAAATCCAGTCTTCCCAGTAAGCCTCATCAAACACTACCACCCAAGGAATGGAGAACATACTCCTTCACCTGCAGTACCTGTCACAGAAGAACCTGAAAAGGATAAAGGAAAAATTAGCAAGATCCTGAAGGATAAAAAAGATAGGATCAATGGAAAAGACATCTGACTCTACCTGGTTAGATACAAAGGAGAATAAGGTGATAAAGATGAATGGTTTCCTGAAGATAATATCCCTGACGGACCTATACACCTGAGGAACTACAGAGCCAACAGGAGGCTTTAACCCAAAATTTTTCAGATATAGACATATCTTGGAGTGGGGGAATTTCAGCTTGCTACTATGTACAGAGCAAAACTGTCAAATAGTAACACAAACTATGAAAAATAAGAATACCTCAATTGACAAAATAAGGAGTGAGAGATCCACAAATATTATTACAGGAATGGATTCCTCACCCAAAATTAGGTAGGGTCACTCACTGACCCCACCCTTGAATTCCAAGTCCTTATATTTTTAACATAATTAAAAAGAAAAGTACTAAAAATTACGACACCAGTATGGCACTTTTTGGCCATTCTAATATTTCACACACATTTTCACGTTGTGGTGCCGCATCCTGGACACCCTTGCCAGTGCGGAGACTTTAATTTTTTATGACTTTTCCTTATCATCATTCATAGGCATCATTATCAAAAAAAAAAAAAAAAAAAAAAAAAAAAAAAAAAAACCGCTCTATTTGTAGTATCTCTTGTAAATAGTTTACAGGGACCCATGGCCCATAAAAGGAGGGGCTCTCCCAGCCTTTTGTTCATCATCCATGGGAGTGTGTTCTTATGTCCCCCCCATTATTGTGAAATTAGATCCTGATCTTTATCCTGGGTATATCTCTGATTGCCCCCTGATCCATTTTTGACCCTTAGTCTTTGCCCCTCTGTGGCCTGATCCTTATCACCATCCAATAGCCTTGCTGGTTGAAGAAAATTCTGTCTGTTGGAATTTTTGAGTGTGTTATACCACTCCTTGATCCCTTTCTCTGACCATACTGGTCCTGATCCCTGATTGTCTTTCTGTGACCAATCACGGTTGATTGAAGAGGTCTTATTAATCTTAAGACCTGGAGTGTTATATCTCCATTTATTTTCTTTGGAGTTGCTTTCTGCCAGCCTACTCTTGAGTCCCTTGAGAAGTGTTGAGGTTATCCTTGCTTCAAATCAGTTACTGTATGCTTTTAGAGCTTCTTAAACATTGTGCTTTGTCTTGTACAGCCATCCTCAGTTATCTGGTACCCTTCAAGCCCTTGATTGTGGAGAGTTGGGAAGGTTCATTGAGAACCTGGAGGTTGGTTGGGTTTGAGTTGATCATCCCCAATCTTCTGCTGAAGACCAGAGTTATTAGCTTGTGGGAATTGTTTACATACAACAGCTTTTGTTCTTTGAACTCTAAGCAGACTTTAACTTCTTTTGTTCAAGTTTTTCCCTGCATAACCTTGTCTCAGATAGTGCTGTTCCGTTGCTACCAAACTATTATCATCTTTATCCTGTACTCCTTGATTCCTCATTTACAAGGTTCTGGACCTTGATCTTGGGTACATCTAAATATTTTTGTAACACTCAGGAGGGCAGCCTAAACAGCACCTTTCCCCTCCACAGAACTGCCACGGCCTAGCACCCTTTAGAGTCTCACATTTGGTCCCCCAGGCCAGGATCAAACCAGCAACCTTGAGATTTACAGTCCAAACTTTAAGAATCAACTCCAAAATCCAATCCAATTTTTTTCTTTTCTTTATTTCTTTGTTTTTTCTTTTTTTCAGATCTGATCTGTGGAGGCAACTTGGTCGTGAAGCAAGTCCTCCCAATTGTGCGCCATCTGGGCAAGATCCTTGTCGTTTTTGTGAAACTCTACTCTTGCCACACTTTTGAGCCACCTATGAACTCTTCTTGTTTGGATCTCTTAGGAACCCTTCAACATGGAATCTGCTGGATCCTCCTCATCTGTTCGGGCCAAGATGGTCAAAACCAAACCTCAGAACAAAAACTTAGGCTTCAATGGGCCCAAGTTGAAAAACTCCTGGACTCCTATGAGATGGCTGCTGAAGTGTATGGTGCCAGTGAACATGATATGGCTTATCAGTTACAATTTTTTATCTCTTCTGACAAAGTTATGGAGGTTATCAAATTGTTTGAGGGATTTGAAACTCACAACTGGCGGCTCCTGAAGGAGGCTATGCTGGCCTATTGGGGAAAAATAGATGTAGCCAGATTTACTTTGCAAGACTTGGATGCCCTGGTTTCTCAATGGATCTCCAATGGTGGTGTCTCTTCAGCTTCAGATTATCAGTCTTTCAGAAAGTCTTGGGATCCTATCCAATCTTACCTCATCAGAAACAATAACATCACACTGTGGAAGAAATTCAAGTCCAATTTTTCCAATCCTTTTCACCAGGAGTCCAGGAAAGATTTAGGGATGAACTGGTCAAATCTGGATCCATGATCACTACTAGGGATAATTTATTCAAACTTCCTTCTTTTCTGGTTTTGAGGGGAGCAGTGGACAAGGTCATGAAAGCTCAAACTGCCCTCACTTTTGAACAGACCAGAATTTCTGAACCAGTCCATGCTCCCTCCTTCCAAGGATCCAACAAAATCATGAACAAGATGGAAGCAAATCATAGACCCAAATCAAATCCCCAGGCCAATAAGGAATCTGCTACTATAGATGAGATCACTAAATTCCTTCAGGAATTTGAGAATAAAATAGATCAGAAAATATCCTCTTTAGCCACTCCTAAACCTGCTAATTCTGTTCCTAAATCTACTCTAGTCTGTTATTATTGCCATAGGGAAGGCAATGGTACTGGTAGATGTCCTGAACTCCAGAAGGACAAGAAGGAGAAGTTAGTAGAGCAGAAGGGAAATAATTTCTTCCTTCCTAATGGTGCTTTGATCCCTTTTGATTCATCTTGTCCGATCCGTCATGTGGTGGCCTCAGACCAACCACCAACTCCTAAGAAGGCATCCTTGGTCTCTGTGGATTTTCAATCTTCCTGTGGAACTCTGCAACCTTGGCATCCTCCAGCTATCACTTCTTCAGCCTTCTCTGGCACCTGTCAATCTGATCCAGCTAGGAAACGCCATGAGGAACCAAAACCTCATAAGTCTCCTCCTGTTCCATTGTCAATCCTGCAAAAACCCGTCAAACGTTGGTCTTCACCTGAGCCTCCTTCCTCTGATGTGGAAGACATGGAAGTAGAAAGGGAACCACCTATGGAAAGGTTCCAGGACAACTCTGATCTTCCCCCTCTTCAACCTGTCCAACCCTCAGATCCTCTTCCATCACCTATTTCACCTGATCTTCCTCCCTCCACCAAGCCCAAAGTTTGATTTGAGAGGGGCATCTCCAAGGGCTACCCTAATGCTTTGGAAGGATTATTAAAGAACATTTATGATCTTAAAATCCCTGATATATCTGTGGCTGAACCCCTGTTGATCTCTCCATCTGTGGCTGAAGGGATGAAGAAATGGGTTTCTTGTTGATGTGTGGAGATTGGTCCGGACAAATTAAAGGTCTCCTCTGGTACTCTGATGGAGGATTCTGGTGGAAAAGATCCCTCTTCAGATGCCAACCTGTATTCATTTCCTCTTGGCTTTCTCCCATGTTATCTTGGTGATTTAACTAAAACGGTTTCTCTCCTTGTGGATTTGGGTTCTCAGCTCACTTGATTTTGGACGTGATGGCCTGCAAGCTCAAACTTAGCCCAAGGGTCAGTTTCAATTCTGCTATGTATGGAATAGGGAACCATTCCTGTGAGCTGGTTGGTATTGCTGAGGATATCCCTGTTCAAATTGGTCAAAATATTGTTGGCACCTGTCACTTCTGGATCACTCGTCTGGATGGTCCCATGATCTTGGGAAGGCCTTTCTTAATGGACTTTGGTGCTACCCTGATGTTTTCTGATCAAGTTGGGGAGAGAATTCTCCTCCCTGATGCTGATGGCAGAAAGATTGAATTTCCTCTTTGTTCTCTGGATTCTGGTTGTTGGGAAAGAGACTTCCCTGGTCATCCCCCCAAATCTGCCCTGAAGGGAAAGCAGAAAGAAAACTCTCATTCCTCTCATCCTCATTTTTTAGCGGAATAGTTGGCCCTACTAATAGTTGTAGTTCTTCTCAGCCTCAGACTTCAACTCATGAACCAACTCCCACCTCAGAGGCATATCCTTCTTTTTCCTCATCATTTCCTTCTCATCCAAATAAGATGAAAAATCAAACACATGAAAAATCCGAAAAATCCAAAAATATTTTTTCTCTGTTTGGATCTGTTGTATCTTCTGTTCCTTTTTCTTTTCAGCCTGATCACTCATCCTCTATTTTGTTTTTGAATCTCTGCAATGAGTCTAAACTAGATCTTGATCTCAATTCTTTTCTTGGTGGCTTTGGTATGAACAAGTATGGTCTTAGGTGGAGGCAATTTGGGGTAGAAGTAAGTCCTCCAAATTGTGCACCACCAGGGGCTTCTACTACTTTCATTTTCAAAAATCTACCCTGTGCCACACATGTGAGCAATGTGTTATCTTTTGGATCCTCTTTTATGAAGAAGGCACCTTTCAAGGAAGCAGCAGAACATCAAACTTGGAAGATGATGGAATATGGCCTCAGTTTTTGTATTCAGGTCTCACTGGTCAATGCTTGGAGGAAGCAAGGATTCCTCTTCTTTGCCACTAAGTACAAACCAGTTGCAAAGAAGGTCCAGCCAGTCAACCAACCAATGCCTCTCAACCTCAAATGCGTCCTCCTCTATCCCGCAATCCTTACTGTGGTCTATCCCAATCACTCACTTGTCCATTCATTCCCTCTGGTAAGGTCACTGAAGAACGTCTGAAAGTGGTCAACTTTGGTCCAGATAGATGGCTTCTTCCTGATGAGTTAAATTTGATCAAAAATTTCCTAGCTCGTAGGGAAAAATCCATTGCTTTCTGTGAAGGAGAGAGAGGTCTCTTGGAAGAGTCCTTTGGCCTACCCTATATCATCCCTGTAGTAGAACATGATCCCTGGCAAAATAAAAGATCCCAATCCCTGCTGCTAAAGTTGAAAAATTCATCAAGTTGGTCCGCAAACAAGTCTGAACCGGTTTATACAAACAATTGACTTCTAGCTATTCCAGTCCTGTTTTCTGTGTCCTGAAAAGTAATGTTAAACTTAGAATAGTTCATGATCTCCAGCCTCTAAATAAGGTTACTATTGAAAACTCTGGTATCCCTCCTGCTACTGAAGAATTTGTCAAATCCCTCTCTGGGAGAGCTCGCTATGGTCTAGGTGACATTATGGGTGGCTATGACAAACAATCCTTGCATCCTATCTCTCGTCCCCTCACTAATTTTGATACTCCCCTTGGTCAATTTCAACTGACTTGATTGCCTCAAGGTGCCACCAACTTGGTTGCAGTCTATCAGGCTCAGATGATGTGGATCCTCCAGGACAAAATCCCGGATCATGGGGGTATCTTTATTGATGATGGTGGGATTAAAGGTCTAGTTTCTGACTATGATAATGAGCTCTTACCTTGGCACTCAGGAATCCAACAATTTATCTGGGAGTATGCTACTATCTTGGAAAGAATTTTGTTTTGAATTGAGGAATCTGGCCTTACTTTCTTTGGATCAAAACTTTCCGCCTTTTTCCCTGCTCTGGAAATTGTTGGTCATGTGGTCTGCAAGGAAGGAAGAAGAATGGCTCCATCCAAAGTCAACAAAATTCTCTCTTGGCCTACTCCCATTAATCCAACTGAAGTCAGAGGGTTCCTAGGTGTTGTGATCTATTTTTGAATTTTTATCCATTCTCTATCCAAAATCTGTATTCCCTTGCGTTTCTTAAACAGGAAGGATGCTGAATGGCTTTGGACCCAAGCTTGCAGCCAATCATTCCAGATACTGAAAACAATTGTTGGGAAAGAAATTGTTTTGAAAAATGTCACTTATGGACCTGGAGCTGGCAAGATCAAGCTAGAAGTGGACTCTAGTTATCAATCTGTTGGGGCTGTCCTTACTCAGGAAGATGAAAATGGGTTGGATTTTCCTGCTCTGTATGAATCTCTTCTTTTCTCAGATGTGGAACCCAGGTACTCCCAGCCAAAGCTGGAACTTTGCGGTGTGGCCCGAAATTTTGAAGAAGCTCCAGACTGTCTTTTGGGGTCAACACTTCAAGTTAAAAGTTGTGCACAATCCATTATTTAAATGATCAATGCCCCCAGCCTTCCAAATGCTCCAATTACTCGTTGGGTGGCTTTTGTCCAGTTGTTCTCTTTTGATATTGTTCACAGGCCTGGAAAATCACTCACCATGCCTGATGGTTTATCTCGACGCCCTCTTGGAGATGAAGAATCAGATGTTGGAGTGGATTTTGACAAGGAGGAGGCTTTAATTTGCCCCGTCTTCACTTTTTCCTCCCAAGATTATTCTGGCTTCCAACAAGGGTTCTGGCTTAAATTAGAGCAGTACCTTTCCACCCTCCAAAGGCCTCCTGATATCTCTGCTAAAGATTTTTGATCTCTCAAGAGGAAGTCCTCCAACTTCTTTGTTCAAGGCACTAGGCTTATGAAAAGAGGGAATCCTTGTGCCCTTATTGTGGTCACTATCCCTTCTAAACAAGATTTGATCCTGGAAAGTCTCCATGAAGGCCTTGGTCATTGTGGGGAAACCAAAACTTATTGACAAATATCCAAAAGATTCTGGTGGCCATCTCTGAAGAAATCAGTCTCTCAATGGTGCAAGAGTTGTGAATTGTGCCAGAAACGTGATCTGAGGGGCCCAGCCGAAATTCATTACCCCACTGGAGAGTCCACTGTCGTTGGGAGGATTGCTATGGATGTGGTTCACATTAAGGCTGGTGGAGCTAAGTACCTCATTGTGGCTAGAGATGATTTTTCTGGATGGGTTGAACCAAAGTTTTTTAAGAACCTCAGCTCTGAATCAGTATGAGCTTTCCTTTATGAGACTTGGACAATGTGTTATGGCTTGGCACAATCTTATTCAACTGATGGCGGCTCTGAGTTTGGTGGTAAACTGGCTGATATGATCCAATCAATTCCTGGTCAACATAGGGTGACCACTCCTTATTGTCCTGAAGGCCAAGGCATGGTGGAAAGAGGCCATGCTCCTTTGAAGGCTGCTCTTGTCAAACTGGCTGGTGAAAGTGGCAAGAAGTGTTGCAAATTCCTCCCCCTGGTCCTCTTCTCTGATCAAATTTCAACTAAACAAACCACTGGATACTCACCTTAAAAAATCATTTTTGGTCAAAGGGCTGTCCTTCCTCTGGATCTGGAAATGGAATCTTTTTTAGGCATTTCTTGAGAAAAGGTTTCTTCCACCACTGATCTATTAGTTGCTAGATCCAAGCAGCTTGAAAGGAGTGAAGATGTCCATAGTGAAGCTTATCAGAAGATGATGGAGTATAGGGAAAAATCAGTTAATTATTGGGAAGAAAAGCATTTGAAGCAAATTAGGGATCCCTTGAACCCTGGGGATTTAGTCTTAGCTTATAATTGTTCCTTGGAAGTCCAGTGGGGAAAGCTTTTCTCTAACCGCTGGAGTGGTCCTTACCAAATGGTCCGTCAAGTTAGAGGTGGATCATATGTTTTGGAGGAACTGGATGGTTCTCAGATTGCCAGAATGTTCTCTGCTGATCAGATCAAGAAATTGCATTGCTGTGGAGGCAACTTGTTCCAGAAGTAAGTCCTCCCAATTGTGCACCACCAGGGTCATCTGCTGGGTTTTGTTGTGAAACTCTACTTCATGCCACGCAGGTGAGCACCTGGGACGCCTTCTTCATTTTATCTCAGCCACTTCTAGGATTTTCCTTTGGATGGATCGACATATTCTTTTTCAATCACTCTCAAGATCAAAATGGCCATTCCTTGGTTTCAATCATCTTTCTTTCCTTTCTCTTTTTATGGCATCAAACTCAGGAGCAGACTAGGGACAGTCTGAAAGTTGGTGAGAGATGTGGTGCCCCATGCTGGACACCCTGGCCAGTGCGGAGACTTTAATTTTTTATGACTTTTCCTAATCATCATTCATAGGCATCATTATCAAAAAAAAAAAAAAAAAAAAAAAAAAAAAAAAAAAAAAAACCGCTCTATTTGTAGTATCTCTTGTAAATAGTTTACAGTAACCCATGGCCCATAAAAGGAGGGGCTCTCCCCAGCCTTTTGTTCATCATCCATGGGAGTGTGTGCTTATGTCCCCCCCATTATTGTGAAATTAGATCCTGATCTTTATCCTGGGTATATCTCTGATTGCCCCCTGATCCATTTTTGACCCTTAGTCTTTGCCCCTCTGTGGCCTGATCCTTATCACCAACCAATAGCCTTGCTGGTTGAAGAAAAATTCTGTCTGTTGGAATTTTTGAGTGTTTTATACCACTCCTTGATCCCTTTCTCTGACCATACTGGCCCTGATCCCTGATCATCTTTCTGGAGCCAATCACAGTTGATTGAAGAGGTCTTATTAAGCTCAAAATCTGGAGTGTTATACCTCCCTTTATTCTCTTTGGAGTTGCACTCTGCCAGCCTACTCTTGAGTCCCTTGAGAAGTGTTGGGGTTATCCTTGCTTCAAATCAGTTACTGTTTGCTTTTAGAGCTTCTTAAACATTGTGCTTTGTCTTGTACAGCCACCCTCAGTTATCTGATAACATTCAAGCGCTTGATTGCAGAGAGTTGGGAAGGTTCATTGAGAAACTGGAGGTGATTTGGTTTGAGTTGATCATCCCCAATCTTCTGCTGACGACCAGAGTTATTAGCTTGTGGGAGTTGTTTACATACAACAGCTTTTGTTCTTTGAACTCTAAGCAGACTTTAACTTCTTTTGTTCAAGTTTTTCCTTGCATTAACTTGTCTCAGATATTGCTGTTCCATTGCTACTGAACTATTATAATCTTTATCCTCTACTCCTTGATTCCTCATTTACCAGGTTCTGGACCTTGATCTTGGTTACATCTCAATATTTTTTTAACACTCAGGAGGCCAGCCTAAACAGCACCTTTCCCCTCCACAGAACTGCCACAGCCTAGCACCATTTGGAGTCTTACAACGTTTAGGGTTTACAACTAAAATTCACTCAGAATTGAGGTTTTGTGTATATTTTAGGAGTTACACCTGGAAATGTGTTATGTCACAATTCCTGCGCGCATCCCCGCATCATTACATATCCCTACGTACTAGTAGCAGAAGTTTCCCGCGTACAAGAGACCCGCGCGCAGCTGATTCTGCCACGCAGGCAGGGGATCCTACCCCGCGTGCATCTGTACTAACTGATCCCTGCGTCTGGATCAGTTGTGACTAATCTGACAACTGGGTACCGCTCAGAAGAGCTACAAACTAGTTAGGGTTGCCTAGTATATGTAACAAACGGACATATGCATTACTAATGATCTAAAAAGCTCAAAACCTAAATAAAATCAATTAATATTAAGTTTAAAACATTTTTTAATATTAAATCAAAGATCAAGGATTACCACGTAAATCACTGATCCTGATCTTTGAAGACCACAAAACACTGCAAGAAGTGTTCATAAAAAAATTATTAAAAATTATCTACATGATCAGCAGATGATGGAAAATCAGTAAACATCCACGTCTGCACGCTTTAAAGCAATATCAATAGTACAAATAAAGGATAGTACAGAATGATCAAATTTAAGCCATAACAGATTAACAGATCCTGTGGCTAAAATAATACAGAATTCCAGCAGATCTCAGGACAGCTGATTGACAGCACCAAGTGGACGTGCTAATCTTTCCCTGACTGGCTTTCCAGCCTCATCCCACGAGCAAAACCCTATCTACGTGCCCTGAGAAGACAAAATCACCCCAAAAAGGTATTGATACAGACCTCTTTGGATCAATTATTCCATCATCAGTTACCAGGAATTATTTATTATCAATCAGACACCGTGTCATTATTGATCAAGTGCTTATATGAAGATAAGCAAGTGATTTATTACTTAGTCTGTAGTAGTATTATTTACCTTTATTAACCAACCAACCATTGAAGTTTAGTCAAGCAATCTACCCCATCTGCTCGGAAACCCTTCCAATTATTCCAGGATTTTTGTGGTAAAGTGCTCAGAGTGAGTGTTACCCTTCCTGTCTTGGCCATTTGTGCTGTTAAGCCCGACCATTAGTGGAATAAGTCCTTTCTAAGGCACCCATCTTTATTCCAAGGTTCTTAAACTGCCTAAGGATGCCCCTTGAAGAGAGGTTGCTTGTCTGTAAAGATCCTCAGTAGTATAATAATGTGGCCCCTCTTTTATATTATATTGAAAACAATTTATTACCAAACCAATTAAACCTTGCAACTTCTCTTATTATATCATTTATTTGAGCTTCTAAGTGTTTATCATTGGAATAACAATTATTATCATTATTCCAGCATTTTTATCACTCTCTTTAGCTAAAGGACTGCAAGGTTCCTGGTATCAGAGAGCTGACAAGAGTTAAAGTTCATTTTTCCTCAATTTTCAATATACCCTTCTCAGCATTACCAGCTACCTCAGTCTTGAGCATGAAAAAAAGTAATGCACACCGTTGTGGTAGTCCAAACCTGTCCTCTAGCCCTCAGAATCACTTTTTCAGTGCAAAAACAGCTCAAAACCTCAAAGTAACCTCAGAAATGGATTCTAAACCAGAAATAACTCATATTCACTCAGCCAAAGTACCCACCTATCTCTCATAGATTAGAAGATACAGCCCAACAAACCTTCAACTGTGGCAAACTCATACCCAGCCAGTTGTCACAGCTCTGTGGAAGACATAATGAATACCAGTTAAACCCCCAAGTACATACCAGTGAAAGCTTAACCTAAACACCAGGACCATACACCAACCCAGTCACCCCAGCCATAATACAGGAATACAGGTCAAGGAGGCAGTGCAACCAGTGAGATCCTGTCACCTCACCCAGAATACAAAAATGCAGATGCAAGAGGCAGTGCAAGCAGTCCAGATCCTGCCACCTCATCCAGAATACAGAAATACAGATATAGGAGGCAGTGCAACCAGTCCAGATCCAGTCACCTCATCAGCATACAGAAATACAGATGCAAGAGGTAGTGCAACCAGTCCAGATCCAGTCACCTCAGCTTGAATACAGCAATAAAGATACAGGAGGAAGTGCAGTATGTCAGATCTGGTCACCTGAACCAATCAAACATGCAAATACACATACAAGAGGTTGTGAAGAAGTATAAAGGAGCAATATATGCAGGAGGAAGTGAGACCAGTCTTAAACAGAACCAAACAAATCACCATTCTTAACCAGAACCAAACAAATTGCCAGTATAACCAGAACCAAAAAAAACCACCAGTATTTCACAGCAATACATGCAGGTAGAATCAAGTAGCACTGAAAAAAATACCAGCACAGCACAGAAATATATCTTATCTGCACTACACAGAAATTTTTTGAAGGCTGTGCATGCATGAAACCCTGTACAACCTTTTACCAACCAGCAGAAATGCCTCATGTAACTGTACAAGCTTTTCCCAACAAGCAGAAATGCCTCATGTACCTGTCTCCCACTGTAACAGGGGAAGCCCCAGGGCACCCTCAGGGGTAGCCCTGAGCATCCCCTGAGGACCAGATTTTCCATTTAAGGAGGGCCTCTCTGCCATATCCAGGTTGTATCCCCATGCCATCCACCCCTATGCCCTCAGATGCCATCTGGCCTACCCACCTAAAAACTAAATCACCCACCACCTATAAGGCCATCTTGGCCCAGATAAAAGAAGTATCAGTGAATCGGTTATAGAAGGAAACAAGACATCAGAGACCAATTTATTACCAATATTTAAACAATTAAACCACCCGCATGGTGCTTGAATAAGGGTACTTCTGTGACCTAAATATTCAGCACCAGATTAAAGAAAAACAACCCCTTAAGCAATAAATAACCCTTACAAAGAAAGAGAGCACAACAAAAAATAAACCATCAACCTTTCCTCTACCCAGCGCACAGTGGGTAAACCCATCCTTGGGTACTCTCCTGAACCATTCCTTTGATAAAACCCCTGAACCCTTAAATATTGGGGTATTGGTTCAGATCAAACATATCTGATCAAGAACTAATCAATAACCCAATAAATCTGGTCTACTCTTCAATAAAACCCTACCAATAACAAGAAATAACTAAGCTAGGTCTGATCTGAGACCTATATTGAGTCTCAAAAAAAACCAGCCATTAATTTAAATAAGTTATTGTGCAGACTTACTATAGTACTAGAAGGTCAGGAAATTCAAAACCACTCTTAGTTTTACTGATACCCTAAAGGAATAGAAGTAATACTGAATTTTTCAGCTTGCTACTATTGCAGATCAAGCTGCAAAAGTAACAAAAATAACATAAAAATAATAACAATACAATTGACCTAACGAGGAGTAGGAAAACCATAAGAATTATTACAGAAATTTATTTTCCACCCAAAATTAGGTAGGGTCAATCACTGACCCCACCCTTGAAATCCAACTCCTCATATTTTTAAATAATTAAGGAAAGAAAGACCAAAATACTAAGGCTCCACTATTGAGCTTTTGGTCAATTAAATATTTCACACATATTGTCAAGTATAGGTTTCACACCTAAAATTCAGTAAGAATTGAGGTGTTGTGTATATTTTAGGAATTACGGATGGAAATGTGTTTTGTCACAATTCCTGTACGCAGCCGGGGCAGCCAATGCACCCGCGCGCCGCTGATAAACAGCCCTGTCACTGCGTCAAGGTTTTTTACGCAGCCCCAGGCCTCTGGCAAGTACGTAGCTGCGGGACTACGGGTTGACAGAATGACAGGCGGCCTGAGAGGCTTAGGTACTGCGTAAACATGCTACAACCCACACGGGAACATTCTACATATGTAATAAATGTTCCCGTGGATAGTAGACAGTCTGAAAGTACATAATATTATATAAAAATACTTAAATAACCCTTATACTTATTTTTATTAAATATAATTGAAAGTACCAAGAATGTCGAAAATAAGACATTGACAACTTCTAAAAATATATTAAAATACTTTAATATAATTTTATGAGAGTTCCTAGACATTAATATCTTGGTGAAATACCAAGAAAACTAATGATGTATCAATATTACATGAATTCCCATGACTTATATTTTTGAGTAATTATTTTAGTAAATCAACTGGAACTCAAAAATAAGGAGTAAAATCAATATCATGACTTTACTCCTGTTATTTGATACATAATGAGAACTCACCTGACACCAGGATTTCCGTAGAAATGCTTATTTATATAATTATCAAATTACTGGGAACATTTACTAAGGATAATTAATTTAATAATACATGAATGGGACAGATTGGTGTTATTCACACGTCCTAATATCTATTATAAAGTAGAATAATTCCCATAACCTGAGAAATTAGATGCTAACCGTGCTATAGCACCAACAACATGTGACAGGCTACCCCTGGTTACCCCTCTAGCCTTAGTTTCCGTCCCTTTGAGCCCCTGCACCCCTCAGAAGGACAATATTGGGACTCCAAAAGCTATAAATAAGGAGATCTTTTGAACATATTGATGGGCAGAGACCCAGTTATATTTATATCCAGACACCATTCCAAGGTAATCAAGTACTTATAAGAGATAAGTAAGTGATTTATGGCTAAGTATGATCAATAATATCCGTCCTCAACCTCTTTTTCATCAATTAAAACTGCTGAACAACCTTATAACCCCAGTATACAGGTTTAACCCATCAGTGCACATCTCAAACAGATACCCAAAGGATTTAATAATATACCAGTGATTTTTATTATCTTTTCTCTGTTGTGGCAGCTTGGTTACAAGGCCCTGCCACTCCACCGTGTATTTTATATACATATTATCTTTGGGTAAAATATCCTTGAAACTAAAGAGCCCAAAGTAACCAGGACTACGTGTTTTCATACTAAAATCCCTGAAAAGAGGTGTTAAAACTCCCCAATATAATTTTGGCCCCTCTATAAAAATATTTAACAATCAATTTATTCATGTTGATTTAAAATAATAAACCATAACCAAACCACTTAACCTTGCAATAAAGCTTAATCCAAATATTTTACCAATTTTTGCTGCATTTATTAAATAATATATTTGTTTTTTTTCTATCACCTCTGGTAGCTAAAGGATAGCAAGGGTCTTGGTATCCAGCAGGCTGACAATTGGGGGTCTGTCAGGGAAATATTCCATCTTATTATATTTAATACCTTGGACAAGACATTTCACAGAAAAATAAAAATCAAAGATAAATTTATCTGACTTTATAACCATGATTTATCATTAAATTCTTTTGCAGTGGATTTAAAAACCAATGCAGAATTTATAATCTATTATTTAAATCTTTTAAAGATAAGAAAAGAAGAATATATTAAAAATTATTAACTTACTGGTTGGAAAGCTTTAACTCAAGCTGAGCAAATTAATATCTCTTCTACACGTAAACACTTAGATAAACTCCTTGAACAAGAAGATCTTGAGAGGTGTATCAACTTTCAGGCCCTATTAAGGAAACATAAAGCTTGGAAGAAATACCGTATAAATTACTTTTTGAAATATAAAAGTAAGTATACAAATTGTATTACCATATTATTTTTTAAAAAGAATACTAATATATTTTATTGAACAATAAAATAAACTTTTTTTACATCAGTGAACCCTCCTTTACCAGAAACCACCGCCACTTAAATTGATTTATTGGATCACAAAATCCCAGATATCTATGGACACCCTGAAAATATTGATTGGGCAGGTGAAGAACCCATTGGAACACACCAAGACCCCATAGGATTACCTACTAAGGATAAATTAATCCCAATAAAGTCTTGGTACCTTTGAACATCAACATAAGTGATTTTTGAATAAAACTTATTTTTACGGATTTTTTCTGTAAAATACTTATAAACATATTATTCAAAAATGAATAGACATAACACGAAAGTCTCAGGGAGAATTCCCTCCTAAGGATCTTTTCCAACAGCTCCCAGTAACCGTGAGACCACCAATAAGGACAACCATGAAGGCACTGGAACCCGTGAATCAAATTTTTATGGACAAGGAGCAGCACCAATTACTTCTGCCCTCTCCCAACCTAGATCTGGAGAAGGTAGTATAATCAAGCCACCCTCCTTTACAAGAAGATTTCCTGCCCCCACCCCAGAAGAATCTGGCTAAGGAAGCCAGGATCAAAGACTTAGTCAAAGAGCACGTGAAATATTGGGAAGAATTCAAAGAAGCCCAAGCCAAGGATTACATGGTGTCTATGAAAAAGATAATCTCCCAGGCAAAAGCCACCCAGATAGCTCTTCAGAAAATGATTCCAAGGAAAGAGGTAGAATCCCATGTAGAAAAGTGGAAACCTTTGGATCAATTAGCCCAACTGAAAGGCAAAGGATCAGGAAAGAAGAGATCCTATTCCCATCCCAAACCAAAGGGAAAGAAATACTGGGATCAGATTATATCCCTAGCTCAAAAATGGAAAAGTTTTTACAAAAAATAGCTTCTAATTCTGAGCCCAAACAAACCTCTGATGTAATTACTTCCTTTTCTAATGATATGTCTCATAATTTCAAAATTGTTGGTGAAAATTTGGACGTTTTTTATACCCAAATGGATAAATTAACCTCAGTAGTAGCCAAATTGATTAATAAACAAACAAAGACAGTAGGAATGGAAGAAATCAAAGAACATACAGAATAGTTATCGGAGACAATTAATCAAGGTAGGATCAGACAGACTCAAACAATTGAGAATATTTTATCAGGAATCCAAGAAGATTTTATTATCTCTTTCCACCCCTTAAAAGAAGAATTGGTAACCACTACTAAAAGCTCTATTCTATCCCTTAGTGAATAACTGGATGTGCTTAATAACAAAGTGGACCTGCAACTTAATCTGATCAAAAATGATCTTGGAGACTTGAAAGTCCGTCTGAAAAACCCCTTGGGGTGTACTACAGAGGAACCAAAACCTCCCAGACAAACAACTACTCCTTATGCACAACCCTTATTAGGAATGCATAGGAGTGACACCTTTAGGCCTAGTCCTACCCCTGAGATGGAGCAAGCAATCAAACTGTTACCCCCTATTTATGAATGGACCAAGTTTTTCGGTGAAGGAGAATACAATCATATAAATTTTATTAAATTTATTGACTACACCATTAACTCTTATGACCTACCAGAAGCTATAGCTGTAGTGAGGCTACCCAGGCTATTTGAAGGAGTAGCATTTGAATGGTTTATCAGTAAAAAAGAAGAATTAGCATCCTTACCATGGAATCCTTGGAAACTTCTGATTAAAGAACAATTTGGTTCTAGAATGTGGAAAAGAAAAATGATGAAAAATTTCGAAAATTCCTCATTTGACCCCTCCAAGGATAAACCTCACAAATGGTGCTTGAAACAGAAGAAAAGGTTGGATTGCTTCTATCCAGATGCTGATAAAGAGGAAGTAAATGAAAGACTCCTCAACCTGTGTCCTGGCAATCTTAACCATAGTGTAAGATGTAGGATGAGTATGGATGCTGACTTGCCAACTCTAATCAATGTGCTAGAAGAAGTAATAGACATGAATGGGTTAGACAAGAAAACCCCTTCTAGACCCAAAGAGAACTATAACATTAAAAAAACCAGAGAAAAACCTCCTCTGATGAATAACTCTGATAATAAGAAACCTGGCAAGAATAGGGATAAAGAGAGGATGCCTGGAAATTGTTGGAATTGTAACAAGACTGGGCATATGAGACAAGACTGCCCATTACCAAAAAGAAAGATAGCAGTCTTGGAAGGAGAGCAGGAGGTTGAAGGGAATCAGAACTATGAAGATATAGCTGATACTGAAGTATCCCTTTCTGAATGTGAATTGATCCTGACCAACCCTGTTAATGTTATCAAAGGAGATGTAGGCTCTTCTGTAGTAACCAATAACATCCATGGGGATTCTAGCTTGCCCCAACAATGGGATCCTACCATAATTTCTAGACATATTACAGATGTTAAACCATTAACAGTTAAACCTATGAGTTGGAAAAGTTATACCACTGGTCAAACTTGTTATGCAACAGGATTGTATAAAAACAGACCTATAAGGTTATTACTGGATAGTGGAGCCTTTTGCTCATGTCTCTGTGCTGAATTCTTAAACAAATGGGACCCCAATAGGAAAGAACACCTTCTGCCCGTCCCAAAAGCCAGGTTCAGCTCTTGAAACTCTACCATGAATGCTATTGGAGTATGGACTGCTCCTATGATACCACCTCACACTAAAGCATCTTTGAAGATACAAGTGGAATTTGCAGTATTGCTCAACAGACTATGTGACTACCTGATACTGGGTAATGTTGCCTTATGTCTATATGGTATACATGTGTTCCAGAGTAAAGGGAGATACTTCACAGTAGGTGGTAATTGGGACAAGAAGTTTAAGATATGCATCATTCAGTCTAACTTCCCCTCCTCTACTTATCAAAAGCATTTAGAAGACCTTGACCAAGAATATTTCTCTCAAGAAGCTCTGAATATGAAACTTTCAGAGGAACAGAAGAAAGATATATTGAAAGTCTGATTTGAGAACCAGAATGCTTTTTGTACTAAAGATCATCCCATTGGTGATATTAAAGGACATGATATGGTATTGACATTTACCATTAATCCTCCTTATCCTCCAAACTTAAGAAGGCCAGCCTATCCTTCTAGTCCTAAGTCTAGAAAAGCTCTTGAGGAACATACCCAAGAAATAATAGACTTACAAGTATTAAGGAAAGTAGGGAATAATGAACAGTTAGATGTGACCACACCTGTAATCATAGCTTGGCATAATGACAAGTCAAGTATGGTAGGAGACTTCAGAATGCTCAAAAATTATACTCAAGCAGATTATTATCCTATACCCCGTATTAATCATGCTCTTCATAACTTTTCCAAGGCCAAGTACATCACTACTATGGATATGCTTAAAGGTTTCCACCAGATACCAATAAGCCCTGAAAGCAGGAAGTTTATGAGAATAATCTGTCATTTGGGAATATATGAATATCTTAGGATGCCCTTTGGTATAAAGAATGCTCCATCACACTTCCGGAGAACCATGGATACAGTTTTAGGTACATAAATCAGACAAGGATGGATGATGTTAGCATATAATCTTATGATAGGGATACTCATATTAACCAAGTAAGATTAGTATTCCAGACTATCTCCAGAGAAGGATTCAAGTTGTCCATGAAGAAATGCAACTTTGGCTACGGATAATTGAAAGCCTTAGGACATATAGTCTCTGGTCTAACTCTAGCTGCTGATCAAAGTAAGATAGCTGCTGTCATGAATAGACCTATGCCTCAAAACAAAACAGATTTTCTTTCTTTCATTAGTTTTTGCAGTTATTACAGACAATACATACCAAAGTTTACTATGATAACTAAGAGTCTGTATGAAGTATGCAACAACAACACTCTATTTGAAATGACTCATGAGAGACTGAAAACTATGAGTAACTAAAAATATCTATGATCTCTACTCCTTTACTCATCCAACCAGATTAATCCAAGCCCTTCAAACTGTACATTGACGCCTGCGTGGAAGGGTTAGGAGCTGCTCTACATCAAGAAAGGATAGAGGAACACAGACCAGTAGAGAAACCAGTACTTTTCATATTTAGACAGATCAAAGATACAGAAAAGAGATATGGAGCCAGTCAGTTGGAATTTTTGGCACTAGTATGGGCTTTAGGAAAGCTACACTATTACTTAGAAGGAACCACTTTTCAAGTAATCACGGACTTTAATGCTTTAAGAACTCTTATGAACATGAAAACTCCCAGCAGACATATCCTCAGGTTCCAAATTTCTATAAAACAGTATAGAGGTCAGATGACTATGGTGCATAAAGCTGGAGCTAAACATCAGAATGCTGATAGTCTAAGTAGGAATGCTTTGCCTAATGACTCTAACAATCCAGCATATGACCCTGAAGATCATGATATTTTTCCTATCCTGAACATCAATCTTTTTGCATTGAATTCTCCAATAATGGGGATCCACTTATAAGAATTAGATACTGCTTTCTTCAACCTAGGAAGGGACAACCACTCTCCTGAAATCAAGCTGCTGATTAACATTATAAAATGTGAATCCCCAGAAGCAGCTCTGATAAAAAGTCTACCTTCTTCATTACTGAAACCCTATAAATCAGGAAGGTTTAACTTTTGGGATGTTCTACTTTACTACAGACACCAACATTCCAGTGTATTAGTACTAAGCAACAAAGAACATATACAACATATACTCCAGGAATGCCATGAAAACTGTTCATCAGGGCATCTATCCACAGAAAGAACTTTGGATAAAGTAAAACAAACTGCTTGGTGGATAGACTGTAAATAAATCACTATTAAATATGCTACTAGCTGTGAAACCTGCCAAAAATCTAATAAAACTACTGGAAAAAGGTTTGGACTCATACAGAAAATCTCTGAACCTACAACCAGATGGGAAATCATTAATATGGATTTTGTCACTGGCCTCCCCCCTGACTCATTCATATAACTCTGTCCTAGTTATAGTTGACAGATATTCTAAGAAGGCAAAATTCTTACCTAACCACACAGAAGATAGTGCTATGGATGTAGCTTTACTATTCTGGAACAGGATCATAGCTGATGTGGGTATATCCAAGATTATAATCAGTGACAGAGACCCCAAATTCACCTCTGAGTTTTGGAGGAATCTACATGATATACTGGGTACTACTCTAGCATTTTCTACAGCATACCATCCCCAAACTGATGGATTAGCTGAAAGAATGATAGAGACCCTAGAAGATATGTTAAGAATGTTCTGTAGATTTTTTCTAGAATACAAAAAAATCAGATGGTTATTGCCATTATTGGTTAAGCCTACTCCAAGCCCTAGAAATGGCTTATAACAGCAGTAAAAATTCTACTACCAAAGAAGCTCCTTACATACTAGAAAGAGGATGGATTCCAAACCTCCCTGGGAATAAATTAAACTATAAATTAGCCACTATTCATCCAACATCTCTTTACTTTAAGAAGATGACAGATCTGGCAAATAATCATGCTCAAAAATGTGTAGAAGAAGCAGTAGAATACAACAAACAAAGATGGGAAAATCACATAAAGAACCTGAATTTAAAGTAGGAGATCAGATCTTGATATCTACAACCAATTTGAAAAATCTAGCAGGTAACAGAAAACTGAAACCAGCCTTTGTTGGACCATTTTTTTATAAAGAAGATGTATGGAAAAAATGCTGTGGAAGTAATCTTGAGTGAAGAATTATCAAGGAAACACCCAGTGTTTCCTTTTAGCCTAGTACAACACTTTCAACTAAGAGAAGGTAGCAACCTCCCTCCAGCAATAATCCCAATAGAACCCAACACTTTGAAAGAAAAGGGGAAAGTCAGCAGGATGTTGAGAGACAAGAAAGAGAGAGTAAAAGGAAAAGATGTTAGACTATACTTAGTAAGATACAAAGGAGAATCTGCAGACAAAGATGAATGGTTACCAGAAAATAACATACCTCATGGACCAATACATCTCAGAAACTACAGGTCCAGCAAAAGGACTGAAACACACATGAATTTGATTTTCTCCCAACATCCTCCAGATTTTTTTCAGATATGGACATATCTTGGAGGGGGAATTTCAGCTTTCTACTATTGCAAAGCAAGCTGCGAAAGTAACAAAAATAACATAAAAATAAAAATAATACAATTAACCTAAGAAGGAGTAGGAAAACCACAAATATTATTACAGAAATGGATCCTCCACCCAAAATTAGGTAGGGTAACTCACTGATCCCACCCTTGAAATCCAACTCCTTATGTTTTTAAATAATTAAGGAAAGAAAGACCAAAATACTATGGCTCCACTATTCAGCTTTTGGTCAATTAAATATTTCACACATATTGTCACGTATAGGTTTCACACCTCAAATTCAGTGAGAATTGATGTGTTGTGTATATTTTAGGAGTTACAGACAGAAATGTGTTTTTTCACAATTCCTGCACGCAGCCGCGGCAGCCAATGCACCTGCGCGCGGCTGAGATACAGCCCTGTCACTCTGTCAAGGTTGTGTACGCAGCCCCGGGCCTCTGACAAGTACGCAGCCACGGGACTACGGGTTGACAGAGTGACGGGCAACCTGAGAGGCTTAGGTACCGCGTAAACATGCTTCAACCCACACAGGAACATTCTACATATGTAATAAATTTTCCTGTGGATAGTAGATAGTCTAAAAGTACATAATATTATATAAAAATACTTAAATAACCCTTATATGTATTTTTTATTAAATATAACTCAAAGTACCAAGAATGTCAAAAATAACAAATGACAACTTCTAAAAATATATTAAAATACTTTGATATACTTTTATGAGAATTCCTAGACATCAATATCTTTCTGACATACTACGAAAACTAATGATGGATTAATATTACATGAATTCCCATGACTTATATTTTTAAGTAATTATTTTAGTAAATCAACTGGAATTCGAAAATAAGGAGTAAAATCAATATCATGATTTACTCCAGTTATTTAATACATAATGAGAACTCACCTGACATCAGGATGTCCATAGAAATGTCTATTTGTATAATTATTAAATTACTGGGAAGATTTACTAAGGATAATTAATTAAATAATACATAAATGGGACAGATTAGTGTTATTCACACGTCCTAATATCTATTATAAAGTAGAATTATTTCCATACCCTGAGGAACTAGATGCTACCCATGCTATAGCACCAAGAACAGGTGACAGGCTACCCCTGGTTACCCTGCTAGCCTTAGTGTCCGTCCCTCCGAGCCCCTGCACCCCTCAGAAGGACAATATTGGGACTCCAAGAGCTATAAATAAAGAGCTCTTTTGAGGATATTGATGGGAAAAGACCCAGTTATATTTATATCCACACACCATGCCAAGTTAATCAAGTACTTCTAAGAGATAAGTAAGTGATTTATGGCTAAGTCTGATCAATAATATGCGTCCTCAACCTCTTTTTTATCAATTAAAACTTCTGAACAACCTTATAACCCCAGTATACAGGTTTAACCCATCAGTGCACATCTCAAACAGATACCCAAAGGATTTGATAATATACCAGTGATTTTTATTGTCCTTTATCTGTCTTTGCAGCTTGGTTACAAGGCTCTGCCACTCCACCGTGTATTTTATATACATATTATCTTTGGGTAAAATATCCTTTAAAAAAAAGAGCCCAAAGTAACCAGGACTATGTGTTTTCATACTGAAATCCCTGAAGAGCGGTGTTAAAGATCCCCAATATAATTTTTGCCCCTCTATAAAAAATATTTAATAATCAATTTTTGATATTGATTTATAACAATAAACCATAACCAAACCAATTAACCTTGCAACAAGCTTTATCCAAATATTTTATGGATTTTTTCTGCATTTCTTAAAAAATATATTTATTGTTTATTCTATCAACTCTGGTAGCTAAAGGATAGCAAGGGTCTTGGCATCCAGGAGGCTGACAGAATTACCCTTCAAGGACTGCCAACAAGCTATTTGCTACTTTGTGTTGGGCCTATATTTCTGGATAAGAATGTAAACCAACAACTATATACATATCTGTTAGAGATGCGGTCAAGAGAGAAAAAAAAATGGAGATGAGAGTGATCATACCCAGCTATCACAATGTCAGAATCTGAAGTTATGAGATTGAAAACTGCTAGACTACCACCTCTGATGATACCAGATAACCTCTAAAGTAGCACACAGAGAAGTTAGGAGAAGGAAAGAAAAGGCCGTGTTTGTTGAGAAAGAGATTGCACCAAATTGCCATGAGTTTCAGATGGAGGGCCGTTCTTCTTGGATGTGCTGGATCTTGAGCTGATTGATTCAGGCGGATTGATCTTCTGAAGCACTTCTATGTCAGGAAAAAAATAATAAAATCAACAAATCCCCCCCACTCTGGTTCCTTGGACTCCTCCCCTAAATACTCCTTGCCTCGCGCCGAGAAGGTGATGAATATTGGGTAGGGTTTTATGCATACGCCCAGATTGCGCATCTTAGAGAGCAACCAGACCGCGCAACTTAGCAGGCAGAGTCAAGCAGTCAAAATGAGACAGATAAATAAATGAATAAAAGAAATGAGCATAGAAAATAAAGGAAACAATAATATAAAAGAAAGATAGAAAACACATATAGGACAGGACACTGATGTGTCAATATATCAACATCCCCCCAGAATTTGGTGTTGATCACTGAAAGCAATGTTGATTGAGCAAATCAAGCATGGCTTTATTTTTAGGCTTAGATAGTGCGTTGGCCACCATGTCCCCCAAGCTAATGAGATGGATGAATAGCCCGCCATTCACGTGTTGACTGCGGAGCCACTTAAGTTTCATATTGATGTGCCTCGTCTTTGAATTGGACCCAAAGTGTTTGATTTTTTCCAGTAAACCATTTTTTTCAATGAGAAATTTTTTAGGTTCTTGAGGGTTCTTACAAACTTCCTCCACGACTTAACGGATCCATAGTACCTCCTTCGCACTGTCAGTGAGGGCATTCAACTCAGCTTCCGTGGTAGATAAGGTGATGTTTGTTTGTTTTTGGCTCTTCCACGCAATGGGACACCCCAGCCATGACACTATGAAACCTGATTGTGAGAGTCGCGTATCCGGGTTGTCCGCCCAAGTGGCATCTGAATAGACCTGGAGTGGATGATTGAATTTTCTCGGATGAAGTGTGAGTTCCAGGTGGGTAGTGCCAGCTAGATATTTCCAGACATGGAGGACCTCTCTCCAATGAGAGAGACCGGGTCTTTGATTGAACCTTGACAGCAGAGACGCAGCCCCAGACAAGTCCGGATGGGTTCTGCACAAAAGATGATTAAGAATTCCAGTAAATCGACGAAAGTGGATGTTCAACTTGCTAAACTCTTTGCAGTCCCTGTCTGTGGCTTGAGTCAACCTTAAACCGGGCGTAAGAGGTCCCCACGGGTCAAAAAGATGTCAGATCCAACTCCTTGAGAGTGTCAGCAATCAGAGAGGACTGATTCAGACCTATTTGCCCCTTGGTTAACCTGAAACTCATTCCCAGCACGGTATCCAAGTCATGAGCCAAGGACCGTGGAAATTGCTCTAAAAATAGCTTTTCAAAATATTCCACCTCTCCTACCACCACCAGATAATCTACGTGAAAAAAAAGAGACAAACACTTGAGGTGATGAATGTACAAACACCAATCTGAGTTAGACTCGCAATAGCCAATGGATTCTAACCAAGTTGTCAAGGTTTTGAACCAGTTTCCCGGTGCCTGTCTTAACCCGTACAAGGATTTCCTTACTTTCAAGAAACGAGACTTGCAATCACATTCTTCTGGCTTGAGGATGTATATGTCTTCATCTAAAGGCGCAAATAAGAAGGCGCCCTTGACATCGAATTGTCTTATTTTGAGGCCACGATTTAATCCATGGATCAGCAAGATGAGTAGAGAAGTGAACTTCCCTGTAGGGGCAAACGTTTCTCCAAAGTTGATCCCCGTGGTCTGCAAGTTCCCCATGATACATAATCTAGATTTTTTCATTCGGGAGTTAAGGCAGTGGCAGGTTTCAATTTATCAACCCACATCGTTCTAAGAAAGTGACTAGGCGTTACATTGCAATCTTCCCAGACGTCTTGACTTTTGATGTCCTTCAATTTGCTGATGCGTGACTCTTTCCAGTACAAAGGATCCTATTTTGTGCTTTTGAGATGTGAATACTGGTTTGGCTTCACTTTTTCCGTTCTTTCCCGTACATTGTATCTGTTTGTTGACAAGGAGTCTGGTTGATTTGCTGTTGGCAACGTTGCGAGAGTGGGTTCTGGCTGAATGATGGTGTCAACAGGATTGTCAGCTTCAGGCGGAACTTCTTCAAGACAATGAGCGGACACTTCTGAGCCCTCAGATACCCTTTTGTTTGGAGAAGAGGTTGGAGTCAATTCACCTGCAGAGATCCCCTCATCTTCTTCTTCTACTACAAATTTGGCATCGCTGGTGGACGGAGTAGAGCAAGTATCAAAATCTAGAATTTTAACGCTCTTTGTGTCAACAACCCTATTATCTTGTGTAAGTATTTTATAAGAAAGCAGCTCGTCGTTATATCCTATTATCCTCCCAAATGCTCCGCAAGGTTCAAGCTTCGCCAAAGAGGGCTTATCACCAAAGATATAGGTTACAGGATTACCAATGGGATGGAAATAACTCAACTTGATCTTCCTCCCCTTGAACTGTTTGTACGGCAATTCCTTGGATCTGTGAGACGGAAATTGATTAATAACAAAAACGCAAGCTTTGATTATCATATTCCAGTATTTGTTGGATATTTTTGAGTCAAAGAGAGTCGTTCGAAGAGACTCAAGAATTGTTTGGTTGTATCTCTCAGCTAATCTTTTCTGCTCGGGAGTGTAGGGATCAGAAAACCTTTGCTTGATGTTGTTCGCTTGGCAAAATGCCTTCCTAGACTCATTGCAAAATTCCGTTCCCCTATCTGAATGTACAATCATTGGAAGATAACCAAACCGTTTCGATTCTGTATTTATCAGAAACTCGAGAGTAGGCCCAGTTTGACTCTTGTCCTTAATTGGGATAGCTGCTACAAATCTCGTACAGCTGTCTACAATCGTCAATATGTAGGAGTCGTGTGAGACGCTTCTTGGTTTGATCGGGCCTATCAAGTCGCAGTGTAGCTCTTGAAACAGTCTTTTGGCACGCTTACGTTTGGAGGTGAACGATGCTTGAGTAATTTTGCTGACCGCGCATGCCAGGCACTCCTTGGATTTAGATACCTTGATACCAAGCTTCTGCCTGATTCAATGATAACTGACGTGACCCAGAGATTTATGAAGAATCTCTTCTCAACTTAAATGAGAGACATGGTTAGATGACTCTTGACAAAGATGAAAGATGGGTATATTGCATTCATAATACCCTACAGCCGCCCAGCTTCCTTTCTTTAGTACTACCTTGTCTACAAGAAATGCAACAGAGAATCCATCCAACAATAACAACCGAAGTGAAAGAAGATTTGCGGTGGAACTTGGAGCATACAACACATTGGATAAAATCACTCTATACTCCTTCTTGTCAGTTACTGATACGGTTACTTTTCCAGAATACTTGAGACTGTCTAGTCCCGATCTGGTAGAGATTAACCCGCACTGTGATCTGTCTAGATGATCAAAAAGAGTTTCATCAGACACCATATGTGCAGATGAACCTGAGTCAAGAACGAAGAGTTGGTTGAGCAGAGACTGCAAGAAGGTGGAATGAAATGATCTAACAGCCGTCGCGGAACCAGTGAATTCATTGGCTTCTGACTTCTTCTTCTTTTTTGGGAAGCTTGGTTTGAGCTGTGGATAGAGCTTCCAACAACAACCTTCAGGGTGAGCGGACCTAGGATTGTGCCAGTTGTCTTTGCATGGTTTGATTTCATTGTTATAAAAGGAGACTGAGTTGACGTTTTCTTTTTTAATCTTGCTGGTCGAACCATTTCCAAGGGACCGGTTATTGTGGTAGAGTCTGAGATGATCTAGAACATGATCTGGAGTAACTTTCTTATCGAAGTGATTGATCTGTTGTATGACAGTATCCGTTAAGGCTGTTAATTTTTCCAAAATAAGATAGGCTATAATTTCGGACAGCAAGTCTATTCCAACTTTGTGAAGTTGTGAGATCGCGGTTTTTGTGTCTGTTATGAAACCCAAAACATTCGAGGCGGAGAATGGAGTCCTGAGAAATTCTTTAAAGATTCTCGCTCGGTTTGAGGCATGATTTGATGTGAAATATTCATTAATGCTTGTCCATATAAGATGAGCGTCTTTTTTGTTTTCGGGATTTATGATGTTGGCTTGAACCGAGGTGTCTAGCTTGGAGGTAAGAATGGTTCTAATTCGTACGTTTTCCATATGACTTAGTCCAATGGGATTTCCTGCAGAGTCTAATCTCTTCCTGGTAAGTTTGTCGTAGAGATCTTCTTTCAGGTCCATCATATTCACCACTCGATTGCGCCAGATGGAAAAATTATCCATGGTGAGAAGAGGAATAGCTTTGATGGCGGTTTTAAGGATAGTTGCCGTCAAGGATTTGGACATGCTGGTTGTCAGGTTGAGGCTGCGTTACATTATCGTGTTTGAATGTTAATTGTGTTGAGCCTATATTTCTGGATAAGAATGTAAACCAACAACTATATACAGATCTGTTAGAGATGCGGTCAAGAGAGAAAAAACAATGGAGATGAGAGTGATCATACCCAGCTATCACAATGTCAGAATCTGAAGTTATGAGATTGAAAACTGCTAGACTACCACCTCTGATGATACCAGATAACCTCTAAAGTAGCACACAGAGAAGTTAGGAGAAGGAAAGAAAAGGCCGTGTTTGTTGAGAAAGAGATTGCACCAAATTGCCATGAGTTTCAGATGGAGGGCCGTTCTTCTTGGATGTGCTGGATCTTGAGCTGATTGATTCAGGCGGATTGATCTTCTGAAGCACTTCTATGTCAGGAAAAAAAGAAGAAAATCGACAAATCCCCCCCACTCTGGTTCCTTGGACTCCTCCCCTAAATACTCCTTGCCTTGCGCGGAGAAGGTGACGAATATTGGGTAGGGTTTTATGCATACGCCCAGATCGTGCATCTTAGAGAGCAACCAGACCGCGCAACTTAGCGGGCAGAGTCAAGCAGTCAAAATGAGACAGATAAATAAATGAATAAAAGAAATGAGAATAGAAAATAAAGGAAAAAATAATATAAAGGAAAGATAGAAAACACATATAGGACAGGACACTGATGTGTCAATATATCAACAGTTGGTTATGCTACTCTCTTAGCTTGCACAATCATTAAACCACATCAATTGTATATTTCCATCTTTGGAATAACACCCTTCCCTGCATTTTCACCTCTTTTAGTACTTTTTCTCATCTGCAGTGTCATCTCATGTCATTCCTTCATACATTGCATTTACTAGGGTACATACTTGCATGGTCCTTGTGTCTTGCACCCACGCTATGACTCCAGAGATTTTGTATGATTCAATTTCATCTTACCGTTCCATTCCTGTCATCCATTAAATCATGCTCTCTAGCTGTAGAAGACTTTCCATCAACTGGTATCTAGTCACTCTGGATTACCTTATTAGGACTCACTCCTTGCCTGCAGATTTTTTCCTCAGTTAGTTCATTTCATATGTTCTATGCTTTGCTAAGGAAAGACCATCAAATTGGGCCTTGCCTGAGTTTCATTTCTACGGAGCAACTCCATCCCTCTTGCTAATTGGCCTCAATCATATCTTGCAGTTAGCAACTTGTGACCTTTCACTTGTCCTTGCACTTAGCTTTCTCCCTTGCGCTCACAATTGCCTCAAGATCCCCTCCAGTACATAAGGCGGTCATGTGAAAGTATGTTAAATAACTCAACTCATCTATTGTAGACTGCAAATTTTTCTTAGATTTAATTTTTTACAATTTCACGTACTTGCTAAACCGGAAACACTTCCCTAACCCCTTAAAATGATGATAGCAACAGGGTAGGGAGATCCAGTGTTCCTTTGGCCAGAAAACCCTTAGATCCTGTTCCCTCTTCTAAATTCTCTTCAGTTGAATCACTCAATGGCCCCTTGGCAAAAATACTCACGTTCAAAGCTCCAGAGGATCCCCTCAAGCAACTCAAAGATTCTGACCACTCCTCCCCTGAAATCTTGACTTGTGGTAGGAAAAGGCCTGGCCAAAATGCTCCCAAGTCAAAAGCTCAGGAGGTTATTTCTATGTTGGTCAAAGCTCTCAACCAACATAACTTGCGGCCTAGTGAAAGCACTCCAATATTTTTCACTCTGGGCATTAAGCAGCCTTACCACTTCAATGGGGAGCATCCACATAAGCTCCACTCCTACCTACAGTCTTGAAAAATCATTTTCTCCAATGATCCCAACAACTTTCCTTCCAACTGTCAAAAATTTATGTATTTGTCTTTGTTCCTAGGAGGTAGAGCCATGAAATGGTTTAAACCATACCTCAAATTACTATATAATACTAGCCCCACCTGTATACTCAACAACTGGAACAAATTTTAGCAACAATTGTTCACCTTGTTTGGCAACCCCAATGAAGTTCTCAACGCTGAGTAAAAATTAAATAGCTTGGTGATTAAGCAAAATAGTAGGACATCTATCTACAACTCTCAATTCCAAATTCTGCATTCCTGCATCCAGTGCAACAAAGCAGAACTTCTCTTGAATTTCTGAAAGGGTTTAATGGCACGCTTTATTGAGCAGCTCATGGTTGGGGGACATAAGACAACCTCCCTTCAGAAGCTAATTGACTGGGTGATTGATCTTGTTAATGGCTATCACAACAAGAACCACTTGCAAAAAAACAATGACAGACAGTCCACCTTGGCCCCAAAGGTGGATGAATCTTTGAAACAACAAAGGAAGAATCCAAATCAAAGCAAATTGACCTCAAATTTGAACTCCAACCCAGAGGGGAAGACCGCAACCCAAACTCAGACGTTCCTAGACACAGAAACCATGATGCTGAAGAAAAAGGAATGGTTAAGGAGGGAAAAGGCAGGGTTTTGTATGTATTGTGGAGGTAGTCATGATTTCAATAGTTGTGCAAAGCGGCTAAGATTTCAAAAAATAGCTGGTAGTTTTTATCATACTTTCATGGGAAACCACTCATTATCTAAACAGAAAATGAATATTTGCACTTGCAAGTCACTGGGTGCTACAAGTTCAAAATTTGTACTTCTCCATTCCAACAACACTCCTTACCAAGTTTTACTCAATTCTGGTTCTAATGTTTCTTTCATAAGTGCAGAAGTTGCCACCTCTAAAAACCTTACATGTTTTGAGGAAGACAAATTCCTCATCTATCTAGTAAGTAGTGCAAACAAACAGTCTCATTGGGTTAACCATAAGGCAAAATGGACATTCACATCTTTTGATTTCCCCAGCTTTGAATGGTATTTGTTTGTCTTGGATATTCCTGGGATGGATGATACCATTCTGGGTCATGACTTCCTAGTCTACTGGAATCCAGATGTGAATTGGCAAGAAGGAGTAATTAACCTTTTCACCTTTCACCCCCAGAAAACTAACCCTTCCTTCAACCAGGAATTAAACAGCCTACCTGGCACTTTCATTGAGTTGGATTACACCTTTCTGGAAGGAGACTTTCAATATCCTGACTTCCATTTCCAAGTTCCCTCTTCAGATTTAGGAGTTATTGCTTATTTTTCCAACTTACCTCTTCCTTGTTTTTTCAAAGAGAAACAGGCCCCTACCAAAAGGTGTATTTTGAGCTCCTTAATCCTATTGCATTGTGTGAATACTTCAAACCCTGTGTTAGAAAACAATGATGAGGTTGAAGATTTAGAAATCATTTGAGAGTCTTTACCCACAGTTTATCATGACTTTGCTGATGTCTTTTCAGTTTTTAAAGCTGATAAACTTCCTCCATCCGTTTGCATGATCACAAGATTGAATTTACTGGCCCAGCTCCGGCACCCGGTGCAGTCTACTCTCTCTCAAAGAAAGAATCAACCGCGCTTCAAGAATACATTGGGGGAAATTTATCAAAAGGATTTCTTTGAACAAGAGATTTGAACACCGTCTGAACCGTCCTATTCATTCCAAAGAAAGATGGAGGACTTTTCCTTTGCATCAACTATAGGAAACTGAACCAGTTAATCTGGTGTGGTGACCAAATCTTGACACCCTGGACCAGATGCGGAAAAATTCAAAACAAAAATTACGGTTCTTTTATTTAGGTTTATTCAAAAAAAAAAAAAATCAGACTTTCTTTTTCAGTATCACTTCTCCAACTTCCTCATCCTGTCAAACATCCCTCTGTCCCATTTTTCTAGGACAGGCCTTTCTGGCCTCACCATCTAGGCATCTTGTTCAATCCCTCTCTTATTGTTCCCCCCTTCCTTTTGGCCAAACGCGTGGGCCAAGACCCGCTTGGCCCGAGATATCCCTCTCCAATATTCTCCCCACAACCTCCTTCATCCAATTCCATCCAATCCAACCAAGCTGCCAACACCACCCCCGTTGTTGTCATCATCATCCTCCTCCTTGTCAAATAAATTCATCCATACTCATCCGCCATCCCCTCCCAGTCCTCATCATCTCATCACCCAGACCCATCCAGTCTGATGACAACGGCAACAATCAGGATGAGTCATCGGAACAAAAGCCAAGACGTCATTGGTCTTGACCACCGTCCCAGGAGATCAAGAATTGATCAAGCCATCCTGACCATTGTCTTGTCATCCATGCATTGTCATCATCCTTGATCCCTGCTCGCAACCGTGCCCCCAGAACAAACTTGAGGCGCTCTTGACTATAATCGTCAACGTATTTAAACTGCCGCTCAACTACCATCCCCAGGACTCCTATTCCCATCCAATCTCCAGCCAAATGCTCCAATCTCTCAAGGGCTTGCTGCCTTCTCCAGATCTTATCCCTCATCAGCTCAAGCCTCCATTCAATCCCTCCCATCCAACACCACTCACTCACATCCATCCATTGGAACCTCTCTCTCTCACCACCAGCCTAGGATTAGCTTGATCCAATCATCCCATCTCATCCTGTCTTTCTGCTCTCACTCGCATTGTCTACCCCCCGCGGACACCTGCGGGCGGTCCAATCCATTTTCTTTTCCCACCCCTTTTGCTTTCAGGCAAGGGGTGGGTGCAACCGGTATTGTCGCGCGCGTCTGTCCACGGACGGGCGCAGGATAGGTGAAGGGATGAATGATCCCACCCTGTTCAGGCAGGCGGGACTTCCACTGGCCTGGGTGATCAAATTTTTTCTGATCACCTAAAAAATCTGGAAATCATAAAAAAGAAAAAATTCTCTCTTTTCCGCTCCATTTGTAGTATCTCTTGTACATAGTCTAACAGGGCCTCCTGCCCATATAAGGAGGGGCTCTCCCCTGCCTTCTGGATACATCCCACCATAGAGGAGCACCAGATCATCCTAGATCCCATCATCAGATCAGATCACACCATCATCATCACATCCTACCATACCAGGGTATCATCATCATTTTCACCTTGCAATACATCATCTGTGGGGTCTTCATTCCCCTTTATCTGAGACAAAAATTTGGGTATATCTATGATTGCCCCTTGATCCTTGAGCCTCCATACTGAAACCTTTGATCCTTGATCCTTATCACCAACCAATAGCTTTGCTTGTTGAAGAAGAATTCAACTAATTGAATTCTTGAGTGTGTTATACCACTCCTGATCCCTTTATCCAACCATACTGGTCCTGATCATTCTTTGATTATCTTTCTGGAACCAGTCACGTTTGACTGAAGAGTTTTTATTAAGCTTAAAACCTGGAGTTTTAAACCTCCCTTCATCTCTTTTGAAGTTGAATTCCGCCACGCTACTCTTGAGTCCCTTGAGAAGTGTTGGGTTATTCTTGTTTGAATCAGTTATTGTTTTTCTTCTAGAGCTTCTTCAAACAATTATCTTCATCTTGTGCAGCCACCCACACTTATCTGGTACCCTTCAAGCGCTTGATTGCGGAGAGTTGGGCAGGTCCATTGAGAACCTGGAGGTTTTTTGGGATTGAGTTGATCTTTCCTAAGCTTCTGCTGACAACCGGAGCTATTAGCTTGTGGGTGTTGTTACTTACAATTGCCTTGTCTTGTTGAACTCTGAACAAACCTTGACTTCTTCTATTCAAGTTTTCCCCGGCACCATCTTGCCTCAGATAGCATTGTTTCCCCAGCTACCAACTACTATCATCTTTATCCTCTTAAATTTTGGTCCCCCGTTTACCAGGTTCTGGACTTTGATCTTGGTTACATTTAAATATTTTGTAACACTCAGGAGGGCAGCCTAAACAGCACCTTTTTCCTCTGCAGAACTGCCATGGCCTATCACCGTTTGGAGTCTTACACCAGAAGAATGCCTACCCAGTATTGCCTATGTTTTACCTCCTCACTCTCTTCCACAGAGCTGCTTATTTCTCAAAGTTAGACCTTCAAGGTGCCTATAACTTGATTTGCATTGCAAAGGGTCATGAGTACTTGACCTGAATGAAAAACCTGCTAAGGTGCCCAATCTGGGAAACCTGTGGACCAATACTGAAAAAGTAAAATTTTTATGAACTTTTCTATAGCCTCCATTTAGATCTAAAAAAAAAAAAAACTTTTTTTTGATCCAGAATGATTACCATATCCAGTTCCCAAACTTCCAGCTCCCACTTTCCTAGTTGTCTAGGATCATCTCTTGGGTGCCTAGCGCCTGGTCCTATGTTCAATTTGCCCTTGCTTTGCCCTGCTATCCACCCTTTTTGTCAAAAGCGCAGATGAAGACCAGCTTGGCTTGTGGGCTTCTATCCGGCACCAAGCACCGCCCATTGTGCTGTCTCTGTTTTTCTTCAATGACCTTCATTGGTACTACTACTTACCCTTACTCCAAAATTGTTGTTACCTCAACTTGATATCCTGGTTCCTTCCTCATCTGATCAAGACAGATCATCCATCCCTATCTCTTTAAAACTTATCTTTGAGTTACCTTAGAGCTGCTGGGTTCCATCTCATCTCATTGCTTCTGGCAATCACTCTTCAAGAGCTCAAATTATCCCATCTGGGATCCTTTCCCATCCTTCTGCCTTTTTTTTTTTTTTTACTTGTTCACTAAGATCAACCACCATCTCAATCCAAACCTTCACCCTTACTGAGACCCCATCATTACCTTGGCTCAAATCAAAACTGGAATCAATCATCAAGTCTCTCCAGTTGGCCATGAAGCTATTTGACAATCTCCACTACCTCAAACTACTTGGTCTCATCAGGATCCCTCAATCAACCAAGCCCACCTTTTTTTTCTTCAATTAGTCCGCCTTCAATAAGTCTCATCCTGAAAACTGTTCTTTGACTTTTTTGGCAAGGGCATGAGAGGAGGCTGAACTTGAAGCTGGTCTGGTTTCCAAACTTTGTGAAGACTCTTGAACCTTAAGCCTGTCTTTTTTCCAACCTTTGTGACAACTCTGCAAACATCACCAACAGTTCACCATTGATGCTCATAATCAATCAACAATTGCCTCCTCCTCCCTACGTTCTATCCTTCCTCACCCCAATCCCAGATCTCAATCCATCGGCCAACAACCACAAGCATTGCTTGCGGTTTTTAGAACATTTGCACCACTGCCTTGATCCACCTCCATCTCACTGGTCTCCCGCGCGGCTTGTCCTTTTCCCGCCAAGGTCTCAACTGTTGCCCGGGTCCGTCAGCATGTCTGCGGGCGTCTCACTAGCTACTCTCTTGCCCATGCCCATCATTGGCACGGGCTGGGGTTTTGATTCAGTTCTTCTTTTTTTTTTGATCGTTTTTTGTTTCTTTTTTTCCCTTTGGTTTTCTCATGACAATCCTAAAAAAAAAAAAAAAAAAAAAAAAAAAAAAAAAAAAAAAAAAAAAAAAAAAAAAAAAAAAACTTTTTTTCTGCTCTATTTGTAGTATCTCTTGTAAATAGTCTACAGGGACCCATGGTCTATAAAAGGAGGGGCTCTCCCCTGCCTTTTCAAAACATCCATGGGAGTGTGTGCATATGTCCCCCCTGTTATCATTGAAATCTGATCCTCATCCTCATCCTGGGTATATCTATGATTTCCCGCTGGTCCATTGATCCTGAGTCTTTGCCCCTCTGTGGCCTGATCCTTATCACCAACCAATAGCCTTTCTGGTTGAAGAGAATTCTGTCTGTTGGAATTCTTGAGTGTGTTATACCACTCCTTGATCCCTTTCTCTGACCATACTGGTCTTGATCCCTCCTTGATCATCTTTCCGGAGCCAATCACAATAGATTGAAGAGTTCTTATTAAGCTTAAGACCTGGAGTGTTATACCTCCCTTATTTTTTTGGAGTTGCATTCTTCCAGCCCACTCTTGAGTTCCTTGAGAAGTGTTGAGGTTATCCTTGCTTCAAATCAGTTACTGTTTGCTTTTAGAGCTTCTTAAACATAGTGCTTTGTCTTGTACAGCCACCCTCAGTTATCTTGTACCCTTCAAGCACTTGATTGCGAAGAGTTGGACAGGTTCATTGAGAACCTGGAGGTTGGTTGGGTTTGAGTTGATCATCCCCAATCTTCTGCTGACGACCAGAGTTATTAGCTTGTGGGCGTTTTTTACATTCAACAGCTTTGTCTTTGAACTTTAAACAAACTTTAGCTTCTGTTGTCCAAGTTTTTCCCACATAATCTTGGCTCAGATAGTGCTGTTCCATTGCTATAAAACTACTATCATCTTTATCCTTCAATACTTGATTCCTCATTTACCAGGTTCTGGACCTTGATCTTGGTTACATTTAAACATTTTTGTAACACTCAGGAGGGAAGCCTAAACAGCACCTTTCCCCTCCAAAAAACTGCCACAGCCTAGCACCGTTTGGAGTCTTACATTTGGTCCCCCGGGCGGGGATCAAACCAGCAACCTTTGGATTTACAGTCCCAACTTGAAGAATCAACTCTGAAATCCAGTCCAATCCTTTTCTCTTTTTCTTTTTTCTGTCATCATCCAGATCTGATCCATGGAGGCAACTTGTTCCAGAAGTAAGTCCACCCAATTGTGCACCATCTGGGTAGGATTCTTGTTGTATTTGTGAAACTCTACCCTTGCCACGCTTGTGAGCCACCTTGGAACTCTGCTTTTTGGATCCCCTCAGGAACTCTGTCTTCAAAATGGAATCTGTTCCCTCCACCACTGATTGGGCCAAGATGGTCAAGATCAAACCTCAGAACAAGAACCTAGGCTTCAATGGAACAAACATGTAACAATTTTTGGACTCCTACGAAATGGCTGTTGGAGTGGATGGTGCGAGTGAACATGATATGGCCTATCAGTTACAATTATTTATCTCCTCTGATGAAGTTATGGAATTGATCAAATTTTTCAATGGATTCAAAACTCATAACTGGAGGCTATTGAAGGAGGCTATGTTGGCTTATTGGGGGGAAATAGATGTGGCTAGGTTTACATTACAGGACTCGGATGTTCTGGTTTCTCAATGGATCTCCAATGGTGGTGTCTCTTAAGCCTCTGATTATCAGTCTTTCAGAAATTCTTGGGATCCTATTCAGTCTTATCTTATCAGGAACATTCACATTTACACTGTGGACAAAATTTGAGTTTGATTTTTCCAATCTTTTTTGCCAGGAGTGCAGGAAAGGATTAGGGATGAATTGGTAAAGTCTGGATCCATGATCACTACTAGGTATTATCAATTCAAACTCCCTGTCTTTCTGGTCTTAGGAATGTGGTTGAAAAAGTCATGAAAGTTCAAACTGCTTTAAATTTTAAAAATCCCAGGATCACTGAACCAGTCCAGGCTCCTTCCTTCCAAGAATCCAACAAAATAATGAACAAGATGGAAGAAAATTGCAGACACAAATCAAGCCCTCAGGGCAATAAGGGTACTGCTACCATAGATGAGATTACTAAGATACTTCAGGCCTTTGAGAATAAAATAGATCAGAATATATCCTCTTTAGCTACCCCTAAACCTTCTAATTCTGTTCCTAAATCTACCTTAGTCTGCTATTACTGTCATAGAGAAGGCCATGGTACTGGTAGATTTCCTGAACTCCAGAAGGACAAGGAGGGGAAATTAGTAGAGCAGAAGGGAAATAATTTCTTTCTTCCTAATGGTGCTTTGATCCCTTTTGACTCATCTTTTCCAATCCGTCATGTGGTGGCTTCTTACCACCACCAACTCCCAAGAAGGCATCTCTGGTCTCTCTGGATTTTTGATCATCCTGTGGCACTCTTCAACCTTTGTATCCTTCAGCTATCACTTCTTCCAGCTTCTCTGGTTCTTATAAATCTGATCCAGCTAGGAAATGCCATGAGAAACCCAAACCTCACAAGTCTCCTCCTGTTCCATCTTCAATCCTTCAAAAACCTGTCAAATGTCAATCTTTGCCTGAGCCTCCTTCATCTGATGTAGAAGACATGGAAGTAGAAAGAGAACAACTCATGGAAAGGTTCCAGGACCACTCTGTTCCTTTTCCTCCTCTTCAATCTGGTCAACCCCCTCAATCCTCTGATCCTCTTCCAGTACCTGCCTCACCTGATCTTCCTCCCTCCACCCAGCCCAAAGTTTGGTTTCAGAGGGGCATTTCCAGGGACTACCCTAATGCTGTGGGAGGAGTACTAAAGAAAATTTCTGATCTCAAAATCCCTGATCTTTCTGTTCCTGAACTGCTGTCTATCTCTCCATCTGTGGCTGAAGGCATGAAGAAATGGGCTTCTTGTCAACGTGTGGAAATTGGTCTCGAAAAATTGAAGGTCTCTTCTGGCACTTTGATGGAGGACTCTGGTGGAACAGATCCCCCTTCAGATGCCAATCTGTATTCCTGCCCTCTTGGATTTCTTCCCTGCTATCTTGGTGAATTGGCTAAAACATTTTCTCTTCTTGTGGATTCAGGTTCTCAGCTCAACTTAATCTCAGATACTATGGCCTGCAAACTCAAGCTTAGCCCAAGGGTCAGCTTTACTTCTGCGGTTTATGGTATAGGGAATCAGTCATGTGAATTGATTGGTATTGCTGAGGATGTTCCTGTTTGAATTTGTTGAAATATTGTTGGAACTTGTCACTTCTGGATCACTTGTTTGGAAGGTCCTATGATCTTGGTCTAACCGTTCTTAATGGAATTTGGTGCTACCCTGATTTTTTCTGATCAAGGTGGGGAGAGAATCCTTCTCCCTGATGCTGATGGCAGAAAAATTGTAGTTCCGCTTTGTTCCTTGGATTCTGGTTGTTGGGAAAAAGATTTTCCTGGTCTTTCTCCCAAAACAGTTCTAAAGGGAAAGCAGAAGGACAATTCACATTCCTCTCAGCCTCATTTTTTATTGGATTAGTTGATCCTACTGATAGTTGTAGTTCCTCTCAGCCTCAGACTTCAACTTATGGATCAACTTCAACCTCAGAGGCATATTTTTTGTTTTCCTCATCATCTCTTCCTCATCCAAATAAGATCAAAATTCAAAAACATAAAAAATTTGAAAATTCCAAAAATATCTCTTCTCTCTCTGGGTTTGTTGTGTCTTCTTTTCCTTTTGCCCTTCAGCCTGATCAATTATCCTCTACTCAGTTCTTGAATCTACGCAATGATTCTAAACTAGATCCCAATCTTGATTCTTTTCTTGGTGGTTTTGGGATGAAGGAGTATGGTCTTAAGTGGAGGCAATGTGGGGTAGAGATAAGTCCTCCCAATTTTGCACCATCAGGGGCCTCTACTACTGTTGTTTTCAAAACTCTACCCTGTGCCACACATGTGAGCAATGGGTTAGCTTTTGGATCCTCTTTGATGGAAAAGGCACCTTTCAAGGACAAGGCAGAACATCAAACTTGGAAGATGTTTGAACTTGGCCTCAGTTTTTGTAGTCAGGTCTCACTGGTCAATGCTTGGAGGAAGAAAGGATTCCTCTCTTTTTCCATCAAGTATAAACCAGTTGCAAAAAAGGTTCAACCAGTCAACCAACCAATGCCTCTCAACCTCAACCCTCCTCTTATGCGCCCCCCTCTATCCTGCAATCCTTACTGTGGTTTACCTCAATCTCTTACTGGTCCATTCATCCCCTCTGGTTGTGTCACTGAAGAACGTCTGAAAGTGGTCAACTTTTGTCCAGATGGATGGCTTCTTCCTGATGAGTTGAATTTGATCAAAAATGTCTTAGCCCTTAGGGAAAAATCTATTGCTTTCTGTGAAGAAGAGAGAGGTCTCTTGAAAGAATCCTATGGCCTCCCTATCATTATCCCTGTAGAAGAACATGATCCCTGGCAAAAGAAGAAGATACCAATCCCTGCTGCTAAATTTGACCCATTTATCAAGTTGGTTGGCAAACAAGTCTGAACCGGTTTCTATGAACAATCAACTTCTAGCTATTGCAGTCCTCTTTTCTGTGTTCTCAATATTAATGGTAAACTTAGAGTATTTCATGATCTCCAGCCTCTAAATAAGGTTACTATTAAAGACTCTGGTATTCCCCCCACTACTGAAGAATTTGTTGAATCCTTCTCTTGGAGAGCTTTCTATGGCCTAGGTGACATTATGGGTGGCTATGAAAAACAATCCTTACATCCAATTTCTTGTCCTCTCACTACTTTTGATACTCCTCTTGGTCATTTCCAACTTACTCAATTGCCTCAAGGTGCCACCAATTTGGTTGCATTCTACCAGGCTCAGATGGTTTGGATCCTCCAAGATGAAATTCCTGATCATGCTGGTATCTTTATTGACCATGGCGGGATTAAAGGTCCAGTTTCTGATTATAACAATGAGCTCTTACCCTGGCATTCAGGAATCTGTCAATTTATCTGGGAATATGCAAAAACTCTGGAAAGGATCCTGATTTAAATCAAGGATTCTGGTCTCACTGTCTCTGGATCCAAATTGGCTGCTTGTGTCCCTGATTTGTAAATTGTTGGTCATGTGGTCTGCAAGGAAGGAAAAAGGATGGCTCCATCCAAAGTCAAAAAAATTCTCTCTTGGCCTACTCCCAACAATCCAACTGAAGTCAGAGGTTTCTTAGGTGTTGTAATCTATGTTTGGATCTTTATCCCTTCTCTATCCAAAATTTGCATTCCCTTGCCTTGCTTAACCAGGAAGGATGCTGAATGGTTTTGGACCCAATCTTGTGAACAATCATTTCAGATGCTCAAAAAAATTTTTGGAAAAGACATTTTCTTGAAGAAGATCACTTATGGACCTAGGGCTGGAAAGATCAAGCTGGCTGTGGACTCTAGTTATCAATCTGTTGGGGTTGTCCTTACTCAGGAAGATGAAAATGGTTTGGATTGGCCTGCTCTGTATGAATCTCTTCTTTTTTCAGAGGTGGAATCCAGTTACTCCCAGCCAAAACTGAAACTTTGTGGTGTGGCCCAAATGTTGAAGAAGCTCCAAACTGTTCTCTGGGGTCAACACTTTGAGTTACAAGTCAATGCACAATCCATTATCAAAATGATCAATGCCCCCAGTCTTCAAAAAGCTCCAATGACTTGTTGGGTGGCTTTCATCCAGTCGTACTCTTTTGATATTGTTCATAGGCCTGAAAAATCTTTCACCATGCCTGATGGTTTGTCTTGACGCCGTCTGGGAGATAAAGAATTGGATGTTGGAGTGTATTTTGACAAGTAGGAACCCTTAATTTTTCCTGTCTTAACATTTTCCTCTAAAGATTATTCTGGCTTCCAACAAGGCTTCTGGCTTAAATTAGAGCAGTATCTCTCCACTCTCCAAAGGCCTCCTGATCTCTCAGCTAAAGATTTTTGATCACTCAAAAGGAAGTCCTCCAATTTCTTTGTCCAAGGTACTAGTCTTATGAAAATAGGCAACCCTGGTGCTCTTATTCTTGTCACCATCCCTTCTAAACAAGATTTAATCCTTGAAAGTCTCCATGAAGGCCTTGGTCATTGTGGGGAAACCAAAACTTATTGTTGAATATCCGAACAATTCTGGTGGCCATTCTTGAAGAAATCAGTCTCTCAATGGTGCAAGAGTTGTGAAGTATGTCAGAAACGTGATCTTAGGCACCCAGCAGAAATTTTTTATCCCACTGGAGAGTCCGCTGTCTTTGGAAGGATTGCTATGGATGTAGTTCATATTAAGGCTGGTGGAGCTAAGTACCTCATAGTGGCTAGAGATGATTTTTCTGGATGGGTTGAAGCAAAATTTCTTAAGAACCTCAGCTCTGAATCAGCAGCAGCCTTCCTCTATGAGACTTGGACAATGAGTTATGGCTTGGCTTAATCTTATTCAACTGATGGTGGCTCTGAGTTTGGCGGCAAACTGGCTGAAATGATCCAATTGCTTCCTGGTCAACAAAGGGTGACCACTCCTGATTATCCTGAAGGTCAAGGCATGGTGGAAAGAGGCCATACTCCTTTAAAGGCTGCACTTGTCAAGTTGGCTGGTGAAAGTGGAAAGAATTGTTGCAAATTTCTTCCTCTGGTCCTCTTCTCCAATCAAATTTCAACTAAACAAACCACTTGCTACTCACCTTAGGAAATTATCTTTGGAAAAAGCGCTGTCTGTCCTCTTGATCTGGAAATGGAATCTTTCTTGGGTATTTCTTGGGAAAAGGTTTCTTCCACCACTGATCTATTAGTTGCCAGATCCAAGCAACTGGATCAAAGTGAAGATGTTTGTGACAGATCTTATCAGAAGATGATGGAGTCAAGGGAAAGATCAGTCCAGTATTGGGAGGATAAACACCCCAATCAAATCAGGGATCCCTTGAATCCTGGGAATCTAGTCTCAGCTTATAATTGATCCTTGGAAACTCAGTGGGGAAAGCTTTTCTCTAACCACTGGAATGGTCCTTATTGAGTGGTCTGTCAAGTCAGAGGTGGATCATATGTTTTGGAGGAGCTGGATGATACTCAGATGGCCAGAAGGTTCTGTGCTGATCAGATCAAGAAATTTCATTGCTGTGGAGGCAACTTGTTCCAGAATTAATTCCTCCCAATTGTGCACCACCAGTGGTCATCTGCTGCATTTTTTTGTGAAACTCTACTGTATGCCACATATGTGAGCACCTGGGAAGCCTTCTTCATTGTTTTATCTCAGCCAATTCCAGGACCTTTTTCTTTGGATGGATCAAGCTCCCTTTTCAATCACCCTCAAGATCAAACGGGTGTTTTTCTGTTTTAATTCCTCAGTTTCTTATTTTATATATATCATCAAAGATACTCAGATGCAGAATAGGGACAGTCTGTAAGTTGGGGAGAGATGTGGTGCCCAATCTGGGACACCTCTGGACCACTACAGAAAAATTAAAATTTTTATGAACTTTTCTATAGCCTCAATTTAGATCCAAAAAAAAAAAAAAAAAAACTTTTTTTGATCTGGAAAGATTCCCATATCCAGTTCCCAAACTTCCAGCTCCCACTCTTCTAGTTGTCTAGGATCATCTCTTGGGTGCCTAGGGCCTGGTGCTATGTTCAATTTGCCCTTGCTTTGCCCTTCTATCCACCCTTTTTGGCAAACACACGGATGAAGACCGGCTTGGCTTGTGGGCTTCTATCTGGCACCAAGCACCGCCCATTGTGCTTTCTCTGTTTTGCTTCAATGACCTTCATTGGTACTACTACTTACCCTTACTCCAAACTTGTTGTTACCTCAACTTGATATCCTGGTTCCTTCCTCATCTGATCAAGACAGATCATCCATCCCTATCTCTTTAAAACTTATCTTTGAGTTACCTTAGAGCTGCTGGGTTCCATCCCATCTCATTGCTTCTGGCAATCACTCTTCAAGAGCTCAAATTATCCCATCTGGGATCTGTTCCCATCCTTCTGCCTTTTTTTTTTTTTTTACTTGTTCACTAAGATTGACCACCATCTAAATCCAAACCTTCACCCTTACTGCAACCCCATTGTTACCTTGGCTCAAATCAAAACTGGAAACAATTTTCAAGTCTCTCCAGTTGGCCATGAAGCTCTTCAACAATCTCTACTACCTCAAAGTACTTGGTCTCATCAGGATCCCTCAATCAACCAAGCCCACCTTTTTTTTCTTCAATTAGTCTGCCTTCAATAAGTCTCATCCTGAAAACCGTTCTTTGACTTCTTTCGCAAGGGCGTGAGGGGAGGCTGGACTTTAAGCTGGTCTGGTTTCCAACCTTTGTGACGACTCTGGAACCTTAAGCTGGTCTGGTTTCCAACCTTTGTGACAACTCTGCAAACATCACCAAAGGTTCACCATTGACACTCATCATTGATCAACAATGGCCTCCTCCTCCCTACGTTCTATCCTTCCTTGCCCCAATCCATCCGCTGACAACCACAAGCATTGCTTGCGTTTGTTGGAACATTTGCACCACCGCCTTGATCCACCTCAAGCTCACCGGTCTCCCGCAGGCTTGTCCATTGCCCACACGGGTCTCAACTGTTGCCCGGGCCCTTCAGCATGTCTGCGGGCATCTCACTAGCTACTCTCTTGCCCGTGCCCATCATTGGCACAGGCCGGGGTTTTGATTCAGTTCTTCTTTTTTTTTGAGTGTTTTTTGTTTCTTTTTTCCCTTTTGTTTTCTCATGAAAATCCTAAAAAAAAAAAAAAAAAAAAAAAAAAAAAAAAAAAAAAAAAAAAAAAAAAAAAAACTTTTTTTCCGCTCTATTTGTAGTATCTCTTGTAAATAGTCTACAGGGACCCATGGTCTATAAAAGGAGGGGCTCTCCCCTGCCTTTTCAAAACATCCATGGGAGTATGTGCATATGTCCCCCCCATTATCATTGAAATCTGATCCTCATCCTCATCCTGGGTATATCTATGATTGCCCCCTGATCCATTGATCCTGAGTCTTTGCCCCTCTGTGGCCTGATCATTATCACCAACCAATAGCCTTGCCAGTTGAAGAGAATTATGTCTGTTGGAATTCTTGAGTGTGTTATACCACTCCTTGAACCCTTTCTCTGACCATACTGGTCTTGATCCCTCCTTGATCATCTTTCCGGAGCCAATCACAATAGATTGAAGAGGTCTTATTAAGCTTAAGACCTGGAGTGTTATACCTCCCTTATTTTTTTGAAGTTGCATTCTTCCAGCCCACTCTTGAGTTCCTTGAGAAGTGTTGAGGTTATCCTTGCTTCAAATCAGTTACTGTTTGCTTTTAGAGCTTCTTAAACATAGTGCTTTGTCTTGTACAGCCACCCTCAGTTATCTTGTACCCTTCAAGCACTTGATTGCGGAGAGTTGGACAGGTTCATTGAGAACCTGGAGGTTGGTTGGGTTTGAGTTGATCATCCCCAATCTTCTGCTGACAACCAGAGTTATTAGCTTGTGGGCGTTGTTTACATGCAACAGCTTTGTCTTTGAACTTTAAACAAACTTTAGCTTCTGTTGTCCAAGTTTTTCCCACATAATCTTGGCTCAGATAGTGCTGTTCCATTGCTATAAAACTACTATCATCTTTATCCTTCACTACTTGATTCCTCATTTACCAGGTTCTGGACCTTGATCTTGGTTACATTTAAACATTTTTGTAACACTCAGGTGGGAAGCCTCAACAGCACCTTTCCCCTCCACAAAACTGCCACGGCGTAGCACCATTTGGAGTCTTACACCGTTTCAGAAGCTATGAGTATACTGTAATTCCTTGCAGCCTCTGTAATGCTCCTTCCACTTTTCAAAATTTTGTAAAGATGTTTTTACCAACCTCATAAACATACCTCATGGTATATCTCAATGATATACTTGTCTACTCAAAAACTCTTGAAGAGTACTTTTCCCATGTTTGAGAGAAGCTGCAGCAACTCCAAAAGTATAACCTGTTTGCAAAAGCCTCTAAGTGCAAATTTCATACTCAATCCCTTCAATATTTAGGTGTAATAGTTTTGCAGCAGGGACTAGCCATGGACCCAGCCAAGAGCCAATGCATATTGTACTGGCCCACACCTTCTTCTGTTAAATCTCTTCAAGATTCGCTTGGTTTCAGTAATTTTCACAGGATTTTTATTGTGCACTATGAAAAGAAGACAGTGAATCTTACTAACCGTCTTCAAAAAGACACTCATTTTATTTTTACAGAACAAGCCGCTTTGGAGTCCAAAGCTCTAAAAAAAGCTTTTACCACTGCTCTTATACTTGCTCACTTCAACAAGCTAGCTTGCATTATCATGGAAACAGAAGCAAGAAACTATGCAATTGCAGGATTAATCTTTCAGTTTTCCTCTCCTTCTAATCTCTTTCATCCCATTGCCTTTGAGTCTTGCAAGTTGCTTGCTGCAGATCTCAACTCTAAGATTCATGAAAAGGAACTTCTTTCAATTTTTTATTGCTTGAAAAAATGGTGTTCATACCTTTTGAGCCTTGTAGAACCTTTTGAGGTTCTTACTGATCATAATTCTCTTAAGTATTTCATGAGCTCAAAAGTCCTCACACGTAGACAGGCAAAATGGGCCAAATACCTCTCCAAGTTCAACTTTACAATCAGGTAATGCCCTGGGAAACAAGCAGTTCTTCCTGATTCTTTAACATTTCAGGATGACATATACCCAGGGGGGGAAGCACCCTTGCAGACAACAATCCTGAAAACGTTAGGAAACTTTTCCCTTCCAATGAAGCTTCCCAACTCAGCTCAATCATCATCCAAATTTGAGACAAAGCTTCCAAACTTTGACAAGCCAAACTTGACAACCCCAAGTGTAACAAGCTTTGCAAGGATGCAAATTCACCTTCAAGCAATTACGGAATAGATGAAAACAGTTATTCAGTTTATAAATATTGTATAGTAGTTCCCAATAATCCTTGCATTAAGTTAGATATCTTCAATCCAAGGAATGATTCTCCTCTTGCTGGTCATTATTGTCAGGATAAAACCTACCAATTGATTGCACAAGACTTCTATTGGCCTTGTGTGACCCAAGAAGTAAAAGACTAAATTGGAGCCTCCTATGATTGTAATTGTAACAAGTCCTTGAATCACGGGACGTAAGGGCTGCTTCAGCCACTTCCAATCCCTCGTATTGCTTGGAAATTGTTTTCTATGGATTTCATTTCTTGATTACCCCTTTCTAATGGTTATGATGCTATTCTGGTAGTAGTAGATTGCTTCTCAAAAATGGCTTTGTTGCTTTGCTCTACTGTAGCTGCCTCTTCAGAAGAGCTATCTAACCTCTTCATAGAACATGTCTTCTCAAAGCATGGTCTCCCTCTAAACATAGTTAGTGATTGTTTATCATTTTTTGTTTCAAGCTTTTGGACCTCTCTCTTTCAACATTTAAAAATAACTTGCAAGTAATCAATGGTTTACCACCTGGAAACAGATGGGCAAACAAAACAAGTAAATCATCCCCTTGAACAGTATCTTTGAATTTACGTTTTCTATCAACAGGACAATTTGTTGCAATGGCATGTACTTGCCAAATTTACATACAAAAACTCCACTCATGCCTCAACCAAGCAGTTGCCCTTTCAAAATTGTTATGGAAGAAACCTGACTTTTTATTCTATTCATGTAGCGCCTTCCAAATCTGCTACTGCCTACCTTACTCTCATTCAATCTTTCCAATTGCAACTCTGATCCAACCTTGAAGCAGCAAACAAAGGCTGCAAGGAGCAAGCAGACCAACTTTGCACTTTGTCACTAGCCTTTGCAGTAGGAAACCAGTTTTGGGTTGATTCTCACAAAATTTGCAGCACTCTTCATACCAGGAAACTCTATGAGAAGAAGCTTTTCCCATTTAAAGTAGAATCAATCATCCCCCCTAATGCATTTGAACTTTCCTTTCCTGCAAAATGGAAAGGTATCCACCCTGTCTTTCATGTGTATCTCCTAGGAACAGCGGGATTATTATACCTGGGCAAGGCTCATCCCCCTCCAGAACCCCTAAATGTTCAAGATCACTTAGAGTGGGAAGTAATTTGTATTCTGTATTCCAGGGTACGCAAAGGGAAGCTTCAATTCCTTGTTGAATGGACTGGCTTCCAGTCTGACAAAGATGGCACCTTGTGGGAACCAGGCCATCACCTTTGCAATTCTCCCAACATGGTGCAAGACTTCCACGCCAAGTACCCGCATAAACCTTGTCAATATTCAATCCCATTCCATTTCATGTGTATTCCAATAACATTCAATCCCATTCCATCTATTCCCTCCTAAATTCTTCAATCCTCTTTCTACCATCCTTTCACATTTGATAGAAATAATGAAATTTCTGTAATAAAGAGTAGGGAGTAGAACCAGAATGACAGGATTCCAGAGATAATATCAACCAAAGAGAGACATAAACACAAGAATAGAGAGAAGCCAAAAGTAAATGTAACACACCCAAAATGCTTGTCTGAGAGATGGACTGATGGACTGAGAAAGGACAGATGAGGAGCTGGCAAGATGGTGTTCTGACAACAATAGGAGTGACAGAATTGATAAAGATGTGGTGAGTAACTGAGATACAACAAGAGGAAAGAAACAGGGTTGATGACAGAGTTGAGATAAATCCTGATTTTCTCTGTCTCACCAAATAGAAGAAGGACCCAAAGTAAGCAGTTTAGAACAATGTTTTGAGTAGTCCTGGAGTAATTGTTAGTAAATAAAACTCTATAGCGTCAAGTGTTGGGAGAAGAGGTGTTGAGGAAAGAAGTTGATGGTTTAAATAAGAAGAAAATTAAATTTAGAGAAGAATGGAAAAGGGTAAAGGACAATAGAAAAAGTGGAGAATCAAAGGGACCAGGAAGGGGTTGGAGGGAAGAAGGTTGTAGAACATCAAAAGAGGCCCCTAGTTGACCATTCAAGGTTGTTAAGATTGCATGAACATTGGCAGTGGAGAGTTGTGACAGGCAGGTAACACATATTTCTGAAGCACATCAAAAAGTATTGTGACAGCAGAATTTCAGTGAGTTAAGCAGAGAATAAAAATTTCAGGATATTTGGTGAGTTAAAAGCCAGAGATTTGATTGTTGAAGCACACCTTAGTTAAATTTGAGAGACAGGAAAAGGAAGAAGCCTTAGATGAAGGATCAGAAACCAAGTTGGAGGAACTTATGCGCTCAACAAGGATTTTTTTGGAGCTATACTGCTCTCAAATTTATTTAATTTTGATGTCTATATGTTTGGTTTTTGTGTTTGATCCAAATTTTTTTATCTTTTCCAGAAGACGCTTGTTATCAATTTGAAAGATGGATGGATAGGGAGAGGAATCCCAGAGTTTGCTAATGATGTGACACAGCCACTGATTCTCTTGAAGTCCATCAGACAGAGCCTTCATTTTGGATTCTGTGGACAATAGGGTAAGATAGTGCTGCTCCTTGCTCTTCCAAATGATGGGACAGCCTTATCACAGGCAGATGGAACCACTTTGGGTGGTGAAATTGTGTGAATGGCTTCCCCAGGTAGCTTTGGTAAAGAACTGGAGCTGGTTTGGCAGAGACAGGTTAGGCAAGATTTTGAGTCAAAGAAGCAGTCCCTTTCAGGTATTTCCAACAGTGGATAATTTCTTTCCAATGAGTCAGTCCTGAAATGATTGAATCTGGACCAAATCAAAACAGCAGCTTTCCAATCAGGACAAGTCTGGAATGATAGATAGTTCAGCATGCTGGTTAATTGACAGTAGTTTATGTTGAGTTTCTCAAAAGCTTTCAGGTCATCTTCAGAAGCTGGTGTGAGCTGTAGGTTGGGTTTCAGCGGAGCAATTACCAGGAGGCAGTTTTGGAGGTTGAGAATTTCTAGTCCTTTGTTTATTAGACTGGCTTGGGAGAGAAGTAAGCAGGTGTTTTTCACCTTGATTTCCATGCCCATCAGCGTGTTGGGAGGATGTGCAGAGGAGTCAGGAAACTTAGCCAGGAAAATCTCTTGAAAGTTGTCCTTATTGCCAACAAAACTAGGTTGTCTACATGAAAGAAAAGATACAAGGATGACCCATGGTTGAGGAAGAGACACACATCAGATTGAGATTGATGGTATTTGATGGACTTAAGCCACTTGGTCAGAGTGTTGTGCCAATTCAGAGGAGATTGACAAAACCCATACAGGGACTTGCGCAAATTGAGAAACAGACTTGTTCTTGAGGATTTGGTTGGAGTTTTGATGAAGATGTCCTCCTTGAGTGGTACATAGAGGAAGGCACTCTTGATGTCAAACTGCCTGATTGGAAGCTTCTTTTCCAAAGCAAAGCTAAGTATCAAAAGAAGGGAAGGAAATTTACCAGTTGGAGCAAATGTGTTGCCAAAATCAATTCCCGGGGTTTGAAGGAATCCTTGAATACACAGTTGGGCCTTGTTCTTTGCCAGAGTCAATTTTGTAGCGGGTTTTTTGCAAATGGCCCAGTTGGTTCTCAGAAAGAAATTGGTTACTCCTTCATATTCTTCCCAGAATTTGTGATCTTCTATTTTTTTGAGCTCAACCAGCTTGGCGGCAAGAGTCTTTGGAGAATCAGCGGCAGATGAAAGGTAGATTTATTTTTCTGGTCTGATATTGAGGTTAAAATTGCAAATTACTCTGGTGCTTGGCGCGAAATTGGAGGGTGCCAGAGTGTCACCAGAGGACTGGGAAGGAATTCTTTCAGTAGAAGTTTTGCCCGCATTCTCAAAGTTGAGGACACTTGAGTTGTCATCAGATGATTTGACTTGCTTGGAAGGTTTTGAAAAGGGAGGAATGAAAGAGGTAAGCTTTTCAGATCCGGAGGATGGAATGGACACGTGAGAAACGCAAGAGAATTCAAGAAAGGAGACATTTTTAGTTTCAATCATCCTTTCAACCAAATTGATAATTCTGTAAGACAGGAGATCAGAGTTGTAACCAATGAGACAACCTCTTTTTCCAGGAGGGTCAAGTTTTCCCCTGAAGGATTTTGGCTGGATGAGGTATGATACCGGGTTGCCTATTGGATGAAAGTAGGATAGCCCAAGGGACCACTTCTTGAATAGCTCAAATGGGGACTTCTTTTCCTTAAAGTAGGGAATTTTATTAATAGTTGGATTAGATGAAAAGACTAATTTTTTCCAGAAATTGGAAGGAAACCCTGAGTTGTAGATGATGGTTCTCAGTGATTCAAGAATAGTTCTATAGAATTGTTTCGCTAGGCTTTTCTGCTAGGGGGTGTAGGGGTCAGATACACATTGTTTGATGTGGTTCTTGCTGCAGAAATCAGTCATTTGGTGGTTAACAAATTCATTGCTGTGGTCAGAGTGAATGATGGAGGTGTAGTAGCCAAGTTGTTTTGCTTCCAGCTCTAAGCAACTGATCTTTTTTGAAGGAATATTGTCCTTACTCTTCATAGGTAAGGCAGCACAGTACCTGGAGTAGGAGTCAACCACAGTGAGTAAATACTGTTAAGATTAAGATCTGGCGAGTTGGGATCAGGGACGAGCAAGAGACACGGAGATTAGAGAGAGAAGGATCAACCTGGGGAATAGAACAGGAGGGACTGAACTCAGGGTGTGTAAGTTGAGATGATAATGAGAATCAGTGCTTGATTTCAAGTATGAGAAGGAGCAGTTTAAGTAGTGACAACTAGAGAACCCACAAAAGTGGGTCTGATCAGATGGCAGAAGCATATTCATCAGAGAGGTCCAGGAGAAGCGGGACCCAAGACAATTCAAAGAAAGGAGAAAACACTGGAAACACAAGTCTGGACATGGACAGGACAGAAGGCCTGAAGTCACAACAGTGAAATACACAAGACAAGATTAAAAACACCAAGATAACAGATCAATCCACAACCAGAGAGTAATAAACAGCAACAACACTGAGAGATCAACTGGAGATTGTAACCTGGTAAAACTATCAACCATACATAGCAAGTACTCTAAGGCTTGTAAGATGAGGTTGTAATAGATGAGAAAGATAGAGTGGGAATTATACGGATGGAAGATTAAGATCAAACAGATTCACTATCTCAACACTATCTCAACAAATACCTATGACCAGCGGAAGGAGTGGGTAGGGGACCAATGGTGTCAAGGTGAACTTCTTCAAATGCTCTATTGGCTCTAGATGATTGATCCTTGAAGGAGGCGCAAGTAATTTTTGGCAAGGAGCAGGATTGTCATTGAATTTCATCTTTGAAAGGTATTTTCAATTTGTGTTGGATTCAATGATAAATTATGTGACCAAGAGATTTTGAAGAATCTCTGCAGAGGACAGATGAGATGTGCATGTAGGAGTAGACTGGTGATTCAGATAGTGAATATGGTTGTAATAGAATCTATTGCAAAGTTCTTGAGAATCTCTCTTGATTTAGAAGTGATGAGAGTGGAAAGAAACATCAAAATTGTCAAGGATAAGAAGATGAAGTGAGAGAAGATTTGCTAAGATTTCTGGAAAAAACAGAACATTGCTTAGAAGTATAGAAGAGAAGGGGGAGGAAATTTTGATAGATCCAATCCCTTTTATCTGAAGTCTGCCAAGTCCACAGCTTGTATTCACTGATCCTTAGTACTTGCTGTCTAGGAATTCAAAGAGAGTTTGATCAGCCATCATATGGTGGGAGGAGCCAGAGTCAAGAATAAAGTGAAGAGGATCAGAATTTGAAGTGTATGACAAAAAGCGGACAATATTGCTTCCTTCTTGATCCAAAGTTTGTGTCAGCGCTCTGATACCAGGAACCTTTCAGTCCTTTAGCTACAGAGAGTGATAAAAATACTGGAATAATTATTATCATTATTATTCCAAAAATAAACGCTTAGAAGATCAAATAAATGATATAATTAGAGCATTTGCAAGGTTTAATTGGTTTGGTAATGAATGGTTTTCAATATGATATAAAAGAGGTGCCACAGTATTATACTACTGGTTATCTTTACAGGCTAGCAACCTCTCTTCAAGGGGCCTCCTTAGGCAGTTTAAGAACCTTGGAATGAAGATGGGTGCCTTAGAAAGGACTTATTCCACTAATGGCCGGGCGTAACAGAACCAATGGCCAAGAGAGGAAGGGAATCACTCACTCTGAGCTTTTTTACCACAAGAATCCTGAAATAATTGGAATGGTTTCAGAGCAGATGGGGTGGATTGCTTGACTATACTTCAAGGGTTGATTGGTTAATAAGAATAAATAATACTACTACAGACTAAGTCATAAATCACTTGCTTATCTTCATATAAGCACTTGATTAACAATGACACGGTGTCTGATTGATAATAATAATTCCTGGTAAACTGATTAACTAATTCTGGAATATTGGATCCAAAGAGGTCTGTATAAATACCTTTTTGGGGTGATTTTGAGTTTCTCAGGGCACGTAGAGAGGGTTCTGCTCGTGGGCTGAGGCTGGCAAGCCAGTCAGGGAAAGATTGGCACTTCCATCTGGTGCTGTCAATCAGCTGACCTTAGATCTGCTGGATTTCTGTACTGTTTTAGCCACAGGATCTGTTAATCTGTTACGGTGTAAATTTGATCATTCTGTACTCATCCTTCATTTGTACTATTGGTATTACTTTCAAGCGGGAAAATGTGGATGTTTACTGATTTTCCATCATCTGCTGATCACGTAGATAATTTATAATAATTTTTATGAACACTCCTTGTAGTGTTTTGTGGTCTTCAAAGATCAGGGTCAGTGATTTATTTGGTAATCCTTGATCTTTGATTTATTACTAAAAAATTTTCTAAACTTAATTTTCATTAATTTTATTTAAGTTATGATCTTTTTAGATTATTAGTAATGCATATGTCAATTTGTTACATATGCTAGGCAACTCTAACTAGGTTGTAGCTCTTCTGAGCGGTACCTGGTTGTCAGATTAGTCACAACTCATCCAGACAGGGGGATCAGTTAGTACAGATGTGCGGGGGGTAGAATTTGCTGCGTGCGCGGCAGAATTAGCTGCAAGCGGGTCTCTAGTACGCGGGAATCTGCTGCTATGATTACGTAGGGATATTTAATGATGTGGGGCTGCGCGCGGGAATTGTGAAATAACACATTTCCGCGTGTAACTCCTAAAATATACACAACACCTCAATTCTGAGTGAATTTTAGGTCTAAACCCTATATGTGACAACACGTGTGAAATTTTAGAATGGCCAGAAGGTGCCATACTGGTGTTGTAATTTTCAGTACTTTTCTTTTTAATTATTTTAAAAATGTAAGGCCTTGCAATTCAAGGGTGGGGTCAGTGAGTGACCCTACCTAATTTTGGGTGAGGCATCCATTTCTTGAATAATATTTATGGATTTCACACTCCTTCTTTTTTTAATTGAGATATTCTTATTTTTCATAGTTTTGTATTGCTATTGACAGGTTGCTCTGTACATAGTAGCAAGCTGACAGATTGGGAACGCAGGTGGGGGCAGAGCATCCAACATTTGTGTTTGGTATGGTTTTCCATTGGAGTATGCTTCCTTGGCTTGCATTTCCTCTTTACCTCAGTGTAAAGAGAATGAGATGAGCTTCTTTGTGAAGACCATTAGCCATCTTCTGCTTGTTGAGATGTATCCTTAAGTGATCAAGGACAGCCTCCAGAGTAATTTCCAACTCAAACGCCAAGTGCATGATTGATTGTTGGATGGGCTTCATTGCAGGGGTAGATGGCATTTTATCAATGATCATATATGCAAGTATATTGGTGGGAAGTATAATTCCTATCTCCTGAATACAAGTGATGCCAGTTTTGATCTCAGTTATAAAGAGCTGAATATTGGACTCATCAAAAGTTATGGTTTCCAAGTTTTGGTAGACTTGGGCTCAATTAGCAGTTTTAGATGAAATAAAGTGCTTCAGGAGATTGTTCCATATGGCTTTTTCATTTCTTCATTAGCAACATAGATGATATTGGATTGAAAACTGGGTGACAATTTGGATATGATCATAGAGGTAAGAATGGAGTTTTCATCTGGTTCCAGATCTTTGGAGAAGGCCATGAGTTCCTTTAGTTTTTCCAGATTAAGTAGAGATTGCATTTGAGTTCTCCAGATTGTAAAGTTGTCCTTGGTGAGTAGGGAAATAGCCTCAATAGTATTCATGAGAATTGTGGGGTTTATAGAGTCCATAGCAGCCTGGTTCTAAGCTCAAATTTGACTTTTAATTTTGATAGAAATAATGAAATTTCTGTAATAAAGAGTAGGAAGTAGAACCAGACTAACAGGATTCCAGAGATAATATCAACACAAGAGAGAAATAAACAGAACAATAGAGAGAAGCCAAAATTATCTGTAACACACCCAAAAAGCTGGTCTGAGAGATGGACTGATGGACTGATAAAGGACAGATGAGGAGCTGGAAAGATTGTGTTCTGACAACAATAGGAGTGACAGAATCGATAAAGATGTGTTGAGTAATTGAGATACAACAAGAGGAAGGAAACAGGGTTGATGACAGAGTTGAGATAAATCCTGATTTGCTCTTTCTCACCAAATAGAACAAGGACCCAAAGTCAGAGGTTTAGAAAAATAGTTTGAGTACTCCTGGAGTAATTGTTAGTCAATAAAATTCAATAGCATCAAGTGTTGAGGAAAGCAGTTGATGGTTTAAATTAGAAGAAAATTAAATTTAGAGGAGAATGGAAAAAGATAAAGGAAGATAGGAAAATTGGAGAATCAAAGGCACCAGGATGGGGTTGGAGGCAAGAAGGTTGTAGAACATTACAAGAGGCCCCTGGTTGACCATTCAAGGTTGTTAATATTTCATGATCATTGGCAGTGGAGAGTTGTGACAGGCAGGGAACAGAGAGTTCTGAAGCGCGTCAAAAATTATTGTGACAGCCGAATTTAAGTGATTTAAGCAGAGAATCAAAAACATTCCTGTTCTCATCTCTTTCCTTACATTTCTCAGCACATTATTTGAAAATCAATTTTTTATTTCATTTCCTTCTATTTCAAACAGTAATTCTCTCTTTAATTAAAACATTAAAAAATAATCTATGTATAACAAATAAAAATTCAAATAAAACTTGTTACAAATTTCTTTTTACCTCTTCTTCCACATTTTCCCAATTCTTTTTTAATTCCGCCATTATCTCCTTAAACTCTTCCAAATACTCATTGCTTATTAGGCTAGAAATCCTTTGCATCAAGCACACTTGTACAACCAATGCCTCCTTGAAGACCTCTTCACACTTTGAAATACAAGTCCTCTTCCGCCTGGCATTCCATTTGTCTTTTTCCATCATCACCTCATGATGCCTCTTCCCCCAAACTCTTGACAAACCTTTGCCAATATTGCCAGTCAACCGCCTTGCATCAGTTTTGATTGGGACCACAACCCACACCTTTGACACCTTTTCTTGGCCCTCCATTCCATTCCCTTCTGTTCCCTCTCTTCCATTTTGTTCTGTCCCATCTCCCCTGTTTCCAATTTCCTCTCCTTCCTTCCTATTCCTTTCAGTTCCTTCTGCTTGTGTTTCCTCCATTTCTTGTTCTCCTCCCACTTTCACTTCCCCTGAAAATTTCTCTTCACCTTGCACCTTGGTTCCTTGGTTCATCTCAAACTCTGTTGGCAGTCCAAAGTAAGGCAGAGGTGGTGTTGGCGTACTAGTAGTATAGCATAAAAACCATGGTAACACTAGAAAAAATTCATTTCATTAACATCCCCTCATTATATTAGTCATTAGTCAATTTCTCACCTGCTGTTTGCACCCCAAGGAACTCTATCTCTGGCACTGGCAGTATATGATAATTAACCCAAGAATCCGCCCTAAAACTTTGAACTTTGCTTTGTGGCGCCTCAGATACCTCCATCAACAGTTTGCTATTTATAGTGAACAAACAAGCCACCTTTTGGAGTGAAAATGGCTTGCATTTTTGAACACCACAAGAGGCAGTACTGGGAACACAACACTTTTTTTGGCAAAGGCAGTTGTCGCAATGGCAAGAAGATGATGGCATGATATTAATTATTAAAATTTATTAAAGAGTTTACTATTGAGTAACAATATATAAGGGGCCTTCTTCAAGGAAAGTATTAGACTTGGATTCAATGGAAATTCATCAAAACGCTTGTAGGAGCTTGCGACTTCATACCCAGGGAACCGTCATTCTCCAGATTTAAGGGTTATTGTTTCCTCACTTTTTGATATACCCTTCCCATCAGTACCATCTACCTCAGTCTTAAGCATGACAAACATTAATTCACACTGTCAATAGTGCAATCTGCTTACTACCTTTAGCTTGTGCAATGACCTTCCAATCTTGGAGACTCAATCTATACCTGAAACACCTTGCAGTTGGTCAACCATCCATTTTGACATTGCTGCATCTCTCCCTGGGTATCTCAGCCCTTGGACTTCCATTCTTGGTTATGCTACTCTTTTGGCTTGCACAATCATTAAACCACATCAATTGTATAGTTCTATCTTTGGACTAATTCCCTTCCGTGCATTTTCACCTCTGTTACTACTTTTGTTCATTTGCAGTTTCATCTCATGTCATTCCTTCATTCATTTCATTTAATAGGGTACATACTTGCACATTCTTCTTATCTTGCACCCACGCTATGACTCCAGAGATGTTGTGTTGTTCAATTTCATCTTCCCTTTCCATCCCTGTCATCCCTGTATCACTCTCTCTAGCTGTAGAAGACTTTCCGTCAGGTTGTATCTAGTCACTCCAGATTACCTTATAAGGACTCACTCCTTGCCTGCAAATTGTTTCCTAAGTTAGTTAATTTCATACGTTCTACGCTTTGCTAAGGAAAGACCATCAAATTGGTCCTTGCCTTAGTTTCATCTCTAAAGAACAACTCCATCCCTCTTGCTACTTGCCATTGATCATATTGTGCAGTTAGCACCTTGTTACCTTGCACTTGTCCTTGCGCTCAAAATTGCCTAAAGATCCCCTTCAGTACATGGGGCGGTTGTGTGACATAAACTTAGTAATTTAGTTAGTAGCATAGTCGTTGTGTTGCATTGTGAGAAAATTTATATCTCTTTGCCCATTGAAACTACCAAAAAATCACAAAATAATGTATTGAGTTGGTGAGTAAAGTCATTCCTGGGGTCAAGAATAAACTCTAGATCTCCATTATCTAGGTGATTCAGTAATTTTAAAATCCAATGAATTTTTTTTCAAAAATGCAATAAAATCCAAAGAGGAATTTTATACTCTTAGTAAAAAATTAACCTCATATTTGTGCAGATTATTCCACAAGCTTTTAGAAATTTTCAAAGCTTCCTAGGATTCTTTCCTTCAAAATACTCTGGAAAGTTTAAAGAGAGGTTCAGAAACTCAGGTGTTATTAGTTTGTCTAAAGGCTTGCATGATTGATTCCTGATTTCTTTTTTAAATTTCTGAAAGATAGAAAGGGAAGTTTATTAGAAGAGTTTTGATGGCTCAGATAGTGATCCAATACTTTAAAATTCTGAGTGACTTCAGTGGATTGATCAAAGTTCTGACTGATTTTGGAAGCTGCTGAACCACAAAGAATTTTAAAATCTAAAATAGACTCCTTTTCCTTTTCTTCTTATTAATCTGCCTCATCAGGAAGAGTAACCAATCTAGGTTCAAAATAGGGCTATTCTAAACCATGATGGCCTTTCTCTGAAAATTGAACCACCCCCCTTTGCAAATCAGAATCATTGTTTGGAGGAATAGTGGCAATTTAAACCCTTGGAACAGGCTCCATCATTCTAGTATCCATGGAAGTGGAAGTGGTTTATACCTGGACAGGAAATTTCCAAATATTCCTACTCCCAGTCCTACAAAACCAAGGGCTTGAAGCATCTATTTCATCTTTCATGTCTCTTATGCTGAAATTCAAAGTAACTCTGTTAACATGATTTAATCAATCAATTCTAACAGAAATTCTACTTCCAAGAAGAAGTGGCAAAAAATTATGAAGATTGCCTTTAAAAATAAAATTTAGTCAGCCAGTCAATTGCAACAAAGCCCCAGGTTTCAAACCACTGAATCATCAAACCATCAAAAGTTCCAAATTTGCTTTCAAGCATTTCTTTTTTTCAGTTTTTTTGGATAGTTACGGATTCATAATATGTTTTCCAATTGGAAACAAATATGTATAGAGACTCATGTAAAAAATCAATCTATTTTGATCAAAGTGATCCATCCATAGTCTTGTAAAAAAAGCAACATTACTTTTCAATAGATCCAAGATAATTTATTTTAGAAGTTGAGAGCATTCAAACCATAAATTTTATGGATTGACCTTTTCCAAGCAGAGGATGTATTTGAATTGAGGTAAAGTGGATGGTAAACTAATTTTGATCTTGTAAAACTATTTTTGAGAAGAGATTAGATGAATTTCACAATGGCTGCAACACAAAAGTTGCAATTGGCACTAGATGCTGTACTCACAATAACTCAGACAAATCTTGAGTTGATTGGTGTTTAAAAGATGGTACCCAGTTCTTGTAAGGTGGGTACCCCAGAGATCAAGGAGCTCAGAATGATTTTTAATATCAACTCAGGTGCTTAATGGAACTTGATGTTTGGATCAAGACGCTTTTTGTTTTCTGATGAAAAGGTGCTTTGCATGGTCCAACTCCAACCTTGAAATTTCAATCGTAGTCAGAACCCAAAAAACATCCAGGAGCCCGCGCCCTTTTTGGTCTCTTGGTTTGGCTACCCTGAACCCCTGATGGACACAATTCTTTAGCGGGTGGGAAGGCCTGATGGGTAAGCCAGAGACAGATCGGGTGTAAACACCAGACGATTGAGACGGAGAAAGCGATTGGATACCTACGTATCTCATCAAGTATCCGCCAGACAAAGTCTTGGCAAAGTGTAAATAGGCTCACAGACTCCATGGTCAATAAAATGAAAAATAAAAAGTATAGATTGAATCATGAAAGCCAACACGCAAACAACATCAATCACATTTACTATACATAAAGAGACAAACAAAAGTAAAGAACTGAGAAATGTTATTATGGCAAAACTCGACTAGAGAATCAACGGCGTTTCGCCAGGAAGTTGACGCAAGAAGATCTAAAGGAAGATAAATAATCAAAAACAAGATCAGAGAAAAGTAATGTAAAGCAAAGGCCTCTTCAGTATTTGAATAGGAGCTGACCTTCCCGGTTCCAGGTCATAAATATCCAACTTGCACAGCTTGCTGGCATCCAAATTACACATGTCCCAAGAACTTTTGGGGAAAAAGACGGAATTTATTAAGTTAGCATATGCACTGGACTGAAAGAAAAAACGCAAATTTAACTTACCTCGTACATCCGAGTCGGAAGGTGTGCAGAACTTCAGCTCTCTAGGCGGCTTGACCTGAGCCAAAACTATGAGCAATGCCAAACAAGCACGAAGGCGAAGGTCAGTCGCTAAAATAAAAGCAGTCGTTCAGTACCAAGAAGGATTGGCAAAAGTACCTCGTTTACTTCCCGCTATAAATTTTCTTAATGAAACCTATCAAAGCAGTGGGAACGGACCTGTCACTAATTTGCAGTTCAGATTGAGGTGTAATGTTTATATTTTGAAGAAACCAACCAAGAACAGCGGAAGCTAGACTCACCTCGCATGACAAGCCAAAATTGAAGATACACAAATTGGATACAAACAAACAAGAAAAAAAAAGCAATCCCCGTGACGAGAAGTAAGGAGTTCAAGTCCCAACGTCATCTGAGTCATCGGCGAGTATTTCCTCCAAGTCTGTAAGGAGTTTGTCCAAGTTTGAACGAACGGCCTGGGAGGTGGATGAACCTTGGGGTGGGGGTGATGGCGGCGGTTGGAATACATGTGATTCAACGATCATTCCCCGACGGCGAATTGAGCGGTCTGGTGGTGGCGGGGATGGGACCATTGAGGGGAGTTTGGGACGGCGGGAGATGGCACCCCTTCGAGTAAAGGCCAAACCATCGGAAGCTTGGATCGCCGCACCCATGCTTTGGAAGCGAACTGCACGACGGCTAGATATTAAAAGTTCATTCACAGGAGCGATGAAGCCATCAAATTTGAGAACATCACAACATTGGTTCATCCAATCAGAAAGGGAATGAATTAAAAAAAAAGGTAGAGGCAAGGCGATTTTTGATAGAGTATTTGCGGATAACTTACCCCACCGTATATGAAGGTGAAACCACAGGGCTTTTGCTGGAGGAGGGTGATCCAACAATGCCAGCGGTTTTGATCACCAAAATAGGGCTTTCGACCGAGGTGAGTTGGGTGTCCAACGAGTTCCCAGTCAGACTACGTTTCAGGGGGCCACGGACCGGGAGTGTCAAGTTAATGGGAGAGGAGAGGCCATTAACGCGGCTAAGGCCGGATTCGTAAAGGTAATAGTCCGGGTTGTCCGGCACGAAAACCTCCTGAACTGGGGACTGGAGGCCTCCATCGACGGCCGGGGAGTCAAGGGCAAGGTCCTCTGGCCTTCCGGCACAGTGGAAGGATTCGTCAGAGTCCGAATCACTCCCACGGAACTTCGCCTTCGCCTTGAGAGCACGCATCTTGGCGGGATCGATCAAAAAACAAAGATGAAAAGACTACGATCCTGATGCTGATGCCAATGGGGATGGAAGCCTGCTGCTGGGCCAGGACATGAGTCCTTAAATATTAAGCAATTGCTGGGCATCAAGCAAATGCTGAGCCAATGGCCAGTGATTGCGACTCAGCGATCATGACCTGCGGCTGCCCTTTGCGCGTACTTGCAATAGGGTTTTACTGGACTCTGGAGAAGGCATTGCAACTCTGCTGTATCTTAAAGCTGAGCCGTTTGGTGATTGTTCAATTGAACGACTGAGACGCGTCCTTGCTGATCTATGTTTGCGCCTAACGCGCTGAAAGGATTTACAGACACGATTTCAATAGGGAGTCTTCCAAAAGCCGCCCTGCTAGGCTGCTGAACAGGTTAACGGTGAAGTGGATGATGCTCAGCAGTTATTTACAATGCATGAACACGACCATTGTGTGGGCCGCTCAACTTGATTGAGTCGCCTGAGCATAGTACAGAGATGTACTTGTGTAAAGAAACAAAGACGCACCGCAGCTGGGCATAGCCCGCGTGATTTACTTAGGGTCGAGCACCATCCGTTCTCGGGGCTCTCAACAATTGTGTTGATTATTGTCAACATATTGACCTTGGCGGTTGTTGTCACATATGGCACAAATGTTGAGCTTGCCGCGTCCTAAATTATTGAGCACTTGGCGCGTAGCAGCCTATGGCAGGTGGGGAGTGTTTAAAATGTGACATGGAACCGCGCCCCTCAAGAGCCTGGGGGTTGTAACAGGTTATTCCACTTTTGTCAATCGAGGAATCCAGTACTGGCGCTTGCTTGCTGATCAACTTGGGGAATCTTCCAACATCTGCTCTAACAGGAGATTGAAAACAATCCGGGCTTGCGTATCATTGACTGGGCAGAATCTTGGATAGGTATTTAGTTAATCCATTTTTACAAGGAAATAATCCATGTTGTTAGACCTGCATTCAAATATCACGAGGCACAAAATTAGCTCCAATCAAATCTTAAAGACCAGACTCTTTCTTGAAAACAACCTCCACCCGTTGTTAGCTTTAGCTCATGCCAGGCTACTCGGTCCACCTGATGAACTCAAGCATAAGTAAAATCAAGAGATCGGATTCTCCTACTCCTCCAGAGGAATCCAAGTGACTATTGCTTAATCAAATAGTTCATGAAGGCTCTACATTGATTATTTCAATCTGATTGATGGATGGTAAAAGCCGTCCACGAATTTTCACTATCGGGTGACTCGATGACTTGCAAGTGTATCTTCAAAGGCTTTTGTGAAACGCTTTCATGACTGACTGGCGCACATTCTCCAGCCCACACGTTGAGGCTGCTTTGTGAAGCCATCCAAGGAGGTCTTAGAATCTTGAGGGGATCGCAGGATCAAAGGTCGAATTCCAAGCTTTGTAGACAAATAGCTTTACAAAAAGTAATGTTGATCAGGAGCGCCAGATCATTCATAGCATCTAATATTCCGAAATTCCTTGAATATCATAGCAAGCTGGGGGCCATCTAGGCGCACCCCAATATATTTGCGATGATCAACTTGCTAATGCCGAAATTTCATATTGCGTGAAGACCTGTGACACTTGCCCGTTTGCTCATCCTTCTGCAGCCATTCCCTTGTCTCGTTGTAAAGAACATCAGCCTTTTGTTAGAAAGTCCGATGGGATTGATTGTAGAACTAGCTGATCGATCAGCTTGGCTTGACATGTAGGACACAAACAATTGGTCAGTTCGATTTCTATTTTGGGTTCGTAGCTGTTTGGGTATAAACTTGTATTGAATCAGCTAACCTGGATGTGTCGCAATCCTAGCAGCCTAGTAGAAAACATAGGCAGGGGACATCTGGCAATATTGCTCGTTGGCTTTGCAAAAGAGCCATGCCTTGAATATGGTAATCTCGCAAGCATTGTAGTTCTTGAATCAGCTAGTATACCAATTGCTTTTGCGCGGTCTGACAGTAAGTTGCACTTTTCCCTCTTAGAGAGGCTGACGGAAAGTCCCAGCTGGTGCGCGAGGGAAAGAAAGTAGGGCATGCAATGTTTTCCAAACTGGAAATGATTAAATTCCTTCTCAAGCAAAGCCAAATTTCGATAAAATCTTGCAGGCCACCTCCAATGAGGCGCATGGTCGAGCATCAGAAGCAGTAAGTGACGACGGAATAGTTATTCCCGGTAATAGCTAGAACAAGGAAAACTATTATAGAATCGTAACCAAGTCATCAATGTCAATTACATCCTGTCACAAGGTGTGTTAAGCCAAATATTTTTTTGTGTTTTTACTGAACTGACGCTTGAGTTGGAGGCCGGATAGTTAAAGTACAGGGTATCAGATGGATGGATGCTATCAATCCTACACCGTCTTTTGTCCAGCCAACCAGGTTGCCTGACCAATGGCATCATCAATCAACTCACGGAACGACGAGTGACAAATGAAATGCGACCTATGAAAGACTGTTTCTCACAGACTAGTCACCCACCAGAGCTAGAGCTATCTGCTCCGAATCTTGTGCTTGCAAACGGCTAGTGCGCAATACCAGAATGATGCTATGCAAAGCAATTTCTTCATGGGAATGCCTTGCTGTGAGGATTCTGGCGAAGCTGGCGAGAGATTTGGGGAATACGCGTCGCCAGTTGAATTCCAGGAAGGTTTTGATTTTCGTCCGTGGCACTGAAACCCCCAGGTGGTCCCGAATTGCTGTTGGTTTTCATACGATCATGAGATGTTTCGCCTGTGATCGGTTTTGTCGAGTAATACTTAATGTGTCGGTTAAACAATCCCATCAATCAGTAACCCATGGTTGTACGGCAGTGAAAGAGGCTCTTACAAATAAACCACTGGGCAATTTCCTGGAAAGAAAGCATAGAGGCGCTCTATCATCAAGCAAGAGGAAATAAACGCATCAGTCAATCGGCATTAGGAATACAACCAGTAAATCAAACACGGACCGAATCGGTACCTAGTGAGCAGAATAGCTGAGCAGACGCCTCATTGAAGAACCGAATGATTGATGAGGTCTCGGGTGTTGTTTGAGGATAGGCCTCTTTGAGACCTTTGAGCTTGCTACCAGAACTTTCATCAGCGGGGTCTGGGTTTGGAGGCATTGTCTTCAAGGCTCTATTGATGTTTCAATCGTTGGAATATTCTTGAGTTGTATGGTATGTAGTCGCTCAGATTCCAGCTGTCCTCGATACCGACGCCATCCAGTTGTTGACATGCGCGCTTAACTGTGGACACGACATATGGATATATAAATACTTACTTATTTAGACGTACACTGTCTTATTCAACAGTTCCACTTCAATTTGGGGCATGATGTCGTCCTTGCTCCTTGTCCCTCAGTGCACTCACCTCCACCCAAGAAAGCGTCTGCTCCTGATCCCAAGGAAACGATAATCATGAAAATTGATGTAGATATAGTACAAGAGTTCAAGTAGGAAATCTAACATTATTTGAACAAAATTTATTAATTTGTGATAATCATAAAAATCTATGTAGATATAGTAAAATCATAAAACTTTCCCTTATCCTACTTGCTCAGGAACACGGCAATTCCCGGGACAACCGCATGGTAATCTGGGAATATTTTATAAACAGCGGGACTTGAAACTTGAAACTAACTCACTGGAAATATATGTAGATAAGGGAAAAAGTGAAATTGTTTATGCCCTTTTCTTAACTAAAAATATGTCCCTTACAAGTCTGGCTAATGAGATAGAGAGTTTCTTCTTTCCAATTTATCCACCAAGGTGCTTTTTTAGATATTTCTTCAGTTCTGTCACTTAAAAATTGTTGCAAAAAACAAGTTCAATGACACTCTTGAAGAATATTCTTACAATGCTTTGGAGGGCTATGGTGTCTATTTACAGACCTTCACTCCCATCTTGACCAGATTTGGTATAATGGACACAAATGAAGCCAAGGGGATCAACTCAGTGATTGAGTAAATGTAATCAATCTACTCTTTCTACAACCAAACAGATAAAATATTTGGGAAAAATCAAAACATCACCCCTTTAGCCAACTTTGATTCACAGAGATCAAAGTCCATCAATGCTCAGGAGATGGCTACAAGTCTTCAACCTGTTGATTGCTATCATGAGGAGCCCCTCAAACCCCTTAAATTACCAGAATTTGATATAAAAGGACAATTCTAAATCTTCATTAGCACCAATCCAATCTACTCCAGTTTTTTTAATGAAGTGGAATGCTTCTTTGTATTAATTATTGCCTCTTTGCATCCATCACATCCCAGCTTGGATCAAGTCAATGAGTTTTTCAACCTTCAGGAAGATGATCAAAATCCACAAATTCCCCTTCAACTACCCAAATCCCCCATACAATTCCATATCATCAGCTGAAAAATTCCAACACATGCTATGATGTTCCTCCATATAGATTTAGTCCAAGTGCAAAAAATAACAATGGTTTAATCAAAAAATCAACAACCTGCATCACAATCACAAAGACCATGTAAATCTATCATCTATAAATATAAAAATGTTAGTTTTTTGAGGGTTGGAAAATAACAATGTTGACCATGTTCAGAAGCCATTCAGTAGGCAGTGTTTTCCTCTGCAATCTTAGCCACAAGTTGGATGTGGACCAGGTATCCACCTCACTCAAGCTTTTGCACCAGGCAAAAGGCTTCCCACACCTCACCCAGTTTCAAGGTCCTTGGGTTTGTATTCATTTACCAATGTCATCTGACATGCAACTCTTGCATCCAATTCAGTCCACTTCTTTTTTTTTTTCATTCCACTTTATTTTTTTTTCAGTCCACTTTTTTTTCAAAAAAAAGTCTTTTTTTCAAAAAAAAATGTTACACATAAAATGATGTGTATACATATATTGTAAGGTTTCATACATTTCAACATTATATTTTTATGTATGGTCTGTAAAGTGCATCTGGGCACCCGTCCAAGTTTGACTTGGCATGTGCCCAGCGGAACTTGGATAGGTGCCCAGAGGGCTTGATTGGGTTGGGCTTCCAGGGGAAAAACTTGGAACCCGACAAAGCTCCTCTTGATGCAAATCAAAACTGATTGTGCTTGACCAACCAGCCTCTCTCTTTCTCCACAATCTTAAATAAAATCATCAAAAACCACCCATTGATCAAGATCATCTGATCCAACCATTGATTCAAACTTCAACCTCCTCCCCCTCATCTCTCATCTCTCATCCCAATCCCAAACTGATCCCTGCTCCATCCCTACAATCGCCTCCAATCAACCTTCATACATCCAGCTCTTCATCCCTTTCTCATTGTCAACCCCCTAGCTACTCCTTCATCTCTCAGCCCAGAATACCCAGCAATCCATTTCAGGATGACCTACTCCACAGAGCTCAACTCCTGGCTTTCAAAAATTGTGCACTCCAACTCAAGCAATCCATCAAACCTGAGGGATGTTTTTTTTTGAATATAAATACATCCTTCTTTGATTGATCTACATGAGATGCCTACTTGTTTCATGTTGAGATATATGTATCAGAGTGACTGGTAAGATAGGAATATTGTTTTGAAAATTCAAAACAACCAACTTGGATCAGTGCCAAAACAAGCTTTGAAAGGCGCCGGACTTACTTGGCCAGGTGAAATTTCTTTTCTAGGTGCCATGCACGCTTTAGCAGATTTTAGGAAAACTTGGGTCAGTGCCCAAACACACTTTACAGACCATATATAAGTTTTGGGTGATATATGTACTATATGAGGTTTGTGTGATCCTTGTACATATGTAAGGTTTGTGTTTATTTCTTTTTATGACTTTTCACCTACCCATTTTTATGTATGTAGAAGGTTTCTTTTAGGCTATCACACACATACAGGGCCAACACATTTCACAGTTCCAACAAATTTAACAAGGAAAACACATGTAACAAGGCCAAAAATGTAACAAGAACAAAACATGTAACAAGAAACAGTACAACACATGTAACAGCGACTGTAACAGAGGACAATGACCACACATGTGATGAAGACTAATCCCTCACTTGGTTCAATATTTTTTTGGGGGAATTTTCAATCTGTTTGAAACCCCTTCCATCCTACTTTGATTTGATTTACTTCCCCCCCAACCCAGGAATTACTGCCCTTTAGTTGTTTTCACTTAAAAATTTCATAAGGCTTTCTCACTTCCAAAATTAATCAAATAAAAGAAGGTCCTCCTCCCCTTAATTTGTTGTTCCAAATTTGCTACAATTTATTTACAATTGTGTTCAAAAGCAGTTATCCCACGCAAACTTCCTCATTGGAAATTCCTGGTTTGTTCCTTACAATCCTTACCTTTTGGCAAAGTACCAATGCCACATGAATGTTGAGATATGTGCAGGTATAGTTTTGATATTGGTGTTTCTGGCCATCAACAGTTTTCTTTGATCCAGATGAAGCCCCGGATGAATTCATTCACAACTTAAACACAGAAAAAACTATGCTCATATCATATTTCAAAAAAAATGCAATTAATGGCTTTGTAAGAAGAATAGAATATTCTTAATTTCCACAATTATTCAAATTCCATCCACTCAGAAAGGAATAAAGTCACTTTTGGGGCAGTTATTAAATTGGGATAATTTAAACTGCTCATCCTTCAGATTTATAAAGGTGGTTTCTCAGGATGTTATTTAATAAATCTGTTGGTGCTACTGCATTTGACAACATAAAGCAAATCAATGAAATTTCTTATGCAAATTTCAGAGCAGCTGATTTGGGCAAGGGTTTACTTGCGGGTGATCCTATTTTTTTTTTAGAAAAAAAAAAGCAAAAATTCAAGGAGGATATTCACCCTTTTGAACTAAGAAAGTTTTTTTGAATTCAATTTGCACTTTTTTGACCAGAAAAAACACTTTTCCTATGAAATTCTTGCTTCAATTTCAAAGTTGAAAATTCAATTCAATCTGGGATTACAGATCAAAGAGGTCTCAAAACTGAAATATTAAAATCAATTGACCCAATTATATTTCAAAAATGTGTAACAACTATTGAATAAGATTTTCCTGATTTTTTATGATTTGATCAAACAATGGAGTTCAAAATAATTAACAGGAACTGTATCTTTTCTGAAGAAAAAAATACTTCTATGAATAAAGCAGATTTTAAAAAAAATCTTTAATTTTACAGTCAACATAAGCATATATTTGACCTCATAGTAAATGCATGCAGTTCCTCTCAGCCCTCTTAGTTCTTTTTTTATGGCCCGGTAGGTCAGGAAAAACCTTTTTGTATAAATGCTTGCTGGATTCTATCAGATAAACATGTAGAATTCCTATCAAATTTTCTGGAACTGGAATAGCTGCCATGAATCTACCAAATGAAAGAACCATTCATCTCACCTTTGGAATTCCCTTGGAGATCAAAAATCTTTTTCAAAAATATCAAAGCATTCTAAAAAGGATGAATATCTCAAAAGATCTTATTTTATAATCTGAGATGACGCACGTATGACTCATAGGCATTCTATTTAGTTGCTTGACAGACCACTTCAAGATTTAATGGATTATAATATACCTTTTGAAGGAAAATTAAGGGTTATTGGTGGTGAATTTAGGAAAAATTTGTATTTTTTTTCAAAATTTGAAACATCCTCAAATAGTTAATACAATTTTGGTAAATTCTGCATGCTGGTTATATTTTCAAGTTTTGCAAATTGCTTCAAATTTGTGTGTTTTAGGTGATCCTGATTTGAAAAATTCTTTGATTTCTTTTGGGGATTGTCTAAATTTCTATATGCTTCAAATAGAGTACTTCTCCCTCAGCACATGATGATTGATGAAAATAAGGAATATCATTCTTTAGAAACATTAATCAATATTTTCTTCCCAAAATTTAAAAGTCAATACCTTGGTACCAGTAAGCTAATGTATTTTTTTCTCTATGTTTCAAAAACCACTCAGTATACAAGATAAATTGATCACTTGTGACTTCACTTCCTGAAAATGAGGAGAACAATTTCATGAATATTTAATCAAGCCATTATTCTTTTAAAGATTTAATTCAAAATATTTACTAAAAAGAGTTCCTCAATTCATGATTTATTGCAAACTTTCCTGATCAGGAATTAAATAAGAAAGTGGGTGCCCTAATAATCATTTTGAGGAATGTGGACCATAATGTTTATATTTGAAATCAAATTTGATTGATTGTTTTCAGATGGGGAACAGAGATGATATTTTCCAAGATAGCTACAGGTGATTTATTAATTAGGAAAAGTGGTGGTCATTCCATGTGTGATCTTGATTTCTGAACCAGGTGAATATTTTCTCCCATTAAAAATGATTTCAAAGCAGTTCTGGTCAATTTGAAATTCTCATTCAAAAATAAAAAATCACCAGTTTATACAATTTCTAATATTGAGATTTTTATTGTAGATCCAGTTTTAACCAATGGGAAGTTATAGTTTAGAATTTCAAGTTGTAGATCCAGAAATTTTTCAAAGGAAGTGGTGGCAAACTGATAACAATATTTCATTTGAAAATGGCAACATTTTTTTCTGTGAGGTTTTGAATCCCATTGACAACTGAAATTAAATACTGAAATTCCAATGATATATCATTTTTTTTACTTGCTAATCTTTTGAAATATTTGAAAAATTGTTCCTTTTATCATTTTTTTAATCCATTCCCCTGATTTACCACATTGAGAAAATATCCCATTTTTTCATGTTTTCCCCAATCTGGGGGTAATACACTGCAGTCAATTTTTTTAATCCATTCCCCATATTTCCAAATTGATTAAAATCATTCAAAAAAATATGTCATTTTTTATCACAATGTTTTTAATTCAATCCACTCCCCAAATTTGGGGGAAATACACTAGGGCAAATTTTTCTTAATCCATTTGCAAGATTTCCAACTTGATTAAAATTATCTAAAAAATATCCCATTTCTCATGCCAATTTCTATATCCAATCTATTCCCAACATTTGGGGGCAATATTGTTTTTTTAAATGAGTTTTAAAATTCTATATATCAAATAAACTTATTTATGTGAAATGTATATTGTTTTTGAGTTACTCCTATATCAATAAATTGAAATTTCTTTTTTGGCTTAGTCCTGATTTAATTGAAAATTAAAAATTAAATGCTTTTTTTTGGCTCAATAATGATTTAATTTGAAAATTAAAAAAAAAATTCCAACCAGCCCCCAATTTTTTCATTCATAATCCAAATTATCAAATCCAAATCAGCCCCAAATTTGGGGGAAATACTCTAGAAAAGAACATGGAATTCAGTGGCAGGTATGATTCAATTTTTCAAGATTACCTGAATTTGAAACCAAATCTCAGAACACCTCACTTTGATCTGGAACACAATCACCTACACAAACACCTGAACCTGGCATGGAAAATAACTAAAAAGAACCCTTAATCATGGTACAGATATCAACCCTGGTGAGAACCATTCCCACTCTGAAACTCAAACCTGAACAGTTAAAATTGTTGAGTCTTTTGGCAGTGCCACAGCTCACCTCAGTTGTTCCAAAATCAACACTGAATGCCACAAGGCCAACCTTCAAGCCCAAGGCTCAATTTCTCTCATCTTATTCTGAAAATCCAACCTATAATTACCAGGTATCCAGGCTGTCTCATATCATGATTAACTATCATCTTTCATTCCAAATATCAAGATAAGTCAGAATATCAAGGAAAATCATAAACCACCTATCTCATCCATCTTTAAAAAAACCAATAACAAGGCCTTCCAAAAGGCCTTTCCACTTTCCAAAAATTCTGAAAACCTCCTCTTTCTCATTCCTAGAAACTTGGACTATGAAGCTAGAAAATTTCTTCAAAATTCTTGTCCTCCTCTTGATTTCATCTTCTTATTTCTCTTATTTTGGGAGCTTGATACACTCTGCTGTTTCATCTTAGCTTTCTTTATTATACCTCTCTTTATTTTTTTCTCAAAATCATTCCTCTTTATTATTTTTTCTGCTCGCCCTTGTTCTCATTAGATCCTCTGCTTCCATTTTGTACTTGCTCTTGGTTTTTCACACAATCAAAATTCTCCCAGATTAACAGTTCAAACCAGCAAAAAATAAAACCAATAAAATCAAATATAAACAAAAGGAACCAACAATAAAGAAACAACTCTCATTCCCTTTCTTCAAGACACCTTCAACTACTTACTTGGAAATCCAGGATAAGCTCCTTCCTTAATTCCAAGAATCTCTTGGAAGTCACCACCAATGAACCACCAAAAATCCCAATTCCAAGATAAAAGGAGCACCTCAGTGGAGCTGCATGGACAATCACCTTTAAAATCAAAATTTGGGTTCCCAAAAATATTTTCAACTAAAAAAAAAACATAAAATCATTTGAAATATGTATGTTCCAAGATAAATGATGAATACCACAAGTCCACACCACAGGCCATTTTTAATGTATCACAGAAAGGGAATTCCATCAAGTTCAATGGATCATTGTCTGAATTCTCAGAAAAGATAAATATTTTTACTATGCATTTTGAATCACTAGGATATGTACAGTGTAAAACTTGCTGCATGAACCACCATCCTGTAAAATATGGAAAGGAAGAATCCAGGGATCACAACTCCACTCAAACTGGATAAGGCTGCTTGATTCTTGCCTCAAGATCTTCTTTAAAAAATCAATGAACTATAAAAGGATGATGAGGCCTCTGAATCCATTGGAAAAATAAATTTATCCACCTCTTTCCACATTCATGGACATAAAAGGGGCAGGCTACCTCCTAGTTGTAGAAATGGTAAACACAATACAGCCATCACCTCACACACCAAACATCATTCCCTGGCCATTGAATTTGAGCTCAGGCCTGCAAGGAAAAGAATATTGCAGGGCAACTATCATCATGTTTGAAAGAAGGGGCTTTCAACTGATTGAAAATCATAAAAAGACAACTCATCCAAGGAAAACTTCATCAAACCTGAATTTTTTGCCTTCACAACCACCACATGCTCATCACTCTCAATAATTCTTGGAAGTGTTGAAATCCATCATATGTTTGAAAATTAATTGTTTTTTCTGTTAAAACTTATCTTCTTCTATGCCTATTGGCACTGGAACGGGATAAAACACACTTTTTAGATGAAGAAATAGGCACAGTCAAGCTTGAAATTCTGTAAAACAGTACAATAATCTCCCAGAAGCCTTCTTTATTCCAGGACTGAGACACAATTTAATCTCACTTGGTAAGGTCTTAAAAAATCATCCAATGATTTAAGGAAAAAACAAAAAATAATTTTTACCCCTTTCTGAAAAAACTGATATTAATTTTGGCACATAAAATGGTATCTTTGAACTCAGCCCGGTATAATCTCCTTCTTGACAGGTACTTTGCATGAAAAGGGAAAATTAATTTCATTCTTTTCCTCAATCATTTTGTAAAACCTCTGTTACCCTTTAGATCATACACATTGGAATATGTTTACCTGTATCCCCAGAAAAAAATGGAGGTGCAAGGTATTTATTGAAGGTTGTTGATGAAGCCATAGGACACATCCACAAATTTATCAAGATCAAGAGGCAGATGGGAAATTCATTTGAACAATTCAAGGGTTTCAAGTTGCTTTTTGATAAAAAAACTGATTAAAAAACAAAGAATTTTTTAAGAAATGGATGCAGCGAATTCACAGTAAAACTAATGAAGAGATCCCTGGCCAGAAAAAGAATTCAGCACAAAATAATTCAAACTTACAATCTGCAACAAAATAGTATTTTCAAATGGGAAAACAAGACCATCATCATCATGACTCAATTCTGCCTCATAAAATACAGTCTCTCTATAAAAAGTTGGGGAGATGCTGAAAAGACAGCCATTCAGACAAAAAAATTTCTTCCATCCCTTTCTAAGTCAAAAATTCACCCTTTCAGTTAATTTTCAACAAAATACCAAACCAACTGTGTTTTAAGCTTTTGGGTGTCAATCCTTAACCCCAGTGCCTAATTGGCTTTGGCTGCAAAATTTTGATTCTGTCTCCTGGAAAGGAGTGCACCTTGGCTATTGAAAAATGTTTTGAAGGTACATTTTAGTTAAGTATAAAGATATCTGCGTCTTTGAGAGCAGAAATCATTGCTTCAACAAGTCAATCTTTCAATTTGAAAAGGCTCTGGAACTCATTCTTGATCACACCATATCCAAACTTCTGTCATTTTAAAAATACCCTCCTTCATATTTTTTAAGATAAGATGAGTAATTGAACCAGAAGCTCAGTAGAAAAAAAACCACTTTAAATCCATGAAAAATCCACAGATGTCAAAACAGAGTGATTTTATGCAATTTCAACAGTTTATTCTCCCCCAGTCAGATGTATTGTGTTAGGGGGTCCTGTAATTCTGCTCTCATCAAAGGTGAAATATCTGAGGATTAAATCTTAGGATATACTCTTTTCTCCAAGTTTATTCATGCAATTCTACCTAGTGCTGTTGACCCAAAAAATCACAAACAGGAAATCTCATCAGAATCCCATGTAGAATGCATGGATTCCAAAAGGCAATAAATCATTAAAATTGAAATGAACAATGTGTGGATTGAGAAATCACTCTGTGCCAAGGATCATCCAATTCCATTTTATTGGGCATTAAAACCAAACAGTAGAACCCAAAAAAATATAACTAAATGAAAAGTTTGCACCTGTGCTCAGGAGTTCAGCAAGACCCATGTGCTGAATTTTGAAAAATGCTATGCTCCCACTGGGAACCCTTTCTACCCAAACTTTATCATCTTTAATGAAATTAAAAATGATATATCTATTCAGCAGCCAGAAATTGAGTGTGCCTTTTTGACCTGCAAGCTTCCTGAAAAGGAAGAATAGAAGGCATCAAGAAATTCCTCCAGGGAGGATGTCTGGTTAAGGATGCTGAGGAATTAGTTTCCAGGAAGCCCATTATATTGCTTCAAAATCATTGAAGCAACCATAAATTCCTGAAGAAGTCTCTAAAGTGGCCCAGTATGATGATCTGAATTCTGAGGTTAAAACTAAAGTGGCTGATCAAGATATTACTGCTGTGTCTCATGAAAAAAAAATGATTCACTTACACTCAGGGTGGTGTAGAGACTGCTTTGGTATTGGGGATTAATTTAGCAAGTAGCTTGCTAGAAGTCTTTGAAGGGTATTTTAGTATTAATTTCAATCCTTTAGGGTAGTTGTAAACCAAGGGTTTTGTGACTTTCCTTCCCTTCTAAAAATGTAGTAATTCTGCCAAATAGTTTTTTTTAACTAATGGCTTGTTTCTTTAAGACTTAAAAATAGGGTGTATCAAAGTTAACCAAACCCGCCATTTTTTAATGGCAGGTTTCAACCCAAATCCGCCATTACAAACCCGCCATTACAAATTAAATAAAACCACTTATTTCACATCAGACGTCTCAAAGTTAAAATGAAATAAGTGGGTTTTTTCAAATAAATTATTTAAAGGCTTCCGCCACCTGTCCACATCATCCACCCCTGGCTTCCCACCTCCTTCTACCTCTGACCTCATTGCAAATTTTTTTACCTCCAGCCTCATCATCAAAAGATTCCCCACTCTCATCACTTTATCACTCTCATCAATTTATCACTCTCATCACTTTATCACCCTCATCACTTTATCACTCTCATCATCACTCTCATCAATTTATCACTCTCATCACTTGATCACTCACCAATTTATCACTCTCATTGCTTCATTGCCCTCATCACTTTATCTCCAACAAGAACTTGTACCTCCAACCTCATCCAAAGAATCCAATAATTGTTTTATTGCTCTTGTCACTTTATTGCTCTCATCACTTCATATCTCTCATCACTTTATCTTGCTTGTCACTTTATCCCTCTCATCACCTTATTGCCCTTACTCTTTCCAAATGGCCCCTCAGCAAACCTCCCCCCGCAAGTCCACACAAAACTCCAACACACCAAAGCAATAATTTCCAAGGAACTCCACAACAAAAAATCCTCCCCCTTCAGCCTCCAAGGGCTCAAGTCAGCTCAAGAGAGCTGATCACATCATCCTGGTCAACTGGCTTGAAATTCCCTCCAACTATGATGCCTGCTTTGGATCAGACAATGAAACACATGTTGGCCAACCTCCATCCTCTAAGGTCAATGGTGGTCTCCTGATGGCCAATGAACTCAAGAAAAAAACAAAAGGTAGGCCAGAAATTTCATCCAAACAGATGAGAGAGTGATTCAAGAATCATTGAGCCAAGTACAAAAAGGCCCACTCCATGTCAATCTCCACTGGCTTTGGTATCACCAACTCTGACAGAGCCAAGGGAATCAACTTGGTGGTTGATAAGTTGGACTCCATTTGTCCTTTTTATATTCAAATGGATGAAACCTTTGCAAAGAAGGAAAAAATCACCCCTTTAGCCTCTTTTGATTCCAAAAAATCCAATTCAGTTCATGCTGAGGACTTGCCTGTGGATGCTCAGCCTAGCAATGGTTATCCTGAAGAAACCTTTGCCTGGGAGTGGCCCCCATCCTATGCCAAGGAGGATATTCAAACACAATCAGCTCCAATCACATCTACTTCTGCATTGATTGATGTGTCATACAATACCTTGGACCCCTACCCTCCTTCTTTGGATTTCTCTCTTCCTGGGTTAGCAGATCTCATCAACCTTGCTGATGTGGAAAAAGATACTCCCCAGTCTCCATTACCCTCAACATTGGTTCAAGTAAGGAAACAAGCTATTTTCTTTTCTTTCTGGTTAATCCTGACTGATTTATATGGTAAAAAAACAGGCTCATTCATTCCAGAATGGCCAAAGACTCAATCCAATGGGGCCTCCCACATTGCCTTTGAACACTAGTGACAACTTTCAGACTCAAACCTCCTCTGCCAAGGGTAAGAAAAAGGCCTCCAATTCCATCAATATCAACCCCAAAAGTCATCAAAAGAGGAGAAAAACTTCTGGTTTTTCAGGCTTTGAAGAAATCATGGATAAGCAAGATTCATGTAAGTCCATTGGATGAATATCCGTGCTTTAAAAATCATGCTCATTGCTTTTCCCCTGAAAAAAAGAGTCAAATCACAAATTGAATCCAAAAAACTTGAGTTTGAAAAACAAAAGTGGGATTTTCAACTGGCCATGGATGTTCAAAAGCAGAAAGCCGGGAGTTTGGCTCATCAACAAAAATGGGATTCTGAGTGGAAGTTGCAACAGGCTGAGCTAGAGTTTCAAAAAGAGGAAAAGGAGAAGGATTAACAGCAAGCACAACTGGAAAAGGAGAGGGAACAACTTGCAACCAAAAAAAAGGATAAGGTATCAGTAGCCTTGGATTGCATTGGTAGCAGTAGAACAGTAGATTAAATACAGCAGATAACTCAAATGCTGGTCTTGTAAATATATTTTCATGGGTGAAAGAAAAACAAAAAAATTATTTTTGATTACAACGTTTGAGAATATTCTTAACCCCACCAACATAAAAATCTTTTTTGTTTTTATTTATATTTTTTTTCTAGAGTAAATTTGGCCATTATTCAAGTCCCTACAAGTGTTTCTAGTTGTTTTATTAATTTGAAGTGACATGGCCATTCCGGTATGGGTTTCTGTGTCCACAGCAGGAAAGGTACAGTGCTTGTACTTATTAGCTGCCCAAACCATTTTGACTATACCTTTTTGCTTAAAATAAATTCCAAAGCCAAGGTCAGGAAAAACAAATTGGCCATCCAATACTTGATATTTGTCCATATTTTCAATAAGTTGACAATTTGATTTCTTGGTTGGAACCACAAGTAAAAAGGAGTAGCCAGAGATTTTTCCTTTGTTAATATGAGGAGAGTTGTAAAAAGAATCCAAGGTAAAATTGATATGTGGTGAGCAATCAAAAGGTGTAGGCTTGGAACCAAATTCCAACAAAGAGAAAGAGGGGATGTTGTTGTCCTTCATGGTATCACGGTTTGATTCAAAGGAAAGTTTGGCCAAATTGCAAAACATTTTTCCTAAAATTGTGGATACTTTGTTGGCCTTAAGTTTGAGGAAAGCATACTCTTGAGGAGAAGATCTAATATATTATTTCTTCACATAAAGTCCAAATAACTCCAAAGGGTGCATCAATTTTTGCCATCCAACTGCCCAAATTTTTCCACCCAAAGATCTTGAAGGAGCAACTAGGTTGACAAATTTTTTTGAACCATGAAGGAAAGTGGTGACAAAGTTGACCTCCTTCTTATCTTGTTCTGAGAGTTTATCCAAGTGCACAAATTCAATTATTGCAACCAGGGCTTGGTGATCAGATTGATTGAGGAAAATTAATTTTCCACGGTGGAAGAAATGGAACCTTTTGATTGTTTGTTTTGCTTGCTCAAACTCTTCCTGGGTGGGATTTTGACTATTCTTTTTCTTTTTGGCAACAATTGAAGGGTACAGATCCAAAGGACGTGGTTTCCAACCAGACCAGACCACCTTTTCATTAATACCTTCCTCAGTAACTTCCAAAGACATTTCTGAATCCCAATATTGAAGCCTCTTTTGGCAAGCAGCCCTACTCTTCCAAGATCTCTGTATGTTTTTCATTCCATCTCCTTCCATCTTTTTCCCTCCCAATCCTATACTTAGATTGGGGTGAGGAACAAGGCAGGATTTGATTTTTTGTGTAACATTTTGAGGCGGGTGGGAGAAGAATTGGACATTCACCAATAGGGGTTGAGGGATTGAAAAAAAAAACCAAAAAAAAAAACAGCCAGTCAAATGGACATCATCAGTGAAACAAGATTAGATCAAAAAATGAAAACAAACCTGGACTTGATCCCAAGTTCACCAGAAACGTGATCACCAAAAAAAAAAAAAAACTGTACCAAAAAAAAAAAAACTTACCGGGGTGTGAAGGAATTGGGCCAGGCGTTTGGGTTGGGTTTGGGTCAGGCCTTGGGCCAGGTAGGCAGGGCCTGGGAACCAGGGAGGGGAAGAGGTTGGTTTTCCAGGCAGGCAGGCATCAATGGGGGGGGCATTCAAGGGGGGGGGGCGGGGCCAATGCAAGGGAGAGGGGCACGGGTCGCGGCAATGGTGCTGGCGGACAAGGTGGGGCCAGCGGGCAAGGAGGGGGCAAGCAAGGAGCAGGGGGGCGGGGTGGCACCGGTGGCCGAGCAAGGTGCCGCCAGCGGGCAAGGAGGGGGAAAGGTGGCACCAGAGGCCAAGCAAGGAGGGAGGGGGGCCGAGGTGCTGGTGGCGGGCAAGGAGGGGGCAAGCGACAAGAGGTGGGGGGGCAAGGTGGCACCAACGGCGGAGCAAGGAGGGAGGGGGGCCAAGGTGCAGCCGGCGGCGGAGCAAGGAAGGAGGGGGGCCAAGGTGCCCCTGAAGGGCAAGGAGGGGGCAAGTGACAAGCGGGGGCCGGCAGATTGAGAGGGGGGCAAGGTGGCACCGGCAGGCAAGGAGGGGGTGAGCAACAAGAAGGGGCCGGTGTGGTGCTCTTTCATGGACGCAAGTCGGGAAAGGCTGCGCGCTGCGGGCTCGCGGGGATGAGAAAGCTTGCGCAGATTGGAAGGCTTGCGCAGATTGGACAGATTGCGCGGATCGGAAGGCTCGCGCAGATCGGAAAGCTTGCGCGGATCAGAAGGTTTTCACAGATTGGATGGATTGCGTGGATCAAGCGGATTGCGCATTGCAAGATGCGCGGATTGGATCATGCGGGTATGCCCCGGATACCTGGAACGGGTTGTTGGGCGGACGCATCATGAGAAGGACAAACCAGCGGGCAACACGGACGGGGCATGGGGCAGGGGAGGTGGAGCATGGGTTACGGGATGGGGGACGGAGGGATAGGGTTGGGCTAGGGTTCTGTGGCTTAGGGGTTGTATTCCATCATTCTTGCTTACTTCCGGTTGTACTTAGGTTAGGGTTTAGGGGGAGGACTTAAATAATTCACTCTCAACTCTGGGTTGTAAGGGGGAGGGATTATCACTTTCATACGTGTGTCAGATTGGATTGGAAAGGAAGGAATTCATCTTATTATCACTCTATCTCTCTCTCTCACTCTCTCTCTCTCTCTCTTGACTGGCTGCATTCAATCTCCTTACAGATGCTTTGATCAATAACTTCCGGACTTGAGGACAACTTAAGGGGTGTAGCACACCTTTGGTTTCCACATCTGGGGGTCTGGCCGGGAACAATCTTTTGTCAAAGTCTCTTGAAGGTACTCACAGATGCTACCAACAGCCACTTCTCTTCCTTCCTCCTCCCACGGCCTTGGCGCTACCCCATGGATTTACCCGCATATTCAACTCAACATTGCGGAAGTGGAGCAATTCATCTCACGGTATGAAATGATTGCGGACTCTGAAGGCGTTTTGGATTTTGAGAAGGCGCGCCATGTTGTCCTGTTCATTGAGGAAGCAGAAGCGCGTCGGGACGTAGAGGAGATGGGAGGCTACCTGAACCTGGATTGGCCGGCACTGAAGGAGGACATGCTGGCAAGATGGGGGAGGCGCAGCTCCTGCTGTTGGAAGCATGACCTCAAGCCGTCTGCGGAATTGATTTATGGACCAGGGGTGCGCGGCAAAGGCTGGCTACAAGCGGGAGTGGAATACGCAGAACTGGAGTAATACAGGGCAGAGTATGTTCCGGCCCCACCACCGGCAACCATCTCTTGGGCTGGCAAACTTGCGGAGGTGGCAAGGGGCCTTGAGGCCTATCTGGAGAGTATTCAGTCTCCCAGCGCATCTGCGCCCCGCGTGTGCGCAAATGGGGAGGACAACAACCGTTGGCGGAGGGGAAAGAGGGACCAGACAGCGGATTTGAACGCCAAATTGGTTTCCCCAGTGGGGGCTAAGTACGTGTTGCGGAAGCGGCACTCAACGGAACTGGTGCGGCCTACTGAAAGGAAGCAGGCAAGGACAACGGAATGGGAAATGGATGCTCCGTGCGGTTTGGGAATTGGCAAGCAGCGGACGGATCTCACAAAAGGGGTAGATGCGGCGACGGAAGAGATGGGCCACGCGTCGGAGGATTGCGACCAGAGCTGGACCCCTTTGATGGTGGGGAGAATGAGGATGGGGCAGAAGGATGTGGCAGAAATGGAAAGGATGGGAGCGGAATGGACGGACGGGGGGCCGGAGTGCAGGAGGGGTCCCAGAACGGGCGCGCAGCCATCATGGCTAGCAAGAGCCTTGGGATTGGCGCAGCAGACGCTCGCGGCAGGGCTTCAGGGGTGGAATGGGGAGGGATTGGATGCCAACAGAACAACTGGGGAAAAGGACGACGGATTGGCGGGGACGCTGGAAACGGAAGGTGCGTCAGGACGGAAGGTTGAGGAATTGGCTGGCAAACAAGGCCCCTGCGGGATTGGTTGAGGCAACGCGCCGCGGATCTGGTGATGAGTATAGGGGGCGCTGTTGGCTGAGGACAGCAACAAAGTTGGGGGGGGAAGCTAGCGGGGGGTGGAAGGTTGGAGTTGGGACGCAGGACGCGGGCTCAAAAAAAAAAAAAAACTTTTTTTTCTCTTGTTCCTTCTTATCTATTCATTCTTCCTTTTCCTTTTTTTTTTCTCTTCCTGTCTCTCTTGAGGATTGCGTACGCGCGCTGGCGCGTCAAGGTCTCCCCATGTACTCTTGCGGATACTCTCACTGGCGCGGATTTCTCACTTTCAGACTCTTACTGGCATGGATTTCTCACCTTTTCCAATTTCTCTTGCTCACGCGGATCTTCTCTCTCCAAGGCGCGGATCTTGCGCGCGGTTATTATTCTCTCTAAGGGACTCACAAGCCCAAAGGCTAATCAATTGTGCACAACGTGTGTCTTTTTGTGTATAGGCGCTGAATACAAAGGAGAAAGGATAGGAGAAGGAAAGGAAGGGAGGGGGGGCAATCCGTCTACGTTGGTCCAGCTCTCATCATCTCCACCGCCTCCAAGCGAGCCGCAGCAACCAAGTTGCGGAATGAGGCCAGAAGTTTGCGCCGGGAGTTGGCGTTGTGACCATGCGGCGCGGCTAGGAACCTCAGGAGGAGTCCATCCGTGTTGTTTGCCATTGCGTTGAACCTTGCAAGTGGGACGGCCAGAACAATTGGAATGAAGTCTGGGATCTTGGGAGTACTGGCCGGGGGAGTGGGGTCCGGGCCTGGAGCGGTGTCAGGGACAGGAGCCCGTTCGGGCAATGAAGAGACCACAACAGGGGACGCTTGACGGGCCGGCTTGGGTGAGGATTGCGGAGCTGGGGATGGTGACAGCGGTCGCGGGGCAGGACGCGGAGCCGGGGCTGGTTGCAGAGGAGGCGGAGGAGGGGCAGCCGGATGAGTGAAGATTTGCGGGTCCATTGCGGGCTGGTTGACGCGGACCCGGGCCGCCAAGGTTCAAACCGCGTTCTGATACGCCACAAAGTTTGGGAAGTCTGCGCATCTTGGAGGACCAGCACAATGGTATGGTGAGCCCGAGTTATGGCTCTTGCACAAGGATGGGCCAGGAGGAGCGCGGGGCGGGGAGTTGTTGGGGGAGCCGGCCGGGGTTCACTTTTGTCTTGAAATTTCCTCGTCGCTCAAAACCACAAACAAGTTGCAATGGGCCCTATTGCGCAGTCAGGGTTGGGGTTGGACACGCGGACAAGCACGCGGCATACCATCACTCAGCAAGCAACGGCAAGGGATGCACGCGCGATGGCCAGGAATGATCTGGCAGACGAGGCCATTCCAGCTGCAATAGGTGCAGGACGCCATGGGGGAGAGCAAGGGAGAAGGGGGGTAGTGTACTCGCTGGCAAGGAGTGGGGTAGTCGCGACAAGTGGGGGAGGGGGTGCAACTATGGAAGGTGAGATGGTGGGAGATCTCTGGGGACAGAACTCAAGTTGGGGGGGATGTGGTGCTCTTTCATGGATGCGAGTCGGGAAAGGCTGCGCGCTGCCGGCTTGCGCGGATTGGAAAGCTTGCGCGGATTGGAAGGCTTGTGCGGATTGGAAGGCTTGCGCCAATTGGAAAGCTTGCGCGGATTGGAAGGCTTGCGCAGATCGGACGGATTTCACAGATTGGAAGGCTTGCACGGATTGGACGGCTTGCGTGGATCAAGCGGATTGCGCATTGCAAGACACGCGGATTGGATCATGCGGGTATGCCCCGGATACCTGGAACGGGTTGTTGGGCGGACGCATCATGAGAAGGACAAACCAGCGGGCAACACGGACGGGGCATAAGGCAGGGGAGGTGGAGCATGGGTTACGGGACGGGGGACAGAGGGATAGGGTTGGGCTAGGGCTCTGTGGCTTAGGGGTTGTATTCCATCATTCTTGCTTACTTGCAGTTTGACTTAGGTTAGGGTTGAGGGGGAGGACTTAAATACTTCACTCTCAACTCCGGATTGTAAGGGGGAGGGATTATCACTTTAATACGTGTGTCGTATTGGATTGGAAAGGAAGGAATTCATCTTATTATCACTCTATCACTCTCTCTCTCACACACACTCTCTCTCTTGACTGGCTGCATCCAATCTCCTTACAGATGCTTTGATCAATAACTTCCAGACTTGAGGACAACTTAAGGGGTGTAGCACACCTTTGGTTTCCACACTGGGGGATCAAGAGTGGTTGAGGAGGAGGGTGGACCGGTGGGTGGGTGGGGTGAGGTGGGTGGTGTGGTGGGGTGAGGTGTTGGGTCATTTTTGTCTAAGAAAAAAAAAGAAAAAGAAAGAAAAAGAAAAAGAAAAAAGAAAAAGAAAAAAGAAAAAGAAAAAAGAAAAAGGAAAAGTAAAAAAGAAAAAAAAGAAAAAAAAAGAGTGAGTCAGCCTAGGATTCTTGGTTGAACAACCAAAACAAAAAAAAAAATACCTATTTGAAAACAAAATTGTACTCATCAAAGTGAGAAAGGGTGAGGGGTAAAATCTGCTCTCTCATCAAAGAAGATGAGGGAAAAGATGATACAGGGATGACTTGAGGCGGATCAGGAATATCATCTTCAAATATTTTGTCCCATTCATCTTTGATGTTGTCCTAAAGATTGTGAAGGATTACACAAGTGATAATCCATTTGATGAGGAAATTCATGTCTTAGGGGTTTTGAAGCTGGTTTTGCATTTACATTAAGCTGGCCCATCTTCCTTTCAGGACTCCGATTGCATGCTCAATCCAAGCTTGTGATTGGGCAAGATGATAGTTGAAATCAGTTTTTCCTTGATTGTTGGAAAAAACATTCCGGTATGCTGGAACCACATATTTCCCACTAGAATAAACTGAATTGGCCAGAAGGTATTGATTGTGGTCAAAGTAGTTCTCTGGTTGTTGGGCAATCCGCATCCAATTGAACATGTATGAATCATGAAAAGAGCCTGGAAGGCCAGCATGGAGTGATATGAACTTCTTGTTTTTATCACAAACAAGTTGTAAGGCCACGGAGTATCTAACAATAATATGAAACATATTTGGTCAGTGGTGTGATCAAAGGTGTTATCAAAGTCATTGGAAAAGAAATGAATCAGTTGCCTTTTGTTGCAATCAAAATAGTGGTTGCCATCTATCTTGGGTTTTTGACTCAAGGGGATGGTGGTTCCATCAACAAACCCAATGCAACCACAAAGTCCTTTGGTCTCCATTACTTGATTAATCTCCTTGCGTTCTTCTTTGGTTGGCCAAGAAAGGACTGATCAATTGAAAGATAGGATAGTAATCATGACTCTTTTGGTGTATAAGTCAATGCTTCCATAACTGACTAAGAATAGATTTTCCAATTGATGGATTGCTGCTCCATTGCCATTTGATCCCAATCTACAAAGAGCAAAAGCAATTTTGATGGCTGGATTGCGTTGAGGATTCCAAGAATTGTTCTGGAAGATTTGGTGGTCTTCAATCATCTACAAAATTTTCATGAATGAAGGCAACAAAGTTTGGAATAGTTGCTGGAAGCTTAAGTTGGGGATGAGATGAAGCTTTTGCCTTTCATACATAGGGTTGTGGAGGGTGTGTATTCTTGGAACCATGTATTGCTTTTCCAACAGAGAATTCAAAGCTAACCAAGCTGATTCCAAATCAGAGTCTGAATCAGAGTCTGAATGGGAGTCAAACAGTAGCAAATGTTCAGTCAGCTTTTTTGCGTTTTAAACTTGCTGGCGGGAAGTTTGATTGGACATGTTGAGAAAGATGGTGATGTGATGTGGGGTGATAAGATGATGATGGGATTTGTGTGAAGATGTAGATGTGAAAATCAATAGAGATGTGAAGCAATGGATATGAGATGTGTGTGATGCAATGGAGATGCAACCAGTATGGATTTGCTGATTTGGATGGGTGTTTTAGATGTGATGGATGGTGGATGGATGATGATGCATAAATGGCGGTTTTAATGGCGGGTTTGATTTTTGAAATCCGCCATTTTCATGAAACCTGCCATTTCAAAATACACCAGTTAGGGGGTATGTGTATTTCAGAAACCCACCATTAAAAATGGCGGGTTTGGTCAAAAAAATGGCGGTTTTGCTAACTTTGATACGCCCTAATAGATCTCAGATCAGAACTGGATTAATTAAGATTTTGATCAGATATATTTGATCTTAACCAATATATCAATACCCAAAGATAAGGGTTTTCCTTCAAAAGGGATAGATAAGCGGAGGAACCCAAAGGAGGGGTAAACCACAGGAGGGCTGGGTCAGAAAAATATTTTTTAGCTCCTTTTTTTGTTTCCTCTCTCTCAATGGGTTTTGTTACTGATTGGGCTAGTGCGTTTCTTTTATTGGACCCAGGATAGTCTTGGTCTCAGAAGGCCCTTATCCAAAGCACCTGGTGGGGTTGGTTAAATTGGTTGCAGATGAGTTTTCAATTTGGTTTTTGATTTACTCTATCCTTCTTTTTTTTTATTGGTGCACTCATGAATTTTATCCAGGTATTACAACAGATGGAAGGCTGATGTTCCTTGGTGATGGGATGTAGGAGTGTTGGGTAGATTGGATGATTGGTAGATTGGGTACAACCTGGATAGGGCAGAGAGGCTCTCCTTGAATATAAAATTCCTCAGCCCAGTGGTGCTCAAGGCTGCGCCTGAGGCTCTCTCTTTAGAATTTATTTACAGGGAGGCAAAAATACATGAGGCATTTTGCTGGTTGGTAAAGCGTACTACAGGTCTGTGAGGTATTTTTGCTGGTTGGTTAAAAAAATAGCACATTTTTGTAATGCATGCGCACCCTTGCATAAAGTGATTTGTGGTGCTGATAAGATGTTTTTTTTTGTGCTGGTTGCTTGTTTGGTGATAACTGGACCTGACTGCATATATTGCTGTGTAGTTCTGTGATGAGTTGTTACTGGTGGTTTTTTTGGTACTATGTGGTCCTGACTGCATATATTGCTGTGTAGTGCTGGGTTGAGCTTGCACTGGTGGTATGTTTGGTACTTAATGGCCCTGACTGCATATATTGCTATGGAGTGCTGGGGTGAGTTGGTAATAGTGGTTTTTTTTCTACTAAAGGTTATTGACTGAATATATTGCTGTGTTGTGCTGGGGTGAGTTATTACTGAGGTTTTTTTTGGTACTACATGGTCCTGACTGCATATATTGCAGTTTAATGCTGGATGGATTTGTTACTGGTGGTTTTTTTGGTACTGCATGGCCCTGGATGTTTATATTTCTGTGAAGTACTGGTGGGTTGTTTGGTACTGCATGTTCCTGTCTTCATATATTTCTGTGTAGTACTGGTGGTTTGTTTGTTACTGCATATATTATGTATATTGGTTTCACAGCCTTTGGTTAGGTGATTGATTGAATTTTTGGTGCAGGTGGTGTGGTGAGAATTTACTGGTATGCACTTGGGAGTTCAAAGACATATCCATATGGCCTTTTACTGGGTTGTGATACCTGAGAAAAGTATGAGCTGGCTATAATTTATTTGGGATGTGTCTGATGGCTACAGGTAAGGTTTGGTCTACCACAGTAGATTTTTGGCTTCATCCTGAAAGTTCTTTTCAAAAATGTGCTGGTTTGATTGAGTCTTAAAAAAATTGGTCAAAGGATTATGGTTATAAATTTAGCAGCCTGACTTCACACAAGGAAAAACAATTTGTATTTAAAGTTCTACTGGGGAGTTCATTACAAATGAAATCCTGATTGTTCATTAAATGAGACATCCTCAAGGAGTTTTTATTTTTATTTCAAGCTTTTTGTATAAAAAATAATAAAATAAATAAAATAAATTTTTTAATTAAGAAATACAGAAAACAACCATGAGCCCTGTTTTGATCCTATTGGTTAATCAATCAATCTCAGAATTTAAAAAAAATTAAAATCAAAATTCAGATCCATGACTTCAGCTGGCATCCCCACCAAAGAAATTTTGAAATCCTTGAATCAGAAAGATGGGAATAATTTAAGCAGAACCAAAGATCTTTACAATGAAAAATAAAATGAAGAAAAAGTGTTTTCTTGTAAATGATATCTTCAATATGTCCTGAATCTGATGAGTAACTTGTCTGAGGACTGGATAAATTCACTGATTCCCTCATAAGATTAAAGTTTAGAAGCATTTTTCTTCTCTCACCCTTGTTCAGTATCTTTGGCTACAAAATTCCACCATGTGCACATAATGGATTGCACATGCAGCACAGATTTCTATAGATTTTCCTTGTTGAAAATTTTTTGAATGGCTTCAACAGGCAAAGAATTTTAAATTTAAATTTCCCCAACAAGCCATGAAACCAAATAATCTATTATTGACATTTGGAAAACCTCCTATTAATTCAAGCTGAAGAAGATATCCTCAAAGTCTCTGTAAAAGATAGATCTTTGGCTCTCATTAATGAAATAAATGATTTATTTTGTTTAAATTACCAAAACCAAATTGAATAAGACTCAAAATTTATTTATAGGGTGATCAATGGCATCAAAAAATTTCATAATAATAGTGTTCACCTACTTTACAACTGAAATATATACAAGAAAATATTATCCGGATCCAAAAGGGTTTTTAGATCTGCAAAATATTTAGATATTTTTTTTTTTGGAAAATATTTTTGGGTCAAGAACCATGATGGACTATGAATTGCCAAACACCTGCAGCTGCGAAATAAAACTACTTTGACGGCTGAAGGTGCCAACTATTCCATCAAATTGTACTTTTTTAGCTCTACAGGGGATATTTTTGAATTCAGCTTAATTATAAAAAGGGTACTTCTCAATGAAAAAAGATATACAGACCACCATAGCTGGAAAATATTCAAAAGAATTTATGAATTTCCCTGATGTTTTTGATAATTTTTCCAGAAAAATTTCTCATTATGCATTCATCAATTGCAGAAAGAAATATTCCAGTATCCCTGAAGCAAAAAATAAATTATCCACAAGACATTCCTTGAGGTCCATCAAAATACCTTGCAGCCATATTTTACTTGAAATCAGGAACTTTAGCAGGCTACTTGAGCTCAATCACTTTCATTCCAAGTGAAATCTCAAATTCACTACTGACTATGATGACTCTGGGACTCAATTTGTGTGACAAAAGTTTAAATAAAAGCTAAGAATTATAACAAAATCATGCAAAAAAAATTAGGATTGAAATGATGAGACAGGAAGAGCAGCAGGAAAGAAACTGGGATTTGGAGATTGAAATAAGAAATCAAGAACAGCATGAAACCAGGAGGGATTCAAAATAAAATTTCAGAGAAAACCAAAAAAGAGATTTTGATGAGGAGAAGAAGAAGTCAAATATTCAAATATTGGACAGTGAAATAAAACATTCTGAATATCTGAAGAAATATATACAGGATTGGGGATTGAAATAACTAGGAGAATCAAGATCAGATTATTCAACTCAAAAAGAAATACATGTAAAAAGTAAAACTTGAATTGAAAAAAAATGTAAAAATAATTGAAGGATAATATAAAAAGCATAAAATACAAGGACTTGGGGAATATTATGGATATAAATTTTCATATCATGAAAGAATCAAAGGTTAATTGACAACTGAATCAGAAAACAGGAAAATTCAAGCCATGATTGAAGCTCAAAGCCACATGGGTGGTAGTTTTGGGAGCTCTTTTTCTTGTGAAAAGGACCTAACAGCTTACTTAAATAAAGCCATTAAGCCAGTTTAATATTGTTCAAGTTTTTTTATGGCAGTCCAAGTTTATTCCAATTTTTATACCCTTGTTAAATCATCTTCAAATTAATATACGTCTATGAGGCAGCAGAGGAGTGAATTTTTTTTCTCAGCTTACAAGAAGGTTTCCAATAATTTTGACTATTTCCATGATTCCCCAAGGGATGATTGGTGTGTTTATTTTTGTGCAGCGCATCAGGTTGGTGAATAATTTTTTAGATTTCAGAAATAAAGGATAATTGAAATCAGAAATAAGGATGTCATTTTATGAAGTTTTTGGAAGAAATTTGATGATGCTTTGCCTTTTGATTAATTTAGAGAAATTTTTTATTCTAATTTTGTGAATTTTTCCAACATTTATTGGATTATTTGAAAAAATATGGTCCAGGTCCTTTCTAATTTTTATTAATTCCCAATATTCTGCATTTCTAAGACACAATAATTAACACTTTTCCCTATTATTTTCCTGTAAATTCAAACATCCCTGCATTTATTGCTTCTGTGGATGAATTTCATTTCATACAATTGAAAATGCGTAAAGAGGGATTTTTGTTGAATCATGATGTTCCAATGCCTCCCAATGATAATATATAAAAACTAGTATATGCCCCCAAATTTGGGCAGGCATGGCATTTTCCCGGTGCAAAAGCTTGACTGAAGATGCACGGCCTGCATCCAGTTTGCAGAGAATGACATTGGCTACTCAATGGTTTTTGAAGGAGGTCTCCCAAAGAGGCCAACATTGGTATTTTCCAGCCCTTGAAAAACCAATCTTTTTATAGGAGTAGATAATATAGGTCCTGGAGGAGTGTTAAGAACTGGGAAATAAATGATGAGAGTTGCTTCAATCTGTGCAAAAAAATACATTCCCCATTAAACCATGGCATTACTGACTTGGATTAAAAGGAATTTTTCTTGTATGCTATTTTATAGTTTTAGAACCATTCCTGTGATTTATTGTCTCCATTTTATAGTAGGAAGATTTTATTTTTTATTTTCAAGTTAATTCAATTTAAATCATAGCTTACCTTTTTTTAAAAAAAAAATAAAAAAATGACCAAAAGTGATGCATATTATTCAAACAATTCAAATAAATTAATTTTTTCCAAATAGTGTTAGATTTCCTATTTGAACTCTTGTACTATATCTACATCAATTTTCATGATTATTGTTTCCTTGGGATCAGGAGCAGACGCTTTCTTGGGTGGAGGTGAGTGCACTGAGGAACAAGGAGCAAGGAGGACATCATTCCCAAAGTAAAGTGGAACTGTTGAATAAGACAGTGTACATCTAAATAAGTAAGTATTTGTGCATCCATATGTTGTGTCCACAGTTAAACGTGCATTTCAACAACTGGATGGAGGGGATCTGCTTCCCTACCAAAACCTCACTTTCTACCCCCAAAACCCCCGATCTACTATTCTAACTCTTTTTTTGTCTAAAATAATAGGAACCTGATCCTCTTGCTCCCTCTCTCCCCTAGGCCATGGCCTCCCCACGCCCCCCAGACCCTCCTTGAATGGAGGGAATATTGAACAACGCATTGATGTCTGGTTTGGATGGCACTTTGACTTCCCCAAACAATGGCCAACTGAGTGGTCTGGCCACACTGTTTACGCGTGTAATTGCCAATAAAGGGAACTTCACGGCCAATGGCAAACTAATCATTAACCAACTGACAGTAGAAATGATCCAGGTCTTAATATGTTCAGAGCAGAGCCACGCGGAGGCCAACAAAATACACAACAACCAAACTCAAGCTATGGCAACACAGATGGAGGTAATGTCAGAAGTCATATGAAAACAAATGAACACTGTGGGATTCAAACCCACAACCTCAGACTCTTTATATGAGTGATGCTCTTACCAATTGAGCTAAGTGCGCTGTTGAGTAAGGAGCTGTTGATTCATAACTATTTGGCTGATCACCCATGAAGAGGTGTACTTATCCCAGCATTCTATGATGTGGGTGGCACATACCAGTCAATGAACTTCTCATGGCAATTATGTAATCTAACACCCCTCTGTGCTTTGAGCAGGGACTCAACCATTTGATTTCATTGATAAAGACGGATTTTTATTTTTGACAGCTGTTAGGCTGCAGTCTTTGTGACTGTATAACTCTTGCTACCATGTCAGAAGTCATATGAAAACAAATGAACACTGTGGGATTCAAACCCACAACCTCAGACTCTTTATATGAGTGATGCTCTTACCAATTGAGCTAAGTGCGCTGTTGAGTAAGGAGCTGTTGATTCATAGCTATTTGGCTGATCACCCCAGAAGAGGTGTACTTATCCCAGCATTCTATGATGTGGGTGGCACATACCAGTCAATGAACTGCTCATGGCAATTATGTAATCTAACAGGTAATGGCAAACTAACTCAACAACTTAATACATATGCAGAACACACACCAAACACCAATTGGTCATGCAATGCCAGCCAGAGGAACAAACCAACCAACGTATGCAGAAAGAACAAAATCAAACACACCAATCAACACCCGTAAACCCACAACATTACCACCAACAAAGGATGGAATGAGACTGTTCTGCCCAGGAAGAGCAGTAATCCACTCCAACCCACTGAACAATCAAATCAAAAAGATTTCCAAAGCTTTGTTTGTGCAATGGGCCAATGAGGCCTTGTCAAAGATTAACACATGAGTCCAAGATGAAGTAGTAACAGTTACTGGAGCTCACATAATGAACTCTGGGGATGTTGTTTTCTACACAAAAAACAAATTCCACCAAAGGTGGCTAATGGACCACAAGCACTTGCGGTCAAAAGAAGTACACCCAGACCTAGAAACAACACCAAGTGCCTGCTTGGTCCTTGCCCACGGTGTGCCAAAAGACTTTGATCCAACGTCCAATTACAGTAAGACAAACCTGGCAACAGCTAATGGATTCAAAAAAGAAGAACTGATCCAAATATGCTGGCTATTTGATAACATGAACAATGCCAAACAAGCAGGCTCAATTGTCTTATCTTTTGCTAGTAAGGAGTTAGCTGACCCAGTTACTTACACATGCATCTTCCTGAACTATGACTATCACCAAGTCACAGCTTTCAAACCATACCCAGCGCAGTGCTCTAAGTGCCTCAAGATGGGCCACTTTGGAAAATGGTGTTGCAAGCAAGCCCAATGTGGTAGGTGCAATGGGGAACACATGACTAGAGAATGCCAAACTTGCCCAGACAACAACAGTGAAATCATGGATTGTGTCAAATGCAAAGAAGGACTACAGAACAAAGTAGAGGGCATTGAAGGCTCACACCACTCAGTATTCAGTGTCTTATGTCCCTACAAGCAAACATGGCTACAGGCTAAGACTTCACGCTCAAAACCCTTAACATGTTAGACGTACCCATCACTAACCAAATGTCTGATGTACTGGTTTCTTCTCAACTAACTTACAATAGGATAGAACCCAGGAATAATCACTTGCACCACACATTAGAAGACGGCCATGACCTAAGAAACTTTTCATTTTTACAACTGAATTTCCATGTCTCCAAAGCCATCATGCTAACACTCCTTCACCATCCCCTCTGCAAATCCATCCTTATATTACAGGAACCATGGGTCAACCTGTATACTCTTCTCCCCCCAACTCATCCCAACTGGCACATGATAACCAGCTTTGATCACATCCCCACCGACTGGAGGGACAGACACAAATGTTGGGTATATTTCCACAAGTCTGTCCCATCCAAAGCTATCCTACACCTCCCGGGGGGCTCCAAACACCTGATTGGGTTAACCATCTGGGGAGCTGACAGAAAAAGCTTCACGTTAATAAATGTATATAATCCGCCAGGTACAAATGCCGGTCTTAAGGACCTGGAAAGATGGTTACCGATGTCACTGGACAGGCAAAGCCCAACAAGCATATTCATGGACTCAAACCTTCACCACAAAATGTGGAACCCACTCAGATACAACTCAACCTAAAGGGAAGCAGGCACCCTGATATCCCTGGGCGGAAAGCTTGGATTCCGTTTAGCTTCCCCGCAACACATCCCAACCTTCTACACAACCAAAGGCGGGCACCACGATTGACCTAATATGGACAAATCATAAGGCCACACATCTTGTATCAGACATCCGGGTCTTGGACGAAAACTTTGGGTCAGACCATCAAGCCCTGCAGGGGAACATCTTCATGGCCAATTTTCCCCCACCACAAAGATGGGCAAGACCAAATTGGAAGCAACTTGACACGGGTACCGTGTGCGATTTACTCAAGACTAACCTGAAATATGACCACCCAGCCCAGGACTTGGAGGATGCGGCTGCAAGCCTCTCTCTGGCGCTACAAAACACCCAATTCAGCCTAGGATGAATGGTCAAAGTCAATGCATCAAGGTCAAAATCATGGTGGGACCCCCTGAAGCTTAACCCCATTCTGAAAACAAGGAACCGGGCCCGACAATGGATGTTATTAACAAAATCGGAAGAGGCGTGCCTCTGCTATAGGGAATGGAATGATTATTTCCAGTTACTAGTGCGGGAAGCAAAGCAAGCCCACCGGAGAAAATATCTTGAGACGGCCGATAGCAACTCTATCTTCAGAGCATTGAAATTCACACATCCAACATTGTCTGGTCAGCTGCTACCACTAAGGTGGTCTGACGGATCCTATGCCTTAGGAAAAAGCCAAACAGGCACAAATGCTCTTTAGAGGCACGTCGCTCATCAGAAACCAGATTGACTTGTCAGACGTAAAGGTGGGTGATGAATGCCGACCAGCAATATTTGATGAGGTCACTGAGAATGAGGTGACCAGAGCAATCAACAAATTAGCAGTAGGTAAGGCCCCGGGCCCCAACCAGATTAGGAATGAAATTTTGAAGCTAACCTACCCTGTGGCCAGCCCCCACATAACCCGGCTATTCAACAAAATCCTCAGCCAGGGTAAATATCCCCAATGCTGGAATATCGCGACCACAGCTATAATACGTAAAGCAAATAAACCAAGTTACACCATCCCAGGCGCCTATCGCCCGATCGCGCTCCTCAACACTCTAGGGAAGACCCTGGAATTAATATTAGCAATACGAATGGCAGAATCGGCCACGGCATCTGATTGCCTCCCTGTCCGACATTACGGAGGAAGGAAAGGAGTAGGAACGGAGGATGCCCTCTTCTATTTTTATACCTGGACCAGGGACCGTTGGGCAGAGAAGAAAGTTGTGGTTGCGCTCTTCTTAGATGTGCAGTCAGCATATCCAACTGTACACCCAGACAGACTGATACATATCTTGGTCACTAAGGGATGCCCAGCATACCTGTGGATTATTATACGCACCTTCTTAAAAGACAGATGCACAACGCTACACTTGGATGACTATATGTCACCCCCAGAGAAACTGCCATTAGGTCTGCCACAAGGGTCACCGCTCTTGGTCATCCTATACATTATATACAACTCGGAGCTCCTCTGTTTGTCCGACTCTCCTCCCAACAAATCTACCTCGATTGGCTACGTTGACGACGTAGTACACCTTACATCCGGTGACAGCCTTCAAGAGGCCTTGGAAACCATTGCCTTCTTAGCTGAGAAATCAATTGACTGGTCCACCCGGCATGCCGCCATCTTTGACAAACGTAAATCACAGCTAATAATTCTGTCTAATTCCAAAAACCCTCCAAGCCCCACTTGCGTGTTCAATTTTGGCAATACCCCAGTAGAATACTCCCAATCGGCTGTATGGCTGGGAGTAACCTTGGACCAACGGCTGACATATCACCAACACCTAGGAAATGTCCTCACCAGAGGACAGTCCATCATGCTACACTTTACCCGCCTTGGAAACTCGAGATGGGGACTCTCAGAGAACAACCGCGCAAGGATTATACAATCCGTTCTCCTACCCAGAATAACTTACGCAGCCCACATACGGGCCAGGAAGAAGAACCTTCCCCGGATACTAACCATGTCCCTCAAACTGGACAGATTGTGCGCTGTCTGGACCAGAGGTATATTCAAAAACACAAGCTCCATGTGGATCGAACAAAACACCATCCACAGGCCAGTAGCTGAAGCAATAAAGAAAATGGTGTTCCTCTTTTACACAAGAAAACTGACACAAACTAATTTTCCTTTAAGCATCAGAGACGATCTAATAAGCAGGCTGACAAAGGAGGGGAAAAAGGACACAACGGCGGTCAACGCCAATATTTGTAGAGACATACTGACCACTTTCCTAAGCCAAAACGTTGAGACAATCACCACACAATTAAACGCCAAGGTCGCCCCACTACTTGGTAACATCAAGTACCAGAACCTACACTTACCAAAGCAAGAGGCGATCCTGGCAACTCAAGACCTAATCAATCACGCAACGGAGAAGGATGCCCTTATATTTACAGACGGATCATATGATAACAAAAAAGGGGGTGGAGCCGCGGCCACAATGTTGAATTCTGACAAACAAATCTTGTTTTGCACAAGTACAGAAGCAATCCACTCAAACCACAAATGCGAGACGCTGGGAGTAATAGCGGCACTCAAACTGATAAACACGCTCAACCAAGAAAACTATGATTGATTCTTCATCTTTACTGACAACAAAAGAGTCTTACAGAGGACAATGTGCCCCCTGACAGAAAAACCCGGCCAGTATCTTTTTGATGAACTGCAAAGAACAGCTATAATGGTTAACCCAAACCTAAATTAATTGTTCGTATGGTGCCCAGGTCACGAGGGAATTACGGGCAACGAGGAAGCTGATGCAAAAGCAAATGAGGCGGTGACGACTGGAGATGAGCCACCGACCCCTCTCTACAGCAACTTGACAAAGGTCAGAAGGAATATAATAACCGGTCAGGTCACCACGGACAAGACCTTGGCAAGACGAACCGCAAACAACTTGAATATACGAGCGTCAGCTGTCATAAACCAACTTGCATCTGGCAGTTGCAGCTTAAATGGGTACTTATTCAGAATTAGGAAAGTCTTTGACCCATCATGCCCAAAGTGCGGTCATGTAAAGGAGACAGTGACACATTTTCTAAACTTCTTCCCGGCATACAAAACATTTTGTCGTGACATGCGAAAAGAACTGAAGAGATCGCAAACAAGCTTCAACCCTAACAATCTCTGCTCGACGCTAAAGAACATCAAAGCTTGGCCCGCTCTTGCAAATTTTATACTGGCGACGAACCGATTCGATTTTCTCCTACCCAGCCCGACACCCAAAACACCCTCGGGCCCCCCAAAGAACATTCCCCAGCCGGTTAACACCTCGACCTGAGGAGAGATCCCCTTTTCCAACAACAGCCAGTCATAGCCCAACCCCCCTGTTTTACTGCTGCCCCTGTTGTATTTCATCTGCTGCCTCATTTGTTTTCTCATTTTCCTCCCCTCTCTTTCCGCCTCTTTTCTTTTCCTTCTTTCCCCTTTCACTCTGGCCATACCTGAGCTCGCGACAAACTAGGGGATCGGCGTGAGATCCTGCGATAATCTTGTAACTACCCTAAGGCTCTTTGAATATGCAAAGTGGTCCATGCGCAATGCAAAATCCACTATAAAAAAAAAACAACAACTGGATGGACGTCGGTATCGAGGACAGCTGGAATCTGAGCGGCTACATACCATACAACTCAAGAATATTCCAACGATTGAAACATCAATAGAGCCTTGAAGACAATGCCTCCAAACCCAGACCCCGCTGATGAAAGTTCTGATAGCAAGTTCAAAGTTCTCAAAGAGGCCTATCCTCAAACAACACCCGAGACCTCATCAATCATTCGGTTCTTCAATGAGGCGTCTGCTCAGCTATTCTGCTCACTAGGTACCGATTCGGTTCGTGTTTGATTTACTGGTTGTATTCCTAATGCCGATTGGCTGATGCGTTTATTTCCTCTTGCTTGATGATAGAGCGCCTCTATGTTTTCTTTCCAGGAAATTGCCCAGTGGTTTATTTGTAAGAGCCTCTTTCACTGCCGTACAACCATGGGTTACTGATTGATGGGATTGTTTAACCGACACATTAAGTATTACTCGACAAAACCGATCACAGGCGAAACATCTCATGATCGTATGAAAACCAACAGCAATTCGGGACCACCTGGGGGTTTCAGTGCCACGGACGAAAATCAAAACCTTCCTGGAATTCAACTGGCGACGCGTATTCCCCAAATCTCTCGCCAGCTTCGCCAGAATCCTCACAGCAAGGCATTCCCATGAAGAAATTGCTTTGCATAGCATCATTCTGGTATTGCGCACTAGCCGTTTGCAAGCACAAGATTCGGAGCAGATAGCTCTAGCTCTGGTGGGTGACTAGTTTGTGAGAAACAGTCTTTCATAGGTCGCATTTCATTTGTCACTCGTCGTTCCGTGAGTTGATTGATGATGCCATTGGTCAGGCAACCTGGTTGGCTGGACAAAAGACGGTGTAGGATTGATAGCATCCATCCATCTGATACCCTGTACTTTAACTATCCGGCCTCGTGGCCTGCAAGATTTTATCGAAATTTGGCTTTGCTTGGGAAGGAATTTAATCATTTCCAGTTTGGAAAACATTGCATGCCCTACTTTCTTTCCCTCGCGCACCAGCTGGGACTTTCCGTCAGCCTCTCTAAGAGGGAAAAGTGCAACTTACTGTCAGACCGCGCAAAAGCAATTGGTATACTAGCTGATTCAAGAACTACAATGCTTGCGAGATTACCATATTCAAGGCATGGCTCTTTTGCAAAGCCAACGAGCAATATTGCCAGAAGTCCCCTGCCTATGTTTTCTATTAGGCTGCTAGGATTGCGACACATCCAGGTTAGCTGATTCAATACAAGTTTATACCCAAACAGCTACGAACCCAAAATAGAAATTGAACTGACCAATTGTTTGTGTCCTACATGTCAAGCCAAGCTGATCGAGGGCAGCCGAACCAAGAGACCAAAAGAGCGCGGGCTCCTGGATGTTGTTTGGGTTCTGACTACGATTGAAATATCAAGGTTGTAGTTGGACCATTCAAAGCACCTTTTCATCAGAAAACAAAAAGCGTTTTGATCCAAACATCAAGTTCCATTGGGCACCTGAGTTGATATTAGAAATCATTCTGAGCTCCTTGATCTCTGGGGTACTCACCTTACAAGAGCTGGGTACCATCTTTAAACACCAATCAACTCAAGATTTGTCTGAGTTATTGTGAGTACAGCATCTAGTGCCAATTGCAACCTTTGTGTTGCAGCCATTGTGAAATTAATCTGATCTCTTCTAAAAAACACTTGTACAAAATCAAAATTAGTTTATCATCCACTTTACCTCAATTCAAATGTATATGGTGCATGGAAAAAATGAGTTTGTACATTTGATGGTTCACATGCTCTCAACTTCTAAAATAAAGTATCTTTATTCTATTGACAAGTAATTTCTATTTTCCTAGACTATGTGTGGATTGCTTTGATCACAATAGATTAATTTTTAACCCAAGTGTTTATAAATATTTGCTTCAAATTGAGAAGCATATTATGAGTGCAAATATTCAAAAAAATCAAATATTCCCAAAAATAAACTTTGCAATTCTGATGGTTTAATGATTGAATGGTTTGAAACCTGGGACCTGGTTTGGGTTGACTAAATGAATGAATTTTATTCTCATAGGTCATCTTCATATCTTTTGGTTACTTCTTTTTGGAAGTGGCATTTCTGTTAGAATTGATTCTTTTACTCATGTTGACAGACCAGCTGTTGATTTGAATGAAAGAATAAGAGGCAAGAAAGAGGCAACAAATGCTTCAAGCCCTAGGGATTTCAGGACTGGGAGATGAAATGTTTGAAAATTTTAGTCCAGGTATTCACTACTTCAATGCCCATGGATACTGGAATTGGAAAGCCTGTTCCAAGCATTCCAATTTCAGCCATTCCTCAGAAATTTGATTCTGATTTACATAGAGGTGTGATTGAATTTTGAGAAAAAGGCCATCATAGCTTAGAACAAAACTATTTTGAACCTAGAGTGGTTAGTCTTTCTGAAATAAGAAGAATAAATGAAAAGCATATTGACAGTTGGGGCTGTCAACCATTGAATCTCAGAAAGCCAAACCTCAAGAGGAGCAAGCTGCGCTAGAGCTGCGCTGCCACACAGTATGATGATACACAAACTTGAAACCTAACCTCTCCTCCAAAAAAGCTTACAATTATCCCCAGAGGACAGAGATTGGTTTCATCATTCATTTCATTAATTAATCATTGTACTTTGTTCTACACCTCTCGCCTCTGTCCTCCAGGTAAGTGTTCTCACAAAAGCATCTTGATTCATCCCAAATTGTCAATTCTCCTAATTTGCATTTATTCCTCTTGGATCTGCATTCAAGCAAGACCACATCCATTACACAAGCTGAAAGCTGCACAACCAGCTGTCAGAGCTGAAATTATCACAAAAAAAATCAGACATGGGAAAGGCATGCATGTGTAATATGCATGTCAATTCATGATACATGTAACCAACTTAACTATATAAAATTTGTGGAAAAATAACATAAATTCAAATACATCTACCAAAAAGATGTGTACAGTGGGTAGGCCAAATTGATGGAAATGCTAGCACTGAATTGGCTGCTGTAATTCCAAGTACTAGTTTCAAGCTGAATTTAACCCTCAAAAATATAAGGCAATGATTTCAATTGGTATTTTTATATAGCTTTGTATCTATTTTTTAGTTAAAAAACTATCAAAATGTTTGTGAACATGAAATTGTCACAAGGGCTGCCAACGTGTAAGCAGGGCTTGGCACAGAGGGAACTCTACTCTAAGTAGGCAGGGGGGGCAAGGATACTGGAAGAGGCTACAAGGAGCAGAGTAGAATTGAATAGAAGTTAGATTGCTGATGACACTTGCTACAATGGATTCCTAGTAAGAATTAGTAAACTGATTTCTTGGGGAAAAATCAGGAAGAAGGAAGAGGAGGCCAGTTTAAATAGACAAGAGGTTGAAACCACAACAGAGGTACAGTTGGTTGGGGCTAAGACTACATATGTAATGACAAGGGAATAGTCTAGGTAAAAGAGAGGGCTGATCAGGTATGCTACTACATTAGGTTAGGTTGCTTCTGAATTGGGACAAGGTTACAGGTATGGGCTGTCTAAGTTGGGAGAGTAAAGTTGAAGGATGTACAGTGTACATGGAGGTCATTACACTATGTACTAAGTAGAGAGAGTATGGGATACAATCTGAAAGAGGATGTACATAAGGATTCCCAAAGGGTAACCCATGAAATATTATGGGTTAGACAGAGTTAATAAGATTAGAGTATGTGTAGACCTGGGAGATTAAGTATGTGCAATCCTATGGAGTCTATCTGCATACTTGTATGAGGTTAGACTATATGTAGATATGTATTGCATGGGGATCCTGGGTTACATAGTTACTGGAGACATATTGATGTGAGCCTTGAGGTTGAAGTTACTTGGAAAGTAGATTAGGCCTGAGGTTTAGATTGAGTTTGCTGAATTTATATGCTGAGGTTAGACTGAGATGTCAGTATGATGGTACCCCCTGGTGAAAAGGAGGTCATCTCCTGATGAACATAAAAGGAGGGATTGAAGAGGCCATCCAGGTTTTTTCTTCAGCCATGTCTAACTTGAGATTCCCTTCACCCTATCTACAAACATAACCACTATCCACTCCATTACAATCCTTATCCTCCTACAACAGATCATAAACACCAATCTATACCATGGAGAAGACCAATGTCAGCCTCCTGGATGCCAAGACCCTTTGTATCCTTTAGCTACCAGAGGTGATAGAGTAAATAATAAATATATTATTTAATAAATGCAGCAAAAATCCGTAAAATATTTGGATTAAGCTTATTGCAAGGTTAAGTGGTTTGGTTATTGTTTATTGTTTTAAATCAATATGAATAAATTGATTGTTAAATATTTTTATAGAGGGGCCACAATTATATTGGGGATCTTTAACACCTCTCTTCAGGGATTTCTGTATGAAAACACGTATTCCTGGTTACTTTGGGCTCTTTAGTTTAAAGAATATTTTACCCAAAGATAATATGTATATAAAATACATGGTGGAGTTGCAGGACCTTGTATCCAAGCTGCCAGAACAGAGAAAGGATAATAAAAATCACTGGTATATTATTAAATCCTTTGGGTATCTGTTTGAGATGTGCACTGATGGGTTAAACCTGTATACTGGGGTTATAAGGTTGTTCAGCAGTTTTAATTGATATAAAAGAGGTTGAGGACGGATACTATTGATCAGAAATTGCCATAAATCACTTACTTATCTCTTATAAGTACTTGATTACCTTGGAAAGGTGTCTGGATATGAATATAACTGGGTCTCTGCCCATCAATATCCTCAAAAGAGCTCTTTATTTATAGCTTTTGGAGTCCCAATATGTCCTTCTGAGGGTTGTGGGTGCTCAAAGGGACAGACACTAAGGCTAGCAGGGTAACCAGGGGTAGCCTGTCATGCGTTCTTGGTGCTATAGCACGGGTAGCATCTAATTCCTGAGGGTATGGGAATTATTCCACTTTATAATAGGCATTAGGACGTGTGAATAACACTAATCTGTCTTATTTATGTGTTATGTAATTAATTATCCTTAGTAAATGTTCCCAGTACTTTAATAATTATATAAATAGACATTTCTACAGACATCTTGATGTCAGGTAAGTTCTCATTATGTATTATATAACTGGAGTAAAAGTCATAATATTGATTTTACTCCTTATTTTTGAGTTCCGGTTGATTTACTAAGATAATTACTTAAAAATATAAGTCATGTGAATTCATGTAATATTTTTACATCATTAGTTTTCTTAGTATGTCACAATGATTTTGATGTCTAGTAATTCTCATAAAAGTATATTAAAGTATTTTAATATATTTTTAGAAGTTGTCATTGTCTTATTTTTGACATTCTTGGTACTTTGAATTATATTCAATAAAATATACATATAAGGATTATTTATGTATTTTTAGACTGTCTACTATCCATGGGAACATTTATTACATATGTAGAATGTTCCCGTGTAGGTTGTAGCATTTTTACGCAGTACCTGAGCCTCTCAGGCCGCCTGTCACTCTGTCAACCCGCAGTCCCGCGGCTGCATACTTGTCAGAGGCCCAGGGCTGCGTACACAACCTTGACGGACTGACAAGGCTGTATCTCAGCTGCGCGCGGGTGCATTGGCTGCCGTGGCTGCGTGCGGGAATTGTGACAAAACACATTTCCGCCCGTAACTCCTAAAATATACACAACACCTCAATTCTGGCTGAATTTTAGGTGTGAAACCTATACGTGACATTTTGTGTGAAATATTTAATTGGCCAAAAAGCTCAATAATGGAGCCGTAGTATTTTGGTTTTTCTTTCCTTAATTATTTAAAAATATAAGGAGTTGGATTTCAAGGGTGGGGTCAGTGAGTGAACCTACCTAATTTTGGGTGGAGAACCCATTTTTGTAATAATATTTCCGGTTTTCCTACTACTTCTTAGGTTAATTGTATTATTATTATTTTTATGTTATTTTTGTTACTTTTGCAGCTTGCTCTGCAATAGTAGCAAGCTGACAACCAACAACTACCATCCAGTGAAACAATACTTCCCAAGCTGTGAAAGATGCATCAAGATTCAAACAATCTGTACTACCAGTATCAAACTCAACTCCTCCAAATGTGAAAGCTGCAGACAGTATGGAAGGGTATTTGATATGGATAAGCAAGTCAGGAAGGCCATGGGGCCAACCTTATGGGTCCTGGGGAAGAGCCAACCCTTTGAGGTAAAGGAGGCTCCTGATGATGATTCCATGACTATGGGCTATTCATCCAGGCTGGATGAATCTTCAGGTAAGACTTTTGCTATATTGCTTGTTGGTGATAACTGATGTATTGATTTTGGGGTTCGGCAGTTTGATTGATGCAGGAGCAATTTCAGAAAGTGCAGGAAAAGCAAGATAATTTGAATCAAACCGGGCCTTTGGCCTTAAATGGTGCGTCAAAGCAGCAAGAGGAGGGGCACAGAGAAGCTTTGAAAGGTGGGGAACCCCACAAGTGGATTCAGACAAAAAGGTTGTTGAAGTGCCGTCAAAAAGAATTAAAAACAGGGACACCACAGGGCATGTTGAACCAGTCAAAGAGATTGGTTGAGGCGTCAAAGTAACCAATTAAAACATCAAAGGCAGCTGTCAAAGAATCAAAGCATCAAAGGTCAAACTTTCAAACTGTCCCATTGAAGTGTTGAACCAACCCATTCAACTGTCAAAGCGTCAAAGAAAGTTTTTGAAGTGTTGAGATGCAAACTGTTGAAGCTTTGCGTTGAAGTGTCAAAGGAGATTTTCAAAGCATCAAGGTTCCAAACCTCAAAGCATCAAGGAAGATGAAGACGCCAAAGGGAGTTTGGAGATGGACTTAAGCAAAATGGAAGAAAATAGGGAAATACAAACAAGTGTAGGAAAATTAAAAGAAAAGGAGATCATCATCAAAGAAGGGGGCAGATCAGATGACTCTTTGGAGTTAGAAGATTTGAGGAATAAAATGAAACATTTGGAGGTGAAGATGCAAGTGGTAGAAGGTAGGAGAAATAAAAAGAAGGGTATTGAAAGGAGGAATGCTTCAGAGGCTTGGTTGTTGAAAATAGAAAATGGAGAAAGGTTTTTGGAGATGATGGATGGAAATAGGTTCAGAGAATATTCAGTGTTGAATGTGTTGGAATAATTGCTTCAAAATAGGATAAATTTCAGTATAGAGGGAGACAAAAGGAAAAGCACACAACAAAGAAGATCACCTTCAAAATAGGACTCAGCACAACAATGGAAAACACGGGGAATGACTATATGAGAGGTGACATGAGCAGGTAGAGTAAAGGAGGATACAGTGAACAAACTGAGGTTGAGACAAGGTCAGCAATGGTGCACACAGGATAGGAATAAAAGGATTTAACCACCAGTATCACGTTCCCAAGAGGCTAGTGGCAAAAGCAAAGGATTGTACCAGGGAAAAGCATCTGCAATTTGAGAAGGCATAGCTATTTGAGTTGCATCAATCTGGATTTGGAGTATTGGCATAGGAGAGGATAAGTGCGCTCTGAAGCTTGCGCTGGCTCTGTGCCAGCTAGGTGCGCCCCATTGGGTGCTGACTTAAAGGAGAGAAGAAAAAACGGGAAACTGATGATGGGCAAGAAAAAAAGGAATAAAAATCAGGATTGGACTACAGAAGGTGGAAGCCAATACCTCAACAGAATGAGAATCAAGTAAATCAATCTTTTGGAGTTTACAGTAGGAATTCTAGGACTTTAAGTTCTAATCTTTGGGAGGGTTTGAAGAAAGGATGGGGTAGTGAAATAAGGAAAGAGAAGTATGGTTTTTAGAGGCTAGAAAGAATAAAATGGTGGAGATAAAAATGAGTTTACCTGATATTTTAGCTTCAGCTGGTCATACTTTTGAGGTTGGGACTACTGTCAGAGGACCTAATTCCTTTCAATTTAAAAAATTGAAGTTATTAAATTTTTGGATGTCTAGAATAAAAGAGTTGGAAGAGTTGATGTGTGAAACTATTTGAAAATTTATTCATAAGAGGTTTATCATTTTATTTTATTATTTATTATACATATATTCTTTTTGAGAGAAGGAATTGATTTTCTTTTGCATAAGTAGAGAAAAGAAAAAAAATGGGTTTCATTAAGTATATATATATATATATATATATATATATATATATATATTTTGAAAGATATTTTATTTTTAAATTTCTTGAGAAATGGATATGGTTTATTTATTTTAAGGATTTTTTTGTTTTTTGAGGGGTAGAGTAAATGGAAATCTTGAAGTAAAGTAAGGCAGTTGGTAAGATGAGAGTGAGGTTCCCAAGTGGTTCATTCCTCATCATTTTGAAAGCCTTTCCATTCAACTAAGTAAATTAATTTTACCCTCTTAAGTCTTGAGTCAAGTATTTGGGACACTTCCCATTTCTCTCTCCCATCCATTCTGACTGGTTCAGTTGGTGGTTGGTGCCTGTAGGAAAGTGAGTTGTCCTGATATGGATTGAGAAATGAGGAGTGGAACACAGGATGAATGGTGGACCATTGTTGAGGAAGTTGAAGCTTGAATGAATTTTCTCCAATCTGTTCTGTAATCAAAAAAGTGCCTAACCATTGCTCTGAGAGCTTATTAGTTGGAAAATTATTTTTGATATTTTTACAAGAGATCCAAACTTTGTTTCCAACAGCAAATGAGACAGGAAAATTTCTTTTTTTTAGGTAAGCATATCTTTTATAAGTTTTAATAGACTTCTCCAAATCAACTCCTAATTGTTTCTGATTATGGTGAATCTGAGTTATTTAGTGGCTGACAGGTTGATTTTCTACTACATTGAGGCTTTCAAAAATGGGGTGTCTTCCATAAATGGGGAAAAAAGGAGATTGCTTACTGGAGATATGGGTGGAGTTTTTTCTAGGAAAATTCAGCAAGAGGGATCCAGGTATCCCAGTTGTCTTGGTGATAACTGACATACATCCTTAGAAATTGTTCTAGGATCTGATTTACCCATTCTGTTTGTCCATCTGTCTCAGGGTGATAAGCTGTGGAGAGGTTTCTTTTTGCCTTTAATTTTTCACATACATTTTTCCAAAAGGAAGAAACAAATAAAGTTCCTCTGCCACTGAAAATTTCAGTTGGAATTCCATGTTTATTGAAGACATGAGAGATTAGCAGGTTAGCTAACCCCACAGAGGAGATATAAGTTCTGGCTTTAATAAAGAGAGAAATTTTTGAAAAAAGATACCACCAGGATTGAGTCAAATCCATTGGATAGTGGCAGTTGTGAGATAAATTCCATAGAGAGTGAAGTCCAAGGAGAACTTGGAATTGGTAAGGGTTGAAGGAGTCCAAACTTCTTGTGATGGCTGGGTTTTTTTCTGCTGCAAAGGTAACAAGAAGAAACATAATCTTTGATAAAGGAAGTCATATTTTCCCAATGAAAGTCTCTTTTGACTAGATCAATTGTTTTTTCTTTTCCAGGGTGACCAGAAAGAGGAGATTCATGTTGTTGTTGAAGTATTTCAAGTTGGAGTTGTTCATCTTCTTGGGGATTTCTATTCTATTTTGGAAAATAAGGAGCCCAGTGTATGGATCTATAAGGGTCCCCTTTACTTTTTCCTTTTTATGTAGCTTCTGAATAATCTGTTGGGTTGACTTGTTGGAGATCTGGGATTGAATTAAGTTGTCCAAGTTTCCATCAACCTGTTTTGTGGAAATAAAGAAAATTCTAGAAGGCTCAAAGTCAGTCTGTTTCAAGAGTTGTTTGAAATTTTCTGGATTCTTTTCAGCATAGGGCATCCCCCCTTGGGATAAACGTTGTCTCAATGTGACAAGACATCAGGAACTATAGAGTGCTTTCCAGGTCTTTAGACTATAGTAAAGTCAAATTTGGATAAAAAATCAGCCCAAGGGGCTTGGAAAAGAGTCAAGACTTTAGAGGCAATGAAATATTTCAGAGACAAATGATCAGTGAGAACTTCAAAAGGAGATGAGAGACTGAGAAAGTAAGCTCTCCAGATCTTGATGGCCCATAAAATGTCCAAGAGTTCTTTATTGTGGATATCATAGTTAAGTTCAGAACTACCCAATTTTTTGCTGTCAAAAGCAATTGGGTGCTTGGATCCATCAGCGGAGACTTGGGTGAGGACAGCCCTCAGGCTATAGTCACTAGCATCAGTCTCCAAAAAGGTTTGTAGAGAAAGATCAAAATGTCTGAGAACAGGTGCCTTGGTAAAGGCTAGTTTGAGGTCCTCAAACTGCTACAGAGCCCCTGGGGACAAGGGAAAGATGGGGTCTGAACCTGTTAAAGCAGTGAGGAGGTAGACCTTTCTGGAATAGTTAATGATAAACCTGCAATAAAAATTAGAATAACCCAAAAACTGCCGCATGACCTTTTTGTTTGTTGGTGCTTGCCAATACAAGATTTTTTGGACCTTGGAGTTGTCCATTTCAATACCATTCCTGGAGATAAAGTAGCCTAGGTAGTCCACTGAGGAGGCATGAAAATCACACTTAGAAGCTTTTGCATATAAGTTGTTCTTCCAAAGTCTGCCTAAGACTTCACACACATGAGCTTTATGTTCTTTTAAGTTCTTGGAAAAAATAAGGATTTCATTCAGGTAACACAAATGGTTAGAAGGTCTGCAAAAATTTCATCAACAAGACATTGAAGACAGGCAGGAGCATTGGTTATACCAAATGGCATTACCAAATATTCAAAACTTCAAAACTGAGTCCAGAATTCTGTAAGATGTTCATCCCCCTCTTTGATTCAAAGGAGATTGTAAGCATCCCTGAGGTCAATTTTATAAAAAATGGTAGAACTGGAGAAGACTGTTAATAAGTGAGTAATTGGAGGAATAAGATACCAATTCTTTCAAGTAACATTTTTAAGCTTGCAATAGTCAACACACAATTGCAAAACACCATCCTTCTTTTTAACAAAGAGGAAATGTGAACAAGTGCTTGAAGTTCTGGGGCAAATGAAACTTTTCTCTATATTTTCTGCTATATAGGCTTGTACGGCCTCCTCCTCATGGTGAATGAGGGAGTAGATAGGTCCAACTGGAGGCAAAGGTTCTTCCAGTTTTTCATGGTGGTTGTAAGCACAGTGAGGAGGGAGTTTATTAGCCTTGAACTTGGAAAAAACATCTTAAAAGGCATGATAACCTTCTGGGACTCTCTCCATCACAGTTTCAATTTCATCAGTTTCCTCATCTTCATCTAGACCTTCTGCAGCAGTCTGCTTTGGGACAGAGTCAGAAGTGGAGATAATTATATGCAGTATTTGAACAAATAGATCATCCTCTATATCCTCCAAGAATTCCAGAGAATGTCCAAAGAATATCCTGTTCACAGAAATATTTTTTGAACTCAAGGGAAAGTGTTGTGAGTGCATAGATTCTGAAAGAGGAGCAGGAGCAGTAACCTGAAGGTTCACTGGGGGAAGTTGAGTAGTGGCCAAAAAGAGTTCAACAGAAGGGGAATGATCCAAAGTTGGTTGGTGCCTTGGGGTGATCAATCCCAATTTCCAATTGACCTCTGGGTTCCAGAAATGGAGGAAGTGAATACCTAGAATAATTTCCTCTTTTGGGGGAGTATCAACAACCAAGAAATCCCATTCTAAGTTGGGAAAGGAAGGTAAGGAGAACTTGAAGGAAAATTTATGAGTAATTTCCTGGGAAGGTGAGTCAGAAGGACTGAAGGTAAATAGGAAAATGGGAGTGGTCAGAGGTTCAGGAGAGAGGGAAAAATTTGAAACCATAGATTTGGAAATAAAAGATTGGGTTGCTCCAGAGTCAACAAGTGCGCTATAGACCTGATTATTGAGCAAAAAAATAAAACATAAGTCTTGAGTAGGGAGATTAGATGCTTTCCATTCCAGAGTATGCACTGAAATATTGGAGGGGTGATGGTAATGGAGCACCACATTTCCATCACCTAGTCTTCTCCATGTTTGGGGTTAGCAGGAATGGGCTTCTGGCCAGGTTTGAAATCTGGAAGTCTTCTTCAGAGGCTAAATTTGTGAGCACCTGCACAGTAGTTACACAAACCCTCCCTCTCTCTTCTAACCTTCTCATCAGCCTTGAGGTGTCCATCTTTGCCCACATTGGTATTAGGACAATATGTTGGAGCTGGATTAGTAAGGGGAGCCTTTGCTTTTCCCTTGTACCTACCTTGTTGGCTGGGTTGTTGAGGTTTTGGAGGATTTGGAAAACCAGGTCCATGTCTTGAGGATTGATGGGAGCTGAAGGAATTTTCCCAGATCCTTTCATGGTAGCTGGTATCATACTTAAGGACAATGTCCATTAGGTCCTGCAATGTTTCTTGAGGTCCATTGTAACCAGCTAGTTGGTCCAACAGTCTAGCTGGAAGTCCCTGTCTGAAATCAAAGAAAAAGGATTTATCACCCCAGCCAGAGACCTTAGTCATAAGTATCCTGAACTCAGTGATATAGTTAGTAGCATAGCAAGTATCTTTCATTTTAAGGAGGGTTAGCTCCTTTTGAGCATATTGAATTTCCAGAAGATCTCCAAAGAGAGTATGGAGCTGTTGGGTGAATAAAAACCAGGAATTAAGTAGAAAGTATGGCTCATGATTACCAATGTGAGCAAGATAAGGTTGGATCCATCAACTGGCATTTCCTGTAAGGTAAGAGACTGTAAAAAATAATTTTTTCCTGTAATTAGCAAAAACACTTTCATAATTAGCAAAGATGAGTTCACAAGCTTGGAGGAAGGGCCTAAGCTTGGTTGGGTTTGTCCAATCAAACTTTTCTGGGGAATTAGTAGATGGGGATTTAAATTTAGAAGAAGTTTGATGATCAGAAGGTTTAGAGAGATGGGTCATTGCAGTGGTCATTTGCTGAAGAATGGCCAGCAGAGCAGGTTCAGTTGGAGTTCCCGGAGAGGTGGAAGGAAGGTTAGTAGCTGGAGAAGGTGATGGGATTGCTGTTGCATTAGAATTTGGACTAGGATTACCCTCTGGGGAGGGTGAATACAAGCCACTCATAATTCTGGATTCAAATCCTGATTCCTCATCTTCCTCATCTTCTTCCTGATCTCCTGGAATTGGGACCATGCTGGCATCATAAGCAGGAGAGTCCAAACCATGGTAGCCTGGGATTGGAAACTGACCTGTAACTCTGTGGAGGCTAGCATTGTCAGAAGAAGGGATATTAGAAAGGGATGCTGGGGGATAGGTTCCAATAAGGCAAAATCCATAGGAGTGGAAGTGGTAGCCACTGGTTCTGGCAGGTTAGAAAAGGTCCTACCCGTTCCACAAGCTCTGGGGGTAGAAGGGTCAGTAGGTTCATTGTTACCTCTTCCCCTTGAGCTATGGGTGACAGCTGGGCTAGAGATGTGATCAAAAAGAGCACGTTATGGGGGCATTCTTATTGCTAAGAATAAATATTTACCCAAAGAAGTTCTTCACCTAGAACAATAAAACAAATGATTTAAAAAGATTATACCCCAATGAACTTAATCATTGGTTGATTTAGACATCAAATTACTCATCAAAGCTTTGTTGTAAGGCTTCAAAGTGTCAAAGTAAAGCATTGAAGCATCAAAGTGTCAAAGTTTTGAAGCATCAAAGCGTCAAAGCAAACATTGAAGTGACAAAGCAAAACATTGAAGCATTGAAGTAAGACGTCAAAGAGGGGTTCAGACCATGGAATTTGTTTTTTTTTTTGAAAAAAAAAGTTTTGCGGCAAGATAAGGGGTGCAATAAAGTGACCACAAATTCAATAGCCAATTCAAAGGTTAGGAAAGGTAATAAAGCAAACAAAAAATTTCCACAACTCAATAGCAAGATTTTGATGCTGTAAATAGGATAAGGAGTGTTGGTGGTGAAGAGGGTTTATTGGGGAAGAAATCAGTTTAATTTGACAAGGGCTACTGATGTGCAAGCAGGGCTTGGCACAGAGGGGACTCTACTCTCAGTAGGCTTGGGGGCAAGGATACTGGAAGAGGCTACAAGGAGCAGATTAGAATTGAATAGAAGGTAGAGTGCAGATGACACTTGCTTGAATGGATTCCTAGTAAGAAGTAGTAAACTGATTTCTTGGGGAACAATCAGGAAGAAGGAAGAGGAGGCCAGTTTAAATAGACAAGAGGTTGAAACCACAACAGAGGTACAGTTGGTTGGGGCTTGGACTACATATGTAATGACAAGGGAATAGTCTAGGTAACAGAGAGGGCTGATCAGGTATGCTACTACATTAGGTTAGGTTGCTTCTACATTGTGACAAGGTTACAGGTCTGGGCTGTCTAAGTTGGGAGAGTACAGTTGAAGGATGTACAGTGTACATGGAGGTCATGACACTATGTACTAAGTAGAGAGAGTATGGGATACAATCTGCAAGAGGATGTACATAAGGATTCCCAAAGGGTAACCCCATGACAGAGTATGGGTTAGACAGAGTTAATAAGGTTAGAGTATGTGCAGACTGTTAACAAGATGAAAAATCCCCCAAGGGAAGAATTAGATTAATATTGAGTTGGAGGCGTTATTTATACATATTGTAAGTACATATTTTTATGGTTGTTGAGAACACTGAATCCATGTTACTATGTATGTGTTTATGTTATTGGAAATGATTAGTATTTGATATTTTAACCTACTAAATCCATGGTAGTCCAATTTATGTTTATTATGTTCTTAACATTCCCCCCCAACAACCATATAGCCTCAGCACAGTTGCCTGACAAGACAATCCAAAAGAAACAACATGCCAAGACAAGAACGATAAAAAAAAAAGAAAAGAAAAGAAAAAGTACAAAGGAAAATAGCCCCAGGTCATTGTCTCCCACGGCGCCGCAAAAAGAAACAGGAACAAGGGATGGTCAGTATTGGATTGACTGACATATGGGAGATACAAAAATAGAGACGTAAGCCACGTCGGCCAGGAGGGAGACAAACAATCGCGGGGGGTGCATGGTCCTCGGAGCCACCGCATACTACCCCCCTGTTACTTGCCAAGATTTGAGCTCTAGCAGGCCCACAGACCGGGCAAAATTTTCCACCTTATGCCACCCTAATGCTTTTGTGAATACATTGGCCAGTTGCACAGTGGTGCCAACCCAGTCAATGCGGACCTTCTTCCGGAAGACAAGCTTGTTGATCGCATGGAACTCCCGCTCCACATGCCGGTGGTGCTTCCTGGTGGCGCAGTTGCTGCTGATATAAACTGCCAATTTGTTGTCAGATAGCAGGATGGGCGGATCCAGGGGACACAGGGGGTTGAGCAGGGAAGAGATCCACATGGCATCTCTGGAGGCAAATGACAAAGCCATATACTCGGCTTGGCATCTAGACTTGGCCACGCATGTCTGTCTCTTGGAGGCCCATGAGATGGGGCAGCCCAATGCAATAGTAATGAAACCATGGACCGATTGCGCGCCCTCACCTCCCCAATTTGCGTCGGAAAATGTCTTCAGACAGCCAGGCAAAGTGGACTGTTCGGCAATGATGGGCAGGGAATACGTAGCAGTATCCCGGAGGTAGGAAATAAGGTGTTCCAGCGCCCTCCAATGGTCTGAACCCGGGTTCATGGAGAATCTGGCCAGAAAATTGCTGGCAAAAGCAATATCCGGCCGTGTCGCCGTTGCAACATACAGGATGTCCCCAATGCAAGCCATATAATCCAGATCCATTGCCAGGCTCTGGTTTGACTGGAGGTCTCCCGAGACTAGAGGTTCCCTGGCACTTATAGGAGATGGAGACAGATCAACGATCTTGTCAATGAGATTTGGTTGATCCCGGCAAAAACCACCATCAACTTGTCTGACCCTGATGCCAACAATGCTGGCCAGTTGAACATCCCACTACAGATCCAACGCAGCTGACAACTTCTCCCGTAAGGAGTCCAAGAGGACAGCCAAGGACGCAGCGAACACACCATTGTCCACGTGAATCCAAAGGAACGCCTTGCCATCAGGGCAATCAAAGGTATACCTTTACTGGTCCTCAAAATTTTCCCAAAAACCAATCCCGCCAAGCCACTCCTTCAGATACAGCCACCAACAACGCCCCGCTTCTTTAGTGCCGTATAGCACCTTCTTGAGCCGTAAAACGTGTCCAGCGGGCACAAAAAGTCCTCGCAGAGGCTGCATATAGTCAGTGTGATCAATCGGTGAGTGTAGGAAAGCACTCTTGACATCAAATGACGCAACAGGCCTTCGGAAGCGGGAGGCCATGGCAAAAAGAGAACGGAGGCTGGTAAAAGTTGGAGTGGAGGCAAAATTCTCCTCAAAATTCACCCCGTGTACCTGCTTGAACCCCTGAGCCATGATTTGGGATTTGTGGCGCAAAACAACCCCATCTTGGTTCCGTTTGAGGGCGTAGATGTACCTGCAACCCAGGACCTCCATGGAGGGACTCCAAGGCACAACTTCGAATACGTCAAGGTCCGCCATCATCTGGAGCTCCTCTTTGTTTGCCTGGTCCCACTGGGGCCAATAAGGCCTGGCCCTCGCATCGGAGTAGCTTGTTGGAGCATCAGAGAAGCAGTGCAAGCTTGCCGTGATGGCACAAATTTCCGCATCCTGTATCTCCATCTCCCTCAGTAGCGTAAAGTCACCCAGCTCCCTGACAGTGATGGCGTCAACCAGCGCATTAATGGAGGGCGATGTGGTAAAGTTGGAGGGGATGTTGTCTTCATCAAAAACAGCTGAGGCTCCCCGTACTATCTTGTTAGACCGCGGATCCCAGAGAAGCCAGCCATGCGAGTCGTCGGAGAGCCCATCGTGTACTAGGGCGTGGGCCCGTGGGGTGAATTGTTTGGGGTGAAGTGGGTCATGCAGGTATGCTCTGCACCCGAAGACCTTGATCATCGTCCCATCAGGGACTTTTCCAAAGAGCAGCTCATGGGGCGTTGTAGTCGCGTCAGCGTGGACCAGCCTGTTAAAGACGAAGGATGCTTGCCTGAGAGCCAGATGCCACAAAGTCACCGGCATTCTTGCATGCATCAGAAATGTCCGGGCCATATCCAAGAGGGTTTGGTTTGTCGGTTCAACCCCACCGTTTTGGTGATATTTGTATGGTACAGTTACCTTGTAGCAGATGTTCCTATCCTTCAGGAAAGAGTTGAACTTCTTCAAGTTAAACTCTCCTCTGTTGTCCGAGCCCAGAACCTTCACCTTGTGACCAGAGTCCCTTTCAAAATCCAGGATAACCTCTTGCAGTTTTGCCGCTGCCAGGTTTTTTCCAGATATACCAATAGCATAAACATACCGAGAGAAAAGGTCCATGACAACCAGCCCATACGTGCTGCCATCAATCCCTGCGGAGAACGGGCCTACAAGGTCTACCGCAACAACATCACCAGGAGCAGAAACCAGCCCCCTTGACACCAAGATGACTGGCCTGTGGGTGCTCTTTGCCAGAGCGCAAGTAGGGCAGCGTGACTTCTCTTGGCAAAGACTCTTCTCAGGGAACCCAGGCATGCAGGTGTTCGCAACGGTATTGTTAAGGTTCCGAATGCTGACATGGCCCAAACGGCGGTGCCACATTTCAGCTTTGAGGGAAAATAACTTTGCATTGCTAGGTTGTGAATCACGGCGTAATAGAGGAAGGGACCAGCGCCGCTCCCGCTTGGTGCAATACAATACAACAACATTCTGGTGGAGGGGGTAGGAACCCCCGGAGAACAAAACCCGACCATCCACATCTCCAAAAAACCCAACAGAAATAACGGCACCCAAAATCCTAGTCGAATAGAGGACATTTGAGAGTTTCAAGTTGCCAAATGGGGTTGGTAGGACAGCACTGCCTGTCCCGTCTGCCCTGAATTGTTCCGCTGAGGCCACAGATATGATGAAGTCAACCAGCCGCACATTTGTGAACAGGGAGCAATTGGACATTACTGGGTGTGTCGCCCCGCTGTAGATGAGTACCTTGTCTGCAGCTACCCGGGCCAAAGACACCACCGCCACATCTGCCTTCTGGGTGACAAGTCTTCCAGGGAGGGTGGATGACTTTCGCGGCTTCCAGGAGGGATTGGTCAAACCAGGGTTTTCCAGGGGCGGTGTGGTGACCAATTTGGTACACCTCAAGAAAAGGGGCAAAATTTTTTTTTTTTTTCTTAGTTTTTTATCTGAGCGAAAGAAAAATCCTTGTTGCTATGGGTACTCTTCTTCCTTTTTTCCTCCCAACTACTCCCTGTCCTAGCGGTCTAGGAATGCCTCTCGAGGCCCTCAATCTCCCCTTGGTCCTCCGTTCCATTTTTTCTTGCTGTGTCCGCTGCATGACTTTTTTGACCAAGCGCCCGCGCGGACAGCCTTCGTCATCCTTGCCGATTGTTGCTGTTATGCGTTACCAAACTGCCCAATACATGTCACGGCCAGGATGTCACATATCTGTGACAATTGTATATACTATTACTATCTGCGCGCGACCCAATTGGAATATACACATGGATCCTGACTTCTACCTCTCTACAGGTTAAAAGCCAGCTCATCGGAACAAGCAACGACTAACCTCTCGATTTTTTGTTATATGGTACCACGGCGCGGGCAAGCGAGATCAGGACGACCGGGATTTGATCACGACAGCGAAGACAACACACAAACAAACAATCAGGCGGTGACCGACGGGGGTGAGAACATTGCGGACAAACGTACTCAAATGGTAGATAGCACAATGGAATCAAAAGATACGGTAGCGCAGACCCAATCATTTGAGACCACGGTTAAAGCAAGATTTATGTCTTATCCGACTGAATACGTTTTGACGGTAGAACAATTAAAATGGGATGGAAGCAATATTGACGAATGGATCAAGGGAATTAATACCATCGGCCTTCTTGTTTTTGGTATCAACAAATTCACTCACGATATGGCAAATTTACAAGCGTTGAACGAAAACGAGAGCGTCGTAGTCCGTGTATTTTTCATCTTAACCATTGATCAAGAGCTTTGTACCCTGATAGTGAAGGACAATACCGCGGCGGAGGCCTTCGGAACAATTATAAAGAACTTTCAACTGTTGACGCGGACTCGCCAAATCAAATTGTGGGACGAGTTGTTTTACAAACTGACAACAATGGAAGGGAGCATATCATCTCATCTCAGCCGGATTTCAAGCGTATTTATTGAATTAGGGCGACTTGGCGAACCGGTCCCAGATTCTTGCGTATTGTTGGTCATGCAGGTGCTTACCCCGCCCCCCCCTGGTACCTCTTGAACCCAGATGTTACAGAGTGTCGGCCCTCAGCTTGAACGAATTGAAACCCCATCAGCATCCAACACGCAATCAATTCTTACATTGTATTACGCCAAAATTACAAGGGGGAACTCATCCAACAATCCCTATTCCGTTGCGGCTGTGAATCCTTGGGCTTGGCCAGACCCCAATTGTCCTTGTCATCAGGATTGTTCTCACGCTTCCGACCCGAATTGTCCTCCTGGTACTCGAGCTGCACGTCGTCAACCTACTGCCGCCAATATACAAGTGGCCCAGATGGTAATCGCAAATGGTAATCGCCCTGTGCCTGCCAATGTCCGCGCCAGGGTTGGAGGCACATGCGTTTACTGTAACTCCCCCAACCACTGGCGGGGGGACTGTCCAATCCTCCAGTCCGACGCCCACCTCCCTCCCCCCAATGTCCCGAACCCACCAGCACCAGCTGCTCCCCATCTACGTTATCCTCCAAACCAAACGCCAAACCCTTTCTGCCCAGACAGAGTGCATGCTGTGGCGGGACCTGATCAATCAATGACCAATGAGGCTTTCCCCGAGACTTGCACGGTCCAATCAGTGACAGCTCCCAATACTTTAGTGCTAGACTCAGGGGCAACCTCAACGGTGAGCGGTTGTTTCTCCTCTTTTGTTTCCCTCTCTTACTTCTTGTCCCCTCTACCCTTAACCCTTGCGGATCCTCACGCCAAGATGCTTGCAATTGGCAGGGGTAAAATAAGACTGACGACGGCCAGGTCTGGGGACCATGGGGCCCCATTACTGAATAACGTCCTATACTGCCCTCAGGTGAACGGTACACTACTGTCCCTCGGTCACCTTGTCGACACTGGTTATCATCCCACCTTCATTGGGAACGACATTTCACTTGCCTCTTCCTCTTCACGTCTCCTTGCTTCATATTGTAATTGTACCTGGACTGTCACTTTGTCTTCACGTGCCCCTCTACCTCATTCCCTTGCTTTTCCCTCTCTCCGTTCCGTTTCTGCTCCTCCTCTTTCTCTTTCCCCCCTCCCTTATGTTTCCCCCTCTTATTTCTATCACTGCGCACTTGGTCACATATTGGATCAAATTGTGAAAGCCTACCTCCGAAAACATGTTCTGTCTTTTGACATCAAGTCTTGGATGCCTTTCTTCTGCAAATCTTGCAAAATGGCAAAAAGCGTTTGGTGTTGCAAGGCCCTGGCTGAAACAATCCCTCTAGAAAAGCCTCTCAATCTTCTGGTGACTGATGTGCTTGGGCCCCTACCCTCCGATGTATCTGGTAATCAATATCTCCTCACGATCCGCAACCACCATTCCACGTTTATCTTTGTACACGTGTTCAAGCTCCAATCCAAGGTTCCCAAACTCCTGATGAAAACCGTTACGTATCTAAAGAATTGCCTTGGTAAAGCGCCTACCCATATCCGGTCGGACAATGCAAGAGATTACCATTCCAACGCTTTGGAGGAACAGCTGTCCGCGGTTGGCTTGAAACTCCTCTTCACTTCTCCATACACACCCAAACAGAACGGCGAGGCTGAACGGGTAAATCGGATGCTGGGTGACATGGCCCGGACTATGCTCACCTACGCCCGATTGCCTGATTGTTTTTGGTCTTTTGCTTATCAGCACGCCTGTTTCCTCCATAATCATCTTGCTAATTCCCGGTCCAACCCCAAAAACCCTTTCGAAATGCTATACAATACGTCCGACAAAGAGATTCCCTTCCATCCTTTTGGCTCTATAGCTCTCACACATGTCCCAAAAGAAAAACGCCTGAAACTTGACAATCAAGCAAAAAAAATGGTATTCCTGGGCTACCAAGACGACCAGCAAGGTTTTCTTTTCTTGGATGTTGATGAGGAGTCCTTGTCTTATACCAATGTTGCCAAGTTCCCGGACTCTCAGCCTGCCCCATTCATTGCAATCCCGACTCCAATCAAAGAGATAGACCCTTTCTTACGGGCATTGGATCTTCGCCTGGGTGAGTTCCCTAGCAAGGAAATCTGTGCCAAGCAAGACCAACAGATTGACAATATTCCCGCGTGCCCCAACCTTGATCTGCCAACATCTATTGGCCACGCGCTGTCTGATACCATGCGGAAAACGTGGGTAGCGCCCATCACAGCGGAGATTGATCAACTATTTGAAATGGATGTCTGGACCCCTGTGAAGCGGGAACCCGGTATGAAGGTCATTGGGGCAAAATACGTCTTTGCCGTCAAGCAAGCTCCCGACGGTTCAATTGCAAGGCCAAAGGTTTGATACTTTGCAAAAGGTTTCCGCCAACGCCTTGGCGTTGACTGTTACGAGACTTTCGCTCCCACGGCTTCTCTGTCTTTGCTTCAACTAATACTGGCAATGGCGATCTCAAATGGTTGGTTGATCCAAAGTTTTGATGTTTTGGCGGCGTATCTCCACTCCCCGATCACCAAAACAGTTTACGTGGAACCACCAGTACACGTCCAACCAGAGCTACAAGGCCAAGTAATGCTCCTGAAGAAGTCATTGTATGGTGCGAGGCAAGCGAAAAGGTGTTGGTGGATTTTTTTCAAAGAAATTCTGGCGGATCTCGGTTTTGACGGTGGTTCAATCAAACAAAAAGTTTACATATATTGGAAGGGGGAGAAGGTGGTAGCAATATGGTTGCATGTTGAGGACGGGCTGGTGGTTGCAAATGATGTTGAGGTCCTAGCGAGTCTCCGGGAGCGGATGGCGTCAAAGGTCCATTTGAAATGGGATGAGAAGTGCTATAGAATTGTTGGTATAAATTTAAATAAACAAAATGGTGATTTGCTCCTTGATCAAACGCTATTAGCCAAGCAGATTGTGTCAAAATGGGAACTGTCGGGCCGGCATAGACTTATATCGTCAGCCACAACGCTACCAGATATACCCCTGGTCACTAACAACTCATCTAACGCCATTGACGTGCAACTTTACCAGTCTTACGTGGGGTCAATCAACTACCTTGCCTTGGGGACTTGTCCGGACTTATCATTTGCGATCAACTACCTCTCATGCTTTAGTAAATCCCCAGATGCCCAACACTGGGCTGCTCTGGACCATTTGGTGCGCTATATTTCTTCAACAATTGGGCAGCATTTGATTTTTCGACCCAAATCTGCGGGACTGCAGTTATGGGTAGATCCGGACTGGGGGGGTGAGTTTCATTGATTGACTTCTGGGTTTATAATCTTGCTTGACGGCTGCCCTATCGCTTGGGCATCAAAACAACAAAAGACGGTGGCCACTTCTACTTGCAACGCGGAATTCATATCACTAGGTTTGGCAGTTGAATTTTTTGTGCCCATCCATTCAATGGTAACGGATCTTGGGTCCTCTGCAAAATCAACTCTCTATTGCAATAACCGCGGCGCGGTCCTGGTGGCAAAGGACAATGGCTCAAGATCCAAGATCAGACACATTGCTTGAAATTTCTTTTTTGTTAATGATGTAATTAGAAGTTTAAAATTAGAGGTAAAATGGGTGGATACAACAGAACAAATGGCAGATATTATGACTAAACGACTCGGCGCGCAGAAACAAGTTGTGTTTTGTGATTGTTTCCTTTCTTCTTGATTGATTGTGTGGTCGTTTCCTTTCTTCTTTTCTTCTTGATTGGTTAGTTTGTGGGGGGGTGTTATGCATTACCAAACTGCCCAATACATGTCACGGCCAGGATGTCACATATCTGTGACAATTGTATATACTATTACTATCTGCGCGCGACCCAATTGGAATATACACATGGATCCTGACTTCTACCACTCTACAGTTGCCATCATCACCTTCAACTGACCGATCTCATTGGCATTGGCGACAACAATGAAGATCGCGGCCACCATCTTCCTTCACGCATCTGCTCCCACTCTCTCTAGCTATTCTCACGCCATGCCCTGACCATGTAAAAAGGGACCGGACCTTTGCATGACCAGATTATCTACGTCTGGGCTTGTGGTACATCATTCAATTGTGATCAAAGCTAAACCCTCAATTTAATTCCATCGGATCAAGTCCCTGAAACCCATTGACATCCATCCTTGGATGTGTTAGCTAGAGACTCCGCGAGCCCAGCACGCGCGCACAGCGCACCAACCACTGTCACCGTCTAGGACAAGGAACCGCACCTACCGCCTCTCAGCTCCAGAAGGAACGACCCACTTTGCACCTTCAAGTCATCCAACCTCCCCCTCTTCCAACTCATCCTCCCATCCACCAACCACCCTCAAGATTGAGCCCTACCCCACCAGCAAACAACCCTCAAATTGAGTTGCAACCTCCAGGAGGAGTGAAGACAAACCCCAGCGGAGCCCATAGGTCCAGTCTGATACCACCTCCTGTCCGCAACTATTGAATTGAGCTTGCCTGCTGGTCTTTGAGTGCATGTAATGACCGCTGTCTTCAGTTAACTCCCGTCTCTTTTCTTTTCAGTGCCCAATTTCCATTACTCACACTGTTGTGTTTCATTCACTTGTTGATAGTTGTACAGCTACAAGAGTTATATGCGTTGTGGTGACCAATCCGGGAAACCACGGCAAAAAAAAAAAAAAAAAAAAAAAAATCGGATTTCAGTTGTACCCCTATGGTTACCTTCATTTTCCCCCATCTCTCAACTCCTCCCTGTCCTAGCGGTCTAGGGCAGGCCTCTTGCCTGTCTCTCCGCTTCGCTTCCCTCTTCCTATGTTCAATTCCCACTTGTTGCGCTCGCGGTCCTGACTTTTGGCAACGCGAGCGATCGTCAAACCACTTTTGACAATCCCATCTACTCACCACCCCCTCCGACTCCCATCCGATCTCAACCCATCCCTGTGATTCACTTGATCAATCTGACTTGTCTTCATCCGATCTACCCAATCACTTCCACCTACCCCCCCGGAGGAGGATGTCTGTTTCCCAAGCTTGGATCCTCACCCATTGATCCTCAACAACCTCGACCAAAACCTCTCAATTACCAAATCCCATCCTTCCTCAATCATCCGCCCTCAAATCCGCAGCCATTGATCCCGACGCTCTTGCTCATCATTACACCCAACGACATGTCACCATGGAGGCTCAAATGTTGGCAACTCATCATGACCCTTGCTCCTTCAACTTTAACGCTCTCAAAGAATTTGCTCGGTCCAAGAGAGAGTCACTAGAAGTGATCAAGAATTGTTGTAGGATGTCCGTCAACCCATACTCATCCCATCCTCCTCCCCATTGGATCCTAAGATCTAGTGAGACTCCCATCAAGCCCCCTCTTTCTCATTCCACCAACAATCCCGGTCGAATTTGTGATGATGATTATGATGAGGATGCACATCATCATGACAACGCTGACGACAACCGTTGTCAACACCCGCGACCGCTGTCGCGGGTGTCCATCTGGTTGCCCGCGGTCATTCTCGACACGGGCGACATCTCTCTTTCTCTCATGTAATTTTTTTTTTTGCACCTATTTGTAAATCTCTCTTGTACATAGTATACAGGGCCTTATGTCTATAAAAGGAGGGGCTCTCCCCTGCCTTTTGATCCCATCATCAGGAGAGCATCAGAGAATCCAATCCATCCAATAAGACCTTCATTGTAAGCAACTTATCTGTGGGCATCCTTCCCCACCTATCTGAGCCATTTATCCGGGTATATCTACAATTGCCCCTTGATCCTTTGAGCCTCTATACTCAAACTCTGTCCTTTGTGACCTTGATCCTTATCACCAACCAATAGCCTTGCTGGTTGAAGAAGAATTCCCGTCTGCCTGAATTCTTGAGTGTGTTATACCACTCTGATCCCTTTTTTCGACCATACTGGTCTTGATCTCTCCTTGATCATCTTTCTGGAGCCAATCACGTTTGATTGAAGAGGTTTTATTAAGCTTAAAACCTGGAGTGTTAAACCTCCCTTCTTCTTTGAGGTGGAATTTTGCCACGCTATTCTTGAGTTCCTTGAGGAGTGTTGGGATATTCTTGCTCAAATTTGTTATTGATTTGCTTCTAGAGCTTCATAAACAAATTGCTTTTGTTTTGTTCAGCCTCCCACAGTTATCTGGCACCCTTCAAGCGCTTGATTGCGGAGAGTTGGGCAGGTTCATTGAGAACCTGGAGGTTGGTTGGGATTGAGTTGATCTTTCCTAATCAGTTGCTGACGACCAGAGTTATTAGCTCGTGGGCGTTGTTACTTATAACTGCCTTGTTCTATTGAACTCTGAACAAACCTTGACTTATTTGTTCAAGTCTTTACCTGCCCCATCTTGCCTCAGATAGTGTTGTTTCCACCGCTACCAACAACTCGTATCCTCTTCCCTTATTTTGATTTCTCATCCATAAGGTTCCGGACCTTGATTCCGGTTACAATTAAATATTATTGTAACTCCTAGGAGGGCAGCCTAAACAGCACCTTTCCCCTCCACAAAACTGCCATGGCTTAGCACCGTTTGGAGTCTTACATTTGGTCCCCCAGGCCGGGATCAAACCAGAAACCTTGGGATTTACAGTCCCAACTTGAAGAATCAACTCCGAAATCCTATCCAATTTCTCTTTCTTTTTCTGTTTGTTCTTTTTTCCGATCCGTGGAGGCAGCTTGGTCTAGAAGTAAGTCCTCCCAATTTGTGCACCGCTCGGGCAAGATACTTGTTGTTTTTGGCAAAACCCTACTCTTGCCACACTCGTGAGCCACTTTGGAAATCTGCTCTTTGGATCCCCTAGGAACTCTGTTATTCGATATGGCATCTCCCGCTACTCCAACCACCTCTGTTCGACCTAAGATGGTAAAGATCAAACCCCAGAACAAGAACTTAGGCTTCAACGGTACAAATGTCAAGCAATTCTTGGACTCCTACAAAATGGCTGCTGAAGTGGATGGAGCTAGTGAATTTGATATGGCTTATCAGTTGCGGTTCTTTATCTCCTCTGATGAAGTTATGGAGGTAATCAAGTCTTTTGAGGGATTTGAATCCCACAACTGGACGCTTCTCAGGGAGGCTATGTTGGCATACTGGGGTAAAATAGATGTGGCTAGGTTTACTCTGCAGGATTTGGATGCTCTGGTTTCTCAGTGGATCTCCAATGGTGGTATTTCTTCAGCCTCTGACTATCAGATTTTTAGAAAGTCTTGGGATCCCATTCAAAACTATCTTATCCGAAACGATCACATTGACACAGTGGACAAAATTCCAGCAAAGTTCTTCCAATCTTTTTTGTCGGCTGTGCAGGAAAGGATTAAAGAAGAACTGGTCAAATCTGGATCCATGATTAATACCAGGGATAATCGATTCAAGCTCCCTGTTTTTCTTACCCTTAGGAGTACTGTGGATAAAGTCATGAAAGGTCAAACTGCTCTTACCTTTGAAAAGCCTAGAACTACTGAACCAGTCCATTCTCCTTCTTTTAAAGAGTCAAACGATATTATTTTAAAATGGGGGCAGATCGTAGGCCTAAAGCGGATCCTAATTCCAATCGGGAACCTACTACTATAGATGAAATCACCAAGTTACTTAGGGCCTTTGAGAACAAAATAGATCAAAAGATTTCCTCGCTAGCTACGCCTAAAGCTCCTTCTTCTGTTCCGAAATCAACTCTGGTCTGTTACTACTGTCATAGGGAAGGCCATGGAACCGGACAATGTCAAGAACTTCAGAAGGACTTAAAGGAAAAGTTGGTAGAGCAGAGGGGAAAAAATTACTTCCTCCCTAATGGTGCCCTAATCCCTTTTGACTTGTTTTGTCCTATCCGACATGTGGTGGCCTCTTACCAGCCATCACCCCCTGTGAGAGCATCTCTTGCTTCCTTTGAATTTTGATCATCCTGTGGTACCCTCCAACCTTGGTATCCTCCAGCTATTTCTTCCTCTAGTCTTGCTGGGACTACTTATCAATCTGATCCAGCCAGGAAAAAACATGAGGAACCTAAACCTCATAAGGCTCCTTCCTTGCCAACTTCAATCCTTCGAAAACCCGTTAAACGCCAATCATCACTTGAGCCTCCTTCCTCTGATGTAGAAGACATGGAGGTGGAAAGGGAACCACTCATGGAAAGGTTCCCAGATCACCCTGATCCTTCTCCCTCACCTCAACCTTCTAATCCTATCTTAGATTCTGCGTCACCTGAACTTCCTCCCCCCACCCAGCCCAAAGTTCGATTTGAAAGGGGCATCTCCAAGGATCACCCCAATGCTGTGGAGGGAGTATTAAAGAGAATTTCTGATCTCAAAATTCCTGATCTATCTGTGGATGAACTCCTATCAATCTCTCCATCTGTTGCTGAAGGAATGAAGAAATGGGTCTCTCGTCAACGTGTGGAAATTGGCCCTGAAGAACACAAAGTCTCCTCTGGCACTTTAATGGAGGACTCTGGTGGAACCAGTCCTTCTATAGAATCCAATCTTTATTCCTGTCCCCTTGGCTTTCTTCCTTGTTATCTTGGTGACTCAGCTAAAACTGTTTCTCCTCTTGTGGATTCTGGATCTCAGCTTAACTTAATCTCGGATGCTATGGCCTGCAAGCTCAAACTTAGTCCTAGGGTCAGCTTCAACTCTGCAGTATATGGGATAGGAAATCAAGCTTGTGAACTGGTTGGTATTGCTGAAGATGTACCGGTCAGGATTGGTCGAAATATTGTTGGAACCTGCCACTTTTGGATCACTCGTTTGGACAGTCCTATGATCTTGGGACGACCCTTCTTAATGGACTTTGGTGCAACCCTGATGTTTTCTGATCAAGTTGGGGAGATAATTCTCCTCCCTGATGCTGATGGCAGAAAAATTGAAGTTCCTCTTTGCTCTTTGGATTCTGGTCGTTGGGAAAGAGATTTTCCTGGTCATTCTCCCAAATCATCTTTTAAGGGGAAGCAGAAGGATAACTCTAGTTCCTCTCATTTTTTAGGGGAATAGTTGATCCTACCAATGGTTTTAGTTCTTTTCAGCCTCAGACTGAAACTCAAGGGTCAACTCCCATCCCTCAGGCTTATTTTTCATTCCTTTCATCATTCTCTTCTGAGCTCAAGAATATTAAAAAACAAAAACATATCAAAAAAGAAAAATCCAAAAATATTTCTTCTCCATCTCCCTCTCTCTCTGGATCTGTTGTGTCTTCTTTTCCTTCTACTTTTGAGTCTGATCAATCTTCTCTCAGTTCTGGTACGAATCTCCGCAATGAGCTTAAACTAGATCCTAACTGCAATTCCGTTTTTGTTGGTTTTGGTATGAAGGAATATGGGCTTCAGTGGAGGCAATTTGGGGTACAAGTAAGTCCTCCCAATTGTGCACTGCCAGGGCAATCTTTTACCGTCATTTTCGAAACCCTACCTTGTGCCACACATGTGAGCAACGTATTATCTCCTGGTTCTCCTTTTATGGAAAAGGCACCCTTCAAGGATATTGCAGAACATCGGACTTGGAAGATGTTGGAACTTGGACTCAGCTTTTGTAATCAAGTCTCTCTGTTCAACTCTTGGAGGAAACAAGAAATTCTCTCTTTTGCCACTAAGTATAAACCAGTTGCTAAGAAGGTCCAACCAGTCAACCAGCCTATGCCTCTCAACCTCAATCCTCCCCTTATGCGTCCTCCTCTATCTTGCGATCCTTACTGTGGTATTCCTCAATCTCTTACTGGTCCCTTTGTGCCTAATGGACGGGTCACTGAAAAACGTCTGAAGGTGGTCAACTTTGGTCCAGATGGATGGCTTCTTCCTGATGAGTTGAATTTAATCAAAAATTTCTTATCTCTAAGAGAAAAATCTATTGCCTTCTGTGAAGAAGAGAGAGGTCTCTTGCGGGAATCCTATGGCCTCCCTTATATCATCCCTGTAGTTGAACATGATCCTTGGCAAAAGAAAAAGATCCCTATCCCTGCTGCTAAAGTCAACAAATTCATCAAGTTGGTCCGGGAACAAGTTCAAACTGGCCTGTATGAACAGTCAACTTCTAGTTACTCCAGCCCTGTCTTCTGTGTCCTCAAGAGTAATGGTAAACTTAGAATAGTTCATGATCTTCAACCTCTTAATAAAGTTACTATTAAAGACTCTGGTATCCCTCCTGCTACTGAAGAATTTGTTGAATCCTTTGCGGGAAGAGCTTGCTATGGTCTAGGGGATATTATGGGTGGTTATGACAAACGATCCTTACATCCTATTTCTTGTCCTCTCACTACTTTCGATACCCCTCTTGGTCAATTTCAACTTACTCGATTGCCTCACGGAGCCACCAACTCGTTGCAGTCTATCAGGCTCAGATGATGTGGATCCTCCAGGATGAAATCCCTGATGATGCTGGTATCTTTATTGACGATGGCGGAATTAAAGGTCCAGTATCTGACTATGATAATGAGCTCTTACCTTGGCATTCAGGAATTTGTCGTTTTATCTGGGAATATGCTACTACCTTGGAGAGGATTCTGTTTCGAATTGAGGAATCTGGCCTTACTGTCTCTGGATCTAAACTGGCGGCTTGTGTCCCTGCTCTGGAAATTGTTGGTCATGTGGTCTGCAAGGAAGGAAGAAGGATGGCACCAGCCAAAGTCAACAAGATCATCTCTTGGCCTACCCCAATCAATCCAACTGAAGTTAGGGGCTTTCTAGGTGTTGTCACTTATGTTAGAATCTTTATCCCATCTTTATCCAAAATCTGTGCACCCTTGCGTTGTCTAACCAGAAAAGATGCTGAATGGATTTGGACCCAAGATTGTGAATGTGCTTTCCAGCTACTCAAAAGGATAGTTGGTAAAGACATAGTTTTGAAAAAGATCTCTTACGGACCTGGAGCTGGCAAGATCAAGCTGGCTGTTGATTCTAGTTATCAAGCTGTTGGGGCCGTCCTTACTCAGGAAGATGAAAATGGTTGGGACCGTCCTGCTCTTTATGAATCTTTGTTGTTTTCAGATGTAGAATCTAGATACTCCCAGTCCAAACTGGAACTCTGTGGTGTGGCTCAAATGATGAAGAAACTTCAAACCGTTCTCTGGGGCCAAAATTTCGAATTGCAAGTTGATGCTCGATCCATCATTGAAATGATCAACGCTCCCAGTCTTCCCAATGCTCCTATGACTTGTTGGGTGGCCTTTATCCAGCTTTTCTCTTTTGATATTGTTCACAGGCCGGGAAAATCTTTCACCATACCTGATGGTTTATCTTGATGACCTCTTGGGGACAACGAATCTGATGTTGGAACCAATTTCAATGAAGAGGAACCTTTAATTCAACCTATTTTCTCTTTTCCTTCTCAAAATTATTCTGGCTTTCAACAAGGCTTCTGGTTTAAATTAGAGCAGTACCTTTCAACTCTTCGAAAACCTCCCGATCTCTCTGCTAAGGAATTTCGATCTCTTAAACAAAAGTCTTCTGATTTTTTTTTTCAAGGTTCTAGACTTATGAAGAGAGGCAATCCTTGTGCTCTTATTGTTGTTACTATTCCCTCAAAACAAGATTCTATCCTTGAAAGTCTCCATGAAGGCCTTGGTCATCGTGGGGAAACTGAAACTTATCAACGACTATCCAAACGGTTCTGGTGGCCATCTTTGAAGAAATCTGTCTCCCAATGGTGCAAGAGTTGTGAAGTTTGTCAAAAACGAGATCTTAGGCGCCCAGCTGAAATTCGTTATCCTACTGGGCAGTCCACTGTCTTTGGAAGGATTGCTATGGATGTGGTTCATATTAAGGCAGGTGGTGCTAACTACCTCATTGTGGCTAGAGATGATTTTTCCGGATGGGTTGAAGGAAAATTTCTTAAGAACCTTAGCTCTGAATCAGTGGCAGCTTTCCTCTACAAGACCTGGACAATGCGTTATGGCCTGGCTCGATCTTACTCTACTGATGGTGGCTCTGAATTTGGGGGCAAGCTTGCTGAAATGATCTGATCCCTTCCTGGACAACATAGAGTTACTACTCCTTATTATCCTGAAGGCCAAGGGATGGTGGAACAAGGCCATGCTCCTTTGAAGGCTGCACTTGTTAAACTGGCTGGTGAAAGTGGCAAGAATTGTCACAAATTCCTTCCTCTTGTTCTCTTCTCTGATTGAATTTCAACCAAAAGGACTACTGGCTACTCACCTTATGAAATCATCTTTGGTCACAGAGCAGTCATTCCTTTGGATCTGGAAATGGAATCTTTCTTGGGTATCTCTTGGGAAGAGGTGTCCTCAACCACTGATCTGTTAGTTGCTAGATCCAAGCAACTGGAGCAAAGTGAAGACGTTTGTGATGAAGCTTATCAAACGATGATGGAGGCCAGAGCAAAATCCGTCCAGTATTGGGAGGACAAGCACTCTAATCGAATCAGGGAGCCCTTGAACCCTGGTGACTTAGTTTTAGCTTATAATTGATCTTTGGAAACCCAGTGGGGCAAGCTTTTCTCTAATCGTTGGAATGGCCCTTATCAAGTGGTTCATCAAGTTAGAGGTGGATCTTATGTTTTGGAGGAGCTGGATGGTACTCGGTTGGCCAGAAGGTTCTCTGCTGATCAAGTCAAGAAGTTCCATTGTCATGGGGGCAACTTATCCCAGAAGTAAGTCCTCCCAATTGTGCACCACCAGGGTCATTTGCTGCGTTTTCGTTGTAAAACTCTACTGTATGCCACATATGTGAGCACCTGGGACGCCCTCCTTGTTCTATTCCTGCCGCTTCTAGGGTTCATTTGGAAGAATCAAGATATTTTCCTCAACTCTTCAATTGCTCTCAAGATCAAGAAATGGCCAATCTTTGCTTCAATTTCTTTTGTTCCCTGCTTTTCTCTTTTTTAATCCCTTCAAATTTTAGATGCAGACTAGGGACAGTCTGTAAGTTGGGGAGAGATGTGGTGACCAATCCGGGACACCACGGCAAAAAAAAAAAAAAAAAAAAAAAAAAAAAAATTGGATTTCAGTTGTACCCCTATGGTTACCTTCATTTTCCCCCATCTCTCAACTCCTCCCTGTCCTAGCGGTCTAGGGCAGGCCTCTTGCCTGTCTCTCCGCTTCGCTTCCCTCTTCCTATGTTCAATTCCCACTTGTTGCGCTCGTGGTCCTGACTTTTGGCAACGCGAGCAATCGTCAAACCACTTTTGACGATCCCATCTACTCACCACCCCCTCCGACTCCCATCCGATCTCAACCCATCCCTTCGATTCACTTGATCAATCTGACTTGTCTTCATCCGATCTACCCAATCACTTCCACCTACCCCCCCGGAGGAGGATGTCTGTTTCCCAAGCTTGGATCCTCACCCATTGATCCTCAACAACCTCGACCAAAACCTCTCAATTACCACATCCCATCCTTCCTCAATCATCCGCCCTCAAATCCGCAGCCATTGATCCCAACGCTCTTGCTCATCATTCCACCCAACAACATGTCACCATGGAGGCTCGAATGTTGGCAACTCATCATGACCCTTGCTCCTTCAACTTTAACGCTCTCAAAGAATTCCCTCAGTCCGAGAGAGAGTCACTAGAAGTGATCAAGAATCGTCGTAGGATGTCTGTCAACCCATACTCATCCCATCCTCCTCTCCATCGGATCCTAAGATCTAGCGAGACTCCCATCGAGTCCCCTTGTTCTCATTCCACCGACAATCCCGGTTGAATTCGTGATGATGATGATGATGAGGATGCACATCATCATGACAACGCTGACGACAACCGTTGTCGACACCCGCAACCGCTGTCGCGGGTGTCCATCTGGTTGCCCGCGGTCATTCTTGACACGGGCGACATCTCTCTTTCTCTCATGTAATTTTTTTTTTTTCGCACCTATTTGTAAATCTCTCTTGTACATAGTATACAGGGCCTTATGTCTATAAAAGGAGGGGCTCTCCCCTGCCTTTTGATCCCATCATCAGGAGAGCATCAGAGAATCCAATCCATCCAATAAGACCTTCATTGTAATCAACTTATCTGTGGGCATCCTTCCCCACCTATCTGAGCCATTTATCCGGGTATATCTACAATTGCCCCTTGATCCTTTGAGCCTCTATACTCAAACTCTGTCCTTTGTGACCTTGATCCTTATCACCAACCAATAGCCTTGCTGGTTGAAGAAGAATTCCCGTCTGCCTGAATTCTTGAGTGTGTTATACCACTCTGATCCCTTTTTTCGACCATACTGGTCTTGATCTCTCCTTGATCATCTTTCTGGAGCCAATCACGTTTGATTGAAGAGGTTTTATTAAGCTTAAAACCTGGAGTGTTAAACCTCCCTTCTTCTTTGAGGTGGAATTTTGCCACGCTATTCTTGAGTTCCTTGAGGAGTGTTGGGATATTCTTGCTCAAATTTGTTATTGATTTGCTTCTAGAGCTTCATAAACAAATTGCTTTTGTTTTGTTCAGCCTCCCACAGTTATCTGGTACCCTTCAAGCGCTTGATTGCAGAGAGTTGGGCAGGTTCATTGAGAACCTGGAGTTTGGTTGGGATTGAGTTGATCTTTCCTAATCAGCTGCTGACGACCAGAGTTATTAGCTTGTGGGCGTTGTTACTTATAACTGCCTTGTTCTATTGAACTCTGAACAAACCTTTTCTTATTTGTTCAAGTCTTTACCTGGACCATCTTGCCTCAGATAGTGTTGTTTCCACCGCTACCAACAACTCGTATCCTCTTCCCTTATTTTGATTTCTCATCCATAAGGTTCTGGACCTAGATTCCGGTTACATTTAAATATTATTGTAACTCCTAGGAGGGCAGCCTAAACAGCACCTTTCCCCTCCACAAAACTGCCACGGCTTAGCACCGTTTGGAGTCTTACAGCGTGTGATGAAATAAAGAGTCTTGAGTGAATTTCTCATGGTAGCAAGAGTCAACTCTTAACACACATAACTCTTGAGCAGATAACAAGGCAAACAGGAATCAATCCCACAATGGCCAACCATGAGGGTTAACCAATCAACATTCCCCACTCAGATGATTCTGACAAAGACTACTCCACCAAAGCAAAGATTGTAAAATTAAATCAACACAACTGGAACAACTGGAAGAGCGCATTTGAAGACATCATAATTGGGAATGGACACAAAGAGATACTAGATGAAGAGTGGATAAAAGCCAACACTGGGTCAAAAACATACTGTAGGGTGAATGCACTTGCCCTCAGTCTACTTAGGACCTTGGTTGAAAAGACCTCCAGTCATGCATTAAGTCAAGCAAGTCCAACTTCACCAAGGCCTATTGAGCACTAGCCTTCAACTGTGGCAAAAACTTGCTCATTGTCATTGGCAATGCACTCATCCGGCTCATCAACCTCACTTACAACCCAGGGAAAAGTCTACAATAACGCACATCCGCATTCAAGAATGCCTACATCAACTTATGCAAAATGATTGAGGGTCTGCCGCCCAATGAACAAATCACAATTTTCTCAACCGGTCCGGCTGCAATAATGTTCATAAAAAGCCTGTGCATCAACAAACTAATCTCCAGTCTTGTGTCCAACCTCTACAATCTTTGGCCATTCTCAGTCAAAAACATGGCAGCCAGAGTCCTGCTGGAAGATTCAAGACACGTGTCCAACTCATCCAAATCCACCTACTATGCACTGGGACTACAAGAAGACCCCAAGCCAACTCCTCATGCAAACCGCTCCCACATCAAAGAAAGAGGGCATTTCCAATTCAAACCCCAAACCGCCATACCAACCAAAAATAATCCACAGGATCAGGACCAAAGGGCCATCTCCGCACAAATAGATAGGCTGGATTGGGAATTTCAGCAACTCAAAGAATCATGCTCCCTAAACGCCTTCAAAGAAAGCAAAGATGCCTCTGACAATGGAACCCCCAAAGGAGCTGTCAACCTAGCCGCCAAACAGCACAATGACTCAGAAGACTGCAGTTTCCTGTTCCAAGAAGATGAGATGTACAGTCTCAACAACACAGGCAACTCACCAAAGGAACTGGTCTACAACTTGGGCACCTCAAGGTCCACAGTCTGCAACCTATCCTTGCTTCAAGATGCACAACCAATCCACAAACAGCTCAACACATACAGGGGGAGCATATCAATCACCCATGTTGGCAAGCTGGACATTGGAGGTACTACCATACACCCAGTATTTTACACGCCCAACAGTCCCTGCAACCTTATATTGGCTACGCAACTAGAAGATCATGGTCTAAAGGTGGTAAATAAGCACTGCACCGTCCTGTTTAAACTAGGAAACCAAATTGTCTACCCATTCTCACGCATTGGCAACCGGTATGTGGCTCATCACAACCCATTGTCAAGCATCAACTTAGCCAAAGTAACCAGTGCCAATCGTGACTGGCATATTACACTTGGCCACCCCTCCAATGGCTACTTAAAAAATTTTCTGTCATTGAAAAACTTACCATTGCTGGTACCCTTTCCTACATCTTCTAAATGCAAGATCTGCTCACAATGCAAGATCCAACGTTGGCCACACTCCAACACCCTTCCTACCTCACTCAAGCCGTTCCACCAATTGCACCTTGATGTGCTCCAAATCAGTCCGCTGTGCAAGCAGTCAGCCTCATACATCCTGGCAATCATTGATGACTTCTCACGCTTTAACCAAATTTATGTCATAAGGCACAAGTCCAACACAGCAAATAAGATTTTCAGCTATGTCAAAAAGATCAAAAACCAGCTTGATGTCACCCCGGCCTTGCTACACTGTGACTGCGGCAGGGAATTCATGTCAAACAAGCTCTCTGCATTCTTATCTGCAAATAGTATTGTATTGGAGCAGGGACTGGCCAACTCACCTCAGACAAATGGGTTGGCCAAAAGGTTCAACCAGAAAATACTGACAAAAATGAGGTGCATACTGGCAAAGTCCTCAGTACCAATCAACTACTGGGATGAGGCCGCTTGGTACTCATTGATGCTCATCAACTTGCTGCCCTCTGTTGCCCTCAAGTGGAAGTCTCTGGTCAGCATGCTGCTTGAAACCAGCTCTACCATAGAGCCTGTGAGGGATATACTGTTGATTATTTGACATGATTGTTAATTGACCTCTATTCATTTTATCAGCTACCACATTTGTTTTGCGCTCTCCTTCTTTGCTATCTCTTGTGTGTTGTGCGTTACCCAAGTTACTACGGCTAGTTCATTGAATCATGCGCGCTCTTTTTTGATGTGTCACTGGCCTTTCACTATCAGTAACATTCTACCGCTCATTCTACCACTCAAGAGTAGCACCTACAATTGTGAAGAAGACTGATCTCGACCACTTCATTCAGAACTCACAGAACTCGATCCTCAAGATTGAAGACTCAAAGCTCTCAACCTATTTGATCCAGTCCCAGCAGCATACAGTATGTATCTAAATGAGCAATCAACTCATCATCAGTGTTGACCTTACTTTTACTTTCTTACCAGTACTACGACTCAGGACATCAAGATCAATAGGGAGACTTATATCAGTTATTAGCGTACAGTGCACCCAATTCTACCTAGTCTATTAAGAGGCCATTATCCTGCCTGTAGAATTGTGTTCGACTGTTTGTCATTGGGTCTTCTTTCTAAAAGCTGTTTTATCTCACTTTGTTGACTATTATTTTCTGGTTCATTGACTTTTGTTTCTTTGATTGAAATAACAGCTGGGTCCAGGTTGTCCTTCTGAACCAATTTCTTAATATATACTAACTCTAATACCATTTGGACTGAAGGTACACCTGCACGCCCATCAGCGTTCCAAGCTGGAAGTTTGGTCAAAGCCACTCCTGTTCCTCGGATACAAACCCTAATTGGACGCTGGGAGGTTCATCAATTCAACCAAACGGGAGATCACGGTAAGCCAAGACTTTGTCCCCACCAGTGTGGTTTTCTCCTATGGCTCCACGTTGTTGCTCAAAAAGCCTCCCTCTTCTCTGACCCCTACCAATGCTAACTCGTTGCCCACCGTAATGGTGTACATTCCCCCTGCAAAGAAGGACAGGCCCCACCAGGATACAACTCCGGACCCGGAAACACAGGAACTGAGCGCCCCAACCGCTTGAAATGCGCCCCTGGAGGATACCCCGCCGCCAGCAGGGCACTGGCATGGACCAACCTGGGAGTGGACCATGCCACCAAGAAAGGGTACGCATACGTAACCTACTACGACAAAGCTCCAAGCAACATATCCTCCAACACCAACCCTGCGGCCATTCTCTCTCACCCACACCAAGGTTTCTGCAATGAACCAGACCCCAAAGCAGCCAACAATGAACTGATGATGAGCAAAGTCATCCCAGTTGAAAAGGCAATTTCAGACCCGCAAGAAAGCCCACTGTGGATTGAGTCAATGACGGAAGAGAACAAATCTCTCCTCATGCACAAGACCGGAACGCTGGTATCAAGAAGGCCCAAAAACAAGGTCATTGGCAGCATGTGGCGGTTGGTTTGTAAAAAGAACAAGTTTGGGGAAGTCATGCATTGAAAATCCTGGTGGGTGCGCTTTTGTAATCATCAGGAGCACCCCCAACACTATCTGGAAATCTACTCTCTGGTTGGGCGGAGCAAGTTGCTGAAGGTTCTATTGTTGGTGTTGGTCCAAAACAGTTGGAGTGTATTCCAGTTTGACATGGAAACAGCCTTCTTGTACAGGGAAATTGACGCAGTGGTACATGTTGCACAGGTTGCGGGATTTGAAGTCCCCGGGAAGGAAGACTGGGTCTGGCGCCTCAACAAATTGTTTTACGGGACAAAGCAAGCACCAAGATTCTGGAAAGCCCACCTGTCAAAGACCCTGTCAAAGCTAGGACTGACTCCCTTGGCGGGGGAAAAATAAATCTGCCTCAATGCTTAAAAGACCATACGCCTCCACATTCACGTTGAAAACAGCCTGGTGGTGGGGGAAGACGCAGGGAGGTGCTGAAATTCTTGGATCTTCTGGGGGTTCACTACAAAATGAAAACCCAAGAACGTCCGGCGCAACATCTGGGTTACACACTGGACTGGAACAAGGACGGCTCAGTAAAACTACATCAATGCAACTTCACCAAAAAGGCTCTTGCAGAATTTGGATTCAAATACGTGAACATAGTCAAAGCTCCAGCACCATTGAAAATCATTGATGCAATCAACCAGGAGTTGCCCTGCTATGACATGAAAACAATGCAAAAGGCACTAGGGCATCTCATCCACCTGGCTACCCACACCCAACCTGACATTAAATACACCGTTCACCTACTCTCCCAGCATGCAAACAAACCAACACTGGCACACTGGAAAATGGTAAAGCACCTATTCTGCTACCTCAAGGGAACAAAGAATGTTGGCCTCATTTTCACCAAGTCAACGGACCAGGACAATGTGGAGACTCCATTGGGATTGGGTAAAGTTTAGCAAATAGCTTGCTGGCAGTCACTTGATGGGGAATTTAGTACTACAACTATTTATAAGATAGAGGAATAATAAGGTTGGTTTTGAATTGCCTGCACCTCTAAGTACTATAGTAGTCTCACAACAATAAAAGAAAAGAGATTGGTGGCTGATTTTCAAATAGAGTTGCTACTATAGTAGTCTCTATCAGACCTAGGATCAAATGTTTCAAGCTTGATAAGGAAGAAATGGTGGATCAGATAGTGACTTGGAGGAATGAACCTGAGTAAAGGAAGAATACTTTATCTATTATTATCCTTTATATATTTTTTTATATTGATTTTATTGATTACTGATTAATACTCCTTTGATGGTACAGGTGATGATTTGAATAAAGGTTGAAATGGTTGAGCCTATAGTTGATAAACAAGGGTGATGGAGGTGGATGATGATAGGTGATGATGATGGTTGATGATGGTCAAGGTAGGTGGTGATGATGGATGATGATTTTCAAGGTAGGTGAGGATGATTGATGATGGTCAAGGTAGGTGGTGATGATGGATGATGATGTTCAAGGTAAGGTGATGATGATGATGGATGATGATGTTCAAGGTAAGGTGATGATGATGATGGATGGTGATGATGATTGATGGTGATGATGATGATGATTGATGGTGATGATGATGATTGATGATGATGATGATTGATGCTGGTAAAGGTATGTGGTGATGTTTGGTGATGTTCAAGTTATGGGGAGATGGTGATGATGTTCAAAGGTATGGGGTATTGGGTAAATAATGGTGGTGGTGGATGGTCAAAATTATGGGTTATTGGCTTGGATCATGGTTAAAAGTATGTGTTGATGATGGTGAATGGTCCAGGGTAATGGTGTTGGTTGATGATGATGATGATGGTGATGGTGATGGTGATTGTATGGGATATGGGATTAGTGATGGTCACAGTATGGGTTATGGGATAAGGGTTGAGAATGGTAAGAGTATGGGTTAAGGGTGCCTAGGAGGCATGGTGATCCCTGGAGGGGAGGATGGGGGGATCTGATGGTGCTTGGATGGGGGAGAGAGGCCCTCTATTTATAGAAAATCCTGCCCTCAGGGCTGCCCCTGAGGGTCTGCCTGTTAACGTGAATACATTTAATGAGGCATTTTGGCTGGTCAGAGGAGGAGGCTGTTCAGGATCTACATTCATGTACACCCTTGCATGCATTTCTGTTCTGCATTGATACAGGTGCCCCCTGCATAAATTACTTCTGTATAGTGGTGGTTGGTCATTTTTTTGGTCCTGTATGCAGTGCCTTGCATATATTTCTCCTTTATAAAGCTTTTTTTTTGGTTCTGCATGCAGGGTCTTGCATATATTGCTCCTGTATACAGCTGTTTGTTTGGTTCTGTATGCAGTGCCTTGCATATATTGCTCCTGTATACAGCTGTTTGTTTAGTGCTGCATGCAGGGTCTGTGTCACAAGGGCTGATGACATGCAAGCAGAGCTTGGCACAGAGGGGTCTCTACCCACAGTAGGCTTGGGGGAAAGGTTACTGAAGGAGGCTAACAGGAGCAGAGGAGGATTGGGTTGAATGGTGCTGAATGACACTTGCTGGGAAAGATCTCCTAGTAAGAAGTAGTAACCTGATTTCTTGGGGGAAGCATCAGGAAGAGGAAAGAGGAGGCTTATTAAATAGACAAGAGGTTGGAACTACAACAGAGGTACAAGTGATTGGGGCTCAGATTACACACATGATATCATGAGAACAGTCTAAGTAACAGAGAGGGCTGATCAGGTATGCTACCACATTAGGTTAGGCTGCTTCTACATTGGGACAAGGTTCCAGGTCTGAGCTGTCTAAGTTGGGAGAGTACAGTTGAAGGATGTACAGTGTACATGGGAGTCATGACACTATGTACTAAGTAGAGAGAGTATGTAATACAATCTGCAAGAGGATGTACATAAATATTCCCAAAGGATAAACCACACAGAGGAGGTATGGGTTAGACAGAGAGATTAACCCAAAGAGGTATGGGTTAGACAGAGAGGTAGAGTAGAGCCTGGGAGATTGAGTATGTGCAAGCCTATGGAGTCTATCTGTGTATAGTATGAGGTTAGACTATATGTAGATATGTACTGCATGAAGATCCTGAGGTATATAGTTACTGGAGACATATTGATGTAAGTCTCCTGAGCCCTGAGGTTGAAGTTCCTAAGAAAGTAGATCAGGCCTGAGGGTTAGACTGAGGTTAGACTGAGTTTGGTTTCAGTATGACAGTCTGGCATATATTAATTATTTGTACTGCTGCAGGTTTATTTGGTGATGTATGGTTTTACTGTATGTGGTATGTACTTGGAGGCTTCCAGGGTATGGTATGTGGTATGTACTTGGAGGCTTCCAGGGTATTTCCATGAACCTTCACTGGTCTGTGACACCTGGTAGGGGTATGGGTAGGTCAGGGTTGATTTGATCTGTATCTTATAAACCATGAGAGATAGAGGGGTACTTTGGCTGAGTGACAAGGGGTTATTTTTGGTTTAAAATCCAATTTTGAGGTGTGTTTTATGATTGGAGCTGTACTTATACTAGAAAAGTGAGTCTGATGGCTGTAGGTTTGGTTTTGGAGCACCACAACAATCAGCTCTGCAGATGGGCGGATGCTAACTATGGTTGCACCACCCTAACCCAAAAGTCCACCACTGGGTACGTGATCACCCTGTACAGCAACCCTATAAGCTGGAAAACCAAGAAACAGACCATTGTTGCCCAACCAACCACCAAGGAAGAATTTGTAGGCATGAACCATTGTGCCAAGCAGGTGAGGTGGCTCTCAACCCTCATCTTGTGGCCTTGGAATTGAAATAAAAAAACCAAAGATTAAGAACAACAATCAAGGCGCTAACTTCATAAGCAAGGAGGGGCAACTTAATCCAAACTCAAGGCACATCAAAGTCTGCTTCCAGTACATCAGAGACTTGGTACAGAAGTCCCTCATACTGATTGAACACACACCCTTGGACAATATGATTTCTGAAATTCTGAAAAAACCCCTTGGCTATGTGAAGTTAATTCAGGCCAGGCTTCAACTCCACCTGACCTTGTTGAATTCTAGGAGGATTTTAAGCTAGAGACTCCGCAAGCCCAGCACGTGCGCACAGCAAACCAAACACTTTCACCGTCTAGGAAAAGGAACCACACCTACTGCCTCTCAGCTCCAGAAGGAACAACCCAATTTGCCCTGTCAAGTTGTCCAACCTTCCCCTCTTCCAACTCATCCTCCCATCCACCGGCCACCCTCAAGATCAAGCCCTAACCCACCAGCAAACAAACCTCAACTTGAGTTGCAACCTCCAGGAGGAGTGAAGACAAACCCAGTGGAGCCCATAGGTTCAGTCTGATACCACCTCCTGCCCGCAACTATCAAATTGAGCTTTCCTGCTGGTCTTTGAGTGCATATTATGACTGCTGTCTTCAGTTAACTCCCATCTTGTTTCTTTTCAGTTCCCAATTTCCATTACTCACACTGTTGTGTTTCATTCACTTGTTGATAGTTGTACTTCTACAAGAGTTATATGCGTGTAATGAAATAAAAATTCTTGAGTGAATTTCTCAGGATGATCTTCTCAATTCATTCATTTTTGAGCAACCAACTCCAATGGTGTCTTTCATTTCAATGGGACTAAGTCACACCATGTCCCTCCTTCCTCTCCACTCAATCAATCACCCTAATGGGTTGCAATTCCATAGCCTATCTTTGAGCTGATGCATCTCACTTGAGAGAAAGAAACCTCTGGAGAAATAGGATGGTGAGCGTAGCTCTCATAACCTCAAGGCAGCCCAATCTGATGGATCCAGTCACTCCTCAGCCACAGTCCTCTCCAGGAAGACTTCTCAGCTATGGTAAATCCTCTCAAACCTCAATTTGTGGCTCCTCCCGCCCCTCATCCCATCCAATCACCACGGAAACCGCTGTCGCTGCTGCTCATCCTCAAGGCCCCACAACTGCTGTCGCGGATGACCAGCCCCCCCATCATCCATCTGATCACCCACACTTCCTGTCACTTCCTCAAAATCTGACAGGCCCGCAAGTGGTTGCTTGCATTGATTGCAAGCCATCATCCACCCATTGAGCTCCTCATCCAACAGACGGCAAGCAACAGGCTGTTGGAGTTGTTGCAAGCACCTGATCAATCATCCCCTCCAGTTCATTCTTCTCCGCCAAATTTCTGCAACTGTTGCCATCCATCATCTGAAACTGCTGTTGAAGATGTTCATCCCCCCTAACACTCATCTGTCAACCTGTTTTTGCTTTGTTTTTTTATTGTTTCAATTTCAAATTTTCCACATCATTTCATTATCTGAGAAAAAAAAAGAAAATTCCGCACTCATGTGTAGTATCTCTTGTAAGTAGTCTACAGGGTCTCTTGCCCATGAAAGGAGGGGCTCTCCCCTGCCTTTTCACCAGGGGATCATCTTATCATCACCAAATCATCCAGCTATCATCTAAGTAATAAATCCGTGGGGCCCTCCCCCTTTCCAAGCATGCTTATCCTGGGTATATCTTTTGATTGCCCCTTGATTCTTTGAGCCTCCATACTCAAATCCTTTGAACTTTCCTCTGTGAACTGATCCTTATCACCAACCAGTAGCCTTTCTGGTTGAAGAAGAATTCATTGGGTTTAATTCTTGAGTGTGTTAAGCCACTCCTTTGATCCCTTTATCTGACCACTTTGGTCTTGATCATTCATTTGATTGTCTTTCCATAGCCAGTCACGTTTTACTGAGAGGTTTCTTTAAGCTTGAAACCACAAGTGTTAAAATTCCCTTTATTTCTTTGAATTTAGATTCCGCCACGCTATTATTGAGTCCCTTGAGAAGTGCTGGGTTATTCTTGTTTGAATTTGTTACTGCTTTGCTTCTAGAGCTTCATAAAACAAATTGCTTTGTTTTGTACAGCCACCCACAGTTATATTGTACCCTGCAAGCCCTTGATTGCGGATAGTTGGGAAGGTTCATTGAGAACCTGGAGGTTGGTTGGGATTGAGTTGATCTTTCCTAATCTTCTGCTAAAAACCAGAGTTGTTACCTTGTGGGTGTTGTTACTTACAACTGCCTTGTTCTATTGAACTCTGAACAAAACTTTGGCTTGTTTGTTCAATTATTTTCCTGCACCATCTTGTCTCAGATAGTGTTGTTTCTGTTGCTACCATATACTATAAAAATTCATCCTTCCCATTGATTCCTTATTTACAAGGTTCTGGATCTCAATTGCGGTTAAATTTAAATATTTTTGTAACTCTCAGGAAGGCAGCCCAAACAGCACCTTTTCCCCTCTGCATAACTGCCTGTGGCTCAGCACCTTTTGGAGTCTTACAGAGGAAGGTTTGACTTGACCCTGGGACAATTGTAGGCCCAATGCCCCCACTCCCAGCAAACATTGCATGGGAATTCCGCGGTTAACCATTGCCTTACCCAGGAATCTGGGGTGCCGGTCCCCATGGGCTCTGTCAATTGGGTGGGACTTGGTCACAGTGGGCCACTACATTGTGTTGGGTATTTGCTGTATTAAATTTTCTGCCTTGGCATGGCCAAGACCACCATTGTGGTGGATACCCGCCCCCCTCAAAGGGATGACAACTGCTGGAGATGCAAAGCCACCTCCAGGATGTCCACATCCAATATGAAAACATCTGGTTTGATTGCAATTCTTGCATCAAGCGCGTTGGAAACCAGCCCAAGCATTGGCCCTAGGGCAGAATAGAACATCAAAGCAGTCAGCCTGTCAACCATGAACCCCCCAAGCCTGGCTTCCAGGTCTAGAAAGTGGCTCTTGATCATGCAGTGATGCCTGGCTAGAGCTACTTCCTCTGGCAGAGGCCCATTCACAGCGGCCCATTTGGAAAGGACTGTTAATTTCTGTTCTGACATTTCCTCCCAATATACTTGTTCTTCTAGATCTCTTCAACTGGTTGTCTGGCCTATCTTTTGGTGTTAATTATCTATTGTAATTTCCACCTTAGATTTGTGCGTACTTGTTGTTTTCTTTCTGCCTCCTTTTGTCATCCTGTCCATTACTAAATCAAACTATATGGCGCGCGGCGGTACTTCTCGAACCCCGCTGGGAATACTTCAATTCCAACCAATTCTCAACTCCACTTCACTATCCTCAATCAAGCTTGACCATTGAGACCTCATTCAACAGACAATCAACCAACCTCTTGCCTTTCCAACGCTCGATCCTCAACTTCAGCAACAACTATCAACTCAATCCTCTCGGCAGCCAGCTCGATCAAAGTAAGAACAGCAAGCTTTCAACTCCTCACCTCTTTGCTTACCTTCTCACTCTCTCAGATCGTTCAAGGCGCTCGAGTACGATTCATTGATCATCCAAACGCTGGCATCGATGGATTCGCAACTGGCTTACAGTACATTGCCATCTTCTCAACCTGTCTCTGCCAACGCTCCACTGACTCACATTCCTGTCAGATTGTCATTTCCTGCTTAGTCTCATTTTATCGACTCCTCAAACTTGAAATCAGAAAGTTGCCAGTCATAACTCCGTTGGTCACTGTTTTCAAATCCTTTCTTAATTTGTTTCAATCCTTCATTTCACCATTACTCATTGTCTTTGCCTGAAATGAATCATAGCTTGGTCTTGGTTACCAACCGTATTTTTCTCACGGTTAAAAGCCTCTCTCTCCGCCATGGCGCAATCGGGACCATCGACAACGCCAGGACCAGGGGGGGAACTCAACTACAAATCTCTCGCTATCAAGTCTCTAATTGAATCCACCCCATTACTTACGGCCGACAATTACAGCATGTGGAGGAAAAAGTTCAAGAAAATTTTCAAGCTGCGAGGAATTTTTGGCTTAATGAATGATCCCAACAAGTTGATACGATTGGACGAAGAAGTCAATCAAGAGTTCGTAGCTCATATCATTGCCAAGCTGGACTCAATCATGTACGACAACGTCATTGATGATACGAGCAAAGACAATGCCAAACTCATCTGGATCTCAACACAACATCATTTTTCCTCCTCTCAATCGGCCAACAGAGCAAGGGTTTTCAACGGATTTCTTCATCTAGCCATGGACTCCAACATCGACGCTTTTGTCACATCCGTCAAAGTCTATCTCAAGAAAATGACCGAAGTGGGCATAGAACTTCCCACAGACATCATCGCCTATCTTGTGCTCTTCAAGTTTCCAACCACAATGAACAAAATGAAATCACAAATCATGCATATGACGTCTGATATGCGAATCAAAGTAGTTCTCAATCATCTCATTCAGCATAAGAACAAGGTAATTGCTCAAGATGAACGCCCCGAACCTGTCAGTGTAGCTCTCTATTGAGGACCTAGGTGTGAGAATGGCAAGCACAACCCAGCCGTCACCTCGCACCCAGCCAGCTCGTGCTGGTTTGAATTTCCAGAACTCAAGCCAGATCATCTTCACAATTGGGGTAAGAAGACAAAAAATAAGCCTCCTAACGAATCCCACTTTTACTCGTTCTTCTGCGGAATGAACACCAACTCCATCATCCATCCCAGTCAATTCATCTTAGACTCAGGCTGCTCAGTACATATGATTACTGACAAGGATCTCTTCAATCACATCAAGCCCAGCAATGGCGATGAGAAGATTCTGACCGGGAAGAAGGATGCGGCAATTGTCATAGAAGGGACTGGTGAGGCTGCATTGGCTACCAAGGACGCCTACCTAGCTCTCTCCAACGCTGTATGGGTACCAGAGTCAACGGTCAATCTAATTTCGCTAGGAGCCCTCATGACAAAAGGAGCGTCTCTCTCAGTCAATTCCAAGAACCATCCCAGCACCTTCAAGCTCTACAAAGAGGGACAAACCCTACTATCGGGGAAAATAACCAATAATCTATTTGTCATCGACATGATGACCAAAGCACTAAGCGCTTATTACTCTCAGGCCGAGCTGATGACAATACACCGTTTGTTAGGAAATGCAAGCCTCAACAGAATGGAAAAGTTCCTGAAGTACTCCATCCCGTCAGCTGAAAAGGACAACTTTGAATGCCTCAGTTGCAATAAGGCGAAAATCACATGCAAACCATTTCCTCATCAACAAACTGTCTCCTCAAAATGCTTCGACAAGATTCATTTAGATCTAATGGGTCCAATCAACCCCGTCTCAAAGGGTGGGTTTCGATACATACTTAACTTGATCGATTCCTACTCTGGGTACATAGCCAGTTTCCCCCTCAAATCAAAAAGCGACTTGGCCAATATCATCATCTTCGTCATTGAAAACCAACATCGCAAGACCAATAACTATCCAAAAGATGTCTGCTCTGATGGTGGGGGAGAGTTCGTGAACTCTAAAATTCAAACTTACTATTGATCCCACCAGATCAATCAGATAATTAGTGAGCCCTATCACTCACAACACAACGGTCGGGTTGAACGGGCAAATCAAACCATCATCGAAGCTACAAGAGCTACCATTTCTGACTCAGGGCTTCCGAAATCCTGCTGGAACAAAGTTGTGAAAGGTTGCTGTCTAATGCTCAACCAAATTCCAAAACAGAAAGGCAAAGACTCTCCTTGGGTTAAAATGCACAGTAAAGAATTACCCAAGGACTACATCAAACCCATAGGGACTTCACTCACCTACAAACTCAATCAGACTGAAATAAGTTCCAAATTGGACAAAAAAGGAGCGTCTGGAATCCTGGTTGGGTTCAATCCAAACCTTCTCTCGTACAAAATCATCAATGCGACCGGGAGGATCATAGATTCAAAACACGTCATCTTCAACAATCAAGAACCGATTCAAATCTCATCCAAAGATGAAATTGACATATCACCCATACTACCTGTCTCCGCTCCCAGTGGACCTACTCCCTCTCAACCAATTGTCAAAATCAAGGAGGAGACGCCCACTGAATGCTCTGACGCAAACAGTGACACTAGCTCTGACGGAGAGTCCCTAGAACGCAATCTACGACCAACCTTACGAAATCGAAACAATCTTTCCAAACCCGATCAATACGGATTCTTAGCCAACAAAATACCAACAAGCCTTGAAGAGGCTATGGAGATTCCTCACTGGAAAGATTCAGCGACCAAGGAATTCGCCACTATAGAGGATCAAGCCGTCTGGGAAGAAGCTGAAGACGGAGAGGTAACTAATCCATTAAACACTGTTGCGGTGTCCAAAATCAAGCATAACGCCCACGGCGAGCCCAAAACCTTCAAAACCCGACTATGCGTCCAGGGATTTAATCAAAGGTATGGTCTCGACTATCTGGAAACTTATGCGCCAACTGGAAAAGAGGCTTCGCTTCGAACGCTTCTCACCTATGCAGCCAACAAGGGTCTTGATCTCTTACAACTTGACGTCAAGGGCGCATTCCTTCACTCTGAACTCGACGAACAAGTGTATATCAAAACTCCCTATGGCTGCAATCAAAAATCAAAATACCTACGACTCAAGAAGTCCTTGTACGGCCTCAAACAAGCTCCTCAAAACTGGTATTGCATGCTGAGTACATGGATCAAGTCTCAAGGATTCAATGAATCCAACTGTGATCCCTGCCTGTACATAGGAAATGACGGTAGCTTGGTTGTTTTCTTTCACGTAGACAATCTTGTTGTGGCAGGAGACGTCAAACGCTTCAAAGACGCCTTCCTGACTAAATTCAAGAACTCTTCCGCTCACGAACCAAACACACTCCTCGGGATGAAAGTCACTTGCAAAGACGGACTGATTCATCTATCTCTACCACTCCATATTGAGAAAGGACTGAGCGAGCTCAACATGACTGGTTGCAAGCCAGTATCTACTCCTCTCACTCCCGGATTACACCTCGCACCAGCTGATGACGATGATCATCAAAAGTTTCTAGATTTGAAAATCAATCACCAATCCCCAATAGGTAGACTAAATTTCATCGCCGGTCTTGCACGCCCTGACATCAGCTTTGCTGTGTCCAGCTTAGCCAAATACTGCAAACAACCCGGCTTAAGTCACTGGAAGGAGATATGCCACGTGTGGAAATACCTTAGCCAAACAAAAAATCTAAGTCTTACTCTAGGACAACGTTCGATCTCAGACAGACTGGTGTGCTTTAGCGACGAAACTTGGGGCAATGACCCAGTAACAAGAATATCTCAAAGCGGTTTTATCTGCACCTTCAAAGGAAGTCCCCTTTACTGGACCAGTAGACAACAAAAAAACATCACTCACTCCTCTACTGAATCAGAGTGTGTGGCACTGTCAAGCTGTCATCTAGAAGCGCAATGGTTAAATCAACTCATCGAAGAAGTCTATTGAAGTAAGTTTAAGTGTCCCCTTCACCTCATAGACAACAAGGGACTTGACGACAAAATTAAAAAATTCGGTTCTATCTCAAAAGCCAAGCACATCGATCTCAAAAGGAAAAGTCTTTGAGACGACTATGAACAAGGCTTAATTGAACTCAAGTTGATATCATCTCTATCTATGACCGCTGATGCACTCACCAAAGCTGCCAACAAAACCTCGAACACCAGACTCGTGAATTCATTTAACTCTCTTTACCATTGAGTTCGGAGTTGTGGGGGCCTGTTAATTTCTGTTCTGACATTTCCTCCCAATATACTTGTTCTTCTAGATCTCTTCAACTGGTTGTCTGGCCTATCTTTTGGTGTTAATTATCTATTGTAATTTCCACCTTAGATTTGTGCGTACTTGTTGTTTTCTTTCTGCCTCCTTTTGTCATCCTGTCCATTACTAAATCAAACTATATGGCGCGCAGCAGTACTTCTCGAACCCCGCTGGGAATACTTCAATTCCAACCGATTCTCAACTCCACTTCACTATCCTCAATCAAGCTCGACCATCAAGACCTCATTTGACAGACAATCAACCAACCTCTTGCCTTTCCAATGCTCAATCCTCAACTTCAGCAACAACTATCAACTCAATCCTCTTGGCAGCCAGCTTGATCAAAGTAAGAACAGCAAGCTTTCAACTCCTCACCTCTTTGCTTACCTTCTCACTCTCTCAGATCGTTCAAGGCGCTCGAGTACGATTCATTGATCATCCAAACGCTGGCATCAATGGATTCGCAACTGGCTTACAGTACATCACCATCTTCTCAACCTGTCTCTGCCAACGCTCCACTGACTCACATTCCTGTCAGATTGTCATTTCCTGCTTAGTCTCATTTTATCGACTCCTCAAACTTGACATCAGAAAGTTGCCAGTCATAACTCCGTTGGTCACTGTTTTCAAATCCTTTCTTAATTTGTTTCAATCCTTCATTTCACCATTACTCATTGTCTTTGCCTGAAATGAATCATAGCTTGGTCTTGGTTACCAACCGTATTTTTCTCAAGGACCAGGGACCAGGTTGTCCACAAAAATTGGTTCTTGAGGGACAAATAGGCTGCATAATCCCTCATCCAAAAATTCAAGGACCTCAACAGGGTATTGATGGAGTATTAAATGATTAAATAGACACCAGTGGCCTTTGCCCCATCAAAATCCAACCAATCCATGGTAAAATAGTTGGTGATCATGGTTGTCTGACCAACCACTTGTAATAAAGCCGCTGACCAGGCCAGGTAATTGCTACTGTCAACCAGAAGGATCAGCTGTATTTCCTTGGCCATCTGCATACAGCAGACACAATCTTGTACTGTTTATGAGGAGGCTGGCAATGCAAGCAAGAACTTTGCTAAGATTGCTTGGACAATGTTGCTGTCAAGCAAGGCTAGTTGCTCTTCAGAAGTCAAGCTTGCCGGTGGTTTTGGACCACAAGGGTTATCCCCAGCAGCAGGAGACAATCCCTTGGCAGCAGAAGGGCCTGAGTGCAGAAGGGACTCCATGGCAGGGATTTACTGGTTTCCCTGGACGGTGCTGGGGCTGTGAAAATCAGAAGCCAAGCCAGAGGAAAGAGAGGATATCACAGAAGATATGGAAGATCTCCAAGAGGGCTGTGAGAAAACCCCCCAGGTGCTTTGGCCTCTTTCAGATACGTTGTATTGGCAGGTCTGTTGGAATGACTAACCATAAAGCTAGAGCTTTAGTCACTAATCCCAGGGAATGCTGGGCGGTCAGGACAGAAGGTGGGGAAATAACATTGGACAAAAAAATAGACAGGGGTACTGTAAGACAAATGTTTCAGAGAATGCAGATAGTCATACTTTGCACAGGCTCATAACCTGTTAAAAATATGAAAATTACCCCAAGGGAAGAATTAGATTAATATTAAGTTGGAGGTTTTATTAATACATATTGTAAGTACACATTTTATGGTTTTTGAGAACACTAAATCCATGTTACTATGTATGTATTTATTTTATTGGAAATTTTGATTGGGTGATGTTAAATTCACGGCTACAGTTTTTTGGGAGCTGTGTAGGGCCCCACACGGCCTGTGGGAGTTGTGTAGGGCACCACACAACGTGTGGGAGTTGTGTAGGGCCCCTCAACGCGTGGGGGCCCATACACTACTCCATATAATTTATTATTTATTATTATTCATTATTCATTATTCATTATTCATTATTCATTATTCATTATTCATTATTTATTATTCATTATTTATTATTCATTATTTATTATTTATTATTCATTATTTATTATTCATTATTTATTATTTATTATTTATTATTTATTATTTATTATTTATTATTTATTATTTATTATTTATTATTTATTATTTATTATTTATTACTTATTATTTATTATTTATTATTTATTATTTATTATTTATTATTTATTATTTATTATTTATTATTTATTATTTATTATTTATTATTTATTATTTATTATTTATTATTTATTATTTATTATTTATTATTTATTATTTATTATTTATTATTTATTATTTATTATTTATTATTTATTATTTATTATTTATTATTTATTATTTATTATTTATTATTTATTATTTATTATTTATTATTTATTATTTATTATTTATTATTTATTATTTATTATTTATTATTTATTATTTATTATTTATTATTTATTATTTATTATTTATTATTTATTATTTATTATTTATTATTTATTATTTATTATTTATTATTTATTATTTATTATTTATTATTTATTATTTATTATTTATTATTTATTATTTATTATTTATTATTTATTATTTATTATTTATTATTTATTATTTATTATTTATTATTTATTATTTATTATTTATTATTTATTATTTATTATTTATTATTTATTATTTATTATTTATTATTTATTATTTATTATTTATTATTTATTATTTATTATTTATTATTTATTATTTATTATTTATTATTTATTATTTATTATTTATTATTTATTATTTATTATTTATTATTTATTATTTATTATTTATTATTTATTATTTATTATTAATTATTTATTATTTATTATTTATTATTTATTATTTATTATTTATTTTTTATTTTTTATTTTTTATTTTTTATTATTTATTATTTATTATTTATTAGATTTTATTTATTATTTATTATTTATATTTATTATTTATTATTTATTATTTATTATTTATTATTTATTATTTATTATTTATTATTTATTATTTATTATTTATTATTTATTATTTATTATTTATTATTTATTATTTATTATGTATTATTTATTATTTATTATTTATTATTTATTATTTATTATTTATTATTTATTATTTATTATTTATTATTTATTATTTATTATTTATTATTTATTATTTATTATTTATTATTTATTATTTATTATTTATTATTTATTATTTATTATTTATTATTTATTATTTATTATTTATTATTTATTATTTATTATTTATTATTTATTATTTATTATTTATTATTTATTATTTATTATTTATTATTTATTATTTATTATTTATTATTTATTATTTATTATTTATTATTTATTATTTATTATTTATTATTTATTATTTATTATTTATTATTTATTATTTATTATTTATTATTTATTATTTATTATTTATTATTTATTATTTATTATTTATTATTTATTATTTATTATTTATTATTTATTATTTATTATTTATTATTTATTATTTATTATGCATTATTTATTATTTATTATTTATTATTTATTATTTATTATTTATTATTTATTATTTATTATTTATTATTTATTATTTATTATTTATTATTTATTATTTATTATTTATTATTTATTATTTATTATTTATTATTTATTATTTATTATTTATTATTTATTATTTATTATTTATTATTTATTATTTATTATTTATTATTTATTATTTATTATTTATTATGCATTACTTATTATTTATTATTTATTATTTATTATGCATTACTTATTATTTATTATTTATTATTTATTATTTATTATTCATTATTCATTATTCATTATTCATTATTTATTATTTATTATTTATTATTTATTATTTATTATTTATTATTTATTATTTATTATTTATTATTTATTATTTATTATTTATTATTTATTATTTATTATTTATAATTTATTATTTATTATTTATTATTTATTATTTATCATTTATTATTTATTATTTATTATTTATTATTTATTATTTATTATTTATTATTTATTATTTATTATTTATTATTTATTATTTATTATTTATTATTTATTATTTATTATTTATTATTTATTATTTATTATTTATTATTTATTATTTATTATTTATTATTTATTATTTATTATTTATTATTTATTATTTATTATTTATTATTATTATTTATTATTTATTATTTATTATTTATTATTTATTATTTATTATTTATTATTTATTATTTATTATTTATTATTTATTATTTATTATTTATTATTTATTATTTATTATTTATTATTTATTATTTATTATTTATTATTTATTATTTATTATTTATTATTTATTATTTATTATTTATTATTTATTATTTATTATTTATTATTTATTATTTATTATTTATTATTTATTATTTATTATTTATTATTTATTATTTATTATTTATTATTTATTATTTATTATTTATTATTTATTATTTATTATTTATTATTTATTATTTATTATTTATTATTTATTATTTATTATTTATTATTTATTATTTATTATTTATTATTTATTATTTATTATTTATTATTTATTATTTATTATTTATTATTTATTTTCTATTATTTATTATTTATTATTTATTATTTATTATTTATTATTTATTAGTTATTATTTATTATTTATTATTCATTATTCATTATTCATTATTTATTATTTATTATTTATTATTTATTATTTATTATATATAACTTATTATTAATTATTTATAATTTATAATTTATAATTTATTATTTATTATTTATTATTTATTATTTATTATTTATTATTTATTATTGATTATTGATTATTGATTATTTATTATTTATTATTTATTATTTATTATTTATTTTTCATTGTTTATTATTTGTCATTTTTTATTTCTTATTTATTTTTTATTATATATAATTTATTATTTATTATTCATTATATATAACTTATTATTAATTATTTATAATTTATAATTCATAATTTATTATTCATTATTTATTATTTAGTGTAGGCTATACAACTTGATTTTAGCTGTTTAGCATTCCCTACAACTCAAATGGGATGTTTAGCATGCCACACAGCCCATTTGAGTCGTGTAGCATGCCACACGGCCTATTTGAGCTGTGTAGCATGCCACATGGCTCATTTGAGTTGTGTAGGGCGCCAAACAGCCCATTGAGCCGTGTACACAACTCAAAGAGCTGTTTACAGAGTTGTGTACATGGCTCAATAAGCCGTGAATTTAACATTTCCCATGTTGATTATTTGATATGTTAACCTACAAATTCATGGTAGTCCAATTTATTTTTATTATGTTCTTAACACATACCTGGGAGATTAAGTATGTGCAAGAATATGGAGTCTATCTGCATACTTTTATGAGGTTAGACTATATGTAGATACGTACTGCATGAAGATCCTGGGTATATAGTTACTGGAGACATATTGATGTGAGCCTTGAGGTTGAAGTTCCTTGGAAAGTAGATTAGTCCTGAGGGTTGGATTGGGTTTGCTGAGGTTGTATGCTGAGGTTAGACTGAGTTTTCAGTATGACAGAACTTTAAATTTTTTTTCAAAAAAATCAAAATGTTAAAAATAATTGGAAAAACAGGGTACAGTAATAAAAAAATTGAAAAAGCTTGTACCATCAAATCTACTTCTTTTGGAATATTTTTCAAAGCAGGATGACAAGGAAAATATTAGATGAAAAAATGTTATATTGGATAATTCTAACTGTTGTAAATTCCTAGTTTGATCATGGTTGATCTGTTGAGATTCAGGTCCAATTCTGATTGACCAGCTGAGATGGGCATGTTTCAATTCTTGAAAATCACTTGGATAAGCTCCTTGGAAGGAAAATTTTTGTATTGTTCATGTATTTCTAGCTCTGGGGTATTTTGGTGTCCTTGCAAGGCTTGAGGGCTGATTCTTTAGTTGTTGGTTTGAGAGGGAGATCTGCCAATTTCTCTACAATCCATTTTTACAGGCACAATTTTCCAAGATTTTGGTTGATTGGATCCCTGTATCTAAAGGATGGAAAAATACTAAGAAAAACATGCATTTCAAAAAAAAAAAGGTAAAACAGAAAAAATAAAGAGCAAAATGAGTATATTGCATTGTAAAAAAGTTACTAAGAATCACTTTTTTGGTGATTGATCATGCATATTTGGGTCAAAACGGAAAAAAACAAGACAATGATGTTTTTGACCATGTTCAAATGTTGAGGGATCCCAACAGTGGAGTGGACAAGATGAACCATGATTATTTGCAGGCTTCATCTACATTTTCTGAAGTGGCCAGGTGTGGTTGCTTTGAAAAACAGTCCCACAACTTTTGTTTACCCACTATACATGCAACATATGCTCATTTGCCCTTTAATTATCATGGAATCAATGCAAAAAAATAAAATATTTCTTAAAATTTGACTTGGAAATCTGGCCTAAAAAACAAAAAGCAGCATGGAGCACATGCATCACTGAGCTTCTGGCCCCATTAAATGGCTTCTTACCCTCTATTTACTCCGATTAAAATCAAGGGAACCCTCAATAAATTTAAAAGGGATAAATACAGGTCTCTTTTAGGCTGTATCTCCCCCAGACTAATCACAATATTCATCCCAACACAGTTCCATACAGGAATAAAATACTTCTTAAGTTAATCAAGTGATTCATGGCCTTATTCCAACCCTTTTTTGAAGTCCCACCCTTTTAAATCAAATGTTGCAACATCAGAAGTTCCCAAATAATCTCCATGGGCTACCAAATAACTGTTTAGTTATATAATTTTAGGTACCCTGGTTTCAAAAAATCATCAACTAATTTATTCATCTCTTCTTTGGCTGATTGCTATGGAGGCACAGCCATAAAATGTATTTTCTTGATAATACTTCCTCTATTCAAAGGTTCCAAGGTCTTACTTGCATGCATTATTATTTAAATCCCCTTAATAGAGGTTTAGAATATCCCCAATTTAAATTTTTACCCCTCTTTTTATTTAATTAATAATAGGTTTATAAATTAAGCCAACTTCTATTAAACCAAATAACCTCCTTGAATTTGATTTATCCATATATTTATGGATCATTGTTGCATTAATTTAAACAATACATTTATTCTGAATCCATCACCTCTAGTAGAAAAATGATTTCAAGTCTCCTGTAATCTAGTGGGCAAAAAGAAGAAGCTTTGAGGGTTGATGTGTTAGGTGGTTGAGTGGTATTCTTGGTTTTTTGTTTTTTTACTAGTATTTTCTGATTCTTCCTGTTTTTTTTTCTATTTTTTGGGGGTAAAAGGTATTCCTATTTAAAAAAATCTGTAATACGTTTCAGATTTTTGTAAGGGTAATCTTAACCAGGATGCTGATCCAACAAATCATCAATAAAACCTTTTCTTAAATGGAAGGAAAAAGATTTTTTTTCCAAAGCTATTTCATTTTTCAAGTTTTTTCTAAAATGTCATTCTCCAGAGTTAAGGGTTATTTTTTCCTCACTTTTTGATATACCCTTCTCATCAGTACCATCTAGCCCAGTCTTAAGAGTGAAAAACGTTAATGCACACTGTCGATAGTGCAATCCGCTTACTACCTCTGGCTTGTGCAATAACCTTCCAATCTTGGAAACTCAATCTATACCTGCAACACCTCACAGTTGGTTGACCAACCATTTGGACATCACTCCATCTCTCCTTGGGTATCTCAGCCCTTGGACTTCCATTCTAGGTTATGCTACCCTTTTTGCTTGCGCAATCATCAAACCAAATCAATTGTATAGTTCCATCTTTGGAATAATGCCCTTCCCTGCATTGTCACCTCTGCTACTACTTTTGTTCATTTGCAGTGTCATCTCATGTCATTCCTTCATGCATCACATTTACTAGGGTAAATACTTTCACAGTCCTCTTGTCTTGCATACACTATGACTCCAGAGATGTTGTATTTTTCAATTTCATCTTTGCATTCTGTTTCTGTCATCCATTGCATCATGGCCTCTAGCTGAAGAAGAATTTCCATCAGTTTGTATCTAGTCACTCCAGATTACCTTATGAGAACTCACTCCTTTCCTGCAGATTTTTTTCCCCAGTTATTTAATTTCATAAATTTTACGCTTTGCTAAGAAAAGAACATCACATTGGGCCTTGCCTTAGTTTCATCTCTAAAGAACAACTCCATCCCTCTTGCTACTTGATGAGATTGCGTCAGAAGAGACTAGAGCTAAAAACCAACAGACTGCAGACATGAGTTAGAAAGTTGGAGATCATGAACAGAGATGAGAGTTAAGAAAAGAAATATGAGAAGAAAAACAGCTCAGACGTGGTTTTGAAGAGTAGATGAGAAGAGAACCAAAGGCGGCGAGAAGGAATATAGGAAGGAAACGTAGAAGAGCAACTGTGGATGTAATACTAGGTGGTCAGACATATCAAACTGAGGAGGTCTTGAGGATCATATCCTTACCAGGCACGGACTCAAAGATGAGTAGTTGGTCAAACAATGAGTTGAAGGAGCTCGGATTGGATTGAGGAGGATAGAAGGTCAGAGAGAGGATAGAATGGTGGTGGTTTGAGAGGAAGGAATGAGATGGGGGAAGTGGTGAAAAAAAAAAAAGTAGAGAGAGATATTTGACAAAAGAGACAAAGAGAGAGAGATGGTAGACGAGAGAAGAAGAAAGGAAAGGAGTCCTCCCTGGGACAGGTTCTGGATTAGAGAGGTGGGGAGATCACCCGGGTTTCACAGAGGATAATTGGGGAACCTGTCTTAGCTGTTGCGACCCTTGAGGACAGGACCGTAATATTCAGGTATTAGAAAATACTTAACACCCCACATGACTGGTGAGGAGATGATCCGAAGTCTCAGTTGTTTAGGGGAAAAGATTTTCTCTTGAAGGAGTTTCAAGGAACTTATTGAAGAGGCTTTTGTGAGAGAGTCAGCAACCATTAGTTGACTTTGAATCAGATTGAGGGTGAATTCGCCATTTGCAAAATCTTTGCGCAGCCCTTTTTTTTTGATGTCTATATGTCTGGACTTTGAGTGAGATCCAAAACTTTTAATCTTGTCGTCCAAGCCTTTATTTTCAATGTGTAAGATAGGCTTAGGTTCCCGAGTTTGGTATATTTCGCCAATAAGGTGCTTGATCCATTTGAGTTCGAGATAGCAATCCAGTAGAGCATTTAATTCAGATTCAGTTGAGGAGTAAGTAATGTTTCTCTGTCGAGTGGAGTTCCAGATGATTGGGCTTCCGTGATGGAGAATTATGTATCCTGTTTGTGACTTGCGGAAGGTTGGGTTGTCCCCCCAGGTGGCATAACTGAAGCTTGAGAGGGGTTCCTGATTGGGATTGTAGCTGATGACAAGTTTGAAGTGCTTAGTCATTTTGAGATATTTCCACACCTTCCTGACTTCTCTCCAGTGATTCATCCCTGGCTTGGCGTTGAACCTAGCCAGGCTGGACACAGAGAAAGAAATGTCTGGACGGATGTATTGGGCCAAGTGATTAAGGAGTCCAGTGGCTGATCAATGATTAATGTTCAATTGTCAAAATCCATTGTGATCAGCATTGGATTAGGGTTTGAGGTTCAAATTTTGAGTGAGTGGAGAATTTACGTCCTTGCAGGATGTAAGACCTAGTTCTTCCAAGCCGCGAGCAATGTGGTTGGGTTGACTCAACAGAATTTTGTTGTCCTCAAGTTCCATGAGCATTCCAAGAATTGTGTTTGGAGGATGACACGACGAGTTCTTGAATCAATCAAGGAAGTTTTGTTCAAAGACTTGAGAGTTTCCAATGTGAATTAAGTCATCAACATGGAAATAAAAGATTTCTTTAATCGTAGAATTAAGACATAAGCAGGGATCGCTAGTCAATTCTTGATAGCCTTGAGATTTGATCCACAAAGTCAAGGTTTTGTACCAATTTTTGGGGGATTGTTTCAATCCGTAGAGGGATTTCTTGAGCTTTAGGTAAGGATATTTTCTGGCAGACCCTTCTGGAGTTTTTATGATGACCGTTTCCTTGAGAGGAGCGTGTAAGAAGGCGCCTTTGATGTTGAACTGAGTTAGCTTCATTTTCTGTTTTAGACCATATGTGAGGGCAACTCGGAGTGATCCTAATTTCCCAGTTGGAGCCCAAGTTTCATTGTAGTTGATCCCAAGAACTTGATTAAATCTTTGCACGCAGAGTCAAGCTTTGTACTTGACCGGATCGCCATGTAAGTTTTGCTTTACTTTGAAGACCCAAGTTGTGTTGAGGATGTTGTCCGGAGTACCATGATATTCTTCCCAAACGTCCTGGATTTCTATGGAGTTCAATTCATTGTCAGCTGCCTTCTTCCATCTTGGCCACTCAGAGCAGTTCTTAGCAGCCTTGTAAGAAGGGGGCTCGTAGTAATGGTGGAAACAATATCTTTGAGGCTTCCTTGTTTCGCGCTTGGGTCTTTGAGAGATAGATGGAATGGAGGGCTCTTGAACTTGAGAAGGTATGGAGAGGGGATCAGGGGAAGATGATGCCACCGACATTGCGTCTTCCTGATCCAATTCAGATTCAGGAGAATTGTCCTGAGATTCTTGTATGGTGTATTGTTTTTCAGCTGAAGAGAACTTGGATTCTCTGGATTCCGCACTGGTTTGACTGAACAGATTGGTTACAGGTGGTTTGAAGAATGGGAAATTGTGGAGAGAATATTTAATAAACTAGACGTGTTTGGCTTCAAAAACGCCACCCAATGAGTTGAGAATAAGATATGAGTGAAACACAGGATTGAACCCAATCAGGACTCCTTCGAGTCCCTTCTTGTCAAACTTTCTTCCCTTTTGGAGGCGATTTGCAAGGTAGATGACCAAGGATCCTACAGGTTTCAAGTAGTTAGCGGGTAATTTCTTGTTGAACATCAGTTCCCAAGGGGATTGGTCATTACCTTCCCTAGGGACTTGGTTGAGCATGAAGCAGCAGCTTCTAACAACAATATGCCAGTAATTCTTGCTTAACTTGGAGGAAGAGAAGGTCGCACGTGCTGACTCAATGATCGTTTGGTTGGCTTGTTCAGCCCGACCATTATGCTCAGAGTGATAGGGTTCAGACGTCAGGAGTTTGATATGTTTGGCTTTGGCAAAGCTCTTCAGGGTGTTGTTTGTGAATTCCGTTCCCTTATCAGAGAAGATCTCCGTTGGATAGTAGTTGAGCCGTTTATGTTCTGTCTCAGGGATGCTGATGATGACGTCCGGGGTTTCTTCTTTGGTCGTGAGGGGAAAGGCCAAGAGGTAGCCTGTGCAGTTTTCCACAAGCGTTAAGATGTATCTGTGGCCCGCTTTTGATTGCAGAGTGATTGGACCTATCAAATCTAAATGGATTCTCTCGAGAGGCTTCAATGATGGTGTGGAAGTAGCTGAGAATGGAGCTCTTGTGATCTTGCTCTTCACGCACCCGTCGCACTGAAAGTCACTCATTTCCTCTTTAGAGTATTGGTCTTTGAGAATTGTTTTGAGAGTAGAGATTGAGGCATGTCCTTACATCTTGGGGATGTTGGAGAGCAATTGAGCTGGAATTGGAGGAGACGACAAAATCTGGCTTGTTAGGTTGACCAATAGGTTGTTTCCAGCAGTCTTGGGTTTCTTGATAACAAATAGACTGTTGCGGATCAATCCTTTGAGTACCGTCTGGCCAGCTCGAGAGATTCTGAATTGATCTTGTTCTTGGTAGAGGTTACATCCCTTTTTTTCCAGAAGACCGGGACTAATCAGGTTGACTACAATATTGGGTACATACATGCATTCTTCAAGAGTGATGACAGAATCCTTCCATTCCAGTCAAACAGTTCCTGTTCCTCGTATCTTGAGATTGGCTTCTAATTTTCCAGTTTTAATCCCATCCAACTTGTCCTGCAGGTTAATTGAGGTGAAATGCTTCAGTTTGTTGAATATTTGAATGTTGGCGCCCAAATCCAAGAGAAGATTGGGTGTGTTATCAGCATTGATCCAAAGTGTCAGTAGTGCGTGATAGTTGATGGTAGGAGTTTTCTTGATTCCGCTCTTCCATTCATTCTGTTGCTCTATCCACCATGCTGGAGCAATTTGAGGGTGAAGGTGGAAACATGAGGATTTGGGATGGGGAGCATTGGGGCCGTGGAAAACTTCCTTGCACCAAATGCGAGTCTTTTTCTCTCCTTGGTCTGTCTTGTTTCTAGTAGTCACTAAGGTAACGTTGGAGGTAGACTTTCCAGTTTTAAGTTGTGACTTAAGCTCATTTTTGTATTGGGTTAGATTATTGAACACTGTCTATACTGTCACTGATATTTTGCCGTGCATAATCTGTTGCTTTAGATTCTCTAGAGTGGGTGGAAACTTGAAGAGTATGAGATACGCCAAGATATCCTTTGGTAGCTCTATTCCAACGTCCGCCATACGAGTGAGTGCTTTTCAAATATCTGTTATGAATCCCTCGATGGCGTGTTTGTTATATGGAGCATGGAGAAATTGATTGAATATGCGGGCTCTGTTGGCAGTCTCGGATGAAGCAAACCGTTGAGTGATCTTGGCCCGGTTAGCTCAGTCGGTAGAGCATTTGGCTTTTAACCGTGATGAGATTGCGTCAGAAGAGACTAGAGCTAAAAACCAACAGACTGCAGACATGAGTTAGAAAGTTGGAGATCATGAACAGAGATGAGAGTTAAGAAAAGAAATATGAGAAGACAAACAGCTCAGACGTGGTTTTGAAGAGTAGATGAGAAGAGAACCAAAGGCGGCAAGAAGGATTATAGGAAGGAAACGTAGAAGAGCAACTGTGGATGTAATACTAGGTGGTCAGACATATCAAACTGAGGAGGTCTTGAGGATCATATCCTTACCGGGAACAGACTCAAAGATGAGTATTTGTTCCAACAATGAGTTGAAGGAGGTCGGATTGGATCGAGGAGGATAGAAGGTCAGAGAGAGGATAGAATGGTGGTGGTTTGAGAGGAAGGAATGAGATGGGGGAAGTGGTGAACAAAAAGAAAGTAGAGAGAGATATTTGGCGAAAGAGAAAAAGAGAGAGAGATGGTAGACGAGAGAAGAAGAAAGGAAAGGAGTCCTCCCCAGGACAGGTTCTGGATTAGAGAGGTGGGGAGATCACCCAAGTGTCACAGAGGATAATTGGGGAACCTGTATTAGCTGTTGCAACCCTTGAGGACAGGACCGTAATATTCAGGTATTAGACAATACTTAACACTACTTGCTGTTGATCATATCTTGCAGTTAGCACCTTGTTACCTTGAACTTGTCCTTGCACTTAGCTTTCTCCCTTGCGCTCAGGATTTCCTAAAGATCCACTCCAGTATGTGGGGTGGTTGTGTGACAGTAAATTAAATAACTCAACTCATCTATTATAGACTGCCAATCTATCTTAGATTTAATTTTTTACAATTTCATGTACTTGCTTGACTAGAAAAGCTTCCCTAACCCCTTACAATGATGATATCAAAAGGGTAGGGAGATCCAGTGTTCCTTGGGCCAGACAAACCTTAGATCCTGTTCCCTATTCTAAATCCCCTTCAGTTGAACCACCAAATGGCCCCTTAGCCAAAAGACTCACTTTCAAAGCTCCAGAGGATCGCCTCAAGCAACTCAAAGATTCTGACCACTCCTCCAATGAAACCTTGAATTGTGGTAGGAAAAGGCCTGGCCAAAATGCTCCCAAGTTGGAAGCTCAGGAGGTTATCTCTATGTTGGTAAAAGCCCTCAACCAACATACCTTGCATCCTAGTGCAAGCACTCCAAGCTTTTGCAGTCCGGGCATGAAGCAGCCTGACCACTTCAATAGGACCATCCACACAAGCTCTGCTCCTACCTACAGTTGTGAAAAATAATCTCCTCCAATGATCCTAACATCTTCCCTTCCAACTGTCAAAAAGTCATGTATGTGTCTTCCTTCCTAGGAGGTAGAGCCTTGCAATGGTTTCAACCATACATCAAATTATTAGATAATACTAGCCCCACCTGTATACCCAACAACTGGAACAAATTTGAGCAACAGCTGTTCACCTTGTTTGGCAACCCCAATGAAGTTTGCAACGCCAAGTACAAATTAAATATATTGGTGATGAAGGAAAATAGTAGGGCTTCTATCTACAACTCTCAATTCCAAATGCTGCAGTCCCGCATCCAGTGGAACCAAGGAGCACTTCTCTTCCATTTCCAAGAGGGTTTACTGGCACGCTTGGTTGAGAAGCTCACAGTTGGGGGACATAAGACAATCTCCCTACAGCAGCTAATTGACCGGGTGATTGAGCTTGATAATGGCTATCACAACAAGAACCGCTTGCAACAAAATAATCATGGACAGTCCACCTTGGCCCCAAAGGTGGAGGGCTCTTTGAAACAAAAGCAGAAGAATCCAAAGCAAAGAAAATTGAACTCAAATTCAAACTCAAACCCAAAAGGGAAGACGGCCACCAAAACTAAGAAGTTCCTGGACACGGAAACCAGGATGCTGAAGAAAAAGGAGCTGTTAAGGAGGGAAAAGGCATGGTTGTGTATGTATTGCAGAGGTACTCATGATTTCAATGGTTGTGCAAATAGGCTAAGCTTTCAAAAGAATAGCTTGTAGTTTTTCTGATACTTGCAAGGGAAACTACCCATTATCTAAACAGCAAGTCAATCTTTGCACTTGCAAGTCACTGGTTGCTCCAGTTCAATATTTGTATTTCTCCATTCCAACAACACTCCTTACCAAGTTTTACTCAATTCTGGGGGTAATGTTTCTTTTATAAGTGCAGAATTTGCCACCTCTAAAAATCTTACATGTTCCAAGGTAGAAAAATTCCCCATTTATCTAGTAATTAGTGCAAACAAATTGTCTCATTGGGTTACCCATAAGGCAAAATGGAAATTCACATTTTCCGATTTCCCCAACTTTGAATGGAATTTGTTTGTCTTGGATATCCCTGGCATAGATGATATCATTCTGGGCCATGAATTCCTAGTCTACTTGAATCCAAATGTGAATTGGCAAGAAGGAGTAATTAACCTTTGCACCTTGAACCCCCAGAAAACTAACCCTTCTGTCAACCAGGAATTAAACAGCCTACCTGACACTTTCATTGAGTTGGATGACACCTTTCTTCCAGGAGATTTGAAATATCCTGACTTCCATTCCCAAGTTCCCTCTTCAGATTTAGGATTTATTGCTTCTTTGTCCAATTTACCTCTTCCTTTTTTCTTCAAAGAGAAACAGTTGCCTACCAAAAGGTGTATTTTGAGCACCTCAATCCTCTTTCATTGTGAAAATACTTCAAACCCTGTGTTAGAAGACAATGATGAGATTGAAGATTTAGAAATCATTCAAGATTCTTTACCTATGGTTTATCATGACTTTTCTGAAGTCTTTTTAGTTGTTAAAGCTGATAAACTTCCTCCATCCCGTTCATATGATCACAGAATTGAACTTACTGGCCCAGCTCTGTCACCCGTTACAGTCTACTCTCTCTTGAAGCAAGAATCAATGGCGCTTCAAGAATACATTGCGGGAAATTTATCAAAAGGGTTTCTTTGACCAAGAGATTTGAACACCAGCTGGCCCTTCCTATTCATTCAAAAGAAAGATGGCTACCTTTGCCTTTGCATTGACTATAGGAAACTGAACCATGTAACCTGGAAGAATGCCTACCCAGTACCGCCTATGTTGCACCCCCTCACTCTCTTCCACAGAGCTGCTTATTTCTCAAAGTTATACCTTTGAGGTGCCTATAAATTGATTTGCATTGCAAAGGGTAATGAGTACTTGACCCCAATGCAAACCCGTTTCAGAAGCTATGATTATACTGTCATGGCTTTTGGCCTCTTCAATGCTCCTTCCACTTTTCAACATTTTTTTAATGATGTTTTTACTGATGTTGTAGATAAATACCTCATGGTATATCTTGATGTTATACTTGTCTAATCAAAAAATCTTGAGGAGAATGTTGCCAATGTGTGAGAGATGCTTCAGCGACTTCAAAACAATAACCTGTTTGCAAAAGCCTCTAAGTGAAAATTTCATACTCAATCCCTTAAATTTTTAGGTGTAATATTTTTGCAGCAGGGACTAGCCATGGACCCAGCCAAGATCCAACACATATTTGACTGGCCCGCACCTTCTTCTGTTAAATCCCTTCAAGTTTTTCTTGGTTTCAGTAATTTTTACAGGTGGTTTATTGAGCACTCTGCCAGGAAGACAGTGAATATTACTAACCTTCTTCAAAAACACACTCATTTTATTTTTACTGAACAAGCCGCTTTGGAGTTCAAAGCTCTAAAAAAAGCTTTTACCACTGCTCCAATACTCACTCACTTCAAATAGCTATCTCTCACTATTGTGGAAACAGATGAAAGCAACTATGCAATTGCAGGAGTAATCTTGCTGTTTTCCTCTCCTTATAATCTCTTTCATCCTGTTTCCTTTGAGTCTCACAAGTTTCTTGCTGCAGAGATTAGCTACAAGTCTCATGAAAAGGAACTTCTTGCAATTTTTTATTGCTTGAAAAATGGTTTTCATACCTTTTGAGCCTTGTAGAGCCTTTTGAGGTCATTACTGATCATAATTCTGTTAAGTATTTTATGAGCTCAAAATTCCTCTCACAAAGACAGGCACAATGGGAAAAATACCTCTCCAAGTTCAACTTTACAATTACACACTACCCTGAGAAACAAGCAGTTTTTACTGATGCTTTATCATTTTGGGAAAATGTTTACCCAGGGGGGGCGCCTTTGCAGACAACAATCCTGAAAACATTAGGACACTTTTCTCTCCCAATCAATCTGCCCAACTCAGCTCAATCATCACCCAACTTCAAGAAAAAGCTTCCAAACTTTGAAAAGCCCAACTAAACAACCCCAATTTTAACAAGCTTTGCAAGAATGAAAATTCACCTTCAATAATTTAAGCAATGGATGAAAATGGTTCTTTTTTTTATAAATATTGTATAGCAGTTCACAATAATCCTTGCATTAAGTTAGATATCTTCAAGTCTTGGCATAATTCTCTGCTTGCTGGTCATTATGGTCAGGATAAAACCTACCAATTGATTGCACAAGACTTCTATTGGCCTCGTATGACCAGAGAAGTAAAATACTATGTTAGCGCATTCTATGATTGTAATCATAAAAATTCCTTGAATCACCAGAAGTAAGGGCTGCTTCAGCCACTTCCAATCCCCCCTATTACTTGGAAATTGTTTTCTATGGATTTCATTTCTTGATTACCCCTTTCTAATGGTTATGATGCTATTCTGGTAGTAGTATATTGCTTTGCTCTACTGTAGCTGCCTCTTCAGAAGAACTATCTAACCTCTTCATAGAACATGTCTTCTAAAAGCATGGTCTCCCTCATAACGTTGTTAGTGATTGTGTATCATTGTTTGTTTCAAGCTTTTGGACCTCTCTCTGTCAACATTAAAAAATAACTTGCAAGTAATCAATGGCTTACCACCTGGAAAAAGATGGGCAAACCAAACAAGTAAATCAGACCCTTGAACATTATCTTTGAATGTACTTTTCCTATCAACAGGACAATTGGTTACAATGGATTTAACTTGCCAAATTTGCATACAAAAACTCCACTCACGCCTCAACCAAGCAGTCACCCTTTCAAACTCTTTATGAAAGAAACCCAAATTTTCATTCTATTCACGTAGCACCTTCTCAACCCGCTACCAACTACCTTACTCTCATTCAATCTCTCCAATTGAAACTCCTGTCCAACCTCAAAGCAGCAAAAAAATGCTACAAGGAGCAAGCAGACCAAATTTGCACTTTGCAACCAGCCTTTGCAGTAGGAGACCAGTTTTGGCTTGATGCTTGCAACATTTCAGCAATTTTCTTACCAGAAAACTCTCTAAGAAGAAGCTTGGACCATTTAAAGTAGAATAAGTCATCTCCCCTAATGCATTTGAACTTTCCTTACTTTCAAAATGGAAAGGTATCCACCCAGTCTTTCATGTGTCTCTCCTGGAACCGGCTGGATTATTATACCCGGGCAAGGCTCATCCCTCTCCAGAACATGTAAATGTTCAATATCACTTAGAGTGGGAAGTGAGCCATATTCTTGATTCCAGGGTATTCAAAGGGAAGCTTCAATACCTTGTTGAATGGACTGGCTTCCAGTCTGACAAAGATTGCACCTTGTGGGAACCAGCCCATCACCTTTGCAATTTGCCTGACTTGGTGCAATACTTCCACACAAAGTACCCACATAAACCTTGTCAATCTTAAATCCCATTCCATTCCATGTGCATTCCAATCCCATTACTTCCCATTCCATCTATTACCTCCTCAATTCTTCAATCCTCTTTTCACCATCCTTTCACATTTGATAGAAATAATGAAATTTCTTTAATAAAGAGTAAGAAGTAGAACCAGACTAACAGGATTCCAGAGATAATATAAACACAACAGAGGAATAAACACAAGAATAGAGAGAAGCCAAAAGTATCTGTAACAAAAACACAAAGCTTGTCTGAGAGATGGACTGATGAACTGAGAAAGTACAGATGAGGAGCTGGCAAGATGGTGTTCTGACAACAGTAGCAGTGAAAGAATTAATAAAGATGTGGTGGGTCATTGAGCTAAAAAAAGAGGAAGGAAACAGGGTTGATGACAGAGTTGAGATAAATCCTGATTTGCTCTTTCTCACCAAATAGAACAAGGATCCAAAGTTGGTGGTTTAGAGGGAGGGTTTGACTAGTCCTGGAGTAATTATTAGTCAATCAAAGTCAATAGTGTCAAGTGTTGGGAGAAGAGGTGTTGAGGAAAGAAGTTGATTGTTTGAATAAGAAGAAAAGTAAATGGAGAGAAGAATGGAAAAGGATAGAGGAAGGTATAAAAAGTGGAGGATCAAAGGGACCAGGATGGGGTTGGAGGCAAGAAGGTTGTAGAACTTCACAAGAGGCCCCTGGTTGACCATTCAAGGTTGTTAAGATTGCATGAACATTGGAAGTGGAGAGTCATGACAGGCAGGTAACAGATAGTTCTGAAGTGCATCAAAAATTATTGTGACAGCGGAATTTCAGTGAGTTAAGCAGAGAATCAACACGCCAGCATATTTGGTGAGTTAAGAGCCAGAGAGTTGATTGTCAAAGCACGCCTTAGTTAACTTAGAGAGAGAGGCAAAGGAAGCAGCCTTAGATAAAGGATCAGAAACCATTTTGGAGGAACTTATGAGCTCAACAAGGGTGTTTTTGGAGCCATACTGCTCTCAAATGTATTTAATTTTGATGTCTAGATGTTTGGTTTTTGTGTTTGATCCAAATTTGTTTATCTTTTCCAGCAGACCCTTTTTATCAATGTGAAAGGTGGACGGATAGGGAGAGCAGTCCCAGAGTTTTCTAACAAAGTGGCACAGCCACTGATTCTCTTGAATTCCATCAGACAGAGCATTCATTTTGTATTCTGTGGACAATAGGGTGATATTGCGCTGCTTCTTGCTGTTCCAAATGATGGGAAAGCCTTTCCACAGACAGATGAAACCACTTTGGGAGGTGCAATTGTGTAAATTGCTTCCCCAGGTAGCGTTGGTAAAGAACTGGAGTTGGTTTGGCAGAGACAGCTTAGGCAAGATCTTGAGAATCAAAGAGGCAGTCCCTTTCAGTTATTTCCAACAGTGGATAACTTTCTTCAAATGATTCAGTCCTGGTTGATGATTGAATCTTGACAGAATCAAAACAGCAGCCACCAGATAGGGATGAGTCCGGCATGATAGATAATTCAGATGCTGGTGAATTGATGGTAGTTTATGTTGAGTTTCTCAAAAGCTTTCAAGTAATCTTCAGAATCTGGTGTGAGCTGTAGGTTGGGTTTCAGCAGAGTGATTGCGGGGCGGCGGTTTTTTAGGTTGGGAATTTCTAGTCATTTGTTGATTAGACTGGCTTGGGAAAGAAGGAAAGAGGTGTTTGTCACCTTGATTTCCATTCCCAGTAGCATGTTGGGAGGTTTTGCAGAGTAGTCAGGAAACTGAGCCAGGAAAATCTCGTTCACATTGCCAACAATAACTAGGTTGTCTACATGAAAAAAAAGATTCAAGGATGATCCATGGTTGAGGAATAGACACGCATCCAATTGAGATTGATGGTAGTTGATGGACTTCAGCCACTTGGTCGGAGTGTTTTTCCAATGTAGAGGAGCTTGAAAAAGCTCATACAGGGACTTGAACAACTTGAGAAACATACTTGTTCTTGAGGATTTGGTTGGAGTTTTGATGAAGATGTCCCCCTTGAGTGGTGCAAAGAGGAAGGCACTCTTGAAGTTGTGGTGGTCTTTTATAGACGCAAGTCGGAATTGGCTGCGCGCTCAGCAGTAGCAGCGGGCTCAGCAGAGGCATTGCGCTCAGCAATGGGTGAGGCTTTGCCGCAGCAAGCCACACTGCGGGCTCAGCAGCAGTCAAATTGGGCTCAGAATCTGGAGACGCAGGATGGATTGGATTGGATTGGACGGATTGCGTGCAGATTGCGCATTGCAAGACGCAGATATATCTTGGATATCTGGAAAGGCACGTATGGCAGATGCAGACATGCCTGGGGGGCTCCCAGTTGGGCGCGGGGCAAGGGCCGCGTCATGAGAAGGAAAAACCGGGTGGAAGTAATGGCAGGCAGGCAATACAGATGGATATGGGGTGGGGATGGGATGGATAGGGTTGGGGCTAGGGTTCTGTGCTTAGGGGTTGTATTTCATTATTCTTGCTTGTTTCTGGTTGTAATTAGGCTAGGGTTGAGGGGGGCAGTTACTTGACTGCAACCTCAATCCAGATGGAGGGAGGAGCATCAGACATTGGATCACAGAGGATCTCATTGGATCATCATAGGTTTTTGGAAGGATCTTTACTCTCATTTCTCTATCTCTCAGTCAAAGGGTGAACAGTTGCACTCAGGGTTTACAGATGCAAGAGATCAATAAATTTGGAACTTGGGAACCGTTAAAGGAGAATTCCTCTTCTGAATTCCACAATGTCAAACTGCCTGATTGGAAGCTTCTTTTCCAAAGCAAAGCTAAGTAGTAATAAAAGGGAAGGAAATTTAGCAGTTGGAGCAAATGTGTTGCCAAAATTGATTCCTGGGGTTTGAAGGAATCCTTGAATAAACAGTTGGGCCTTGGTCATTGATAGAGCCAATTTTGTAGCAGGTTTACTGCAAATGTCCCAGGTGGTTCTCAGAAAGCAATTTGGTACTCCTTCATAATCTTCCCAGACTTTTCGATCTTCTATGTTTTTGAGCTCAACCAGCTTGGCTGCAAGTGTGAGAATTATTGGCCCACAATCTTAGTCAAAGAGAAGTAATTAAAGCAAAAGAAATTCTGAGACAATAATGTCTTATGATTGATCCTTAATATGAGGCAGAGGCAATGGCACACTTGTGAATGTGAATAAATTGGTGAATGAATGGATGGAAAACAGCAGGGAGAAGAGGTCCTTAAATACAAAAGATGGTGCTCATGTGGAGCTCATGTAATGACAAGCAAAAGGCAAAAATTTTGCCCCAAATGGGCTCTAAAGGCTCTGAAATCCTTGCTAATTGGTTTGGGCTTACTCAGCCCACTTGGCATTAGTCCCTGAACCCTTATGACCAGTCTGTACTGGTTGACCTTGGTGTGATAATTTTGGACTAAATTTTCATATGACACAAAACCAGCAGTGAATAGGGAAAATACAAAAAACAATAAGAAAAAGAACAGAGATGAAATAAAGAGAGAGATCAGGAAAATAGAACCCTAAATATGAAGCCAACAGTATGGGTAGAGGTTGGTGGCATAGGATAGATTTCAGGTTTCAGAATTTGGAGTAGACTGGTAGGAAGACTCAGTCATTAGATTTTAGGGAAGACCAAGAATCCAAGGGAGAGGAGTATTACCAGGCAGAGATAGAGCATAGATACTTAGGTCAATGAGGTTGTGATTGTAGTAGGCTTGGGTTGAGATTGAGAAGCAGGTAAAGATGGTTTGAGGCCGGTGGTTTAAGATAGACAGAGGCAGATGGTGGAGAAGCACAGGTACAATGAGAGAGAAATGGAGAAAGAATAGAGACAACGGAAAGAACAAGAATAAACAGAAGAAATGGACAGAAAAAGAAGATTGGGAAAAAGAAGATCAGACAAGAACAAAAAATGAGATGAGGTGAGAACCAAGGGATAGGGATCCCCGCAGCAAGGATGCTGCATGATAAAAGACGCAGCGGGCGCGAGTGGAGTTTGTGGTAAGAGCAGTGGAGGTTGTGATATCTCAACGCCCCTTGTGACTGGTAAGAATCAAGACAGAACAGGATTTGGCGGAATTTGCTGAGAAAATCTTGTTTTGAAGAAGTTGGAGGCACTTGATGGAAGAGGATTTGGTCAGTGGATCCGCTATCATTTCCCCTGTTGAGATTAAGTGGAGGTCAAATTTAGAGGTACTGAAGTCTTCCCGTAAGCCTTTTGTTTTGATATCAATATGTCAGGATTTAGAATGCAAACCAAATCTCTTTATCTTATCCTCTAATCCTTTATTATCTATGTAGCTTGTTGGTTTAGCTTCAAGATTGGTGTATATCTCCTCAGCAAGGTTGGAAATCCACTTTAGCTCTAGGTAACAGTCAAGGAGAGCGTTGAGTTCAGATTCAGTCAAAGAGTAAGTGATGTTCCTTTGTCTTGAAGAGTTCCAAACAACAGGGCTGCCATAATGAAGAATAATGTAACTGGTTTGGGAATTGCGGAAGGTAGGATTGTCTCCCCACGTAGCATCACTATAGCCTGAGATTGCTTCTTGGGAGGGATCGTACTTAATTTTTATTTTGAAGTTTCTTGTGGTCTTGAGATATTTCCAGACCTTTTGTACTTCCCTCCAGTGAGTCATACCAGGCTTAGTATTAAACCTTGCCCGGCTAGAGACAGCAAAGGAAATTTCAGGACCGGTTTATTGAGAGATGTGATTGAGAAGCCCAATGGCAGAGCAATATTTGATGTTCAGTTGAGGGAATTCAGCATGATCTGTGTCTGTTGCAGGTTCAAGATGCAAATTCTGGGTGAGAGGCAAGTGTGTATCTTTGCATTGACTGAGTCCAAGTTCATCTAGTCCCTGGTCTATGTGATTAGGCTGGCTTAGGAGAATCATGTCGCCATCAAAATCTATCAACATAACTAAGATGGTGTTAGGTGGGTGGCAAGAAGAATTTAAGAAACGTTCCAGAAAGTTTTGAGCAAAGGCATCAGATCTTCCTATGTGGATAAGGTTGTCTATAGGGAATTATAGGACTTCTCCGGTTCTAGAATTTATGTAGAGACACAGATCGCTTGTTGACTCTCTGAATCCTTGAGATTTAATCCAGACTATAAGAATCTTGTACCAGTTCTTTGGTGATTGGTGGAGACCATACAGCAATTTCTTTAGTTTGAAGTATGGAGATTTTCTATTTGAATTTTTGGGATTTTTGATTATAATGGTTTCATTTAGGGGGGCATGAAGAAACGCCCCTTTTACATCGAACTGAGTGAAAGTCATTTTATTCTTCAGGCCGTAGAGTAATGAAAGTCGTAGAGAGCCAAGTTTCCCAGTTGGGGCCCAAGTCTCTTCAAAGTCCATGCCATGGATTTGATCAAAGCCTTGAACACATAGCCTAGCTTTGTACTTGAAAGGTTCACCGTGGCAGTTTTCTTTGACCTTAAATACCCATGTCATATTCAAAATTTTATTTGGTGTGCCGTAGTATTCTTCCCAGACTTCTTGAGTCTCTATTGAGTTTAATTCTTCTTCAGAAGCTATTTTCTATTTTGGTCATTCAGGGCATTTTTTCGCAGCTTTATATGACGGTGGTTTGTAATAGTGATGGAACCTGGTCCTCTGATGTCTTCAAATCTCTTGCCTGGGCCTTAGGTTGGCGCCTGATGTAGTTGGTTCAGGGGCAGGTAACATGGGAAGTTCTGGAGGCGGAGAAGGAGAGGGAGGAGAGTCAAAGTTTTCTTCAAGGTAGGAGTCTGACTCAGAAGAGTCCGGACCTGTCTCCCTAATTAGGTATTCTTTTTCCTTTGTAGAGAAGTTGGATTCTTTTGAGTCCAGATTGGATTGTGAAAATATTTCAACACCTGGGGATTCAAGAAAAGGGAACTTGGTCAGTTGAGTCTTGAGGAATTTAACGTGTTTGGTTTCAACAACACCGCCAAGAGAATTGAAAATGAGGTAAGAGTGAAAGGTGGGATTGAAACTAACTAGAATCCCTTCTAACCCCTTCTCATCAAATTTACGTCCTTTCTGAACTCAATTTGCAAGGTAGATTACAGAGGAACCTACAGGTTTTAAGTAATTAGCCAGGAGAATCTTACCAAACATGAGTTCCCAAGGAGAAAGGTGTTTACCTTCCCTAGGGATTTGGTTGAGCATGAAGCAGCAGCTTCTTGTTACAATGTGCCAATAATTTTTGGATAGCCACAAGGAAGAAAACGTAGCACGTGCAGCTTCAATTATGGTTTGGTTTGCCATTTCAGCTCATCCATTGTGTTGAGAGTGATAAGGTTCCAAAGTCTGTAATTTAATATTTTTGATTTTTGCAAAATCTTTGAGAGTGGAGTTTGTGAATTCTATACCTTTTTCAGAGAAGATTTCCAATGGGTAATAGTTTAATCTTTTATATTCTGTCTTGAGTATTCCAATAATGGTTTCAGTAGTCTTGTCTTTAGAAGTCATTGGGAAGGCTGCTAGGTAGCCCAAGAAGTTTTTGACCAAGGTAAGAATATAGTGATGGCCAGCTTTAGATTTTGGAGTGATTGGGCCAATCAAATTGAGATTTATAAGTTCCAGCGGTTTGGTAGCAGGTGTGGATACTTTAGTGAAAGGTGATCTGGTGATCTTGCTTCTAACGCAACTATTTCATTGGAATTTGTTGAGTTCTTCATTGGGAAATAAGTCTTTTAAAAGGGGTTTCAGCAATGAGATACATGCATGACCGTACATTTTATGGGTATCCATCAGTGAGAGTGTTTCATGCCTTGAAGACTGGTTGGTGAGATTCACCATATGGTTTTTCCCTGCAGATCAAGGTTTTTCTACAAAAAACAGGCAATCACGGATTAGCCCTTTCAGTAAAGGTTGTTCTTCTTGGGTAACCATAAATCTATCTTGATTATGAGTGAGGCTGAAACCCTTCTTGGCCAGGAGGCCGGGACTGATTAAGTTCAAGAAAATGTTGGGCACATAAACACAATCTTCTAGAGTGACAACCAAATCTTTCCATTCTAATCAAATGGTCCCAGTTCCCTGTATTTTGAGATTAGCCTCCAACTTGCCTGTCTTGATCTCATCTGTTTCCTTGTGGAGATTGATTGATGAGAATAATTTCAAATCATTGGAGATATGAATGTTCGCTCCGGAGTCCAGTATCAGATTAGGGCTACTATCCGAATTAATCCAGAGCATAAGAAGTGCGTGATAGTTGATCATGGGATTTCTTTTGATTTTATTTTTCCATTGATTTTTTTTGTTTGATCCACCAGTTTGGCGCAATTTGAGGGTGTAGATGGAAGCACAAAAATTCAGAGTGGGGTGCATTAGGATTGTGATAAACTTCTTTGCATCCAATCTTGGTTTTCTTTTTGTCTTTATTCATTCTAGTCTTTCTCGTTACAAGAGAGAGATCTGTCAAGGGTTTATTTGTTTTTGTTTGAGCCATTTTTATTTTGTTGTATTGTACCAGATGATTGAAGACTACATTGACCGTCAGGAGTTTTTCCATGTGCATGATTTTCTGTTTGAGGTTCTTGAGAACAGGTGGAAACTTGAAGAGTAAGAGATAGGCCAGGACGTCTTTGGGTAGTTCTATGCCTAAATCAGACAATCTGGTGATTGACTTCTGAATTTCAGTGACAAAACCTTCTATGGCATTTTTGTTGAAAACCACATGAGAAAGTGGTTGAATACTCAAGCCCTGTTAGAAGTTTCAGAAGAAGCAAATCTTTGCGTGATTTTGGCCCACAGCAGCTTAGATGAGTTTATGTTGGTATCATTGACAACATTAGCGTGGTTTGTGCTATAGAGTTTGGAGAGGATTATTGCTCTGATTTCTCTGTCCTGCTTGGTGGACATTTGGCCATCATTTTGTGTTATATAATCTTTGATGTCTTTGAGATCAAATAGCATCAACATCTTGTTGCGCCATATTTAGTAATTCTCTTCATTTAAGGGTGGTATAGCGTCAACAGAGGCTTTCAGGTCCACCTGATGAAAGTAGTCGGCGGCTCCTGCTGGTTTTTTTATTATTTGTTGGTTAGGTTGTGGGCCTTTGGATTTGAACCGTGATAATTTTGCACTAAATTTTCATATGACACAAAGCCAGCAGTTACTAGGGAAAATACAAATAAAAATAAGAAATAGAACATAGATGAAATAGAGAGAGAGATCAGGAAAATAGAACCCTGCATATGAACCCAACAGTATGGGTAGAGGTTGGTGGCGTAGAATAGATTTCAGGTTTCAGACTTTGAAGTAGACTGGTAGGAAGACTCAGTCATTAGATTTTAGGGAAGACCAAGAATCCAAGGGAGAGGAGTATTACCAGGCAGAGATAGAGCATAGATACTTAGTTCAATGAGGTTGTGATTGTAGTAGGCTTGGGTTGAGATTGAGAAGCAGGTAAAGATGGTTTGAGGCCGGTGGTTTAAGATAGACAGAGGCAGATTGTGGAGAAGCACAGGTACAATGAGAAAGAAATGGAGAAAGAATAGAGACAACGGAAAGAACAAGAATAAAAAGAAGAAATGGACAGAAAAAGAAGATTGGGAAAAAGAAGATCAGACAAGAACAAAAAATGAGATGAGGTGAGAACCAAGGGATAGGGATCCCTGCAGCAAGGATTCTGCATGATGAAAGACGCAGCGGGCGCAAGTGGAGGTTGTGGTAAGAGCAGTGGAGGTTGTGATATCTCAACATGGTGTTTCCACCCTTACTGGACTGAACCAGCCCTTTTTGCTGTTAATAACCTGGCTGGTTGTCTCTTAAAACTAGCCCTGTTACCCTTCTGACCATAATTACCTGCTGGTTACCTCCTGCAAACAGCCCCTGGCCCCTCATATGGGCCAGGTGGGACCCAGGACTCACCCAGGTCTGGTCTCAAACTCACATGGCGGGGATCTAACCGGCGGGCATGCCACCTCCCCCCCTCTTTACTACCTAGGTGACCAGCAGGGGTAGTCAGATCCCCCGCTGGTTGCCTGGGACGCAATTTTCCCCAGGAAATCCATCAAAAATAATGGGCTGGAGGGTGATAACATCCCCCCAGCCCTTGGCGGCTCCCCCTTGGTAACAGGGCAAGGGAGAGCGCCCTGCTTTGCTTGGTGGGAGGGTGATCAGGTCCCCTCCACCACCAACAATTGGGAGGGTGATGAATTCCCCCCCACCCTGGTCAGTTGCCACATGCAACTGACCTCATTCTGGTCCTTGATGAGGGGGAGGACCAGCCATCCTCCCTCTCCCTCACAACTGAGCAAGGGGAGGGAGGGAGGCAGGGGCCGCCAGTCACCACGGCGGCAACCACCTGGGTGGCGTGACCAGGGCCTGGGCCCCACACACAGCGGGTGAGGGGACTCCAAACAGAGTCCCCTGCCCCATACAACAGCCCCGCGCGGGCTGTGGGGCCCCGCAACGGGCCCCAGAGAGAAACAAGCAGCCCCAGGCGGGGTGCAACATGGGCAGCGGCCCAAAGACCAAAAAATACATACTTTTTTGGGCCAGCCCGTCTGGCCAAGTATGTCCAAAATAAAGCTTGGGCCCATTTTTGCCCAGATAAGCCTGTCTGGCTAAGTTTTCCCATCCACCCTGGCAGGCCCATTAAGGCCCGTGTCCAAATAGACCTAGAAAACATGTTTTGGTGCACAAATGCCCAAAACCAATAAAATCCACATAGGCCCACATGGCTCACGTGATGTTCAATGGGCGATGGAGGCCCATTTGTGCATCCCATTTGGATTACACACTAATATGCACATTACCTGAGTGCATCCGTATTTTAACACACCCTCTTAATCCAAAAGGGATGCCATACGCATTGTCAGCTTGCTATTATTGCAGAGCAAGCTGAAAAACTAACAGAAATATCATAAAAATAATAATAATAAGATTAAACTAAGAAGGAGTAGCAAAACCATAAATATTATTGCAAAAATGGATTCTCCACCCAAAATTAGGTAGGGTCACTCACTGACCCCACCCTTGAAATCCAACTTCTTATATTTTTAAATAATTAAAGAAAGAAAGACCAAAATACCACGGCACAACTATTTAACTTTTTGGCCAATTAAATATTCCTGATGTATTGTCACGCATAGGTTTCACACCTAAAAAAATTCAGTCAGAATTGAGGTGTTTTGTATATTTTAGGAGTTACAGACAGAAATGTGTTCTGTCACAATTCCCGCACGCGGCCGCGGCAGCCAATACACCCATGAGCAGCTGAGCTACAGCTCTCTCACTCTTTCAAAGCCATGTAAGCAGCCCCAGGCCTCTGAAAAGTACGCAGCCGCGGGACTAAGGGTTGACAAAGTGACAGGCCGCCTGAGAAACCTAGGTACTGCGTAAACATGCTACAACCTACACAGGAACATTCTACATATTTAATAAATGTTCCTGTGGATAGTGGATGGTCTAAAAAAAGGACCAAAAATGTCGAAAATAAGATAATGACTACTTTTAAGTAATTATTTCAGTAAATCAACTGAAATTTGGAAATAAGGAGTAAAATCAATATCATGAATTTACTCCAATTTTTCAATACATAATGAGAACTCACCTGAAATCAGAATATCCTTAGGAATGTCTATTAAAATAATTATTAACTTAATCGGAACATTTACTAAGGATAATTAATTAAATAATAAATTAAAAGGACAGATTAGTGTTATTCACACGTCCAAACATCAATTATAAAGTAGAATAATTCCCATACCCTGTGGAATTAGATGCTACCCGTGCTACAGCACCAAGAAAATGTGACAGGCTACCACTGGCTACCCTGCTAGCCTCAGTGTCTGTCTCTTTGAGCCCCTGTACTCCTCAGAAGGACAATATTTGGACTCCAAAAGCTATAAATAAAGAGCTCTTTTGAGGATATTGATACCCAGAGACCCAGTTATATTTACATCCAGACACCGTGCCAAGGTAATCAAATACTTATAAGAGATAAGTAAGTGATTTATGGCTTTAGTCTGATTAATAATATCTGTCCCCAACCCTTTTGATAAATTTAAACTGCTGAACAAACTTTTAACCCCAGGAAACAGATTTAACCCATCAGTGCACTTCCCAAACAGGTACCCAAAGGCTTTAAGAATATACCAGTCAGTTGTATGATCCTTTCTCTGTTGTGGAAGCTTGGTTACAAAGGCCTTGCACTCAAGCGTGTATTTTATATACATATTATCTTTGGGCAAAATATCCTTTTAACTAAAGGTTCCAAAGTAACCAGGCCTATGTGTTTTCATACTAAATTCCCTGAAGAGAAGTGTTAAAGATCCCCAATATAATTTTTGCCCCTCTATACAAATATTTAATAATCAATTTATCTACATTGATTTATAACAATAAACCATATCCAAACCAATTAACCTTGCAATAAGCTTTATCCAAATATTTTATGGATTTTTTTCTGCATTTATTGAATAATATATTTATTATTTATGATATCACCTCTGGTATATATAAGATAGAAAGGATCTTGGCATCCAGGAGGCTGACACACATACTAGATACAAAACCTCAATGTTTGTTTCTATCTAACGCCTTATTCAAGATATCCGCAATCATTGCTCCAGTGGGCATGTACCACAACACAATCTCCTTGAAGTTAACTGAATTGCAAATATAGTTATATTGAAAATCAATATGTTTTGTTCTTAAATGGAACACTTGGTTTTGCGCCACTGCAATGGCCCTCTGATTATCAGAATACAACAACACAAACCCTTGTGGTTTATGAGTATCCTCTAAGACCTTTCTCAACCACTTTGCCTCCTGTGAGGCTGACAGGTATGCTCTGTACTCAGCTTCTGTTGATGAAAGACTTATTGCTGACACCTTCTTAGACATCCATTACACTAGATTCTTTCCTAAAAAGAATAAAAAACCACTTTTTGATTCCCTAGTGTTACCATCTGCCCAACTTGCATCAGAATGACCAACCAATTCAAAATTTGCTGACTTTGAAAACTGCAGTCCCAGACTGCTTGTTCCTTTAAGACACCTCATAAATCTCTTATATGCAGACCAATGCCTCATGCTTGGTTTCTTTAAGCGTTGTGACAGGATGCCAATTGCATAAGCAATATCTGGCCTTGTACACTGCCCCAAATAATTTAGCAATCCAATAGCTGCCCTATAAATGTTCCTGTATTGGAAAAACTCCAGATGCTCTTCATCTGTAGACTTTTCTAACCAAATGTTAGACTGCATTGGAGTACCAAACTCCTTTGCATCTTCTAATCCATACTGCTTAAGTAGAGCTAACACATAATGCTTTGGATCCAACTTGATCCCATTATTTCTCTTACTAACTTTCATTCCCTGCACCTTTTTCCCCAGGCCGAGATCTTTTATCTTGAACTACTTTTTGAGTGCCTCCATGACTCTCTCTTTACCCTTCACAATAATTATAATGTCATTGACCCATACAAACAAAATTGCATCCTTTCTAACAGAGAGACAAGGGTTGGCTTCACTTGTCCCAAAACCAATCTCTATCAGTTTCTTACTCATGGTGTTATACCATTACCTAGCTGCTTGCTTCAATCCATAAAGGGATCTACACAGCTTGAGGACATATTCCCCTCTATCCGCGGAGAGGAAACTTCTCACACAGATTTTCTTCATAGTTTCTGGCTTGGTCTCTACCAGCCATTCCTTGAAACTGTCAGGAATTGACATATAAACATTCTCCTCTTCTCCAAGTTTTTCATTCAATTATGCAGTCACAAAATCAGCCTGTCTGATTTCTTCAACCAAATTCACTGCCAAAGAAATGATGTACCTGAAGGTGGACAGCCTTCCAGTTGGAAAAAAAGTTTCTTGGAAATCAATACCCTCTTTCTGTTTGAAGCCTTGTGCAACGCATCTAGCTTTGAACCTTTTCAAAACTCTATTAGTATCAAACTTCCTATTCAACACTAACCTAGAGCCAACAATGGTCTTTCCTTTTGGAACTAAATCCTGCTTAACCACTTCAAACACACTATTATTTTCCAGAGAATCCAATTCCTCAAAAATAGCTGTCTTCCAATTGGCTCTATCATCAGAATTCATAGCTTTGCCAAAGATATTTGGGTTAACCCTATTACCCATTTCTGAACTTAATTGTAGAATCTCATTAAGCATACATTGTTTCCAGAACATATCTTCTTCATATTCTGCAGAAGCATAATGGCACTCCAATTCCCCATAACTATCAACAGGTATCCTACTCCTTCCACTCCTTCTAACTGGAGGTAGAGGCTCATCAGGTTCTGATTCCACAGACTCCCCTGAAGTGGGTACTGAACCCTCCTGTGGCAAGTCTGCCATCTCAAAATAATCACTAATGATATTCTCTACAGAATCTGCTGGTGAAATAGGCTCCAATGCTATTTCCTGCTGCAATTCCTGAACAGCACTATCTTCACTCCTTTTGAGTTGAAAGGTAAATTCTTCAAATTTTACATCCCTACTACAGATGACCTTTCTTGTCCCTGGACAATAAATTCTGTACGACTTACTTATTAAATCATAGCCTACAAGTGCCCCTGTTCTGGCTCTAGGATTATGGTCACTTCTATTGTGAGCAACAGTGTTCAGAGCTGAAAACTTGAACAAGTTAGCACAGAGCAACTTATTCTGAACTTTTCCACTCAGGATAGTTCTCCCATTCAAATCAATAATAAACTTATATTCTTTAAGATAACAAATCTGGAAACCTTTTTTCCAGAGAACTCCAAGAGACACAAGGTTATAAGGCAAATCTGGTAAATAGAACACTTTATCAAAAGATATTTTGAAACCCAAGTGATTTGAAAGAATAACTTTTCCAATTCCTTTAATCTGAATTTTTCTTCCTTTTTGGCCAATATTTTCAACAAAATCAAAATCTCTAAGATTTGAAAACAAATTTGGCTCAAAAAACATGTGGTCTGTACAACCAGAATCAATCAAAGCAAGAAAATCCTCCTTCAATCCTCCTACCAGGAAAGAAGGATTATAAGCCACTGATAAGTTCTTATCATCAAGGTTAATATTAAATACTTCATAATAAATCAAGTCAATTTGTTGATCCTCATTGATTTTTGCCTTCTTTTTGGGGAATTGTTCCTCAACAACTTTTTCAATTGAAGCATCCACTTCCACCTTAGCAACATTTTTCATGGCGAGGTTGACCTCTTTGTCTTTATTTTCACTTTCCTCAGATTTCTTCCTCTTCTTGGCCTTCTTGCAATCCCTTGCACAGTGCCCCTTTTTTTCTGAAAATTATAACACAAGAACTTTGATAAATCCCTTTTGGCCTTTGCCTTCTTCCCAGATTCTCCTGTCTTGCCCACCAGAGAAGTTACTGTGCCCTCCTTCATTTTGAATTGAAGATCATCCTTTTCAATCCTTCTCAGCACATCCTATTCTCCAGGAAGGGGATCTAATTGAGATATAATCCTAACCAAGGACTCATATTCTTTTGGTAGCTTTTGAAGAATTAAGATTGACAAACACTCAGGATCCATGTTCAGCCCAGATGACTTGAACTTAGCAATACTTGATCTTGCCTCCCCCAAAAATTTTTTGCATTTGACAAATTTCAACTTGAACAACTTATTGAAAGCAATCCCCTTCTGATGAACAGAATCACCAGCATACTTGGCCTTGAGCATTTTCCATAAAACAATCCCCATCCTCTTATGTTCCTCTTTGAGAGTATCAGCAACCCATGCAATGACTCTCATCAAAATGCCTAAGAATGAGATGATAAGACTTCTTCTCCACCTCTGAAATGATCAAAGTGTCATCTGCATCCAACACAACAAATGTTTTCCAACTCACTATCCATTAAGAAAGACCAAGAACTATAGTTTTGACCATTCAAAACAATCTTGCTGGAGGTGGACTCTGGGATATAGGACATCTTCTTGGAAAAATTGAGGTCTTTGAGGTTTTCCAGATTACAGTATAAGGGTCTCTTCTACTTGGAAGTAATGATTATGATGGTACTGATAATGTGTGAGAATTATTGTCCCACAAGCTTAGTCAAAGAGCAGTACTCAAAGCAAAAGAAATGCTGAGACAATAATGTCTTATGATTGATCCTTAATATGAGGCAGAGGCAATGGCACACTTGTGAATGTGAATGAATTGGTGAATGAATGAATCGAAAACAGCTGGTAGAAGAGCTCCTTAAATAAAAAAGATGGTGATCATGTGGAGCTCATGTAATAAAAAGCAAAAGGCAAACATTCCGCCCAAAATGGGCTCTACAGGCTCTACAAGCCTTTCTAATTTGTTTGGGCTTACTCAGCCCACTTGGCATTAGTCCCTGAACCCTTATTACCAGGAGGTACCGGTCAAACTTGGTGTTTCCACCATTACTGGGCTGAACCAGCCCTTTTTTCTGTTCATACCCTGGCTGGTTGTCTCTTACAACCAGCCCTGTTACCCTTCTGAACATAATTACCGGCTGGTTACCTCATGGCGGCAGCCCCTGGCCCCTCATATGGGCCAGGTGAGACCCAGGACTCACCTGGGTCTGATCTCAAACTCACATGGGGGGGATGTAACCAGCGGGCATGCCGCCTCCCCCCCTCTTTCCTACCTAGGTGACCAGCAGGGGTGCTCAGATCCCCCGCTGTTTGCCTGGGACGCAATTCTCCCCAGGAAATCCGTCAAAAAGAATGGGCTGGAGGGGGATCAGGTCCCCCAGCCCTTGGCGCCTCCCCCTTGGTAACAAGGGGGGGGGGGGAGAGCGCCCCGCTTTGGTTGGTGGGAGGGTGATCAGGTCCCCCCCACCACATTGGCCCCTCCACCACCAACAGGTGGGAGGGTGATGAATTCCCCCCCACCCTGGTTGGTTGCCACACACAACCAACCTCATGCTAGTCCTCAATGAGGGGGAGGACCAGCCATCCTCCCTCCCCCTCACAACCAAGCAAGGGGAGGGAGGGAGGCAGGGGCCGCAACCCACCCCAGCGGCTGTGACCAGCCGGGTGGCGTGACCAGGGCCGCGGCCCTACACACAGCGGGTGGGAGGACTCCAAACTGAGTCCCCTGCCCCATACAATGGTCTCGGGCGGGCTGTGGGGCCCCGCAATGGGCCTCAGAGAGAAACAAGCGGCCACAGGCGGGCCGCAACAAGGGCGGCGGCCCCAATGGGCTGCCAAGGCCCAAAGACAAAAAAATACATACTTTGGCGGGCCAGCCCATCTGGCCAAGTATGTCCAAAATAAAGCTTGGGCTCAGTTATGCCCAGATGAGCCCCTCTGGGTAAGGTGGCCCATCCACCCTGGCGGTCCCGTTAAGGCCTGTGTCCCAATAGACCTAGAAAACATGTTTTGGTGCACAAATGCCAAAAACCAATAACATCCACATAGGCCAACATGGCCCACGTGATGTCAAATGGGCCTTGGAGGCCCATTTGTGCATCCCATTTGGATTAAACTCTAATATGCACATTACCTGAGTTCATCCGTATGTTAACAGCAAGAGTTTTTGGAGAATCAGCGGGGGATGATAGGTAGCTGTATTTTTCTGGTCTGATATTGAGGGTCCAATTGCAAAGTACTCTGGTGCTTGGCCTGGAAGTTGAGGGTGGTGGAGTGTCACCAGAGGACTTGGATGGAGTGCTGTTGGTAGACAGTTTGTCCGCAGTCTCAAAGTTGAGGACGTTTGAGTTGTCATCAGATGATTTAACTTGCTAGGAAGGTTTGAAAAAGGGAGGAATGAAAGTGGTTGGCTTGTCAGATCCAGAGGATGGAACAGACAGTGAGAAAGGCAAGAGAATTCAAGAAACAAGGCACTTTTAGTTTCAATGATCCTTTGAGCCAAATTGATAATTCTGTAGGACAGTAGATCAGAGTTCTAACCAAGTAGACAACCTCTTTTTCCAGGAGGGTCCAGTTTTCCCCTGGAGGATTATAGCTGGATGAGGTATGAAACCAGGTTGCCTATTGGATGAAAGTAGAATAGCAGAGGGGATCAATTCTTCAATACCTCAAATGGGGACTTCTTTGCATTAAAGGAGGGAATTTTATTAAGTTTTAGAGTAGATGAAAAGACTAATTTGTGCCAGAGATTGGAAGGAAACCCTGAGTTGTAGGGGATGTTTCTCAGTGATTCAATAATAGATTTATTGAATTGCTTGGCTAGGTCGTTCTTCTAGGGGGTGTAGGGGTCAGAGACAGATTGTTGAAGTGGTTCTTGCCGCAGAAATCAGTCATTTGGGGGTTAACAAATTTGGTGCCGCGGTCAGAGTGAATGATGGAGGGGTAGTAGCCAAGTCTTTTTGCTTCCAGCTCTAAGCAACTGATCAGTTTTGAAGGAATCTTGTCCTTACTTTTCATAGGTAAGGCAGTGCAGTACCTGGAGTAGGATTCAACCACAGAGAGGAAATACCTGTGACCAGCGGAAGGAGTGGGTAGGGGACCAATGGTGTCAAGGTGAACTTCTTCAAATGCTCTATTGTCTCTAGATGATTGATCCTTGAAGGAGGCGCAAGTAATTTTTGACAAGGAGCAGGATTGGCATTGACTTTCCTCTTTGACAGGTATGTTCAATTTGTGTCTGATTTGATGATAGCTTATGTGACAAAGAGATTTGTAAAGAATCTCTGCAGAGGATAGATGAGATGTGCACATAGGAGTAGACTGAAGATTCAGATAGGTAATATGATTGGAATAGAATCCATTTCAAAATTCTTGAGAATCTCTCTTGATTGAGAAGTGATGAGAGTGCAAATACACATCAAACTTTTCTACAATAAGACAATGAAGGGAGAGAAGATTTTCTGAGATTTCTGGAACAAACAGAAAATTGCTTGGAAGGATAGAAGAGAAGGGGGAGGCAAGTTTGATAGATCCAATCCCTTTTATCTGAAGTCTTCCAAGTCCACAGCTTGTAGTTACTGATCCTTGGTACTAGTTGTCGAGGAATTCAAAGAGATTTTGATCAGCCATCATATGGTGGGAGGAGCCAGAGTAAAGAATAAATTGAAGAGGATCAGAATTTTAACTTTATGAAAAAAAGCTGACAATATTGCTCCCTTCTTGATTCAAATATTGGGGACGCAGGGGGGGGTAAACCATCCAACGTTCGTGTTTGGGATGTTTTGCCATGGGATTATCCTTCCTTGGCTTGCATTTCCTGTTTACCTCAGTGTAAAGAGAATGAGATCAGCTTCCTTGTGAAGAGCCATTAGCCATCTTCTGCTCATTGAGATGTATCCATAAGTGATCAAGGACAGCATCCGGAGTAATTTCTGACTCAAATGCCGAGTGCGTGATTGACTGTTGGATAGCCTTCATGGAAGGGGTAGATGGCAGCTTATCGAGTATCATACATGCAAGTATATTGGTGGGAAGTATAATTCCTATCTCCTGAAGAAAAGTGATGCCATTTTTGATCTCATTTTTAAAAAGCTGAATATTGGACTCATCAAAAGTTATGGTTGCAAAGTTTTCTAGACTTGGGCTTGATTAGCAGGTTTTGATGAGACAAAGTGCTTCAGGAGATTGTTCCATATGGATTTTGTGTTTTCTTCATTAGAAATGGAGATGATATTGGAGTGAACACTTGGTGAAAAGTTGGATATGATGATAGAGGTAAGAATGAAGTTTTCATTTGGTTCCAGATTGTCAGAGAGGTTCATGAGGTCCTTTAGCTTTGACAGATTAAGTAGAGATTGGATTCAAGTTTTCCATATTGTAAAGTTTTCCTTGGTGAGTAGGGGAATAGCCTCAATATTAGTCTTGATAATTGTGGGGTTGATAGAGCCCATAGCATCCTGGTTCTAAGCTCAAATTTGACTGTTAATTGTGATAGAGATATTTAAATTTCTGTAATCAAGAGTAGGAAGTAGAACCATACTAAAAGGATTTCAGAGGTAATATCAACACAAGAGAGACATAAACAAAAGAATAGAGAGAATCCAAAAGTATCTGTAACAGACCCAAAAAAGCTTATCTGAGAGATGGACTGATGGACTGATAAAGGAAAGATGAGGAGATGACAAGATGGTGTTCTTACAAAAGTAGAAGTGACAGCATTGATAAATATGTGGTGATAAATGGAGCTACAACAAAAGGAAGGAAACAGGGTTGATGATGGAGTTGAGATAAATCCTGATTTGCTCTTTCTCACCAAATAGAACAAGGACCCAAATTCAGTGGTTTAGAAGGATGGTTTGACTAGTCCTGGAGTAATTTTAAGTCAATTGTAGTTGATAGTGTTGAGTTTTTGGAGAAGAGGTGTTGAGGAAAGAAGTTGCTGGGTTAAATGAGAAGAAGAGTAAATGGAGAGAAGAATTGAAAAGGATAAAGGAAGATAGAAAAATTGGATGATCAAAGGGACCAGGATGGTGTTGGAGGCAAGAAGGTTGTAGAACATCACAAGAGGCCCCTGGTTGACCATTCAAGGTTTTTAAGATTGCATGAACATTGGAAATGAAGAGTTGTGACATGCAGGTAACAGAGAGTTATGAAGCGCATCAAAAATTATTTTTACAGTAGAATCACAGTAAGTTAAGCAAAGAATCAACAACATTCCTGTTCTTATCTCTTTCCTTAAATTTCTCACCTCATTCTTTGAAAATCCATTTGTTATTTCATTTCCTTCTATTTCAAACAGTTTCTCTCTTGAATTAAAACATTAAAAAAAATCTATGTATAACAAATAAAAATTCAAATAAAAGTCATAAAACTTGTTACAAATTTCTTTTTACCTCTTCTTCCACACTCCCCCAATTCTTGTTTAATTCTGCCACTATCTCCTGAAACTCTTCCAAATCTTCATTGCTTATTAGGCTAGACATCCTTTGCATCAAGCGCACTTATGGGAAAAATTCCTCCGTGAAGACCTCTTTGCACTTTTCAATACAAGTGCTCTTCCGCCTGGAATTTCATTTGTCTTTTTCCATCAGCACCTCATGAGGCCTCTTCCACCAAACTCTTGACAACCCTTTGCCAATATTTCCAGTCAACTTCCTTGCATCAGTCTTGATTGGGACCACAACCCGCACCTTGGACACCTTGTCTTGGCCCTCCATTCCATTCCCTTCCGTTCCCTCTCTTCCATTTCCTTCCATCCCATCTCCCCTGTTTCCAATTTCCTCTCCTTCCTTCCCATTCATTTCAGTTCCTCCACTTCCTGTTCTCCTCCCACTTTGACCTCCCCTGCAAATTGATCTTCACCTTGGACCTTGATTGATTGGTTCATCTCAAACTCTGTTAGAATTCCAAAGTAAGGCAGAGGTGGTGGTGGTGTATTAGTAGTATAGCATCAAAACCCTGGTAACACTAGAACAAATTCATTTCATTAAATTCCCCTCATTATATTATTCATGAGTCAATTTCTCACCTGCTGTTTGCACCCAAAGGAACTCTATCTCTGGCACTGGCGGGATATGATAATTAACGTGAGAAGCTGTCCTACAACGTTGAACATTGCTTTGTGGCGCCTCAGATACCTCCATCAACAGTTTGCTATTTATAGTGAATGAACAAGCCACCTTTTGGAGTGAAAATGGCTTGCATTTTTGAACACCACAAGAGGCAGTACTGGGAACACAACACTTGTTTTGGCAAAGGAAGTTGTTGCAATGGCAAGAAGATGATGGCATGATATTAATTATTAAAATTTATTAAAGATTGTACTATTGAGTAATAATATATAAGGGGCCTTCTTCAAGGAAATTATAAGACTTGGGTTCAATGGGAATTCATCAAAACCCTTGTAGGAGCATGCAGCTTCATACCCGGGCAACTGTCATTCTCCAGAGTTAAAGGGTTATTGTTTCCTCACTTTGTGATATACCCTTCTCATCAGTAGCATCTAACTCAGTCTTAAGCATGACAAACAGTCATGCACACCATCAATAGTGCAATCCACTTACTACCTCTGGCTTGTGCAATAACGTTCCAATCTTGGAGACTCAATCTATACCTGTAACACCTTGCAGTTGGTCAAGCATCCATTTTGACATTGCTGCATCTCTCCTTGGGTATCTCAGCCCTTGGAATTCCATTCTTTGTTATACTACTCTTTTGGCTTGCACAATCATCAAACCACATCAATTTTATAGTTCCATCTTTGGACTAATGCCCTTTGCTGCATTTTCACCTCTGTTACTAATTTTGTTCATTTGAAGTGTCATCTCATGTCATTCCTTCATGCATTGCATTTAATAGGGTACATACTTGCACAGTATTCTTTTCTTTTATCCACGCTACAACTCCAGAGATGTTTTATTGTTCAATTTCATCCTCCCATTCCATTCCTGTCATCCATTGCATCACATTCTCTAGCTGTAGAAGACTTTCCATCAGGTTGTATCTAGTCACTCCAGATTAACTTATAAGGACTCACTCCTTGCCTGCAGATTGTTTCCTCAGTTATTTAATTTCATATGTTCTATGCTTTGCTAAGGAAAGACCATCAAATTGGTCCTTGCCTTAGTTTCATCTCTACAGAACAACTCCATCCCTTGCACTACTTGCCGTTGATCATATCTTGCAGTTATCACCTTGTTACCTTGCACTTTTCCTCGCACTTACCTTTCTCCCTTGCGCTCAAAATTGCCTAAAGATCCCCTTCAGTTCATGGGGCGTTGTGTGACATAAACTTAGTAATTTAGTTAGTAGCATACTCATTATGTTGCATTTTGATAAAAATTTATGTCTCTTTGCCCACTGAAACTACCAAAAAATCACAAAATAATGTATTGAGTTGGTGAGTAAAGTCATTCTTGGGGTCAAGAATAAACTCTAGATCTCTATTATCTGGGTGATTCAGTAATTTTTAAATCCAATGAATTTATTTTTCAAAAAATGCAATAAAAGTCAAAGAGGAATTCGGTACTCTTAGTAAAAAATTAACATCATATTTGTGCAGATTATTTCACAAGCTTTTAGAAAGTTTCAAAGCTTCCTGGGATTATTTCCTTCAAAATACTCTGGAAATTTTAAAGAGAGGTTCAGAAACTGAGGTGGTCTTAGTTTTTCTAAAGGCTTGCATGATTGATTCCTGATTTCTTTTTTAAATTTCTGAAAGATAGAAAGGGAAGTTTATTAAAAGAGTTTTGATGGCTCAGATAGTCATCTAATACTTTAAAATTTTGAGTGACTTCAGTGGATTGATCAAAGTTCAGACTGATCTTGGAAGCTGCTGAACCACAAAGAATTTTAAAATCTAAAATAGACTCCTTTTCCTTTTCTTCTTATTAATCTGCCTCATCAGGAAGAGTAACCAATCTAGGTTCAAAATAGGGCTATTCTAAGCCATGATGTCCTTTCTCTTAAAATTGAACCACCCCCCTATGAAAATCAGAATCATTTTTTGGAGGAATTGTGTCAATTTAAACCCTTGGAACAGGCTTCATCATTCTAGTATCCATGGGAGTGGAAGTGATTTATACCTGGCCAGGAAATTTCCAAATATTCCTAGCTAACCTCTTCATAGAACGTGTGATCTCAAAGCATGTTCTCCCTCATAACATAGTTATTGATGGTGGATAATTTTTTGTTTCAGGCTTTTGGAACTCTCTCTGTCAACATTTAAAAATCACTTGCAAGTAATCAATGGCTTACCACCCGGAAAAGGATGGGCAAACAAAACAAGTAAATCAGACCCATGAACAGTATCTTTGAATGTACGTTGTCTATCAACAGGAAAGTTTGTTGCAATGGCATGTACTTGCCAAATTTGCATACAAAAACTCCACTCATGCCTCAACCAAGCAGTTGCCCTTTCAAACTTCTTATGGAATAAACCTGACTTTTTATTCTATTCACGTAGCACCTTCTAAATTTGCTACTGCCTACCTTACTCTCATTCAATCTTTCTAATTGCAACTCTGATCCAACCTTGAAGCAGCAAACAAAGGCTGCTAGGAGCAAGCAGACCAACTTTGCACTTTGTCACTAGCTTTTGCAGTATGAAACCAGTTTTGGGTTGATTCTCACAAAATTTGCAGCCCTCTTCATACCAGGAAACTCTATGAGAAGAAGCTTTGCCCATTTAAAGTAGAATCAGTCATCTCCCCTAATGCATTTAAACTTTCCTTTCCTGGAAAATGGAAAGGTATCCACCCTGTCTTTCATGTGTATCTCCTAGAACTGGCTGGATTATTATACCCGGGAAAGGCTCATCCCCCTCCAGAACCTCTAAATGTTCAAGATCACTTAGAGTGGGAAGTAAGTTGTATTCTGGATTCCAGGGTACGCAAAGGGAAGCTTCAATACCTTGTTGAATGGACTGGCTTCCAGTCTGACAAAGATGGAACCTTGTGGGAACCAGGCCATCACCTTTGCAATTCTCCCAACATGGTGCAAGACTTCCACGCCAAGTACCCGCATAAACCTTGTCAATCTTCAATCCCATTCCATTCCATTCGTATTCCGATACCATTCCATCCCATTCCATCTATTCCGTCCTCAATTCTTCAATCCTCTTTCTACCATCCTTTCACATTTGATAGAAATAATGAAATTTCTTTAATAAAGAGTAGGGATTAGAACCAGACTGAAAAGATTCCAGAGATAATATCAAAAAAAGAGAGACAAAAACACAAGAATAGAGAGAAGACAAAAGTACATGTAACACACCCAAAATGCTTGTCTGAGAGATGGACTGATGGACTGAGAAAGGACAGATGAGGAGCTTGCAAGATGGTGTTCTGACAACAATAGGAGTGACAGCATTGATAAAGATGTGGTGAGTAATTGAGATACAACAAGAGGAAGGAAACAGGGTTGATGACAGAGTTGAGATAAATCCTGATTTTCTCTGTCTCACCAAATAGAAGAAGGACCCAAAGTAAGCAGTTTAGAACAATGTTTTGAGTAGTCCTGGAGTAATTGTTAGTAAATAAAACTCAATAGCGCCAAGTGTTGGGAGAAGAGGTGTTGAGGAAAGAAGTTGATGGTTTGAATAAGAAGAAAATTAAATTTAGAGAAGAATGGAAAAGGTTAAAGGACAATAGAAAAAGTGGAGACTCAAAGGGACCAGGATGGGGTTGGAGGGAAGAAGGTTGTAGAACATCACAAGAGGCCCCTAGTTGACCATTCAAGGTTGTTAAGATTGCATGAACATTGGCAGTGGAGAGTTGTGACAGGCAGGTAACACAGATTTCTGAAGCACATCAAAAAGTATTGTGACAGAAGAATTTCAGTGAGTTAAGCAGAGAATTAACATTTCAGGATATTTGGTGAGTTAAAAGCCAGAGGTTTGATTGTTGAAGCACACCTTAGTTAAATTTGAGAGAGAGGAAAAGGAAGAAGCCTTAGATGAAGGATCAGAAACCAAGTTGGAGGAACTTATGAGCTCAACAAGGATTTTTTTGGAGCTATACTGCTCTCAAATTTATTTAATTTTGATGTCTAGATGTTTGGTTTTTGTGTTTGATCCAAATTTCTTTATCTTTTCCAGCAGACCCTTGTTATCAATGTGAAATATGGATGGATAGGGAGAGGAATCCCAGAGTTTGTAATGACGTGACACAGCCACTGATTCTCTTGAAGTCCATCCAACAGAGCCTTCATTTTGGATTCTGTGGACAATAGGGTAAGATAGCGCTGCTTCTTGCTCTTCCAAATGATGGGACAGCCTTTCCACAGGCAGATGGAACCACTTTGGGTGGTGAAATTGTGTGAATTGCTTCCCCAGGTAGCTTTGGTAAAGAACTGGAGTTGGTTTGGCAGAGACAGGTTAGGCAAGATTTTGAGTCAAAGAGGCAGTCTCTTTCAGGTATTTCCAACAGTGGATAATTTCTTTCCAATGAGTCAGTCCTGAAATGATTGAATCTGGACCAAATCAAAACAGCAGCTTTCCAATCAGGACAAGTCTGGCATGATAGATAGTTCAGCAAGCTGGTGAATTTACATTAGTTTATGTTGAGTTTCTCAAAAGCTTTCAGGTCATCTTCAGAAGCTGGTGTGAGCTTTAGGTTGGGGTTTGGCGGAGTAATTACCAGGAGGCAGTTTTGGAGGTTGAGAATTTCTAGTCCTTTGCTGATTAGACTGGCTTGGGAGAGAAGGAAGCAGGTGTTTTTCACCTTGATTTCCATGCCCAGTAGCGTGTTGGGAGCATGTGCAGAGGAGTTGGGAAACTGAGCCAGGAAAATCTCTTGAAAGTTATCCACATTGCCAAAAAAACTAGGTTTTCTACGTGAAAGAAAAGATACAAGGATGACCCATGGTTGAGGAAGAGACACACATCAGATTGAGATTGATGGTAGTTGATGGACTTAAGCCACTTGGTCAGAGTGTTGTGCCAATTCAGAGGAGATTGACAAAACCCATACAGGGACTTGCGCAAATTGAGAAACAGACTTGTTCTTGAGGATTTGGTTGGAGTTTTGATGAAGATGTCCTCCTTGAGTGGTGCATAGAGGAAGGCCCTCTTGATGTCAAACTGCCTGATTGGAAGCTTCTTTTCCAAAGCAAAGCTAAGTAGAAAAAGAAGGGAAGGAAATTTACCAGTTGGAGCAAATGTGTTGCCAAAATCAATGCCCGGGGTTTGAAGGAATCCTTGAATACACAGTTGGGCCTTGTTCTTTTCCAGAGTCAATTTTGTAGCAGGTTTTTTTCAAATGGCCCAGTTGGTTCTCAGAAAGAAATTGGTTACTCCTTCATATTCTTCCCAGACTTTGTGATCTTCTATGTTTTTGAGCTCAACCAGCTGGCGGCAAGAGTCTTTGGAGAATTGGGGCAGATGATAGGTAGCTTTATTTTTCTGGTCTGATATTGAGGGTAAAATTGCAAATTACTCTGGTGCTTGGCGCGAAAGTGGAGGGTGCTGGAGTGTCACTAGAGGACTTGGAAGGAATGCTTTCAGTAGAAGGTTTGCCTGCATTCTCAAAGTTGATGACAGTTGAGTTGTCATCAGATGATTTGACTTGCTTGGAAGATTTGGAAAAGGGAGGAATGAAAGAGGTAAGCTTGTCAGATCCGGAGGATGGAATGGACACTTGAGAAACGCAAGAAAATTCAAGAAAGGAGACATGTTCAGTTTCAATCATCCTTTCAACCAAATTGATAATTCTGTAAGACAGGAGATCAGAGTTGTAACCAATGAGACAACCTCTTTTGCCAGGAGGGTCAAGTGTTCCCCTGAAGGATTTTGGCTGGATGAGGTATGATACCGGGTTGCCTATTGGATGAAAGTAGGATAGCCCAAGGGACCACTTCTTGAATAGCTCAAATGGGGACTTCTTTGCCTTAAAGGAGGTAATTTGATTAAGAGTTGGATTAGATGAAAAGACTGATTTTTTCCAAAGATTGGAAGGAAACCCTGAGTTATAGATGATGGTTCTCAGTGATTCAAGAATAGTTCTATAGAATTGTTTTGCTAGGCCTTTCTGCTAGGGGGTGTAGGGGTCAGAGACACATTGTTTGATGTGGTTCTTGCTGCAGAAATCAGTCATTTGGCGGTTAAAAAATTCAGTGCTGTTGTCAGAGTGAATGATGGAGGTGTAGTAGCCAAGTCGTTTTGCTTCCAGCTCTAAGCAACTGATCAGTTTTGAAGGAATATTGTCCTTACTCTTCATAGGTAAGGCAGTGCAGTACCTGAAGTAGGAGTCAACCACAGTGAGTAAATACCTGTGACCAGCGGAAGAAGTGGGGAGGGGACCAATGGTGTCAAGATGAACTTCTTCAAATGCTCTATGGACTCTAGATGATTGATCCTTGAAAGAGGCGCAAGGAATTTTTGACAAGGAGCAGGATTGGCATTGACTTTCCTCTTTGACAGGTATGTTCAATTTGTGTTGGATTCAATGATAAATTATGTGACCAAGAGATATGTGAAGAATCTCTGCAGAGGACAGATGAGATGTGCACGTAGGAGTATACTGAAGATTCAGATAGGGAATATGGTTGTAATGGAATCCATTGCAAAATTATTGAGAATCTCTCTTAATTTAGAAGTGATTAGAGTGGAAAGAAACATCAAAATTGTCAAGGATAAGAAGATGAAGTGAGAGAAGATTTGCTAAGAGTTCTGGAACAAACAGAACATTGCTTAGAAGGATAGAAGAGAAGGGGGAGGAAATTTTGATATATCCAATCCCTTTTATCTGAAGTCTGCCAAGTCCACAGCTTGTATTCACTGATCCTTAATACTTGCCGTCTAGGAATTCAAAGAGATTTTGATCAGCCATCATATGGTGGGAGGAGCCAGAGTCAAGAATAAAGTGAAGAGGATCAGAATTTGAAGTGTATGACAAAAAGCTGACAATATTGCTTCCTTCTTGATCCAAAGATTGGGAAAGCAGCTGAAGGCAGAGCATCCAACATTTGTGTTTGGTATGGTTTGCCATGGGATTATGCTTCCTTGGCTTGCATTTCATCTTTACCTCAGTGTAAAGAGAATGAGATGAGCTTCCTTGTGAAGAGCCATTAGCCATCTTCTGCTTGTTGAGATTTATCCTTAAGTGATCAAGGACAGCCTCCAGAGTAATTTCCAACTCAACCGCCAAGTGCATGATTGACTGTTGGATAGCCTTCATGGCAGGGGTAGATTGCAGCTTATCAAGTATCATACATGCAAGTATATTGGTGGGAAGTATAATTCCTATCTCCTGAATACAAGTGATGCCAGTTTTGATCTCAGTTATAAAGAGCTGAATATTGGCATCATCAAAAGTTATGGTTGCCAAGTTTTTGTAGACTTGGGCTCAATTAGCAGTTTTAGATGAAATGAAGTGCTTCAGGAGATTGTTCCATATGGCTTTTGCATTTCTTCATTTGCAACATAGATGATATTGGAGTGAACACTGGGTGACAATTTGGATATGATGATAGAGGTAAAAATGGAGTTTTCATCTGGTTCCAGATCTTTGGAGAGGGCCATGAGGTCCTTTAGTTTTCCCAGATTAAGTAGATATTGCATTTGAGTTTTCCTGATTGTAAAGTTGTCCTTGGTGAGTAGGGGAATAGCCTCAATAGTATTCAAGAGAATTGTGGGGTTGATAGAGTCCATAGCGGCCTGGTTCTAAGCTCAAATCTGATTTTTAATTGTGATAGAAATAATGAAATTTCTTTAATAAAGAGTAGGAAGTAGAACCAGACAGAGAGGATTCTAGAGATAATATCAACACAAGAGAGACATAAACAAAAGAATACAGAGCAGCCAAAATTATCTGTAACACACCCAAAAAGCTGGTCTGAGAGATGGACTGATGGACTGATAAAGGAAAGATGAGGAGCTGGCAAGATTGTGTTCTGACAACAATAGGAGTGACAGAATTGATAAAGATGTGGTGAGTAATTGAGATACAACAAGAGGAAGCAAACAGTGTTCATGAAAGAGTTGAGATAAATTCCAATTTGTTCTTTCTCACCAAATAGAACAAGGACCTAAAGTCAACGGTTTAGAACAATGGTTTGAGTAGTCCTGGAGTAATTTTTAGTCAATAAAAGTCAATAGCATCAAGTGTTGCGGAAAGAAGTTGATGGTTTAAATAAGAAGAAAAGTAAATTTAGAGGAGAATGGAAAAAGATAAAGGAAGATAGAAAAATTGGAGAATCAAAGGCACCAGGATGGGGCTGGAGGCAAGAAGATTGTAGAACATCACAAGAGGCCCCTGGTTGACCATTCAAGGTTGTTAATATTTCTTGATCATTGGCAGTGGAGAGTTGTGAAAGGCAGGGAACAGAGAGTTCTGAATTGCATCAAAAATTATTGTGACAGCGGAATTTCAGTGATTCAAGGAGAGAATCAACAACATTCCTGTTCTTATCTCTTTCCTTACATTTCTCAGCACATTATTTGAAAATCCATTTTTTATTTCATTTCCTTCTATTTCAAACAGTAATTCTCTCTTTAATTAAAACATTAAAAAAAATCTATGCATAACAAATAAAATTTAAATAAAACTTGTTACAAATTTCTTTTTACCTCTTCTTCCACATTTTCCCAATTCTTGTTTAATTCCACCATTATCTCCTTAAACTCTTCCAAATACGCATTGCTTATTAGGCTAGGAATTGTTTGCATCAAGCACACTTGTGCAAACAATGCCTCCTTGAAGACCACTTCACACTTTGAAATACAAGTCCTCTTCCGCCTGGCATTCCATTTGTCTTTGTCCATCAGCACCTCATGATTCCTCTTCACCCAAACTCTTGACAACCCTTTGCCAATATTGCCAGTCAACCGCCTTGCATCAGTTTTGATTGGGATCACAACCCACACCTTTGACACCTTTTTTTTGCCCTCCATTCCATTCCCTTCTGTTCCCTATCTTCCATTTTTTTCCGTCCCATCTCTCCTGTTTCCGATTTCCTCTCCTTCCTTCCTATTCCTTTCAGTTCCTCCTGCTTGTGTTTCCTCCATTTCTTGTTCTCCTCCCACTTTCACTTCCCCTGAAAATTTCTCTTCACCTTGCACCTTGGTTCCTTGGTTCATCTCAAACTCTGTTGACAGTCCAAAGTAAGGCAGAGGTGGTGTTGGCGTACTAGTAGTATAGCATCAAAACCGTGGTAACACTAGAAAAAATTCATTTCATTAACATCCCCTCATTATATTAGTCATTAGTCAATTTCTCACCTGCTGTTTGCACCCCAAGGAACTCTATCTCTGGCACTGGTGTTATATGATAATTAACCCAAGAATCCGCCCTACAACTTTGAACTTTGCTTTGTGGCGCCTCAGATACCTCCATCAACAGTGTACTATTTATAGTGAACAAAAAAGCCACCTTTTGGAGTGAAAATGGCTTGCATTTTTGAACACCACAAGAGGCAGTACTGGGAACACAACACTTGTTTGGGCAAAGGCAGTTGTTGCAATGGCAAGAAGATGATGGCATGATATTAATTATTAAAATTTATTGAAGAGTGTACTATTGAGTAACAATATATAAGGGGCCTTCTTCAAGGAAAGTATTAGACTTGGATTCAATGGTAATTCATCAAAACGCTTGCAGGAGCTTGCGGCTTCATACCCGGGCAACCATTTTTCTCCAGATTTAAGGGTTATTTTTTCCTCACTTTTTGATATACCCTTCTCATCAGTACCATCTACCTCAGTCTTAAGCCTGACAAACAGTAATTCACACTGTCATTAGTGGAATCTGCTTACTACCTCTGGCTTGTGCAATAACGTTCCAATCTTGGAGACTCAATCTATACCTGAAACACCTTGCATTTGGTCAACCATCCATTTCGTCATTGCTGCATCTCTCCCTGGGTATCTCAGCCCTTGGACTTCCATTCTTGGTTATGCTACTCTTTTAGCTTGCACAATCATCAAACCAAATCAATTGTATAGTTCTATCTTTGGACTAATTCCCTTCCCTGCATTTTCACCTCTGTTACTGCTTTTGTTCATTTGCAGTGTCATCTCATGTCATTCCTTCATGCATTTCATTTACTAGGGTACATACTTGCACATTCTTCTTATCTTGCACCCACGCTATGACTCCAGAGATGTTGTGTTGTTAAATTTCATCTTCCCATTCCTTTCCTGTCATCCATGTATCACTCTCTCTAGCTGTAGAAGACTTTCCGTCAGGTTGTATCTAGTCACTCTGGATTACCTTTTAAGGACTCACTCCTTGCCTGAAAATTGTTTCCTCAGTCAGTTAATTTCATACGTTCTACGCTTTGCGAAGGAAAGACCATGAAATTGGTCCTTGCCTTAGTTTCATCTCTACAGAAAAACTCCATCCCTCTTGCTACTTGCCATTGATCATATCTTACATTTAGCACCTTGTTACCTTTCACTTTTCCTTGCGCTCACAATTGCCTAAAGATCCCCTTCAGGACATGGGGCGGTTGTGTGACATAAACTTAGTAATTTAGTTAGTAGCATAGTCATTACGTTGCATTTTGAGAAAATTTATATCTCTTTGCCCACTGGAACTACCAAAAAATCACAAAATAATTTATTGAGTTGGTGAGTAAAGTCATTACTGGGGTCAAGAATAAACTCTAGATCTCCATTATCTAGATGATTCAGTAATTTTTAAATCAAATGAATTTTTTTTTCAAAAAATGCAATAAAATCCAAAGAGGAATTTTACACTCTTAGTAAAAATTAACATCATATTTGTGCAGATTATTCCACAAGCTTTTAGAAAGTTTCAAAGCTTCCTAGCATTCTTTCCTTAAAAATACTCTGGAAAGTTTAAAGAGAGGTTCAGAAACTGAGGTGGTATTAGTTTGTCTAAAGGCTTTCATGATTGATTCCTGATTTCTTTTTTAAATTTCAGAAAGATAGAAAGGGAAGTTTATTAGAAGAGTTTTGATGGCTCAGATAGTCATCCAATACTTTAAAATTCTGAGTGAATTCAGTGGATTGATCAAAGTTCAGACTGATTTTGGTAGTTTTGAACCACAAAGAATTTTAAAATCTAAAATAGACTCCTTTTCCTTTTCTTCTTATTAATCTGCCTCATCAGGAAGAGTAACCAATCTAGGTTCAAAATAGGGCTATTCTAAACCATGATGGCCTTTCTCTGAAAATTGAACCTCCCCCCTTTGCAAATCAGAATCATTGTTTGGAGGAATAGTGGCAATTTAAACCCTTGGAACAGGCTCCATCATTCTAGTATCCATGGGAGTGGAAGTGGTTTATACCTGGACAGGAAATTTCCAAATATTCCTACTCCCAGTCCTGCAAAACCAAGGGCTTGAAGCATCTATTCCATCCTTCATGCCTCTTATGCTGAAATTCAAAGTAACTTGGTTAACATTATTCAATGAATCAATTCTAACAGAAATTCTACTTCCAAGAAGAAGTGGTAAAAACTTATGAAGATTGCCTTTAAAAATAAAATTTAGTCAGCCAGTCAATTGCATCAAAGCCCCAGGTTTCAAACCACTGAATCATCAAACCATCAAAAGTTTCAAATTTGCTTTCAAGCATTTCTTTTTTTCAGTTTTTTTGGATAGTTACCGATTCATAATATGTTTTCCAATTGGAATCAAATATGTATAAAAACTCATGTAAAAAATAAATCTATTTTGATCAAAGTGATCCATACATAGTCTTGTAAAAAAAGCAACATTACTTTTCAATAGATCCAAGATAATTTACTTTAGAAGTTGAGAGCATTCAAACCATAAATTTTATGGATTGACCTTTTCCATGCAGAGGATGTATTTGAATTGAGGTAAAGTGGATGGTAAACTAATTTTGATTTTGTACAACTATTTTTAAGAAGAGATTAGATGAATTTCACAATGGCTGCAACACAAAAGTTGCAATTGGCACTAGATGCTGTACTCACAATAACTCAGACAAATCTTGAGTTGATTGATGTTTAAAAGATGGTACCCAGTTCTTGTAAGGTGAGTACCCCAGAGATCAAGGAGCTCAGAATGATTTTTAATATCAACTCAGGTGCTTAATGGAACTTGATGTTTGGATCAAGACGCTTTTTGTTTTCTGATGAAAAGGTGCTTTGCATGGTCCAACTCCAACCTCGAAATTTCAATCGTTGTCAGAACCCAAAACACATCCAGGAGACCGCGCCCTTTTTGGTCTCTTGGTTCGGCTACCCTGAACCCCTGATGGACACAATTCTTTAGCGGGTGGGAAGGCCTGATGGTAAGCCAGAGACAGATCGGGTGTAAACACCAGACGATTGAGACGGAGAAAGCGATTGGATACCTACATATCTCATCAAGTATCCGCCAGACAAAGTCTTGGAAAAGTGTAAATAGGCTCACAGACTCCATGGTCAATAAAATGAAAAATAAAAAGTATAGATTGAATCATGAAAGCCAACACGCAAACAACATCAATCACATTTACTATACATAAAGAGACAAACAAAAGTAAAGAACTGAGAAATGTTATTATGGCAAAACTCGACTAGAGAATCAACGGCGTTTCGCCAGGAAGTTGACGCAAGAAGATCTAAAGGAAGATAAATAATCAAAAACAAGATCAGAGAAAAGTAATGTAAAGCAAAGGCCTCTTCAGTATTTGAATAGGAGCTGACCTTCCCGGTTCCAGGTCATAAATATCCAACTTGCACAGCTTGCTGGCATCCAAATTACACATGTCCCAAGAACTTTTGGGGAAAAAGACGGAATTTATTAAGTTAGCATATGCACTGGACTGAAAGAAAAAACGCAAATTTAACTTACCTCGTACATCCGAGTCGGAAGGTGTGCAGAACTTCAGCTCTCTAGGCGGCTTGACCTGAGCCAAAACTATGAGCAATGCCAAACAAGCACGAAGGCGAAGGTCAGTCGTTAAAATAAAAGCAGTCGTTCAGTACCAAGAAGGATTGGCAAAAGTACCTCGTTTACTTCCCGCTATAAATTTTCTTAATGAAACCTATCAAAGCAGTGGGAACGGACCTGTCACTAATTTGCAGTTCAGATTGAGGTGTAATGTTTATATTTTGAAGAAACCAACCAAGAACAGCGGAAGCTAGACTCACCTCGCATGACAAGCCAAAATTGAAGATACACAAATTGGATACAAACAAACAAGAAAAAAAAAGCAATCCCCGTGACGAGAAGTAAGGAGTTCAAGTCCCAACGTCATCTGAGTCATCGGCGAGTATTTCCTCCAAGTCTGTAAGGAGTTTGTCCAAGTTTGAACGAACGGCCTGGGAGGTGGATGAACCTTGGGGTGGGGGTGATGGCGGCGGTTGGAATACATGTGATTCAACGATCATTCCCCGACGGCGAATTGAGCGGTCTGGTGGTGGCGGGGATGGGACCATTGAGGGGAGTTTGGGACGGCGGGAGATGGCACCCCTTCGAGTAAAGGCCAAACCATCGGAAGCTTGGATCGCCGCACCCATGCTTTGGAAGCGAACTGCACGACGGCTAGATATTAAAAGTTCATTCACAGGAGCGATGAAGCCATCAAATTTGAGAACATCACAACATTGGTTCATCCAATCAGAAAGGGAATGAATTAAAAAAAAAGGTAGAGGCAAGGCGATTTTTGATAGAGTATTTGCGGATAACTTACCCCACCGTATATGAAGGTGAAACCACAGGGCTTTTGCTGGAGGAGGGTGATCCAACAATGCCAGCGGTTTTGATCACCAAAATAGGGCTTTCGACCGAGGTGAGTTGGGTGTCCAACGAGTTCCCAGTCAGACTACGTTTCAGGGGGCCACGGACCGGGAGTGTCAAGTTAATGGGAGAGGAGAGGCCATTAACGCGGCTAAGGCCGGATTCGTAAAGGTAATAGTCCGGGTTGTCCGGCACGAAAACCTCCTGAACTGGGGACTGGAGGCCTCCATCGACGGCCGGGGAGTCAAGGGCAAGGTCCTCTGGCCTTCCGGCACAGTGGAAGGATTCGTCAGAGTCCGAATCACTCCCACGGAACTTCGCCTTCGCCTTGAGAGCACGCATCTTGGCGGGATCGATCAAAAAACAAAGATGAAAAGACTACGATCCTGATGCTGATGCCAATGGGGATGGAAGCCTGCTGCTGGGCCAGGACATGAGTCCTTAAATATTAAGCAATTGCTGGGCATCAAGCAAATGCTGAGCCAATGGCCAGTGATTGCGACTCAGCGATCATGACCTGCGGCTGCCCTTTGCGCGTACTTGCAATAGGGTTTTACTGGACTCTGGAGAAGGCATTGCAACTCTGCTGTATCTTAAAGCTGAGCCGTTTGGTGATTGTTCAATTGAACGACTGAGACGCGTCCTTGCTGATCTATGTTTGCGCCTAACGCGCTGAAAGGATTTACAGACACGATTTCAATAGGGAGTCTTCCAAAAGCCGCCCTGCTAGGCTGCTGAACAGGTTAACGGTGAAGTGGATGATGCTCAGCAGTTATTTACAATGCATGAACACGACCATTGTGTGGGCCGCTCAACTTGATTGAGTCGCCTGAGCATAGTACAGAGATGTACTTGTGTAAAGAAACAAAGACGCACCGCAGCTGGGCATAGCCCGCGTGATTTACTTAGGGTCGAGCACCATCCGTTCTCGGGGCTCTCAACAATTGTGTTGATTATTGTCAACATATTGACCTTGGCGGTTGTTGTCACATATGGCACAAATTTTCAAACAGGTTCCATTGTGGCATTCACACCAAGCAGCGTGCTGACCGGCGATTTCCAACCAAGCAACAATGACGGAAGGATGTTAATTAGCATCAAAGAGTACTTTGCAGCCTCATCCCAGTAGTTGATGGGTACATCAGACTGCGCAAGGACACACCTCATCTTTGTCAGAATGGTTTGGTTGAACCGTTCTGCCAGCCCATTCGATTGAGGCGAGTTCGCAGGTCCTTGCTTGAGAACGATGCCACGACTCGAGAGGAAGTCGCGTAGCTTGGTCGAGCCAAATTCACCTCCCCGATTGCAGTGAATGAACGCTGGGATGACGTCAAGTTGATTTTTGATCTCGTGAATGAAACTGATGATTTGTTCCTCCGCGTCGGACTTGTTTTTCAAGATGTATATTTTGTTGAACCTTGAGAAATCGTTGATGATTGCCAGGATGTACAACGCCAATTGCTTGCACGGAGGGGTGATTTGTAGAACATCAAGATGGAGACGTTGGAATGGTTTAAGTGAGGTGGGAAGTGGATTGGAGTGAGCTTTGTGTTGGATCTTGCATTGAGAACAAATGCTACAGTGTTTGCTCGACGGGAACGGCTTTGGCGTAGATATTTTATGGAGTAGGAGAAATTTCATGAGGTAAGCATCCAATGGGTGACCCAGGGTGATATGCCAATCCACACTTGAGTTTGTTAGCCCTGCTAGGCTGAGGCTGGTTGGTGGAGAATAGTACAAGATGTAGCAATTACCAATTCTTGGGAATCGATAGATTATTCTATCCCCCAGTTTCACCAGAACAATACGGTGTTTGTGCACTACTTGTAACCCGTGGTCTTCCAATTGAGTGGCGGATATGAGGTTGCGTGGTCCGTTTGGAGCGTAGAATACCGGGAAGATTGTCGTTCCACCTATGTTGAGCTTGCCAATGTGAGTGATCTCAATGCTTCCCCTGTAGGTGTTCAGCTGCCTGGTGACCGGTGTCGCATTGTGTAGCAGTAACAGGTTACATACCGTTGATCTTGAGGCGCCAGAATTGTATACAAGTTTGTAATGAGGTTTGTTTGGGACGGAAGTATGATACATGACTTCTTCACAGACTAGGAAGCCACACTTGTTGGGGTTGTTGGATTCATCGGCAACCATGATTGAGTCGGCTGTTTGGTCCTCCGCAGGTGAGTCTTCCAAGCATTCCTCTGCAACGTTCAGAGAGTGTTGGGACCGGAGGAGTTTAAGTTCCCGATCCAGGCGTTCTATCTGAGAGGCAAGGGATGCTGGCTGGGAGTGAGATTGTGGTTTTTTCCTGGTTGGAGCAACAGAGCGGGGTTTGAATGAGGGAGGTGGAGGCGTTTTATCGACTCTCTTCATGTGTGGACGTTCGGTTTGACAAGATCTATTCTGTGTGAAGTAGCTGGTATCCGCGGAATTTGACTTGCGTCTTGAGTCCTCCAGTAAGATTCTTGTTGACACCGCGTCTAGGGTGAAGGGTTGGATGTCGTAGAGGGTGGATGTGATACTCAAAATCAAGTCATCTTGTCTTAAGCTTTTTATGAGGAAAACTGCTGCCAGGGCCGGAGAGACAGTCATGATTTGATTTTTGGTTGGTTGACCTTCAATCATCTTGGTGAGGTTCACGTAGGCGTCCTTGAATGCCAAGGTGTGTTCTCGTAGACTTCTGCCCGGCTCATACGTTAAATTGACCAACCGAATAAGAGCGTCACCAATAACTATTAGGGAGTTTTTGCCAAATTCATTTGCAAGTAACCAATAGGCTTTGCTGAAGCTTGACTTCCCCAATTTGATGCACAATAGGAGATCCCTCTCAACTGAGTTCCTTAAGAGGCTAAGGGCTAGGGCGTTCTTCCGTTGATATGACTTAGATTCGGAATTGGATTTGATCCACTCTTTGTCGAGTATTTCTCCATGTCCTTTACCCACAAGGATATCTTCAAATGCGCTCTTCCAGTGGTGCCAGTTACGTCTGTTGAGTTTTACAATTCTTGATTTGGAGGAATAGTCATTGTCTGAGTTGTCGGATGGGGGAATGAGTATTGGGTGTCCTTACGGTGTGGCCATCTGAAGTTGTACCTGGATTCTTCAACCTATGTATTTGTTCAAGAGCTGTTAGAATTAAGAGTTGACTCTTGCTACCATGTTAATTTCTCAAGAGCCTCTTTATTTCAATTCAATAGCAACAAAATCTTGTAACAGCATATCTGAGAGACACAAGACAGATTGAGGTAGAAAGACAGTCAAGATTGAGTCACATTGAAATTGAGGAAAGAATAGATGACAAGATTGAGACACAGTGAGTGAAAATGAGTATTGAGAAGTCACCTGAGTTGAAGCACTACTAGCGTGCTCGTCGTGGGGTGCTCAGGAAGGAGTTGATGCGGCTGACTCCTCCTTGATCTGGATACGTTGCCGAGTTTGGTTCGCGTGCGGTACGGTTGATTGGCTGGGTGGATTTGGGATGATGGAAAGAAAGGAAGGGACTGAGATGGCGGAGGAGAGGACAAGGAACTGGGTTTACTGGCGGAAACTTGGACGGATAGGAGCGTGGTGTCTCTAGTCGCGCCCGTGGCATCTGAGATGGAGCTGCGCAATGGAAACTACGGAGAGTCCGCTGGGTCTTCAGTTAACATAACTTGCCTCAACACAAGGGTGTTTTGGGTGTCGGGCTGGGTAGGAGAAAATCAAATTGGTTTGTTGCCAGTATAAAATTTGCAAGAGCGGGCCAAGCTTTGATGTTCTTTAGCATTGAGCAGAGATTGTTAGGGTTGAAGCTTGTTTGCGATCTCTTCAGTTCTTTTTGCATGTCAAAACAAAATGATTTGTATGCCGGGAAGAAGTTTAGAAAATGTGTCACTGTCTCCTTTACATGACCGCACTTTGGGCATGATGGGTCAAAGACTTTCCTAATTCTGAATAAGTACCCATTTAAGCTGCAACTGCCAGATGCAAGTTGGTTTATGACAGCTGACGCTTGTATATTCAAGTTGTTTGCGGTTTGTCTTGCCAAGGTCTTGTCCGTGGTGACCTGACCAGTTATTATATTTCTTCTGACCTTTGTCAAGTTGCTGTAGAGAGGGGTTGGTGGCTCATCTCCAGTTGTCACTGCCTCATTTGCTTTTGGATCAGCTTCCTTGTGTAAGATTTTGTGACTTATTCTTTATTGCAGCCCAACTTAGAGAGTTTCTAACTAGGGCGGTAACAATAAAGATAACTGTAGACAAGGTAAGCGAGTGAAGGAAAGGAAGAAACAAAACAGATGAACACAGGAATAGAGCTATAGGATGTACCATTTGATGGGGTGACAGTGACTGGGTCCTCAGTCAGGAGAGGGTGCAAGTGCAACTTTGTACCTCCGTGCAATTCAACTCAAGCTCCTGCTGAGTTCTGAGGGGGTGATCGGCTTGCGGGTTGGGCTGGTCCTAGGCAGCGACGGGAGTGAGGTGGCGCAGATGAATGTTATCCTCTAGAGGACAATCCAGAACCGGACGCTCATTCTGTTAGGTCAGTTCCTAAGGGGTGAGTCTGCGACTGGCACCTTTGGGCGGCTTGACCGTAGGGGAGCCAGGGGTTAACAGACGTGGGCGTTCTGGTTTGAGCTTGGGCAGTTACCTGATGATGCAGGACTATACCTAGGTGATGGGGCGGTTGAAGTCTATTTCCAACACTACTCTTGACTTTGGCCTTGACCATACCTAGCTGTTGGCAAGTGGTTGAGACTTTTGTATGTCCAAGGGGCTTGGTTAAGATGTCTGCTATCATTTCGGAGGAGGCTAATTGTACAACTGAGAGGAGAGATTTGGAGATATTGATATTGGACCTCTATGTGCTTTGAGTTAGCGTTGAGTTGGGCTTCTTTGCTAATGAAGTTTGCTCCAGAGTTGTTGTTCATGATGATGGGGGTAGGGATTGTGACTCCAAGGTCTTCAATTAATGACGCCATCCATCTCAGTTGCTTTGCGCAGTGGTTCATGGCTATGAACTCTGCCTCAGTTGTTGACTGAGCCACTACTGATTGTTTTTTAGACACCCAGTGGACCGGATTACCATATAGGGTGACAACAAACCCTGAGGTTGACTTCCTCATGTCTGTGCTGTTTGCGTAGTCTGCATCAGCCCAGCCTCTCAGGTGTTTGTGGGTGTCGGTGGTCTTGCTGTACATGATCCCAACTCCGTATTGGAAATATGCATATACAAGATTATGGAATAACCTAGAACCAACCATTATGTGTTTAACTCGGGTGGAAAAGCATAGAACATACTAGAAGATCATGTATTTAGAATATATATACTCACTGGACTTGACCCTACCAATGTGATTTTGATGTAATGAAAATTATGTTTTTATCTGATCACACCAAACTACAGGTTATGAGCCTGCGCACCTGATAGCTAAACTTTGCTAATGATTAACATTATTACCTGTTAGACACACTGCAAACATTGGGCAAACACTTCAGCGACCTTCAAGGTGTCTCGCCACAACCAATGGCCCACTGGAGAAGGATTAACACGGTTGGGGCTACCCTATCAACGAGCGACAAACAAATCAACTATGGCATCATACCCTGAAGAATATTGTGATTCAACGCCAACCACCTCTGCCTCAGGAAGTAGGGGAGCAACTGGAAAAGCAAAGAAAGAACCCACTGGAGGGCTTTCGGCAAATGATTTGGCGGTAATACTGGTGGCACTCAAGACGCAGAACTTGGCATTGACGCTAGACTTGGTGGCTCAGACAATGATACATTACAAACAAGTCTGCAGAAACTTGCGTCCCAACTTAAACACAGACGGATCCAATTTCCCTGAATGGGCACAGGCCCTCAATTTGAAGGTCCAAGCCCTCTTTGATGAAACCAACTACTATTTGTATTCGGCTCACGACAAAAGCGCAAACCGGGCAAAGATCACTGGCATCCTTGTCAAATATAGTTTGGATGCTTCGCTCTCCCCTTTTGTTGCGGCAAAGCCAGGGAGGGAGGCATTCCAAATGTTGAAGGAGCGTTTCGGGTCTGTCTCTTGGACCTATCTCATGAATAAATGGCAACAACTGTTCAATGCGCAAGATCTGGCGGTTAATCCAAATCAAACATACAACAAACTCAAATTGGCCCTACAGACTATTGAGCAACATCTAGGGGGATTCACTGTCGACAACTTGTTGGCATTTGTGTTGCACCAGAATGCCCAACACTCCTACCAAGAAATCTCCAATGCCCTGGATTGCAGGATCGCGATTGACAAGAGCGTACGCATCACCTCTAAAGATGTCCTTGAGTTGGTATCCCGGCATTATTTGTTGCAATGCGACATACCCTCCAGCGCATTGCTTAGTTACTCCTCTCAACCCTCACGACCACCTGCACAACAAGATGGTAACTGGGGGCGTGACAAACCACTTGAAAACACAACAACTTATATGAACCGGAGCAACGAATGGGCCAAAGCAAACCTTAACTTCCGACACACGTGTAGCCATTGTTTTGAATGGGGACACTGGGCCATTGACTGCCCCAACAAGAAGGCCAGAATTGCTGCGGCAAAGGACCCACGTATTGGGAATCGTGGGATTTGGATCAAACAATCATCGTACACTCATCCTGTATTCCAACGGGAAACCCCTCCACACGTTGCATTGGTCAGCAAGGGACATGCTGAAGAGAACCTGGTCCTACTGGACTCAGGAGCAACTGACTCCGTCACAAGCAATGTTAGTCTTTTTAACTCACTTAAACCTACAAATCTAACGCTGTCTGTTGCATCTTCAGACGAGTTTTCCGTGAAACAATACGGCGACATCACAGTTGACACTCCTTATGGGTGACTCCATGTAAGAAACACCCTGTACTGCCCTGGAATTAAAGGAACCATCATTTTGCTTGGGCAATTCAGCAAAAACAACACAAAAGTTAAGTTTGACGGCAACACCTATACGTTGCGACAAGGTGGTCAGGATTTCCCGGCAATCAAGCTGCGTAACCGTTTCTTTATTCCAATCATTGTCACCTCCCCTGCGTATATCAATGCAATGAAAGATTCCGTCTACCCTGTCCATGATTTGATTGGACACTTGTCCTTGCGAATGCTGCGTCAAACCATGAAATGTCATGCAGTAAGTGATGGACCTCCTGTGCTGGAAGGAGAGCCAGGCTGGTGCAATTCGTACTCGCTAATGGATGCCACACACACAATTCCCAACCTTGACTCTTGAGGCATTTGTAACCAACCCAGAGACGTGGTGGCGGTAGACGTCATTGGTCCACTCCCTGAAAGTATTGAGCAATGTGGTGCTCTTTTATGGACGTGAGTCAGGAAAGGGCTGCAGGCGGCGCGCTCAGCAATGGGAAGGGCCTTGCCGCAGCTAGCCGCGCTGCGGGCTCAGCAGCAGTCAGGTAGGCCCGGCAGCGGTTGTGTTGGGCTCAGCACCTGGAGACGGGAGACGACGGATCGCGCGGACCAGAAAGCTTGCGCGGACCAGAAAGCTTGTGCGGATTGGAAAGCTTGCGCGATTGGAAGGCTTGCGCGGATTGGAAAGCTTGCGCGGATTGGAAGGCTTGCGCGGATCAGAAAGCTTGCGCGGATTGGAAAGCTTGCGCGGTGTGGTGCTCTTTTATGGACGCAAGTCAGGAAAGGGCTGCAGGCGGCGCGCTCAGAAATGGGAAGGGCCTTGTCGCAGCTAGCCGTGCTGCGGGCTCAGCAGCAGTCAGGTAGGCCCAGCAGCGGTTGGGTTGGGCTCAGCACCTGGAGACGGGAGACAACAGATTGCGCAGACCAGAAAGCTTGCGCGGATTGGAAAAGCTTGTGCGGATTGTAAGGCTTGCGCGGGTCAGAAGGCTTGCGCGGGTTGGAAGGCTTGCGCGGATTGGAAAGCTTGCGCTGATTGGAATGCTTGCGCGGATTGGAAGGCTTGCACGGATTGGAAAGCTTGCGCGGGTTGGAAGGCTTGCACGGATCGGAAAGCTTGCGCGGATTGGACTGCTTGCGCGGACCAGGCGGACCGCGTATTGCAAGACGCGCGGATTGGATCACGCGGGTACGCGGATACCTGGAACGGGTTGTTGGGCGGACGCGCGCGGGCAGGCAAGCCAGGCGTATGTTGATGTTATGGGGCAAGGGATGGAGGGGTAGGATTGGGCTAGGGTTCTGTGCTTAGGGGTTGTATTTCATCATTCTTGCTTACTTGTGGTTGTACTTAGGTTAGGGTTGAGAGGGAGGACTTAAATACTTTGCTCTCAACTCAGGGTTGTAGGAGGAGGAAGGAGAGGGGGGAAGGACGGGAAAAACACTTCACCACACTTGACTTCACTTCACTTCACTTCACGGACTGGACTGCACTCTAGGATATCACTTTTTATGGCATCAGATTGGATTGGATTGGAAAGGAAGGAATTTATCTTATTATTGCTCTCTCTCTCTCAATCTATCTCTCCTGAATGGCTGCATCCAATCTCCTTACAGACGCTTTGATCAATAACTTCCGGAACTCAAGGACAACTTCTGGGGTGTTGCCCCCTTTATTTTCCACAGCGGATCAGAAAGCTTGTGCAGATTGGAAAGCTTGTGCAGATTGGAAAGCTTGCGCGGATCGGAAGGCTTGCGCGGATCGGAAAGCTTGCACGGATCAGACTGCGCATTGCAAGACGCGCAGATTGGGTCACATGGGTACGCCCTGGATATCGGAACGGGTTGTCGGGCGGACGCGCGGGGGCGGACGAACCGGGCTATGTTAATACTGAAGGGCGCGGGTAATGGCAAGGGATTGAGGGATAGGTTTGGGCTAGGGTTCTGCGGCTTAGGGTTGTATTTCATCACTATTTCTTGTTACTTGTGGTTGTACTTAGGTTAGGGTTGAGAGGAAGGACTTAAATACTTTGCTCTCAACTCCGGGTTGTAGGGGCATCTTATGATAGGGGAGATGGGGAGGGAGGAAGGGAAAAACACTTCACTTCACTTCACTTCACGGACTGGACTGAACTCTAGGATATCACTTTTTATGGCATTGGATTGGATTGGATTGGAAAGGAAGGAATTCATCTTATTATTGCTCTCTCTCTCTCCCTCTCTCTCTCTTGAACGGCTGCATCCAATCTCCTTACAGACGCTTTTATCAATAACTTCCAGAACTCAAGGACGACTTCTGGGGTGTTGCCCCCTTTAGTTTCCACATCTGGGGGTCTGGCCGGGAAAAGATCTTTTGTCAAAGTCGCTCGAAGGTACTCACGGATGCTACCAACAGCCGCTTCTCTTCCTTCCTCCTCCCACGGCTTCTGCGCTACCCCATGGATTTACCCGCATATTCAACTCAACATTGCGGAAGTGGAGCGATTCATCTTGCGGTATGAAACAATTGCGGACTCTGAAGGCGTTTCAGATTTTAAGAAGGCGCGCCATGTTGTCCTGTTCATCAAGGACGTGGAAGCGCATCGGTATGTGGAGGAGATGGATGGCTACCTGAGCCTGGATTGGCTGGAACTGAAGGAGGACATGCTGGCAAGATGGGGGAGGCGCGGTTCTTGCTTTTGGAAGGACGATCTCAAGCCATCCGCAGAATTGGGTTAAAAGGCAGGCGCGCGCAACGGGATCCGGTTGCAAGCGGAAGTGGACTAGGCGGAACTGGAGTACTACAGGGCAGAGTATGTTCCGGCCCCACCACCGGCAACCATCTCTTGGGCTAGCAAACTTGCGGAGGTGGCAAGGGGCCTCGAGGCCTATCTGGAGAGTATTCAGTCTCCCAGCGCGTCTGCGCCCCACGTGTGCACAAATGGGGAGGACAATGACCGTTGGCGGACGGGACAAAGGGACCGGACAGCAGATTCAAACGCGAAATTGGTTTCCCCAGTGGGGGCTAAGAACGTGTTGGGGAAGCGGGACTCGATGGGACCAGTGCGGCCTACTGACAGGAAGCGGGCAAGGACAAGGGAACGGGAAATGGATGCTCTGTGCCGTTTGGGAATTGGCAAGCGGCGGACGGATCTTGCAAAGAAGGTACACGCGGCGGCGGAAGAGACAGACCACGCGTTGGAGAATCACAACCCAAGCCGGACCTCTTTGACGGCGGGGAGCACGCATTTGGAAAGGGTAATGGCAGCAACGGAAAGGACGGGCGCGGAATGGACAGACAGTGGGGCAGAGCAGAAGTATCAAGTGGTCACGCGCGGTCTGGCGGGCAGGGAGCGGTCAGAAATCTCTGGAGGGGAGAACAAGGCCGCAAGAATGGCAAAGGGCGAAGGATGTTGTAAGGATGTCTGGGGGTGTTCGCTTTTGTTTGGGTTTTGCGCGCGGATGGGCTCAAATTTCAAAGGATGCAGGAGGGTCTTGGCGGCGGGAGGTGCACCTAGGCGGTCTGGGACAACAATTTGCAAACAAGGACCCTGCGGGATTGGTTGAGGCAACGCGCCGCGGATCTGGCAATGGGTGGGGCGCGGTTGGCTGAGGACAGCGGCAAAGTTGGGGGGGGAGCTAGCGCGGGGCGGAAGGTTGGAGTTGGGATGCAGGACGCGGGCTCAAAAAAAAAAAAAAAAAAATCTCTTGTTCCTTCTTATCTATTCATTCTTCCTTTTCTTCCTTTTCTTTCTTTTCTTTCCTCTTCCTGTCTCTCTCAAGGATGGCGTACGCACACTGGCACGCCAAGGTCTCCCCATGTACTCTTGCAGATACTCTCACTGGTGCGGATTTCTCACCTTCAGACTCTCACTGGCGCGGATTTCTCACCTTCAGACTCTCACTGGCGCCGATTTCTCACCTTTTCCAATTTCCCACTGGCACTGATCTTCTCTCTCCAAGGCACGGATATTGGGCGCGGTTCTTATTCTTTCTCAGGGACTCACAAGCCCAAAGGCTACTCAATCACGCACAAAGTATGTCTTTTTGTGTATAGGCACTAAATACAAAGGATAAAGGATAACTACGGAAGGTGAGATGGTGGGAGATCTCTGGGGACAGAACTCAAGTTGGGGGGGGATGTGGTGCTCTTTTATGGACGCGAGTCAGGAAAGGGCTGCAGGCGGCGCGCTCAGCAATGGGAAGGGCCTTGCCGCAGTTAGCCGTGCTGCGGGCTCAGCAGCAGTCAGGTAGGCCCGGCAGCGGTTGGGTTGGGCTCAGCACCTGGAGACGGGAGACGACAGATTGCGCGGACCAGAAAGCTTGCGCAGACCAGAAAGCTTGTGCGGATTGGAAAGCTTGCGCAGATCAGAAGGCTTGCGCGGATTGGAAAGCTTGCGCAGATCGGAAGGCTCGCGCGGATGGGAAAGCTTGCGCGGATCGGAAAGCTTGCGCGGCTCGGAAAGCTTGCGCGGATTGGAAAGCTTGCGCGGATCGGAAAGCTTGCGCGGATCGGAAGGCTTGCGCGGATCGGAAAGCTTGCACGGATCGGACCGCGCATCGCAAGACGCGCAGATTGGGTCACGTGGGTACGCCCCAGATATTGGAACGGGTTGTTGGGCGGACGAACCGGGCTACGTTAATACCAAAGGGCGCGGGTAATGGCAAGGGATGGAGGGATAGGGTTGGGCTAGGGTTCTGCGGCTTAGGGTTGTATTTCATCACTCTTTCTTGTTACTTGTGGTTGTACTTAGGTTAGGGTTGAGAGGGAGGACTTAAATACTTTGCTCTCAACTCCGGGTTGTAGGGGCATCTTATGATAGGGGAGATGGGGAGGGAGGAAGGGAAAAACACTTCACTTCACTTCACTTCACGGACTGGACTGCACTCTAGGATATCACTTTTTATGGCATTGGATTGGATTGGATTGGAAAGGAAGGAATTCATCTTATTATTGCTCTCTCTCTCTCCCTCTCTCTCTCTTGAATGGCTGCATCCAATCTCCTTACAGACGCTTTGATCAATAACTTCCGGAACTCAAGGATGACTTAAGGGGTGTTGCCCCTAAAGTTTCCACAGCGATGTAGAAATTATGAAGGTTAGAAATTAAGATTTTATTCCCCCAGAGTAAAAACTATGTCAATCATGGTCGGGGTATTTATATAAAAGATTTATGGGATGGTGTTGTTGTGTAAATACATATTCTAGAATATTTGAGTTTAATCTTTAAGTTGATGAATATGCATATCCCATATTTATAACATTCCCCCCCACAACAAGACCATAATACATTGTTGTGATGGTTAAGAGAAGAAAAAAAGTCTGTAAAGAGGGAAAGGAGAAATTGAATGATAAAGAGAAAGATTGGAGACAAAAAGAAACAAGGACAAAAAGGGAGAAAGAAAATAAAAAACCAAACAAAATCAACGAGTCCAAAAAAAATGGCAGAAGGAAAATAATTTGGAGAAGAAGAAGAACAACACATCTTAGCAAAATCATGAATAATCAGTACATTATGCCAAAAAAAATTTTGAAAGGAACGATTGGTGGAGGACCGGTCCCAGCGCTTTAGTTAAGATATCAGCCATCTGCTTGGAACATTTGATCCACTGGAGATCCAGGTTGCCATTTCGGTTCACAAATTTTTGGACAAGATGTTTCAACCACAGAGCCTCCACCGCCCCATATGACAGGGCCATGTACTCTGCCTGACAGGTTGATCTTGCTACACACTGTTGACGTCTCAATCTCCAGGCAACAGGGACTTCCCAAATTGTTGATAAGAAACAATGGCTTGATCGCGCTCCTTCACCACCCCAGTTTGCATCCACATAAGTTTTTTGAAGGTCCGGGGCGTCTGCCTGCGGCTCTATTTGCAATTCTAACTTTTGGGTCCGCCTCAAGTAGTGAATGATCTTCTTTACTGCATTCCAGTGACTTAGGTCCGGAGCCAGGGCAAATCATGCAAGATAGTGCACCGCAAAGGCCAAATCTGGCCTTGTGCCTTGAGCCAAATATAAAAGCATGCCAATTTGATGCTAGTACTCCCGGTCTGCTTCAATGGATGCGTTTGATAGAAGGGATGTGTCAGCTAGAGGGACCATTGACGTCAAATTTGAATTATTGCAGGCCAAAATTTTGTCAATGAGGGCTGGTTGACTCAGGAGAAATCCGTTTGCGGTGGGTTTGATTTGGATTCCAACAATTGAGGACAATCCCTCGTCCCATTTGAGACTGAGTGCGGCGGCGAGTTTGAGCTCCAAGTCGTCATGAGTTCCCGCATCTCAGCCGCTAAGATGCCATTGTCAATATGGATCCATAGAAAAGCTTTTCCTTGCGGCAGGGTGAGGGTTTAGGTGCTTTGATCTTTGTGATTGGCGCTGAAACCAATCTTGGCTAGTTGCTGTTTTAAGTGCATCCACCAGCACCTACCGGCTTGTTTAGTTCTGTACAGGGACTTCTTCAGGCGCAGGATTTTCCCTTCAGGGCAATTATAAACCTTTGGTGGTCTCATGTAGACTTCATCGTCAATGTCACTATGCAGGAAGGCAGTGTTGACGTCAAACGATTTGACGTGCCATTTGTGTTTGGCCGCCAGTGCCTGCAGCAGACGTAGAGCAGAAAATGTTGGGGTCGGCGCAAAAGTGTCACTGTAGCTGATCCCTTGTTTTTGAGTGTGACCCTGTGCTACCAATAAAGCCTTCCGCTTGATGAATTTGCCTGCCTGATTACGTTTGGTGGTCAAGACATACCTGGAACCAAGAATCTGTTTATTGGCGGAGGGCTTGTCAAAAACTTCAAAAACCCCCATTTGATCCAACAAGTCATTCTCTATTCCAATCGCACCCAACCAATTGTTGGCCCATTCTGATCTCATGGCCTTGTCGTAGGATGGCGCATCCGGGTTAGTGCCCATGGAGGCAGTGAGCCTGCTAATAAAAGCATCCTGCTCATCAAGCGCGTTGCCCAGTGCGAAATCTCCCAGCTGCAAGGATAGCAGAGGTGCAATGACCGTATTGTGATCCTTGGAGGGTTGGTCGGTGGCCAATTTTAGTGGGTTAACCCCCGGCACAAATCGCACCAAGAGCCCACTTTGAATCTTATTTGTTATGGGATCCCATAGCATCCAACCCTTCACATCCGGACAGATACCTATGTGTTGTAACTCATTGGCATATTTCATAAGCTGTTTGGTGTGCTTGTGGTCGTAAAGGTAGCACAGGCCTCCAAAAGGGCGCAGCAGCCCCACAGAGGGCTTTTTTCCCATGACCAGTTTGTATGGAGTGATTGTCCGCCCAGTGTGAACCAAGCGGTTTAGGATGTATGCTGCATTTTTGAAAGCGTATGGCCACAGGTTTGTTGGTAGCCCTTGCAAGTGCAGCATAGTGCGTTCCATTTCAGATATAGTCCTATTTGATTGCTCGACCGATCCGTTTTGATGGTGCTCATAAGGCACAGTCTTCTCATGAAGGATCCCATGGTTGTCAAGATAGGAGTTGAGACTTTTATTCCGGACAAATTCCAATGCATTGTCCGTTCGCAGCCGCTGTACTTTGTGGGTTTTAAGATTGTGAAACTTTTTTATCCATTTTATAACTTCCTGTGGGGCTTCTCCTCGGCTTCTGATTGGGATGGCTGAGGTCACTTGCGACATGACATCAATTATGTTCAGAATGTATACCAAACCTTCAATGCCAGCCGCAAATGGACCTATTACATCCGCCGCTGTCACATCACCTGGACGTTCGCATACTGTCCTTGATAGGATCTTTGGAACCACGTGTTCAGCCTTCATCAGCGAGCAGGGTCCACAGTTCCCAACATCCTCCTTGGGAACTGGTGGTACCTCAACAGCCGCATAATGTTTCAAAGTGTTGCATAGCATCCGCAGGGATAAGTGCCCAATCAAATCATGAACGTTGTAGGCATTGGTGTTGACAGCAGAAATAGAAGACCCCCGTATAATTGGTATGAAACATTGGAAGTTTGATTCATAAGAGGGAAAAACAACATTGTTTTGTAACAACAAGTAGCAGGAACCGTTAAAATCCACCTACCCATCCATTTGCCGAAATTTTCCTAGTGAAATGATTGTTCCACGGATGTGCGGGCAGTAGAGCATGTTGGAAATCTTAAGCTTTCCATACGTATTAATGATGATGGCGTTGCCAAACAATTCTACCGGAAACCGGTCTGATGATGCAACTGTGAGATGAATATTTATTGGTTTCAAAGACGTGAAAAAACTGACATCATCGGTAACACTGTCAGTGGCGCCCGAATCCAATAGCGCTGCATCATGGGTGTCTGGTTGGTGACCTACAGACACCACGGTTGCACCCAACGTACGGTTGAAGACTGGATGGCACACAGCTGATTTTTTGAGACAAGCTTGCGGATTGAATTGCTGGGGGTCACCAAGAGGTGGAAGCTTCTGGTGTTGCCGGGGGCAATCGCCTGGCCAGTGACCCCAATTGTAGCAGTATAGACAAGGGTTCCTCCAAGTGAGGTTGGCCTTAGCCCACTGGTCACTCTTGTTCATGACGGATTCCATGTATTTGGGGGCGGTGCGAGTTGGGGCAACAAGCTGTTTGTACGGGAGATTAGGCCGTTGATTTGCAGTTGTGGAGGTATAACTGAGGAGGGAGCTATTTGGTATATCACTGGCCGCATTCACGTGTCTAGATAAAATTTCAAATACATCGTGTGAAGTTATGGCAACGTTTTGGCTGATCTCCTGCCTTCCATCCAGTGCATTACCAATGTCTTGATAGAAGTGTTGAGAGTTGGAGTGAAGAAACAAGGCCAGGACTGAATCAACCGTAAGACCACCAAGGTGGGTTGCAATGTCTTGTAGTGCCAGCTTCATTTTGTTGTATGTACGATTTGGGTTTGTGCACACCTCAGGGGAGTTCATGAGCTTCAACCACTTGGTCATAACATGAGACCAGGACATGGAGCCAAATTGCTCCTTCATGATGTGAAATGCCTCCCTCCCTGGCTTAGATGCAACAAACGGAGATAAGGAAGCATCCACGGCGTACTCAACAATAATGCCTGCAATTTGCACCCTATCATTGTCCTCGTCAATTTCCGCCAACCCAAAATAGTCAGGTTGCTGAAAAAGGGACTGGATCTTCAAGTGCAAAGCTTCAGCCCACTCCCGGAAGTTTGTGCTGTCAGCTTGAAAATTCGGCCTCAGACCACGCCCAAACTTCTTGTAATGTATTTGGGATTGAGCTAAAGCATCAATGCCAGACAAAGATGTAATTGCAGGTTGCGTCTTGATGGCAGCCAGGATCATGGCAAGATCGCTGGCCAAAAGGCCCGTTTGGCCAATTGGATCCTCCTTAGGAGGCCCGTTGCCAGGAGTTCCATCTCTAGATTTTGTAGGCTGCGACATGCTTGTGGTGGCCGTAGGATGACAAAAAAATGGTTGTCCCGATCGCGTGGTGGAGGGCGCAAGATCCGGAATCTGAAAGTTTGACAGTGTTACGCAGATGCTCACGAACGTGGCTAGTTGTTCGTGATATACCTCGGGGTGCACACGTCAAGAAGTCACTTACTTTGAGATTCCTGCTGTAGGCAGGTATTGCCAGTGGTTGGTTGTCCAAGTTGAGGGCGAGTCGTAGACAAACCAAAATGATTGGGACTAGCAATTGATGCCAGTAAGGTTGCCGTCCAAGTCAATGGTTAGTCGAAGACAATTGTAATGAAGGAAACGTAGGTCGTCACCAAATGGGAATGACCGCTGAAGTAAATGAGAATGTTGTTGTTAAGGGATGATGTATTTTGTCCGTCTGTAAGAGAGGAGGACAATATAATGACACGGTTAGATGGCCGTGTTGAGGGGAGTAAAGTGGGTGTTGCGCAGGCTCATAAACTGTAGAAATTATGAAGGTTAGAAATTAAGATTTTATTCCCCCAGAGTAAAAACTATGTCAATCATGGTCGGGGTATTTATATAAAAGATTTATGGGATGGTGTTGTTGTGTAAATACATATTCTAGAATATTCGAGTTTAATCTTTAAGTTGATGAATATGCATATCCCATATTTATAACAAGCAAAATTGCTTCATTCTGACCGTTGTGGATCTTTTCTCGGGCATGTGCTCGGCCATTCCTTTACCTTCTTGATTGCAGGCGGCTTTGGAAGTACCACGCTGGATAAATAAATTCCATGTCTTCAGCCCATTCCGGGTCAAGCAACTCAGATCTGACAATGCACTTGAGTTTGTACGCACAAAATCCTTGGCAAGCTTCCTTGACCATCATGGCATTATCCATGAGACAACCATTCCTCACAAACACCACCAGAACGGGGCTGTCAAACGGCTGAACCAAACCTTAAGCAAGATGGCACGGACAATGCTCCATGCCTAAGCCCTCCTGGTCAACCTATGGTGCTACGCCTTCCGACACGCTTCTTGGATTTTGAACAGGCTTGTGCACACAAATGCAGATAAAACACTGATTGAATTGGCAAAAAAAAAAACGGCCTTCGCTGGCCATGCTACGGCCATTTGGATGTGAGTCATATGTTTATGATAACACACACCTAAAACGATTGACGCCCTACTCCCGGCGTGCTTGTCATATTGGGGTCTGCACCAATTCCAAAGGATGGCTCTTCTATGAGCCAACAACAAACAAGATATTCCAGGGAATCTCTGTGAAATTTGTACCTCGAATGGCAACTGTACAGGCAATTGATTCGACGACACTTGGCGAATTCACGTTGGGAGATGAGCTTGACCGGCAGGACATCCTGGTTAGTTCATTGCAGCAAATTATTCCGCATGACATTGATCATCCCACTATTGATGAGGCTCTTAGGTCTGAAGACAGTGAGGGATGGCTGTTGGCTATTGGAATTGAAAACAAATTGCTGTGGGACATGGACTTCATTGAGTTTTCTGATCCGCCGGCGGACAAATCAAAAATACTTGGTTCAAGATATGTACTCACCGTGAAACAAGGGCCTGATGGAAAATTCCTCAAGAAAAAAGCTTGATTGGTTGCGCAAGGATTCAAGCAAATAAAAGGGGTCAGTTTTGAGGAGACTTTTGCACCCACGCCTACGTTTGCCGCCCTGCGACTTACACTTGCAATAGCGGCCAAGAATAATTGGCCGATACAATCATTTGACGTGACTACAGCTTTTCTACACAGCTTGCTCAAGGAGGAAATCTACATCCGACCGCCAAAGGGCTTCCCTTGCCCGGCGGGCAAAGTCCTTTGGCTTAAAAAATTGCTCTATGGAACAAAACAGGCCGGCCAATGCTGGTGGCTGCATCTTTGTGAACGACTCTTGAAAATCGGATTTGAACCTAACCACAAAGACCAGAGTACATATACACTCAACAATGAAGAGGGCCGCGCTTTCCTTTGGATTCACATTGACAACGGAGTCCTCACTGCCGACACACCTGAGCTCCTCGAACTTTTGAAGACCAAGCTAGCCACCGCAATCAACCTCAAGTGGGACAGAGGCCTCTTGTCCATTGTTGGAATTCAAATCCAGCCTACTGAAGGGGGTTTTCAACTTTGCCAACCTGCGCTCATTGGAAAATTAGCTCAAACCAAGAATTGTGCTCCCTGCGTCGACACACCCCTTTTGAATACCTCCCTGCTCTCAAATGTCTCAACGACTGCCGATACTGCCTATCTCCACCACATAGGGATGCTCCTTTATTTGGCGCAAGGGACACGGCCGGACATTGCCTTCAGTGTGAATTATCTTGCACGCTTTGCCCTCAACCCTGACGACACGCACTGGGAGGCGCTACGGCGCCTCATCAGTTATGTACATCACACACGGCATTATACACTACGAATAACGCCCTCTAACGAATCAACCTTCAACATGTTTGCGGACGCGAACTGGGGGGGGGGGGAAGGAGCGCGATCTAGTCATGGATTAATCTGTACAATTTGGGATGTACCCATCCACTGGGGATCAAAACAACAACAATGCGTTGCACAATCCACCTGCCAAGCTGAATAAATGGCACTATTGTATGCCACGATAGAAGCCATATGGATGTCAAACCTTGTACTTAAGCTCTTCCCAGAAATGCCACAACCGACCCTCATATTGGACAACCAAATGGCTGTGAAAATCGCCTCCGACCGGACAAGTATGAAGCGGACCAGACATATCAAACGCGACTACCATTTTGTAAATGAACAACTACGCAGCAGCAGATTGAACATCAAATGGACTAAAGGCGCCAATCAGACAGCGGACATCATGACAAAGGCACTCGGCAAGACTAAAACTTCTGAATTTTGTTTGCGATTCATGGCGGGATGATGTTGAATGTTGATTTTTTCCTCAATTTTTTTGTTCATTTTCTTGTTTGTTTTGTTTTCATTTGTTCACCATTGTTATCTTTTTCCTATTTACACAATTCATTGTGTGAAACCGACAAATTGTGGGAGGGAGTATTGGAAATATGCATATACAAGATTATGGAATAACCTAGAACCAACAATTATGTGTTTACCTTGGGTGGAAAAGCATAGAACATACTAGAAGATCATGTATTTAAAATATATATACTCACTGGACTCGACCCTACCCATGTGATTTTGATGTAATGAAAATTGTGTTTTTATCTGATCACACCAAACTACACTCCGGTTGTGCCTCGTAGGTATTGAAGGAGTTGTTTTATCAGATTCCAGTGTTTGGTTGTTGGTTTGGTGTTGTAATGTGACAGGACGTTGACGGTGTGGAGTATGTTGGGCCTGGTGTGTAGCGCCAGGTGATTCAACATGCCAATAGCCTTTTCCATTTTCTTAGGGTCTATAGGGTTGGCGGGTTTGGCGTCCTGCTTGACAAGGTTGACCGGGGCTGGACCTTTGACTGGATTTGCCGTGGACATTGAGAGATTTTCAAGGACTTTCTTGCAGTAGTCACATTGATGTATTAGTATGGCGCCATCCTCCTTCCAGTCAAGGGTGTAGCCTAGGTGCTGTACCTGCCTTTCCATAGCCTTAATTTGTTAAGTGGAGCGTAGTCTGTCCAGGAAACCAGTAACTTCCCGCCGGGATTTTCCAAAAATCAAACCGTTGTCCACGTGGATGTGAAGCATGAGCAATCTGGACTGATTGAGAAAGATAGATTTGTTGGACCTAGAGGGGCTCATTCCTAGCTTGTTCAGAGTTTCAGTCAAGTGTTTCTTCCAGCATTGTGGTGCTTGTTTGGTACCGTAGAGGGACTTGTTGAGTCTCCAGACCCAGTCCTCCTTCCCAGGGACCTCAAAGCCGGAAACTTGCGAGACGTGAACAGTGGCATTGATGTTTCCGTAAAGGAAGGCAGTTTTGATACCAAATTGAAAGACTGACCAGTCCTTTTGGACGGCTAGGGACAGGAGAACTTTCATTGACTTGTTGCTCCCAACACTTGAGTAGGTGTTGTAGTAGTGTTTGTCCTTCTCTTGATGGTTCCCAAAGCATACACACCTAGACTTCCGTTGGGTTACTTTGCCCAGCTCATCCTTCTTCCTGACCAGGCGCCACATCCCGCCAATGACTTTATTGTCTTTGGGGGGTGGCACTAGGGTTCCTGTGTTCTAGGACAGGAATGATGAGTTCTCCTCCGCCATGGAGGCCAGCCATCTTGGTTGCTCTTCTGGGTTGCCTAGGGCAACATGCACTGGTACCATTTCTGCAAGCTCAATAGAATCCTCAAGTTGGTCTTTGGGAGGCAGTTCTACCCAAGGGAGATGTTTTCGGCGCAAGGTACTTAGAATTGCTGAAGGATTGATATCCTGCGAGATGTCACGTGGGGCCTTGTCGTAGTGGGGGAGGTACGCATAGCCTTTGGGTTCCAGTGGAGCGGCCATTGAGTGTGCGCGGGAATTGGTCGCGTCTGGTGTGGACACAGAGACGCTGGTAGGGGGATGGGAGTTGGGGGTGGGCTGATCAGACAGTGGGGGTGTCGAGGTGAGTGACCGCGCGCGCTGTGAGTTGGATTGGGAATCCAAGGAGATGTTGTTTGGGGGGGTCAAAGGACCGGGGGAAGCCACAGTGGCAATAATGTATGGGAGAATGGAGGGAGGCTTTTTCAGGGCATCTGGGGAGTTGTATTTGAAACCAATGGGAGATGGGGAGAAATATCTGCTGACAATAATCTGTCCCTTGTGCAGGTCCAGGAACCTGGCCGCATTGGATCGTGGCTCATAGCCCAAGAACAGGAGTTGACAGGCCACTGGGGCAACCTTTGAGGATGTTGTCCTTTGCTTAACGGTGTTTTTTATCCCAAACAGTAACATGCGGTGTATGTTGCGCGTTGGTTCAATGGTGCTGTTCCTTCCCATGAGTTGGCCGATGGGAGAGTTCCAGTCAAGAGAATTGCTTGGAAGGTGGTTAATGATCATGGAGCAGTGTTTGGAGGCTTCATCCCAGTAGTTGATGGGGATGTTTGACTGAGCCAGCACGCAGCAGACCTTGGTTAATAGCGTCTGATTGAATCGTTTGGCTAGACCGTTTGTTTGCGGAGAGTCAGCAGGTCCTCTCTCCACTGTTACACCTCTACGGTGGATCTCAGTGAGGAAGTGCATTGAGTTGAACTCACCCCCTCAATCCAAGTGGAAGAACGCCGGTTATTGACCAAAGTGGTTCTTGATCTCATTGAGGTAGGACAGTATGTTGGCTTTGGACTCAGCCTTGGAGTGCTGAATATAGATCTGATTGAGCCTGGTATAGTCGTCTATGAGTACCAAGACCTAGCAATACCCGTGTTTGGACAAAGGATTGATCAGTAACACATCCGAGTGTATGGAGTGAAAGGGGGCGGGAGCTCAAGGGAGAGGGTTTGAGTGTGATGATTTTTTCAGTTTGCAAGACTGACACACCGCAAAATTCCTCACAAGGTGAGTTGAAAAGGTGGAATGGATGCCATTTAGTTCAAGGAAATTGCAAAGGTAGTGGTTGGAGGGGTGACCAAGGGTTACATGCCAGTGCAATACTTTAGGGTTGTCAACAATCAAGTCACTTGACAGGATGGTTGGACAGGAGCTCCCAATATAAAGGTTACCAATTTGGCAAAACTTGAAGATGATGGAGTCGGACAACTTGACAAGAACAGTTTGGTGTTTGTGGATTGTTTTCAAGCCATGATCTTTGAGTTGAGACGCGGATATTAGGTTTCTTGGGCCCTTGGGTGCATAGTACACGGGGTGAATGGAGACCAACCCTAGTTGTATTTTCCCTATGTGAGTGACCTTGATTTGACCACCATAAGTGTTCATGGATTTATCACATGGCCTAGCGTCTGACAGAAGGATGAAGTTGCAGACTGTGCACTTTGTCGCTCCAGAGTCATAGATGAGTTTGGTAGGCAGAGTGGAAGTTGAGGGTGTGATGCTGTAAGTGGCATCTGGCTTAACAAAGAAACCAGAGTCTTCTAGCTTGTCCGGTTTTTCTAGCTGGTCCGCGGTGTAAGGTTTGTTGCCAGTGGCACCTTCCTTGTCAACCATATTTTTTGAGCTGGAGGTGCGGAGCTGATTGATCTGTCTCATAATGTCAGTTAGTTGCCGTTCAAGTTGAGCCAGATTGGGGGTCCTTTTCACTGTTGCGTTTCTTACAGAGCGTCTGACAGGCTGTGGTATAGGTCTTGTTGGGACCGCAGGCCGTGGGTTTCTCTGGGAGGTATTGGTGGGTGTGGTAGATGGAGGAGTAGGGCTGAGGGAGCTTTTGGGAGGTCTAGGAGTGCTTGCCTGCCTGGGTTGATTGTTTTCAGTGCGAGGAGGTTGACGGTTATTTGCGTTGGTCGTGAGATAGACTTGTTCCGGATTTTTGCTTTTTCAACAAGTATCTTCAGCTAGCAGTTGGTCATATACTGGATTGAAGCAAAAGGGGCGTATGTTGTGGCACCATTGTATCAGCGAGTTGAGAAAAGGATCAAGTCGGAAGCTCTTCAGGAATAGTATGGCGGCCAGCAAGGATGATACGGCTATGCGTTCTTGGGGTTTGTCTTTCTCTTGAGCGTCCAAAGTCTCTTTGAGTGAGAGGTAGCATTCCCGGAAGGCCACTGAGTGTTCCCGTATTGAGGAGTTAGGTTGGAAAAGGTGGTGGACCAGTTGTGAGACCTGGTCCCCAATGACTATAAGTGAGTCTTCAAAGCACGCTCTTTTCAGTGCCTGAAAGGCCCAGCTGAAGTCTTTACTGTGAGGCGTCACATAACCTTTCAGTTTGCAATCCACGGAGCTGAACAGTATTTGTATGGCCAGGGCCTTCTTCTGAAAAAACCGTTTTGAGTTGAAGTTTTCAGTTATCCATTTAGGGTCCAGGAGTTCCTTGTGGCCCTTGCTGATCAGTAGATTTTCGAACTTGGCCTTCCATTTGTACCAGTGATGGCATGTTAGGATGGGGAGTTTGACTTTGGTGGAGTAGTTGTCACCAGAATTGCTGCAGTTGGGGATGTTGATGTCAAAACTGCTGGTGCCACGGGAGTACGCCATTTGATGGTGCCACAGGTCAATAAGTCGGTCCTGTTTGTTTCTGTTCCGCTAGAAGTGCCAAGAATAGTCTCTTGATACCATGTAAGATTTTGTGACTTATTCTTTATTGCAGCCCAAATTAGAGAGTTTCTAACTAGGGCGGTAACAATAAAGATAACTGTAGACAAGGTAAGCGAGTGAAGGAAAGGAAGAAACAAAACAGATGAACACAGGAATAGAGCTATAGGATGTACCAATTGACGGGGTGACAGTGACTGGGTCCTCAGTCAGGAGAGGGTGCAAGTGCAACCTTGTACCTCCGTGCAAGTCAACTCTAGCTCCTCCTGAGTTCTGAGGGGGTGATTGGCTGGCGTGTTGGGCTGGTCCTAGGCGGCAATGGGAGTGGGGTGGCGCGGATGAATGTTATCCTCTAGAGGACAATCCAGAACCAGAAGCTCAGTCTGTTAGGTCCATTCCTAAGGGGTGAGTCTGCAACTGGCACCTTTGGGGGGCTTGACCGTAGGGGAGCCGGGGGTTAACAGATGCGGGCATTCTGGTTTGTGCTTGGGCAGTTACCTGATGGTGCGGGACTATACCTAGGTGATGGGGCGGTTGAAGTCTATTGCCAACACCTTGTTGCCCGTAATTCCCTTGTGACCTGGGCACCATACAAACAATTAATTTAGGTTTGGGTTAACCATTATAGCTGTTCTTTGCAGTTCATCAAAAAGATACTGGCCAGGTTTTTCTTTCAGGGGGCACATTGTCATCTGTAAGACTCTTTTGTTGTCAGTAAAGATGAAGAATCAATCATAGTTTTCTTGGTTGAGCGTGTTTATCAGTTTGAGTGCCGCTATTACTCCCAGCGTCTCGCATTTGTGGTTTGAGTGGATTGCTTCTGTACCTGTGCAAAACAAGATTTGTTTGTCAGAATTCAACATTGTGGCCGCAGCTCCACCCCCTTCTTTGTTATCATATGATCTGTCTGTAAATATAAGGGCATCCCTCTCCATTGCGTGATTGATTAGGTCTTGAGTTGCCAGGATTGCCTCTTGCTTTGGTAAGTGTAGGTTCTGGTACTTGATGTTACCAAGTAGTGGGGCAACCTTGGTGTTTAATTGTGTGGTTATTGTCTCAATGTTTTGGCTTAGGAAAGTGGTCAGAATGTCTCTACAAATATTGGCGTTGACCTCTGTTGTGTCCTTTTTCCCCTGCTTTGTCAGCCTGCATATTAGATTGTCTCTGATGCTTAAAGGAAAATTAGTTTGTGTCAGTTTTCTTGTTTAAAAGAGAAACACTGTTTTCTTTATTGCTTCAGCTATTGGCCTGTGGATGGTGTTTTGTTTGATCCACATGGAGCTTGTGTTTTTGAATATACCTCTGGTCCAGACAGCGCACAATCTGTCCAGTTTGAGGGACATGGTTAGTATCCGTGGAAGTTTCTTCTTCCTGGCCCATTTGTGAGCTGCGTAAGTTATTCTGGGAAGGAGAACGGATTGTATAATCCTTGTGCGGTTGTTCTCTGAGAGTCCCCATCTCAAGTTTCCAAGGCAGGTAAAGTGTAGCATGATGGAATGTCCTCTGGTGAGGACATTTCCTAGGTGTTGGTGATATGTCAGCCGTTGGTCCAAGGTTACTCCCAGCCATACAGCCAATTGGGAGTATTCTACTGGGGTATTGCCAAAATTGAACACGCAAGTGGGGCTTGGGGGGTTTTTGGAATTAGACAGAATTATTAGCTGTGATTTACATTTGTCAAAGATGGCAGCATGCCGGGTGGACCAATGGATTGATTTCTTAGCTAAGAGGGCCATGGTTTCCAAGGCCTCTTGAAGGCTGTCACCAGATGTTAGCTGTACTACGTCATCAATGTAGCCAATCAAGGTAGATTTGTTGGGAGGAGAGTTGGAAAAACGGAGGAGCTCCAAGTTGTATATAATGTATAGGATGACCAAGAGCGGTGACCCTTGTGGCAGACCTAATGGCAGTTTCTCTGGGGGTGACATATAGTCATCCAAGTGTAGCGTTGTGCATCTGTCTTTTAAGAAGTTGCGTATAATAATCCACAGGTATGCTGGGCATCCCTTAGTGACCAAGATATGTATCAGTCTGTCTGGGTGCACAGTTGGATATGCTGACTGCACATCTAAGAAGAGCACAACCACAACTTTCTTCTCTGCCCAATGGTCCCTGGTCCAGGTATCAAAATAGAAGAGGGAATCCTCCGTTCCTACTCCTTTTCTTCCTCCGTAATGTTGGACAGGGAGGCAAGCAGACGCCGTGGCCCATTCTGCCATTTGTTTTGCTAATATTAATTCCACGGTCTTCCCTAGAGTTTTGAGGAGGGCAATTGGGCAATAGGTGCCTGGGATGGTGTAACTTGGTTTATTTGCTTTACATATAATAGATGTGGTTGTGATTTTCCAGAATTGGGGATATTTAACCTGGCTGAGGATTTTTTTGAATAGCTGGGTTATGTGGGTGCTGACCACAGGGTAGGTTAGCTTCAAAATTTCATTCCTAATCTGGTTGGGACCCGGGGCCTTACCTACTGCTAATTTGTTGATTGCTCTGGTCACCTTGTTCTCAGTGACCTCATCAAATATTTCTGGTTGGCATTCATCACGCACCTTTACGTCTGACAAGTCAATCTGGTTTCTCAATCTGGTTTCTGATGAGCAACATGCCTCTAAAGAGGATTTGTGCCTGTTTGGCTTTTCCTAAGGCGTAGGATCCATCAGACGGCCTTAGTGGTAGCACCTGACCAGACAATGTTGGACGTGTGAATTTCAATGCTCTGAAGACAGAGTAATTATTGTGAAGATTGAGATTGGAAACCAAGACCAAGCTGTATTTCATGCAGTCACAAATAAGAATGAGAATGAGTTTAAACAACCAAAATAAATAGAAAGATAGGATAAAGAGAGTGAAAAACAGAGGACAGTCTGACTGATGCGGACAAGTCTAATATGATGAAGTTAGAGAGATGGGACTTGATGAGAAGAAGTCAGATGAGGGAGTGCAAAGCCAATTCTAAATAGATAGTGAGTAGGGAACCAAAAGGAGGAGAGTAAGCTCCTGCATTGATTGATGAGTTGTCAGGTGAATGTTTTACTGACTGTAGTTGGAATGGCTGCAAGTCTTGAAGGTACAATGATTTGGATGAGAAAGAGTTTTAGAGTTGAAAGAAGGGGATTCTTGATTGGTTGATTGATTCAGTTTATTGATCTTGATTGATGGAAAGATTATCTCATTTGGTTGATTGAGTTGGATTTGGATAATTGTTGCAATGATATATTGTGGATCTTGATCAAGTTGAGCGGTCCTCTAGCAATGAAGTCTTAGAGGCCGCAAGCTAAAGGCTGACAGCAGTGCACAAGCATTGTGCGCCGCGGAGTTGAAAACAAGTTTTGCATGCAAAGAAACAGACAGCGCTTTTACAAGTAATTGTGAGTGGGAAAAGACAGTAGAAAAGAGACAAGAGAAGGAAAAGAAAGGAAATAAATGTGTAAAAAATAGAACTGAGGTGATAAGAAATTAGAGAAGGTCAGAAAATTAACACACCCCCACAACTTGGAGATCAGTGGAAAAGAGAGCTGAAGGCATTTACAAGCCTAGTGACTGACTTTTTGCTTTCAGCTTTAGTCAGAGCGTCAGCAGTCATTGACTGTGAAGGTATCAGTTTGACCTTGATAAGACCTTTTTTGAGGTCGTCATATAGACTTTTGGCCTTGATATCAATGTGTTTTGCTTTGGAGTTGGATCCAAACTTTTTAATTTTATCATCAAGTCCTTTATTGCCAATTAGATGGAGTGGGCATTTGAATGAAAAGCAATAGATTTCTTTGATCAGTTGTTGAAGCCAATGTGCTTCCAGATGACAGCTTGACATTGCAAAAAATTTGGATTCTGTTGAGGAGTGAGTTATGGATTGTTGAGGCCTGCAAGTCCAATAAAGAGGACTGCCCCTGAAGGAACAGATGAAACCTCTCTGAGATACCCTAGATTCTGGATTGTCTGCCCATGTGGCATCACTGAAGCAGACCAGTTGATTTGAAATTGATTGCAGTCCAAGCTTTAGCATCATGTATTCAGTGTCATTCAGGTATCTCCAGAGGCGCAGGACTTCTTTCCAGTGGTCAATGCTGGGTTCCTCGCAGTTTCTTGCCAGAATAGAAACAGCAAAGCTGATATCTGGCCTGGCAAGACCAGATATGAAGTTCAGGGGGCCAATGGGAGAGCTATATTTCACATTGAGAGCAAGAAACATTTCACGTTCCTCTTCTCCAGCTGTTCCAAGGTGAAGACCGGGAGTAAGCAGAGTTGATACTGGTCAACTGCTTTTGAGTTCAAGTTTTTCAAGCCCTTTTTCAATGTGTAGTGGTAGGGAAAGGTGGATTAAGCCATCCTTCCTTTCAATATTCATCCCAAGGAGTGTATTAGAAGGGTGTGCAGACAAGTGTTTGAATTAGCAAAGAAATGTTTCTTTGAATTTATTGATGTTCCCAGCAATAAGAAGGTCATCAACGTGAAAGAATATTTCCATTGTCTTGTTGTCCCCAATATAAAAAAACAGATTGCACGCAGACTCCTGAAAACCTTGGGCTTTGATCCATTTGCTCAACATCCAATACCAGTTCCTTGGAGCCTGCTTCAGTCCATGCAGTGACTTTTGGAGCCTCAGTTATTTGGAAGACCTACCAAAACCAACAGGTGTTCTGATAAAGACTTGTTTTTCCAATTTGGAGTGTAGAAAGGCCCCCTTGACATCCAGTTGGAGCATCTCCAGGTTCATTTTGGCTACATATGTAAGAGCTGTCCTCAAAGATGCAAATTTTCCCATAGGCGCATAGTTCTCTGGGTAGTCCAGTCCATACCTCTGATTGAACCCTTGCACACACAATCTGGTTTTGAGAATTGGGGCTTTGCTGTGAGCATTCTTTTTAATCTTGAAGAACAGGACAGTGTTGAGCGGGTTGGTGACTATTTTATCATTTACTTCTTCCCAAACTTCCTGATCTTTGATTTTTTTGAATTCCTTTAAAGCTGATTCTTTCCATTGAGGGATTTTCATGGCCTCAGCTAACTATTTTGGAAGTTTTTCAGATATAAATCCGTAGCAATCAGGTTTAGACAGAGCCTCTTGGTTTCTCAGATTTGGCCTCAAATTCTCTTCAACTATTGATTCAGATTCCAAGGGCTCTTCCAAGCTATTGACATTGGATTCTTCCTTCATAATGGGTGATGAATTTGAGGGAGTATTTTCAAGAATCTGATTGAGCGTGTTAGAACCAGGAGCTTGATTTACATTTGGGTGAGTGAATTTTTTGCAGTTGGAAGTGTGATCTACACATAGGGTTGAAGTTGGGTTTTGATAATTGAATTTGATGTGCTTGGTTTCAATGATTTTTCCAGATGGAGTAAGTATTTTGTAGGAGAGTAAGGATAGATTGAAACCCAGTAGTAGTCCTGAGGCCCCTTTCTTTCTGAGTTTAGAGTCAATGTCTGTTTCATTGATCCTGTAGGTTAGGCTGAATTCAATTGGTTTGATATAATCCTTTGGAAGTTGATTCTGGTGCATCTTCTTCCAGGGAGAGTCCTTGCCTTTCTGTTTGGGGATCTGATTCAACATCAGACAGCAGCTCTTAAGAAATTTGTGCCATCAATATTTGGGAATTTTCCACTCTGACAGGGTTGCTCAAACTGCTTCCATCATTGTCTGATTTGCTCTCTCCGCTCAGCTTTTGTGCTGTGAGTGATATGGTTTGCTGGAAACTTGATTGACATGGTGGTTTTGATAGTAGTTTTCTAGTTTTATATTAAAAAATTCACCACCAACATCCAAGAAGAATTCTTTTGGGTATTGACCAGTTTTCCTGTGTTGGTTTTCTATCACAAAAATCAGAACATCCGCAGTATCACTCTTGGATTTGAGAGGAAACCCCGCCAAATATCCTGAGTGAGATTCGACAAGAGTGAGAACGTAACGGAAACCTCCCTTTGATGTTGGGTTGATGGGTCCAATGAGATCTAGATGAATCTTCTTGAAGCAGCTACCAGCGGTTTCCTGTTGATTATTAAAAGGGGCTTGAGTTATCTTGGCCTTGTCACAGTTTAGACATTCAAAAGAGGCTTCCTGTGCTTTGGGGAGTTTGGTGTTGAGGAACTTCTCCATTCAAGATAAGCTAGAGTGACCAAGGGATTGATGAATGATAGATAGTTCATCATCAGAGTAGAAAGAGCTTTTTGGGTTTGTGGTAGCCATATCAATCACAACCAGATTGTTGATAATAGAACCGGAAAGTAGTAAAGTACCATCCGAGGTAAGTCCAAAGGTTTTGGGATTCCTGTTCCTGTCAACCCAGAGATTGGCCCCTTGAACCATGAGCACACCCAATGAAATCAGATTCACCATAGATGCTGATACCCAGGCAGCATTAGAGAGGAGCAGATTAGGATCTTTTGTGGCCAAAGCAGCTATACCACTTCCTTTGATTTGTAATGGTAGTGTCTTTTTTTCCAGTTTGAATTCTTTTGGTTCCATCACTTTTCTCAAAGGTAGTGAAAAATTCCCAATAAACAATCATGTGGATTGAACAACCTGAGTCTAGAATGAAACAGCATTGATTGATTGGTTTGATGATACAGTAGAGCTGAGTCTGCAAAAGAAAATACAGAAGTGAGATTCATCCTTTGCCTTAGGTTTGCCTTTCCAAGATCCACAATTGAGAGTGTTGGCAGGCTTGAGTTCTGGCAATTCAAACCAACATACACTGGCTGGATGGGAAGTCACCGCCGGATTGTGCTTGCCATTTTCACATTGAGTTCCTCTGTATAGTGAAACATTCATGGGCTTGTCTTTCTCTCCTTCAGCAATAGATTTTTTTTTGTGTTGGATCAAATGATTGAGTACAACATCAATTTTCATATCAGTGGTTGAGTGCATGATTTGCGACTTCATGTGTTGCATTGAGGCAGGAAACTTGAAGAGGACTAGATAGGAAATTATTTCTGAAGGGAGCTTGATGCAAACCTCGGTCATCTTCTTGAGATATATCTTAATGGTAGTTACAAACAATTCAATATTAGTTTCCATTGAGAGGTGCAGGAACCTGTTGGAGACCTGAGCTCTGTTTGCAGAGGGGTGATGCAAAATGTTTTTGTGTGGAGATCCAGATCAATTTTGCATTTTTTTTATTGGTGTCATCAATGATATTTTTGTAGGAGTTTGTGTTGTTGGTATTCAAAAACATGCCCAAATCATTTTCTTACCTTCTTTATTCCATTTCATTACTTTCCTTATCTTCCTGCATCCATTCATTCTTTTCTATGTGTCTCCTCTTTCTTATGCGTCTCTAGTCTGTCCTTTTCCATGCTTCTCACGCTGCTGTCACTACGCCTGTGAACCCCCTGTCATCTCATTCATTTGCGCGCTTGTCCTTCAAAACAAACCGCTGCCAATACTTCAATCCCAAAGTCCCGCTTGTCCACTCCTCCGCCTTCTCACCAAGATCCTGAAAGACCGCCTTACCAACTAATCAACAACAAGCTCTCATCAACCATCAACTTCAACTACCAGCTACAGCTACCACTCAAGATCACTCAGCAGCTACCACTACGACGCAAGCTCACTCCACCACCTTACCAAGAACAAGCTACCGCTACAACTCAAGCTCACTCAACCACCTTACCAAGAACACCATGCCAGATTCATTTTCCTTCTTTCCACTCTTCATCTCTTCTCAGTACTATTGTTGTCTAGTCAACTCACTATCTGGTCCTTTTTAAAGTGTTTCTTCAGTCTTGTTTCTTCTCTTTGACTGCTCCCAGCTGAAACCAAATCCCTTTTTAAGCCCATTAAAATTTCAGATTTACAGTCCCATGCTTGCTCACTGGACCAGATAGGCTCTATGTCCAATTCAGAAGAAAAACCCAACTCATCCAAAATCAACATCCCCCTCCCAAATGACTCAAAATTCCCATCCTGGAGTCTCAGGATCAAGAATTACCTTTGCAGGAAAGGACTTCTTGAACTTACCGTTGAGCCTGCTCCATCACCATTGACCCGTGTAAGACTCCAAATGGTGCTAGGCCGTGGCAGTTCTGTGGAGGGGAAAGGTGCTGTTTAGGCTGCCCTCCTGAGTGTTACAAAAATATTTAAATGTAACCAAGATCAAATTCAACAACCTGGTAAACAAGGGACCAAAAGTAAGAGGATAAAGATGATAGTAGTTGGTAGCTGGGGAAACAACACTATCTGAGACAGGATGGTGCCAGGAAAAACTTGAATAGAAGGAGTCAAGGATTGTTCTGAGTTCAAAAGGACAAGGCAATTGTAAGTAACAACACCCACAAGCTAATAGATCTGGTTGTCAGAAGAAGCTTAGGAAAGATCAACTCAATCCCAAACAACCTCCAGGTTCTCAATGAACCTGCCAAACTCTCTGCAATCAAGCGCTTGAAGGGTACCAGATAACTGTGGGTGGCTGAACAAGACAAAGCTAATTGTTTGAAGAAGATCTAGAAGCAAAACAATAACTGATTCAAACAAGGATAACCCAACACTTCTCAAGGGAATCAAGAGTAACGTGGCGGAATTCAACTTCAAAAGAAATGAAGGGAGGTTTAACACTCCAGGTTTTAAGCTTAATAAAACCTCTTCAGTCAAACGTGACTGGTTCCAGAAAGATAATCAAAGGATGATCAGGACCAGTATGGTTGGATAAAGGGATCAGGAGTGGTGTAACACACTCAAGAATTTCATCATTCAAATTCTTCTTCAACAAGCAAAGGTATTGGTTGGTGATAAGGATCAAGGATCAGGGTTTTGAGTATGGAGGCTCAAGGATCAAGGGGAAATAATAGATATACCCAAATTTTAGTCTCAGATAAAGGGGAATGAGACCCCACAGATAATGTATTTAAAGAGGATACTGATGATGCTACTCCCCTGGCAGGATAGGATCTGATGATGATGATGTTCTGTCCTACCCTTCCCAAAAGGCAGGGGAGAGCCCCTCCTTATATGGGCAGGAGGCCCTGTTAGACTATGTACAACTGACTCTACAAATCAAGCGGAATTTTATTTTTTTTTGATTTTCAGGTGATCAGAAAAATTTGATCACGCAGGCTGGTGGAAATCCGGCCTCCCTGACCGGGGTGGGATCCTTCTCATCCTTTCACCATCTCTTGCGTCTGTCCTTGGACGGGCGTGCGCGACAATCACCGGAATCTCCCACCCCTCACCCAAAGGCGGAAGGGGTGGGAAAAGAAAACAAACCAGACCACCCGCGGGTGTCTGCGGGCGGTACAACACTTTCCACCCCCACCCAAAGATGGAAGGGGGGTGGGAGTCATTGATGGATTGGTGTTGGCCAATTTGCGGACCAAGGGGGTTATTGAGTGGTGGTGTTGGACAAGAGTTGGAGGATGCTGACAAAGGCACCAATAGCACCTTGACCGGATAGGATGGCTTGTAGATAGAGAGATCCAAACCAAGATGAGAGGCCAAAGACTGCATTTTGTAATTGAGCGGCTACAATGGCTCCGGCAAGGGCAATCAACATCAAAAATGCAAAGAAGATATTTGATTCAAGAGTTGCATAACAAGTTGAGTAGAGTAAGATGATACAGTATGAGGTGATGAGGGATAGGGAGAAAAAGGTTGGGATTGTATGGTTAAGCTTGGGTTGAGTGAAGGTGAGGAGGTAGAGAACAATGAGGTTGGTGAGACTATAGACAACGGTTATCCAATTCAAGTAACTGAATTCAAACCAATTTCCAAGCAATCAATATCCAAAGTAAGTGGAGGAGACCAGGAGTGAGTTTCAAGGTAGGAGGAAGGAAGAGCCTAGGATGAGGAAGATCAGATAGGCTAAGAATTTTTGGGATGAATGGGATTGATGGTCATGATGGAGGGTAGGTGGAAGTGAGTGGAAGGAGGGATGATGATGAGGAGGATCCAGGTGGTTGGAGGATGATTGAGACGAGGCAGGAGGGTTGAAGCGGATTGAGGATGAAGTCTGGAGATGAGATCTCGGGCCAAGCGGGTCTTGGACTGCGCGTTTGGCCAAAAGGAAGGGGGAACGGAGAGAGAAGGGATTGAACGCAATTCCTAGGTGGTGAGACCAAATGAGGCCTGTCCTAGACAACTGGGACAGGGGAACGCTTGGCAGGATGAGGGAATTGGAGGAGTGATACTACTAAAAAAAATTCCATTTTTTTTTTTATGACACCTAAATAAAAGAATCGTAAAAAAAATTTTGAATTTTCCGCATCTGGTCCAGGGTGTCCAGATTTGGTCACCACACCGGACCTCAGAAGAAGAAGATATATGAAGCCGCGGAAATTATCATCCAACATCTTGGTGAATCAGCTTTTGAATCCATTGTAAACAACAACAACAATGGAGATCCCTACGCCATTTGGCAGGCAATTCTAAAACAATATGCCTTTCAATCTTCAAACAATTGTGGCCGTATCTGGCTCAATTTCATCTGCTATCTCTTCAAGGGTGATCTGACGACCTACATCAAGGACTTCCAAAAACTCATGAATGAACTCACAGTTGTGAGACTCAAAGTTCCCCCTGATATCCTCAGCTATACCATTCTTGCCAAAATTCCCAGCTCATTCTACCACATTTTCGACTCTCTAATCCTCGACAATTCTCCTCTCCAGAACCCAACCAGCATCCTGAAAAAGCTTTTTGAGATACTTCACCTTGAATCCTCTCAGTTGCCTGACGTCAACTCAACCTTGGACATCTCTCCATCAGTCTCACTACATAAATCTACCATGAAGAAAAGGCCCAAACCCAAGCATCCATGCTCTAAAGGACACCATAACCCTCTTGCCAAGCACCCGGAAAGCAAATGCTGGTTTGTTCATCCTCATCTCAGACCTGAATGGAATAAAAATTCCTCATCCAATCTCCACTCCATCAACAAAAGTCCAACCATCAAAGATGAAAGCAACTCCAAATGCACCAAGCTTCATTTTAACACTCAAATTTACCTCTCATCCAATGGAAAAGATTCCTATCTTCCGGTTCTGGATTCTGGCGCAAGCCATCACATAGTCAATGATCCTCTGTTTCTGTTTGATTGCACGCCCATCCATCTTGAAGTGGGAACAGGCTCCCCAAACAACTCTCTCATTGCTACACAATCCGGATCAGCTAAGCTTATCAATCACCTCAGCTCAGCCATTATCCTTCAAAAAGTCCTTCTTATCCCTTCCATTAATTTGTGTCTCATTTCTCTCACTCAACTTAACTCCTCAAAGGCAACCTTCTCCAAAGTTGGATACTTGGGGTTCAAGGTGAAACTGGATAAGGTCAGCTTTGTAGGTACCACAAACAACAAGTTAACTGAACTATGTGGAACAAAATTTCTACAATGCAGCCAATCCACGTTGCTCCTCAAGACTCCGGACAATATCTGGCATTTACGCCTTGATCATGCTAGCGCCCAATAACTCAAGACTCTCAATCTGTGCTCCTACAACTCTGATTCCCAATCCACTGTCTGTCAAATCTGCAAAACTTGCAAGCAAGTTTTGACACCTTTCAACCACAAATTCAAAACAGCTACTCACCTTCTTGAAGCGGTCCATCTGGAAGTAGTTGGACCCTTCTCTATCACCTCAAACTCAGGATTCTCTTACTTCCTCTCCCTGACGGATCTGTTCTCCGGATTCTGGTCTGTTTCTCTCCTCAAAAAGAAAAGCGAGGCAACCTATGCTATCAAGGAATTTGTGGCAAAGGCCAAGCGTCAAACTGGTAACACCTTGAAGCTTCTCATCTCTGAAAACGGGGGCAAGTTCATCTCCTCCAACCTCCACTCGTTCTGCCTCAAAAAAGGTATCAATAAACATTTCTCCCCCCCACACTCCTCAGCAAAACGGCCTAGCCAAGAGATCAAACCGCCTTATCTTAGAGAAGGCTTGATGCTTGCTGAATCAAAGCAATCTACCAATCAAAGTCTGGGATGAGGCTGTAAACACCACTACCCACATTCTCAACGCTCTCCCTTCAAGGTCCCGCAGCAACACTGTCCCTTACAAGTTCTGGCACGGACAACCATTCAATCTTAACTGCTTACAGACCTTTGGATGTTCCTCCTACGCTTTCATTCCCAAAGCAAATCAAACCTTCAAACTTCTCCCCACCAGAAAAAGAGCCATTCTGGTTGGGTACATCAACAACTTCTTGTCATTCAGGCTGCTTGATCTGGACTCCTCCAAAATTTTCATCTCCGCCAATGCGTCTTTTGACGAGCTCTCCTTCCCCTCTCCATCCGGGTCCAACTCATCTCCCTCTCCTGCCGGCTCCAACCTCATGCAAACTCCATCTTCTTCTCTCCCTCCTCCCACCAACAACTCCTTGAAACCCCCTTCTGTTCCTCTCCCTTCTTCCCCAGACTCTTCTGCCGCTCCACCTGCCTTTTCTCCCCTTGTCCCTGATTTCCCTCTTAAATCCTCTTCTGTCATCAATCCTCCTTCCCCCAATCATCAACTGTCCCACAAAAGGCTAACACACAACAAAATAATTCCCTATCCCCAACGTCCTAACTCAAAAAAAGGTCTCCCTGCCATTTATCTTCTTGTCAACAATAGCTACTCCGACCCCACCTCAGTCCAGGAGGCGCTCAACTCCCAATACAAAGAAGAATGGCTTGAAGCAATGAAACACAAGGAGCTCAACCTGCTTGACTACCAAGTCTGGGAAGAGGCCACCCTTCCCGACAACAAGCTAGGGCTCAAATGCATCTGGGTCTTTCGGAAAAAGCGAGACAAGCAAAATCAAATAGTCAAATTCAAAGCTTGACTTTCTGTTCAAGGCTTCAGCCAGCAGTACAGCATTGACTTCACCTCCACCTTTTCACCCACTGCGGACAAGATGTCCCTGCGCATGCTAATTGCTCTTGCTGCCCGCTTAAAGCTGAAGTTCCACCAAGTTGTAATATCACGTATCCTTCTTTATTGCAGCTAGTCAATCAATCGGAATGGAAACAAACCGTAGTAACAGTAAAAACTAATATCGTGGATAAGTAAGAAGAGAAGTTAGGAAAACGTATGACAGATGAGGTAGAGACTGAGTAGGGATGAGATATTCACCAGGGAAAGATCTCAGTCTGGCGGGTCAGCGTTGGAATTTGAATTCAGAGCGAGTACAACAAGGATTACAGATATATGGGCCTGAGGCAGTAGGAGAAGAATAGAACTGAGTTGGGATTCGTGGATAGCATGAGAGCAGCAGAGACAGTGGCCATGGGAGAGAAAATGAAGAAGAAGTTAAGATAGAAGGAACAGTCACCTCTACCCAATCTTACTCTGGCTCCTCCTGAAGTCTGCGCTGGGGTTTGGTTGACTGGAATTGGGATCCGATGGTTGGCACTGTCCGCCGTTGGTGGTGGTTCAGGTGAACTTTGAGGTGGCTCCGGGTTAGTCTCCTTCTCGTGAGCTGGCCTGGTGGGGGCTGAGAGGTTGCAACGGGTGGGATTGACGTGAGTGATGTAGTCGCGATTCAGGCCACCTGCGCGCCTGCGCGCTACTGCGGTCGTGACTGTTGACCTGGGTAAAATTGTCCACAACACTCCTCCTAATTTTTCCCGAGGTCATATGGAGTTGTGCACAAGCGGCTTCTACCTTGATTGGGCCCAATGGCTTTGTGAGTATGTCAGCTATCATGTCTTGGGTAGGCACTTGCTTGACTGAGATCAGGGACTTAGAGACTAAGTCACGGAGGTACTGATACCCAACCTCTATGTGCTTGGATTTGGGGTTGAGTTGAGCCTCCTTGCTGATAAAATTTGCACCTGAGTTTTCATTCATGATTGTAGGGGTGGGTACCTCATACCCCAGGTCGGACATTAAGTGAGTCATCCAGCGTAGTTGCTTGGGACAGTGATTCATAGCAATGAATTTGGCTTCCGTTTTCAACTGAGCAACTACTGACTGTTTTTTTGATTGCCAGAGCACTGGGTTTGCGAATAGGGTGACTACAATACCGGAGGTGGATTTCCTCATGATTTTTGCGTTCGCGTAATCAGCGTTGGCCCACCCACATAGATGCTCATTTGGATCTTTTGACTTTTGATATTGGATGCCGACCAAGGTTGTCCCCCTCAGGTATTGGAGTAGGTGCTTGACAACCAACCAGTGGTGCTGAGTGGGCTTGGATGTGTGTTGCAACAGCACGTTTACCGTGTGAGTGATGTCCGGTCGGGTGTGAAGCGCCAGATGGTTCAGCATGCCAACTGCTTTTTCCATCACCTTGACATTGAACGCCTCACCGGGTTTGTCAGCTAGCTTGAGTAAATTGACTGGGGCTGGGATTTTGACTGGTTTGGCCTGATCAATTGAGAACTCTTCAAAAATCCTTTTGAAGTAGTCCCTTTGGTGCAGGATCATGCCATCGTCCCCCTTCCAGTCAAACGTGTACCCCAGGTGTTGAACAGGCCGGTATTGGTGTTTGATGCCGTAGTGATCTTTCAGCTGGGTCAGGAAGGGGTCTATTTTGGCTTTTGATTTCCCTACTATAAGCCCATTGTCAATGTGGAGATGAATCATCAGTGAGCAAGAGTCATTGAGAAAGATCGATTCATCAGCTTTGGATGGGAAGAGTCCAAGCCTTCCAAGAGTGTCATTAAGATGACGCTTCCAGCAGTGGGGTGCTTGCTTTGTCCCGTAGAGCGACTTATTTAGCCTCCACACCCAATCCTCCTTACCAGGAACTTAAAAACCCAAGACCTGCAAGACATGCACAACGGAGTCGATGTTCCCATGCAGGAATGCGGTTTCTACATCGAACTGCGCCACAAGTAGGTTGTTTTGGATGGCCAGTGAAAGGAGAGCCTTCATTGATTTGTTTTGTCCCAAGCTCGAGTAGGTGTCGAAGTAATGCCATTGCGATTGCTGATGGTTTCCAAAGCACACCAAGCGCGACTTCCTCCTGGTAGTTTGACCACTCTCGTCCTTCTTCTTTACCAGTCTCCACATGCCTCCCAGCACAATGTTGTCGTGTGGAGGAGGAACCAGCGTACCAGTGTTCTTCTCAAGGAAGGACTGGTTTTCGACGGACATCAATTTGATCCGTTTCGGTTTCTCAACAGGATCTGAGAACGCCTCCTTCACCGTAATCACCTTTCTGAGATGAATCTCGTCGTTGTCGTCAGATTGCAGCGGTTGCGGGGTAGGTGCGTTAGCTTGTCTGGAGGTGGTAATGATTGCGGATGGATTGATGTTGGATGATATGTTGTTGGGAGCAACATTGTAGTACGGTATGTAGGCATAGCCCTTCTTTTGAGTTGGTTCCAGTGAGGTCTTGTTGGCGGTAGGCGGCTGTACTGGGTGCTGAGGAGGTGGGCTGGCGGATGCGGTAGTCGGTCCATCAAACGTTTGGATGTGCAATTAGGTACAAGCCGGAGCAGGGAATGGGAGACGTGGTAGGGAGACAGTGACAGTTTTGGATCGAGGGTTGGAGGCGTGCAACTTTGATACAGAGATTGGTAGAGATGAGGGAGACTTCTTCAAGGCATCAGGTGTTTGATAATTGAAGGAGTAGGATGGTATGGAAAAATCATGACTGACAGTGACAGATTTCCAAAGGTTGTCTAGGAATCTGCATGCGTCGGAGTGGGGCTTGTATCCCAGGAACATGAGCGGGCGCGAGGACGCCAGGACCTTGGATGGGAGCTTGTGATGCACGTGGACCTTCAGGCCAAAGGGGAAAAGTGAGTAGAGATCTCTGACTGGTTCTATACAAAAATCCTTGGTGGATAGGTACTAACTGGGGATTTCCACTGTAAGGACTTGCTGGGGAGAATGTTGATTAGCATCGAGGAGTATTTCGCCGCCTCGTCCCAGTAGTCAATGGGCACATTTGATTGAGCCAATAGGCACCGGATCTTTGTCAGGAGTGAGCGGTTGAATCGCTTGGCCAGGCCGTTTGTTTGCAGGGAGTCGGCCGGACCCTGCTCAATGGTGGTGCCGCAAGCTGACAGTTCCAATACAAATCTCTTAGACAAGAACTCCCCCCCGCAATCTGAGTGGAATACGGCGGGGGTTATTTGTAGGCGGTTGTGTATCTTGTTGAAGTAGGAGACAATCTTTTCTTCAGCCTTGCCTTTGAGTCGGAGTAGGTGTATTCTGTTGAATCAACTGTAGTTCTCAACGAGCACAAGAACATATTGGTATCCAAGTTTTGAAGGGGGGTTGATCTGAAGGACGTCCAAGTGTATGGTATGGAAGGGGTGGGAGGATTTAGAGAGAGGGTTTGAGTGAGGGGATCTGGTCAGCTTGCACAACTTGCAGATTTCGCAGTTTCTTGACGAGTGTAGAGGGTTGTGTGCAAAGTTGTGTTGGTGGAGAAATTCCTTGAGGTACTTTTCCAACGGGTGTCCAAGGGTAATGTGCCAGCCAGGCACTTTTGAGTTTTCCCCGATGGCCATAATGGACAGTTTGGGCCGGACCTTAGCAGAGTAGAGGTTGCCCAGGCGGTTGAAGGTGAACACTATTGCCTCTGCCATTTTGATAAGCACCACTTGGTGTTTGTGGACTATCTTCAGTCCATGGTTTTCTAGCTGTGATGCCGATATTAAGTTGCGAGGTCCCGTTGGGGCGTAGTAGACCGGGTAGATGAATACGGGTCCAAGTTTGAGTCTTCCTACGTGGGTGATCTGGACGTGACCCCCATAAGTGTTGATCTGTTTGAGGTGAGGCTTGACTTTGCTGAGTAAGTCCAGATTGCTGACGGTCCGTCGGGTAGCACCGGAGTCATATACTAGCTCGCAGGCGTTGTGGGAGGTTGATGAGGTGGAGTATAGGGCGGACTTGTCAATGAAGAAGTTGGATTCTTCCGATTCAGCTTGAGCGTCTGCGTAGTCGGCTTGAGTGGGATTGGGCTCCTCCTCAACGGTATTCAGCCCGTCCTTGGCTTTGATTGCTCTCAGCTCCTTGGCTAGGTTTTTGATGGATCATTCTATTTGGGACAGATCAGGGGTACGTTTGGGTCTGTTGGCCAACTGACATTTGGTCGGCACCGCTGGCCTAGGAGTTTTGGCATTAGTTGACCTGCTAGTTCCCAATCCGCGTGGGTTGGATTGACGACCGGGGGGATTGGTGCTGGTCCTGCAATTTCTTTGTGAGGTGGAGTACGCTGTCTCCAAGATCTTGCTTTGGCGGCAGGTGTCTTCAGCCAGGATGTGATTGTAAACTCAATCAAACCTGAACGGTTTGATGTCGTGACATGCCTGGATCAACGGATTGAGAGACTGGTCTAGTTGGAAGCTTTTGAGGAAGAGGATTGCCGCAAGTGGGGAGGATATGCTGATGTACTTGTCTTCATTTTCTGGGGATTGAGCGTCAAGGGTGTCCTTCAGTGACAGATATTTTTCCCAAAATTTGACCGCATGATCACGGATTGAGCTTGAGGGTTGGTACGTTAGGTGCACCAACTGAGAAACATGGTCGCCAATGGTTATTAGGGAATTTTTGCCGCACACCTTTCCTAGCTCTTCCAGGGCCTTGGAGAAGTCCTTGCGGTTGGGGGTGATGTACCCTCAAAGCTCGCAATCAACCAATCCGTATGGTAGACTTATAGCTAGGGCTGTCTTCTGTTGGAACCTCTTAGTGCCGCAGTTGTTTTTGATCCACTCTTTGTCTAGGAGTTCCTCGTGACCCTTGCTGATGAGAAGGTTCTTGAATTGGGCCTTCCACTTGTACCAGTTGTGTCGTGTGAGTAATGGGAGCTTTGCCTTTGTGGAAAAATCCTCGCCCTTGGAGCCACTGGAGTTGGGGATGATTATCTGGGTGCCTTTGCGTCTGTTGGCCATTTCGGATCTGGGGGTTTTTCTGTTCTACCATGATTGACTGCCAAGAATGGACTCTTGCTACCATGTAATATTGCAAATCCTTCTTTATTTCAGCAAGTCAATCAATCGGAATGGAAAAAAACGGTAGTAACAGTAAAAACTAATATCGTGGATAAGTAAGAAGAGAAGTTAGGAAAACGTATGACAGATGAGGTAGAGACTGAGTAGGGATGAGATATTCACCAGGGAAAGATCTCAGTCTGGCGGGTCAGCGTTGGAATTTGACTTCAGAGCAAGTACAACAAGGATTACAGATATATGGGCCTGAGGTAGTAGGAGGAGAATAGAACTGAGTTGGGATTCGTGGATAGCATGAGAGCAGCAGAGACAGTGGCCATGGGAGAGAAAATGAAGAAGAAGTTAAGATAGAAGGAACAGTCACCTCTACCCAATCTTACTCTGGCTCCTCCTGAAGTCTGCGCTGGGGTTTGGTTGACTGGAATCAGGATCCAATGGTTGGCACTGTCCGCCGTCGGTGGTGGTTCAGGTGACCTTCAAGGTGGCTCCGGGTTAGTCTCCTTCTCCTGAGCTGGCCTGGTGGGGGATGAGAGGTTGCGACGGGCGGGATTGACATGAGTGATGTAGTTGCAATTCGGGCCACCTGCGCGCCTGCGCGCTACTGCGGTTGTGACTGTCAACCTGGGTCCAATTGTCCACAACACAAGTCGACCTAAAGGCTGCCTTTCTGAACGCCCATCTGCGCAAAGAAGTCTACCTCATCCCCTCTCCCAACATCTCTGTCACCAATGGCAAGCACCTCAAGCTGAAAAAGGCTCTATATGGTCTCAAGCTAGCACAGGTGGCCTGGTATGAAACACTCAGCTCCTGGTTGACTAACTGCGGCTTCCACAAGAGCAAGGAGGACCAGTGTGTTTTCTGGAAGGATTCCACTTACCTTTATGTCCATGTTGACAACATTGCAATATTCAGCAACCAACTGGATGCATTTGTCAGTCAGCTCAGCTCTGAATTCAAAATAAAGGACCTTGGGCCGGCCTCCCTGCTACTTGGAATGAACATCAGCCACCTTCCAAACGGCTACAAGCTTTCTCACGTCTCTTACATTAAACAAGTGTGCGCGCAATATTTGATTCTGCCTCACAAAACTTTTTTGACTCCTTTCAAACCTCATGGAAAGCTATAAGCCTTGAGCAAGGAAGACCATGAGGAGTTTCTTCAATTGGGCGCCAATCACAGGAAAATTGTTGGGGAGCTAAATCACATAAGCATATGCACAAGGCCCAACATAACATTTGCTGTAAACTATATTGCCCAATTCCTTGTCAAGCAAAAATCTGCATCACTTCCAAGCGGCTCTGTACCTCCTTAAATACCTACCAAACACCCCAAACCATGGAATCAACTTTGTCTCCTCCTCTTCTGTCTCTCAACTTGAAGCTTATTTCAACGCTGACTGGGAAACCTTTCTTACCACTAGAAGATCAGTCTCTGAGTTGGTCGCACAATGTAAGACTCCAAATGGCGCAGGGCGTTGGAAGTTCTGTGGAGGGGATAGGTGCTTTTTTAGGCTGCCCTCCTGAGTGTTACAAAAATTTTTTAATGTAACCAGGATCAAGGTCCAGTAACCTTTGTTAATGAGGAATCAAATGGGATAGGGATAAGTCAATAGTAACAATAGCTGAGGCAGAAGCAGCACTAACTGAACCAAGATGATGAGGAGAAAGACTTTGAACAAAATAAGTTAAAGTTTACTCAGAGCCCAATAGAAAAAAGAAGTTTTAAGTAACGGCGCCCACACGCTAATAACTCTGGTTGTCAGCAGGTGCTTCGGAGGGATCAACTCAAACCCAATCAACCTACATGTTCTCAATGAAACTGCCCAACTCTCCTCAATCAAGCGCTTGAAGGGTACCAGATAGAAGTGGGTGGCTGCAAAAGACAATGCAATATGTTTATGGATCACTGAAACAAACTGTAACCATTTTGGACTAAGAGTAACCCAACACTTCTCAAGGATTCAAGAATAGTGTGGCAGAATGCAACTTGAATAATTAAAGGGAGGTTTAACACTCCAGGTTTAAACTTAATAAAACCTCTTAGTCAAACGTGACTGGTCCAGAAAGACAATCAAATGAATGATTGAGACCAAATAATGGTCAGAAAAAGGGATCAAGAGTGGTATAACACACTCAAGAATTCAATTTAATGAATTCTTCTTCAACCAGCAAGGCTATGGTTGGTGATAAGGAACAGGGCCACAGAAGGGCAGATCAGAGTTTTGGACTTTAAAAAAGTCAAGGGTAAGGGATAAGGATCAAGGGATAATCAAAAGATATATCCAGATAAGTGATAAATTTCACAAAGGAAGGAGCTCTTGGATCAGAAGCTCATAATTCTTATTAGTGGGAAGAATTGATGATGCAAAAAAGCGGGGGAGAGCCCCTCCTTTTATAGTCTAGAGAGCCCTGTAACTATTTACAATTGGATAACACAAATGAAAGCAATTTTTTTTTCAAAATGATGAGGCTCAAGCTTGGGGAGGCCCATTTTCCTTCTGCAAATCTTCCAGAATGGGGTGAGAGATTCTCACCCCAGCCTGTTGCTTGTGAACGTCCGTGCGGACGTTTGCACACCTAGTAACAATGCAACACCCCCTCCCATCCCAATCTGGAGGGGGGTGAGAAAGAAAGAAATTGTACAATAAAAGAAAATAACAAAGCGGTGATGGTGGTGATGATGAGGATGCCATGATGGATGAATTGATGATGAGAGGGAAGGCAATGGTTTGCGCATGGCCAAGCAATGGGGAGGGTCATGAAGAACAATGCAATGAGGATGAGGAGGAGCAACGCAATGAGGATGAGGATGAGCAAAGCAATGAGGATGAGGAGGAGCAACGCGATGAGGATGAGGATGAGCGACGCGATGAGGATTAGGATGAGAAACGCGATGAGGATGAGGATGAGCAACGCAATGAGGATGAGGATGAGCAACGGGATGAGGATGAGGATGAGCTACGCGATGAGGATGAGGATGAGCGACGCGATGAGGATGAGGATGAGTAACGCAATGAGGATGAGGAGGAGCAAAGCACTGAGGACAGGAAGGGTTGGAGTGAAGGATCCAAATTTTTTCTAAGTTCAATTTTTTTTTTTTTTTAAAATTTTTGAATTCTTTCCCCAAGGTGTCCCAAATGGTTCACCACAACAATGGCTTGGAAGTGTTGTGAATTGGAAGTGCAAGAAGCAACCAACCCTGTCCCTGTCCACTACCAAAGCTGAATACAAGGCGCTGGGCAACGCCATCAAAGAGCTAAGCTGGGTGAAGTCGCTTATGAGGGAGTTTTGGCCGTGGAAGCGGCCAAACCAGTCATCATCCACGAGGACAACAAAGGCTGTATCAAGGTGGCTCTCAATCAAGCTAACCACGCTAATTTCTACACGAAACACATGGAGTTGCAATTCAACTATGTACGGAGCAAAATTCTCATGAACGCCATCAAGCTTCAAAAAGTGTCCTCCAAGAAGAATCTGACCGCCTTCCTCACCAAACCTGTAAAGAAAATATCAATTTTCTGTGCCTTCAATTCCCTCAAAATATTAGAATGATTTGAGCAAGGGAGGCTGTTGGTATTCAAAAACATGCCCAAATCATTTCCTTACCTTCTTTATTCCATTTCATTACTTTCCTTATCTTCCTGTGTCCATTCATTCTTTTCTATGTGTCTCCTCTTTCTTATGCTTCTCCAGTCCGTCCTTTTCCATGCTTCTCACGCTTCTGTCACTACGCCTGTGAACCCCCTGTCATCTCATTCATTTGCGCGCTTGTCCTTCAAAACAAACCGCTGCCAATACTTCAATCCCAAAGTCCCACTTGTCCACTCCTCCGCCTTCTCACCAAGATCCTGAAAGACCGCCTTACCAACTAATCAACAACAAGCTCTCATCAACCATCAACTTCAACTAACAGCTACAGATACCACTCAAGATCACTCAGCAGCTACCACTACAACACAAGCTCACTCCACCACCTTACCAAGAACAAGCTACCACTACAACTCAAGCTCACTCCACCACCTTACCAAGAACACCACGCCAGATCCATTTTCCTTCTTTCCACTCTTCATCTCTTCTCAGTACTATTTCTCTCTAGTCAACTCACTATCAGGTCCTTTTTAAGGTGTTTCTTCAGTCTTGTTTCTTCTCTTTGACTGCTCCAATCTGAAATCAAACCCCTTTTTAAGCTTGTTAAACTTTCATGTGTTGATTTTGGCAAGAATATGAGCTAAAAATTCCTGTTTTGTGTCCTTTTCCAGACAGGTTGAATCATTTGCAGTTATGATGTTGAATATTCCACGTAGTTTGAAGAGTTTTTCAAACCTCTTCCTCCACATACTATAGTTATTGGCCGTTAGTAGAGGTGTGGATTTGATGAGAGATTTGATTGCCAAGGATTTGTAGTTGGTAGAGTCCCCCCCTGGTTCTGGAGTGGATGAGGTCCCCCGTTGATCCATTGTTTGATTTGTGCAGGCTTTTAACCATTGTGGTGTCAATTTATAGACACAGATTGGGAACTGCGTCGCGGCTGCGCGCTCAGCATTGTGGGCAAGTGGGCTCAGCACTAGGGTATGCAGAGTGCTCAGCAGCGGCAGCTGCTGGATCAGCAGCAGCCGCTGTTTGGCTCCGCACCTGGTGGACAGGTTGGGCTCAGCATCAAATGCGGCGTGGGCGGCGATCTGCCCTGGAGATTGGATTCAGAAGGTAGTGCGCTCGACTAGGTTCAGGGGCGCGCCGGTTCAGATACGTAGGGGCGGAGCAATCCGCGGGCTATGAAGGAACGGATGAGCGCGCGGATCATGCCGGATATTACCAAACACCCACAACGGGCGCGGACAAACGGATAAGGAAAGGCGCGGGGGGCTCCGAGTAGGGCGCGGCGCAAGGACTCCGTTGTGAGAAGGACAAACCGGATGGAAGGAACGGCGTACGGACGACGGGGGAGTTTGGTATGGAGGAGGTGGGGATAGGAGGTTAGGGTTTCTGTTTTGAGATTGTTTTCTGTTTTGTTGTCATACTGTTATTTGCGCGTGTACTTAGGTTAGGGTTGAGAGGGAGGACTTATCCTCACTCTCAACTCCAGGTGGGAGGAGATGATGCATAGATGCAGAAGAGGAAGAATCACATCACATCATCAGGCTGAATCACTCATCTCACCAGCAGATTAAAGGGACTCATACCGGATACACATCCAGGTGGAAAGTTCTTAGGATTGAAGGATTGGCAATTTCTCTCTCTCTCTACTTTTTCTTATTGCTTATCTCCTTATCTCTATTTCTTATTTAAGTGCAACTTCGGACATCCTCATCTCCTTTCAAACGCAGGGAACCGTTAACTTCCAAACCTTGGGACAATTATAGGGGGATAACCTTTATTCTTTCCACATCTGGGGGTCTGGCCAGGAAGTAACTTTCCGTTTCTTGTCTTTTGAAGGTAACCGGGCGCAATGTCCTATTCATACCTCCCTACAGTCGCTCCTTCTTCTTCTTCTCCTTCCCCTTCCGTCTCCGGGTTGGCTACTCCAACCCCACTCTTGTCTTCCATCCCTCCTCCTGCCCCTCCCTCCGCTCAACCCAGGACGGGCTACGCCATTCCCCCATTGGTCTCCAGTGACCATGAACCCACTCGTCCGGTTTGCATCAGCCCGCGCAACTACCCTCACATCCAATTCAACACCGCAGATGTGGAGCAATTCATCTTGAGATACAAAGGTATTGCAGATGCCAAAGGTGCTTTGGACAATGATAAGGCCCGGCTTGTTGTCCTGTTCATTATGGACGAAGAGAAGCTCCGGGATGTGGAGGAAATGGAAGGCTACGAGAATCAAGATTGGCCAAAACTGAAGGCAGAGATCCTAAAGCGGTGGGGTAGGCGCAAACCTTGATTCCGGGAAAGCGATTTCAACCGCGTGGCCTCGGAGGCGAGTGCGCGCGGAGGGGTCCGAACGCGGGTGGAGCTGGCGGAGTACACCTCAACATTTGATTGGATCTATCAGTACTTGTCAAAGAACGAGGTGGTGGCGGGACAGACGGGGGCCATGAAACACGCGTTTCTGGGCGGTTTAGGCACTCAACTCCAAGCAAGGGTGCAGCGGCATCTTTACAATCACAACTTGGTAAAGCGGTCATTGGACGGGAGCATCGCGCTCCTTCCGGATTTGGCTGTCATTTGCCGGGCTGTGGAGAGTGAGCTCAACTTAGAAGAGCTTATTGAGTACACCGCTAAGTCCTTCCCAGCGGGACCAAAGAAATCCGCCCCCCAGGTTCCGGCTCCGGCGCAATTTCCGGCTCCAGTTCCACCTACTTCCACGCGTGTTCTGGTTCCTCAACCTGCGCCAGCCCATCCGGTAAGCAAATTGACGGAGCTGATGAAGGACCTGAAGATCTGCATGAGTTGTATGGGCCAGCAGCAGCCGCAAGGGCCTCCACCTCACATGGTGGAAGGGTTTCGGCTGCCCGGTACCTTCATGCCAAGGGGGTGCTTGTACTGCAGGGGGAACGGTCATTGGCAATTGGCGTGCAAGGAGCTTACAAAGGATCTCAGCGCGGGATTGGTTTGAACGGCGGGTATGGGGTACATGTTTCCGATGGGCAAACAAATTCCAATGGAGCCAAGCCAGCCAACCGCAATGCAGCAGGTGCGCACACGGGGTCAGGAGGCGGGAACAACGGCGCAAGCATCACTGGGCATTGTTACCGGTCCCAGATTGCGGCAACCACCTTGGGTGGAGGCTGAGGTAAGGGTAGTGGCAATGGAAGAAAAGGTGGCGGTCTCCAATAAAATGGAGGTGGATGCGAAGGAGCAACCCCTGTCGGCCGTTCCAAAACTGGCCGCGCACGTGCCTGGAACCGAGGCGCCGGCAGCAAACCCTGTAGGGAAGAAGAAAGCGGCGGACATCGTGCAAAGGGTGATGGGCAACAAGACTGCGGTTCCGCTGACCTTGCCGGAACTGGCGGCCGTGTCTCCGGTGGTGGTAGATGAGATGGTTCAGGCGTTGCGGGATTGCCGTCAGGGCTGGGTAACTCAGACGGTGCAGCGGGTCCACGTGGCGTGGAAGAAGGAGGGGCGCGGGGAGTGCAAGTCAAAATTGGTTTTGACTCCCCTCTCTTACGTTCAAATGGTCATAGCAGGAAGGAAGGTGTGGGCTATGGTGGACAGCGGTTCAATGTTGCCCTGCTGTCATCGCGGATGGTGGATGATTTGGGGTTGGTTTGGCGGAAATGTGCGATGGGTATCCGCGCTCTTAATGGAGGGGAGTGTTGTGTGGATGGAGTAGTCAAGGAGGAGGAGGTCAAGGTTGCAAGGGTCCGCAGGCCCCTTTCTTTTCTTTTGGTTGATTTCGGGGATGTGATTTTGGGAAGGCCGTTCATGTTTGGGTTTCAAGCACAAATGGTTTTTGATCCAGAGGCGGGAACGGAGGCGTTGACGGTAGAGGATTTGTCCAGCAGAAGGTTCGAGACAACTATCTGCGATCACGGGCAAGGGAAGCGGAGGAGAGTGTTGGAGTATGAGGAGGAACCAGACACGGAGTTGGTCTGCAACGGGCAACCTTCAGAGGATTTTTTCTAGTCAACCAAGGAGACCGCGCGGAACAAGCTCCGGTTTCGCGCGGGCGGTCGACTAATGAGGAGCAGGGAGGGGGAGGAAGGAAAGTTCAGGGCGCGCACGTTGCAGAAGTAAGTCCCTTTTCTCAGTATGCATTGCCCAAGGGTACTACGCTTCGAAAACCCTATCATCGTGCCACACTCGTGAGCAAAGGCGGAAGCCGCAGTTCTGTTCTGTGCAGGACTTACAGCAAAGGATGCATGCGGATGATGCGGTGCAACGCGGGAAAGTACAAGCCGGTTTCACGGAAGGTCTGACCAAGGAATGAGCCAATGCCCCAGGAACTGAACGGACCACTTTTACCAATTGCTTGGTTGAGGGACCCTTGGGTCACGCCAATTAAGGCTTTGGGGTGGGTTACTAGTTTGGCGCGGATCACGGAGGAGCAGATTGCAGCCTTAAATTTTGGCCCGACGGGATGGTTGAGTACGGAGGAGCGTGAGTTTATGATTTCGGTTCTGGTTCTTTGGGAAAGAGTGCTCGCGTTTGGACCGGAAGAGTAGGGGCTCCTGAAAAACAATATTGGGGACCCCTATGTCATCCCCACTGTCTATCACAAGCTGTGGCAGATCAAGCCAATTCCGATACTGTGGGCGGTCCGGGAGCAGTTTCTGGAGTTGGTGCGGGAGCGGGTGAAGACTGGCCTTTACAAACAGTAAAAGTCTAGCTACTCCAGCCCAATCTTTGCGGTGGTTAAGCAGGACGGAAAGTTGTTGAGGATTGTTCATGATTTACAGCGGCTCAACTCTTTTACAATCCGGGACACAGGACGGCCCCCCCGCATTGACAAGTTCCTTGAGTCAATGGCGGGGCGCGCTTGTTACGGTTTAGTGGATGTGATGGGGGGGTACGACCAGCGCGAGTTGGATCCTTGCTTGCGGCCTCTAACGGCATTTGAGACTGGGTTGGGAAGAATACAGCTGACTGGGCTCCCGCAAGGCGCGACCAATTCCGTGGCGGTGTACCAGGCGCAAATGGCTTGGATCCTGAAGGATGATCTTCTGGAGGGAGTCCAAATCTTCATCCACAACACGGGCATCAAAGGTCTGAAATCCGATTACGGGGGAGCGGAGCTGGTTGAAGTTCCCACCGTCCAACATTTTGTGTGGGAATATGCGCAGACATTGGAACGCATCCTGTTTTGCATTGAGGAGGAAGGACTGACGGTGTCGGGGAAGAAGTTGGCCGTTTGTGTTCCGGCGCTCGGAGTCCTTGGCCATGTGTTGCTTCCGATGGCCGGCGCATTGCAGAGAAAAAGCGGAACAAGGTCCTTGAATGGCCAACCCCGCGGACGGTGTCGCATATCCTTCAGTTCTTGGGATTATGTAGCTATGTCCGTATGTTCATCAAGAGGTTTGCAGAGGTGGCAAGCCCGCTCCAATCACTAACGCGGAAAGGCGCGGAGTGGAAGTGGGGGGAAGAATGCAATTGCGCGTTCCAGAAGCTCAAGGAGATCGTGGGACGTGACATTGTGCTCCGCAATCTTGACTACAACGCGGGAGGAATTAGACTAGCGGTTGATTCCAGAAAATTTGGTGTGGGGGGGTTCTCACTCAAGAGGACGACAGCAAGGATAGGCCGGTACTTTATGATTTGGTCACCTTCACACCGACGGAAAGCCGGTACTCCCAGTGGAAGTTGGAGTTGTGCGGGGTCACCAAGATTGTGCGGCAGCTCCAGTATCTTTTGTGGGGGGTCCATTTTGAGCTTTTGGTGGAGGCGGAGGCGCTGGCACGGATGATCAATTCCCCGGCGTTGCCCAACGCTCCCATGACCAGGTGGGTGGCGTTTCTTCAACTTTTCTCCTTTGCTGTTGTTCATGTTCTGGGGAAAGCGTTCACCATGCCCGACGCGTTGTTGCAGTATCCAAGGGAAGACCCATTCAAGGACCCGTAACTGCTCAATGTGGAGACCCCGGTTGTCAAGGTAGGGGTTGCAGAGGAAGGCGTTCAGCTGCCGCTCTGGCAGACCGGGCAGTACACGATCCTTTGCGACTACTTGCGGGACCTTTGTTTTCCCAATGGAGCTACGGAGAAGGACATGCAATGGGCGAAGCAGCGGGTGGGGAATTTCTATGTGCAGGAGGGGAAGCTTTGGCGGCGGAAGACTCCGGTTCCTCTTGTGGTTACCACTTTAAGGGCGGATCAGGAAGCTATCCTCCGGAGTCTTCACGAAAATCTCGGTCATCAAGGGGAGGTCAAGACGTGGAGGCGGGTCAAAGAGCGGTTCTGGTGGCCGGGTGTAGTGCGTGCGGTACGGGAATGGCTGGCGTCCTGCAAAGCCTGTCAACGGCGGAGCGCAAGACTGCCCAAGGAAGTCAGAAACCCCACAGGGGAAGACGCCCTCTTTGGTCGAGTCTTGCTTGATGTCGTCCATATCAAGGCCGGTAAGTTTGCCTATCTGCTTGTCGCGTGGGACTACCTGTCCAGTTGGGCAGAAGCGCGTCCGTTGGTCAAGCTCTTGGCGGACAAAGTTGCTCTATTTCTGGAGGAAGACTGGTTCGCGCGGTATGGGTTGCTTTGTCTGGTCACAGTGGACAGAGGGGCTGAGTTTTGTGGCCGTTTGGTTGAGTTGGTGAAGAGTTGCGTAGCCAAGTTTGGCCAAGTAACGGAGTACTATCCCAAGGGGGCCGGCATGATCAAAAGCGGGCATCAGCCAATCAAGGAAGGCCTGGTCAAGATGTGCGGGGAAGACAGTAAGCGCTGGCAGGAGACCCTTCCAATGGTGCTGTTTGCAGATTGGATTTTGGTGAAGAGGTTGACAGGCTACTCGCCGTACCAGTTAATTTTTGGGCAGCGCCCCGTGCTTCCAGTGGACATTGAGTTGGAGACGTTCCTGGGGGTTGACTGGTGGAAGGTGAAGAATTCCGCCAAATTGCTTGAGGCTTGCGCCAAACAGCTCCTTTGATGGGACGGAATGCTTGCAGAGGCCACGGACCGGCTCAAGAAGACTCAGACGGCCTTGGTGAGCTATTGGGACAAGCGCTGCTTGCATTGTCTCTGGGATCCCTTGCGGAAGGGGGATTTGGTGCTCCTGTACAACTGAAGTCTGGAGTCTCAGTGGAAGAAGTTGTTTGCTAACCGGTGGAACAGCCCGCTCCGCGTGTCGTCCAAGTTTGAGGGCAGCAGCTATCAGTTGGAGGAATTAGACGGTACTCCGCTGAAACGGAAGGCGGTGGCTTCGCATGTCAAGCGCTTCTTCGCGCAAGGATCTACCTTGTTTGACGAAACGGCGGAAGGGGGTGAAGGATCTGACGAGGGGAGTGTGGAGAGCGGCAATGGTGTAGGAACGCGATCCGGGGACTCATCCTTGGGTGGAGAAGCGGAGACAGTGCCGTTGCAATGGAGTAGGCGGTTGCGACCAGCTGGGGGCAGTGGCCAAGTTGGGGGGGGAGGGGATAAGTTTTGATTTGGTGAGGGGGTGCTCTAGCCGGTTCACAGCCGGAACAACTAGACACCCCAGAATGTTCCTTTCTCTATGTTTCTTTCTTATCTGGATTGTGGGGTCTTTGCTGGCTTGGGGTTTTTGCAGAAAACGCGGGCGCGGCACAAAGCCGGGTCCGTAAACGCGAGGACAAGCCCTGCGGAACCGGGGCACGTGGGCAATCTCGCAGATGGGGGAAGCCGGACAAAGAGCGATTTGCAGGTGGTCTACGGGCGTCGCGCAAAAAAAGGGGGTTCTTTTCTATTTTTCTTCTCTGTTGGTTTCTTTTTTTCTCTTTTTCTTTCTCTCAGGATATCTCAAGGATTGGTGGCTGGTATGGGATTAAGCTTGATTTGGTGAGGGGGTGCTCTAGCCGGTTCATAGCCGGGACAACTAGACACCCCAGAATGTCCGTTCTCTTACTCTTTCTCTCTCTCTTCCCTTACGGTGGCGCGCGCTGGTTTTTTGGTTGTTGTGTTTGTTACAGGAAGGGTACGGGGAACTGTGTGGCAGTTCGTCTGGGGCGGTCCAGGTGCCTCTTTTGGAACGGCTAGTCACTTACGGTTGCTCACAAAGCAAGCGCGCGGGTGCGGACTCAATCTTGGACTCACTCTCTCAAAGCGCGGTTGCGCACTTTTTTCTCAAAAGGTTAGGACCTTGCGCAGAGACATGTATTTTCTTAATGGAAAAGGGAAGCGCGGTACAAGCAACAAGAAGAGAAGAAAAGAGGAAAGGGAGAAGGGGAAAAGGGGGGGGCAATGCGCCTACACCATCTTCATCATTTCCTTCATTTCCGCCCTCGAGGACGCCAGTAAAGCCTGGAAAGACTCCAGGAGTTTGCGCCAGGATTCCGAGGATTGTGTGCAGGGATTGCGAGAAAATTCCGAAGCATCGTGGTTGACCGTTTGGCGAAAGCATTGAAGCCGGCCTCCGGGAGCGCCATTACGATTGGAATCTCCAGGATCTTGGGAGGGCTGGGGGGAGGAGCGACCGGTGAAGATGGGGCCTCTGGGGATCCAACAGGGGGGCCCGGTCCAGCTGGAGGTGATGACGGGACAACAATTGGTGACGGAGGCGGAGGGGCGTCGGGGGTCGTAGGCCTCTCATCCAAGTCTGCTGGTGGCGCGGGCGGTGTTGGCGGTTGTGGAGGAGGAGAAGGGGGTTCTGGCGCGGCCGCGGGTCTTCCAGAGAGTCCCGGGTCCGGTACCGTTTGGTTCACGCCGACAGAAGTGGCCCAAGCGCCGGTTGCCGCGCGCCATTCCTCCAAAGTTTTGTATTTGCCCCGTTGCGGAGGGGTGATGACAAGTTGCGGCTCACGTGTGAAGCCGTGGGTGATGGAGCTTGGGGGCAGTGGGACGGAGGTGAGCTGGGTGGTGTCCACAAGCCTTCCAAGATTTACTCGTTGTCCGAAACCACAAACGGGTCCGGACAAGCCCTCTTGCAAGGCCTGGGGCGAGAGCCAGATTGGGGGGGATCTCGAGGGATGCTGTTGCTAAGCAAGCAGCAACAATGACCGCGACGGCAAGCTACACAGGTGCGTTGACCAGGGACTATCAAACACCCCTGCCCGTTCCAAGTGCAGAATTTGCATGGGAGCATGATGGCAATGGAGAGGAGGGGAGACGGAGAAGGTGGTAGTGGGAAGTGGTGGGGGTGTAGCCGAAGTAGCAGAGGTGGTGGTATGGCAAAGCAATGGGAAACTTCTGGGGACAGAACTAAGGTTTGGGGGGGATGTGGTGTCAATTTATAGACACGGATTGGGAACTGCGTCGCGGCTGCCCGCTCAGCATTGGGGGAAAGTGGGCTCAGCACTAGGGTATGCAGAGTTCTCAGCAGCGGCAGCTGCTGTTTGGCTCCGCACCTGGTGGATGGGTTGGGCTCAGCATTGAATGCAGTGTGGGCGGCAATCCGCCCAGGAGATCGGATTCGGAAGGTAGTGCGCTTGACTAGGTTCGCGGGCGCGCCGGTTCGGATGCGTAGGGGCAGAGCAATCCGCGGCTATGAAGGAACGGATGAGCGCGCGCGCAAGCGCGCGGATCATGCCGGATATTACCAAACACCCACGACGGGCGCGGACGAACGGATACGGACAGGCGCGGGGGGCTCCAAGTAGGGCGCGGCGCAAGGACCGCGTTGTGAGAAGGACAAACCGGATGGAAGGAACGGCGTACGGACAACGGGGGAGTTTGGTACTGAGGAGGTGGGGATAGGAGGCTAGGGTTTCTGTTTTGAGATTGTTTTCTGTTTTGTTGTCATACTGTTATTTGCGCGTGTACTTAGGTTGGGGTTGAGAGGGAGGAATTATCCTCACCCTCAACTCCGGGTTGGAGGAGATGATGCATAGATGCAGAAGAGGAAGAATCACATCACATCATCAGGCTGAATCACTCATCTCACCAGCAGATTAAAGGGACTCATACCGGATACACATCCAGGTGGAAAGTTCTTAGGATTGAAGGATTGGCAATTTCTCTCTCTCTCTCTACTTTTTCTTATTGCTTATCTCCTTATCTCTATTTCTTATTTAAGTGCGACTTCAGACATCCTCATCTCCTTTCAAACGCAGGGAACCATTAACTTCCGAACCTTGGGACAATTATAGGGGGATAACCTTTATTCTTTCCACACCCTGTGAAGATTGAGATTGGAAACCAAGACCAAGCTGTATTTCATGCAGTCACAAATAAGAATGAGAATGATTTTAAACAACAAAAATGAAAAGAAAGATAGGATAAAGAGAGTGACCAACAGAGGACAGTCTGACTGATGCGGAAAAGTCTAATATGATGAAGTTAGAGGGATTGGACTTGATGAGAAGCAGTCAGATGATGGAGTCCAAAGCCAATTCTAAATAGATAGTGAGTAGGGAACTAAAAGGAGGAGAGTAAGTTCCTGCATTGATTGATGAGTTGTCAGGTGAATGTTTTACTGACTGTGGATGGAATGGCTGCAAGTCTTGAAGGTACAATGATTTGGATGAAAAAGAGTTTTAGAGTTGAAAGAAGGGGATTTATGATTGGTTGATTGATTCAGTTGATTGATCTTGATTGATGGCAAGATTATCTCATTTGGTTGATTGAGTTGGATTTTGATAATTGTTGCAATGATATATTGTGGATATTGATCAAGTTGAGCGGTCCTCTAGCAATAAAGTATTAGAGGCCGCAAGGTAAGGACTTACAGCAGTGCGCAAGTATTGTGTGCCGCAGAGTTGAACACAAGTGTTGCACGCAAAGAAACAGACAGCACTTTTGCAAGTAATTGTGAGTCAAAAAAGACAGTAGAAAAGAGACAACAGAAAGAAAAGAAAGGAAAGAAACGTGTAAACAATAGAAATGAGGTGATAAGAAATTAGAGAAGGTCATAAAATTAACAGTTATTGGCTGTCTCAAGATATTTTCTCCAGTGGGCTTGCTTTGCTTCCCACACTAGAAACCAGAAATAATCATTATTTCCCTATAGCAGAGGCACGCCTCTTCCAATTTTGTTAATAACATCCATTTTTGGGCCCAGTTCCTTGTTTTCAGAATGGGGTTAAGCTTCAGGGGGTCCCACCATGATTTTGACCTTGATGCATTGACTTTGAAAATTTTTCTTAGGCTGAATTGGGTGTTTTGTTGCGCCAGAGAGAGGCTTGCAGCCACATCCTCCAAGTCCTGGGCTGGGTGGTTATATTTCAGGTTAATCTTGAGTAAATTTCACATGGTACCCATTTCAAGTTGCCTCCAATTTGGTCTTGCCCATCTTTGTGGTGGGGGAAAATTGGCCATGAAGATGTTCTCCTTCAGGGCTTGATGGTCTGACCCAAGTTTTTGTCCAAGACCCAGATGTCTTATACAAGACGTGTGGCCTTATTATTTGTCCATATTAGGTCAATTGTGGTGCCCTTGCCTTTGGTTGTGTAGAAGGTTGGGATGTTTTGCGGGGAAGCTAAAAAGAATCCAAGCATTCCACACAGGGATATCAGGGTGCCTGCTTCTCTGTGGGTTGAGTTGTATCCAAGTGGGTTCCACATTTTTTGGTGAAGGTTTGAGTCCATGAATATGCTTGTTGGGCTTTTCCTGTCCAGTGACATTGGTAACCATCTTTCCAGGTCCTTAAGACCAGCATTGGTACCTGGTGGATTATATACATTTATTAACGTGAAGCTTTTTCTTTCAGCTCCCCAGATGGTTAGCCAAATCAGGTGTTTGAAGCCCCCCGGGAGGTGTATGATAGCTTTTGATGGGACAGAATTGTTGAAATATACCCAAAATTTGTGTCTGTCCCTCCAGTTGGTGGGGATGTGATCAAAGCTGGTTATAATGTGCCAGTTGGGATGAGCTGGGGGGAGAAGAGTATACAGGTTGAGCCATGGTTCCTGTAATATAAGGATGTATTTGGAGAGGGGATGGTTAAGGAGTGTTAGCATGATGGCTTTGGAGACATTGAAATTCAGTTGTAAAAATGAAAAGTTTCTTAGGTCTTGGCTGTCTTCTACTGTTTGGTGCAAGTGATTATTCCTGGGTTCTATCCTATTGTAAGTTAGTTGAGAAGAAACTGGTACATCAGACATTTGGTTAGTGATGGGTACATCTAACATGTTAAGGATTTTGAGCATGAAGTCTTAGCGTGTAGCCATGTTTGCTTTTAGGGACATAACACACTGAATACTGAGTGGTGTGAGTCCTCAATGTCCTCTACTTTGTTCTTTAGTCCTTCTTTGCATTTGAAACAATCCATGATTTTACTATTGTTGTCTGGGCCAGTTTGTCATTCTCTAGTCATGTGTTTCCCATTGCACCTACCACATCTGGCTTGCTTGCAACACCATTTTCCAAAATGGCCCATCTTGAGGCACTTATAGCACTGCTCTGGGTATAGTTTGAAAGCTGTGACTTGGTGATAGTTGTAGTTCAGGAAGATGCCTGTTTAGTTAACTTGGTCAGCTAACTCCTTACCAGCAAAAGATAAGAAAATTGAGCCTTCTCATTTGGCATTGTTCATGTTATTTGATAGCCTGCGTATTTGGATCAGTTCTTATTTTTTTGAATCTGTTAGCTGTTGCCAGGTTTGTCTTACTGTAATTGGACGTTGGATCAAAGTCTTTTGGCACACTGTGGGCAAGGAACAACCAGGCACTTGGTGTCGCTTCTAGGTCTGGGTGTACTTCTTTTGACCACAAGTGCTTGAGTTCCATTAGCCACCTTTGGTGGAATTTTTTTTTTGTGTAGAAAAAAACTTCCCCAGAGTTCATGAAGTGAGCTCCAGTAACTGTTACTACTTCATCTTGGACTTGTGCCTTAATCTTCAACAAGGCCTCATTGGCCCATTGGACAAACAAATCTTTTGGAATATTTCCAATTTGATTATTCAGTGGGTCGGAGTGGATTACAGCTCTTCCTGGGCACAAAAGTCTCATTCCATCCTTTGTTGGAGGTAATTTTGTGGGTTTACAGGCGTTGATTGGTGCGTTTTATTTTGTTCTTTCTGCATATGTTGGTTGGTTTGTTCCTCTGGCTGGAATTTCATGACTAATTGGTCGTGGGTATGTGTTCTGCATATTTATTAAGTTGTTGAGTTGGTTTGCCATTACCTCCATCTGTGTTGCCATAGCTTGAGTTTGGTTGTCACATATTTTGTTGGCCTTCACATGGCTCTGCTCTGAACATATTAAGACCTGGATAATTTCTACTGTCAGTTTTTTCATGATTAGTTTGCTGTTGGCCATGAAGTTCCCTTTATTGGCAATTAAACGTGTAAACAGTGTGGCCAGACTACTCAGTTGGCCATTGGTTGGGGAAGTCAAAGTGCCATCCAAAGCGGACATCAATGCGTTGTTCAATATTCCCTGAATTCAAGAAGGGTCTGGGGGGCGTGGGGAGGCCATGGCCTAGGGGAGATAGGGAGCAAGAGGATCAGTTTCCTATTATTTTAGAAAAAAAAAGAGTTAGAATAGTAAATCGGGGGTTTTGGGGGATAGAAAGTGAGGTTGTGCTACGTAAGCAGATCCCCTCCATCCAGTTGTTGACATGCGCGTTTAACTGTGGACACAACATATGGATGCATAAATACTTACTTATTTAGACATAAACCGTCTTATTCAACAGTTCCACTTCACTTTGGGCATGATTTCCTCCTTGCTCCTTGTTCCTCAGTGCACTCACCTCCACCCAAGAAAGCGTCTGCTCCTGATCCCAAGGAAATGATGATCATGAAAATTGATGTAGATATAGTACAAGAGTTCAAATAGGAAATCTAAAATTGTTTGAACAAAATTTATTGATTTGAATTTTTTGAATAATATGCATCACTTTTGTTCATTTTTTTATCTTTTTTTTTAAAAAAAGGTACAAGGAAAATCTATAGAAATTTGTGCTGCATGTGCAATCCATTATGTGCACATGGTGGAATTTTGTACCCAAAGATACTGAACAAGATTGAGAGAAGAATAATGCTTCTAAACTTTAATCTGATGAGGTAATCAGTGAATGTATCCCGTCCTCAGACAAGTTACTCATCACATTCAGGACATATTGAAGAGATTATTTACAAGAAAACACTTATTTCTTCATTTTATTTTTCATTGTAAAGATCTTTGGTTCTGCTTAAATTATTCCAAGTCTTTCTGATTCAAGGATTTCAAAATTTTTTTGGTGGGGATGCCAGCTCAAGTCATCAATCTGAATTTTGATTTCAATTTGTTTGAAATTCTGAGATCAATTGATTAACCAATAGGAGAAAAACAGGGCTCATGGTTGTTTTCTGTATTTCTTGATTAAAAAATGGATTTTCTTTATTTGATTATTGTGTATACAAAAAGCTTGAACCCAAAATAAAGCCTCCTTGAGGATGTCTCATTTAATGGACAATCAGGATTTTAATTGTAATGAACTCCCCTGTAGAACTTTAAATACACCTTTTTTTACTAGTGTAAAGTCAGGCTGATAAATTGATAACCACAATCCTTTGACCAATTCTTTAATGACACAATCAAACCAGCACATTTTTGAAAAGAAATTTCAGGATGAAGCCCATAATCTGCTGTGGTAGGCCAAACCTTACCTGTAGCCATCAGACTCAATTTTATAGTATAAATATAATCCCAATCCTAAAAATAACCTCAGAAATGGATTTTAAACCAAAAATAACTTATAGTCACTCGGTCAAACTACCCCTCTATCTCTCATGGTTTATAAGATACATCCCAAATAAATTATAGCCAGGTCATACTTTTCTCAGGTATCACAACCCAGTAAAAGGCCATATGGATATGCAGTTGAACTCCCAAGTGCATACCAGTAACTTCTCACCACCCACCCTGGACCAAAATTCAATCAATCACCTAACCAAAGGCTGTGAAACCAATATAAATAATATATGCAGTAACAAACAACCTAGCAGTACTACACAGCAATATATGAAGCCAGGGAAATGCAGTACCAAACAACCCACCAGTACTTCACAGAAATATAAACATCCAGGGACATGCACTACCAAAAAAACCACCAGTAACAACTCCAACCAGAATTACACAGCAATATATGCAGCAAGGACCATGTAGTACCAAACAAACCACCAGTAACAACTGACCTCAGAAAAACACAGCAATATATGCAGTCAATACCCTGTAGTAGCAAAGAAACCACTATTACCAACTCACCCCCGCACTCCATAGAAATATATGCAGTCAGGGCCATTTAGTACCAAACATACCACCAGTACAAGCTCAAACCAGAACTAAACAGCAATATATGCAGTCAGAACCACATAGTACCAAAAAAACCACCAGTAACAACTCACCACAGAACTACACAGCAATATATGCAGTCAGGGCCAGGTAGACCAAAAAAGGAACCAGAACCAAAAAAAAATCTTATCAGCATCACAAATCACCATATGCAAGGGTGTGCTTGCATGAAAAACATGTGCTATTTTTTTAACCAACCAGCAAAAATACCTCACAGACCTGTACTATGTTTTACCAACCAGAAAAATGCCTCATGTATTTGTACCTCCCTGCAAATAAATTCTAAAGAGAGAGCCTCAGGGGAAGCCTTGAGCACCACCAGGCTTAGGACATTTATATTTAAGGAGGGACTCTCTGCCCTATCCAGGTTGTGCCCAATCTACCAATCATCCCATCTACTCAACAATCCTACATCCCATAACCAAGGACCATCAGCCTTCCATCTGTGGTACTACCTGGATAAAATTCATGAGTGCACCAATAAAAAAAAAGAAGGATAGAGTAAATCAAAAACCAAATTGAAAACTCATCTGCAACCAATTTAACCAACCCCACCAGGTGCTTTGGATAAGGGCCTTCTGAGACCAAGACTATTCTGGGCCCAATAAAAGAAACACAATTGCCCAATCAGTAAAAACACCCATTGAGATAGAGGGAACAAAAAAAGGAGCCAGCAAACATTTTTATTACCCAGCCCACCTGTGGTTAACCCATCCTTTGGGTTTCTCCCCTTATCTTTTGATTTTGAATGAAAACCCTTATCTTTGGGTATTGATATATTGGTTAAGATCAAATATATCTGATCAAAATCTTGGTCAACCCCTTCCAATAATGAATACCTATTTGGTATACTGTTCAACCACCCTATCAAAAACAGGTGATAATTAATAATGGTCTGATCTGAGACCTATTATAAGTCCCAAAGAAACAATCCATTAATATAAAAAAGAGTATTTTGCGGACTTACTATATTTTTAGAAGGGCAGGAAATTCAAAAAAACCTTAGTTTACAACTAGCCTAAAGGAGTGAAATTACTACTAATATACCCTTCAAAGACTTCTAGCAAGCTACTTGCTAAATTAATCCCCAATACCAAAGTAGTCTCTACACCTCCCTGAGTATAAGTGAGTCATTTTGATTTTTTTCATGAAACACAGCAGTAATATCTTGATCAGCCACTTCAGTTTTACCCTCAGAATTCAGATCATCATACTGGGACACTTTAGAGACTTCTTCAGGAATGTATGGTGGCTTCAATGATTTTGCGGAAATGTTATGGTCTTCCTAGAAACTCATGCCTCAGCATCCTTAACCAGACATCCTGTCTGGAGGCATTTCTTGATGCCTTCTATTCTTCCTTTTCAGACAGCATGCAGGTCAAAAAGGAAAACTCAATTTCTGGCTGCTGAATAGGTATCTCATTTTTAATTGCATGAAATATGATAAATTTAGGGTAGAAAGGGTTCCCAGTGGGACCATAGCATTCTTCAAAATTCAGCCCATGGGTCATCCTAAACTCCTGAGCACAAATGAAAAATTTTCATTTAGTCATATTTTTTTGGGTTCTGCTGTTTGATTTTAATGCCCAATTAAATGAAATTGGGTGATATTTGCAACAGAGTGATTTCTAAATCCACACATTGCGCATTTCAATTTTATTGATTTATTCCCTTTTGGAATCCATGCATTCTACATGGGATTCTGGGGAGATTTCCTGTTTGTGATTTTTTTGGTAAACAGAAATAGTTAGAATTGAATGAATAAACTTTCAGCAAAGAGTATATCCTAAAATTTGATCCTCAGATATTTAAACTTTGATGAGAGAAGAATGACAGGGCCCCCTAACACAATCCGTCTGACAGGGGGAAAATAAACTGTTGGAATTGCAACCAATCATTCTGCTTTAAAATCTGTGGATTTTTCATGGATTTCAAGTGGTTTGTTTTCAACTGAGCTTCTGGTTCCATTACTAATTTTATCTTAAAAAATAGGAAGGAGGGGATTTTTAAAATGACAGAAGTTTGGATATGCTGTGATCAAGAATGAGTTCCAAAGCCATTTAAAATTGAAAGATTGACTTGTTGAAGCAAAGATTTCTTCTCTCAAAGAAACAGATCTCTTGAGACTTAAATAAAATGTACCTTCAAAACTTTTTTCAATAGACAAGGTGCACTCCTTCCCAGGAGACAGATCAAAATGTTTCAGCCAAAGCCAATTAGGCACTGGGGTTAAGCATTGACACCCAAAAGCTTGAAACACATTTGGTTTTGTATTTTTTTGAAAATTAACTCAAAGGGTAAATTTTTTGCTTAGAAAGGGATGGAAGAAAGTTTTTTGTCTGAATGGCTGTCTTTGCAGCATCTCCCCAACTTTTTATAGAGAAACTGGATTTTGTGAGGCAGAATTGAGTCATGATGATGATGGTCTTGTTTTCCCATTTGAAAATGCTGTTTTTTTGCAGAGTGTAAGGTTGAATTATTTTGTGCTGAATTCTTTTTCTGGCTAGGGATCCCTTCATTATTTTTACTTTGAATTCACTGCATCCATTTCTTACAAGATTCTTCATTTTTTAATCAGTTTTTTTCTCAAAAAGAAACTTGAACCCCTTGAATTGTGCCAATAAATTTCCCATCTTCCTCTTGATAATTCTGTGAATGTTTCCCATGGCTTCATCAACAAACTTCAATAAATACCCTGAACCTCCATTTTTTGCTGGGAATACAGGTAAACATATTGAACCTCCATTTTTTGCTGGGAATACAGGTAAACATATTCCAATGCGTGTGATCTAAAGGTTAACCGAGGTTTTTCAAAATGATTGAGGAAAGGGACGCAAGTAATTTTCCCTTTTAATGCATTTTTCACATTATTTGAAGATCCAAATCCTTTGATTCAAGGGTTTCTTGATCCTTCTTTAAATTTCATTTCCAAATAGATTTTGCCACATAATGAAAGGTCTGATCTGGTATATAAAGGAAAGCACCTGTCAAGAAGGAGAGTATCCTGGGCTGAGCTCAAAGATACCATTTTATGTGCCAAGATTAATATCAGTTTTTCAGAAAGGGTTACAATTTTTTTTCCTTGAATCATTGCATGATTTTTTAAGATCTTACCAAGTGAGATTAAATTGTGTCTCAGTCCTGGAACAAAAAAAGGCTTTTGGGAGATTATTGTACTGTTTTACATAATTTCAAGCTTGACTGTGCCTATTTCTTCAGCTAAAAGTGTGTTTTATCACTTTCCAGTTCCAATAGGCATAAAAGAAGATGGGTTTTCACAGAAAAAATGATGAATTTTTAAACATATGATGGCTTTCAACACTTCCCAGAATTATTGAGAGTGATAAGCTTGTGGTGGTTGTGAAGGCAAAAAATTCAGTTTTGATGAAGTTTTCCAGGGATGAGTTGTCTTTTTATGATTTTCAATCAGTTGAAAGCCCCTTCTGTAAAACATGATGATATTTTCCCTGAAATCTTCTTTTCCTTGTAGGCCTGAGCTCAAGGTTGATGGCCAGGGACTGATCTTTAGTGTGTGAGGTGATGGCTGTATTGTCTTTACCATTTCTACAAGGAGGAGGTAGCCTAGCCCTTTTATGTCCACAAATGTGGAAAGAGGTGAATGAATTTCTTTTTCAAATGAATTCAGAGGCCTCATCATCCTTGTATAGTTCATTCATTTTTTCAAGGAGAGCTTGGGACAAGAAGCAAGCAGACTTATCCAGTTTGAGTGGATTTGTGAGCCCTGGCTTCTTACCTGCCATTTTTTACAGGATGGTGGTTTTCAGCTCTCTGATAACAGGAACCTTGAAGTCCTTTAGCTACAGAGAGTGATAAAAATACTGGAATAGTAGTAATAATTATTATTCCAAAAATAAATGCTTAGAGGCTAAAAAAATAATATAATAAGAGCAGTTGCAAGGTTTAATTGGTTTTGTAATAAAAGGTTTTCAATATGTATATATAAGAGGGACCACAGTATTATACTACTGGGGGTCTTTACAGAAAAAGCAACCTATCTTCAAGGGGCCTCCTTAGGCAGTTTAAGAACCTTGGAATGAAGATGAGTGCCTTAAAAGGGCTTATTCCTGTCAGCTTGCTACTATTGCAGAGCAAGCTGCAAAAGTAACAAAAATAACATAAAAATAATAATAATAACATTAACCTCAGAATGAGTAGGAAAACCATTAATATTATTACAGAAATGGACTCTACACCCAAAATTAGGTAGGGTCACTCACTGACCCCACCCTTGAAATCCAACTCCTTATATTTTTAAATAATTAAGGAAAGAAAAACCAAAATGCCACAGCACCACCATTGAGCTTTTTGGCCAATTAAATATTTCACAATTATTGTCATGTATAGGTTTCACACCTAAAATTCAGTCAGAATTGAGGTGTTGTGTATATTTTAGGAGTTACGGATGGAAATGTATTTTGTCACAATTCCCACACGCAGCCGCGGCAGCCAATGCACCCGCGCGCGGCTGAGGTAAAGCCCTGTCACTCCATCAAGTTTGTTTACGCAATCCGGGGCCTCTGACAAGTACGCAGCTGCGGGACTACGGGTTGAAAAAGTGACAGGCGGCCTGAGAAAGCTTAGGTACCACGTAAACATGCTACAACCCACCCAGGAACATTCTACATATGTAAAAAATGTTCCTGTGGATAGTAGATAGTCTAAAAAGACCTAATATCATATAAAAATGCTTAAATAACCCTTATATGTATTTTTTATTGAATATAATTCAAAGTACCAAGAATGTCAAAAATAAGACAATGACAAATTCTAAAAATATATTAAAATGATTTAATATACTATTATGAGAATTTCTAGACATAAATCTTTTTGTGACATACTAAAAAATATAATGATGTAAAAATATTACATGAATTCCCATAAATTATGTTTTTTAAGTAATTATTTTAGTAAATCAAATGAAACTCAAAAATAAGGAGTAAAATCAATATCATGACTTTACTCCAATTATCTAATACATAATGAGAACTCACCTGACATCAGAATGTTCTTAGAAATGTCTATTAAAATAATTATTAACTTACTGGGGACATTTACTAAGGATAATTAATTGAATAATACATAAATCGGACAGATTAGTGTTATTCACACGTCCTAATATCAATTATAAAGTAGAATAATTCCCATACCCTGAAGAAAAAGATGCTACGCGTGCTACAGAACTAAGAAAATGTGACAGGCTACCACTGGTTACTCTTCTAGCCTTAGTTTCCGTCCCTTTGAGCCCCTATACCCCTCAGAAGGATAATATTGGGACTCCAAAAGCTATAAATAAAGAGCTCTTTTGAGGATATTGATGGGCAGAGACCCAGTTATATTTATATTCAGACAATGTGCCAAGGTAATCAAGTACTTATAAGAGATAATTAAGTGATCTATGGCTCAGTCTGATCAATAATATCCATCCTCAACCTCTTTTTATCTATTCAAAATGCTGAACAACCTTTTAACCCCAGGAAACAGATTTAAACCATCAGTGCACGTCCCAAACAGGTACCCAAAGGATTTAATAATATACCAGTGAGTTGTTTGATCCTTTCTCTGTCGTGGAAGCTTTGTTACAAATCCCTTTCACTCCAGCGTGTATTTTATATACATATTATCTTTGGGCAAAATATACTTTTAACTAAAGGTTCCAAAGTAACCAGGCCTACGTGTTTTCATACTGAATTGCCTGAAGAGAAGTGTTAAAGATCCCCAATATAATTTTGGCCACTCTATAAAAATATTTAATAATCAATTTATCTATATTGATTTATAACAATAAACCATATCCAAACCAATTAAACTTGCAATTGTGAAAACTTAAGAGAGTTTCTCCGGTTTAGAAGTTCAGAAGAGGGAGGCAAGAGAGTCTGATGACGCAGAGAAAGGCGGATCAAGGAGCCTAATGAGGAAATTCAAGGGGGCACTCTGGTTCAAGGTGAGTCAGAACTGATGGGTTGTCATTCACATGATAGCAGGCTGCTTTAAGTAGACTAGGTACAAGCAGGGCTGACTAGTGGTTGACATGATAATAGTAATAATGAATAAAAAGTATTCAAGATAAGCCTTGAAGTCCACACTAATTGGAGGACAACATAGGACAGGGTAGCCACTAGGATCTAAGGCAGAGGTGCAACTGGAACAGTAACTAATTTAGTAAAGTATAGAGTACACACTGGGCAGAGACACTCAAGAGCGGGATAAGAAAAATAAGGGTGAGGATTCACACTGAGATGCACTAAAGATTCAGGCAGAACAAGCAGATGACAGAAATTCCAACAGAAATAAGCTTTATCCAAATATTTTATGGATTTTTTGCTGCATTTATTGAATAAAATATTTATTATTTATTCTATCACCTCTGGTAGTTAAAAGATAGCAAGGATCTTGGCATCCAGGAGGCTGATAATTGGGGGTCTGGCCGGGAAATATTCCATTTTATTATATGTAATACCTTGGACCAGACATTTCACGTAAAAGTAAATCAATGAAAAATTTATCTGACTTTATAAACGTGATTTATAAGTAAATTCTTTTGCAGTGGATTTAAAAACCAATGCAGAATTAATAATCTATTATTTAAATCTTTTAAAGATAAGAAAAGAAGAATATATTACAAATTATAAACCTACTGGTTGGAAAGCTTTAACTCAAGCTGAGCAACTTAATATCTCTTCTGCACATAAACACTTAGATAAACTACTTGAACAAGAAGATCATGAAAGGTGTATCAACTTTCAGGCTCTATTAAGGAAACATCAAGCTTGGAAAAAATACCGTATAAATTACTTTTTGAAATATAAAAGTAAGTACACAAGTTGAATTAGCATATTATTTTTAAAGAAAATAATATGAATATATTTTATTAAACCAATAAGATACACTTTTTTATCAGTGAACCCTCCTGTACCAGAAACCACCGCCACTGAAGTTGATCTATTGGATCAGGAAATATCAGACATCTCTGGACGCCCCTAAAATGTTGATTGGGCAGGTGAAGACCTCATTGGAACCCGCCAAGACCCCGACGGATTACCTACTAAGGATTAATTTAACCCCAATAAGGTCTTGGTACCTTTGAACATCAATTTAAGTGAGTTTTGAAATAAAACTTATTTTTACGGATTTTTTCTGTAAAATACTTATAAAAATATTATTCTGAAAATGAATAGACATAACAAAAGAGCCTCAGGAAGAATTCCCTCCTATGGATCTTTGCCAACAGCTCTCAGTAACCGTGAGACCACCAGTAAGGACAACCATGATGGGACTAGAACGTGTGAATCAAATGTTGATGGACAAGGAGCAGGACCAATCACTTCTGCCCTCTCCCAACCTAGAGCCAGAGAAAGTAGCAGAATCAAGCCACCCTCCTTTAAAAAAAGATTCCTTGCAGCCACCCCAGCAGAATCTGGCCAAGGAAGCCAGGATCAAAGACTTAGTCAAAGAGCACATGAAATTTTGGGAAGAATTCAAAGAAGCCCAAGCCAAGGAGGACATGGTATCTATGAAAAAGATAATCTCCCAGGCAAAAGCCACCCAGATAGCTCTTCAGAAAATGATTCCAAGGAAAGAGGTAGAATCCTACGTAGAAAAGTGAAATCCTTGGGATCAATTAGCCCAACTGAAAGGCAAAGGATCAGGAAAGAAGAGATACTCTTCCCATCCCAAGCCAAAGGGAAAGAAAGACTGGGACCAGATAATATCGCTAGCTCAAAACTGGAAAAAGGTTTAAAACAATTAGCCTCTAATTATGAGCCCAAACAAACCTCTGATGTAATTACTTCCTTTTCTAATGATATGCGTCATAATTTCAAAATTGTTTGTGAAAATTTAGACGGGTTTTATACATAAATGGATAAATTAACCTCAGTGGTAGCCAAATTGATTAACAACCAAACAAAGACGGTAGGAATGGAAGAAATTAAAGAACACACAGAACAGTTATGGGAGACCATTAATCAAGGTAGGATCAAACAGACTCAAACAATTGAGAATATGTTATCAGGAATCAAAGAAGATTTTATTATGTCTTTCCACCCCTTAAAAGAAGAATTGGCAACCACCACCAACATCTCTGTTCTATCCCCTAGTGAAAAATTGGATGTGCTTAATAACAAAGTGGACCTGCAACTTAATCTGATCAAAAATGATCTTAGAGACTTGAAAGTCTGTCTGACCAACCCCTTGGGGAGTACTACTGAGGAACCAAAACCTCCCAGACAAACCACTACTCCTTATGAACCACACTTATTAGGAACGCATAGGAGTGATACCTTTAGGCTTAGTCCTACTCCTGAGATGGAGCAAGCACTCAAACTGTTACCCCCTATTTCTGAATGGCCCAAGTTCTCTGGTGAAGGAGAATATAATCATATAAATTTTATTAAATTTATTGACTACACCATTAACTCTTATGACCTACCAGAAGCTATAGCTGTAGTCAGGCTACCCAGGCTATTTGAAGGAGTAGCATTGGACTGGTTTATCAGTAAGAGAGAAGAAGTAGGATCCTTACCATTGAATTCTTGGAAAATTCTGATTAAAGATCAATTTGGTTCTAGAATGTGGAAAAGGAAAATGATGAAAAATTTTGAAAATTCCTCATTTGACCCCTCCAAGGACAAACCTCACAAATGGTGCTTGGAAAAGAAGAAAAGGTTGGATGGCTTCTATCCAGATGCTGATAAAGAGGAATTAAATGAAAGACTCATCAACCTGGGTCCCTGCAATCTTAACCATAGTGTAAGATGTAGGATGAGTATGGACGCGGACTTGCCCACTCTAATCAATGTGCTATTAGAAGTAATAGAAATGAATGGGTTGGACAAGAAAGCCCCTTCCAGACCCAAAGAGAACTATAAAATCAAAAAAACCAGAGAACAAACTCCTCTGATAAATACCTCTGATAATAAGAAACCTAATGAGAATAGGGAGAAAGAGAGGATGCCTGCAACTTGTTGAAATTGTAACAAGACTGGGCATATGAGACAAGACTTCCCATTACCAAAAAGGAAGATAGAAGTCTTGGAAGGGGAACAGGAGGTTGAAGAGAATCAGAACTATGAAGATATAGCTGATACTGAAGGATCCCTTTCTGAATGTGAATTGATCCTGACCAACCCTGTTAATGTTATAGAAGGAGATATAGGTACTTCTGCAGAGATCAATAACATCCATGGGGATTCTAGCCTGCCCCAAAAATGGGATCCTACTATAATTCCTAGGCATATTATGGATTTCAAACCATTAACAGTTAAACCTATGAGTGGGAAAAGTTATACCACTGGTCAAACGTGTTATGCAACTGGGTTGTATAAAAACAGACCTATAAGGTTATTACTGGATAGTGGAGCCTTTTGCTCATGTTTCTGTGCTGAATTAAAAAACAAATGGGAACCCAATTGGAGATAACACCTTTTGCCCATCCCAACAGCCCAGTTCAGCTCTTGCAACTCTACCATGAATGCTATGGGAGTATGGACTGCTCCTATAATACTAACTCACACTAAAGGATCTTTGTGAATACAAGTGGAATTTGTAGTACTTCTCAACATAATATGTGACTACTTGATACTGGGTAATGATGCCTTATTTATATATGGTATAGACGTGTTCTAGACTAAAGGAAGATACTTCACAGTAGGAGGTAATTGGGATAAGAAGTTTAAGATATGCACCATTCAGTCTAACTTCCCCTCCTCTACTTATCAAAAGCAATTAGAAGACTTTGACCAAGAATATTTCTCTCAAGCAGCTCTGAATATGAAACTTTCTGAGGAACAGAAGAAAGATATATTGAAAGTCTGCTTTGAGAACCAGAATGCTTTTTGTACTAAAGATAATCCTATTGGTGATATTAAAGGACACGACATGGTATTAAAATTGACCATTAAGCCTCCCTATCATCCTAAATTCAGAAGGCTAGCCTATCCTTCTAGTCCTCAGTCTAGAAAAGCGCTTGAGGAACATATCCAAGCACTGATAGACTTGCAAGTATTAAGGAAAGTAGGGCATAATGAACAGGTAGATGTTACCACACTTTTAATCATAGCTTGGAACAATTACAAGTCAAGAATGGTAGGAGACTTCAGAATGCTCAACAATTACACTCAAGCAGATTATTATCCTATACCCCGGATTGATCATGCTCTGCATAACATGTCCAAGGCTAAGTATATCACTACTTTGGATATGCTTAAAGGCTTTCACCAGATACCAATAAGCCCTGAAAGCAGGAAGTTTATGAGAATAATCTGTCATCTGGGAATATATCAAAATCTTAGGATGTCCTTTGGTATAAAGAATGCTCCATCACACTTCCAGAGAACCATGGATACATTTCTAGGTACTTACATCAGACAAGGATGGATGATGGTATACATAGATGATGTTATCATATACTCTGATGACTGGGATACTCATATTAACCAAGTAAGATTAGTACTCCAGACAATCTCCAGAGCAGGACTAAAGTTTTCCATCAAGAAATGCAACTTTGGCTACGGAGAATTGAAAGCCTTAGGACATATAGTATCTGGTCTAACTCTAGCTGCTGATCAAAAAAAGATAGCTGCTGTCATGAATAGACCTATGCCTAAAAACAAGACTAAATTACTGTCTTTGATTAGTTTTTGCAGTTATTACAGACAATACATACCAAAGTTTGCTATGCTAACTAAGAGTCTGTATGAAGTATGCAACAACAACACCCTATTTGAAATGACTCATGGGAGATTAAAAAACTGTGAGGAATTGAAAATAGCTATGACCTCTACTCCTCTACTTATCCAACCAGATTAATCCAAGCCCTTTAAACTATACATTGAATCTTGCATGGAAGGGCTAGGAGCTGCTTTACATCAGGAAAGGGTAGAAGAAGACAAACCAGTAGAAAAACCCGTACTCTTCATATCTAGACAAATCAAAGATACAGAGAAGAGATATGGGGCCAGTCAGTTGGAATCTGTGGCACTAGTATGGGCTTTATAGAAGCTACAATATTACTTAGAAGGCACCACTTTTCAAGTAATCACAGACTGAAATGCTTTAAGAACTCTCATGAACATGAAAACTCCCAGCAGACATATGCTCAGGTGGCAAATTGCTATACAACAGTATAGAGGACAGATGACTATAGTACATAAACCTGGAGCTAAACATCAAAATGCTGATAGTCTAAGTAGGAATGCTTTGCCTAATGACTTGAACAATCCAGCATATGACCCTGAACATCAAGATATCTTTCTTATCCTGAACATCAATCTTTTTGCATTAATTGCTCCAATAATGAAGATCCACCTATGTGAATTACACACTGCTTTGTTCAACCTAGTAAGGGATAGCTACTCTCCTGAAATCAAGCTGCTGATAACCATTATAGAATGTGAATCCCCAAAAGCAGCTTTGATAAATAGCCTTCCTGCTCCACTACTTAAAACCCATAAAGCAGGAAGGTTTACCTTTTGGGATGGTCTCCTTTACTATAGACATCAACATTCCAGCGTATTAGTACTAAGCAACAAAGAACATATACAACATATACTCCAGGAATGCCATGACAACCTTTCATCAGGGCATTTATACACAGAGAGAACTTGAGAAAAAGTAAAACAAACTGCCCATTGGATAGACTGGAAAGAAGTCACTACTGCATATGTTACTAGCTGTGATACCTGCCAGAAATCTAATAAAACTACTGGAAAAAGGTTTGAACTCTTACAGAAAATATCTGAACCTACAACCAGATGGGAAATCATCAATATGGATTTTGTCACCGGCCTCCCCCCTGGAGGTACTCATTCTATAACTCTGTCCTAGTTATAGTTGACAGATATTCCAAAAAGGAAAAATTCTTACCTAACCACAAGGAAGATAGTGCTATGGATGTAGCCTTACTATTCTGGAATAGGATTATAGCTGATGTGGGTATACCCAAGATTATAATCAGTGAAAGAGAACCCAAATTCACATCTGAGGTTTGGAGGAATCTAAATGATATACTGGGTACTACTCTAGCATTTTCTAAAGCATACCATCCCCAAACTGAAGGATTAGCTGAAAGGATGATACAGACCCCAGAAGATATGCTAAGGAGGTTCTGTAGCTTTGGTCTAGAATACAAAAACTCAGATGGTTCTTGCCATGATTGGGTAAGCCTACTCCAAGCCCTAGAAATGGCTTATAAAAGCAGTAAACATTCTACTACCAAAGAAGCTCCCTACATACTAGAAAGAGGATGGATTCCAAAACTCCCTAGGAATAACTTGAACTATAACTTAGCCACTATTCCTCCTACATCTCTTGACTTTAAGAAGATGATAGATCTGGCAAATAATCATGCGCAGAAATGTGTAGAAGAAGCTGTTGAATACAACAAACAAAGATGGGACAAATCCCATAAAGAACCTGACTTTAAGATAGGATACCAGATCTTCATATCTACAACTAATTTAAACAACCTGGCAGGCAACAGAAAACTGAAACTAGCCTTTTTTGGACAATTTGTTATCAAGAAGATGCATGGAAAAAATGCTGTGGAAGTAATCTTGAGTGAAGAATTATCAAGAAAACATCCGGTATTTCCTTTTAGCCTAGTCAAACACTTTAAACCAAGAGAAGGCAGCAACCTCCCTCCAGCAAATAATCCCAATAGAACCTGATCCTGTAAAAGAAAAAGGGAAAGTCAGCAGGATATTGAGAGACAACAAAGAGAGAGTACAAGGAAAAGATGTGAGACTATACTTAGTAAGATACAAAGGAGAATCTACAGACAAAGATGAATGGTTAAAAGAGAATAACATACCTGATGGACCAATACATCTCAGAAACTACAGAGCCAGCAAAAGGAACTGAAGCACATATGCAGTTAATTTTTTCTCCCAACTTCCTCCAGATTTTTTTCAGATATGGCCATATCTTGGAGTGGGGGAATGTCAGCTTGCTACTATTTCAGAGCAAGCTGCAAAATTAACAAAAATAACATAAAAATAATAATAATAAAATCAACATAAGAAGGAGTAGGGAAACCATAAATATTATTACAGAAACGGATTCTCCACCCAGAATTAGGTAGGGTCACTCACTGACCCCACCCATGAACTCCAACTCCTTATATTCTTAAATAATTGAGGAAAGAAAAAAAAACCACTACGGCTCCATCATTGAGCTTTTGTTCAATTAAATATTTTACACACATTTTCACGTATAGGTTTCACACCTAAAATACAGTCAGAATTGAGGTGTTGTGTATATTTTAGGAGTTACAGGCGGAAATGTGTTTTGTCACAATTCCCGCACGCAGCTGCGGCAGCCAATGCACCCGCCCGCGGCTGAGATACAGCCTTATCACTCATTCAAGGTCGGGTACGCAGGCCCAGGCCTCTGACAAGTACGCAGCTGCAGGAATATGGGTTGACAGAGTGACAGGCGGCCTGAGAGGCTCAGGTACCGCGTAAACATGCTACAACATACACAGGAACTTCCTACATATGTAAGAAATGTTCCCGTGGATAGTAGACAGTCTAAAAATACATAATATTATATAAAAAATACATAAATCATCCTTATAGGTATTTTTTATTTAATATAATTCAAAGTACCAAGAATGTCAAAAAGAAGACAACGACAACTCCTAAAAATATATTAAAAAACTTGAATATACTTTTATGATAATTGATAGACATCAATATCTTTGTGACATACTAAGGAAACTAATGATGTAAAAATATTACATGAATTCACATGACTTATATTTTTAAGTAATTATCTTAGTAAATCAACTGGAATTTGAAAATAAAGAGTAAAATCAATATTATGACTTTTACTCCAGTTATATAATACATAATGAGAACTTACCTGACATCAAGATGTGCGTAGAGATGTCTATTAATATAATTATTAAATTACTGAGAACATTTACTAAGGATAATTAATTAAATAATACATAAATAGGACAGATTAGTGTTATTCACACGTCCTAATGTCTATTATAAGGTGGAATCATTCCCATACCCTGTGGAATTAGATGCTACCCGTGCTATAGCACCAAGAACACATGACAGGCTACCCCTGGTTACCATGCTAGCCTTATTATCCGTCCCTTTGAGCACCTACATCCCTCAGAAGGACAATATTGGGACTCCAAAAGCTATAAATAAATAGCTCTTTTGAGGATAATGATGGGCAGAGACCCAGTAATATTCATATTCAGACGCCGTGCCAAGGTAATAAAGTACTTACAAGAGATAAGTAAGTGATTTATGGCAATTTCTGATCAGTAGTATCTATCCTCAACCTCTTTTTATCAATTAAAACTGCTGAACAACCTTATAAACCCCAGTATACAGGTTTAACCCATCAGTACACGTTGTAAACAGATACCCAAAGGATTTCATAATATACCAGTAAGTTTTATTATAATTTCTCTGTCGTGGTAGCTTGGCTACAAGGCCCTACCACTCCATTGTGCATTTTATATACATATTATCTTTGGGTAAAATATTCTTTAAACTAAAGAGCCCAAAGTAACCAGGACTACGTGTTTTCATACTGAAATCCCTGAAGAGAGGTGTTAAAGATTCCCAATATAATTGTGGCCCCTCTATAAATATTTAATAATCAATTTATTCATATTGATTCAAAACAATAAACAATAACCAAACCACTTAACCTTGCAATAAGCTTAATCCAAATATTCTACGGATTTTTGCTGCATTTTTTAAATAATGTATTTATTATTTACTCTATCACCTCTGGTAGCTAAAGGATAACAAAGGCCTTGGCATCCAGAAGGCTGAAATGTTATTGGAAAAAATTAATCAAGGTAGGATCAGACAGACTCAAAGAATTGAGAATATGTTATCAGGAATCCAAGAAGATTTTATTATGTCTTTCAAACCCTTTAAAGAAGAATTGGTAACAAATACTAACAGCTCCATTCTACCTCTTAGTGAAAAACTGGATCTTCTTAATAATAAAGTGGACCTGAAACTTAATCTGATCAAGAATGATCTTTGAGACTTAAAAGTCTCTCTGATCAACCCCTTGGGGAGTACCACAGAGGAACCAAAACCTCCCAGACAAACCACTACTCTTTATGCACCACCCTTACTAGGTATGCATAGGAGTGACACCTTCAGGCCTAGTCCTACCCCTGACATGGAGAAAGCCCTCAAACTGTTACCCCCTATTTCTGAATGGCCCATGTTCTCCAGTGAAGGAGAATACAATCATATAAATCTTATTAAATTCATTGAATACAATATTAACTCTTATGACTTACCAGAAGCTACAGCTGTAGTCAGGCTGCCCAGACTATTTGAAGGAGTAGCCTTGGATGGTTTATCAGTTAAATAGAATAAGTAGGATCCTTACCATGGAATTCTTGGAAACTTCTGATTAATGAACAATTTGGTTCTAGAATGTGGAAAAGAAAAATGATGAAAAATTTCAAAAGTTCCTCATTTGACCCCTCCAAAGATAAGCCTCACAAATGGTATTTGGAACAGAAGAAAAGACTAGATTTCTTCTATCCAGATTCTCATAAAGAGGAAGTGAATGAAATACTATTCAACCTGTGTCCTGGAAATCTTGACCATGGTGTAAGATATAGGATGAGTATGGATGCTGACTTGCCAACTCTAATAAATGTGCTAGAAGAAGTAATAGACATGAATGGGTTAGACAAGAAAGCCCCTTCTAGACCCAAAGAGAATTAAAATATTAAAAAACCAGAAAATAACATCCTATTATTAATAAATCTGATAATAAGAAAACTAATGAGAATATAGATAAAGAGAGGATGCCTGGGACTTGTTGGAATTGTAACAAGACAGGGCGTATGAGACAAGAATTCCCATTACAAAAAATAAAGCTAGCAGTCTTGGAAGGAGAGCAGGAGGTTGAAGGGAATCAGAACCATGAAGATATAGCTGAAACTGAAGGATCTCTTTCTAAATTTGAATTGATCCTGACCAAAACTGTTAATGTTATAGAAGGAGATATAGGCACTCCTGTAGAAATCAATAAAATCCATGGGGATTCTAGTTTGACCCAACAATGGGATCCTACCATAATTCCTAGACACATTTTGGATGTCAAACCATTAACAGTTAAACCTATGAGTGGGAAAAGTTATACCACAGGTAAAATTGCTATGCAACAGGATTGTATAAAGACAGACCTATAAGGTTATTACTGGATAGTGGACCTTTCTGCTGATGTGTCTGCGCTGAATTCTTAAACAAATGCAATCCCAATTGGAAAGAACACCTTCTTCCCGTCACAAAAGCCAAGTTTAGCTCTTGCAACACTACCATGAATACTATTGGAGTATGGACTGCTCCTATAATACTACCCCATACTAAAGGATTTTTGAGGATACAATTGGAATTTTTAGTACTGCTCAACAGACTATGTGACTACCTGATACTAGGTAATGATGCCTTATGTCTATATGGTATAGATGTGTTCCAGAGTAAAGGGAGATACCTCACAGTGGGTGGTAATTGGGACAAGAAGTTTAAGATATGCACCATTCAATCTAACTTCACCTCCTCTACTTAATAAAAGCATACAGAAGACTTTGACCAAGAATACTTCTCTCAAGCAGCTCTGAATACAGAACTTTCTGAGGAACAGAAGAAACATATATTAAAAGTCTGCTTTGAGAACCAGAATGCTTTTTGTACCAAAGATCATCCTATTGGTGATATTAAAGGACATGATATGGTATTAACATTGACCATTAAGCCTCCTTATCCTCCTAACTTAAGAAGGCCAGCCTATCCGTCTAGTCCTAATTCTAGAAAAGCTCTTGAGGAACATATCCAAGAACTGATAGACTTACAAGTATTAAGGAAGGTAGGAGGACATAATGAACAGGTAGATGTCACCACACCTGTAATCATAGCGTGGAATAATGACAAGTCAAGAATGGTAGGAGACTTCAGAATGCTCAACAATTACACTCAAGCAGATCATTATCCTATACCCCAGATTGATCATGCTCTGCATAACTTGTCGAAGGCTAAGTACATCACTACTATGGATATGCTTAAAGGTTTCCACCAGATACCAATGAGCCCTGAAAGCAGGAAGTTTATGAGAATAATCTGTCATTTGGGAATTTATGAATATCTTAGGATGCCTTTTGGTATAAAGAATGCTCCATCACACTTTCAGAGAACAATGGATACAGTTCTAGGTACTTAAATCAGACAAGGATGGATGATTGTATACATAGATGATGTTATCATATACTCTGATGACTGGGATACTCATATTAACCAAGTAAGATTAGTACTCCAGAAAATCTCCAAAGCAGGACCAAAGGTTTCCATGAAGAAATGCAACTTTGGCTATGGAGAATTGAAAGCCTTAGGACATATAGTCTCTGGTCTAACTCTAGCTGCTGATCAAAATAAGATAGCTGCTGTCATGAATAGACCTATGCCTCACAAAAAGACAGGATTATTGTCTTTCATCAGTTTCTGCAGTTATTACAGACAATATATACCAAAGTTTGCTATGCTAACTAAAAGTCTGTATCAAGTATGCAACAACAATACACGTTTTGAAACGACTCATGAGAGACTAAAGAACTATGAGGAATTAAAAATAGCTATGACCTCTACTCCTCTACTTATCCAACCAGATTACTCTAAGCCCTTCAAAATATACATTGACGCTTGCATGGAAGGGCTAGGAGCTGCTTTACATCAGGAAAGGATAGAAGAAGACAAACCAGTAGAAAAACCCATACTCTTCATATCTAGACAGATCAAAGATAATGAGAAGAGATATGGGGCAAGTAATTTGGAATGTTTGGCACTAGTATGGGCTTGAGAGAAGCTGCACTATTCCTTAGAAGGCACCACTTTCCAAGTAATCACAGACTGCAATGTTGTAAGAACTCTTATGAACATGAAAACCCCCAGCAGACTTATGCTCAGGAGGCAAATTGCTATACAGCAATATAGAGGACAGATGACTATAGTGCATAAACTGGAGCTAAAAATCAGAATTCTGATAGTCTAAGTAGGAATGTGTTGCCTAATGACTCTAACAATCCACATACAACCCTGAAGATCAAGGTAACTTTCCTATCTTGAATATCAATCTTTTTTCATTGAGTGCTCCAATAATGGGAATCCACTTATGTGAATTATACACTGCTTTCTTCAACCTAGTAAGGGATAGCTACTCTCCTGAGGTCAAGCTGCTGATAACCATTATGGAATGTGAATCCCCAGAAGCAGCTTTGATAAATAGCCTGCCTGTTTCACTACTTAAACCCTATAAAGCAGGAAGGTTTAACTTTTGGGACGGTCTCCTTTACTATAGACATCAACATTCCACAGTATTAGTACTGAGCAACAAAGAGCATATACAACATATAATCCAGGAATGCCATGACAACTGTTCATCAGGACATTTATCCACAGAAAGAACCTTAGAGAAAGTGAAACAAACTGCCTGGTGTATAGACTGGAACAAAGTCACTACAGAATATGTTACTAGCTGTGAAACCTGCCAGAAATCTAATAAAACAACTGGAAAAAGGTTTGGACTCTTACAGAAGATATCTGAACCTACAACCAGGTGGTAAATTATCAATATGGATTTTTTCACTGGCCTCCCCCCTGGAGGTACTCATCCTTATAACTCTGTCCTAGTTATAGTTTACAGATATTCCAAAAAGGAAAAATTCTTACCTAACCACAAGGAAGATAGTGCTATGGACATAGCCTTACTATTCTGGAATAGGATTATAGCTGCTGTGGGTATACCCAAGATTATAATCAGTGACAGAGACCCCAAATTCACATCTGAGGTTTGGAGGAATCTACATGATATACTGGGTTCTACTCTAGCATTTTCTACAGCATACCATCCCCAAACTGAAGGATTAGCTGAAAGGATGATACAGACCCCAGAAGATATGCTAAGGAGGTTCTGTAGCTTTGGTCTAGAATACAAAAACTCTGAGGGTTGTGGCATGATTGGGTAAGCCTACTCCCAGCCCTAGAAATGGCTTATAACAGCAGTAAACATTCTACTGCGAAAGAAGCTCCTTACATACTAGAAAGAGGATGGATTCCAAAACTCCCTAGGAAGAACGTGAATTATAACTTAGCCACTATTCATCCAACATCTCTTGACTTTAAGAAGATGATAGATGTGGCAAATAACCATGCTCAGAAATGTGTGGAAGAAGCTGTTGAATACAACAAACATATATGGGAAAAATCCCATAAAGAACCTGACTTTAAGATAGGAGACCAGATCTTGATATCTACAACTAATTTCAACAACCTGGCAGGCAACAGAAAATTGAAACCAGCCTTTGTTGGACCATTTGTTATCAAGAAGATTCATGGAAAAAATGCTGTGGAAGTAATCTTGAGTGAAGAATTATCAAGAAAACACTTGGTATTTCCTTTTAGCGTAGTCAAACACTTTAAACCAAGAGAAGGCAGCAACCTCCCTCCAGCATTAATCCCAATAGAACCTGACCCTATAAAAGAAAAAGGGAAATTCAGCAGGATATTGAGAGATAAGAAAGAGAGCCTACAAGGAAAAGACATCAGACTACACTTAGTAAGATAAAAAGGGGAATCTGCAGACAAAGATGAATGGTTACCAGAAAATAATATACCTGATGGACCAATACATCTCAGAAACTACAGAGCCGGCAAAAGGAACTGAAGCACATATGCAGTTAATTTTTTCTCCCAAATTCCTCCAAATTTTTTTTCAGATATGACCATATCTTGGGGGGGAATTTCAGCTTGCTACTATTGCAGAGCAAGCTGCAAAAGTAACAAAAATAACATAAAAATAATAATAATACAATTAACATAAGAAGTAGTAGGAAAACATAAATATTATTACAGAAATGGCTTCTCCACCCAAAAATTGGGTAGGGTCACTCACTGAACCCACCCTTGAAATCCAACTCCTTATGTTTTTAAATAATTAAGGAAAGAAAAACCAAAATACTATGGCTCCAGTATTGAGCTTTTTGGCCAATTAAATATTTCACACACATTGTCATGTATAGGTTTCACACCTAAAATTCAGTCGGAATTGAGGTGTTGTGTATATTTTAGGAGTTACGGGCGGAAATGTGTTTTGTCACAATTTCCGCAGGCAGCCGCAGCAGCCAAAGCACCCGCGCCCGGCTGAGGTACAGCCGTGTCAACCCGTCAAGGTTGTGTACGCAGCCCCAGGCCTCTGTTAAGTACGCAGCCGCGGGACTGCGGGATGACAGAGTGACAGGCAGCTCAGGTACTGCGTAAACAGGCTACAACATACACGGGAACTTTCTACATATGTAATAAAGGTTCCTGTGGATAGTAGACTGTCTAAAAATGCATAATATTATATAAAAATACATAAATAATCCTTACACGTCTTTTTTTTTACTTAATACAATGCAAAGTACCAAGAATGTCGAAAATAAGACAATGACAACTTCTAAAAATGTATTAAAATACTTTAATATACTTTTATGAGAAATTCTATACATCAATATCCTCGTGACATACTAAGTAAGATAATGGTCTAATAATATTACATGAATTCTCATGAATTATATTTTTAAGTAATTATCTTAACAAATCAACTGGAACTCGAAAATAAAGAGTAAAATCAATATTATGACTTTTACTCCATTTATATAATACATAATAAGAACTTACCTGACATCAAAATGTCGGTAGAGATGTCTAATAAAATAATTATTAAATTACTGGGAACATTTACTAAGGATAATTAATTAAATAATACATAAATAGGACAGATTAGTGTTATTCACACGTCCTAATGTCTATTATAAGGTAGAATAATCCCCATACCCTAAGGAATTCAATGCTACCCGGGCTATAGCACCAAGAACACATAACAGGCTACCCCCAGTTACCCTGCTAGCCTTAGTGTCCGTCCCTTTGAGCACCTACAACCCTCAGAAGGACCATATTGGGACTCCAAAAGCTATAAATAAAGAGCTCTTTTGAGAATATTGATGGGCAGAGACCCAGTTATATTCATCTCCAGACACCCTGCCAAGGTAATCAAGTACTTATAAGAGATAATTAAGTGATTTATGGCAATTTCTGATCAATAATATCCGTCCCCCACCTCTTTTATATCAATTAAAAATGCTGAACAACCTTATAACCCCAGTATACAGGTTTAACCCATCAGTGCACATCTCAAACAGATACCCAAAGGATTTAATAATATACCAGTGAGTTTTATTATCCTTTCTCTGTCGTGGCAGCTTGGCTACAAGGTCCTGAAACTCCACCGTGTATTTTATATACATATTATCTTTGGGTAAAATATTCTTTAAACTAAATAGCCCAAAGTAACCAGGAATACGTGTTTTCATACTGGAATCCCTGAATAGAGGTGTTAAAGATCCCCAATATAATTGTGGCCCCTCTATAAAAATATTTAATAATCAATTTATTCATATTGATTTAAAAAAATCAACAATAACCAAACCACTTAACCTTGCAATAAGCTTTATCCAAATATTTTACGGATTTTTGCTGCATTTATTAAATAATATATTTATTATTTACTCTATCACCTCTGGTAGCTAAAGGATACAAAGGGTCTTGGCATCCAGGAGGCGGACAATTGGGGGTCTGGCCGGGAAATATTCCATTATATTTAATACCTTGGACCAGACATTTTCACAAAAAAATAAAATCAAAGATAAATTTATCTGATTTTATAACCGTGATTCATTATTAAATTCTTTTGCAGTGGATTTAAAAACCAATGCAGAATTAATAATCTATTATTTAAATATTTTAAAGATAAGAAAAGAAGAATATATTAAAAACTATAAACCTACTGGTTGGAAAGCTTTAAATCAAGCTGAGCAACTTAATATCTCTTCTGCACGCAAAAACTTAGATAAACTCCTTGAACAAGAAGATCTTGAAAGGCGTATAAAATTTCAGGCTCTATTAAGAAAACATAAAGTTGGAAAAAATACCGTATAAATTACTTTTTGAAATATAAAATTAAGTACACAACTTGCATTACCATATAATTTTTAAAGAAAATAATATTAAAATATTTTATTAAACCAATAAAATACACTTTTTTATCAGTGAACACTCCTTTACCAGAAACCACCGCCACTGAAGTGGATCTATTGGATCAGGAAGTCCCAGACATCTCCAGACGCCCTGAAAATATTGATTGGACGGGTGAAGACCTCATTGGAACTAACCAAGACCCCTTAGGATTACCTTCTAGGGATCAATTCAACCCCAATAAGGTCTTGGTACCTTTGAATATCAATTTAAGTGAATTTTGAAATAAAACTTATTTTACGGATTTTTTCTGTAAAATACTTATAAAAATATTGTTCTGAAAATGAATAGACGTAAAATAAGAGCCTTAGGAAGAATTCCCTCCTAGGGATCTTTGCCAACAGCTCTCACTCACCGTGAGACCACCAGTAAGGACAACAATGAAGGGACTAGAAACTGTGAACCAAATGTTGATGAAAAAGGAGCAGCACCAACCACTTCTGCCCTCCCCCAACCTACTCAGAGTCAATGGTTTACATGGTAATCCTTGATCTTTGATTTATTATTTAAAAATATTCTAAAATTAATTTTTATTAATTTTATTTAAGTTTTGATCTCTTCAGACTATTACTAATGCATATCTCAACTTGTTACATATGCCAGGCAACACTAACTAGGTTGTAGCTCTTCTGAGCTGTACCTGGTTGTCAGATTAGTCATGACGGATCCAGACGCGGGGATCAGTCAGTACAGATGCACGCAGGGTAGGATCCGCTGCATGCTTGGCAGAATTATCTGCGCGCGGGTCTCTAGTACATGGGAAACTGCTACTACAAGTACTTAGGGGTATGTAATGATGCGGGGCTGCGCATGGGAATTGTGACATAACACATTTCCACGTGTAATTCCTAAAATATACACAACACCTCAAATCTGAGTGAATTTTAAGTGTAAACCCTATACGTGAAAACATGTGTGAAATTTTAAAATGGCCAAAAGGTGCCATACTGGTATTGTAATTTTTAGTACTTTCCTTTTTAATTATTTTAAAAATGTAAGTACTTGGATTTCAAGGGTGGGGTCAGTGAGTGACCCTACCTAATTTTGGGTGATTAATCCATTTCTTTAATAATTTGTATGGATTTATCACTTTTTTATTTTGTTAATTTAGATATTCTTATTTTTTATAGTTTTTTGTTGCTATGACAGGTTGCTCTGTACTTAGTAGCAAGCTGACAGTAGTTCATGCAGCAAGTTTTACACTGTAAATATCCTATGGATTCAAAATTCATGGTTAAAAATATTTATCTGGTCTGAGAATTCAGAAAATTATCCATTTAAATTGATGGAATTCCCTTTCTGTGATACATGCAAGATGGCCTGTGGTGTGGACTTGTGGTATTCATCATTGATCTTGGAACATACATATTTCAAATGGTATCCTGTTTTTTTTTTGAGTTGAAAATATTTTTGGGAACCCAAATTTTGATTTTAAAGAGTATTTTACATGCAGCTCCACTGAAATGCTCCTTGTATCTTGGAATTGGGATTTTTAATGGTTGATTGGTGGTGACTTCCAAGAGATTCTTGTAATTAAGGAAGGAGCTTATCCTGAATTCCCAAGTAGGAAGTTTAACATGTCTTGAAGAAAGGGAATGTGAGTTGTGTTTTCATTGTTGGTGTTTTTCATTTATAGTTGATATTATTGGTTTTATTTTTCTCTAGTTTGAACCATTAATATGAGAGAATTTTGATTGTGGGAAAAACAAAGAGCAAATACAAAATGGAAGCAGAGGATCTAATGAGAATAAGGATGACAAGCAAAAATAATAAAGAGACATGAGTTTGAGAAGAAAATATGTATTTGTGATATTTTTTTAGAAATGGTATTGAGCTTTGTATGGATAGGTGATGAAGAGTTTTGTATAAGAGAGTTTAGAATCCTAAGGGGGGAACTTCCGCTTTGGTTAAATTTCCAACCATGTATTATTGCTTCCCTTGAATTCTTCTGTGGGTGGGATGAGTGGAAGGATCATTTGAAGGTTGATGGTTGTGTTCTGGACAAAAAAAATTTACAAGCCAGAAACCAAATTTTTTGGAAAGTCTTGTTGAATAGTGATTGAGGATATGTTGCCAATGTGCCTTCACCTTTCTCCCTACACCGTGTTACCATTTTATGTTGTGCTTGCACTTTTGTATTCTTTCCTTTGTGCAACAGCGCTCCCCAGAGCGCCCGTAGCGCTATGAGCACACTCCATTTGTGTCTCTTATCTACTTGCACTGGCTCAGAACCAGGATGCCTTTCTCCTTCCATTGTTCCAAAACCATGCCACTTGCATCCTGGATTCTGGGCTAGGTAAACCACTTCTTTTGAATTCCTCAGTCCTTCTCCTTGTACTGATGCTCTCCTTTGTCTTACTTTCCTCAGACCTACCGGTCATTGTGTTGTTTGCACTTCTGTCCTATCAACCTGTGTGGCTTTGAGCCTTTTTGTTTTAGGTTTGACTCATCTGTGTACCCCTTTGTTGTTTCATCTCAAATCTAACCTTTTATTTTTAGTCTGAAATTTACAGATTTACAGTCCCAATTGCACATTCTTGACCTGAAAAGAAAAGGCTCCTTTCAATGACCAATCAAGAAGAAAATCCAAAACTCAACATCCCACTCCTCACAGAATCCAACTTCCCTAACTGGTTCATAAGTCTAAAGAGCTATCTTAGAAGAAAAGGGCTGCTTGAACTCATTGAGGGTTATAACCCAAATGATGCGACCACTCCCATGCAAAAGAGGAAAATTTACAAGGCCTGCGACGTCATCATCAAGCATCTAGACAAAATTGCTTTTAAAGCGGTGGTAAACAGCTCAAATGAAGCCAACCCCCGTGCCATTCTGGAAGCTATCCACAAGAGATACGCCTCTCAATTTTCCAACAATGGCTGCTGCCTCTGGCTAAATATCATACGCTACCAGTACAAGGGGGATATCTCTCAATACATCAACAGCTGCCACAAACTGATGAACAAGCTATCAGTGGTTAAACTCAATGTACCCCAAGATATTCTCAGCTACACCATCCTGGCCAAAATTCCCACTGCCTTCCACCCCTCAACACTCTCCTTCAAAAAAACAAAATGCTGACCAACCCAAAAGCAGTGCTCAACAAACTCAGGGAAGTCATGCACCTGGAAATATCTCAAAAGGTAGAGACATCTGAACCTGCCAAAGATGTCTCATCTACTTCCCTGCAGAAAACCGCACCCCAGAAGAAACCAAAGAACAAACACCCATGCTCTAATGGCAAACAAAACCCACTGTTGAACCACTCAGAAGATAGATTCTGGTTTCTCCATGCAAAACTGCGCCCCAATTTTCCTACCTCTAAAGCTCTCTCCCATCTCCACTCAGAAGTGTTGTCAACTGATGAGACCAACAAATCAACCAAACCAGGACCTCCCCAAGCCTTTCTGAACGCACATCTCTATTTCAAAGACACTAATACTAAAGAATTGCTTCTCCCTGTCCTGGATTCAGGAGCTTCACACCAAATTTTTAACTCTCCCCTCTATCTCTGGGAGTCAAACCCTATAGGATTGAAAGTGGGCACAGGAGCGGGAGGAACTGAATTTCTGGCCACAGCAATGGGTAAGGCCACCCTCTGCAACCACTTGGGCAAGCAGATCCAACTGGATAACATATTCCTCTTCCCCTCTCTGACCCACTGTCTCATTTCACTCTTCAACTTACGTCTAAAGCAGCCACTATCAAACAAGTTGGGTTCTCAGGATACAAAATCACCCTGGATCACTTCTCACTTTTGGGAACTGCCAGAAATCATCTGGTTGAACTTTGTGGCACTAAGTTCAAAAACACCAGGTCCAGAAATTCCACTAAAAGCTCTGCGCTCCTTAAACAACCTCAAGGCACTCCATGGCACCTTTGGCTGGGACACCCTCACAATGCCATTCTAAAAGCCCTCATTCAGGACAGCTCTCCTTGCTCCAACTGCAACATCTGCGAAAGCTTCAAAATAACCTCCACCCTGTTTCACGGTCACTTCAAGCCAGCCACTTGCTGCCTGGAAGTAAGTCATCTCAATCTTGTTGGCCCATTTCCTGTCCAGTCAAATGGAGGCTGAAAGTACTTTCTCACCTTTGTGGACCAATTCTCAGGTTTCAAATTGGTCTCTTTCCCCCACTCCAAGGATCAAGCTTCAGTGGCCATCAAGAATTTCATAAACCACTCTGAAAGACTGCTCAATGAAAAGGTTTCAATGGTTGTGTCAGACAACAGAGGCAAATTTGCGAATGAGGAGCTTTTTGGGTATTTTAAGCTTCATGGAATTGATCATCACCTAGCTCCAGCGTACACACCTGAACAGAACAGCCTAGCTGAGAGAGAAAATCATTCCATTCTAGACAAAGCTCAATGCTTACTTTTGCAAAGCAGCCTTCCTCCCAACTACTGGGAGGAAGCTTTCACAACAGCAACCAATCTCATCAACGCACTACCTATCATATCCAAGGGCCTCAAAATTCCCTAAAAAATCTGGTTTCAACAACCATTCAATCACCATTTCCTCAGGCCATTTGGCTGCACCACTTACTTGCTCATTCCCAAGGTCAGGCGCGGTTTTAAACTGTGGGCTAATGGAGAGAAGGGTACGCTCCTTGGGTACATAAAACATTTCTCATCCTATAAGATACTCAACCATCAAACCAAGTGGGTGCACTCAAGCGCCAATGTCACCTTCCTGGAGGACACTTTCAAACACAAACAAGATGAAGCCTTAAGAGGCCCTTGCCCTTCTTCTTCTTCCAATCCACTGCAACTAATCTCTGGGGAAACTCTCCCTGTCTTTCTGTCTGAATCAATCTCAGCTCCTGATCCAGTCCCCTCTGTTACTGAGGCAACTGTAGTTCTCTAAGTCAAGAGAACTACATCTCCTCCCTTGTGGATCAATACTGGCTCCCTCCACACAAAAAATGCTTGACTCCCTTCAAAACTTTTGGCAAACTACTACTGGCATCAGAGGAGGAGCATCAACATTTTTTTGAAAGCGGCCTAAATTACAGAAAGATGGTTGGTGAGCTAACCTACATAAGCTGCAACCCTCAACCCAACATTAAATTTGCCGTCAACTACCTTGCTCAATTCTTGAACACGCCTGGGATGAAGCACTGGGATGCTGCAACTCTTGCTCTCAGCTATTTACAGTCAACACCAAAGGTGGGGCTGACTTTCTCCAGAAAGCCATTTCAGACCGGTTTCAGTTCATACGTAGACCCCAACTGGGCCAAATGTTTGACCACTAAAAGGTCAATCAGGGGCTTTGTTGTCCTGTGGAACGGTAATGTGGTTGGCTGGAAATCACAAAAACAAACAAGTGTTACACTGTCCACCACGGAAGCCAAATACAAGGCAGTGGCTGAGGCTGTAAAGGAAATTCTCTGGTTCAAATCCCTTGCGGAAGAAGTGCTTAGGTCAAAAATCAAGGATCCCATCATCCTCCATGAAGACAACAACAGTTGTGTCAAACTTTCCACCAACTCAGCAAATAATGCAGGTTTTTTAAAAAAGCACATGGAACTACAGTTCCATTTCCTAAGAGAAGAGGTGGAAAGGGGCACAATAGCCATCAAACGTATAGATTCTAAAAACAACCCCACAGATTTCCTCACTAAACCAGTCTTGCAAATCTCTCTGCAACAACAGCTCAAGCAAATCAATGTGGGTTGTGCTGTTTCTGAAGGCTGAAGGCAGGGATGGTGTTGAATGGTGATCAAGGATATGTTGCAAATGTGCCTTCACCTTTCTCCCTACACCGTGTTACCGTGTTATGTTGTGCTTGCACTTTTGTATTCTTTCCTTTGTGCAACGGCGCTCCCCAGAGCGCCCCTAGCGCTATGAGCCTGCTCCATTTGTGTCTCTTATCTACTTGCACCAGCTCAGAACCAGGATGCCTTTCTCCTTGTACAGTTCCAAAACCGTTCCTTTCGCATCCTGGATTCTGGGCTAGGTAAACCACTTCTTTTGAATTCCTCAGTCCTTCTCCTTGTACTTATGCTATCCTTTGTCTTACTCTCCTCAGACCTACTGGTCATTGTGTTTTTTGTGCTGCTTTCCTATCACCCTGTGTGGCTTCAAGCCTTTTCTTTTTATGTGTGACTCATCTGTGTCCCCCTTGGTTGTTTCATCTCAAATCTAACCTTTTATTTTTATTCTGACATTTACAAATTTTCCCGATAATCTGAAAGGAAAATTGGTCTTTTATTTTTTTTCTTTTTTTCTTTTTTTTTTGTTTAGCTTGGTGGTATATTTTCTGGGTTCATATTCCCCAGATTTATCACATTGATAAGTTTTGGTTTTTTTTGTGCAATTGGATACTCAGGTAGACATGGTATATCCATGGGACTTTGCCCATTATTTCATAGCCTCAACCAGCTCATCCTCTTGATTATATGATAGCTCAGGAGGAGGGGCCAGAGGGTTAGAATCAGAGGTTTTAGTAGATGAAGAAGGGGCAAGGGGATTTGAATCAATAATTTTACGTGATGAGATAATTGAGTATGAGCCTGGTGAAGGAGTACTGAAAAGTGGGTGGATGTTCTCCTGAGCCATTGCAAAAAGATATGTTCTTTTTAAAATATGAAGTGAAGATAAGGCTTGATATTTGAGAAATATATTGAGCAGAAATTGATTGAAAAAGGTATTCAGAGAATTGAAATAAGATTTAAAAGAGTTTTTTGGAGGTATCTGGAGTGTTGCATTTTTCTTACTGAAGAGTGTTGATGGATGTTGAGTGGTTTGTGGTGGGGTTTGGTGGGCTGTGGTGTGGTGTGGTGTGGTGTGGTGTGGTTTGGTAGTGGGGTGGCATGTTGAGGAGGGTGTGGTGGGGGTGATGGGAGGGTGTGGTGAGGTTGATTGGAGGGTGGAAGAGGTCAAGAGGGTGGTTAATAAGATGATTGGAGCCCTCCAACATGGGTGCAGGGCTCAGGAAAAGCCGTTCAGTCAGATTGAATCTATGCATGCAAAAGGACTTGAAGAAGGTTGCCAGCACCCACAAGGGGTTTATTTTGATGCTTTTTTGGTTTGCCTTTTGAGAAAAAAATAGTGCCTCAAAAATTACCAAAAACAAATTTTTGGAAAGCTTCAAAGAATCCCTCTACATCAAAAGCTACAAATATTTCAGATCATCATTTTTTTTCAGGTAGAAAAAATTAAAAAAGGAGAATTTAAGAGAGACCACCCTTTTATTTTGAACTACCTTGATTGTCATATATAACTTGGGGGTAGAAATGCAAAAAGTAGTTGAAAAACTTTGTAAATGAGTCTTTGGATTTTGATACAAAGTTCTTTCAAAAAATTTTTGTGTAAAATTTGATTCCAGATGTGAAAAAAAACATTGCAAGGGATGTGTTAATTTTCAGTGTTTTTATGTTGGATTTGATTTTTGGAAGCCTGGGATTTATCCAAAAATTCTGGAAGAAATATTGAAAAGATCTCTAACATTTGTGTTAAATTTCCAAAATATTGAATCATAAAAAAAATAAACAAGGAAAACAAAAGGATCCATAATTCCAATGAGAAAATGGAATTTTTTGAATTTTTTGGTTTTTGAAGAAATTTTTTTAAGGGAAAATAATACATTCAAAAATTCTAAAAAAAAAAGAATTCTATTTGAATGTTTTTTTAACTTTCTGAAAGCTTCAATAACCCAAAAAATCAAATGAAAAGGGAAACAAATTGATGCAAATGTCCAATGAGAAATGTGATTTTTTGATTTTTTTTATTTTTTGAAGGAATTGTTTAAGGTGAAAGAATACAGCCAGAAAATCTGAAAAAACTGAAAAAAAACTGGCAAGATCTTTGAATGTTTCTTCAAATTTGGGATAGCTGAAATAGAAAATATGAATGAATTAAAATAGCCAAAAAAAGGATCCAAAAACCCATTGAAAAAAGTTGTTTTTGTGGATTGTTGTGATTTTTTGATTACATTTTTGGAGGGGTTCTAATGACCTCAAAATTATAAATAATTCATTTTGAGAATTTCTGAGCCGCAGCTATGGAACTGCCGCATCAAAAAGCAAAAAAAAATTCTGGAAACCACCTTGAAAAAAAGCATTTTTCCATGTAGAAGTAAAGGCATGTCAAATTAAAATTCCATGATTTAAAGTATTGAGGGAATGAGAAAATTAATTCTCTTTATTTATTTTATTTTATTTATTTTTTTGCACACAGCCAAAGATTTGTGAACAGTACCCCAAAAATCAAAATTGGTTGTGAATGGTGCCACAAAAACCATTTCAATTTATTTATGGGATGTGTGGGGTTGAAAATTTAACACTGCCCTTTGGATTACTCTTATAATATAGGCATTTTTCTGATTTTTCATGTTAATTCATGTTCAAAATAAAATATCTCTGAAAATAATTAAAAAATACAATTCAATGTTTTACATAACTTCAGGAGATTTGTTTCCGATCATATATTATTCTCATTTTTTATTTTTTATTCCGTATTTTTTACTATCATTAATTTTTCATTAATTATTATTATTAATTTTTCATTATCATTAATTTGGCATTTTTAATTAGGGTTTATCAGAGTTAGGAAACCCGGCATTAGAAACCCCCCATTTTTAATGGCGGGTTTCTGAAATACACATACCCCCTAACTGGTGAATTTAAAAATGGTGGGTTTCAAACATCAAACCCACCATTTTCATCCACCATCCATTGCATGAAAAACACCCATCCACACCTCAACCTTAGCAAATCCATACCAATCCCATCTCCATCACATCAAACACATCTCATCTCCGTTGCTTCACATCTCCATTGCTTCACATCTCCATCCATTAAAATCTCCATTGGTTCACATCTCTTGCTTCACATCTCCATCTTCACAAAAATCTCATCATCATCTCATCAACCCAAATCACATTGCAATCTTTCTCAACATGTCCAATCAAACTTCCTTTCAGCACTTTGAAAATGCAAAAAAGCTGACTGGACTTTTGTTACTATTTGACTCCCATTCAGACTCTGATTCAGACTTCAATTTGGAATCAACTTGGTTGGCTTTGAATGCTCTATTACAAAAGCAATACATGGTTCCAAGAAGACAAACTCTTGACAACCCTATGTATGAAAGGCAAAAGCTTCATCTCCTCCCCAACTTAAGCTTCCAGAAACTGTTCAAAACTCTATTGCCTTCATTCATGAAACTTTTGGAGATGATTGAAGAACACCACATATTCCAGAAGAATTCCTTGTATTCTCAATGCAATCCAACTATCCAACTGGCTGTTTATCTTTGAAGATTGGGATCAAATGGAAATGGAGCAGCAATTCATCAATTAAAAAATCTATTCTCAGTTGGTTATGGAACACTTGACTCATACACAAAAAGAGTAATGATTGCTATCCTATCTTTCAGTCACTCAGTCCTTTCTTGGCCAACCAAAGAAGAATTTCAGGAGATATCTCAAGTAATGGAGACTGAAGGCTTTCCTGGTTGCATTGGTTTTGTTGATTGAAACACCATCCCCTTGTGTCAAAAACCCAAGCTAGATGGCAACCACTATTTTGATTTGAAAAAGAGGCAATTGATTCATTCTTTTCCACTGACTTTGATAAAACTTTGGATCACACACTGACAAAAAACTTTTAATCTCTTTGTTTAGATACTCTGTGGCCCTACCACTTGTTTTCAATAACAACAAGAAGTTCATATCCCTCCATGCTTGCCTTCTGGGTTATCATCATGATCCATATGTTTTCAATTGGATTCAGATTGCCCAAAAACCAGAGAATTACTTTGAACAAGATCAATACCTTCTTGAAAATTTGGGTTATGCTAGTGGGAAGTATGTAGTTCCAGCATACTGGAATTTTTCAAATGTTTTTTCCAATGATCAAGGAAAAACCAATCTCAACTATCATCTTGCCCAATCACAAGTTTGGATTGAGCATGTCATAGGAATCCTGAAAGGAAGATGGGAAATCTTAAGGGAGATGGAAAACCAGCTTTGAAATTTGAAGGACATGAAGATCCTCATCAACTGGATTATGACTTCTTTAATCCTTCACAACCTTCTTTCCAACATCAAGGATGAATGGGACAAAATATATGAAGAAGATATTCCTGATCATCCTCAAGTCATCCCCATCTCATCTTCTACCTCATCTTTGGCCATGAGAGAGCGGATTCTACCCCTCACACTTTCTCACTTTGATGTGTAGCATTTGGTTTTTATATAGGTGAAATATCTTTTTTGGTTTTAGTTGTTCAACCAAGAATCCAAGGCTGACTTGGATTTGTTTTTTTTGGTGGACTTGAACAAAAAAAGAACCAAAACTTCCAAACCACCCACCTCACCCCACTAAACCACTGGTACACTCTCCTCCTCACCCACCACCGGTCCACTCTCCACCTCACCCATCACCTCCACCTCACCCTCCACCTCCACCTCACCCATTGCCTCCACCTCACCCTCCACCTCCACCTCACCCATTGCCTCCACCTCACCCTCCACCTCCACCTCACCCATTGCCTCCACCTCACCCACCACTTCCCCCCCCTGGTAAGATCCTGCCCCTCCTCCTCATATTCCCAATAATCAGATGCTGATCCAACTCTCCACCCACCTCCTTGCATCTTTCCTCAGGTAGGCTCCCCCCCCCTCCTGCTCATCACCCTTTCCCCACCCCTCTCCCTTACTCCCCACTAATGCCCCCCCCCTTTCCCCCCCACCACCCTTGCTTTGGTTGGCCTCACCAACCTTTCTCAGTGGCCCACCCCGGGCCCGGCCCCCCCACCACCCTTGCTTGGCAACCCACCCACCCACCTTCCTCCGCCGGCCCCACCTCCCTCCGCCGGCCCCACCTCCCTTCGCTGGCCCCACCTCCCTCCGCTGGCCCCACCTCCCTCCGCTGGCCCCACCTCCCTCCGCTGGCCCCACCTCCCTCCGCTGGCCCCACCTCCCTCCGCTGGCCCCACCTCCCTCCGCTGGCCCCACCTCTCTTGCTCAGCAGCTGGCCCCCCCTTGCTTGCTTGGCCAACCGCACCCCCCCCTCCACTCCTTTGGCCAACCAACAAAAGCCCCCCCCTTCCCTCCTTTGGCCAACCAACGCCCCCCTCCCCTCCTTTGGCAAACCAACGCCCCTCCTCCCCTCCTTCAGCTGACCAATGCCCCCCCTCACCTCCTTTGGCCAACCCACCCCGCCTACCTCCATAGGCCAACCAAAAACCCACCCTGCCTCCCTCCATTGGCCAACCAACAACACCCCCCCCTCCTTTGGCGGACAAGCCCCCCCCTCCATTGGACAACCCGCCCAGCCAACCCAACCGCCCCCCTCCATTGGCTGACCAACCCGCCAACCAACCCGCTGCCCCCCCCTCCTTAGCCAGGTGACCAACCAACTGATCCCCCCTCCTTGGCCGCCAAACCAACTTACCCAGGGCCCCACCCCCCTCTTTGGCCGGCCAACTGACCCCCACCCTGCCTTGCTGATTCCCCAAGGTGAGCCCAATGAACCCCTTCTCCTTCTCCTCCTTCCGCTGATTGATTGATCAATTCCTCTGACTGACCTTTTTTTTTTGGGGGGGGGGGGGTGGGGGGGGGGCTTTCATCATTGATGTACCAATATTTATTTTTGTACTTTTGTTCATCTTCCACAATGATTGAAACATGGCTGATGATTTTTTTTTTGGATTCCCCACAATGAAACACCCCTTTTGACCCCTGTTTATTTCCATGCATTCCCTTTTTCTGCATGGCCCATGCTTCTCCCGCCATGCTCCAAATGTTATAAAACCAATTGAATCCTGTCTTGATCCTCATCCCAAGAAAAGCAGTTGCATGGGAGGGAGCAATATGGAAGAAGATGTGTTGAAAAACATCAAGAGAGGAGGAAAGCAGAGGGCTCTTTGGAAAAAGAGGGCCCAAGCAAAAGAATCCAAAATCTCTTTGGAAGTGGCTGAAGAATGGTTTTTGGAAAAGATTCTATGTTCTAGAAAAAAACTGCAACCTTTGGATTTGTACCCTGCTCTTGCTTCCGAAAAGAAAAAGAACAAACAAAATCCCACCCCTGAAGAGTTTGAACAGGCCAAACAGATGATTGAAAAGTTCCATTTCTTCACTGGTGGAAAAGTTACTATTCTTGAACAAACAAATTGTCAAGACTCTCTTGTGGCCATAATTGAATTTATCACTTTGAATAAACTCTCTGAGGAAGAGAAGAAGGACATCAAATTTGTGACAAATTTCCTTCATCAATCAAAAAAAAATTTCAACACTGTTGGCCCCTCAAGATCTTGGGGTGGGAAAATGTGGGCTATTGGATGGAGAAATTGATGCACCCTGCTGAACTTTTTGGCAAATATTCAAAGAAAAAAGCTATTCAAACTTATTAACAATGAAGTGACATATCTCCTGTCACTCAGGGAGTCTCACTCCCCGCCCGCTCACCCAACATTTGCTCTCAGAGTCTTCTGGGTCATCCAGGGACGAACCTTCTACCTCTTGGGACAGCTCTCACAATTGGTCTAATCTCTTCTCCAACCATCATCTAATCAAGCCTTACCTTCTAGAAGCCCTTTCCTGGTAAGAACCTAGTCCTCAAGAAATTACTACTCAGACAACTCTGACAATCTAGTTATCCTACTCGCAGTCATCAATCTCCATCTCCTTGCCTCTATCCACCCTGCGTTGCCATATCCTTCTTCTCTCAGTCATATAAAGTTCAAGCTGTTGGTTTCTTCATTTTTATTCTCCTATCTCTGATTCTATTCTCTGATTCTATTTTTGATTTCTCAATTCTCAAACCCTTGTCCGTAGTCTGCTGGTTTTCAGTTCCAAGAAATTTCATCAAAATCTTTTCAAAGTTAAAAGCCAAAAGACAACTCTACGCAATTGAAAATGAACAAACCAGCTGAAGCAAATGACTACTTCCACCAGGTTGCTCTCAAGGCGTCTGTAGATGCTATTCCCCCTCTAAAAAAAGATAACTGTTCCATCTGGAGAGACAAGATGATGATGTTATTCAACCTGAAAGAAATCAAGGACGCCATAACCAGGAACTCAGGCCAACTACCTATAAAACAGGACCAAGAAACTCAATCAATCATCTTATTCAAACTCAACAGCACAACCCATGCCAATGTGGTCAAAAGCTCCAACATAATGTCTTCCAAATTGCTCTGGGCGGAGATTACTCAAAGATTTGCCTCATCAGAAACTGCATATAGAGCTTGCATCTTTAATTAATTTCTCCACGCTCCATTCAAAAAAAATGCCATGGAAGGATTCATAACAGACACTTGAAAAGCTCTCACTTGCATGGCCAATGTTGGGATAGAATTACCAAAGGAAATATTGGCGTACCTAATACTTTTCAAGTTCCCTCCCATCTTAGAGAATCTGAAAAAGCAAATTATGCACATGGAGAAGCTAACAACGGTGGAGGTAGTATGAAATCACTTAACCCAATATAACAATGAAGGCAAGGAACAACTCAAAACAGGCACATCCTCATCAGATGTCTCATCAGTGACTACAAAGAGCAAGGCAGACAAGGACAACAAAAAGTTTTGGATTTGATGCAGGGAACGCTTTCACAACCCAAATGCGCCGCATCCTGAATTGTCCTTCTTCCATCTACACTCCCAATTTGCTCCAGGATGGTGGATAGAACAACAGAATGAATGGAAGAATAGAAGCAAGAAGACTCCTACAATTAACTATCATGCTCTTCTTACCCTTTGGATCAATGCAAACAACTCACCTAACCTTCTTTTGGACTCAGGTGCTAACATACATATATTCAACAACCTGAAATACTTCACTTCAATTGACCTGAAAGACAATCTGGAAGAAATTAAGAAGGGAAAGTTAGAAGATAATCTCCAGATCTGAGGAACAGGCACAGTTTGACTCAAATGGAAGGAATCTATCATAACTCTTGAGGAATGCATGTATGTTCCAGACATTGTGGTCAATCTAATCAGTCCTGGACTCCTGGTAAAGAAGGGATGCAATCTCTCTCAAGAACAAGATTGATTCTTTATTACCAGAGGTGGTGAGATGGTCCGGAAGGTTTTAATCCAAGACAATCTATTTGTGATAGAGAAGCCTCAAAATGCTGGAAAAAATCTCTTGGTCAATCTCTCAAATAAATCTTCTATCTCCGCAATGACAGAAACTCAATCACTGACGGATCTCCATAAGATGTATGGACATGCCTCAATTTCTACCCTTAAAACTATTCTGAAGGATTGATTCTCTAATGATGAATTGAATAAATTTCAATGTGATGGATGCATAAAAAGCAAACTCACAAGAGTTCCCTTCTCAGCAACATTAAAACCCTCATCTAAGCCCCTCGAAAGGATCCACCTTGACTTGATAGGAAAAATCACTCCTCAATCAAAGGCCCGCCACTGCTACATTTTGACTCTTGTTGAAAACTTTATGGGCTACCTTCCTGCTTTCCCTCTGATGACCAAAGATGAAACTCCTGACTTTATTATCAGAATTCTTGAAACGGAATAAAAACGGCTAGGCTATTATCCAACTGAAATCTTCTTAGACAAAGGAACAGAATTTACAAACAAGACCTTGAGGGATTTTGCCAAGTCAAAACATATTAAACTTCTGACCTCTGAAACGTTTCACTCTCAGCATAACGGCAGAGCCAAACAAGCTAATAGGACAATCATAGAGTCAGCATGTGCAACATTCTCCTCCTCCAGATTGGATAAAAGTTACTGGCACATTGTGGTCAAAAGATGTTGATTCATGCCTAATCAAGTCCCTAGGGAAGGTAATGACCAATCCCCTTGGGAACTGATGTTTGAAAAGAAACTCCCTACTAACTACTTGAAACCCATAGGATCCTCTGTCATCTTCCTTGCAAATTGTCTACAAAAAGGGAGAAAGTTTGATGAGAAGGGGTTGGAAGGAGTTCTAGTTGGGTTCAATCCCATTTTTCATTTCTATCTTATTCTCAACTCATCTGGATCTGTTATTGAAACCAAACAGGTCCAATTTCTCAAGCATAATATACACAAATTTCCTCTGCTCAAGTCACCGGGGATTGATCTCTTTGGTCAAATCAACTCTGAATTGACTGAGTCCAACATCTCTTTGGTAGAAAAGCAATACACTATTTGAGAAGTACAGGACAACCTCTCAGAGACAGACTTGGATCAGGAATACTCAGCATCTGTGGCCTCCTCAGCTCCAGACCCAAACCTCTCCAATCACCTCCTATATCCTCAGAACCTGTTCAAACAATCACTCAAAGACCTAGGCGGGAGACAAGGAAGCCCCAACAATGCGGCTTTCACCACTACTATGAGCCACCATCCTACAAAGCTGCACAAAAATGTCCTGAGTTGCCCAAGTGGAAAAATGCTGCCAATGACAAACTGAATTCTATAGAACTTCAAGATTTCTGGGAAGAATACTATGGCACTCCGGATAACATCTTAAATAAAAGTGGGTCTTTAAAAAAAAGGAGAACTTTCATGGTTATCCTATTAAATATAAAGCTTGGCTCTGTTTCCAAGGATTTAACCAAGTCTTAGGGGTTGACTACAACACAACCTGGGCTCCAACTGGAAAACTGGGGTCACTCTGAATAGCCCTTGTGTATGGTCTAAAGACAAAGATGGAACTTACTCAAGTTGATGTAAAAGGAGTGTTTCTGCATGCCCCCCTTGAAGGAACGGTCATCATAAGAACTCTGGAAGGCTCAAATAGAAGTTCTCCATACTTAAAATTAAAAAAATCTCTCTACGGTTTAAAACAATCTCCCAAAAACTTGTACAAAACTTTAACCTTGTGGATAAAGTATCAAGGATACCAAGGATCAACTAGCAACCCCTGTCTTTATCTCAATTCTAAAACTGGAGAAATTGTCTACTTTCACGTAGATGATGTAATTCATGTGGGTAATTTGAACCTCTTCAAATCTAATTTTCTTGAACGCTTCAAAAACTTGTCATGTCATCAACCCAAAACCATTCTTGGAATGCTCACGGAAATCCAGGTGGACAAGATTCTCCTGAGTCAGCCCAATCATATTGCTCCTGGTCTGGAAGAGCTTGCACTTTCATCGTTCAAGGAAACCCGTACTCCTCTGACTCCAAACTTCAGCCTTGAACTAGCCTCTGACGCCAACCATGCTGAATTGTGTCAACTGAACATCAATTACAGGGCCTCCATTGGACTTCTCAATCATCTAGCCCAATAAACTCAACCCAAAATCTCTCTCCCTGTATCTAGCCTTGCCAGTTTTAACTCCAAACCAGTCATGAATCATTGGAGAGAAGTTCAAAAGGTGTGGAAGTACCATAAGACAAAAAAGGACTTCAAACATGTTTTTGCTTTTGATCCCAAACAGGATGTCCTTTCTAGCTTCAGTGACGCCACGTGGGGAGAAAATCCTACCTTCCGTAAGTCTCAAACTGGGTACATCATTCTTCACTACAGAAGTCGTTCTGTCTGGAACTCCACTAGGCAGAGAAATATTACCTACTACTCCACCAAATCCAAATTAAATGCTTTGCTCAATTTCTACCTCAAAATCAAATGGATCAAACAAATAATTAGTGAAGTATATCAACTGCCTGAACCCAAACCTACCTTGTACATAGACAAAAAAGGCCTAGACAATAAGATCAAGAAATTTGGATCACACTCAAAGTCAAGACACATAGACATCAAGACAAAGGGCTTACGCGAAGACCTTGGTAATCAGGAGTTTGCTCTCAGTTTGATAAAAAGCGACCTCATGGTTGCGGATTCCCTCAAAATGGCCTCTTCATTAAGCTCCCTACAACTTCTTCAGCACAAAGTATTAAACTTGCCGTAGAAATAACCTCTTGGACTATTCTCTTACTAGTCACGTGGGGTGTTAAGAATGAAGTGACATATCTCCTTTCACTTGGGGAGTCACACTCCCCGCCCGCTCACCCAGAATTTGCTCTCAGAGTCTTCTGGGTCATCCAGGGACAAACATTCTACCTCTTGGGACAGCTCTCACAATTGGTCTAATCTCTTCACCAACCATCATCTAATCAAGCCTTACCTTCTAGAAGCCCTTGCCTGGTAAGAAACTAGTCCTCAAGAACGTACTACCAAGACAACTCTGAAAATCTAGTTATCCTACTTGCAGTCATCAATCTCCATCTCCTTGCCTCTATCAACCCTGCGTTGCCATATCCTTCTTCTCTCAGTCATATTAAGTTCAAGCTGTTGGTTTCTTCATCTTTCTTCTCTTCTCTCTTATTCTATTCTCTGATTCTATTGTTGATTTCTCAATTCTCTAACCCTTGTCCGTAGTCTGCTTTCATTTCCAAGAAATTTCATCAAAATCTTTTCCTCACCACTTTTGACTCTTCACCACATATCACTTTCAACTCTGATGGCTTTCAAAACTGTCCCCATATTGAAAAAGGCAACCTCTCAGACCATTCTTTTTTACTTGTGGTTCCAACAAAAAAAATCAAATCAAAAAATGATTGAAAACAAGGATGAATATCAAGTATCTGATGGGCAATTTGTTTTTCCTGACTTAGGTTTGTGTATTGATTTCAAATAAAAAGGTATTTTAAAAATGGTTTGGGCGGCAAATAAGTACAAAAACTGTACTTTTCCTGCTGTGAACACTGCCACTCATACAAGGATGGCTATGTCCATGCAAATCAACAAAACCACCAGTAACACCTGCAGGGACTTAAAAAGTGGGGCAATATACTCTAGAAAAAAAAATGTAAACAAAAATAAAAAATATCTGTGTATTGGTGGAGTTTCCGATAGTGTCAAACATTATAGTAATCAAAAATAATTTTATTTTATTTTTAAAATTTTTAAAGTAAATATATTTACAACCCAAGCAAAATACTTTTTTTATTTTTAAAATTTTTAAAGTAAATATATTTACAAGCCCAGCAATTGAGCAATTTACTTGATTTCATCCACAATTCTACTGCTACCAATAAATGCCATGGCTACGGATAACCTATCTTTTTTTTCTGTGGCTAGCCTTTCCCTCTCCTTTTGGAGTTGGAATTCCTCTCAATTGTTCTCCTTTTCCTCTTTTTGAAACTCCAGCTCAGCCTGTTTAATTTTCCACTCCGCATCCAACTTTTTTTGATGAGCAAAACTCTCAGATTTTTGCTTTTTAAAATACATAGCCAGTTGACAATCCCACTTCTCCTTTTCAAACTGAAGTTTTTCAGATTCAATTTGCAATTTCACTGTTTTTCAGCGGGTAATAGGAATGAGCTGGATTTTGAAAGCATGGAGAATCCGAAATGCTCACTTGAATCTTGCTTCTCCATGATATCCTCAAAGCCAGAAAAGCTTGAAGTATTTCTCCTCTTTTGATGGCTATTTGGGTTGATTTTGATGGAATTTGAGGCCTTTTTCTTTCCCTTTGGGGAGGAGGTTTGTGTTAGAATTTTGTTTCTCTCATTTAAAGGGGATGTGGGAGGCCCCATTGGCTTGAGTTTTTGGCCAATCAGGAACAGATGAGCCTGTTTTTTTTACAATCTAAATCATTCAGGATTAACCAGACAGAACAGAAAAGAACTTGGGTGCTTATTGAGCAGATGTTGATTGTAATGGCAATACAGGAATAACATCCTCCTCATTGGCCAAGTTCTCAAGTTCTTCCACCCCACAAAGAGAGAAATCAAAAGAAGAAATTAAGGGGTCCAAGGTCCTGTTTAACTCATCAATCAATGCTGAAGTAGATGCAATTGGAGCTGACTGTGTTGGAATATCCTCATTGGCATTGGATGGCGGCCACTCTAAGGCAAAGGTCTCATCAAGGTCCTCATTGCTAGGCTGAGCATCCACAGCCAAGTACTTGGAATCAACTGAATCAGATTGTTGGGCATCAAAAGCAGAAAGAGGGGTGATGTTAGACTTCTTTCCAAAGATTTCATCCATTTGAATATAAAAAGGACAAATGGAGTCTAAATTATCAACCACCAAGTTGATTCCTTTGGCTTTGTTCGAGTTTGTGATACCAAAGCCAGTGGAGATTAACATGGAGTGGGCCTTTTTTTACTTGGCTCAATAATTCTTGATTTTCTCCCTCATCTGTTTGGATTACAGATCCAGCCTACCTTTTGTTTTATTATTGAGTTCATTGGCAATCAGGAGATAACCATTGAACTTGGAGGATGGTGGTTGGCCAACATGTGTTTAATTGTTCAATCCAAAGCAAGAATCATAGTTGGAGGGAATTTTGAGCAAGTTTAACAGGATGATGTGATCAGCTCTCTTGAGCTGACTTGAGCCTTTGGAGTCTGATGGGGGAGGATTGTTGGATGTTGAGTTCCTGGGGGATTTTTGCTTTTTTCCATTGGTTTGTTTAGTGGAATTGCAGGGGGAGGATTGTGAAGGGGTCATTTAAAAAGAGTAAGAGGGATGAAGGGATGAAGCGATGAAGTGATTAAGCAATGAAGTGATGAAGGGATGTGATGAAAGCCGGGATGAGGGATGAAGCAATAAAGTGATGAAGGGATTTGATGAAAGCGGGGATGAGGGATGAAGCAATCAAGTGATGAAGGGATGTGATGAAAGTGGGGATGAGGGATGAAGCACTGAAGTGATTAAGGGATGTGATGAAAGGAAGAGTGGGGGATGAAGTGATAAAGTGATGAAGCCATGAAGTGATAAAGGGATGTTATGAAAGTGGGGATGAAGCAATAAAGCAATGAGAGGATGGATTTGATGAAAGCAATAAAGTGATGAGAGTGATGAAGAAAGATCAGAGTGATGAAGTGATGAGGGGATGAGAGTGATGAAGTGATGAGAGCAATGAAAATAAAATTTTTTGGATGAGGTTGGAGGTAGAATTTTTCCAATGAGGCCAGAAATGAGGCCAAGGTTGAAACCAGGGGTGATGATTTGGAATAAAACAGTTGAACTGGTGAAAGCCGAAAGCAGGGATAAGGGATGAAGAAATAAAGTGATGAAGGGATTTGATGAAAGCGGGGATGAGGGATGAAGAAATAAAGTGATGAAGCAATGAAGTGATAAAGGGATGTGATGAAAGTGGGGATGAAGCAATGAAGCAATGAGAGGATGGATGTGATGAAAGCAATAAAGTGATGAGAGTGATGAAGCAAGGTGAGAGTGATGAAGTGATGAAGTGATGAGAGCAATGAAAATCAATTTTTTTGGATGAGGTTGGAGGTAGAATTTTTCTGATGAGGCCGGAGGTTCAAACCAGGAGTGATTATGTGGAATGACATGTTTGAACTGGTGAAAGCCTTTATATACTTTATTTGAAAAAACCCATTTATTTCCAGGTAAATCTGACACGCCTGATCTGAAATAAGTGGGTTTTTTTGATTTATAATGGTTGATTTGGGTTGAAACCCGCCATTAAAAAATGGCGTGTTTGCTTAACTACGATAGGCCCTATTATTATTCATTTTTCATTTGTATTTTATAATTTCTGTTTCTCATTGTTTCTTGTAATTTATTATTAATTGTTCATTTTCTACTTATGATCTTTTATTTTTTATTTTTTTCATATTATTAATTATCAATCATTATTTTGTTTGATTTGTGTTGATTCATTTATCATGTATTATTGACTATTTCTAATTTTTTATTGAAAGAAATCATCCATAAAAAAATAAAATAAAGGGCATTTATTTCCTCAAAACCCCAATACTTTATTTCACAGACTATTACCTCCAGGAATCATTGCAACCCATGTTTGCTACATGGAAAAACACTTTATTTTGCAATACTTTCAAGAATTCACTCTTTTTGAATTCTGAAACTGCATTCCCATAGCTAGCTTTTGAAAATGGGTGATTATAAATTCACAACTTCCAGTCGTGTGGCAGTTTTGTAGGGCCCTAATAGGCACAATTGACGCGTGGGGGCACATACATGCGTCAAATGGGTTGTTCCCAACACAATTCATTTATTTAATAATTTAATAATTTATCTATTTATTGATTTCTTTATTTATTCCTTTCTTTATTTATTCATTCATTTATTCATTAATTTATTTTTTAATTAATTACTTTATTTATTTATTAATTAATCAATTTATTTATTTTAAGCAAAAAGGTACCTTTTTGATTTTTTGGTTGATTTCTGTTTTTTTTTTTTTTTTTTTTTTTTTGATTCTTTATTCAATTTATTTTTTAACCACAAGTTACCTTTTTTGATTTTTTGGTTGATTTCTGTTTTTTTTTTTTTTGATTTTTTATTCAATTTATTTTAGTTTTTTTATGTTTTTATTTTTTTCCAACAACACCTGGAGTTTTTTGGCACCAAAAAAGACTGAATTTGATTTTTATACAACCCCACAACTCAAAAGTGGCTGTGTAGGGTGCAACACAACACAGGACCATTCTGTGGGGGCTCCACAACTACAGTCAAGTTGTGTAGAGGCTACCAAACTCAATTGTATTTTTTTAGCGTTCCAAATGGCCCATTAGATTTTTGAATGTATCATCAACCTTTGAAAACCCCCAAAAAAAAGTTTTGGTAATTTCGGAGGCATTAGAACCACTTCAAAAGTGGAGTCAAAAAATTGAAATATTTGCCAAAAACTATTTTTCCATGGGTTTTTTGATCCTTATTGTGGCTATTACAATTATTTTTTTTGGTTATTTCAGCTATCAGAAAATTTAAGCAACACTCAGAAAGATTTCCAATATTTTCTTTTTTTTTTGATGTATCCTTCTACCTTAAAAAATTCCTTCAAAAACCCCAAAAAAAATGAAAAAAATCAAATTTCTGATTGGAAATTTGCATCCTTCCTTCCCCTTTTGAATTTTTTTTTTTGGTGATTGAAGCTGTCACAAAGTAAAAAAAGCATTCAAAGAGAATTCCAAAATTTCTTCCAGATTTTTTGGATGTTTTACTTTACCTTAAAAAAATCTGGTCAAAAAACCATAAAATTCAAACAGCATTTGTGGATGTCATTTTTTACCTTACCTTCAAAAATTGCTTCAAAAAACCAAAAAATTCACAAAATTATCATTGGCTTTTCATTCAAAAAATAAAAAATAAAGAAAAAAATATGGATACATATATTGAATTTTATTCAACTATTAAAACCTCATTCCCAAGATCTAGATTTTACTTAATAATGGTTTTCCATGTTTTGGAATCCTTGGTATTGAATATTTTCCAAAGGGGCTCTGAACTGGGAGCTGGCCAATGGTCAGCCTTGAACTTGCATGAGACTGTATGTTATAAATCTTCTAAAAGAATGAAGCAAATATGAGAATTTTTGGAAGTTGGAGTGGGAGGGGAATCCAGAGGAATATAAATGCATGGAATTAAAGAAGAAAACAGAACCACTGTACACTGATATCTTTCAGACAGAAGGAAACCATGGCATGGAAATTTCATTCAGATATTTATTGGAGCTGGGCCCAAAAGGTGGTTCAGTTTCCTTCTTTCTTCTTGACAATTTTAACCCCAGATATCACATAGTAATCTTGCGTCCATGAGGATTGGGTTTAAATCCAACTATTTCACTTTTTTTATCCTGAGTTCAATCCAGTCTTCTGATTTCCCCCCCCCCCAAAAAAATGGCTGCTGCTCTAGAGCCACAGTACCCATCCCCTATGAAAGCTTGAACATGTGATATATGTGGAATGGCTGTTTTTGGGGAAATAAAATCTTTGTATCAGAAATAAAACCAAAAGTCAGAATTTTCTATAAAAGAAAATTTGGACTAAAATAAAACTCTCTTCTTCAATTGTAGCTTGGTAATGTATTCCAGAAGAAGAATATAATAGGGTGTATCAAATTTAATCAAACCTGCCATTTTTTTTACCAAACCCCCCATTTCTAATGGCAGGTTTCTGCAATACACATGAACCCTTAATTGTGTATTTCAAAATGGCACTTTTCATGGGAATTGGGGGTTTCAAAAATCAAACCCGTCATTATCATCTGTCCAGCATCCATTGAATGCAAAAACACCCATCCACACCTTCACCTCAGCAAATAAATACCATGCCAATGTCCATTGAATGACACAAATCTCATCTCCATTGCTTCACATCTCCATCACTTCACTCCATCACTCAAATCACCAACATCAAATCACCATCTTTCTCAACATTTCCAATCAAACTTCCTGGCAGCAACTTGAAAATTCCAAAAGTCTGAATGAATTTTTTTTATTATTTGACTCTGATTCAGACTCCAATGGAGATTCCAATTTGGAATCAACTTGGTTAGCTTTGAATTCTCTATTGGAAAAGCAATACATGGTTCCAAGAAGACACATGCTCCCCAACCCTACGTATAGAAGGCCAAAGCTTCATCTTCTCCGCAACTCAAGCTTCCAGCAACTTTTCAGAACTTTATTGCCTTCATTGATGAAAAGTTTGGAGATGATTGAAGACCACCACATCTTCCAGAAAAATTCTCAGAATCCTCAATGCAATCCAGCTATTGAACAGGCCATTTCTCTTTGTAGATTGGGATCAAATTGAAATGGAGCAAAAATTCATCAATTAGAAAATCTATTCTCAGTGGTTTATGCAACCATTGACTTTTACACCAAAAGAGGCATGATTGCTATCCTATATTTCCATTTCTTGGTCCTTTTTTTTCCAACCAAAGAAGAAAGCAAGGCAACATCTCAAGTAATCAAGACTGAAGGCTTTCCTGGTTGCATGGATTTTTTTTGATGGAACCACTATCCCCTTGATTTGGAAAGCCAAGCAAGATGGCAACCAATATTTTGATTGGAAAAAAAGGCAATTGATTCATTTATTTTCCAAAGACTTTGATAATACCCAGAAAAAATATGTTTTATATGTTTGTATAGATACTTTTCATCACTAAAAATTGTTTTTGATAAAAAAAAGAAGTTCATATCCCTCCATTCTTGCCTTTCAGCTTATTTTTGTGATTCATATGTTTTCAATTGGATGTGGATTTCCCAAAAAACAGAGAAATACTTTGACCAAGATCATTACCTCCTGGCCAATTCAGCTTATGCTAGAAGGAAATATGTGGTTCCATTATACCGCAATGTTTCATCCAATGATCAAGCAAAAACTGATTTCAACTATCATCTTGCCCAATCACAAGCTTGGATTCAGCAAGCCATAGGTATCCTGAAAGGAAGATGGGCCAGCTTACGGGAGTTGCAAAACCAGCTTCAAAATTAAAAATACATGAAGATCCTCATCAACTGAATTATCAGTGGTGTAATCCTTCACAACCTTCTGGCCAACATCAAAGATGAATGGGAAAAGATATTGGGAGGCAATATTCCTGGTCCTCCTCAAGTCATCCCTGTCTCATCTAGTCCCACATCTTCTACCATGAGAAATTGGTGTAAGGATACAAATGGTGCTGAGCTGCAGGCAGTTCTATGGAGGGGAAAAGGTGCTTTTTAGGCTTCCCTCCTGAGTTTTAAAAAAATATTTAAATGTAACCAGCATGAAAGTCTAGGACCTTGAGAATAAGGAATCAATGGAAAGACAGAAATTTTATGGTAATCAGTAGCAATTGAACAAACATTATATGAGGCAAGATGATGTGGGAAAGACTTGAACAAAATAAGTTAATTTTTCTTCAGAGTTGAATAGAAAAATGCAGTTGTAAGTAAAACCCCCACAGATAATAACTCTAGTCTTCAGAACTTCAGAAAAAGATTAGGAAAGATCAAATCAATCACAAACAACCTCCAGGTTCTCAATGAAAATTTCCAACTCTCCGCAATCAACTGCTTGAAGGGTACCAGATAACTGTGGTTGGTCGTACAAAACAAGTAATTGGTTTTATGAAGCTCTGGAAGCAAGACAATAACTAATGTGAACAAAAATAGCCCAAAACTTCTCAAGGGAATAAAGAGTAGCATGGCAAAAATTTAACTTGAAGGAGATAAGGGAGGTTTGACAATCCAGTTTTCAAGATTAAAAAAACCTCTCATTCAAACAAGACTTGTTCCAGAAGAAAAATCAAAGTATGATTGATACCAGTATGGTTGGAAAAAAGGACCAACAAGTGGTATAACACACTCAAGACCCCAACCAAATGAATTCTTCTTCAAACATCAATTCTATTGGTTGGTGATTCAGATAAGGCAACAGAGGGGCTGATCAAGGATTTGAGTATTGGGGCTCAAGGATGGAAGGAAAATCATACATATACCCTGGATAAGATTCCCAGATAAAGGGGAAGGGCCACATGGGTTATTTATTTCTCAATAATGATGGATAATTTGATTGATGGATCATGTATTATGGGTCACAAAGGCAGGGGAGAGACCCTCCTTTTGTGGGAAAAAGACCCTGTAAACTATTCAAAATGGGATAACACAAATGAGAGCGGAATTTTTTTTTTTTGAAAAACAAAGATGGATGAGGGAAATTAGTAATGAAAAAAAAACAGTAACAACAGGAATGATAAGGACATGTGAAAAAAGATGAAAAAGAAGGAAACCAGCCTGGGTCAAGGATGATGACCACAGGAAGCAGATGAGCATCTGCAAAATGGAGGATGAGAATTTGCGGCAGTTGGATGTAAGAGGTGGGAGGATTGAGCAATTGGCGGTGTAAGGAAGGCAGGTGATTGCTGAGTTAGGTGGATGGCCGTACAAAGTAGGATAAAGATTGAAAGGTGTCAGCTAGTTGGAAAACAGCAGCAACAACAGCTTGAAACAGCAATGCTAATGGGGGAGATGATTCATGGGATGAAATGGGGGCTGTTGGCAGAGGTTTGAAGAGCATTGTTGGCTTTTTGCTGATAGGTGTGGATGGAGGAGGTAGTATAGCTGTCCGTGCATTGGCTTGTGATGGATGAAGGAGGATAGAGGGGGGATGTTTGCAAGCTTGGTGGCAATTCTAATGGGGGATGATCATTGGCAGCGGTTGACAATGATGAACATGGACATTGGAACCAAAAGCCGCAAATGAATGCTTGCTGGTACGCTGGATGACAAGATTGGTGGTGATGTCAATAAGGTTGATGATGATGTTGGCCATTGTACAAAATCATCTGTGCATGCTTAGCCAAAAAAATTGGGAACCAAGTGCAAAGAGGAAAAATTGAACACATGACCAGGGGGATTGAACAATCCAGGGGTACCCTTCCTAGACCGCTAGGAAAGGGAGAAGTTGGAGGAACAGAAAAAAGAATGAAAGAGTTGCCAACACAGAATTTTTTTTTTGAGATAGATAGAGAAAAAATCATAAATTGTTTTTAAAACATTCCCTGTTATATGAGGTGTCCCAAATTTTTCACCACATCCATCCACAAATTACAGAATGTCCCTAGTCTGCATCTTGAGATTGAAAATATTAAGAGAAGGGTGAATACAAAGAAAATTGAAACAGAAGAGTGAACATTTCATGATCTTGAGAGTGATTGAAAAGTTGAAAAATATCTTGATCCATCCAAAAGAGCCCCAGAAGCAGCAGAGAAAAAACAAAGAAGGCAACCCAGGTGCTCAAGTGTGTGGCATACAGTACAGTTTTAAAACAAAACACAGCAAATGATCTGGGTGGTGCAAAATTGTGAGAACTTACTTCCAAGATAAGTTGCCTCTATGAAAATGAAACTTCTTGAATTGATCAGCAGAGAAACTTCTGGCCAACTGGGTACCATCCAGGGCTTCCAAAACATAAGATCCACCTCTAACTTGGAAAACCACAAATAAGGACCATTCCAGCAGTTTGGGAAAAGATTTCCCCACTGGTTTTCCAAAGATTGAGTATAAGCTAAAACTACATCACCAGGATGTAATGGATCCCTGATTTTATTTAAGTGCTTATCTTACCAATACTGGACCAATTCTTCTCTGGATTTCATCACCTTCTGATAAGCTTCATCAGAAACATCTTCACTTTGCTCCAGTTGCTTGAATCTAGAAACTGATTGGTTGAGGACACTTCTCCCTATTAAATTCCCACGAAGGATTCCATTTCCAGATCCAAAGGAAGAACTTCTCTTTGTAAAAAGATGATTTTATAAGGTGAGTAGCCAGTGGTCCGTTTGGTTGAGATTTGATCAGAGAAGAGAACAAGAGGAAAAAATTTTCAACAATTCTTGCCACTTTCACCAGTCAGTTTCACAAGTGTAGCCTTCAAAGGAGCATGGCCTTGTTCCATCATTCCTTGGCCTTTGGGATAATAAGGAGTAGTAACTTTATGTTGTCCAGGAAGATATTGGATAATTTCAGCAAGTTTGCCATAAAATTCAGAGCTGCCATCAGTAGGGTAGGATCAAGTCAAGCCATAAGACATTTTCCAAGTCTCATAGAGGAAGGCTGCCACAGATTCCAAGCTAAGATTCTTAAGAAATTTAGCTTCAAAACATCCAGAATAATCATCTTTATCCAAAAAGAGGTAATTAGCACAACCTGCATTAATATGAACCACATCCATGGCAACCCTTCCAAAGACAGTGGGCTCCCCAGTAGGATAACAGATTTCCACTGGATGCCTAAGATCTTTTTTTTGAAAAACTTCACATCTCTTTCACCATTGAGAGACAGATTTCTTCAGAGATGTCCACCAGAATTGTTTGGATAATTTTTGATAAGTTTTGGTTTCCCCATGATTATCCAGACTTTAATGAAGAATTTCAAGGACATAATATTTTTTAGAAGGAATAGTAACAACAATAAGAGCACAAGGGTTCCCTCTTTTCATAAGCCTAGAGCTTTTTACAAAGAAATTAGATGAATTTCTTTTGAGGGGTCAAAATTATTTAGTAAAGAGGTCAGGAGGTTTTTGAAGAGTTGAAAGATACTGCTCTAGTTTAAGCCCAAAACCTAGCTGAAAGCCACAATAATCCTGAGAGGAGAAGGAAGAAACAGGTTGAATGAAAGGTTCTTCCTCATCAAAATCCATTCCAACATCAGATTAATGGTCTCAAAGAGGACTTCCTGATCTACCATCAGGAATGGTGCAAGATTTTCCATGCCTGTGAACAATATAAAAAGCAAAAAGCTGGATAAAGGTCACCCAACAAGTCATAGGAGCATTAGGCAGGCTGCGAGCATTGATCATTTCAATGATGGATCAAGATTTTACTTTTAATTTTAAATGTTGACCCCAGAGGACAGTTTGGAGCTTCTTCATTTTTTGAGTCACACCACAGAGTTCCAGTTTTGGTTGAGAGTATCTGGATTCTAAATCTGAAAATAAAAAAGACTCATAGAGAGAAGTATGGTCCAAACCATTTCCATCTTCCTAAGTAAGGACAGCCCCAACAGATTGATAACTAGAATCAACATCCAGCTGGATCTTGCAAGCTACAGGTCCATAAGTGATCTTTTCCAAAACTATTTATTTACCATAAATTATTTTAAGCAACTGAAACAAATCCACACTCTTGGGTCCAAATACATTCAGTATTGTTCATGGTTAGACAACCCAAGGGTTCACAGATTTTGGATAAAGATGGCATAAAGATTCAAACATAATTTGCAACACCTAGTAAACCTCTGGCTTCATTGGGATTGGTTGGAGTGGGCCAAGAGATGATCTTGTTGAATTTGGCTGCTTCCATCCTTCTTCCTTCCTTGCAGACCACATGAACAATAATTTCCACAGCAGGGACACAAGCAGCCAATTTTTATCCAGAGAAAGTAAGGCCACATTCCTTGATTCAAAACAGAATCCTTTCCAGGGTAGTAGCATACTCCCAGATAAATCGAAAAATTCCTAAATTCCAGGGTAAGAGCTCATTATCATAGTCAGAAGCTGGACCTTTAATTATGCCATTGTAAATAAAGATACAAGTATGATCAAGGATTTAATCCTGGGGGATCCACATCATCTGACCCTGATAGAATGCAAGCAAATTAGTAGCAACTTGAGGCAATTGAGTAAGCTTTAATTGAACAAGAGGTGTATCAAAAGTATTCAGAGGGCAAGAAATATGTTTTAAGGATTGTTTTTCATAACCACCCATAATTTCCCCTAGACAATAGCAAGCTCTCCCAGAAAAGGATTCAACAAATTCTTCAGTGTCAGGAGGAATAATTTTACCATTAATCTTGAGGAAAAAGAAGAAAGGACTGGAATGAGTAGAAGTTGACTGTTCATATAGACCAGTAAAAACTTGTTTGGCCACCAACTCAATAAATTCTTTGACTTTAGTGCCAGGGATTGGGATCTTTTTCTTTTTCCAAGGATCATTTTAAACAAAAGGGATGATATAGGGAAGACCGTAGGATTCTTTCAAGAGACCTCTATCTTCTTCACAGAAAGAAATAGATTTTTCCCTCAGAGATAGGAAATTTTTGATCAAATTTAAATCATCAGGAAAAAGCCATCCATCTGCACCAAAGTTGACCACTTTCAGACATTGTTCAGTGATACGACCATTAGGCACAAAGGAACAAGTAAGAGATTTAGATAAACCACAGTAAGGATTGCATGATAAGGGAGGACGCATAAGAGGAGGATTGAGGTGGAGAGGCATAGGCTTGTTGACTTTTTAGAATTTTTTTGCAGCTGGCTTATACTTGGTAGCAAAAGGGAGAAGTTCTTGTTAGCTCCAAGAGTTAACCAGAAAAACTTGATTAAGAAAACTGAGACCAAGTTTAAAAATTTTCCACGTCCAATGTTCTGAAATATCCTTGAAGGGTTCCTTTTCCATAAAGGGAGAACCAGGACATAATATGTAGCTCACATGTGTGGCAGTAGGTAGGGTTTTGAAAAAAATGGTTGAATATTGCTGTGGCAGTTCACAATTGGGAGGAATTACTTATACCCCAAAGTGCCTCCACTGAAGCCCATATTCCTCCATACCAAAACCACCAAGAATAGAATTGAGATCAGAATCTATTTTATACTCATTGTGGAGATTTGAAACAGAACAGAGAGGAGATTGATCATAACTAAGATTACAAGGAAAAGAAGACATAAAAGATCCAGAGAGAGAAGAAATATTTTTAGAATTTTCTATTTTAACATTTTGTTTATTTTAATACTTTCCAGATTAGAAGAAAATGATAAGAAATAAGAGAAAAAAGCCTCAGGGATGGGAGTTGATCCTTGAGTTGAATTCTGGGGCTGAGAAGGACTACAACTATCAGTAGGATCAACTTTCCCATAAAAAATGAGGGGAATTATAATTAGCCTTTGGCTTCCCCTTTAAAGGAAATTTTGGAGGATTAACAGGGAAATCTCTTTCCCAAAAACAGAATCCAAAGAAAAAAGCAGAAATTCCATCTTTCTACCACCAGCATCAGGGAGGAGATTTCTCTCCCGAAATTGATCAGAAAACATCAGGTTAGCACCAAAATCCATTATAAAGGGTTGACCCAAGATCATAGGGCCTTCCAAATGTATGATCCAAAAATTACAAGTTCCAAAAATATTTTGACCAATTCTAACTGGGAAATCTTCAGCAATACCAACCAATTCACAAGATTGATTACCTATCCCATAAACCGCAGAATTGAAGCTGACCCTAGGGCTGAGTTTGAGCTTGAAGGCCACAGCATCCAAAATTAAGTTGAGCTGAGATCCAGAATCCACAAGAGGAGAAACAGTTTCAGCTGAATCACCAAGATATGAAGGAAAAAAACCAAGAGGAAAGGAGTAAATTTTGGACTTTGAGGAGGGATTTTTTCCACAAGAATCCTCCATCAACATGCCAGAGGATACCTTTAATTTGTCAGGACCAATCTCCACACATTGACAAGAGACCCTTTTCTTCATTCCTTCAGCAACAGATGGAGAGATTTACAGTGTTTCAGCTACAGATAGATCAGGAACTTTGAGATCAAAAATTTTCTTCAATACCCCTTCCACAGCATTGAGTTGATCCATTGAAAGTTTCCTCTCAAACCAAAAATTGGGCTGAGTGGAGGGAAGAAGAGGTGAGGATCAAAGTTTAACTGGTTTTGGAAGAATTGAAGTTGGCAGGGAAGGAGCCTCATGAGGTTTGGGGTCCTCATGTTGTTTCCTAGCTGCATTGTATTGATAAGCCCCAGAAAGATAGGAGGAGGAGATTGCTGGAGGATACCAAGGCTGAACAGTACCACAGGAAGATCAGAATTCAAAAGAAGCCAAGGATGCCTTCATAGGAGGTGTTGGCTGATAAGAGGCCACCACATGACAAATAGGGAAAGATGAATTGAAAGGGATCAAAGCACCATTAGAAAGAATGAAATTTTTCCCCCTCTGCTCCACCAACTTTTCTTCTTTATCCTTCTGTAGTTCAAGACATTTTCCAGTTCCATGGCCTTCCCTATGCCAGTAGTAACAGACCAGAGTGAATTTTGGAACAGATTTAGAAGGTTTGTGAGTAGAAAGAGAAGAAATATTTTGATCAATTTTGTTCTCAAGAGCTTGGATTAGCTTAGTGATCTAATCAATGGTGTTTTTTTACTTGTTGGACTGAGGATTAGGTCTTGGCCTGCTATTTGCCTCCATATTATTCATGATTTTGTTAGATTCTTTGAAAGAAAGAGCATGGACTGGTTCAGTGGTTCTAGGTTTTTCAAAAGTTGAAGCAGTTTGAACTTTCATAAATTCATCCAAAGTGCCCCTAAGGACAAGGAAAACAGGGAGCTTGAATGAATGATCCCTGTTGGTGATCATTGATCCAGAATTGACCAATTCATTGCTAATTCTTTCCTGCACTGCTAGTGAAACAGATTGGAAAAATTGCATGTGAACTTCATCAATTCTATTGATGTGATTGTTTTGGATAAGATAATTTTGGATTGGATCCCAAGACTTCCTAAAAGACTGATAGTCAGAGGCTGAATAGACACCACTATATGAGATAAACTGAGAGACATGATCATCCAAGTCCTGCAAAGTAAATTGAGCTACATCTATTTTCCCCCATATTCCAACATGACTTCATTTAGAAGCATCCATTTGGGGGATTCAAATCCCTCAAACAACTTGATTACTTCCATTAATTCATTGGAGTATATAAAGAATTGTAACTAATAGGCTATATTGTATTAGCTTTCCCCATCCACTTCAGAAGCCATTTTGTAAGATTCCAAGAGCATTTCAAAATTTACCCCATTGAAAACTAAGTCCTTGTTCTTAGGTTTGATCTTGACCATCCTAATTCAAGCAGAGGTTGTGGGAGTACCAGAGGAAGCCATTTCAAATAACAGAGTTGCTAGAGGATCCAGAGAGCAGAATTCCAAAGTGGCTCATGAGTTTGGCAAGGGTAGGTTTTCACTGAAAAATAAAAACAAAAATAATGACCTAGCAGTGCAAAATTGGTAGGACTTACTTCTAGGATAACTTTCCTCCATGGGTCAGATCTAAGACAAGAGAAACAGAGAAACAAAACAAAAAAGATTGGATTTTGAAGTTAATTCAAAATTTATTGGGACTGTAAATACAAAGGTTTCTTGTTTGATCCTGGCCCTGGGGACCAAATGTAAGAATCCAATTAACGGTGCTGAGCCACATGCTGTTCTGTGAAGGGGAAAATGTGCTTTTTAGGCTTCCCTCCTGAGTTTTACAAAAATATTTAAATGTAACTGGTACAAAGGTCCAGAACCTTGTGAATAAGGAATCAATGGAAAGGCATTAATTTGATAATAATCAGTAGCAATGGAAAAAAAACTATCTGAGGCAAGATGATGTGGGAAAGACTTTAACAAAATAAGTTAAAGTTTTTTCAGAGCGCAATAGAACAATGCAGTTGTAAGTAACAACCCCACAAGCTAATAACTCTAGTCTTCAGCAGAAGATTAGGAAAGATCAACTTAATCCAAACCAACCTCCAGGTTCTCAATGAACCTGATCAACTCTCCGCAATCAAGCGCTTTAACCTTACCAGAGTACTGGGGGTGGCCGTACAAAACAAGCAATTTCTTTATGAAGCTCTGGAAGCAAGGCAATAACTAATTTGAACAAGGATAACCCAACACTTCTCAAGGGACTCAAGAGTAGTTTGGAAAAAATTCAACTTCAAAGGAAACAATGGAGGCTTAATACTCCAGGTTTCAAGCTTAAAGAAACCTCTCATTCAAATGTGACTGGTTCCAGAAGTAAAATCAAAGAATGATTGAGACCTGTATGGTTGGCAAAAAGGGACCAAGGAGTGGTATAACACACTCAAGAATCCAACCAAATGAATTTTTCTTCAACCAGCAGGGATATTTGTTTCTGATACAGATAAGTCCACAGAGGGTTTAATCAAGGATTTGAGTATGGGGGCTCAAGGATGAAAGAGAAATCATACATATACCCTGGATAAGATTCTCAGATAAAGGGGAAGGGCCCCATGGATTTTTATTTTTCCAAAATGATGGAAAATCTTATTGATGAATCATAGATGATGGGTCAAAAAGGCAGGGGAGAGCCCCTCCTTTTATGGGAAAAAGACCCTGTAAACTGTTTATAATGGGGTAACAAAAATGAGAGCAGATTTTTTTTTTTTGAAAATCAAAGATGGATGAGGGAAATTAGTAATGAAAACAACAAACAGTAGGGACAGGAATGATCAGGAAATGTAAAAAAAGATGAAAAAGAAGGAAACCAGCCCAGGTCAAGGATGATAACGCCAGGCAGCGGATGAGTGTCTGCGCACTGGCGGATGAGAATTTGCAGAAGTTGGATGAAAGTGGCGGGAGGATTGAGCCATTGGTGTTGTAAGAAAGGCAGATTATTGAGTGGGGTGATTGGTGGGATAGGTAGATAGCCAGAAGAAGGAGGATCAAAATTGATGGGTGTCAGAAAGTTGGCAAGCGGCAGCAATGACGGCTTGCAATGGCCATGCTAATGGGGGGGATGATTGATGGGATGAGATGGGGGTTTGTTGGTGGCGGTCAGAACAGCCCAGTGGCTTTTTTCTGATAGGCTTTGGAGAATGAGGTAGATAGCCATGCGTGCATTGGCTGTTGAAGGATGAAGGAGGATAGAGGAGGGGGGTGTTTGCAAGCTTGGTTGCAATGCTAATGGGGGCTGATTGTTGGCAGTGGTTGATGAAGATGCCAATGGACATTGGCACCAACGGCCAAAAGTGACCACTTGCTGGTTTGTCAGTTGCAAAGATTGGTGGTGATTTCAATAAGGTTGATCATGATGTCTTCCATTGTACCCAAGCTTCTGCGGGCACTTGGCCCTAAAAATTGGGTGCTGAGCACAAAGGGGAGGAATTGAAAACATGACCAGGAGACTTGAACAACCCAGGGTTACACTTCCTAGACCACTGGGAAAGGGAGAAATTTGAGGAAAAGAAAAAAAAAAGGAACATTTGCCAACACAGAATTTATTTTTTATCTTTTTGAGATAGATAGAGAAAAAATCATAAAACATTTTTTTAAAAATTTCCCTGCTGAATGAGCTGTCCCTGATTGGTTGCCACAGAGGATTATAGCCCTCACACTTTCTCACTTTGATAAGTAACATTTGGTTTGGAAATAGGTAAAAAATCACATCACTTTATCTTTTTGTTTTGTTTGTTCAACCAAGAATCCTAGGCTGACTCAGGTTTTTTTTTTGGTGGACTTGGATAAAACAAAACAAAAACTCCACCTTGATGAGGTTGACTGGGCCAGTATGAGTGTGATGTGGAAGGATGAGTTGCATGAGTCAATGAGAAAGACAGAAAAATCACAGTGAGAAAGAAAGAAACATCACAGAGAGAGAAATGAAGAGGAGAAAGTGTGAAAGACAAGAGGAGGAAGAGAAGACATATTTGGGCCAGTATGAGTGTGATGTGGGAGGATGAGGAAAAGAGATCCTTCCACTCACCGTGACTGACCCAGGTATACTACACAACTCGTGAAAGGTGAGTGAACTGTGTGTAGCATACAAATGAGAAAGAATGGATAGGTCCAGTCAAACACCCCCCCTTGCTGAACACCTGAGAACACACAGAGAACAAGGAGAAATATTAATAAAAAGAAATCAAGGAACTACTTGGAACATGTGACAATGTTTTTCAAGAAGGACTCTGTTGAGAGGCTTGGTCAACATGTTGCCAAGCATGTCTTTGGTTGACACATGAATCAGGCTGATAGAGTTTTCCTGAACACACTCTTGAACAAAGTGATAACTTGCATGGATTTGTTTGGTATGCGAGTGGTGCTTGGAGTTCTTTCCAAGGGCTTCAGCACCCTTGTTGTCCACATGCATTGGGATGGGATCCTCTGATTGGAGAGAGAGTTCTGTCAGTAGATGTTTGATCCAGAGAGCTTCTTTGCAAGAATTGGACAACGCTTTGTACTCAGCCTCAGTGCTGGACAGAGACATGGTTGCCTGCTTGCAAGATTTCCAGGTGACTGCACCCACACCCAGACGGAACACGTAGCCCAAAGTGGACTTGCAGTCATCCTGATCCTCTGCCCAGTCCACATCCAAGAAGCGGGCTATTTCCAGTTTGCCCCCAAGTCTGAGGCGCAGATGTTTGGTTGAAACTACATAGTTGAGAACCCAAAGAGCTAACAGCCATTGAGTTTTGGAGGGGTCTCGCAGATGTTGGAAGAGCCTATGAACAACAAAATAAATTTCCGGTCTTGTGCATTGCAAAAGCCACAGCAGAAAGCGGATAAGCTGATTGTAGGGACCTGAGGAGGCTGCTTCATCCAGCGTTTTGCGTTTGATATTTTTTAAGTCAGAACTGGGGGGTGTTTGGACCGTTTTAAGACTTCAAACAGTGCTAGGCCGTGGCAGTTCTTTGGAGGGGAAAGGTTCTGTTTAGGCTGCCCTCCTGAGCGCTACAAAAATATTTAAATGTAACCAAGATCAAAGTCCAGAACCTGGTAAATGAGGGACCAAAAAGTAAAGGATAAAGATGATAGTAGTTGGTAGCTTGGAAACAAAACTATCTGAGGAAAGATTATGCCGGGGAAAACGTGAATAGAAGATTTCAAGGATTGTTCAGAGTTCAACAGGAAAAGGCAATTGTAAGTAACAAAACCCACAAGCTAATAGCTCTGGTTGTCGGCAGAAGCTTAGTAAAGAACAACTCAATCCCAAAAAACCTCCAGGTTCTCAATGAACCTGCCCAACTATCCGCAATCAAGCGCTTGAAGGGTACCAGATAAATGTGGGTGGCTGCACAAGACAAAGCTAATTGTTTGATGAAGCTCTAGAAGCAAAACAATAACGGATTCAAACAAGAATAACCCAACACTTATCAAGAGACTCAATAGTATTGTGGCGGAATTCAACTTCAAAAAAATAAAGGGAGGTTTAACACTCCAGTTTTTAAGCTTAATAAAACCTCTTCAGTCAAAAGTGACTGGTTCCGGAATGATAATAAAAGGATGATCAGGAAAAGTATGGTTGGATAAAGGGATCAGGAGTGGTGTAACACACTCAAGAATTCAATCAGTCAAATTCTTCTTCAACCAGAAAGGCTATTGGTTGGTGATAAAGATCAAGGATTCGGATTTGAGTATGGAGGCTCAAAGATCAAGGGGCAATCATGGATATACCCAGAATTCAGTCTCAGATAAAGAGGAATGAGACCCCACAGATGATTTATTTCAAGATGATAAATGATGATAATTCTCCGGTGAGATGCTATATGATACTTCCCCCCCATACACCAAAAGGCAGGGGAGAGCCCCTCCTTATATGGGCAGGAGGCCCTGTTAGACTATGTACAAGTGATACTACAGATAGAGCGGAAAGAAAATATATATATATATATATATATATATATATATATATATATATATATATATATATATATATATATATATATATATATATATATATATTTATTTATTTATTTATTTTTTATTTTTTATTTTATTTTTTTTTTTTTATTTATTTTATTTATTTTTTTATTTATTTTTTTATTTATTTATTTCAGACTCAGATGATCAGAAAAAAACATCATGCGGGCCAGTGGAAATCCGGCCTCCCTGACTTGGGTGGGATCTTTTCTCATCCCTTCACCTCTCTTGTGTCTGTTTGCGGACAGGTGCGCGCGACAACACAAAGATCACCCACCCCTCACCCAATGACGGAAGGGGGTGCGGAAAAAGTGAACCAGACCTCCCGTAGATGTTTGCGGGCGGTAGAAGACACTTTTCCACTCCCACCCAAAGATGGAAGGGGGGTGCGAGTGATTGATGGATTGGTGTCAGCCAATTTGCCGACCGAGGGGGATTGAGTGGTCGTGGCCGCTGTGGAAGCGGATGGCGGAGGTGGAATAGTCCCAGGAGGGAGGTAGCTGAGATTGGATTGGGAAGTAGGAGGAGGGTGGAAACTGAATCAATTGCAAAGGAAGGAACACCTCTGATGGGCATGGGTGGGATTGGATGACTTGGGTTGACTGATTGCTGGGGGGGAAGAGGATGAAGGGTGATTGGTCCAAGAGAGTAGGAAGAGTGATTTACCGAGTTTCTTGAGGTTCAGATTGAGTCCAAGGGAGGATGATAACCTGTGGGAAAGCTTGGGTTGATGAGCTGATGGAGATGAACTCTGAGGATGAGTCAATCAAGTTGAATGGGATTGATGGACCCGGTTGGGATTGAAAAGCTTGCGAGCTGACTGACGACGAGGCTGACAGCTGATTGTAGATGATGGCTTGTCAATGGTGTTGTAGGTTGACTCAATGGGGACTTGGGGTGACAGTCCAAGCGGAGGAAGTTTGGGCCAAGCGGGTCTTGGCCTGCGTGTTTGGCCAAAAGGAAAGGGGGAACAAAGAGAGAAAGAATTGAACACAATGCCTAGGTGATGAGAACAAGAGAGGCCTGTCTAGACCACTAGGACAGAGGAATGCTTGGAAGAATGAGCAAATTGGAGGAGTGATACTGATACAAAAAAAAAATTCCGATTTTTTTTTTTTTTTGAATGACACCTAAACAAAAGCATTGTTAAAAATTTTTGAATTTTCTGCATCTGGTCAAGGGTGTCCAGATTTGGTCACCACACCGTAGAGAACTTTCTATAGAGAAATCTAGAGCAGAGGTCATCTATATAGTGAGCCTGGTTCAGAAAGAAAAGGCAATTCAGGCAATCTCAACGTATTTGAAGAGACAGAAAATGATGCAGGTCTTGGTCAGCACCTATGGTGAAGGTTTTTCCCAAAGCAGCAATGAGGTCATCAAAGAAAGAAGGTTTGCCAACAATGGCCAAATCATCCACATGGGTGGTGAGGGCCCCTGTTAGCTTACCACCATTGATTTGGAAATATAACGTTGGGTCATACTTTGAGTTGCTGAGTCTGGGTCAAATGAGTGCCTCATGGAGTCAAAGATTCCATTGGGGCGGCAATTGTTTCAAACCATAGATCAAACGGTCTTGTTGACAGACCCAGTTAAGGTAAAGAGGATAGAAAAACTCTGGCGGTTGTTCCATAAGAACATTGTGATCAAGGCCGCCATTTAAGAAGGCCGTTTTGAAATTAACTTGCCATCCTTTCCAATTGTTCAAAGCAAGCAAGCTTAAGAAAATGAAAAGCATTTCTAGTCTGAGAGTTGGGGAAAAAACTTCCTGATAATCAATGCCGTGTGTCTTCGAGTAGCCCATAGCTACTGGACATGCTTTGAGCTTCTGTATGGTGTGGTCCAGTTGTTTTTTGACTTTGAAAAACCACTTTGATTTGATTATTTTTTGTTTTTTGGGCCTGGGGACCAGTTTCCAAGTTTGCATACCCAGAAAGGAGGCATACTCCTTGTCAGCCTCTTTCAACCATTTGCTTTTTTTGGGCAATTTTAGAAGTTGTCTCCAGGTTTTTGGAGTATCCATGTCTGACTTGGGTTCCGCATGCTTGGACCATTGTCCATAGCAATCCAGAGCTTGACGAGAACAATTGGAGCGTCGCGGGGCTGGAGTAGCAGGCATGGGTTAGAATGGTGGAGGAAGGGAGAAACAAGTGACTGGTGGAGAAGAGGCAGGCGCAGGTGATTGAGGGCGGGGTCCAGGAGATGGGGGGACAATTGCGCTAGGGGGGGGGAGAAGAACTAGGAGGAGTGGACGCGGAAGAGTTTCTGGAAGTTGAACAAGAGCAAAGATGGTTGGCAGGAGCATGCATGGATGCAGACAAGCGCCTGTCAACACCCCCCCTCAGAGGGATGTTCAGTGGCTGGGTGGGGATTTGCGACTTGACATGTGGCGGAGCGGTATTGGGAGTATCCAGGATCCCAGGGCAAATTGATTCCATGGACTTGTTTAGCAAGGGAACCTTGACACTGATAGGAGAGGAGGAAATGATAAGTTTTGAATTTTATGGGAAAGTTAGATCATCAAAGATTACATCACGGGTTTTTACAACTGTTTGTTTCTCCAAGTACCACACTTGCACACCGTTTCCGTTTGACAGATGAGAGAGAAGTATAGCCGCACAGGCTTTACTGTTGAGCTTCTTCCGGTTGGCTTCAGGTACTTTGTCCAAGACGTGACAGCCAAATGGATGAATGTTGGAAAGGGGAATCAATTTAGAGCCAAGGATAGATTGAGGGGACTGGAAGCCAGTGGGGTTGTGGCAGGGATAAGAGTTTTCAAAATGAAAAGCATGACATAAAGCGTCGGCCCAGAAGGATTTTGGGACCAAGGCTTGAAGGAGAGAAAATTGGAAAATGTTGCCAATGGTTCAATTGGAGCGTTTGGAAATGATGTTCAGCTGAGGAGTGTGAGGTGGACCTGCTTCATGGGTAATACCATTTTCTAGCAGATAGGCCAAAAAAGATTTAGACATATATTCTCCTCCGTTATCTGTACAAAGGGCATTGATTTTGATGTCAAATTCACACTCAAAGGAACATTGAAAGAATTTGAAACAAGTGAAGACTTCTTTTTTGAGTTTTATAGGATAGACTGAAATGAATTTAGATAAATTTTCTACAAATGTGACAAAATATTTATAGCCTTCTCTTGACGGAACCTCAAAAGATCCCACATCAGAGTGGATGATTTGACCAGGAGAGGTAGAGCCATGCGGACAACGGGATTTAAATGGAGTCCCGCTCATTTTGAATTGAACACAAATTGAGCTTTGTTTTACCTCAAGCTCATTCATTGGAGACAGTTTGACTTGACAGCTAAAAAGAAGCCTTTTGAGGGATTTAAGGCCTAGGTAATTAAATCAGATGTGGTATTCAAACAAAGACAGTTTAGCTGACGCGAATTGAGATACCTGGGATGAAAGTGAGCTCACAGGCTCCAAAGGAAGATAGAAAAGGTTTCCCTTTTGGTAACCCTCCCCTATTGGATTTTGGTTGATCACTACATCCGCATTTTGATAGATCAGACAGTTTTTTGAGGTGGAAATTAGTGTAAGATCAAGATTGCATATTCCCGCTATCAAAAGCAAAGGTTTTTGATGCAATGGGACAATTAACATCTTGATTTCTTTGTTGACCTGAAGAGACAGTTTCCAGGAGCCTTGGTGAGTCAATTTGATAAGAGAATGAGCTGCCAATTGAATTGGGGTGTTTTCTGGAGAGATCCGTTTTAAAGAGGAAGAGAAAGGGGTCATTGAGAGGGAACACCCTGAGTCAAAGTTGGCATCAACAATCTCTGAGTTGAAACGCTAAAAAGTAGCTGCATGTGCCGCGTGGACATTGATTTCTGATCCTGAATAATCACTTTCCTCTTGAGAGTGCCTAGATTCAGTGTTCCTTGAGATGGCCACTGCTGTCATTCTTCCATCCCAATCTGGTTGTTTTGGCTCCTTAGAATAGTGTTTCTTGGAAAGTTGACTGTCATGTTGAGACTTGCGGGAGGATTTTAGTTCCATGAGAACTTTCCAGGTGTTGTTTCAGTTATTTAAATTGTGACTGTCTATGTTGCAAAAGTAACAATGTCTATTGGGTTTTTCACTGGAATTTGACTGTTTAGACTTGGAGGTAACCGACAACACAGATGCTTCAACTTCTGACTGTGACTGGCGGCGGGTGTGTTCATTTTTCAAAGCAAGGACAATGGTTTCAGATTTTACGCCATCTTGATTCATCAGAGACAACACGCAATGCAGCCAGTCCTGTGGGATGGAGCTGAGTAGAGCCGCTGCATGGAAATTGTCTGCCATCAGTGGATTTTTGGGTGATATAAGAGAGTTAAGTCGCTTGTGAAACTTGGCCATGGTGTCAATATGTGTGAGAATATCATCTCCATCCATCTTGGTTAGACAGAGCTTACAAAGCCAATACAAACACGCGCCCGTGTTTTGATCTTGATGGGCTTGGTTTAGAGCAAACCACATGCCGTGAGCATGTCAACAATGTTTGCCTACATACCAAAGGTTGGAGGCGTCAATGGCTTCAGCAATGAGTGCACACACAATTTTGTTGTTGTTCAGCCAGCTGTTAGATGGGTTGTTGGGACAAGGTTTTTCTAAGATGTATTCCAAGCCTGCTGCCTCAAAGTAGAAGGTTACCACAAATTCCCAATCTAGGTGATTTGAGTTGTGTCTGGGAGCTTTGAGAATTGGGAGTTTGGCGCTTGGCAGTTTATGGGTGCCTGGGAATGAATTTGACCCAAGATTAATCATACTTGGAGTTTGTTTTGACATTGGGGATTGTGGAAGTGCCATCTACCAGAAAATTGCTTTGTTGCTAAGCACACGGATCCTAATAAAGTGCAGAGGATACGCAGTGGAGTTCTGGGCTCATAACCTGATGAGGTTGACTGGGCCAGTATGAGTTTGATGTGGAAGGATGAGTTGCAAGAGTCAATGAGAAAGACAGAAACATCACAGTGAGAAAGAAAGAAAAATCACAGAGAGAGAAATGAAGAGGAGAAAGTGTGAAATACAAGAAGAGGAAGAGAAGACATACCTGGGCCAGTATGAGTGTGATGTGGAAGGATGAGGAAAAGAGATCCTTCCACTCATTGTGACTGACCCAGGTATACTACACAAATCTTGAAAGGTGAGTGAACTGTGTGTAGCATACAAATGATCAAGAATGGATAGGTCCAGTCTTACACACCTCCTACCTCACCACTCACCAAACCACCCACCTCACCCCACCTACTGATTGTTTTAGATACTCCTGTGGGATTTTATAAATAAAGTAGCAAATAGCTTGCTTGCAGTCCCTGAAGGGAAATTTAGTATTACTATCACTGCTTTAGATTATTATTAAGACTAAGGTGGTTTTGAATTGCCTGCCCTTCTAGTAATATAGTAAGTCTGCACAATAATTTATTAAAATTAATGGCTGGTTTTTTTGAGACTTAAAATAGGTCTCAGATCAGACCTAGACTAATATATAACTGTTATTGGTAAGATTTTTTGAAGAATGGACCAGATGTATTGGATTATTGGTTAGTGGTTGATCATATATATTTGATCTCAACCAATATTCCAATTTTAAAGGGTTCAAGGTTTTATCAAAGGGGTGGTTCAGGAGAGGACCCAAGGATGGGTTTACCCACAGGGGGCTGGGTAGAGGAAAGGTTTGTAGTTGCTTTTTGTTGTGTTCTCTTTCTTTGTAAGGCTCATTTCTTGATTGATGGGTGACTCTTTTTTTAATTTGGTGGGAAATATTTAGGTCACAGAAGAACCGTATTCAAGCAACTTATGGGCTGGTTTAATTGGTTAAAGATAGGTTATAAATTCATCTCTGATTTCCTATTTCTTTATAATTTCTTCACTGATAATATTTATCTGGGTAGGTACCACAGATGGATACTGATATATTTGGGTGAGCTGGGGTGGTGATGATACAACTTTGATAGGGCATAGAGGCCCTCCTTAGAAAGAGAAATCCTGCCTCAGTGGGTGCTCAAGGCTTCCCCTGAGGGTTCTCCCTGTTCTGTTGAGGAAAAGTTAGATACAGCTACATGAGGCATTTCTGCTTTTTGGAAAAAGCTTTTCAAGGGGTTTAATGCATTCACAAATCTGCATAAATTGCTTTGTATTTTAGATAAGATATATTTCTTTGCAGTACTGGTGGGTTGTTTAGTGTTTTTTGATTCTACCTACATGTATTTCTGTGCAATACTTGTGGTTTTTTTTGTCCTGGTTAATACTAGTTCCACTTCTTACTGCATATATTGCTCCTGTATACTTCTGCACAGCCTCTTTTATGTATATTTTTCCTGTATTACTTCTGCACAGCCTCTTTTATGTGTATTTTCTGCATGTTTGTTAGGTTCTGTTGAGACTGGTTTGAATTCCTCCTGCCTAAATTTCTCCTGTATACTTCTGCACAGCCTCTTGTATGTTTATTTGCATGATTGTTTGGTTCAGGTGACCATATCTGACATGCTGCACAGCCTCCTGTATCTGTATTGCTGTATTCTGGATGAGGTGACAGGATCTTGCTGATTGCACTGCATCCTGTATCTGTATTTCTGAAATCTGGATGAGGTGACATGATCTGACTAGTTGCACTGCCTCCTGCATCTTTATTTCTGTGTGCTGATGAGGTGACTGGGTCAGGACTGATTGCAATGCCTCTTGCCTCTGTATTTCTGTATCAAGGCTGAGGTAACAGGGTTGGTGTATGTTCCTGGTGTTGAGGGTAAGCTGTAACTAGTATGCACTTGACATTTTCCAAGGTATGTGTTTATGTCTTCCACAGAGCTGTGACACCTGGTTGGTTATGAGTTTTGCCACAGTTAAAGGTTTCTTGGGCTGTATCTTCTAATCCATAAGAGATAGGGGGTACTTTGGCTGAGTGACTACAGGTTGTTTTGGATCTAGAATCCACTTCTGAGGTTTATTTGAGGGTTTGAGCTGTTTTTATAGTACAAAAGTAAGTCTGATGGCTTCAAAAAAGGTTTGGTCTACCACACAGGTCCACTCCTTCCTTCTCCTTACCCTACCACTGCTCTGCTCCTTCCTCCTCCTCACCCAACAACCTCACCTCCACCTCAAATTCACCCCCCTCCTCCATCAGTCAGTACCCCATGTAAGCTCCCCCCCTAATCTTACTCCTGCTCATTGGTTAACAATTGTTAACAAAAAATCAATTTGTGATTTAGGCCCCACCAATTCACCATTGAAAAAGTTTTTGCAATTGCCCCCTGCTCCTTTCTCAACCAGCCAGGTAAACTCCCCCCTATTAGTAATAGCAATAAAGTTGGTAGATAAGTTAAGTGATATTTGTGATTCAATGTCAAATGGATGAATGAATGAATCAATGGAAGGGACATACAACTGAGTAGAGGGGGTCTCTTATAGACAAGATCTCCTTCACCAGTATGACTATGTACAAGCTATGAGTGAAAGATTTGAGGAAAACGTTTCTCCTTGGTTTCTTTTTTTTAAAATGGAGTGCAATGAACATGAAATTTTCATTTACTCTGATATTCCTTGCTATTCTTATCTGTATAGGACATTTCACAATTAAATACATAAGAACTTCTTTCAATTGTTTTACTTATAAAAATCATAATTTATTTTCTCTTCTTTAATTGTATGATGTACCAATGAATCTGGGCTGTGTTGATATTTCTGTGACATACTTCACAGAAACTTAATCCTTGAGAAACTTACTATTAATCAACCTATTGAGATGATTCTTTTTTCCATCATGGTCTCAATTATCTTCTCTCTCAGTTGGCAATGTAACCAGTTTGTTGTAACAATTTTTTTCCCTCAACAGGGATTAAAATCTCAACACCCCCTCCTCATACTCATCCTCATTGCCTAAGGATCATCCACAGCTGGAACAATTGTTGACAAACAATCAATTTTTGATTTAGGGCACCTCCCCCCCAGTATTGATTGGAAAAACAATTTTGAACCACCCCCTCACTCCTTGCTTGTTGCTCACCTGGCTCCCCCAGCAAGGATTGGACAAACAATTGCAATCCCCCCCAACCTCCTTACTTGTTGCTCAACCGGCCGCCCCAGCATCTTGAAATCCCCCCCCAATTCTTGCTTGTTGCTGACCTGACCCACCAATGATCAATTGGAGCAATCCCCCCCACTCCTTGCTTGTTTCTCAAATGGCCCCCCCAGCTTTGATTGGAAAAACAATTGCAATCCCCCCCAACCTCCTTGCTTGTTACTCACCCAGCCCCTCCAGCATTTTCAAGAAATCCCCCCACCACTTCTTGCTTTTCGCTTGACTGGCCTCCCCAGTTGATGTTTCCAAATTGATTAATTTTCAAGTTATGTCATTTCCCCTTTTCTCTCTGGCTTTGGAGGCTCACAAATGTTGAAACACATCAATTGCAATCCATCTGCCACCAGAAAAATTAATCTTCAGGGAATCTTTCATCCCCCCCCCCAATTCCTATCTTCAACACAAGGTATGTCATCTCATCTCATCTCTCTGGCCTTGGTTTATCTCATCCTCTCATCCTCCTCTGCCTCATTCCAACCAACCATTCTTTTATTTTCTTGTTAATCATCATTTATTGGTATTTATTTTTCTTTTTTTGTTGATCCTCGGCAATGATTGAAACATGGCTGATGATTTTTTTTTTTTGGATTCCACACAATGCAGCACCACTTATGACCCCTGGTTCTTTTGATGCATTCCCTTTTTCTGCATGACCCATTCTTTTCCCACTATGCTCCCAATGTTATACAACAAATCAAATCCCGTCTTGATCCTAAACCAAAGAAAATTAGTATCATGGGAGGGAACAAGATTGAAGGAAATGTGTTTAAAAAAATCAAGATAGGTGGAAAGCAGAGGGCTCAAATGAGAAAATCTGAAATCTCTTTGGAAGTGGCTGAAGAAGGGTTTTATAAAAAAATTATATTTTCTAGACAAAAACTGCAACATTTGGATTTGTACCCTGCTCTTGATTCTAAAAAGAAAAAGGAAAATGAAAAACCCTCCCCTGAAGAGTTTGAACAAGCCAAACAGAAGATCTAAAAGTTCCATTTCTTCACTTCTGGAAAAGTGGCAGTTCTTTACCAATCCAAACACAATTCTCTGGTTGAAACAAGCAAATTTGTCCCTTTGAATGAAATCTCTGAGCAAGATAAGAAGGACATAAACTTTGTGACAACTCTCCTTCACCAATTGAAAAAGATTTTCAACACTTTTGGTCCCTCATGATTTGGGGTGGGAAAATGTGGGAAATTGGATGGCAAAAATCAATGCACCCCTCTGAGTTATTTGGAAAATTTTTGAATAAAGCTTCCATTCAATCTTCCCCTCAAGAGTATCCTTTCCTCAACGTTAGGTTGGACAAAGCCTCTCAAATCCTAGGCCAAATTATCCAAAAATTAGCTGTCAGCTTGCTACTACATACAGAGCAAAACTGTCAAATAGTAACACAAAATATGAAAAATAAGAATAACTCAATTAATTAAGGAGTGAGAAATCCATAAATATTATTACAGGAATGGAATCCTCACCCAAAATCAGGTAGGGTGACTCACTGACCCCACCCTTGAATTCCAAGTCCTTATATTTTTAAAATAGTTAAAAGGAAAATTACTAAAAATTACAACACCTGTATGGCACTTTTTGGCCATTCTAACATTTCACACATATTTTCACATATAGGGTTTACACCTAAAATTCACTCAGAATTGAGGTGTTGTGTATATTTTAGGAGTTACACGCGGAAATGTGTTATGTCACAATTCCCGCGCGCAGCCCCGCATCATTACATATCCCTATGTACTAGTAGCAGCAGGATCCCGCTTACTAGAGACCCGCGCGCAGCTGATTCTGCCATGCACGCAGCGGATCCTACCCCGCGCGCATCTGTACTACCGATCCCCCCGCGTGGATCAGTCATGACTAATCTGACACCCAGGTACCGCTCAGAAGAGCTACAACCAAGTTAGGGTTGCCTAGTATATGTAACAAAAGGACATATGCATTACTAATGATCTAAAAATATCAAAACTTAAATAAAATTAATGAAAATTAACTTTTAAACATTTTTTAATAATAAATCAAAGATCAAGGACTACCACGTCAACCACTGATCTTGATCTTTGAAGACCACAAAAAACTACAAGAAGTGTTCATGAACATTATTAAAAATTATCTAAATGATCAGCAAATGATGGAAAATCAGTAAAGATCCACATCTGCACGCTTCAAAGAAATATCAATATTACAAATGAAGGATGAGTACAGAATGATCAAATTTATGCCATAACAGATTAACAGATCCTGTGGCAAAAATAGTACAGAAATCCAGCAGATCTAAGGACAGCTGATTGACAGCGCCAATTGGACGTGCTAATCATGCCCTGAATGGCTTTCCAGCCTCAGACCACGAGCAGAACCCTCTCTATGTGCCCTGAGAAGATCAAAATCACCCCAAAAAGGTATTTATACAGACCTCTTTGGATCCAAAAAGCTAATCAGTTTAACAGGAATTATTTATTATCAATCAGACACCGTGTAATTTTTAATTAAGTGCTTATATGAAGATAAGCAAGTGATTTATGACTTAGTCTGCAGTAGTATTATTTTACCTTTATAACCAATCAACCATTGAAGTTTAGTCAAGCAATCTACCCCATCTGCTCTGAAACCCTTCCAATTATTCCAGGATTTTCGTGGTAAAGTGCTCAGAGTGAGTTTTACCCTTCCTTTCTAGGCTGCTTGTGCTGTTAAGCCTGGCCATCAGTGGAATAAGTCTGTTCTGAGGCACCCATATTTATTCCAAGGTTCTTAAAAACTGCCTAAGGAGGCCCCTTGAAGAGAGGTTGCTAGTCTGTAAAGATCCCCAGTAGTATAATACTGTGGCCCCTCTTTTATATTATATTGAAAACCATTTACTACCAAACCAATTAAACCTTGCAACTACTCTTATTTGAGCTTCTAAGCGTTTATTATTGGAATAAAAACTATTATTATCATTCCAGCATTATTATCACTCTCGGTAGCTAAAGGACTGCAAGGTTCCTGGTATCAGAGAGCTGACATTAGACGTACTGGTGCATTATTTCAACCATGAAACCATGATGGACAACAAAATCCCCTCATTCTCTTCATTGAAATTTGGATCCCAGCTCCCTCCTTTTGACTGTGCCCCCAGCATCACCTTCACATTAAATTCCTTCTACAATTCTCCCCACATTGAGAAAGGCAACATCTCTTCCTATTACTTTCTACTGGTAGTTCAAACCAAAAAATCAAATGGAAAAATTATTGCCAACAAGGATGAATATGAAGTATCCAATGGCCAATTTGTCTTTCCTGACTTGGAATTTGGAATTTATTTCAAATAAAAAGGTATTTTAAAAATGTTTTGGGCAGCAAACAAGTAAAATCCATGTAATTTTCCTGCTGTAGAGACTGCCACCCATACTAGAATGGCTATGTCTTTTCAAATTAACAAGACCACTCTAAACACTTGAAAAGACTTGAAAAGTGTTCAAATATATCTTAGACCAAAAATTTAAATAAAATAAAAAAAAATTCATTGGTGGCGTTAAAAATAGGCTCAAAGATGGTTTTATTTGAATTTTTTTTTTAGCATTTTTTATTTTTAAACTTTTTATCAAAACAAATATATTGCAATCCAAGCAATCAAGTAATTTCCTTAATCTAATCAACAGCTCTACTGCTACCAATAAATGCCATGGCTACTGATAACCTATCTTTTTTTTCTGTGGCTAGCCTTTCCCTGTTAGCCTCCTGGATGCCAAGACCCTTGCTATCCTTTAGCTACCCGAGGTGATAGAATAAATAATAAATATATTATTTAATAAATGCAGAAAAAATCAGTAAAATATTTGGATTAAGCTTATTGCAAGGTTAAGTGGTTTGGTTATGGTTTATTTTTTTGAATCAATATGAATAAATTGACTATTAAATATTTTTATAGAGGGGCCACAATTGTATTTATGATCTTTAACACCTCTATTCAGGTATTTCAGTATGAAACCACGTAGTCCTGGTTACTTTGTGCTCTTTAGTTTGAAGGATATTTTACCCAAAGATAATATGTATATAAAATGTAAGTAAAAAGTATTGGTAGGAAAACCAAGACCAGAATGTATTTCAAATATGAACAGAATAAGAAAATAAATGAGAAGACAAGAGTCATTGAGACGGAGAACAGGAAAGAAAACAACACCAACAGAAGTCTTTCAAGAGACGGTTGAAATACAACAAGCTACAAGAATAACATAAGATGACCAAGGAAGGCGCCTTGAACAATCTGGATAAGAAAGTTAGTACGGATCATAACCAATGGGGTTGGATTTTTTCTTACTTGGCTTGAGCTGTCTGCCGGTGGTCACTTGATGGTGTAGACGGATGAGTGCTTGAATATGGTTGGTTGGTGAATGGTTGTTGTGATTCCCAGGGGTTCAGTTGTTGACTCTTAGCTATTCACGCTCAGGGGTTGCACTCAGATTTTGAGTCTTGGCACCCAGTGAGACACAGCGGGCGGCCAGAGTGAGAAACAGAAAACACACATAAAGAAACTTAGACAGACAATAGAAATAATAACCATGGGTGGAAGTCACAACAGTAGTGGTGCTTTAGCTCAACACTCCTCCTTTACTCAGAGGTTAATGATACAGAGCAGAGACAGTCTGCAGTTAGAGATCTTATTGGCTGCCTTGGTCAGTGCATTGGCAGCCATTGAATCTGACGGAATCAGCATGACATCAATATTCCTGTTCTCATAATCATCCCGGAGACTTTTTATTTTGATATCAATGTGCTTTGCTTTTGAGTTAGTGCCAAATTTCTTAATTTTGTTGTCAAGACGTTTGTTGTTGATGAGATGGAGCGGGAATACAAAGGTTTCCCAATAGATTTCAGACAGGAGTTGATGGAGCCATCTTCCTTCTAGGTGACAGCTGGATAATGCCACGCATTTGGATTCTGTAAAGGAGTGATTGATGTTGCGCTGTCAAGGGCTTGTGCAATAGAGGGGGCTTCCTTTGAATGAGCAGCAGAAACCGCTCTGGGAGATCCTGTTGTCAGGATTTTCCCCCCAGGTGGCGTCGCTGTAGCAGAAAAGCCTATTAGATATGGATCAAGGACCAAGAGTTAGGGCAATGTGCCTGGTAGCTGAGAGATATGGCCAGACGTGCACTACTTCCATCAAGTGAGAATATCCGGGGTTTTTTTGAAAATCTGGCCAGACTAGATACAGCGTAGCTGATATTGGGTCTTGCTAATCCAGAGATAAAATTCAGTCTCCCAATTGGCAATCTATAGTTGACATTCAGATCTAAGAACTTCTTATGATTGTCGTCTGTTTCTGGAGATAGGTGCATGCCTGGAGTCCTGGGAGTAGTAACAGGTTTGCAATTGGTGAAGTTCAAGGCCGTCAGCCCTTTTTTGATGTGCAGAGGTAAGCTAAGATGCATTAACCCTTTTTATCTCTCAACTTTAATTCTAATTAGAGTGTTGGGAGGATGAGCTGTGGAGTTCTTGAAGCGGTCAAGAAATTTGCATTGGAAATCTGCCTTGTTTCCAGCGACTATGAGATTGTTCACATGAAAAAAGAGAACTTAGGAATCATGTTTGCATAGAAAAAGGCACGGATTGCATGCTGATTTTTCAAAACCCTGACTTTCAATCCACAAAGTTAGCATTCTGTACCAGTTGCAAGGTGCTTGTTTTAGTCCATACAAAAATTTCTTCAGTCTTAAGTATTTTCTGTGTTGACCAGATGCAGGAGGGTTTATGATGAACACATCCTTGTCAAGTTCAGCATGTAGGAAGTCTCCCTTGACATCAAGTTGAAGGAGGTCAAGTTTCTTGTCCACCGCAAAGGTGAGAAGGGCTTGGAGAGAAGAAAATCTTCTGGTGGGAGAATAAGTTTTGAAGTAGTCAATGCCGTATCTTTGGTTGAAACCTTGTACGCATAGTTGTGTCTTGTAGGTGGGAGCTTTGGCATGCGTATTTTGCTTCACTTTGAAAACCGCCACAGTCTTAATGGGATTTGTCAAAAATTCTTTGTCAAATTCCTCCCAGCTGTTTTAATTTTCAATGGATTTGAATTCTTTTAGGGTGGATTCTTTCCACACGGGAATGGTTAGGGCCTCTTCAATGGAGTTAGATAGTTTTTCAGAGTGATACCCGTACCTATCAGGTTTGGTTAGTAGTTCTCTTTTTCTTAAATTTGGTCTCAGAATTGTGGACACCTCTTCATTCTTGTTGGTGTTGTTACTGTCAGCGTCAGAAATTTCTTCTTGTTTTATTGATTTGGCAGTGCATTCGTTGTTGGAGCCTTGAGATTTTTCATTGGGCAGATTGAGTGGAGCTAGAGTTGTCTGAATAACAGGATCGGTTGATGGATCCAGATCTGTCTGATCTCTCTGTGCAGTTGCATTGTTTTGGATTGATTTAGAAAAGATGACATGTTTAGTGTTGATGATCTTTTGGGAGTTTGAAAGAATCTTGTATGAGAGCAAGCCGGGGTTGAAACCTAGGAGTTTTCCAGATTCCCCTTTATCAAATAGTTTAGATTGGATTTGGGGATTGTTAATTCAATAGGTGAGATTGGTACCCACAGGTCTGAGGTAACCCTCCGGGAGATCTTTGCCATGCATACTTTTCCACGGAGATTCCATCCCTTTTTCTTTAGGTATTTGGTTGAGTAACAAACAACAGCTGCAAACCACCTTGTGCCAGTAGGATTTGGGGATTTGGCCTTTGGAGAGTATGGCGCGGGTTGATTCCATGACAGTCCTGTTAGCTCTTTCTACTTTTCCATCATGTTGGTAATGATATGGTTCTGGGACAATGTGGTTGATGTGGCAATCTTTTAGGTAGGCAGAAAATTTTTTATTGAGAAACTCACCTCCGCCATCCAAGCATACTTCCATGGGATAACATTGGTGTTTTCTATGTTCATTTTCAAGTACAAAGATCAACGTTTCACATGTCTTGTCTTTGGTCTTGAGCGGAAAGCAGGCAAGGTATCCAGAAAAGGAGTTGATGAGTTTTAGGATGAATTTGAATGTGCCTTTAGCTGTGGGGTTGAGAGGTCCCATTAGATCCACATGGATCCAATCCAAAAATTCTTGAGGCCGCTTGATGGACTTGCAAAAAACTAGACTTTTTAATCTTGGCTTTGTTGCAGTTGAGACATTCAAAGTCCTCCTTGTCTTTGGAAGTGATGGTTTTGTTTAGAAACTTTTCCATCCGTCCAGGCAAGGCGTGGCCAAGTGTTCAGTGAATGTTGTGTAGATCCTTGCTAGAGTAGAGAGCGGCGTTGGGTTCTGTTTTAGTATTTATGACAAAGAGATTGTTTGATATCCTTCCGTTGAACAATTCCTTGTTACTGGAGGAAACAGAGAAGGTGGGGGGAGACACGGTTTAGTCAATATTCAGGGTTGCCCCTTTTTCTACCAACGCTCCAAGGGATATGAGATTGACTGTTGATTCTGAGACCCACGCGGAGTTACTGAGATGGATTTTGCAGTGCTCAAAAGGAATGGAAGCAGTACCAATTCCCTCAATCTTGATCATTGCATTTTTCTTTCTGGTTTGGATCTTGTCCTCTCCATCAGAGCAGGTAAGGGACTTGAATCGATTCTTGTCTGTTATCATATGGATGGAGCATCCAGAGTTGAGTGTCACACGACCACCCCACGTACTATAGGGCAATTCTTAGATGATCGTGAGCGCAAAGGAATTCTGAGTGCAAGGGCAAGTGCGAGTAGCAAGACTCAGTTGCAAAGTGCAAACTTGGTTATGCCACTCAACAAACGGCAAGAGGAATGGAATGTGTTCCAAGGAAGGAAACTCAACCTGATTCTGATGTGATAACTAGGCTGTAGCAAAATGCAAGAACCTATGAAATTAACTAACTGAGGAGAAAATCATCAGGCAAGGGGATAGCCTTTATAAGGTAATACAAAGTGACTAGATACAACCTGGTGGTGAGCTAACTACAGTTGAAGCGGTGAGGCAATGAATGACAGGAACAGGATAGGAAATGAAGCAGTAGTACAACCATATCCAAGGTCATGGAGTTAGTGCTAGATAATAGAATCTGAGCGTAAAATTGTATGACAAATTGGGACAGGAGCAAGTGACGTTGAAGGTAATGCAAATGAGAAGTAATAGTGTATGCAGGGTAGGGACTAGTCCAATTGCAAACTGTACAGTAGTGATGGCTTAGTTAGACGTAGATGCGAACTAACAAACATTGCATGACCAAAGATGGAAGTCCGAGGCTGTTGATTGGCCAGGGAAGGAGATTGGATCTCATAATGGATGGCCAACCAGTATGGAGTTAACCGCGAAGTTTGCAAGTATATACTGAGTTCGTCGCCAAGATTGGAAGGTCAACCCAAGCCAGAGGAAGTAGAGGATTGCACCATTGATGTTGTGCTTTATTTGTGTCACGCTTTTAGACTGAGGTAGATGGTACTGAGGAGAGGACATGTCAAAGTGATGAAGACAATAATCCCTACGTGCAAAGCGTGAAAGTTGCCCTGGTATAAAGACGCAAGCTCCTGCAAGCGTTCAGATAAATTTTCACATTGATTTCAAGTAGTTAATAATTACTGTATACCCTTTACACATTATTCAATTCATTACTTGATAGATTTATAATTTATATAAAATGTCGTCATTGTTGTCCCATGGTTGCAAAAACTGTATTCACTAAAACAAGCAATGTGTCCCTAGTACTGCCGTCCGAGGCCTTTGAGGCAAGTGCGAGCAATTTTGCCTTTGCAAAGTAGCCTGAAATTTCCCTATAAATGCCACGTTGACTGTTGAAGGTCCCGCGGAGTCATTGAGGGAGATGCGGAGTTGTAGGTCCGCCCCAAGGGTTAACTACGAGATACCACCGTTGCCGGAGATCAAATACTTGGGGACTCAAGTTCCTGGTGAGTACTAATCCGGACTGACTAATGATCATAAAGATAGTAACTAAATTTTGCTTTTTTTGCTAGTGTTTCCCCGTTTCCAAAGGTATACTACGAACACACCACCGCCACCACCACCTTTTTGGGGACCGCTGACTGGACTCCCGGGGGCCCAGATGAATGCCGAGGTGCGAGGCGAAGTGCCCGGTGCGGAACCGGTTGGAGTCATAAGCAAGGAAGAAAGGGAGGAGGAAGGTAAAAAAAGCGGAAAGAGGATTGAGAGATGGAGGAGACAGAAATTGAGGGAGAGAAGGAACAGAAGAATTAGGAGAAGGGAATGGAGGAGATGGAAGGGGTAGAGTAGATGGAACGGGATAAATGGAGGGCCAAGGCAAAGTGGATCCGGCGCAAGTCCTAGGGCTGGTCAAAACAGATGCAAGGCGGCTGACGGGCGACATTGGAGAAGGCTTGTTGGGAGGCCAAACAAAGAGAGCGTACAAAGAGCTCTTGGAGGAAGGTGGATGGAATGCTTGGCCAAAGCGAGCTCAGATTGCAAGGTGCAAGGAAATTTTCAAGAGGCATATCGTAACAGAGGTGCTATTTCTCCAAAGGATGTCCGCACTAATCAATGATGAAGACCTGGATACTTTTCAATCCATGGTTGCGGAATTGACTGCAAATTGGGAGGATGAGGAGAAGGAAGTAAAGGAAAATTTGTAATTATTTATTATAAATATATATTTTCTCTCTCTCTCTTTTTTTTTTTAATTATAAATAATTTTTTTTTTTTAATAAGGAATGGAGTTTTATTTAGTAGAAATGAAAGGAAAATGAGAAAAAGGAGTAACACGGTGAGATGGAGGAATTGACTGATGGGATGATGGTGTGAAATAAAATGGGGTTAGATGAGATGGAATGTGGAATGAAATGAGATTGGATGGGATAAAATGTGGAATGGAATGGAATGGGATTGGATGGGATGGAATGTGGAATGTAATGGGATTGGATGAGATGGAATCATGATTTTCAAGGTTTGCGAGGGAAGCTTGCATGGAAATCTCAAATCAGATTGGGTGAATTGCAAAGGTGATGGGCTGGTTCCCACGAGGTGCGATCTTTGTTGGACTGGAAGCCAGACCATTCAACAAGGTATTGAAGTTTTCATTTGCGTAACCTGGAATCCAGAATACCGCTTACTTCCCACTCTTGATGATTGAGGACAGTGACCGGTTCAGGAGGGGGATGAGTCTTGCCGGGTATAGGACTTGAGCTGGCTCTAGGAGAGACACATGAAAGACCGTGTGGATACCTTTCCATTTTGCAGGTAAATTAAGTTTAAAGGCATTAGGGGAGATGACTGATTCTACTTTAAAGGGGCCAAGCTTTCTTTTGGAGAGTTTGCAAGTTGGGTGAGTGCTGCAAATGTTGCAAGCGTCAAGCCATACTTGATCTCCTACTGCAAAGGTTGGAGCCGTAGTGCAAGATCGGTCTGCTTGCTCCTTATAGCGCTGGTTTGCTTCTTCAAGGTTGGTCCAAAGTTGCAATTGAAGGGATTGAATTTGTTCAAGGTAATTGGTAGCAGGTTGAGAAGGTGCTACGTGAAGGGAAGAGAAATTTGGGTTTCTACGATAAAGAGTTTGGAAGGGAGACTGTTTGGTGGAGGAATGAGTGGAGTTGTTGTAGGCAAATTCGGCTAGTGGGAGCCATTGCAACCAGTTGTCTTGTTGATAGGTGACATACATTCAAAGATATTGTTTGAGAATCTGATTAACTTGCTTGGTTTGCCCATCCGTTTCCAGGTGGTAAGCCGTTGATAAATTGCGAGTGATCTTAAAATGTTGGAATAGCAAGGTCCAGAAGCATGAGACAAACAGAGATCCACAATCACTAACTATATTATCAGGGAGACCATGTTTTGAAAATACATATTCTATGAACAAGTTAGCTAAGTCTTCTGAAGAGGCGGTCACATTACTGCACAGAAATAAAGCCATCTTTGAGAAGCAATCTACTACTACTAGAATAGAATCATATCAACTAGAAGAAGGTAATTGAGAGATGAAATATAGAAAGCAATTGCCAAGGACAAGGCGGAATTGGAAGTGGCTGAAGCAGCCCATACTTCCAGTGCTTCAAGGACTTGTTACAATTGCAATCATAGCACGCGCTAACATAGTCTTTTACTTCTTTGGTCATACCAGGCCAGTAGAAGTCTCGTGCAATCAATTGGTAGGTTTTATCCTGCCCATGATGACCAGCAAGCGGAGAATCATGCCATGACTCAAAGATATCTAACTTAATGCAAGAATTATCTGGTACTAATATACAATTATCATAGACTAAAAAGTCATTATCATCAATACTCTAACTACTATCTAATATGTTCACACTTTTTCAAAGAAAAATGCACTTGGGGTCGTCGCATTGAGCTTGTTGGATTTTGGAATGCAAATCTCATAAGTGAGCGATGATCGAACTGAGTTGGGAAGATTGGGTTGAGAAGAGTGTCCTAACTTTTTCAGGGTTGTTTTTGGCAAAGGTGCTCCCCCCCTGGGTAAACTTTGTCCCAACGTGATTAAGCATCAGGAACTACCGCTTTTTTCCCAGGATGGTACGTGATTTTAAAGTGGAAGGAAGAGAGGTATTTGGCCCATCGTGCCCGTCTACGTGTGAGGACTTTTGAGCTCATTAAATAATTTAAAGAGTTATGATCAGTTAAAACCTCAAAGGATTCCCTAAGGCTCAAAAGGTATGAATGCCATTTCTTTAAGCAAAAAACAATTGCGAGAAGTTTCTTGTCATGAATCTCATAGTTAAGCTCTTCAGCGAGCAACTTGCAAGAAGCAAAAGCTACGGGATGAAAAAGAGAAGTGGAGGAAGAGTACTGCAAGATTACTCCTGCAATCCCATAGTTTCTTGCGTCTGTTTTGACAATAGTGCAAGCTAGCTCGTTGAAGTGAGCGAGTATTGGAGCAGTGGCAAACGCTTTTTTCAGATCTTCAAACTCCAAAGCAGCTTTTTTGGTAGAAACAAAAGGAGTGCCTTTTTGAAGAAGGTTAGTAAGATTCACAGTTTTCTTGGCGTAACGCTCAATAAACCTTCTATAAAAATTACTGAAACCAAGGGAAACTTGAAGGGATTTAAGGGAAGAAGGTGGGGGCCAGTCCAATATGCGTTTGATTTTGGCTGGGTCCATCAATAGTCCTTGCTGCAAGACTACAACACCTAGAAACCAAAGAGAAGAGGAATGGAATTTGCACTTAAAGGCTTTTGCAAACAGGTCATTCTTGCAAAGTCACTGCAGCACCTCTTGCACATGTGTGATGTGATCTTCAAGGTTCCTCAAGTAGACTAGTGTATCATCAAGATATACCACAAGGTATTTACCTAAGAGATCAGAGAAAATTTTGTTGACAAAATGTTGAAAAGTGGAAGGAGCGTTACAGAGGCCAAAAAGCATGACGGTATACTCATAACTGCGAAACCGGGTTCTCATAGCGGTCAAATACTCATGAACTTGCCTAATGCAAATTAGGTTATAGGCACCTCAAAGGTCTAACTTTGAGAAATAAGTAGCTCCATGGAAGAGGGTAAGGAGATGTGACATAGGCGGTACTGGATAGGCATTTTTCCGGGTTACCTGGTTCAGTTTCCTGTAGTCAACACAAAGGCAAAGTCCGCCATCCTTTTTTGGAAAAAATAGGACAGGTGAACTGGTATTTGAATTGCTTGGTTGAAGAAATCCTTTTGCTACATTTTCCGCAATGTAGTCTTGAAGCGCAATTGATTCTTGCGTCAAGAGAGAGTAAACTAGTCCTGGTGCCGGAGGTGGGCCAGTAAGTTTGATCTTGTGATTGTAAGGACGGGATGGAGGCAGTTTATCTGCTCTTGCAGCTGAGAAGAAGTCAGCAAAGTCATGATAAACTGAAGGTAAAGATTCTTGAAGGATTTCTAAATCTTCAATCTTGTCATCTTCAAGCACCGGATTTGAGGTGCTTGCATGGTGCGAGAGGATTAGGGAGCTCAAAATACACCATTTGGTTGGTGTCTTTTTCTCTTCAAAGGAACAGGAAAGAGGTAAGCTGGATAGTTAAGCAATAACTCCTAAATCTGAAGAGGGAATTTGGGAATGGAGGTCAGGATATTGCAAATCCCCTGGCAGAAAAGTTTCATCCAACTCAATGACAGTGTCAGGTAGGCTGTTTAATTCCTGATTGACAGAAAGATTAGCGTTCTGGGGGTGCAAGGTTTGAAGGTTAATTACTCCTTCTTGCCAATTCACATCCAGATTCCAGTAAACTAGGAAATCATGGCCTAGAATGGTATCATCCATTTCAGGTATAGCCAAGACAAATAAATCTAATTTGAAGCTGGGGAAATTGGAGAATGCAAAGGTCCATTTTGCCTTTTGGGAAACCCAATAAGACGGCTCAGTTGCACTACTTACTAAATAGATAGGAAATTTATCTATCTTGGAACGCGTAAGATTTTTGTAAGTGGCAAAAGACTCACTGATGAAGGAAACATTAGCGCCGGAGTCAAGTAATACTTGATAAGGAGTGTTGTCAGAATGGAATAGGATAAATCTCAAACTAGGAGCACCTAGTGACTTGCAAGTGCAAACATTTCCTCGCGGTGATTTAGATAATGTGTAGTTTTCCTTGCAAGTTTCAGAAAAAATACAAGCTAATTTTTTGACTGCTTAGCTGCTTTACACGCTAACCGCTTTGCACAACTGTTAACATCATGTTTTCCTCCACAATACATACACAACCCATTCTTCTCCCTTCAAAGCCGTTCCTCGGTCCGTAGCATCCCGGTTTCTTTGTCCAAGAACTTCAGAGTTTTGGTGACGGTTTTCCCTTTTGAGTTGGAGTTTGAAGTTGGAGTTGGTTTGGATGGTTTTGGGTTCCTCGTGTTTTTCTTCAAGGATTTGTCCACCCTTGGAGCCAAGGCGGACGGTCCATGGTTTTTTTGCCAAGAGCAATTCTTGTCATGATAGTCATTATCAAGCTCAATCACTTGATTGATTAGCTGCTGAAGCAAGGTTGTCTTATGACCCCCAACTGCAAGCTGTTTAATTAAGCGTGCCGGTAGACCCTTTTGGAAATGGAATAGAAGAGCAGCCTTGTTCCACTGGATGCAAGAATGCAATGTTTGAAAATGAGAAATATAAACAGAAGCTCTACTATTTTCATTCATAACTAAACTATTAAATTTGTATTTGGTGTTTCAAACTTCATTGGGGTTTCCAAACAGGGTGAACAGTTGTTGTTTCAACCTGTCCCAGTTTTTGAGAATACACGTGGGACTGTTGTTGGACAAAAGTTTGAGGTACGGTGTGGTGATCCAAAACCTAACCTATAGCCATCAGACTCACTTTTCTAGTATAAGGACAGCTCCAATCATCAAACAGACCTCAAAAATGGATTCTACACCAAAAATAACCCCTACTCACTCAGCCAAAGTACCCCTCTATCTCTCATGGTTTAGAAGATACAGCTCAAATCAACCCTGGCCTGCCCATACCCCTACCAGGTGTCACATACCGGTGAAAGTTCATGGACATACCCAGGAAGCCTTCAAGTACATACCCCATACAGTACAACCATACATCACCAAACAAACCTGAAGCAGTATGCATAATTAATATATGCAAGGAACTGCATGAAGAACCAAACAGATCACATAATACAGAAGCAATATATGCAAGGCACTGCATGAAGAACCAAACAAATTGCCTGTATACACAGCAATAAATGCAAGACACTGCATTCAGAGGCTGTACAGCATCATACAGGACACTATACAGAAGTAATTTATGCAGGGGGCACCTGTATCAATGCAGCACAGCAATGCATTCAAGGGTGTACATGCATGTAGATCCTGCACAGCCTCCTCGTCTGACCAGCCAAAATTCCTCATGAAATGTATTCACTGTATCAGGGAGACCCTCAGGGGCAGCCCTGAGGGCAGGATTTTCTATAAATAGAGGGCCTCTCTCCCCCATCCAGGTCCCATCAGTTCCCCCCATCCTCCCCTCCAGGGATCACCATGCCTCCTAGGCACCCTTAACCCATACTTTGACCATACTCAACCCATTATCCCATAACCCATACTGTAAAAAATCATCAATCCCATAACCCATACCATCACCATCACCATCCACCATCAACCACCACCATTACCCTTGACCATCCACCATCAACCACCACCATTACCCTTGACCATCCATCATCATTACCCCATATTTTTTCAACCATGAGCCAACCCAATAACCCATACTTTTGACCATCCACCACCACCATTATTTACCCAATACCCCATAACTTTGAAAATCACCACCGTGTCCCCATAACCTAAACATCATCATCATCATCCACCATCACCATCATCACCATCACCAATCATCATCATCACCCATCCTCACCATCATCATCCATCATCATCATCCATCATCATCATCACCATCACCAATCATCATCATCACCCATCATCACCATCATCATCCATCATCATCATCCATCATCATCATCCACCATCACCATCATCAACTATCATCATCATCCACCATCACCATCATCAACTACCATCATCACCTACCTCATCCATCATCATTCATCAACCATCATCAACCATCATCATCACCTACCTCAACCATCATCATCATCATCAAGCATCATCAACCATCATCATCAGTTATCAAGCATAGTCTCAACCATTTCAGCTTTATCACTCAACACCTGTAACATCAAGGGAGTATTCATCAGTAACCAATAAAACAACATAAAGAATATATAAAGGATAAGACTAGAGAAAGGATTCTTCCCTTACTCAGCTTCTATCCACCAGGTCACCTATCTGTTCCACCATTTCTTCCTTATCAAGCTTGAATACATTGATCCTAGGTCTGATAGAGACTACTATAGTAGCAACTCTATTTGAAAATCAGCCACCAATCTCTTTTCTTTTATTTTTGGGAGACTACTATAGTAATTAGAGGGGCAGGCGATTCAAAACCACCCTTAGTCTTCATCTATCTTATTAGTACTTTTAGTACTAAATTCCCCCTCAAGTGACTGCCAGCAAGCTATTTTCTAAACTTCACCCAATCCCAAAGGAGTCTCCACAACGGTTTGAACCACTGCGAGGCTCTACCTCCTAAGAAGGACGAAGCGTACATAACTTTATGCCTATTGGAAGGGAAATTGTTGGAGTTGTTTGAAAAGATGATTTTACAATACTGTAGGTAGGATCTAAGCTTATGAGGGTGTTCTCCTGTACAGTGATCGGGTTGTTTTGTGCCTGGAGTGCGAAAGCTAGGAGTACTTGGACTAGATTGCTGGGCACCAGGAGTGAGGGCCTGGATCAATGTCAAAAGCAGGGTCGGAGCATCGGGCTTGGGAGCAGTAGTGCAAACCCCTGGTCTACCACAAGTCAAGATTTCATTGGAAGAATGGTTGGAATCTGCAAATTCCGCAAAAGGTTCTGTTGGAACATCCCGTGGAGGAGTCCGAGGATAATTGAGGGATTCAACAGATTGCAATTTTGAAGGAGGAACGGGATCTAAGGGTTGTTGGGCCCAAGAAGCGCTGGTTCTCCCTACCCAATGGATCCCATCATTGTAAGGGGAGAGGGAAGCGTTCCCGGTTGAGCAAGTACATGACATTGAGAAAAAGAAGTCTACTATAGGTTGGCAAGCTACAATAGATGAGTTGAGTTAGTTAATTTAATGTCACACGACCACCCCACGTACTATAGGGCAATTCTTAGATGATTGTGAGCGCAAAGGAATGCTGAGTGCAAGGGCAAGTGCGAGTAGCAAGACTCAGTTGCAAAGTGCAAACTTGGTTATGCCACTCAACAAACGGCAAGAGGAATGGAATGTGTTCCGAGGAAGGAAACTCAACCTGAGTCTGATGTGATAACGGGGCTGTAGCAAAATGCAAGAATGTATGAAATTAACTAACTGAGGAGACAATCATCAGGCAAGGGGATAGCCCTTATAAGGTAATCCAAAGTGACTAGATACAACCTGGTGGTGAGCTAACTACAGTTGAAGCGGTGAGGCAATGAATGACAGGAACGGGATAGGAAATGAAGCAGTAGTAAAACCATATCCAAGGTCATGGAGTTAGTGTGAGATAATAGAATCTGAGCGTACAATTGTATGACAATTTGGGACAGGAGCGAGTGACGTTGAAGGTAATGCAAATGAGAAGTAATAGTTTATGCAGGGTAGGAACTAGTCCAATTGCAAACTGTACAGTAGTGATGGCTTAGTTAGACGTAGATGCAAACTAACAAACAGTGGATGACCAAAGATGGAAGTCCAAGGCTGTTGATTGGCCAGGGAAGGAGATTGGATCTCATAATGGATGGCCAAACGGTATGGAGTTAACCCCAAAGTTTGCAATTATATACTGAGTTGGTCGCCAACATTGGAAGGTCAACGCGAGCCAGAGGAAGTAGCGGATTTCACCATTGATGTTGTGCTTTATTTGTTTCAAGCTTTTAGACTGGGGTAGATGGTACTGAGGAGAGGAAATGTTGAAGTGATGAAGACAATCATCCCTAAGTGTGAAGCGTGACATTGAGTATGAACCGGCTTGGGATTAGTCTCTCTTGACAGTTCAGGTTGAGTCCGCAGAAAAACAAGTAATAGTTTGCTTCTTTGGCAGCTTTCTTTTTGTTCTTGTTCTCTCGGTAGTGAGTATTAGGCAGTCTAAGTTCAGGGAATTTGATCCAGCAGTTTTGTGCCAGGTGAGACGTTATGGCAGGGTTGTGCTTTCCATTTTCGCATCTTGGTCCGTTGTATAGGGCTATATTGACAGGTTTTTTGGGAGTTTCTTGGGAGCTGATCTCCTTTTTGTGTTGGATGAGATGATCTAATAAGGTTTCAATCCTCATTTCCGCGGTTGAATGCATGATTTGCATCTTCATGTTTTGCATTGAGGTGGGGAATTTGAAAAGTACCAGGTAAGCTGTTATATGGGATGGGAGCTCAATTCCAACTTTGGTCAGTTTTTTAAGAAAAGTTTTGACATTTCTGACAAACGCCTTGATGTTGGAGGGCAGGGAGAGATGGAGGAAGCTGTTGAAAACGCGCTCTCTCTTTGCTGATTGAGACGAGGCAAAATGAGACTGGGTTGCCATTGTGGAAAGAATAAATGTTATCCCCCTATAATTGTCCCAAGGTTTGGAAGTTAACCGTTCCCTGCGTTTGAAAGGAGATGAGGATGTCCAAAGTTGCACTCAAATGAGAAATAGAAATAAAGAGATAAAGAGATAAAGAAAAGTAGAGAGAGAGAGAGAAATTTCCAATCCTTCAATCCTAAGAACTTTCATCCTGGATGTGTATCCGGTATGAGTTCCTTTAATCTCTTGGTGAGATGAGTGATCCAGTCCGATGATGTGATGTGATTCTTCCTCCTCTTCCTCCATGCATGCCTCCTCCTAACCCGGAGTTGAGAGTGAGGATAAGTCCTCCCTCTCAACCCTAACCTAAGTACACGCGCAAATAACAGTATGACAACAAAACAGAAAACAATCTTGAAACAGAAACCCTAGCCTCCTCTCCCCACCTCCCCCGTACCAAACTCCCCCCGTTGTCCGTACGCCGTTCCGTCCATCCGGTTCGTCCTTCTCATGACGTGGTCCTTGCACCGCGCCCTACTTCGAGCCCCCCACGCCTGTCCATATCCATTTGTCCGCGCCCATCGTGGGTGTTTGGTAATATCCGGCATGATCTGCACGCGCAAGCGCGCGCTTCATCCGTTCCTTCATAGCCCGCGGATTGCTCCGCCCCTACGTATCCGAACCGGCGCGCCAAGAACCTAGTTGAGTGCACTACCTTCCAAATCCAATCTCTGGAGCGGATCGCCTCCCAGGCTGCATTCAATGCTGAGCCTGACCCATCCACCAGGTGCGGAGCCAAACAGCGGCTGCTGCTGCTGAGCACTCTGCATACCCTAATGCTGAGCCCGCTTACCCCCAATGCTGAGCGCGCAGCCGCGACGCAGTTCCCAATCCGTGTCTATAAATTGACACCACATCCCCCCCCAACTTGAGTTCTGTCCCCAGAAGTTTCCCATTGCTTCACCATACCACCACCCCCGCCACTTCCACTACCACCCCCACCACTCCCACTACCACCTCCCCCGTCCTCCTTCCGCATCTTGCCAATATGTTCCCTTGCGAGTTCTGCGCCCGGAATGGGCATGCGTGTTTGATCATCCCCGGTCGACGCGCCTGTGTAGCTTGCCGTTGTGGCCATTGTTGCTGCTTGCTTAGCAACAGCATCCCTCGAGCTCCCCCCCAATCCGGCTCTTGCCCCAGGCCGCGCAAGAGGGCTCATCCGGACCCGTTTGTGGTTTTGGACAACGAGTCAATCTCAGAAGGCTTGTGGACACCACCTGGTTCTCCTCCATCCTGCCGCCCCCAAGCTCCGTCACCCACCACTTTGCACGTGAGCCGCAACTTGGCATCACCCCTCCGCCAGGCCGGACCTCCGCAATGGGGCAAATACAAAACTTCAGAGGAATGGCGCGCGGCGACCCGCGCTTGGGCCGCTGCTGTTGGCGTGAACCAAACGGGACCGGACCCAAGACTCTTTGGAAGACCCGCGGCCGGGCCAGCACCCCCTCCTCCTCCTCCACGACTGCCGACACCGCCCGCGCCACCAGCGGACTTGGATGAGAGGCCTGCGACCCCCGACGCCCCTCTGCCTCCATCACCAATTGTCATCCTGTCATCACCTCCAGCTGGACCAAGCCCCCTTGTTGGTTCCCCGGAGGCACCATCTTCACCGGCCGCTCCTCCCCCCAGCCCTCCCAAGATCACGGAGCTTCCAATCGTAATGGCGCTCCCGGCGGCCAGCTTTGAGGCTTTTGCGGAAAGGTCAACCACAATGCTTCGGAATTTCCTTGCAATCCCCAGCGCACAATCCTTGGAATCCGGGGGCGAACTCCTGGCGTCTTTTGGGGCTTTACTTGTGTCCTTGAGGGCGGAAATGGAGGAAATGATGAAGATGGCTTAGGCGCATTGCCCCCCCTTTTCCCCTTCTTCCTTTCCCCTACTTCTTCTCTTCTTGTTGCTTGTACCGCGCTTCCCCTTTTCCATTAAGAAAATACATGTCTCTGAGCGAGGTCCTAACCTTCTGAGAAAAAGTGCGCGGCCCCTCTTTGAGAGAGTGAGCTTGAGATTGAGTCCGCGCCCATGCACTTGCTTTGTGAGCGACTGTAAGCGACTAGCCGTTCCAAAAGAGGCACCTGGACCGCCCCAGACAAACTGCCACACAGTTCCCCATACCCTTCCTGTAACAAACACAACAACAAAAACACCAGCGCGCGCCACCGTAAGGGAAGAGAGAGAGAGAGAGTAGGAGAACAAACATTCTGGGGTGTCTAGTCTTTCCGGCTGTGAACCGGCTAGAGCACCCCCTCACCAAATCAAGCTTATTCCCATACCAGCCACCCATCCTTGAGATATCCTGAGAGAAAGAAAAAGAGAAAAAGAAACCAACAGAGAAGAACAATAGAAAAGAACACTTTTTTTTTCGCGCGACTCCTGTAGACCGCCCGCAAATCGCTCTTTGTCCCGCTTCCCCCATCCGCGGGATTGCCCACGCTTCCCAGTTCCGCGGGGCTTGTCCTCCCATTTACAAACCCGGCTTTGTGTCGCGCCCGCGTTTCCTGCAAAAACCCCAAGCCAGCAAAGACCCCACAATCCAGATAAGAAAGAAACATAGAGAAACAAACAGTCTGGGGTGTCTAGTTGTTCCGGCTGTGAACTGGCTAGAGCACCCCCTCACCAAATCAAAACTTATCCCCTACCCTCTCTACCTCCCCCCCAACCTGGCCACTGTCCCCAGCTGGTCGCAACCGCCGCGTCCGGTTCCTCCTCATACTCTGACACTCTCCTCCGCTTTCCCTGCCCATGATCGCAGATTTTTGTCTTGAACCTCCCGCCGGACAAATCCTCTACCGTCAACGCCTCCGTTCCTTTTCCTGGATCAAAAACCATTTGTTCTCAAAACCCAAACATGAATGGCCTTCCCAAAATCACATCCCCACAATCAACCCAAAGAAAAGAAAGGGGCCTACGGACCCTTGCAACCTCAACCTCCTCCTCCTCGACTACCCCATCCACACAACACTCCCCTCCGTTCAGCACTTGGAGACCCATTGCGCACTTCCGCCAAACCAACCCCAAATCATCCACCATCCGCAATGGCAGAATGTTCACCATTGAACCGCTGTCCACCATAGCCCACACCTTCCTTCCCGCTATGACCATTGGAACATAAGCGAGCAGAGTCAAAAAAGATTTTGACTCACACTCCCCGTGCCCCTCCTCCTTCCGCGCCACATGAACCCGCTGCACCGTCTGAGGTACCCAGCCCTGACCGCAATCCCGCAACGCCTGAACCATCTCGTCTACCACCACCGGAGACACGGCTGGCAGTTCCCGCAAGGTTAGCGGAACTGGAGTCTTGTTACCCATCACCCTTCGCACAATGTCCACCGCTTTCTTCTTCCCTAAAGGGTTTGCTACCGGCGCCTTGGTTCTGGGCACGCGTGCGGCCGGTTTCAGAATGGCCAAGGGGGTTTGTTCCTTTGCGTCCACCTCCATTTTATTGGAGAAAGCCACCTTTTCTTCCATTGCCACTACCCTTACCTCAGCTTCCACCCAAGGTGGTTGCCACGATCTGGGACCCGTAACAATGCCCAGTGACGCTTGCGCCGTTGTTCCCGCCTCCTGACCCCATGTGCGCACCTGCTGCATTGCGGTTGGCTGGCTTGGCTCCATTGGAATCTCTTTGCTTGTCGGAAACATGTACCCCATCCCCATCGTTCAAACAATCCCGCGCTGAGATCCTTTGTAAGCTCCTTGCACGCCAATTGCCAATGACCGTTTTCCCCGCAGTACAAGCACCCCCTCGGCACGAAGGTACCGGGCGGCCAAAACCCTTCCACCATGTGAGGTGGAGGCCCTCGTGGCTGCTGCTGGCCCATATGGCTCATGCAGGTCTTCAGGTCCTTCATCAGTTCTGTCAATTCACTTACCGGAGGGGCTGGCGCGGGTTGAGGAACCGGAACGGGCCTAGGAGTAGGTGGAACTGGGGCCCAAAATTGCGCCGGAGCTGGAACCTGGGGGACGGATTTCTTTGGTCCCGCTGGGAAGGACTTAGCGGTGTCCTCAATAAGCTCCTCTAACTCAAGCTAACTCTCCAAAGCCCGGCAAATGACAGCCAACTCCGGAAGGAGCGCAATGCTCCCATCCAATGACCACTTTACCAAGTTGTGATTGTAAAGATGCCGCTTCACCCTTGCCCAGAGTTGAGCACCTAAACTGCCCAGAAACGCGCGTTTCATAGCCCCCGTCTGTCCTGCCACCACCTTGTTCTTTGACAAGTACCAATAGATCCAATTGAATGTTGAGGTGTACTCCGCCAGCTCCACCCGCGTTCTGACCCCTCCGAGGCCACGCGGTTGAAATTGCTTTCCTGGAACCAAGGTTCGCACCTACCCCACCCCGTTAGGATCTCCGCCTTCAGTTTTGGCCAATCTTGATTCTTGTAGCCTTTCATTTCCTCCACATCCTAGAGCTTCTCTTTTTCCATAATGAACAGGATGACAAGCCGGGCCTTATCAGCGTCTGAAGCACCTTCCGCATCTCCAATACCTTTGTATCTTGAGATAAATTGCTCCACATCCGCGGTGTTTAATTGGATGTGAGGGTAGTCGCATGGCCTGATGCAAACCGGATGAGTGGGTTCATGGTCACTGGAGACCAATGGGGGAATGGCGTAGCTTGTCCTGGTTTGAGCGGAGGGAGGGGGAGGAGGAGGGATGGAAGACAAGAGTGGGGTTGGAGTAGCGGACCCGGAGACGGAAGCAGAAGGAGAAGAACAAGAAGGAGCAACTGTAGGGAGGTATGAATAGGACATTGTGCCTGGATACCTTTGAAAGACAAGAAATGGAAAGTTACTTCCCGGCCAGACCCCCAGATGTGGAAAGGATAAAGGTTATCCCCCTATAATTGTCCCAAGGTTTGGAAGTTAACCGTTCCCTGCGTTTGAAAGGAGATGAGGATGTCCAAAGTCACACTCAAATGAGAAATAGAAATAAAGAGATAAAGAGATAAAGAAAAGTAGGGAGAGAGAGAGAAATCGCCAATCCTTCAATCCTAAGAACTTTCCACCTGGATGTGTATCCGGTATGAGTTCCTTTAATCTCTTGGTGAGATGAGTGATCCAGTCCGATGATGTGATGTGATTCTTCCTCCTCTGCCTCCATGCATGCCTCCTCCTAACCCAGAGTTGAGAGTGAGGATAAGTCCTCCCTCTCAACCCTAACCTAAGTACACGCGCAAATAACAGTATGACAACAAAACAGAAAACAATCTTGAAACAGAAACCCTAGCCTCCTCTCCCCACCTCCCCCATACCAAACTCCCCCCGTCGTCCGTACGCCGTTCCGTCTATCCGGTTTGTCCTTCTCATGATGCGGTCCTAGCACCGCGCCCTACTCGGAGACCCCCGCGCCTGTCCGTATCCCTTTGTCCACGCCCGTCGTGGGTGTTTGGTAATATCCGGCATGATCCGCGCGCGCTTCATCCGTTCCTTCATAGCCCGCAGATTGCTCCGCCCCTACGTATCCAAACTGGCGCGCCCGCAAACCTAGTCGAGCGCACTACCTTCCAAATCCAATCTCCAGAGCGGATTGCCACCCACGCTGCATTCAATGCTGAGCCCAACCCGTCCACCAGGTGCGGAGCCAAACAGCGGCTGCTGCTGAGCACTCCGCATACCCTAATGCTGAGCCCGCTTGCCCCCAATGATTTCCCAATCCGTGTCTATAAATTGACACCACACTGTCCATATTAGTTTGGTGTTGTCTTTGTTGTGGTTGTTGATTATGTTGTGATAAGTGTTTGAATCAAGCTTGGCAATCAGGTAGGCTACCATCTCTTGATTGTTCTATTCATCTAGTGAGAGTAGGTCATCCAAAAAGTTCATGAATTGAAAAATTCCCCTGAGTTTAAAAAGCTTTTCCATCTTTTTATGCCACATACTTTAGTTTTCTTCATTCAATAGAGGTGTTGATTCAATGAGTACTTTGAGGGCCTAAGATTTGAAAATCATAGGGTCTCCCCCTGATCCTGGCGTTGACAATGATTCTGGCTTGGGCATGTTGCTTCTTACCAGTCTGTGGAATTGTTTTGGCTTTTAACCGTTTAAGTAAAAAGTATTGGTAAGAAAACCAAGACCAGACTGTATTTCAAATAGGAACAGAATCAGAAAGGAAATGAGAAGACAAGAGTCATTGAGAAGGAGAACAGTAAATGAAACAACACCAACGGAAGTCTTTCAAGAGATGGTTGAAATACAACCAGCTACAAGAATAAAATAAGACGACCAAGGAAGGCGCCTTGAAAAATCTGGAGAAGAAAGTTAGTACAGATCATAACCGATGGAGTTGGATTTGTTCTTACTTGGCTTGAGCTGGCTGCCGGCGGTCACTTGATGGTGTAGACGGATGAGTGCTTGACTATGGTTGGTTGGTGAATGGTTGTTGTGATTCCCAGGGGTTCAGTTGTTGGCTCTTAGCTGGTCGCGCTCAGGGGTTTCCCACTCCGATTTGGATTCTTTGCACCCAGTGAGACACAGGGGGCGGCCAGAGTGAGAAACAGAAAACACACATAAAGAAACTTAGACAGACAATAGAAATAAGAGCCATGGGTGGAAGTCACAAAAGTAGTGGTGCTTCAGCTCAACATAAAATACACAGTGGAGTGGCAGGGCCTTGTAGCCAAGCTACCACGACAGAGAAAAGATAATGAAACTCACTGGTATATTATTAAATCCTTTGGGTATCTGTTTGAGACGTGCACTGATGGGTTAAACCTGTATCATGGGGTTATAAGGTTGTTCAGCAGTTTTAATTGATATAAAAGAGGTTGAGGATGGATACTATTGATCAGACTTAGCCATAAGTCACTTACTTATCTCTTATAAGTACTTGATTATTTTGGCACAGTGTCTGGATATAAATATAACTGGGTATCTGCCCATCAATATCCTCAAAAGAGCTCTTTATTTATAGATTTTGGATTCCAAAATTGTCCTTCTGAGGGGTACAGGGGCTCAAAGGGACGGACAATAAGGCTAGAAGGGTAACCAGGGGTAGCCTGGCATGTGCTCTTGGTGCTATAACACGGGTAGCATCTAATTCCTCAGGGTATGGGAATTATTCAACTTTATAAAAGGCATTAGGACGTGTGAATTACACTACTCTGTCCTATTTATGTATTACTTAATTAATTATCATTAGAAAATGTTCCCAGTAATTTAATAATTATATAAATAGACATTTCTACGGAAATCCTGATGTCAGGTGAGTTCTAATTATGTATCATATAACTGGAGTAAAAGTCATAATATTGATTTTACTCCTTATTTTTGAGTTCCAGTTGATTTACTAAGATGATTACTTAAAGTTATAAGTCATGGGAATTAATGTAATATTTTTAAATCATTAGTTTTCTTAGTATGTCACAAAGATATTGATGTCTATTAATTCTCATAAAAGTATATCAAAGTATTTTAATATATTTTTAGAAGTTGCCATTGTCTTATTTTCGACATTCTTGGTACTTTGAATTATATTAAATTAAAAATACTTATAAGGATTATTTATGTATTTTTATATAATATTATGTATTTTTGGACTATCTGCTATCCACGGGAACATTTATTACATACGTAGAATGTTCCCGTGTGGGTTGTAGCATGTTTACGCGGTACCTGAGCCTCTCAGGCCACCTGTCACTCTGTCAACCTGTAGTCCCGCGGCTGCATACTTGTTGGAGGCCCAGGACTGCATACACAACCTTGACGGAGTGACAGGGCTGTATCTCAGCCCTGGGCGGGTGCATTGGCTGCCGCAGCTGCGTGCGGGAATTGTGACAAAACACATTTCCGCCCTTAACTCCTAAAATATACACAACACCTCAATTCTGACTGAATTTTAGGTTTGAAACCTATACGTGAAAATGTGTGTGAAATATTTAATTGACCAAAAACTCAATAGTTGAGCCATAGTATTTTGGTTTTTCTTTCCTTAATTATTTAAAAATATAAGGAGTTGGATTTCAAGGGTGGGGTCAGTGAGTGACCCTACCTAATTTTGGGAGGAGAATCCATTTCTGTAATAATTTTTATGTTTATCCTAATCCTTCTTATTTTAATTTTATTATTATTATTTTTATGTTATTTTTGTTACTTTTTCAGCTTGCTCTGCCATAGTAGCAAGCTGACATTCCCCCACTCCAAGATATGGCCATATCTGAAAAAAAATCTGGAGGATGTTGGGAGAAACTTAACTTCATGTGTGTTTCAGTTCCTTTTGCTGGCTCTGTAGTTTCTGGGATGTATTGGTCCATCAGGTATGTTATTTTCTGGTAACCATTCATCTTTGTCTGCAGATTCTCCTTTGTATCTTACTAAGTATAGTCTTACATCTTTTCCTTGTACTCTCTCTTTGTTATCTCTCAATATCCTACTTACTTTCCCTTTTTCTTTCACAAGGTCAGGTTCTATTGGGATTATTGCTCGAGGGGGGTTGCTGCCTTCTCTTGGTTTAAAGTGTTTGACTAGGCTTACAGGAAATACTGGATGTTTCCTTGATAATTCTTCTTTCAAGATTACTTCCACAGCATTTTTTCCATGCATCTTCTTGAGAAAAAATGGTCCAACAAAGGCTGGTTTCAGTTATCTGTTGCCTCCTAGGTTGTTGAAATTGGTTGTAGATATCAAGATCTGATCTCCTATTTTAAAGTCAGGTTCTTTATGTGATTTTCCCATGTTTGTTTTTTCTATTCTACTGCTTCTTCTACACATTTCTGAGCATGATTATTTGCAAGACCTATCATCTTCTTAAAGTCAACTATCATCTTCTTAAAGTCAAGAGATGTTGGACGAATAGTGGCTACGTTATAGTTTAAGTTATTCCTAGGGAGTTTTGGAATCCATCCTCTTTCTAGTATTTAAGGAGCTTCCTTGGTAGTAGAATGTTTACTGCTGTTATAAGCAATTTCCAGGTATGGGAGTAGGCTTACCCAATCATGGAAATAACCATCTGAGTTTTGTTATTCTAGACCAAAGCTACAGAATATCCTTAGCATATCTTTTAGGGTCTGTATCATTCTTTCAGCTAATCAATCAGTTTGGGGATGGTATGCTGTAGAAAATTCTAGAGTAGTACCCAGTATATCTTGTAGATTCCTCCAAAACTCAGAGGTGAATTTGGGGTCTCTGTCACTGATTATAATCTTGGGTATACCGTCATCAGCTATGATCCTATTCCAGAATAGTAAGGCTCCATCCATAGCACTATCTTCTTTGTGGTTAGGTAAGAATTTGGTCTTTTTAGAATATCTGTCAACTATAACTAGGACAGAGTTATATGAATGGGTACCTCCAGGGGGGAGGCTGGTGAAAAAATCCATATTGATGATTTCCTATCTGGTTTTAGGTTCAGATATCTTCTGTAAGAGTCCAAACCTTTTTCCAGTAGTTTTATTAGATTTCTGGCAGGTTTCACAGCTAGTAACATATTCAGTAGTGATTTCTTTCCATTCTATCCACCAAGCAGTTTGTTTTACTTTTTCTGAAGTTCTTTCTGTGGATAGATGCCCTGATGAACATTTGTCATGGCATTCCTGGAGTATATGTTGTATATGTTCTTTTTTTCTTAGTAATAATACGCTGGAATGTTGGTTTCTATAGTTAAGGAGACCATCCCAAAAGGTAAACCTTCCTGCTTTGTAGAGTTTAAGTAATGTTGCAGGCAGGCTATTTATCAAAGCTGCTTCTGGGGATTCACATTCCATAATGGTAATCAGCAGCTTGATTTCAGGAGAGTAGCTATCCCTTACTAGTTTGAAGCAAGCAGTAGCTAATTCACATAAGTGGATCCCCATTATTGGAGCACTCAATGCAAAAAGATTGATGTTCAGGATAGGAAAAATATCTTAATCTTCAGGGTCATATGCTCGATTGTTAGAGTCATTAGACAAAGCATTCCTACTTAGACTATTAGCATTCTGATGTTTAGCTCCAGCTTTGTGCACTATAGTCATCTGTCCTCTATACTTTTGTATAGCAATTTGCCACCTGAGCATATGTCTGCTGGGAGTTTTCATGTTCATAAGAGTTCTTACAGCATTGCAGTCCATGATTAATTGAAAGGTGTTTCCTTCTAAGTAATAGTTTAGCTTCTCTAAAGCCCATACTAGTGCCAAACATTCCAACTGACTAGCCCCATATCTCTTCTCTGTATCTTTGATCTGTCTAAATATGAAGAGTACTGGTTTCTCTACTGGTCTGTCTTCTTCTATCCTTTCCTTATGTAGAGCAGCTCCTAGCCCTTCCATGCAGGCGTCAATTTACAGTTTGAAGGGCTTGGAGTAATCTGGTTGGATAAGTAGAGGAGTAGAGGTCATAGCTATTTTTAATCCTCATAGTTCTTCAGTCTCTCATGAGTCATTTCAAATAGGGTGTTTTTGTTCCATACTTCATACAGACTTTTAGTTAGCATAGAAAACTTTGGTATGTATTTTCTGTAATAATTGCAAAAACTAATGAAAGAAAGTAATTTTGTTTTGTTTTTTGGAATAGGTCTATTCATGACAGCAGCTATCTTATTTTGATCAGCAGCTAGAGTTAGACCAGAGACTATATTTCCTAAGGCTTTCAATTCTCCAAAGCCAAATTTGCATTTCTTCATGGACACCTTCAATCCTGCTCTGGAGATAGTCTGGAGTATCAATCTTACTTGGTTAATATGAGTATTCCAATCATCAGAGTATATGATAACATCATCTATATATACCATCATCCATCCTTGTCTGATGTAAGTACCTAGAACTGTCTCCATTGTTCTCTGGAAGTGTGATGGAGCATTCTTTATACCAAAGGGCATCCTGAGATATTCATATATTCCCAAATGACAGATTATTCTCATAAACTTCCTGCTTTCAGGGCTTATTGTTATCTGGTGGAAACCTTTAAGCATATCCATAGTAGTGATGTACTTAGCCTTGGACAAGTTTTGCAGAGCATGATCAATCCGGGGTATAGGATAATAATCTTCTTGAGTGTAATTGTTGAGCATTCTGAATTCCCTAATTTCCTTAATACTTGCAAGTCTATCAGTTCTTGGATATGTTCCTCAAGAGCTTTTCTAGACTTAGGACTAGAAGGATAGGCTGTAATTCTTAAGTTAGGAGGATAAGGAGGCTTAATGGTCAATGTCAATACCATATCATGTCCTTTAATATCACCAATAGGATGATCTTTAGTACAAAAAGGATTCTGGTTCTCAAAGCAGACTTTCAATATATCTTTCTTCTTTTCCTCAGAAAGTTTCATATTCAGAGCTGCTTGAGAGAAATATTCTTGGTCAAAGTCTTCTAAATGCTTTTGATAAGTAGAGGAGGGGAAGTTAGACTGAATGGTGCATATCTTAAACTTCTTATCCCAATTACCTCCTACTGTGAAGTACCTTCCTCTACTCTGGAACACGTCTATACCATATAGACATAAGGAATCATTACCCAGTATCAGGTAGTCACATAGTCTGTTGAGCAATCATACAAATTCCACTTGTATTCTCAAAGATCCTTTAGTGTGAGGTAGTATTATAGGAACAGTCCATACTCCAATAGCATTCATGGTAGAGTTGCAAGAGCTGAACCTGGCTTTTGGGACAGGCAAAAGGTGTTCTTTCCAATTGGGGTCCCATCTGTTTAAGAATTCAGCACAGACACATGAGGAAAGGCTCCACTATCCAGTAATAACCTTATAGGTCTGTTTTTATACAACCCTGTTGCATAACAAGTTTGAGCAGTGGTATAAATATTCCCACTCATAGGTTTAACTGTTAATGGTTTGACATCCATAATATGCCTAGGAATTATAGTAGGATCCCATTGTTGGGGCAAGCTAGAATTTCCATGGATGTTATTGATTTTTGCAGAAGTGCCTATATCTCCTTCTAAAACATTAACAGGGTTTGGTTGTTCAGGATCAATTCACATTCAGAAAGAGATCCTTCAGTATCAGCTATATCTTCATAGTTCTGATTCCCTTCAACCTCCTGTTCTCCTTCCAAGACTGCTATCTTCCTTTTTGGTAATGGGCAGTCTTGTCTCATTAGCCCAGTCTTGTTACAATTCCAACAAGTTTCCAGCATCCTCTCTTTATCCCTATTCTCATTAGGTTTCTTATTATCAGAGGCATTTATCAGAGAAGGTTGTTCTCTGGTTTTGTTGATGTTATAGTTCTCTTTGGGTATGGAAGGGGATTTCTTGTCCAACCCATCCATGTCTATTACTTCTTCTAGCACATTGATTAGAGTGTGCAATTTGGCATCCATACTCATCCTACATCTTAAACTATGGTTAAGATTTCCAGGACACAGGTTGAGGAGTCTTTCATTGACTTCCACTTTATCAGCATCTGGATAGAAGCAATCCAACCTTTTCTTCTGTTCCAAGCACCATTTGTGAGTTTTATCCTTGGAGGGGTCAAATGAGGAATTTTCGAAATTTTTCATCATTTTTCTTTTCCACATTCTAGAACCAAATTGTTCTTTAATCAGACGTTTCCAAGAATTCCATGGTAAGGATCCTACTTCTTCTCTTTTACTGATAAACCAGTCCAATGCTACTCCTATAAATAGCCTGGGTAGCCTGACTACAGCTATAGCTTCTGGTAGTTCATAAGAGTTAATGGTGTAGTCAATAAATTCAATAAAATTTATATGATTGTATTCTCCTTCACCGGAAAACTTGGGCCATTCAGAAATAGGCGGTAACATTTTGAGTGCTTGCTCCATCTTGGGGGTAGGACTAGGCCTAAAGGTGTCACTCCTATGCATTCCTAATAAGGGTGGTGCATAAGGAGTAGTGGTTTGTCTGGGATGTTTAGGTTCCTCTGTAGTACTCCCCAAGTGGTTGGTCAGACGGACTTTCAAGTCTCTAAGATCATTTTTCATCAGATTAAGTTGAAGGTCCACTTTGTAATTAAGCACATCCAATTTTTCACTAAGGGATAGAATAGAGCTGTTAGTGGTGGTTGCCAATTCTTCTTTTAAGGGGTGGAAAGACATAATAAAATCTTCTTGTATTCCTGATAACATATTCTAAATTGTTTGAGTTTGTCTGATCCTACCTTGATTAATGGTCTCCAATAACTGTTCTGTGTGTTCTTTAATTTCTTCCATTCCTACCGTCTTTGTTTGTTTATTAATAAATTTTTCTACCACTGAGGTTAATTTATCCATTTGGGTATAAACACCGTCCAAATTTTCACAAACAATTTTGAAATTATGACGCATATCATTAGAAAATGAATTAATTACATCAGAGGTTTGTTTGGGCTCAGAATTAGAAGCTAATTGTTGTAAACCTTTTTCCACTTTTGAGCTAGGGATATTATCTTATCCTAGTCTTTCTTTCCCTTTGGCTTGGGATGGGAAGAAGATCTCTTCTTTCCTGATCCTTGGCCTTTCAGTTGGGCTAATTGATCCCAAGGATTCCACTTTTTTACATAGGATTCTACCTCTTTCCTTGGAATCATTTTCTGAAGAGCTATCTGGGTGGCTTTTGCCTGGGAGATTATCTTTTTCAAAGATACCACGTCCTCCTTGGCTTGGGCTTCTTTGAATTCTTCCCAATATTTCACGTTCTCTTTGACTAAGTCTTTGATCCTGGCTTCCTTGGCCAGATTCTGCTGGGTTGGCTGCAGGGAATCTTCTGGTAAAGGAGGATGGCTTTATTCTACTACCTTCTCAGGCTCTAGGTTGGGAGAGGGAAGAAGTGATTGGTGCTGCTCCTTGTCCATCAACATTTGATTCATGGATTCTGGTCCCTTCAAGGTTGTCCTTATTTGTGGTCTCACGGTAACTGAGAGCTTTTGGAAAAGATCCATAGGAGGGAATTCTTCCTGAGGCTCTTGTGTTACTTCTGTTCATTTTTAGAATGATATGTTTATAAGTATTTTACAGAAAAAATCCTTAAAAATAAGTTTTATTCAAAACTTACTTAAATTGATGTTGAAAGGTACTAAGACCTTATTGGGGTTGAATTGATCCTTAGTAGGTAATCCTATGGGGTATGGTGTGTTCCAATGAGGTCTTCACCTGCCCAATCAATTTTTTCAGGGCGTCCAGAGATATCTGGAATTTCCTGATCCAATAGATCAACTTCAGTGGCAGTGGTTTCCGGTACAGGAGGGTTCACTGATAAAAAAGTGTATTTTATTTTTAAATAAAATATATCAATATTATTTTTTTTTAAAAAAAAAATATGGTAATACAAGTTGTATACTTACTTTTATATTTCAAAAATTAATTTATACGGTATTTCTTCCAAGCTTTATGTTTCCTTAATAGAGCCTGAAAGTTGATACGCCTTTTGAGATCTTCATGTTCAAGGAGTTTATCTAAGTGTTTACGTGCAGAAGAGATATTAAGTTGCTCAGCTTGAGTTAAAGCTTTCCAACCAGTAGTTTTATAAGTTTTAATATATTCTTCTTTTCTTATCTTTTAAAGACTTAAATAATAGATTATTAATTCTGCATTGGTTTTCAAATTCACTGCAAAAGAATTTAATGATAAATCACGGTTATAAAGTCAGATAAATTTATCTTTGATTTTAATTTTTTGTTAAATGTCTGGTCCAAGGTATTAATTATAATAAATTGGAATATTTTCCGGCCAGACCCCCAATATTCAGCCTCCTGGATGCCAAGACCCTTGCTATCCTTTAGCTACCAGAGGTAATAGAATAAATAATAAATATATTATTTAATAAATGCAGCAAAAATTCTAGAATATTTGGATTAATCTTATTGCAAGGTTAAGTGGTTTGGATATGGTTTATTTTTTTGAATCAATATGAATAAATTGATTATTAAATATTTTTTTAGAGGGGCCACAATTGTATTGGGGATCTTTAACACCTCTCTTCAGGGATTTCAGTATGAAAACACATAGTCCTGGTTACTTTGGGCTCTTTAGTTGAAAGGATATTTTACCCAAAGATAATATGTATATCAAATACCTAGAGGAATGGCAGGGCCTTGTAGCCAAGCTACCACAAAAGAGAAAGGATAATAAAACTCACTGGTATATTATTAAATCCTTTGGTTATCATTTTGAGACGTGCAGTGATGGGTTAAACCTGTATACTGGGGTTATAAGGTTGTTCAGAAGTTTTAATTGATATAAAAGAGGTTGAGGACGGATACTATTGATCACACTTAGCCATAAATCACTTACTTATCTCTTATAAGCACTTGATTATTTTGGCACTGTTTCTGGATATAAATATAACTGGGTCTCTGCCCATCAATATCCTCAAAAGAGCTATTTATTTATAGCTTTTGGAGTCCCAAAATTGTCCTTCTGAGGGGTACAGAGCCTCAAAGGGACGGGCACTAAGGCTATCAGGGTAATTAGGGGTAGCCTATCATGTTTTCTTGGTGCTATAACATGGCTAGCATCTAATTCCTCAGGGTATGGGAGTTATTCTACTTTATAATGGACATTAGGACGTGTGAATAACACTAATCTGTCCTATTTATGTATTATTTAATTAATTATCCTTAGTAATTGTTACCAGTAATTTAATAATTATATAAATAGACATTTCTACGGACATCCTGATGTCAGGTGAGTTCTCATTATGTATTATATAACTGGAGTAAAATTCATAATATTTATTTTACTCCTTATTTTTGAGTTCAAGTTGATTTACTAAGATAATTACTTAAAAATATAAGTCATGGGAATTCATGTAATATTTTTAGATCATTAGTTTTCTTAGTATGTCACAAAGATATTGATGTCTAGTAATTCTCATAAAATTAATTATAGTATTTTAATATATTTTTAGAAGTTGTCATTGTCTTATTTTCGACATTCTTGGTACTTTGAATTATATTAAATTAAAAATACGTTTAAGGATTATTTATGTATTTTTATATAATATTATGTATTTTTATATAATATTATGTATTTTTATATAATATTATGTATTTTTATATAATATTATGTATTTTTATATAATATTATGTATTTTTATATAATATTATGTATTTTTATATAATATTATGTATTTTTATATAATATTATGTATTTTTATATAATATTATGTATTTTTATATAATATTATGTATTTTTATATAATATTATGTATTTTTATATAATATTATGTATTTTTATATAATATTATGTATTTTTATATAATATTATGTATTTTTATATAATATTATGTATTTTTATATAATATTATGTATTTTTATATAATATTATGTATTTTTATATAATATTATGTATTTTTATATAATATTATGTATTTTTATATAATATTATGTATTTTTAGACTAACTACTATCCACGGGAACATTTATTACATATGTAGAATGTTCCCGTTGTGGTGTCAATTTACAGACATGGATTAGGAACTGCATCGCAGCTGCGCGCTCAGCATTGGAGGCAAGGGGGCTCAGCATGAGGGTATGCGGAGTGCTCAGCAGCGACAGCTGCGGGATCAGCAGCAGCCGCTGTTTGGCTCTGCACCTAGTGGACGTGTTGGGCTCAGAATTGAATGCAGCGTGGGCGGCAATCCGCCCCGGAGATTGGATTCGGAAGGTAGTGCGCTTGACTAGGTTTTTGGGAGCGCCGGTTTGGAAACGTAGGGGAAGAGCAATCCGCAGGCTGTAAAGGAACGGATGGAGCGCGCATGCAAGCGCGTGGATCATGCTGGATATTACCAGACACCCACAACGGGCAAGGGCAAACGGATATGGACAGGCACGGGGGGTTCCGAGTAGGGCGCGGTGCAAGGACCGCGTCATGAGAAGGACAAACCGGATGGACAGAACGGCATACGGACGTTGGGGGGAGTTTGGTACGGAGGTGGGGAGAAGAGGCTAGGTTTTCTGTTTTGGGATTGTTTTCTGTTTCTTTGTCATACTGTCATTTGCGCGTGTACTTAGGTTAGGGTTGAGGGGGAGGAGTTATCCTCACTCTCAACTCTGGGTTGGGGAGGAGGAGGCGGGGGGAATGGATGAAGAGAATCAGACCATCACATCATCGGATTGGATCACTCATCTCACCAGGAGATTAAAGGAACTCATACTGGATACACATCCAGGTGGAAAGTTCTTAGGGTTGAAGGATTGGCAATTTCACTCTCTATCTACTTTTCTTTATCTTTTTATCTCCTTATTTCTATCTCTAATTTCAAGTGCGACTCCCGCATCCCCATCTCCTTTCAAACGCAGGGAACCGTTAACTTCCAAACCTTGGCACAATTATAGGGGGATAACCTTTATTCTTTCCACATTGGGGGGTCTGGCCGGGAAATAACCTTCCTTTTCTTGTCTTTCAAAGGTAACCCGGCGCAATGTCCTATCCATACCTCCCTACAGTCGCTCCTTCTTCTTCTTCTTCTTCTTCTCCTTCCGTTTCCGGGTCCGCTACTCGGACCCCACTCTCTTCTTCCATCCCTCCTCCTTCCCCTCCCTCCGCTCGACCCAGGAAAAGCTACGCCGTTCCCCCATTGGTCTCCAGTGACCATGAACCCACTTGTCCGGTTTGCATCAGGCTGCGCGACTACCCTCACATCCAATTCAACACCGCGGATGTGGAGCAAGTCATCTCGAGATACAAAGGTATTGCAGATGCGGAAGGTGTGTTGGACGCCAATAAGGCCCGGCTGGTCGTCCTGTTCATTATGGACAAAGAGAAGCTCCGGGATGTGGAGGAAATGGAAGGCCACAAGAATCAAGATTGGCCAAAACTGAAGGCGGAGATCCTAACGCGGTGGGGTAGGCACAAACCTTGATTCCGTGAAAGCTATTTTGACCAAGTGGCCTCGGAGGCGAGCGCGCGCGGAGGAGTCAGAACTTGGGTGGAGCTGGCGGAGTACACCTCGATATTCAATTTGATCTATTGGTACTTTTAAAGGAAAGAGGTGGTGGCGGGACAGACGGGGGCCATGAAACGCACGTTTCTGGGCGGTTTAGGCGCTCAACTCCGGGCAAGGGTGCAGTGGCATCTTTACGATTACAACTTGGTAAAGCGGTCATTGGACGGGAGCATTGAGCTCCTTCCGGAGCTGGCTGTCATTCTCCAGGCTGTGGAGAGCGAGCTTGACTTAGAAGAGCTTATTGAGGATACCGCTAAGTCCTTCCCAGTGGGACCAAAGAAATCCATTCCCCAAGGTTTTGGCTCCGGCGCAATTTCTGGCCCTGGTTCCACCTACTGCCAAGCGTGCTCTGGTTCCTCAACCCTTTTCCGGCCCTCCGGTAAGTGAATTGACAGAGCTTATGAAGGATTTGAAGATCTGCATGAGCCGTATGGGCCAGCAGCAGCCGCGAGGGCCTCCACCGCACATGGTGGAAGGGTTTTGGCAGCCCGGTACCTTTGTGCCAAGGGGACGTTGGTACTGCAGGGCAAACAATCATTGGCGATCTGCGTGCAAGGAGCTTACAAAGGATCTCCACGCAGGATTGGTTTGACCGGCGGGGATGGGGTACATGTTTCCAACGGGCAAACAGATTTTGATGGAGCTGAGCCAGCCGACGGCAATGCAGTAGGTGCACACACGGGGTCAGGAGGCGGGAACAACGGCGCGAGCGTCACTAGGCATTGTTACCGGTCGAGGATAGTGGAAACCACCTTGGGTGGAAGCTGAGGTAAGGGTAGTGGCAACAGAAGAGAAGGTGGCGGTCCGAAATAAGATGGAGGTTGATGCAAAGGAGCAACCCCTGTCGACCGTTCCAAAACCGGCCGCACGCGCGCCCGGAATCAAGGCGCTGGCAGCAAATCCTGTAAGGAAGAAGAAAGTGGCGGACATCATGCAAAGGGTGATGGGTAACAAGAATCCGGTTCCGCTGACCTTGCGGGAACTGGCGGCTGTGTCTCCGGTGGTGGTAGACAAGATGGTTCAGGCGTTGCAGGATTGCGGTCAGGGCCGGGTACCTCAGACAGTGCAATGGGTTCATGTAGCAGGAAGGAGGAGGGGCGCAAGGAGTGTGAGTTGATATCTGTTTTGACTCCGCTCGCTTATGTTCCAATGGTCATAGCGGGGAGGAAGGTGTGTGCTATGGTGGACAGCGGTTCAATGGTGAACCTGCTGCCGTCGCAGATGGTGGATGATTTCGGGTTGGTTTGGCGGAAATGCGCAATGGGTCTCCGCGCGCTTAACGGAGGGGAGTGTTGTGTGGATGGGGTAGTTGTGGAGGAGGAGGTTGAGGTTGCAAGGGTCCGTAAGCCTCTTTCTTTTCTTTTGGTTGATTGTGGGGATGTGATTTTGGGAAGGCTGTTCATGTTTGGGTTCCAAGCACAAATGGTTTTCGATCCGGAGGCGGGAATGGAGGCATTGATGGTGGAGGATTTTCCCGGCGGAAGGTTTGAGACAACTATCTGCAATCACGGGAAAGGGAAGCGAAGAAGAGTGTCGGAGTATGAGGAGGAACCGGACGCGGAGTTGGCCTGCAATGGGCAACCCTTGGAGGATTTTTTCTAGTCGACCGAGGAGACCGCACGGAACAAGCTCCGTTTTTGCGCGGGCGGTCGACTAATAAGGAGCAGAGAGGAGGAGGAAGGAAAGTGCAGGGCGCGCACGTCGCAGAAGTAAGTCCCTTTTCTCAGTATTCATTGCCCAAGGGTACTACGCCTTGAAAACCCTATCATCATGCCACATTCGTGAGCGAAGGCAAAATCCGCGGTTCCGTTCTGTGCAGGACCTACAGCAAAGGATGTGTGCGGATGATGCGGTGCAACGCTGGAAAGTACAAGCCGGTGTCTTGGAAGGTCTGACCAAGGAATGAGCCAATGCCCCAGGAATTGAATGGACCGCTTCAACCAATTGCTTGTTTGCAGGACCCTTGGGTCACGCTGATTAAGGCTTTGGGGTGGTTTACTAGTTTGGCGCGGATCATGGAGGAGCGGATTGCAGCTTTCAATTTCGGCCCAGAAGGATGGTCAAGTACGGAGGAGCGCGAGTTGCTGATTTCTGTTCTGGTTCTTTGGGAAAGAGCGCTCGCGTTTGGACCTGAAGAGCGGGGCTCCTGAAAAACCATATTGGTAACCCCTATGTCATCCCCACTGTCAATCACAAGCCGTGGCAGATCAAGCCAATTCCAATACCGCGGGCGGTCTGGGAGCAGTTTCTAGAGTTGGTGCGGGAACGGCTGAAGACCGGCCTCTACAAACAGTCAGCGTCTAGTTACTCTAGTCCAATCTTTGCAGTAGTTAAGCAGGATGGAAGGTTGTGGAGGATTGTCCATGATCTACAGCGGCTCAACTCTTTTACAATCCGGGACGCAGGACAGCCCCCTTGCGTTGATGATTTCCTTGAGTCAATGGCGGGGTGCGCTTGTTACGGGTTAGTGGATGTGATGGGGGGATACAACCAGCGCGAGTTGGATCCTTGCTTGCGGCCTCTAACAGCATTTGAGACTGGGTGGGGAAGAATGCAGCTGACTCGGCTACTGCAGGGCGCAACCAATTCCGTGGCGGTGTACCAGGCGCAAATGGCTTGGATCCTGAACGATGATCTTCCTGAGGGAGTCCAAATCTTCATCAACAACGCGGGCATTGAAGGTCCGAAATCCGATTACAAGGGAGCAGAGCTGGTTGAAGTTCCTGGCATCCAACGTTTTGTGTGGGAATACACGCAGACGTTGGAATGCATCCTGTTTTGCATTGAGGAGGCAGGCCTGACGGTTTCAGGGAAGAAGTTGGCAGTTTTTGTTCCGGTGCTCAAAGTCCTTGGCCATGTTGTTGCTTCCAACAGCCGGCGCATTGCAGAAAAAAGTGGAACAAGGTCCTCAAATGGCCAACCCCGCGGACGTTGTCGCATGTTCTTCAGTTCTTGGGATTATGTAGCTATTTGCGTATGTTCATCAAGAGGTTTGCGGAGGTGGAAAGCCTGCTCCAATCACTAATGCGGAAAGGTGCAGAGTGGAAGTGGGGAGAAGAGTGCAATCGCGCATTCCGGAAGCTCAAGGAGATTGTGGGACGTGACATTGTGCTCCGCGATCTTGACTAAAACGCAGGAGGAATTAAGCTAGCGGTCGATTCCAGCAAATTTGGTGCGGGGGGGTTCTCACTCAAGAGGACAACGGCAAGGATAGGCCAGTGCTTTACAAGTTGGTCACCTTCACTCCAACAGAAAGCCGGTACTCTCAGCCAAAGTTTGAGTTGTGCAGGGTCACCAAGATCGTGCGGCGGCTCCAGTATCTTTTGTGGGGGGTTCAATTTGAGCTTTTGGTGGAGGCAGAGGCTCTGGGGCGGATGATCAATTCCAAGGCGTTGCCCAACGCTCCCATGACCAGGTGGGTGGCGCTTCCTCAACTTTTCTCCTTTGCTGTTGTTCACGTTCCGGGGAAAGCGTTCACTACTCCCAACGCGTTGTTGCAGTATCCAAGGGACAAACCGTTTGAGGATGCGGAACTGCTCAACGTGGAGACCCTGGTTGTCAAGTTAGGGGTTTTAGAGGCGGGCGTTCAGCTGCCGCTCTGGCAGACAGGGCAATACGCGACTCTTTGTGACTACTTGCGGGAACTTTGTTTTCTCAATGGAACTACGGACAAGGACATGCAATGGGCAAAGCGGCAAGTGGGGAACTTCTACATACAGGAGGGGCAGCTTTGGCTGCAGAAGACCCTGGTTCCTCTTGTGGTTACCACTGCAAGGGCGGATCAGGAAGCTATCCTCCAAAGCCTTCATGATGACCTCGGTCATCGAGGGGAGGTTGAAACGCGGAGGCTGGTGAAAGAGCGGTTCTGGTAGCCAGGGGTAGTGCATGCGGTACGGGAATGGTTGGCGTCCTGCGAAGCCTGTCAACGGCGGAGCGCAAGACTGCCCAAGGAATTCAGAAAACCCACAGGGGAAGAAGCCCTCTTTGGTCAAGTCTTGCTTGATGTCGTCCACATCAAGGCCGGTAAGTTTGCCTATCTGCTCGTCGCAGGACAACCTGTCTGGTTGGGCGGAAGCACGTCCGTTGGTCAAGCTCTTGGAGGACAAAGTTGCTCTATTTCTGGAGGAAGATTGGTTTGCGCGGTACAGGTTGCTTTGTCTGGTTAAAGTGGACAGAGGGGCTGAGTTTTGCGGCCGTTTGGTTGAGTTGGCGAAGAGTTGCGGAGCCAAGTTTGGCCGGGTAACGGAGTACTATCCCAAGGGGGCCGGCATGATCAAACGCGGGCATCAACCAATCAAGGAAGCCCTGGTCAAGATGTGCGGGGAAGACGGGAAGCGCTGGCAGGATACCCTTCCAATGGTTCTGTTCACAGATCGGATTTTGGAGAAGTGGTCAACAGGCTACTTGCCGTACGAGTTACTTTTCAGGCAGCGCCCCGTGCTTCCAGTGGACATTGAGTTGGAGACGTCCCTGGGGGTTTACTGGTGGAAGGTGAAGACTTCCGCCAGATTGCTTGAGGCTTGCACCAAACAGCTCCTTTGACGGGACGGGATGCTGGCAAAGGCCGCAGACCGGCTGAAGAAGACTCGGACGGCATTGGTGCGCTATTGGGACAAGCGCTGCTCGCATTGTCTCCGGGATCCCTTGGGGAAGGGGGATTTGGTGCTCCTGTACAACCAAAGTCTGGAGTCTCAGTGGGGGAAGTTGATTTCTAACCAGTGGAACGGCCCGTTCCGCGTGTTGTCCAAGTCTGAGGGTGGCAGCTATCAGTTGGAGGAATTAGAGGGTACTCCGCTGAAACAGAAGGCAGCGGCTTTGCATGTCCAGCGCTTCTTCGCGCAAGGATCTACCTCGTTTGACAAAAAAGCGGAAGGGGGTGACGGATCTGACAAGGGGAGTGTGGAGCGTGGCAATGGTGTAGGAACGCAATCCAGGGATTTGTCTTTGGGCGGAGAAGCGGAGACCATGCCGTTGCAACGGAGTAGGCGGTTGCAACCAGCTGGGGACAGTGGCCAAGTTGGGGGGGGAGGTAGAGGGGGTAGGGGATAATTTTTTATTTGGTGAGGGGGTGCTCTAGCCGGTTCACAGCTGGAAAAACTAGACACCCCAGAATGTTCTTTTCTCTATTTTTATTTCTTATCTGGATTGTGGGGTCTTTGCTGGCTTGGGGTTTTTGCAGGAAACGCAGGCGCGGCACAAAGCCGAGTTTGTAAACGCAAGGACAAGCCCCGCGGAACCAGGACGCGTGGGCAATCCTGCCAATGGGGGAAGCGGGACAAAGAGTGATTTGCGGGCGGTCTACGGGCGTTGCGCAAAAAAAAAAAAAAAGTGTTCTTTTCTATTTTTCTTCTCTGTTGGTTTCTTTTTTTTCTTTTTCTTTTCTCTCAGGATATCTTGAGGATGGGTGGTTGGTATGGGACTAAGCTTGATTTGGTTAGGGGGTGCTCTAGCCAGTTCACAGCCGGGACAACTAGACACCCCAGAATGTCCATTCTCTTACTCTCTCTCTCTCTCTTCCCTTACGGTGGCGCGCGCTGGTGTTTGGTTGTTGTGTTGTTACAGGATGGGTACGGGGAACTGTGTGGCAGTTTGTCTGGGGCGGTCCAGGTGCCTCTTTTGGAACGGCTAGTCACTTACGGTTGCTCACGAAGCAAAGCGCGCGGACGCGCACTCAATCTCAAGCTCACTCTCCCAAAGCACGGTCGCGGACTTTTTCTCAGAAGGTTAGGACCTTGCGCGGATACGTGTATTTTCTTAATGAAAAGGAAGCGCAGTACAACCAAAAAGAAGAAAAGAGGAAAGGAAGAAGGGAAAGGGGGGGCAATGCTCCTAAGCCATCTTCATCATTTCCTCCATTTCTGCCCTCAATGACGCCATTAAGGCCCGGAAGGACGCCAGGAGCTGGCGCCCAGATTCTGAGGATTGAGCGCCGGGGATTGGGAGGAAATCCCAAAGCATTGTGGTCAACCTTTCCGCAAAAACTTTGAAGCTGGCTGCCGGGAGTGCCATTACAATCAGAATTTCCGGGATATTGGGAGGGCTGGGGGGAGGAGCGGCCGGTGAAGATGGGGCCTCCGGGGAACCAACAGGGGGGCTTGGTCGAGCTGGAGGCGATGACGGGACAACAATGGGTGACGGAAGCGGAGGGACTTTGGGGGTTGTAGGCCTCTCATCCAAGGCCACTGGTGGCATCGGCCGTGTCGGCGTGGAGGAGGAGGATAGGGTGCTGGCGGGGCCGCGGGTCTTCCAAAAAGCCTTGGGTCCAGTACCGTTTGGTTCACGCCAACAGCGGCGGCCCAAGCGCGGGTTTCCGTGCGCCATTCCTCCGAGGTTTTGTATTCGCCCCGTTGCGCAGGTCCGGCCTGGCAGAGAGGTGATGCCAAGTCACGGCTCACGTGCAAGGTGGTGGGTGACTGAGCTTGGGGGCGGCAGGATGGAGGAGAACCGGGGGGTATCCACGAGCCTTCCAAGATTGACTTGTCGTCCAAAACCAGGAACGGGTCCGGACAAGCCCTCTTGCGCGGCCTGGGGCGAGAGCTGGATTGTGGGGGAGCTTGTTGCATGCTGTCACTAAGCAAGCAGCAAAGGTGGCCGCAATGGCAAGCAACGCAGGCGCGTCGACCGGGGATGATTGAAAACGCATGCCCGTTCCGGGCGCAGAACTTGCATGGGAGCATGTTGGCGATGGAGCGGAAGGAAGACGGGGAAGGTGGGAGTGGAAGTAGCGGGGGTAGTGGTATGGTGAAGCAATGGAAGACTTCTGGGGACAGAACTCAAGTTGGGGGGGTATGTGGTGTCAATTTATAGACACGGATTGGGAACTGCGTCGCGGCTGCGCGCTCAGCATTGGAGGCAAGCGGGCTCAGCATTAGGGTATGCGGAGTGCTCAGCAGCGGCAGCTGCTGGATCAGCAGCAGCCGCTGTTTGGCTCCGCACCTAGTTGACGGGTCGGGCTCAGCATCAATTGCGGCGTGGGTGGCAATCCGCCCCAGAGATTGGATTTGGAAGGTAGTGCCCTTGACTAGGTTTGCGGGCGCGCAGGTTTGGATATGTAGGGGCGGAGCAATCCGCGGGCTGTAAAGGAATGGATGGAGAGCGCGTGCAAGCGTGCGGATCATGCCAGATATTACCAGACACCCACGACGGGCGCGGACCAACGGATATGGACAGGCGCGGGGGGTTCCAAGTAGGGCGCGGTGCAAGGACCGCGTCATGAGAAGGACAAACCGGATGGACAGAACGGCATACAGACTTTGGGGGGAGTTTGGTACGGAGGTGGGGAGAAGAGGCTAGGTTTTCTGTTTTGGGATTGTTTTCTGTTTCTTTGTCATACTGTCATTTTCGCGTGTACTTAGGTTAGGGTTGAGGGGGAGGACTTATCCTCACTCTCAACTCCGGGTGGGGGAGGAGGAGGCGGGGGGAATGGATGAAGAGAATCAGACCATCACATCATTGGATTGGATCACTCATCTCACCAGGAGATTAAAGGAACTCATACCGGATACACATCCAGGTGGAAAGTTCTTAGGGTTGAAGGATTGGCGATTTCACTCTCTCTCTAATTTTCTTTATCTTTTTATCTCCTTATTTCTATCACTCATTTCAAGTGCAACTCCGGCATCCCCATCTCCTTTCGAATTCAGGGAACCGTTAACTTCCGAACCTTGGGACAATTATAGGGGGATAACCTTTATTCTTTCCACACCGTGTGGGTTATATCATGTTTAGGCGGTACCTGAGCCTCTCAGGCCGCCTTTCACTCTGTCAACCCGTAGTCCCGCGGCTGCGTACTTGTCAGAGGCCTGGGGCTGCGTACACAACCTCAAAGAAATGACAGGGCTGTATTTCAGCCGCGCGCGGGTGCATTGGCTGCCGTGGCTGCGTGCAGGAATTGCAAAAAAAACACATTTCCTCCCGTAACTCCTAAAATATACAAAACACCTCGATTCTGACTGAATTTTAGGTGTGAAACCTATACGTGACAGTGTGTGTGGAATTTTTATATGGCCAAGAAGCTCAATAATGGGGCCGTAGTATTTTGTTTTTTCTTTCCTTAATTATTTAAAAATATAAGGAGATGGATGTCAAGGGTGGGGTCAGTGAGTGAACCTACCTAATTTTGGGTGGAAAATTCACTTCTGTAATAATATTTATGTTTTTCCTAATCCTTCTTAGGTTAATTGTATTAATATTATTTTTATGTTATTCTTGTTACTTTTCCAGCTTTCTCTGCAAGAGTATCAAGCTGAAATTCCCTCTCCTTTTCAAGTCAGTCTTCCTGTTGATCCTTCTCCTTTTCATCTTTTTGAAACTCCAGCGCAGCCTGTTTCATTTGCCACTCAGAATCCAACTTTTGTTGGCAAGCCAAACTCTCAGCTTTCTGCTTTTTAAAATTCATAGCCATTTTAAAATCCATAGCCAGTTGAAAATCCCCCTTCTCCTTTTCAAGTTGAAGTTTTTCAGATTCAATTTGTGATTTCACTGTTTTTCAGATGGGAATGTGAATGACCTTTATTCTGAAAGCAAGGAAAATAAGCCCAGTTTGGTTAACCTTGATAAACCCTAATAATTTTCAGGAAACCTAGAGGAAATTGACTGTTTTTTTTTACTTTTTGATAGCTCCAATCACCAAAATAAATGAAATCAAAAGCAAAATAAAAGGATGCAAATTTCCAATGAGAAATTTGATTTTTTTTTTATTTTTTTGGTTTTTTGAAGGAAGTTTTTAATGCAGAAGGATAAATCCAAAAAAAAAAATTAAAGCTCTTCTAATTTTATTTGGAATCCCTGATAGCTGAAATAAACAAAAAAAATTAATTAAAATAGCCTAAATAAGGATCAAAAAACCCATGGAAAAATTTGTTTTTTAGGAACTGTTTACTTTTTTGACTCCATTTTTGGTGGTTTTTCAATGCCTCCAAAATTACCAAGAATCTTTTTGGGGTATTTTGAAATCCTAGCCATTGGACTGCAGTTTCAGAATTCAAAAAAAAATGAATGCTTGAAAGTATTTGTTGTTGTTGTAGTGATGGGGCGCAATGGCACACAGATGTAATATTCCGTGAAATAAAGGATTGGGGGCCTGAGAAAATTAATACTCTAAAATAAATATCATTCTAATTATATAAATAAGAAATACCACATGAAATTCCTATTTGAAGGACAAAAAAATCTGAAAATAATATACAAATTAGATAAATAATTACATATTTAAAATTTTCAAAATCAAAAACAAGAACTAAAAAACGTTTATTATAAAGACAAGAGGATTCAACTATAATAGAAACTATGTGGGTGTAATTTTCAACAGGTTTTCCATCCATTGAAGCCTATTTTTAGATGTCCAGGGCCATGGAAGGATGATGTGCCACACCCAAGCCACAGTGATGTTTTCAATTGATGCTGTGTCCATTCAGTCCACTGCAGCCTTTTTTCTGATGGAAGCTATGGCATGGCCAAGTTAGTGGTCTGCCACAAGGGACAGCCCCCCCCCCTCTTGAATTTCAAGGGGGGGGAAACACACCTTCCCATGCCAGGGAATCCTTTAAAACATCATAATCAAGGTTTCACACATTTTGGGATTATAAAAAATTTCAAATTAATGAATATAGTATCATAAAAAGTCTATATTCAGGCCTGGCAGTACACAATCTTTCATTATCACTATTATCATTTAGTTTATGAGAAATCACAAACAATTTTCAGTTTTAATTAAATTTGAAGGCATTAATATAGCCTGGGATATTTTTATAAATTCTGCCTACAACATTTAGTGATTTTAAAAATTCCACACTTCCATTGTAGCTTTAAAATACAATTGATTTCCCCCCAATCCAAGCCTGATCATCTGAAAATTCCATCATCAGTAATATTTTTCTTCCTTGAGATTTCTCAAGCAATACCCCCAATTCCTAGAGGTAATTTTTCAACTTTATATTTATTAGTGTGTATCCTAAAAGATTTTTTCACTTTTTTCAGTGAGATATTCAAGGGAATTACAGTTGATTTTGAAGAGATGGATTGAAAATGATGCAAAAATATAGAACTATGAATCATAATTCAGAGATAAAAGTGTTTCAATTACATCATGGGAATGGTTAATTGATTGAAATAGTTAATTGGTATTTTTCAAAGTCAAGGAAGCTGCAAATTGATTGATATTTGAAGTTCAAATTCAAGCTTTGAGAATTTGTGAAAAGTAATGACTCACAGTCAAAAATAAGTGGACCTCTGCTAGTTCCACAAATTACTCAGTACAGCCAATCAAATTTTCAGAGTGATTTTGAATATCACGCTATTGGATCAAAAGCCAATCATGAATTGATGATTTTTTTCAAGGTTTTGTTCAAAGAATAACCTTTTTCAGGAATTTCATCCAACCTCCCACCTGGACAACAACCACACACTCATTTTGACTACTGCACTCTCTGAGCTTTGAGATGCGCTTTCATTGAGACTTCTGAAACCTAACCCCAAGAGACCACTCCTGGGGGGATAGGCTCTTTTCTCCTCTTCCGATTCTTCCAATGTTGACCTGCTTGTAATTTGATTGTTCTGTTCTTCTGGAGAAGAGACTTCAACCTATTTTTTTTCCTTTTTTCTCTTCTATTTCCTTTTTCTTCTTTTCTTTTTTTCCTTCTTCTTCTACTGGCCACTCAAATAACCACAGTCCTCAATCTCTCTAAAACATCACTCAACAAACTCACCTGCTCGACCATCTAGAACCTCAATCAACTCTCAGTCTCCTTTCTTGCCATTCCCTGCCGGGTAAGATGATTTGCGCCTCCACTCTGCAATCAATCATCAACCTGATCTCATCTCTTTTGGACCATCTCTTATCTTCCTCCTCTTCCCCAAGCCTGCTACTTCTTCCTTGTCCAGAGTTTGCGTCTCAGCCTCCTCAGCCTGTCTAGCCTCTTGTATTTGCACGCCTGTTGGTCTTCTCTGTTTCTTTTCATTTGATTTCCTTGTGACTCTGATTATGATCATAAATCTCAGTCTGCTGGCTCTTAGCTGTCTAATTCAAACTCTCAAAATTTATCATGGTTTAAATCCAAAACCGGATGTCAAAATCTCACCATCAGAATGAACAAACCAGCAGGAGCCACGGACTACTTCCACCAAGTTGCGCTAAAGGCTGCTGTCAATGGGATTCCTCCTCTCAACAAAGAAAACTTCTCCTGGCGTGACAAGATGTTGATGCTATTGGATCTCAAGGAAATAAAAGATTCTATCACAAGGAACTTTGGGCAAATTTCCACCACGCAAGACAGGGAAATTTGGGCAGTCATCTTATCCAAACTGGACAGCATAACTCACACCAACGTGGTCAACTCCTCAAACATTAACTCCTCTAAGCTTCTCTGGGCCAAGATTACTCATTGCTTTGCTTCCTCTGAAACAGCCAATTGAGTGCGGGTATTTAATCACTTTCTTCACTTCAGCTTCAATGAGAATGCCATTGATGGATTTGTAACAGATAAAAAAAGGTTTAAACTCAAATGATGGACATCTGCATTGAATTTCCCAACAATATTCTTTCATCCTTGATCCTCTTCAAGTTTCCCTCTGTCCTCAAAAACCTCAAGCAGCAGATCATTCACATCAAAAAATTCTTGACTGTTGACCTAGTCTTCAGCCATCTCATACAATACAACAAAAAGCGCAAGGCCCAGTCAAATTCTATCAAATCCAATGCTGATGTGACCTTGGTAACAACTAAAACCAAATCCGAGAAAGAGAGAAAAAAGGTCAAAATGTGCTACAGAGGAGGATACCACAATCTCAATGCACCTCATTCCAAATCATCCTGCTTCCATTGGCATCCACAAATTTCTCCAAGTTGTTGGGTCAAAAAACAAAATGAATGGAAAAATAAGATTGATAAGAAACCAACCATCAACTATCAGGACCTTCTAACCCTCTGGATAAATTCCGACAACATCCCCAATCTACTTCTGGACTCCGTTGCCAATATCCACATCTTTAACAATTTAAGATACTTCTCCAACTTACTTATGCAGGAAAAACTGGAAGAAGTGAAAACCGGAAAAATTGAAACTAAACTCAAAATACAAGGATCAGGTACAGTGAGGCTGGAATGGAAGGACTTGGTCATCACTCTGGAAGACTGCACCTACATTCCAGAAATCTTTTTGAATCTGATCAGTCCAGGATTACTTGCAAGTAAAGGATTTAGCCTTACACAGAACCAGAATCACTTCTACATTACCAGGATAGGCCAGACTGTGCTAAAAGGCTCAATCAGGGACAACATTTTTGTAATCAAAAAACCTCAAAAGATAGGAAAAAACAACTAATTCAATCATGTTAATCAACCATCCAACTCCGCACCACATCAAGGCCTATCCCTGGAAGACGTCCATAAGATGTACGGCCATGCCTCAATCTCCACTCTCAAGCCAATTGTCAAGGATTTTTTTCCAGAGATGAGCTGAACCAGTTCCAATGCGACGGCTGCGCCAAAATCAAGATCACCAGATCACCATTCTCAGCGGTATCCACACCGTCAAACAAGCCTCTCGAGCAAATCCACCTTGACCTTGTTGGGCCAATCTCTCTGCAGTCTAAGTCCCGCCATTGATATCTCCTTACTCTTGGGGACAACTATTCCGGTTATTTAGCTGCTTTTCCACTTGTCTCTAAGGAAAAAACTCGTAATGTATTGATAAATATACTCAAGACAAAAAATAAGAGACTCAAGTACTATCCCTCTGAGAAATTCTCCAACAAGGGTACAGAATTCACCAATGCAACTTCCAAAAACTTGTAAATGTTGAAACACATCAAACACTTAATTTCCAAACCCTATCACTCCCAGAACAACAGCCAGGCTTAAAGAGCCAATAGTACAATAGTTTAGTAGACTTGTGAAACCTTCTCTTCTTCTTGATTACCAAAGAATTACTGGCATATAATCCCCAGGAGTTGCTGCTTCATGCTCAACCAAATCCCTTGGGAAGGTAATAACCTCTCCCCATGGGAACTCATGTTCAACAAGAAACTTCCAGCTAACTATCTGAAACGTGTAGGTTCTCCTCTGGTTTATCTCATGAATTGCGGTCAAAAAGGAAGGAATTTCAATGAAAAAGGGAATGAAGGGGTACTAATTGGGTTCAATCCCTCTTTTCACTGTTACCTTATCCTGAAATCATTAGGCACTTTTATTGAAACAAAGCATGTCAAATTCCTCAAGGCGCATTTGAATGAATTTCCCATCCTCAAATCAACCGGCATGCATGGATCTCTTCTTGCAAGAACCACAGAATTTCAACAAATCTGACTTCTCCTCTGTCAACAAACAATTTGCAATCCAAGACAATGCAAGTGACAATTCTGATTTTGACTCCAACCTCAATAACAACTCTGAATCTTTGGATTCTGATCCTGAGCCTCTCAAATCTGCTTCTCAAACTCCTCCTCCAGCAACTGCACAAATACCTACTCCCAAACCAATAACTCATGAACCATACCAACAACCAAGACGCAAGACTTGTAAACCTCAGCATTACGGATTTCACCACTATTACAAGCCACCGTTGTACAAAGCTGCACAAAATTTCCCGGAATAGCCTAAATTAAAGAAAGCCACGGAAGATTAGTTGGACTCTATTGAACATAAAGATTTTTTGGAAGAGTACTAGAAGGAACCAAATAAAATCCTAAACACCACCTGGGTATTCAAATTCAAAGAAAATTGTCATGGAGAACTGGTAGAATACAAAGCAAAGCTGTGCTTCCAATGGTTTGATCAGATCTTGGGTGTTGACTACAACAAAATGTGGGCTCCCACAGGCAAACTTGGAGCGTTAGGGGTTGCTCTCCTATATGGACTCAAAGAAAAAATAAACTTCACTCAATTTGATGTAAAGAGCGCGTTCCTTCACGCAACACTCAACAAAGAGTTCATTATCAAGACTCCCAAAGGATTTTTGAGAAAATCTCCCTACCTTAAGTTAAAAAAATTGTTATACGGACTTAAAAAATCTCCCAAAAATTGGTACAAAACATTTACTGCATGGATCAAAACGCAAGGCTATCTCAAGTCTAGCAGAAATCCCTGCCTCTATTACAATCCCAAATCACAGGAGGTGCTCTACTTCCATGTGGACAATTTCATCCATGTTGGCAAATGCAAGATCTTTGATTCCAACTTCTTCAAAAGATTTGAAAAATCTTCCTTTCATCCCCCTAATACAATCCTAGGCATGCTAATGGAAGTAAAGGAGGAGAGGATACTCTTGAGCCAACCAAATCATATAGATCAAGGACTGGAAGAGCTAGGTCTCACAGAATACAAAGATACCCGTTCTCCTTTAACTCAAAATTTAAATCTAAAACCCTCCTCTGACAAAGACCATGCTGAATTTGCTCAATTGAATATCAACTTCTGATCTGTCACTGGTCTCCTTAACCACATTGCCCGATACACTCAACCCAATATTGCCTTTGCAGTCTCCAGCCTAGCTAGATTCAACTCAAAACCCGGCATGACTCACTGGAGGTAAGCTTGCAAAGTGTGGAAATATCTCAAGACCACTAAAGACATGAAGCTAATCCTTAAATACAAACCTAACAAAAGAATATTAGCCGGGTACAGTGATGCTACATGGGGAGAAAACCCCTCTTCTAGAAAGTCTCAGGCCTGTTTCCTTGTGTTTCACTATGGCAGTCCAATTTTCTGGAACTCATCAAGACAGAGAAATATCACTTACTCTTCTACTGAGTCTGAGCTCAACGCAATGCTCAACTGCTTCTTAGAAGTTAAATGGATTTTCAGTCTCATCAATGAAATTTATCATCTTCAAAGACCCAAACCTACCCTCTACATTGACAATAAGGGACTCAATGACAAGATCAAATAATTTGGTTCTCATTCCAAGTCCTTCCACATTGACATAAAAACCAAGGGATTAAGAGAGTAGTTCCAAGACTCTCAATTTGATCTCCTACTGATTACCACAGAAGCTATGGTGGAGGACTCACTGACCAAAGCCTCATCTACTAATCCTCTAGGTCTTCTCCAAAAATCTATCTTTGACTGTGTTAGTTCTCCTTCCCAGGATCTGCTCCATCCTACCAATCACAAGGAGTGTTAGGAGTGTCATCCAACCTCCCACCTGGAGGACAACCAAACTCTCTTTTTGACTACTGCACTCTCTGAGCTCTGAGATGTGCTTGCATTGAGACTTCTGAAACCTAACCCCAAGAGACAACTCCCGGGGGGATGGGCACTTTTCTCCTCTTCCAATTTTTCCAATGTCAACCTGCTTGTAATGTGATTGTTCTGTTCTTCTGGAGAAGAGACTTCAACCTATATTTTTCCATTTTTCTCTTCTATTTCCTTTTTCTTCTTTTCTTTTTTCCTTATTCTTCTACTGGCCACTCAACTCTCTATGGTTCTCAATCTCTCTACAACATCACTTGACAAACTCACCTGCTCAACCATCCAGCACCTCAACCAACTCTCAGTCTCCTTTCTTGCCATTCCCTTCCTGGTAAGATGATGTGCGCCTCCACTCTGCAATCAATCATCAACCTGATCTCATCATTTTTGGACCAGCTCTTATCTTCCTCCTCTGCCCCAAGCCTGCTACTTCTTGCCTGTCCAGAGTTTGCATCTCAGCCTCCTCAGCCTGTCTAGCCTCTTGTATTCGCACTGCCTGTTGGTATTCTCTGTTTATTTTCATTTGATTTCCTTGTGACTCTGATTCTGATCATAAATCTCAGTCTGCTGGTTCCTAGCTGTCTAATTCAAAATCCCAAAATTTATCAGCCTTGATTTCCAAACACAAAAGTTTCTGCATTAGAAAAATCCTTCTCAATTACCCCAATTTAAACAAACATATCCATTGTAAATACCTATAAAATTTATTAAAAAACCTGGACATACAGTTATGAAAATAATCTTGTTTATCTTAGTTACCAACCAATAGCATATCACTCCTGAAGAACCAGATGCATATCTGTTGAATAAAAATACCTTAATATTTTAGCATTTAAATGAAATTACAAACACTCATAATGCATGAATTCAACTCCAGTTTACCTAATTTAATGAAACAAATTGATGGGGAAAATGATACTGATTTTAAACTTATAATTTTCAGATAGACAATAATCTGATAAAGGAGGTTCTTTAAATCATTTCATGCAATCCTTTCAAAATAATCATGTGCATAGAAATTTTTTGTGCAGTTTATGATTTTGAGTGAATTCTCTGGTCATTGATGATGATTCGATTGTGTTTTGTGAAGAAACTTACTCAAATTAAATAAAACCTTAAATTAATATAAGGATAGAATTAGTAGAATAAAAAACAAAAGGAAAATTCTCAATGACACAGTAAATCATTTATTTATCAAATTTTTGGGAACAACTCACAGGAAATTCATCATCAATATTCACAGGGGTGGGGAGAATATGATCTTTTTTTTTGCTTTTCTGTTGACAAAACAGTTGGAAAATTTTATCAAGCTGCATTGAATCTGCATTATCAAGTGTTATACTTTTGCATAAAAAATAGAATCCTGATCTAAAAAAAACTATTTTATTGGGAAAAAATACTTGGGTTGAAGGCCAGAAACTTAGGTCTCAGCTCTATTTTATTCAGAAATATTCACAAGTTAGGTTGGAGAAGTATTTTTATCATTGAATCTCTTCAATGGTTATAGGACTAATTTCTGGCAGTTTCCCCAAAAATCTTTCTGTTTTTGTTCCACCCAATGATTTTCACTAAAAAGGCCCAAAGGTTATTAATTTAAAATAGGCTAAGACCAAGCTAAGCAGAGTGAGTGTAATAAATTTCATATGGAGTCCCCATCCATTTTGAAATATGGATTGAATTACTATTTTATTGTGTTGTTTTCAAAAATCAAGTCAGAGTATCATCTTTGTGAGAGGGAAGGTCCCAAATACTTTTTATCTGCTGGAAACCATCCAGGATGATTTTCCCTGATTAAATTTGAAAGCAAATGGGGGAAAAGATTCCCTAGTGTCACAAGGGGAAATTTTACAAAGGAGTGATCTCCCCTGAGAGCCATGAATGAGTAACATTTAAGAATTCTAATTGTAGGATTTTGTCCTGGAGAACTTTAAAAAATTCAGGGGTCAGTTGCTGGTCCATATGGGTTGGAACATGAAGTGTGGGGGGATGGGTGCAAGAGGATCCCAAGCTTTGCAAATAATCAAACAAGAAACTGGAGATGAGTTCTCATCTGGCACATTTGTGCAGTGTTTTGACAATTTTCTTGGTTATTTTCTTAGCATATGCACACCTGTTTAATTCAAACAATTGGGATGAAGCCCAGGAAGCTTGATTGTTTTTGTTAACCACTCCACCATCAATCCAACTATATATTTCATGATTTTCAACCAACCCACTGTATTTGGTTCTCAAGTACAATCTAATTCTCAATGATCAATAAATCACATTCAGTTGACAGACCAATGTCCTCAAAAGATTTGCATGTTTCAGAAAAATTAAAAATCAATTCAAAGATACTTGTTCTCAAACCAAGAAATCAAAGATCCATCCTCAAACACTTCAAAGAAAAATACTCTTTAAAATTGAAACACAATGTATTATATGAATTTTTGGAAATCAAAAATAATTTCTGAGAAGCTCTAATGACTCCCAAAATTGATAACTCATCCATCAATCAGAATTAAGCACCACTGTCCAAAAAGATCAACTTCAATAAATTTCAGAATTATTGAGTTGTAGAATCAAGAAATATTCTGTTTTTTTTATATCTAATAGGCCCCTATTTTTACTCCTTCAAAATAATAAATTTGAAAACACTATGGATTGTTCAGTTTTTTTATTTTGGCTCTGGTATGTTTCTTGAGTTTTCCTAATTGTTTTTTCTTCCTTGTTTTTCATTCATTTTGAATTTTATTATTTATTTGGAACTTGTGTCTTGGTCTGCAAGAAAAAAAATTCTGAAACATCAAAAAAAAAGTACAAATTTAATCAACTTCATGCATTTTCATTGGTGTCCAGGTTAGCTTGAAAAAAGTTCTGGGAAGTACAAGGGCTAATTAAGTTGAATCAGTATCATGATTTTTTTCAACCTAATTTATTCAATTAAGAACTCCCATAAAAACTTCAACTTCCTTTATCCACTCTTTTCAATTCTACATTGTGACCCTTTGAATCAGCTCATCCAACCACCCTGGGGGGGGCAGATTACTTCTAGCTTTTTGAAAAAAGGGAGGGGGAGAATGAAATTTTTCTGCTCTGTGATACCAGGAACTTTTCAGCCCTTTGGCTACCCTCACCTTACTGATACCAGGAACCTTGAAGTCCTTTAGCTACAGTGAGTGATATTGGTGTTGGAATTATAATGATTCCAAGAACATCACGTAAAATGCTCAACAATAATGATAGAGTAAGAACAAGTGCAAAGTTTGGAGTTTGGTTTGGTTAAATTTTTTTTGGATATATTACTTAAGAGGGGCCACAGCCCATACAGAGCTGGGGATGTTTACAGAAAACAATCTTTCTTCAAGGTGAAACTTTGTGCTGTGTAAAGACCTTGGGAAAATGAGGTCCTAATGATGCACAAAAGGGTTTGAATCAAGGGAATTGGGATGACAGGCTGTTTACAGCACTTAATTCTTGAGGAAAGGAGGAGAAAACCTACTTATTTCAAGGATTTGCTCCAGTATCTTGCAGAAATTCATGGTTGAAAGGGTCTCAGGGAAATATTTGGGTGTTTTGCTGATTTTCTTCAATGGAATTAATAGAGGGGTTTGAATAAATAATTATCCTAACCAACTGAGACCATAAATTACTTGTTTATCTCTTATAAACACTAGATCATGGATGGCAATGTGTCTGGTTTGATTCTAAAAATTACTATGCTTTAATTCATCCAAAAAGGGCTGTATATATACCTTTCTGGGGTAAGAGGGCCTTTTCATGGCACATAGAGAGATTTGTGCTTGTGGGCTAAGGCAAGCAGGCTGGCCAGGGCTAGTTTGGCACACATTATTAGTTGTTTTACTCAGTTGGGCCTGTCTGTGTCAATTTTATGTGTGAAATCATTATCAGAATTTGTTTAAATGTTTATTTGTTATTTTTAAAGTTCTGAAATATTTCCTTATTTTGTATTATTTTATTTTGAGTGATGTGGTCAGAAGTGGGTATTTTTAGATTCTATGCCATCTTCTGGAAATTTTTATGATTTTTAATAATTTTTTTTGGAACTCCTTGATATGTTTTGTGGTTCATGGAGACTTGAAAATAATATTCATGTGACAACCTTTATTATTGTTTTCCCTAATTTTTCTGTCTTATAATTTTGAATTTTGTTCATTTTATTCAATATTCAGAAGTTTCAGACATCCCTCTATCCATGAGTCATATTTTTACACATGCATAATGCATGCATATTTGTTTTAAAATTTTTCTGTGGTACCTGGCTGTCCGGAGTGGTGCAGGTATTTTTGACACGCACCTACCTGACAGCTGCATGCAGGAATCAAGCATGCATGGCCAGAAGCATATTGCATGCATGTCTCTTGAAAGGTGCCTGCATTTTGAGTGTCAGGCGCGTGCAACCTTACTTTATGGATGCAGGGCTACGCGCAGGAATTGTGACAGAAGACAAATCCAGCTGTAAGTCCTAAAATATACACAACACCTCAATTTTTAGTGAGTTTTAGGTGCAAAACCTGTACATGACATTGCTTGTGAAATATTAAAATGGCCAAAAAAGTGCCATAGTGATGCTGCGCTCTTTTGGTCATTTTTTGTTTTAACTACTTAAAATGTCAAGGAGTAGGTTTTCATGGGTGGGGTAAGTGAGTGAGCCTACCGTATGTTAGGTGAGGAATCCAAATCTACAACAATATTTTAGGATTTCTCACTCCTTTTATTTTCAATTATTTATTTTTATCTTTATTCTACTTTGACAGTTTTCTCTGTACAAGTAGCAAGCTGAAAGTTACAGCCAGTGATTAAATAAAGGGATATTAATATTTTCAAAAAAAAAACACATAGAAAGCTTGCATAATAAATATTTTAAGAGCTACTTCGAGTATTAATTGGTTTGGTTAAATTGATTTCAATATGTATTGAAGAGGGGTCTCAGTATTATACTACTGGGGGTCTTTACTGAATTTGCAACCTCCCTTCAAGGGATCTCTTTGGATTGTGCAAAGATTTTGGAATAATGGTGGGAGCCTTCTAAGGAATTATCCAGATGGTGTGGCCAGGAAAACAGCACTCAGGCCAAGAAAGGAAGGAATTTAGCCACGTTTTGAGCAATAATTATTAGAAAGCCTGCACAGATTCAGATAAATGGCTTCAGAGCAGAAGTGGGTTTGATTGCTTGACTTAACTTCACCACATAAATAATAGTGTTAGAAATAATTTTGATATATATCACTGGGCCATAAATCACTTGCTTATCTCATACAAGTACTTGCTCATGGATGGCAATATTTCTGAGCAATAATTCATAAATTTCTAGTTAACTGGGGAAAAATAAGCCAAAGAAGGTTTGTATAAAACCTTTGTTTGGTGAAGAAGAGCCTCCTCAGGGCACGTAGGGATTTTAAGACTCAAGGGCTAAGGATAGTAAGCCAGAAAGGGAAATTTTTGCACATTCTCAAACTGCTGCCAATCAGCTGACCTCAGATCTTCTAGATTTCTTCATGTTTATAGCTGCAGTATCTGTTAATTTTTTAGTTTGTCATTTTGATAATTCTGCACATATGTTAAATTTTTACTATCAATATTTGATTTTAAGTGGTAAGAAGTGTATTTTTATTTATTTTACATCATGTTCTGATTACTTTGATAATTTTCAATAAGTTTTAAGATCATTTCTTGAGATTTTTTTTGATCTTTAAAGATTTGGATCAGTCTTTGTAATGGTGCCTCTTAATAGTTGTTTATTAATTAAATTTTTTTTTCAAATTTGTTATATAAAAATGTTATTGAATATTTTACTTTTTTAGACAGCCTATCATGCTTATGTCATATTATTATATATGCACGTTTGATCCTCCTGGTTTGTACCTGTTGGTGGTGGTACCAACTGTCAGTTTGGTCTCAATGGATCTTGATGCCTGGATCAGTCAGTTAAACTGCACACAGGGCGGGATCTCCAGCATGCATAGTAGGATCAGCTGCATTCTGAAATTCTGCACGTGTGAGTTTTATGCATACAAGGAAAAGCAGATGCGCTTTGAATGCATGTAGGGATGAGTTTCTGCATGCGGGAATTGTGAAAAAAATCATTTCCCTGTGTAAATCCTGAAATATACCCCACAAAAATCAGTTTTGAATGAAATTCAGGTTTGAAACCCATATGTGACCAAATGCTTGAAATATTGAAGTGGCCAAAAAGCGCCATAGTGGTTCCGTTGCTTTTTGGTCACTTTTTTTTATTTAATTATAAAAATTATGAATGAGTAGGAATTCAAGGGTGAAGTCAGTGAGTGACCCAACCAAATTATTGGCGGGGAATCCATTTCTGAGATAGTATTTATGGATTTCCTACTCCTTCTTATTTTATCAATTATTTCTTTATTTTATTCATTTTTTTCTACTTTGACAGGTTGCTCTGTGTTAAGTAGCAAGCTGACATTCACCCACTCCAAGATATGGCTATATCTGAAAATGGTTTTTGAGTCTGATGCATTTTTCTGCCCTGTAGTTCCCCAGGTGTATAGGGACATCTGGAATTTTGTTTTCAGGCAACCATTCATCCTTATTAGCTGATTCTCCTTTTTATCTGACTAGGTAAACTCTAACATCATTTATTTTAATCCTTAATTTTTTATATTTGATTATCTTGCTGAATTTTCCTTTGTCTTTATCAGGATCAGCTCCAACTGGTATTTCTGTTGAAGGGGTTCTTTCTCCTTCTCTAGGGTGGAAGTTTTTGATGAGACTTACTGGGAAGAATGGTTGTTTCCTAGATAAGTCATCATTCAGGATTACTTCAACAGTATTCTTTGCATGGAGCTTTTTGATGGTAAAGGGTCCATGAAATTCTGGTCTAAGTTTCCTATTCCCAGCCAAGTTATTAAATTCAGTGGTGGAAACTAGGAATTGGTCTCCAATTTTGAAATCAGGTTTCTTGTGTTTTTTTCCCTATCTCTGTTGGTTGTATTCAACAGCTTCTTGAACACACTTAGCAGCATGTGTATTATTGATTTCTATCACATTTTTCAAATCAATCAATTTTGGCTTTATATTACTTAATTGCTTTTTGAGATTATCCTTGGGTAACTTAGGAATCCATTCCTTGGTTAACTTAGGAATCCAAACTCTTTCCAGTATGTATGGAACTTCCTTAGTAGTGGAAAGCTTGCTACTTTTATGATCATTTCCAAAGCAGGTATAAGGCTAACCCAATAATGGTAGTATCCATCAGAATTCTTGTATTCCAGACCAAAGCAACAGAATATTCTGAGAATATATTCTAGATTTTGAATCATCTGTTCAGCAAATCCATCTGTCTGAGGGTGATAAGCTGTAGAGAAAGCTAAAGTAGTTCCTAGAATATCATGGGGATTTCTCCAAAATTCTGAGGTGAAATAGGGGTCTCTATCACTGATAATAATTTTGGGGACTCCTACATCTGCAATGAGCCCCTTCCAGAAGAGTAATGCTACTTTAACAGCTGTGTCTTGCTTATGGTTAGGTAGGAACTTAGCTTTATTAGAAAAACTATCTACTACAACCAGTCAAGAGTTTTAGGAATAATATCCTCCAGGGGATGATTTCCCATCTTTTACTGGGTTCAGAAATCTTTTGAAGGAGGCCAAACCTTTTTCCAGTAGTCCTATTGGAATTTGGGCAAGTTCCAAAGCTAGATACATACTTGATGGTGGAGTCTCTCTAAATAATCCACCAGGCAGTTGGTTTGACTTTATCTAAATTCCTGTCAGCAGATAAATGGCCATAGTAACAGTTACCATGGCATTTAGCTAGGACATGTTTGATATGTTACTCATGAGTCAGGATTATAAAAATAGAGTGTTGATTCCTGTAGTAAAATAGACCATCCCATATTTTAAATCTTCCTTCTTTTTAAGGTCTCAGAAGAGGTTTAGGTAAACAGTTAATGATTTCAGATGGGGGTGAAGTACTTTGAATTATGAAGATTAGGGTTTTTGTATCAGGATTATAGGATTCCTTGATTGAGTTGAACAGAGATTCATCCAGTTCACAGATGTGAATTCCAAGAATGGGAAATTAAATGTTAATCATGTTAATGTTCAATATAGGAAATATATCATGGTCCTCTGCATCATTAGAAGGGTTACTGGGGTCATTTGGTAGAGAATTCCTACTCAGGCTGTCAGCATTTTGATGTTTTGTCCCAGCTTTGTGGACTATAGTCATTTTTCCTCTATATTTTTGTATGGCTATTTTCCATCTCAACAAGTGCCTACTGGGATTATTTGTATTCATGAGAGTCCTGAAAGCATTACACTCAGTTATTACCACAAATTTAGTACCTTCTGAGTAATATTGGAGTTTCTTCAGGTCCCAAACTAGAGCAAGGCATTCCATTTGGCTAGCACCATATCTCTTTTCAGTATCCTTGACTTTTTTGGATATGAAGAGTATATGTTTCTCCACTGGTTTCTCATCTTCTAATACTTCCTGGTGCAAGGCAGCTCCTAGAACTTCCATACTAGCATCTATGTATAGCTTGAAGGGTTTAGTTTAATCTGGTTGAATGAACACTGGTGCAGTGGTCATGGGCATTGTGAGTTCCTCATAGTTCTTCAATCTTTCACAAGTCATTTTGAATAATGTATTTTTGTTGCAGATTTCATACAAATACTTGGTGATTAGAGAAAAATTAGGTATTTAATTCCTATAGTAGCTGAAAATACTTACAAAGAACAGGATTTCAGTTTTGCTTTGGGGAATTGGTCTTTTCATAACAGCTGCTATTCTGTTTTGATCAGCAGTTAGAGTTAACCCAGAGACAATATTTCCCAAGGCTTTGAGTTCACCATATACAAAGTTTCACTTTTTCATAGGTACTCTTAATCAAACAGCAGAGATAGTTTTAAGGACTAGTCTTAATTTGTCCATGTGAGTTGTCCAATCACCAGAGTAGACAATAACATCATCAATATATACAATTATCCACCCTTTTCTTATAAATTGTAATATTACAGTGTCCATCATTCTTTGGAAGTGTTAAGGGTAATTCTTGATACCAAAGGGCATCCTTAGATACTCATATATGCCCAGGTGGCAGATTATTCTCATTAAATTCATGCTTTCAGGGCTGATGGATATTTGGTGAAAACCTTTCAGCATAAATATAGCAGTGATGAACTTAGCTTTTGAAAGGTTATGGAGAGCATGGTCAATTCTTGGGATAAGATATTAGTCTGCTTGAGTGTAAATATTAAGCATTGTAAATTCTCCAAACATTCATGACTTATCATTTTGCCAAGCTATGATCACTAGTTGGGTAATATCCAATTTCTCACTGTGTCCCAGTTTCCTTAAAACTAGTAGTTCAATTAATTCCTGAATGCAAGCTTGAAGAGTATTCCTAGATTTTGGACTAGAATGGTAAGAAATTATTTTATGATTGGGAGTTTAAGGAGGCTTGATGTTTAAATTCAGAATCATATCATGCCCTTTTATATTACCAATTGGGTGGTCCTTGGTGCAGAAGGAATTCTGGTTTTCAAAGAAAACTTGCAGGATGTCCCATTTTTGATCCTTGCTGAGCTGGGAATTCAAGGCTGCCTGAGAAAAATATTCTTGTTTAAAATTTTTAAAGTGTTTCTCATAAGTAGAATCAGAATCTTGAGAACTGATATGACATATTGGGAACCTCCTATTCCAGTCGCCTCCTACTGTAAATTTTCTGCCCTTACTTTGGAACACATCTATTCCATACAGGCAAAGGGAATCATTTCCTAAAATAAAGTAATCACATACTCCATATTGAAGTACTGCTAATTCAATCTTCAGTTTGAGTGATCCTTTCCTGTGAGGGAGTATCAGGTCTGTGGTGCATACTCCAATATCATTAAGAGAAGAATTACAGCTACTAAACTTAGCTGGAGGTACTGGTAGCAAGTTCTCCTTCCAATTTGGGTCTTGTTTTTCCAAGTAGTATAATCAAACACAACAGCAGACGGCTCCACTATCTGGGAGTAACTTCACTGGGGAATTCTGGATCAAACCAGTAGCAAAGCAAATTTCTCCAGAAGTAGAAAACTTAACAGAAGAGGGCTTAACGGTCAAGTTTTTGGCTTCAGAAACATGGTGAATCTTCATGCTAGGATTCCATTGTTGAGTTAGATTGGAATCTTAACTGACAGTGTTTATATCCAGGGAGGATTCTATGTTTCCTTCAATGAAATTGATAGGATTATTAACAGTCAATTCACATTCAGAAATTGATCCATCAGTTTCACCACATTGGGGATCAGGTTTAATTTCATACTCTTCTCCTTCTATAAGATTAATCCTTCTCCTGGGTTGGGGACAATTGGGTTTCAAATTTCCTGTCTGGTTGCAATTAAAGCATACCTTTTCCTTGGTTTCTGAATTCTTCTTGAATTCTAAGTTAACTGGACTAGTGGTAGAAGAGTCCTTAGTTTTCATATTGTATTCTTCTTCATTTCTAATGTTCTGGTCCCTAGGTTTGTTAATTTTGTTGTCAAGAACATTCATATCAATGGTTTCTTTCAATACACCAATCAGTGTGTAAACATCAGAGTTCATGGGCATCCTGCACCTTACACTGTGGTCTAGTTGTCATGAACATGGGTTGAGAAGCCTCTAATTGACTTCTTCTTTATCAGCCTTTGGGTAAAAAAATTCCAACCTTCCTTTTTTATCAAGACACCATTTGTGGGGTTTGTCTTTAGATGGGTCAAACTGGGAATTTTCAAAGGTTTTCATTGTTTTCATTTTCCATATTCTTGTTCCAACCTGTTATTTGATTAACTATTTCCAAGAGCTCCAGGATAGAGAACCTAATTCTTCCCTTTTTTTGATGAACCAATCAAAGGCTACTCCTTCAAATAATCTGGGTAATCTTTCCAGAGCAATGGTATCAGTTATTTCATGAGATGCTGTTTGTAATTAATGCACTTAATGAAACTGATATTTTTATACTCTCCTTCTCCTGAAAACTTAGGCCACTCAGGAATGGGAGGAAACAACTTCAAAGCTTGTTCCACTTCAGGGGTAGGACTGGGTCTGTAAGATTTATTCCTGGCTGTTCCACACTTGTGAGGAATACTAGGCTATTATTTTTTCTGGTTGGTCTTTATTTTTCCGCATCAATCATGGGAGGACTAGATTAATTAATGTGAAGATCCCTAAGATCATTTTTTATCATACCTAATTCAAAGTCAAGTTTTTTGCTGAGTAAATCTATCTTATTGATAAAACAGGTAGAAGGAGTGTGCTTTATTTTATTTAATTTTTCTTTGATATAATCAACTGACAGAAGAACCTATTCTTGGATTTTTGAGTAGGTGGTTTGTATGTGCTTTATCAGAGCTAGTTGGTTCATAATCATATAGTCTTTTAATTTCTTTACTTGCAACTCATTAATTCTGGCTTTTCCAAATTGGGCTTGGAGTAGTTTTTAATGTTCAAATTTAATTTATCCATTTGCTCATAGATGTTATCCAAATTTCTGCTTACATCTTTGAAATTATGAGCCATATTTACAGATAAGGTATTGAAAGTAGGTATATCTAATTTTAATAAAATTTCTTCCATTCCTGGCCTAAGGATATTATTTTTTCCCAATCTTTGGGATTCCTTGATTTCTGATGGTCTGAGGAACTCTTCTTCTTGGGGTCCTTCCCCCTTGAGGAAGCTGATTTCTCCAAGGGATTCCAGCTCTGCACATAGGCTTCTACTTCTTTCCTTGGGATCAGTTTTTGGAGAGATATCTGAGACCTCTTTGCTAGAGAGATAGCTTTTCTCATACCTGGAAGATATTTCTGGGTCTGTGCCAGTTTAAATTTTTCTCAGTACCCTATTTTCTCTTTCACTCATGCTTTGATTTTGTCCTCCTTGGCTGAGTCCAGTGGGGGTGGCATAGGTGAAGCATCATCTGTAGGGGATAACCCATGGGGCAAGGGACAACTCTCCAAATTTGTGTTGGTTGAGTTGGTGGCCGTAGTTGTTTCCATTTTCTTTGGTGATGCTTGTGTTGCTGGGTTTGAGTCCCCTCATTTCCCTTGCAACTGGAATCCTTGCATGTGCCAGTTCCTCTGGGCAGAGATCCCAAGGATGGTGCTCTAATTCTTCTTGAGGTTTTTCACCTATTTTGGAACATTTCACAAAGAAATATATAAGTTTTGTTGAATCTTTAATATAAAAACTAATATTTTTGTGTGTTTTTATTTTTTAATAATTTTTGAATGAGGTTGATAACTTACTTATAGTTAATTTTAAGGGTACTAGTACTTGGTTGGGGTCAGTACTGTACTTGGGAGGTATTCCAAGGGGTTCCTGGTGAGTACATATTGAATCTTGGGATAAATCCAAAGATAATAGTTCTTTGGCTTCATCAAGCAAGTCCTGCTCAATCAAATACTCAAATTCAAATTTAGGATTCACTAAAAGATGATAAAAGAATATAAATACAAATTTTATATTTTTTTCTAATTTTTTTATGATTTTTATGGTTTTATAAAGAAATAATTTAATGCTCAATTTTGTGATTTTTCTTTTTCTTTTTCTCATTTCTCTTCTGGTAGATAGAGGTTTGTTTTCAATGAATTTTCCACTATTTTTGTTGCCTTGATAAAGAATTAAAAGTGATAATTATTTCTAGTTCAAGTTCCTTTTCTTTTGTAACTTTTTGTTTATAATAAAGGAGCTTTTCCTTTTTTTGCTCAGGAGTTATAATAATAGGCAAAAAATGGCACAGTCTTTGTTCTTTTTTTCTTTTTAAGAATATCTATATAATAGTTTATAATCTTCCCATTGGTCTGTGGATCCACTAGAAAAATCAAAAAATAAAGAAATATTGGTAATATTTTTAATTATTTTTACAGATAAATTTCCTGGTCCAAGAAATAAAAAATTCATTAATTAGGGATATTTCCTGTCCAGAACCCCAGTTGGCAGCTTTCTGATACCAGGAAACTTGAAGCCCTTTAGCTACAGAGATTGATGAAGTAAAGGGATATCAATACTTGCAAAAATAAACACGTAGAAAGATCCAATAATATGTTAAGAGCTAGTGTAAGGTTGAATTGTTTTTTTTGAAATTGATTTAAATATATATTAAAGATGGGTTTCATCATTTTACTACTGGGGGTCTTTACATACTTTGCAACCTCTCTTCAAGAGATCACTTTGTATTGTTTAAAAACCTTGGAATAATGGGGGGAGCCTTCTAAGGAATTATCCATCTTGTGTGGCAGGGAAAACATCCCTCAGGCCAGGGCAGGAAGGAAGTAACTCAAGTTTTGAGCAATAATTCACAGAAAGCCTGCCTAGATTCAGATAAAGTGCTTCAGAGCAGAAGTGGGGTTTATTTCTTGAATTAACTTCACTGCATAGATAATAGTGTTAGAAATAATTTTGATATATATCAGACTGGGCCATAAATCACTTGCTTATCTCATATAAGCACTTGATCACGGATGGAAACCTTTCTGGAAAATATTTCATAAATTTCTAGGCAATTGGAGAACAATAAGCCAAAGAAGGTATGCATAAATATCATTTTTGGTTGAAAAAGAGCCTCCTCAGGGCACCTAGGCATTGTAAGACTCAAGGGCTAAGGCTAGTAAGCCAGCCAGGGAATTTTTTGCACATCCTCAAATTTCTGTTAACCAGATGAACTGAGATCTTCTGGATTTCTGCCTGTTTTAGCTTCAGGATCTGTTACTTTTTTAATTTTTCATTTTCACCATTCTGCGCGTATCTTAAATGTTTACTATCAATATTTGATCTAAAGGGATAATAAGTGTATTTTTATTGATTTTACATGATCTTCCAATCAAATTGATGATTTCTCTTAATTTTCAAGATCATTTCTTGATATTTTTTGTGATCTTTAAAGATCTGGGTCAATCTATGTGATGGTGATCCTTAATATTTGTTTCTTAATTAAAAATTCTTTAGAATTTGTTATGTAATAATGTTATTGAATATTTTACCTTTTTAGACAGTCTATCATGCTTACTTCATATTATTACATATGCACAGTTGATCCTCCTGGGTTGTAGCTGTTGGTGGTGGTACCAACTGTCAGTTTGGTCTCAACAGATCTTGATGTGTGGATCAGTCAGTTCAACTTCATGTGGGGCAGGATCAACTGCATGCATGAATCTTGAATGTGTGAGTTTGATGCATACAAGGCAATGCAGACGCGCTGCAACAGCGTGTAGGGATGCCTGGCTGCACATGGGAATTGTGAAAAAACACATTTCTTGGTGTAACTCCTGAAATACACACAACCCCTAAGTTTTGGATGAAATTGAGGTTTAAAACCCATACATGAAAAAATGTGTGAAATATCAAATTGGCCAAAAAGTGCCATAGTGGTGCCATGGAGTTTTGGTCACTTTGTTTATTTGATCATAGAAAATATGAAGGATTAGGAATTCAAGGGTTGGATCAGTGAGTGACCCCACCCAATGTTGGGTGGGGAATCAATTTCTAAGATAATATTTATGGATTTCCTACTCCTTCTTACTTTATTTATTATTTGGTAATTTTATCTCTTTTTTTCTACTTTCAAAGGTTTCTCTGGGTTAAGTAGCAAGCTGAAAAAATTCAGGTTGAATAAGGGGGAAAGAATTGGGAAACCAACTGGTTACAAGGTATTTAATAATTTCAAGGAACCTAGTTTTTTCCTTGCAGCTCCTGGGGATGTGAATCTGAGTACAGGAGAAATTGAAAAGATTGGATATGCAAGGGATCCCAGGTGTTTGAATGGTGAATTTTGCAAGAGAGAGATAGAACAAAATAGATATTCTGAGGTCAAAAGAAATCCACCCCACAGGATTTCAACAGGAAGACCCTCTGGTAGATATGTATGTAAAAATTGTTTGGTAGATTTTGAACCACACCAGGTTATGTGTGGAAGGAAAGAAATCAATCCTGGTGAATCAAAATGTAGAAGAGAGGAAAATTAAAGCATTGATAAGAAAGAGAGAAAGACTTTCAACAAAAAAAATCTACCCTAACAAAGTAACAATTTAAGAAAGATCATGTAAGGGTGGAAGACCAGGTGCAAAGGCTAGGGCTCTTAGGAAAGGATTCAGTGTATTCCAAAAGCCACCCCACCCACTCCAAACCAACCCAATCTCCTTGCATGACTCCATTTGACAACCAGGCTTGACCTCTTCCTCTTGACCACATTGGTTGCTTCCCCTCCATCCCCCCTCCATCCTCCACCATTACCTCTTCTGATCACCTTTAAAGATGAATTTAGTAAGTTTTTTTCTCATCATGTATTTTTTTCTGAAAATTTTTACTAATTTTTTCTTTTTTTTTTGTTGAATTTTTACTTGTAGTTAACAAATCAAAACCAAAAAAAAAAAAACTTACCAGATGATTTCAAGCCCAGGATTGTTGGTATGTATGACCTTGGCTCTTTTTGGAACAAAATTGTGTCAAAATTGGAAATTACAATGACTACAATTGATAAGGTATTAAAATGCTTCTGCAATTGAGGGACCATCAAAACTTCAAAACAATCCTGCCAAACTCAAAAACTAACAGACCAAGATCTTTGTGAGCTGGGCCAAATCATCAAGAGCCACCAAAATTTGAAGGCACCCAAGATCTGCAATTAGATTTTGCAAGAGGAATTGACTTGGACAATTTGAAAAAGAGCCCATTAATTGGATTTCTACTCAAGAGTGGCTGCCAAGAAGCCCAATTTGACCAATGAAAAAAAAGAAGAGTCACCTTTGCTTGCAAGCACATCCATTGGACCATGAAAGATTGGATGAAGGTGATTTGGACCAAAAAATGGAGCTTTGAAGTTGGCAAGGACTCACAGAAAGTCATGGTCTGGAGAAACCCTCAAGAAAAGTTCAAACTGGAATGCTTAGCCCCCACATTCAAGAGTAGGAGGTCTTCTGTTATGGTCTGGGGTGCTTTCATTGGTGAAAGAACCTCCTCACTCATCATCATGCCACCCAAATGACAAACATAAAAGTATTTCATCAAAATTTTTTATGAAGGGGGTCTTGGCTCATGGATCAAGAATTTTAACAACTCCATTTTTTTTTCTTTTTTTTTTAAATGGAAGATGGGGCCCCAGTGCTTAGGGCCAAAAATAAGCAAAGACTGGTGATGCTCCAAAACCATCAAAAAAAAAAAAATTGGCCAGCTCCATCACCCAATCTCAATCCAATCAAGAACTTGTGGAAAATTTTAAAATGCAATATTCAACAATTTTACCAACCAAAGACCACCCCAGAGATGGAAAGAGACCTCCAAAGTGCCTGGGATAACTTTGCCCATCAAAAACTCAACAATCTCATCAACTCCATGCCTGATTGCATGGAGGTTCTCATCAAGGCTGGTGGTGGTTCTATCCAATGGTAGAATCAATTTGATGTTTCCCCCCCCCCTTTTCTAATTCCTTATCATCTTATTACTGTTTTCTGAAACTCCCATTGTTTTTTCAACATTACACTAATTTTTTGATTTTTTTTAATCCATCATCAATTTTAAGCCAATTTGTAACTATTTTTTTTTTCAAATTTTTGGTTTAATTTTTTTTTTTTTCAAATTTTTTGGTTTAATTTTTTTTTTTTTAATTTTTTAATTTTTTTAAAAAAAAAAATTCAAAAACTCCATTGTACAATCAAATCAGGATGCTCAATTACTGAAAAAAAAACCTTTTTTCCTCTACATATGTATATGCAAGAAAAAATAATATGAAAAAAAACATGGGTCAAGCAAAAATAAGGGCATCAGTCCCATTATTTTTGTCTACCCACACTGTACATACATACTACCTTTACTGGTGAAAAAGTCCACAAAAAAAGTGGATCAAGTCTAGCAGACTTGTTTATCAGTTGTTGTGGCCTTTTTTGCTTGAAGACAGGCCTTGTTCTGCTGAAAAATGAAATCATGATTTCAAGCCAATCATGCGTTTTGACCAGGGTGCAAAGGCCCGTGGTCAACAGTGTAAAGATAGACTTTCACACAGATTGCAAATTGTATAGAGAATAAACCACAACCAACCGCAGACTCATAGACTAAAAACATAAATTACTCAGATATGCTATTAGTGAAACACCCATTGTATATAGACTAGAGCTCACTGCCCGGGACAAGTCCTCTCCTCATTGAAGTTGAGGACAAGTTCCGGAACAGGATGAGCTAATCCCTGGATACATGATGGGACCGCAGGTGAGTAATCCAATCAAAGTTGAGGACAAGTTCCGGAAAGGGATGAGCTAATCCCTGGATACATGATGGGACCGCAGATCCTTTTTCTTTGAGTCTCAATAGGTTAAAAGCCGGTTTTACCACAGATCACTCCCAAGTCAACAACATCAACACCGGTAGGGTGTATGGAATTTTTTAGGGATATACTTGAGGACAGCAATCAATCAAGCAACCAAACAGCAAGGTATAATAACTCCTCCCTATATTCAGCGCCTGAAGGCAGATTTAACCCGGATAGCTCGAGTAGCAACATGAACAGACCATCCAATCTTACCATTGATTCTCTGATGGAGATCATATCAGAATTGCAATCCAGAGTTGAACGCTCAGAACGTAACCAAACCCCCCACCTACTACACTCCACCAATACCATGAGCCGCCAGGATACTTCACTAAAGAAATTCATGGATGATCCGATTGCCGTGCATAGGATGATGAACCCAAATAAGACCGTTCTTGCGTTTGATGGTGAGAACTATGTTCAATGGAAGAGTGCACTTGAACGTACGCTCCAACATGTCTTCAATAAAGATCATTTGTTTCTGGGGGCCAATGCTTTGTTTGAGTTGTTGGATTGAGAACAACAATATGCGGTGGAAATCCTTCTCCGCAACACCATTGACGATACCCTCCTTGCGGTTGTGGAGAGCTTGGGAATGGAGGAGGCTCAACAAATGATGGAACTGCTGAAGAAGAAGTGTAGCCAAACTGACCGCAGGCACAAGCTCATCATTACGGACCGCATGCTTGAGATGCTGAATGATTGATCCGGCTTCAACAATGAGTGGATTGCTACATGGCACAAAGTTATTGCGGATTTCAAGCGTGTTGAAGTAACGGTGGACAAGCTCTATGGATTGCTTATGCAGGCAACTGTGACAGCACTGAGCGGCATCAACAAGAACAACTTTGAATACACAATTGGGCAGAGCCTCAACAACGCAATGACACCTTCAACCTTTACTGAAGTCTCCACCATCATACAGACCTGTGCTAACAAGCTCAAGGCGCAATTACACCTGCCAACAGGGATGCTGCCATCCAATGTGGAAATGGCTGTGCAGGCTGTGACGCATCAACCAGCTGGAAAATACCTCCCACCAGCTTGCAGGAACAACCCGGCAGACACGCGGAACAGCTCAACAGAGTACCAGCATGGCCACCTGTCCATTGATAAAGCAACGTATTTCAAAGGAAGAGTACAATCCAATCAGTTACTCCACAAGTTTGGGTATTCTTGCCATTATTGCAAGAAGGCGGGGCATTGGTATGCTAATTGCAAGGAATACTGGGACCACGTATGGATGGGTTTGATACCAGCTCCTCCGGACAATCATGCCAACAAAAGTTCCAGATATATGCCACTGGATTGACCTAGTAACCTACCGATGCAGGGGGGACGTATCCAAAAACTAGATGTTGAAGCTGTTGACGGAGGAGAAATTTTAATTGATTCGGGTTCAACAGCGCATGTTAGTGGGCCTTCCCCATTTTTTCAGATAGTCAAGCAGCTGGAGACTCCGGTGTCACTGACCCTAGCTATCCCTACAAAATCTGCACTTGTTTCATATGTGGGCAGGTTGAATGTACCAACAAGGACGGGGACTCTGATGCTTAACAACGTGTTCTATTGTGAAGGTTTCAAGGGATCAATAATCTCTACAGGGAGGCTGGTCACGGAGGGATGGTGTGTGTGCCACAAAGGAACATCACTTGTTATTGTTGATCAAAGTTCTTGTTGATTTGAGACAAACTTCAAGAACTTCTGCTGGACTGTACCACATATACGCAATGAATCGTGTTGTACAATTTCACAAGTACCTTCCATGGACCCCTACAAGTGGCACTTACAATTAGGCCACATATCTGAGAAAGTTGTGTGGCGTTTTCTCCAAGAGAATTTCCCGGAGCAACAGAAGATGGTTTGGAAGTTGTTTTTTGGCAAGCGTTGTGCCACGTCAAAGGCTGTGGATCGCAAATCCCTGGGGGTTGCCTTGGATATCCCTAGGGGAGAACCATTGCAACTGTGTGTCACTGATGTGATTGGGCCATTTGAAAAGGACCTGAATGGGGCTAAGTTTTGGCTGACCTTCAGAGACCACGCGACCACGTATACTTTTGGTGCCACCTTGAAAAGTCAAAGTGAGGTACCAGAGAAGATCATTAGCTTGATCCATCATCCACACAATTCAATGGGTAAGTTCCTGGTATTTGTTTGATTGGACAATGCGGCTGAATATATTGGACCGTTACAAAACCAGTTGGATGCTCTGGGTATTAAATTGGCACTGGTCCCACCCTTCCACCCTGACCAGAACGGCAAGGCCAAACGTGTCAATAGGACCATTGGAGATATGGCAAGGACAATGTTGAATGAAAGCCAGATGGCGGGCCAATATTGGAGCTACGCCTATCACAATGCAACATACCTCCACAACAGATTGCCAAACACCCGTACGGATGGATCAAGTCTGGTGCACCTCCTGTTTGGCCAGACAGTCAACCCCAACATCCTGTACCCTTTTGGCGCAAGGGCCATTGTATATACACCCAAAGAATGCCAGACAAGTAAACTTGAGGAGCACGGGCAACCATGCAGACTTCTGGCGTACCCTGCAGCGGGAGCTGGCTGGCTGTTCTGGTCCCCTAAGGATTGGCGAGTAATACACTCAACGTCGGCAATATTCCTGGACTTCCAGCATTTACCAACTGTAGCGGAAGAACAAAAGGGCAGTATCAGCCATCTTTTAAACCAGTTATCTTTAAAGCTTGGACAGGAGCCTACTGATGAAATTGTGCGTTTGTAACAAGACTTTGTCCGGTCACTGCCAACAAAACATGACCACCATTTACCAAAATCACCGGCAGAAGCGTTTTGTGGCAAATTTGCGAAAGAATGGAGGGGGTTGGCGGAATACGAGGTGAACAAGTTTGATGAACTGGATGTATGGGAGCCAGTAAAACTGCACCCGGGGATGAAGGTACTGGGGATGCGCTGGGTACTGGCAAACAAGACGGATGAAGATGGGAACTTACTGGAACGGCGGACTCGGCTGGTAGTGAACTTGGCTGGTAGTGAAAGGCTTCAACCAACGGATGGGTGTGGATTGTAACAAGACGTATGCCCTGACTGCAAGCTTGAATGTGCTGAGGATGATTCTTGTCCTAGCTCTCTTGCGGAAACTCCCCATGGCTACGTTTGATGTCAGTTTGGCGTACCTTTATAGCCCAATTGCGGAGGAATTATACGTCCAACCACCAATTGAAGTCCGGCCGGAATGGAAGGGAATGGTGATGCGGCTGAAGAAGTCAGTATACGGTACTAAACAAGCTGCCCGGTGTTGGTGGCAATTCTTCAGCAGAATTATGCGTTGACTTGGTTTTAAAGCTCAAGAATTGGAACCATTGTTATACCTGTTGAAGAATGGAGCCAACTTTGTCATCATTTGGATGCATGTAGATGACGGTTTTGTGGTAGGGTCTTCACATGATCTCCTCTGGAAGGTGCGACAGGACATGGAAAAACAGGTTAAGCTGAAGTGGCAGGACAATCCCAAGAAAATTGTGGGGATTACTATCAAACAGGATGCAACAACAGTAAGCCTTTCCCAAACGGTCTTGGCAAATCAGATTGTGACGGACTATCGACGCACCTCATACACCAAACGCAGCCCCTTACCTGAGATGAACCTGGAGGTGAACGGCGGCGATGGGGTTGACCCTGAAGGCTTTAAGCACTTCATTGGTTCACTAATGTACCTGGCGGCGGGCACAAGACCGGATCTGTCATTCCCCATGAATCTTTTGTCTCGATACGCTACTAATCCATCGGAAGACCATTGGAAGGCTCTCGACCATCTTATTGGGTATCTCCGGACAACTTTTAGTCATTCCCTGGTACTTGAACCAAATGACAGTGGCATGGTCCTCTGGAGTGATGCAAATTGGGGCGGGGAGCATGAGCGGTCTACATCTGGCCACCTGATCACTTATTGTGGTTGTCCAATCGCACGGGGCTCGAAGAGACAAACTTTGGTAGCACTGTCAACTTGTGCTGCTGAGTATGTTGCGTTGTCCGATGGGACGCAACAACTTGCCTACCTCAGTAGTCTTATAACTGACCTGATTGAGGAAGTTCCGCTTCAGATTTTCTGCAACAACGAATCTGCCATCTTGATCGCAGGTGGTAACAGCTCAAAGAAACGGACCAAATATTTATCCCGTGCATTTTATTTCGTCAATGATTTTGTCCGGCAACAAAAGGTAAAATTAGAATGGACCAGCACAAATAATCAAAAGGCCGACGTGCTGACCAAACGCCTCGGCCCCAATAAGATGACCAGTGCGCTGATAGACTTGAGAGTTAGGGGGCACAATTTGTAAATCGTGGGGGGGGGATGTAAAGATAGACTTTCACACAGATTACAAATTGTATAGAGAATAAACCACAACCGACCGCGGACTCATAGACTATAAACATAAATTACTCAGATATGCTATTAGTGAAATACCCGTTGTATATAGACTAGAGCTCACCGCCCGGGACGAGTTCTCTCCTCATCGAAGTTGAGGACGAGTTCCGGAACGGGATGAACTAATCCCTGGATACATGACGGGACCGCAGGTGAGTAATCCAATCGAAGTTGAGAACGAGTTCCGGAACGGGATGAGCTAATCCCTGGATACATGACGGGACCGCAGATCCTTTTTCTTTGAGTCTCAATAAACAGGATGGCCATACGGCCTGCCAACATATCAATCTTACATCTACCACACATCTTCCAAGTATTTTTTTTTTCTTTTTCTTTTTTTCTTTTTGTTTTGTTTTCATTGAAATCGATCAAAGTTTAATTACCCTAATACATACCGCTATACCCATCAAGGTTTTTTTTTTGTTGGTCAAAAACCACAGTGGCTGCTTGACTTCTGCTGTGGACTTCTTACCCTTGTTGAGTGGACTTACGTTCGTTTATCATCCTTTCAATCGATCACCTCTCTCCCCAACCGTCTTCTTTCTTTCTTTGATCTCCATCCTTCATTCCCTCATCACCTCGCTCATTCTAACTTCTTGATTTCTTGATTCCATTCCATTCTTGGTTTTTTTTTTTTTTTTTTTTTCTCTCTTTCTTATCTTGTCTCCAAGCACCCGCAACTACAGCCCGCCTGCTCGGCTCGCGATTCGATCTGACCTGCGTACGGATCGGGTTCTAGATCAGCAGCGACAGACCGGCACGAGCACTATGTGATTTCTTCCGGTGGGAGGGGGAGTGATCCTGATGATCACGGTTCAGTCTAGGAAATCAGTATGATTTGATGATGATGATCAGTCGTAGTACTAGGACTAGGGCCACCGAACACCCGATCGGACCCAAAACACCTCACAGATACAAAAAAAAAAAAAAATCTCTCGATCGATTCGGGAAACGAACGACTGGGGTTTCCAAACACCCGGCTCGTGAGGATGCACGGGAAGGGGGTCGATGGACATACCGATCTTCCCGATCCTGGAAGCTTAAGAAACCGAACGTTCTACACGGCTCAGCAGAGAAGAGAGAGAGATGGATGAAGCGAGGTGAGGGCTGAGAGGGAGTGGAGGAGCGGATAGAGGGTGTAAGTGGAACGGCACGGGAGGGTGAGAGCAGATGGGATCTTCGGAAGAGAGAGGGGGGGGGGACGAGTAAGAGCCCAAGGAAGAAAGGATCGAAGGAGGAGATGGTAGGGTTGAAGAGAGTCCCTAAAAGGGCGGCTTGATTACACGATCAAAAGTGAGAGTCAAGAGAAGGGTGGGGTGGGGTGGGATGGATAGACGAGAATGAAAAGATGGAAGAACACCGAGAGATCCGATGGATGACAAGGATGGAAAGGAAACTAGGGAAAAAAAATCAAGAGCTCGATGATGACGAGGATTGCTTGGTCTAGAAGACTAAATGTACATAACATACATACAAAGACACTCTCCAAACTTGTGAGGGGTTTTTTTTGGCCTTTTTTTTTTTTTTTTTTGAACGACGAAGCTGAGGGGGAGGAGAGCAAGGACTCTTGAACTTCACGATGAGCTGAGCAGCAGACAGCACCTTCATCCTCAAAAAAAAACAAAAAAAACAAGAACCCTTTCGACGCCGGAAGCTATATAAAGCAGTCAGCAGACGTAGACAGGGGTATGTATGTATGTACAGTTAGAGAACCAGAAGTGCGGCGTGAATTCTCTCGCCACAGAGATGGTGGAATGGGTTGGATCGGATGAGAAAACATGAACCTTATATCTAGGATGATGTTGATACTATAACGATTATTGAACTGAATCTATACCCGAGCGATCCCGGGGGATAGAAAGAAAGTAAAGGATTTCAACTTTCGCCTCCCTCCCTCCTTTCTTGACAAACCTATGATCCAAGAAAAAAGATAAATAAGGAGGGCTTCTTTATGGGTACGGAGAGGGAAAGACTGGTCTTGATGGATGAATCGATGACGATGGGGGATAAAGATGAGTGGAGGTGATCCTAAGATTTCAAGAGATCCATCACATCGAAGTCATCCTCTTCCTCTTCCTCCTCTGCCTCGGCGAGAGGTGACCGATCCCGATGATCAGGAGGTGGTGGGAAAGGCCCAAGATCGAGTGGGTGATGATCGGCAAGGCGATCGATCGAACGATTCGAACGAACCGATGGGGGCTGAGATCGTGGGATCAAGTGAGAGGAGGAGGAGGAGGAGGAAAAACTTGGGTCGTGATGATCGATCCCAGTACTCCTCATGGCCAACGATCCGAGGTGGTTGGAATCCTCGCAGGCCGATCGAAGGGGTGTCATGGATTTTTTCCGCTTCGACCTACTCGAAGGTAATAATAAGAGTGGCGTCTTCCTCCTTCGTTTTTTCATCGGTACGACCACTCGGATCTGGGCCATCGTAGCTTGATCTCCATGAGCCTGACGCGACGATCTCGTGGTCGTCGCTGTCCTAGTGAGGCTGCTACCAGCTGTACTGGCCCTCATTCGATGGTCGTTGGAAGATGAGCGATCGGATCCAGATCTAATGGATGGTGGTAGAATGGAATCATAGCGATCGATGACCGGTTTGTCCTCGTCCTCCACTTGCTCAGCGACCGGAGCCGGTGGTTGTAAAGGATTTTGATTCGAACACGTGCACTTTATGATCTCTGGTTTGACTTCATCCTCCACGGTTCGTAGTGTATCCACAACTTGAGAACCGACCAACGTAAAGCTTTCATCCTCGGGCTGGTTCTCACCATCGGGATCGTTCTCCTCATCATCTCCTCTCTGGTTCAGATTCTGTCGAGTTTCCACTAAGGCGTGATCGTTGAGGCTCAACCTCAACTTTTCGGCATCATCCAAGATTGTCAGCCAACCTTCTAACCAGCTTCGAATGTCTTGAGCACCTTTTTGATGACGATCACCATGAACATTATCGATCCCATCATCATCGTTGCCAAAGTTACCATCGGCTCTCATCCACCAAGAGGTGAGATCGGTCTGAAGTAAACTTTGGACCCAAGCCTTACCGACGAGCTCCAAGGAATAATCACCATCGACCAATGAGCGAAGTAGTTGATCCAATCCGGGTATGATGGCTTCATGGCGAGTCGATAACAATCCGGGCAGGACGGCGAGCAGTCGAGTGGACCGATGAGCTCTCAAGAATAGTTTGGCCGCCTTATTAAATATCCTTTGATCTAGATGAGTGATGAGCTTGGGAATTAACGCTTGGAGCCTCATGGGTGAATGAGGAGATGACCACTGGGGTATGAGACCCGGTAGATCGACTGAACCGGTATTGAACATGGGTAGACTGAAGAGGGCCAATCGATGGGATTCGACGACGATCGAGAGTAGGGAGAGAAAGTAATTATCATCCTTGGAACACGAGTTAGGAGGATTAGAAGTCGTGATCAAGGAATCGAACAAGAGACGAGAGATCGAATTGAGTTCGATCCTAGCCGTTTGACAATCGATCGAGTTGGGTAAACAATTCATGACTAAAGACTCGATCCACTTGATGAGGATCAAGGAGGTCTGCTGGTCATATTCGATGATCGCCTCATCATTCAGGCCATCGTCCGAGTCTGTTTCGGATGATTCTAATCCAAGCCGGCGTGCGTCTTGAGACGATCTCCATCTAGTCCGGGCCCGGATGAGTGATTCGCGTTGATCTAACCATCTTTCGATCGCCCAAGCGCCAAACCGATCGACGGTAAGATCGATAAAGCCTACCAATTCAGGATCCGAACAAAACTCTAAGAACGATCGATCGCCGATGGTTTGGTAGAAATGATGTGAGAATTGATCGACGAGATGAAACTTGTGGTGATAGTCATCAAAGACTTCGAACCATGCCTTGGAGGGTAAGCTGAAGAGGTTGTTGAGTAACAAGATCGCCTGTGATTGAATCGAAGGTGAGTTGAGATAGGACCGATGAAGGGTATGGATGGCTTGGTATAACTTTTGAGAGCATGATGAGATGATGGAAGTGGATCGCTTGGAGGAGGTTGAAGGTCGGGTTGATTGGATTGGAAAGTTGGATAGGATGATGGTCAATGCATGCTGTGCTAGAGCGAATCTTGATGGGGAGGATGGATGAATGATGATGAAGATATGTAAGTATATATTGTATTGGGACGAGAAGAAGAAGAAGAGGAAGGATTGGTTAAAGGGTGTAAGGAGACGCCTGACGAGTTTTTGGGGGTTTGAAGGAGAGAACGAACCTCCTGTAGAGAATCGGGATCGCGTCGTACCATTCATCCATCACGCTCGTCCTCCAATCCAATTCGTGGAATAGAGGGGTAGGATGGAGGGTAGAATGATGCTGATGGTCCTCTTGAGATCTGGACTCTTGATCGATGGCATGTTCGATAAATTTTCCGATGACTCTAGCACAGATCGTCGATAGTTTATCCTGAGATTGGGGTTTATGAATCGATGAGGCTATGGTTTAGATTAGATATGGAGTAGATGAGAATGAATGGATGGATGATGAGCGTGAGGGGTGAAGTGTTGAGGTAGGAGATAGGACTCGATGGTGAGTAGAGTTAGAGACGACGCTCAACTTGGGGTAGAGGATGAATCGATTGAGGTGGTTGAATCGAGGATGTTCTTATAGGCCAAAATGATCTTATCGAGCTTGATTTGAATCTCTAGATCGATCTCGTGATGATCCTCCGAGTTGATGAGGTTGAAGAGGTTTGATCTGTGAGACTGAATCGAGTCTAGTTTGAATCGTCTTGGGTTAGGATGATGATCGTGAAAGATGGGGGAACTGATGGGATTGGTGATACTTTTGCGAGGATGGTGGGATGATCTCTTGTATCGAATCGAGGATGATGGTTTGGTGATAGTTCTTGGTTTTTGATTATACTCTCGATCTTCCTCTATCGATCGTTTGTTCGACTTGGGTTCTTGGTAGTAGTTCGATCTCAACTTCTGACGATGCTGATGGTTTGATTGGATTCGATTCAAGTTTTCTTCCAAGTTTTGTCTTAATGAGATGATGGATGATTTGAGTGGTCGAATGAATCGATGAATTCTAGAGAGTGTAAACTGAGATGGTGATGATGTTGATAATCTGATGTTAGTCTTGTTGGTCATCTTGCTTTCATGTCTTCTTTCTTCTTTCTTCCTCTTTCCTCTTTCCTCTTTCCTCTTTTCTCTTTTCTCTTTTCTCTTTTCTCTTTTCTCTTTTCTCTTTTCTCTTTCTTCTTTTCCCTTTTTCCTTCCTCCCTTCCTCCTCTTCCTCCGTTCCTCCCGTGGCTCCATCCATCCCCCCGAGTCGCGACCCTCCTCGTCCCCCGAACCAGTCCAACCGCGCGCTGGCCGCTCGCTCGGCTACCCGTCGGTCAGCGTTTCGATCCTAAGAGCATCTCTCCCGCGGGAGGTAAAACTCGGGAGCCAAAACCTCAAAGTCCCAAATGCGCAGCAGGATTGGCCTCCCCAAACTGCTGCGCCCTATGCTGGGAGTAGGTATCCATGCGTGATTCCCTGCTACCTGGACCTTGACCGGTACCTACCAAAACCCCAAGACTATGGATCACTCAAGTTTGGTCAACCACATCACAACACCCACAACATTTATATATCATCCCAAATCAAAAGTACCATTGCAGCAGTTCAGATCACCCCCCCCAGCTAATTGAAGAGTCAAATATACAGCAGAAGAAACCTACCCAATGAGAAAAAAAATCATGCAAATCCTATATTCCCCGGGATTTTGAAGGTGGCCACAAGCATTTGATGCAGGATTATTTTGGGGAGACTCCCATTTATGACAACCATCTCTTCCAATGCTGATTCTGAATGAATAAGGATGTATTCTTGAAGCTTGTTTGCAACCTGGAAGCCCACAACTTGTTCTTTTCTCAAAAGCACAATGCCCTAGGACAACTGGGTCTTTACCCAATTCAAAAGATTTCCCCCTCTATCCAAATGCTTGCTTATGGAAATGCCATGGATTCAAATGACAAATACCTTTGGATCAAAGAAACAACCACTTCAAAAAATTTGAGTCCAATTTATCCAGGGACTAATTGAACTCTACCCCAACCAAAATCTACAAAATCCAAGTGATAAAAACCTCCAATTCCTCTTGGGAATCTGTAAAGCTCAAAGTTTCCCTGGAATGTTGGGTTCAATTGACTGCATGCATTGGCCTTGGAAAAACTTCCCAACAGCATGGGCTGGGCAGTATCAGGGCAAAGAGAAGGTAAGTTTTTTTTTGTTCCATGTGTTTTAGTTTTTAAATCACAGCAACCATCTTCTGCAGCTCCAAACATTTGTTCTTGAGGCAGTTTTTTCTCAAGACTTGTGGTTTTGCCACTGCTTTTTTGGTCTACCCGGTTCTCACAACAATATCAATGTTCTTGATTGCTCTCCATTATTCAAAAATCTCATGAATGGAACCACCCCACATATTGAATTCCAGGTCAACTGTAACACTTACAAGAATGGTTACTACCTTGCAGATGGGATATGCCCCAATGGGGGGGTTCTGGTGAAGACCATATCACAACCACAAGATCAGAAAAGAAGGTATGGTTCCATCAAATTCTTGTATAGTCAAGAGTGGGGCTAATTCATACTTCATTGGCTTTTTTTTGAGCATCCTGTTTTTTTAAAAGATGAAAGGAGAAGCTTTGAAGGATGTTGAGGGTGCTTTTGGAGTCCTGCAGGGATGTTTTGCCATTGTAGCTATACCTCCTTTTGGTTGAAACCGTCATGATGTGCAGTTGATCATGAGGAATTGTGTCATCCTCCACAATAGGATTGTGGAGGATGAACCCAAAAACAATTCAGATTTCTTTTACAACTCATTTAATGTCAGTGCAAGCATCCAATTGAGCCGGTGTGGAAACTAAAGGGCGCAACACCCCAGAAGTCGTCCTCAAGTTCCGGAATTTATTGATCAAAGCGTCTGTAAGGAGATTGGATGCAGCCGTTCAAGAGAGAGAGAGGGAGAGAGAGAGAGAAATAATAAGATGAATTCCTTCCTTTCCAATCCAATCCAATCTGATGCCATAAAAAGTGATATCCTAGAGTGCAGTCCAGTCCGTGAAGTGAAGTCCTTCCTCCTCCCCCCCCCTACAACCCAGAGTTGAGAGCAAAGTATTTAAGTCCTCCCTCTCAACCCTAACCTAAGTACAACCACAAGTAAGCAAGAATGATGAAATACAACCCCTAAGCACAGAACCCTAGCCCAATCCTACCCCTCCATCCCTTGCCCCATAACCCATGCCCCTCAATATCAACGTACGCCCAGCTTGCCTGCCCGCGCGCGTCCGCCCAACAACCCGTTCCAGGTATCCGCGCATCCGCGTGACCCAATCCGCGCGTCTTGCAATGCGCGGTCCGCCTGGTCCGCACAAGCCGTCCGATCCGCGCAAGCTTTCCAATCCACGCAAGCCTTCCAACCCAAGCAAGCTTTCCAATCCGCGCAAGCCTTCTGATCCGCGCAAGCCTTCTGATCCGCGCAAGCTTTCCAATCCGCACAAGCTTTCTGGTCCGCCAATCCGTCGTCTCCCGTCTCCAGGTGCTGAGCCCAACCCAACCGCTGCTGGGCCTACCTGACTGCTGCTGAGCCCGCAGCGCGGCTAGCTGCAACAAGGCCCTTCCCATTGCTGAGCGCGCCGCCTGCAGCCCTTTCCTGACTCGCGTCCATAAAAGAGCACCACATCCCCCCCAACTTGAGTTCTGTCCCCAGAGATCTCCCACCATCTCACCTTCCGTAGTTATCCTTTCTCCTTTGTATTTAGCGCCTATACACAAAAAAAAAGACATACGTTGTGCGCGATTGAGTAGCCTTTGGGCTTGTGAGTCCCTGAGCAAGAATAAGGTCCGTGCGCAATATCCGCGCCTTGGAGAGAGAAGATCAGCGCCAGTGAGAAGTCGGAAAAGGTGAGAAATCTGCGCCAGTGAGAGTCTGAAGGTGAGAAATCCGCGCCAGTGAGAGTCTGAAGGTGAGAAATCCGCGCCAGTGAGAGTATCCGCAAGAGTACATGGGTAGACAGAAAAGGAAGAATGAATAGATAAGAAGGAACAAGAGATTTTTTTTTTTTTTTTTTTTGAGCCCGCGTCCTGCATCCCAACTCCAACCTTCCACCCTGCGCTAGCTCCCCCCCAACTTTGCCGCTGTCCTCAGCCGACCGCGCCCCACCCATTGCCAGATCTGCGGAGTGTTTCCTCAACCAATCCCGCAGGGACCTTGTTTGCAAATTGTTGTCCCAGACCGCCTAGGTGCACCTCCCGCCGCCAAGACCCTCCTGCATCCTTTGAAATTTGAGCCCATCCGCGCGCAAAGCCCAAACAAAAGCAAACACCCCCAGACGTCCTTACAAAAACCCGCCGTGGAGGAGGAAAGAGGCTTTGAAACCCTTTCAATCCCAGCTCTCTTCTTCCCCACCCCGTCCACACAACATCCTTTGCCCTTTTCCCTTCTTGCGGCCTTGTTCTCCCCTCCGGAGATTTCTGACCGCTCCCTGCTGGCCAGACCGCGCGTGACCACTTGACCCTTCCGCTCCGCCCCACCGTCTGTCCATTCCGCGCCCGTCCTTTCCATTGCTGCCACTACCCTTTCCAAATGCGCGCTCCCTGCCATCAAAGAGGTCCAGCTCGGGTTGTGATTCTTCAACGCGTGGTCCATCTCTTCCGCCGCGGCGTGTACCTTCTTTGCAAGATCCGTCTGCCGCTTGCCAATTCCCAGTCCGCACGGAGCATCCATTTCCCGTTCCGTTGTCCTCGCCCGCTTCCTGTCAGTAGGCAGCACCGGTTCCATCGAGTCCCGCTTCCCCAACACGTTCTTAGCCCCCACTGGGGAAACCAATTCCGCGTTTGAATCCACTTTCTGGTCCCTTTTTCCCGTCCGCCAATGGTCGTCGTCCTCCCCATTTGCGCACATGCGGGGCACAGATGCGCTGGGAGACTGAATACTCTCCAGATAGGCCTCAAGGCCCCTTGCCACCTCTGCAAGTTTGCTAGCCCAAGAGATGGTTGCCGGTGGTGGGGCCGGAACATACTCTGCCCTGTAGTACTCCAGTTCCGCGTAGTCCACTTCCGCTTGCAACCGGGTCCCGTCGCGCGGGCCTGCCTTGTAACCCAATTCCGCGGATGGCTTGAGATTGTCCTTCCAAAAGCGAGAACCGCGCCTCCCCCATCTTGCCAGCATGTCCTCCTTCAGTTCCAGCCAATCCAGGTTCAGGTAGCCATCCATCTCCTACACATCCCGACGCGCTTCCACATCCTTGATGAACAGGACAACATGGCGCGCCTTCTCAAAATCCAAAACGCCTTCAGAGTCTGCGATTGTTTCATACCGCGACATGAATCGCTCCACTTCCGCAATGTTGAGTCGAATATGCGGGTAAATCCATGCGGTAGCGCGGAAGCTGTGGGAGGAGGAAGGAAGAGAAGCGGCTGTTGGTAGCATCCTTGAGTACCTTTGAGAGACTTTGACAAAAGATCTTTCCCGGCCAGACCCCCAGATGTGGAAACTAAAGGACGCAACACCCCAGAAGTTGTCCTCAAGTTCCGGAAGTTATTGATCAAAGTGTCTGTAAGGAGATTGGATGCAGCCGTTCAAGAGAGAGAGAGGGAGAGAGAGAGAGAAATAATAAGATGAATTCCTTCCTTTCCAATCCAATCCAATCCAATGCCACAAAAAGTGATATCCTAGAGTGCAGTCCAGTCCGTGAAGTGAAGTCCTTCCTCCTCCCCCCCCCCTACAACCCAGAGTTGAGAGCAAAGTATTTAAGTCCTCCCTCTCAACCCTAACCTAAGTACAACCACAAGTAAGCAAGAATGATGAAATACAACCCCTAAGCACAGAACCCTAGCCCAATCCTACCCCTCCATCCCTTGCCCCATAACCCATGCCCCTCAATATCAACGTACGCCCAGCTTGCCTGCCCGCGCGCGTCCGCCCAACAACCCGTTCCAGGTATCCGCGTACCTGCGTGACCCAATCCGCGCGTCTTGCAATGCGCGGTCCGCCTGGTCCGCACGAGCCGTCCGATCTGCGCAAGCTTTCCAATCCACGCAAGCCTTCCAACCCAAGCAAGCTTTCCAATCCGCGCAAGCCTTCTGATCCGCGCAAGCCTTCTGATCCGCGCAAGCTTTCCAATCCGCACAAGCTTTCTGGTCCGCCAATCCGTCGTCTCCCGTCTCCAGGTGCTGAGCCCAACCCAACCGCTGCTGGGCCTACCTGACTGCTGCTGAGCCCGCAGCGCGGCTAGCTGCAACAAGGCCCTTCCCATTGCTGAGCGCGCCGCCTGCAGCCCTTTCCTGACTCGCGTCCATAAAAGAGCACCACACCGGGAACCCAATGGCAATTTAAACTCATTTGTAAATGAATATTGAGAGATTTGAAATGAGTATTTCTATCATGCCCTTTGCAGGGATCTCATTGAACAACTGTGGAATCTTAAAGGTGAACTTGAGTAGACTTCATTGCTCAAGAATAATGTATTATTCTTTTAATTTGATTCTTAATCTGATTCATATTATATTTTCTACAAATCATTTTCAACCATTTGTATATGTTATTCCTAATTGATCCCTCCCCACTTTTTTTCCCCCAAGTTATCTTGAAACTCAACATGTGGAAATGCAATTTTTTGTTCAATCACAATTCATTTCATTCATTTTGGCTCCCCAATGAGGATTTTAATATTGGGCTACCAATTGGAACACCCAAGAGGTTCATAAAGATTGAAAAGATCACCAATCATAAAGTCCATAGTATCAACAGTGAGTAGGAAAATAAAATGAGAATAAAACAGAATGTCAAGTTCATACTGTACAATAGTATCAGGATTTAGTATGAGAAAAAAAAACTGGGAAATTCAATTGTATTCATTGAAATATCACATTCTTGAGCTTGAAGATTTGTTTTGCATGTACTGATCATCTACCATTTGGAGGATATTAGTCCTCTTCAATGTATAGTATTGTTGAGTTTCAGGATCCAAGAATGACATGTCTTTCCACATGATGAGCTCTTGAGAAATCATCTCAAGTGCTTTGCCATGGTTTTAGAGGATATGGTTTTTTTGAGAGGATTTGGCAGCCAAAGATTGGTGGGCCCTTTTCATGTCATCATGCAATTGCAAAACAGCAATGGAAGATGACTTGGAGGAGCATTCAGAAGGTTTGCTACAAAGTTTTTGTTTTTGATTTTTTCTTTGTGGTTGGTCTTTGAGGAGGTTCCAAACAATTGGTTCTTCCACCAAATATGGTAGGAGAATAAGTAGGGGTTAGGGCAGTTTTGACCTTCCTTGACTCACGCCTTTGTTGTCTTATGTTGATATTTTTTTTCCAAATTTTGCATGTATTCATTCCATTTTTGTTCCTTGAAAAGGATTTTGCAGCATTGAAAATGCTGAAATGTCTTCTTGGTTGTTTTTGAATACAAATTGAGGGAAGCTGAAATTTGATCCTGTGTAGTTGTCCCACTAAGGTTGGCCTGGTCAATCTGATTCATGCAGCTACAAAACTTATTGATTGCATGTGGGATTGTTCCCCATCAACTCTTGAGGCTGGTTGCCAAAAGAGGTGTCTTGGCTATATGCTTTAGAAATTTTGCCTTGATTCAGCACCAAAATCCACATGTTGTCTGATTGGTTCTGGTCAGAGGTTCCTGCAAGATTTTAAGCTATGTCTTGCACAACTGCAAATCTTTTTTTCATTTTAATTGTGCACCCAAGCTGTTTTGATGTCTGATTCCTTGGAAACCATATTTTCATTGGTATTTTCACCAGGAACTGGTAATGGGGATCTGGTCTCTAAAATCAAAAAAAAGAAAAAACTATTTTTAGTGTGCTGGGGACAAATGATTAGAAAATATTATGAATAAATTCTAACCTGATGCAGGAAGTGATGGGAAGTCTATAGGTGCATGGAGCAATGGGTCAAGCTGGTCCATTTTTGAGAAGTGTCAACTGGTTGTAATGAAAGGCTATTCTAGAGGGAGGTTTAGTGAAATGGATATATTGGAGGGGTATTTAGCAAAATGGCAAAAATCCAGTTGATATGGAAGAAGGAAGATGGGGAGAGGGGAGCATGTGCAATGGAATGATGTTTGAGAAAGGGAAATGTGTGGCCAACACTGATACAGGTGAGGAAGGATTGAGGGAATGGGGATATTTGGGGGGAGGTGGATATGAGATATCAATGGGGATTCAAAAAAATTGCACATGGATGTATTGGATATCAAAAAATCACAGGAGCTATAGGGTTGCCAGAAGTGGCAACCCAGTAGGCCAATATACCTCCCTATCTTTAATGGCTTTGCAGATAGCAGCTGCAGGAAAGGTGTTTTTTGAGCAGTTGGGAGGTAAATAGACTTTAGCTTTGCGGTTTACCTCCCGCAGGAGAGATGCTCTAAGGCTCCACTTGGCTTCCTGGGTCAAGAGGAACTGTTAACTAGAACTGTAACTATTTGCTACACCCCAAGGCCCCAAAGGCAAACATCCCTACAGATTGGGGGCAGTGATATTTCATGTTGAACAAAAATTTTTTTAATGTGGAGAGCAGTGTGGGAATGTAAAATGTGTAGATAGATGGGATATATCACAGTCATGGGGAAGAGGCACATTTCACAGACTCATCACAGATATCAAATTTCCTCCAATATGTCACACAAATTCAAATAGTTTATATACTAAACAATCACCAAGCCAAGCCAGACTCCCTTCCCTCTTCACCAGATGTGGGAATCTGGATTGGAGGCCAGATATTGGAAAGGATGCTGATTTCAGCAATTGTCTAGGTTTAAAATTTAAGGTTTTAAAGCCGGGTCCTTTTGCAGTTTCTGAGGTTAATGCTATGCAATTTGAAAGTCCATGAGCAAAAGATATCTCAAAGCATGCAAGACCTGGTTAAAAGGCATCAGACATCAACTGGCAGAAATTCACCTAAAAAACGTTTAAGGCCTTGTCAGAGCATCTACCTCCATTAAAGGCATTGATAAAACAATGGCAGAGTCATCATCATCACCCAACACTGGCCTTGTATTGGAAAAAAAATTTTAAAGTCTAGAAACTGCACTCAATCAACAAAACCAACAGTCCCAGCAAATGCAACTGGCAATAGAACACCTGATGAACCAGAACACAACCTCCTTGAAGGATGTACCACAAAAATTGCTTGGGGGGGACCAACCATTCCACAAGGTCACAGTCATACAGCAATTTATCAATGAAACCATGACCTTCAATTTGAATTTCAACCAGAAAAAAAAAACATCCTGGTCTTTGATGGGAGCAACTTCAACACATGAGAATTGGATATTAATAAGACCGTCTTCCACAGGTTTGGGATAAAAGATACCTTCCTGACAGACCTGGCCAACTTTTCAAGAAAAAGAAGGATCAAAAAGAAATAAATTAGCAACCTGCTGAGAACCACACCAGGAAATGAACTCATCTTGATAGTTGACACATCCCAACTGAGACAGGAAGCTGAGGTGTATAATCTATTGGTCAAAAAATGCAAAAGGTCTGACTTTAGGTAAAAAATGAGGGGTTCTGAGAATCTGCTGGAATTTTTCTTGAGAAGAAGCAGAGCTAACACTGACTGGATCATGGGATGGCACATGGCCATGGCCCACCTTTAATGCCTAGATGTCAGCATACACAAACTGGTTGGTTGGATCATGCAAAAAATGGTTTTGGCACCATCAGGGGTGGATTGAAAGACCTAAAATTTCTTGGTTTCAAAAAATTGAATGTCCCTAGTGGTATAAATGGTTTCAAACACCTTTATAAAGTTATCCAGGGAACCCTCATCAAGCTGAAATCAACAGGACAGACCATATAGAACACTATGTAAATCAACAAACTTGACCCAATGTGGACTAGGTACCTGCCACCAAAACACTTCCAGCCAAATATTAACAACAATGCAGTGAACCAGAATCCAAATGATCCAAAACATCATCTTTCCATCAACAAAGCCTCTTACTACAATTGTAAGATTTTCTCTGAGGTGCTTGTGGAGCATTATGGTTATACCTGAAAGTAATGTGGGGCCAATGGATTCTGGTATCCTTGATTGACACAAATTGTGGGACAATATTTGTAAAAGGAGAATACCAAACCCCCCATGGAACCACCTTTTGAGAGAATCAAACTACCTTCAGCCAGAGAAAATCCATGGAGACAAAAATTCAAAGAGGAAAGATCGCCAGAAATTCCAAGAAGTACTGAATGTGGAAAGCAGCACAGTCCTCCTTGACTAGGGAGCCAGTGCCCATTTCAGTAGCCCCACTCAATTAATCTCCTCAACTGGTGCACTGACCAAGTCTTGGACATTTATCCTTTCCCTGGACCAATGCAACATTCAATAGTTGACTTCTGGCAGATTTTTGATTCTAGAAAACTCTGGATCAATGACCATTGATATTGTGTTCTATTGCCTGGATGTTTTTGGTGATTATATATAGTCAAAGGCTCAGAATTGAAACAGTGGGAAGATGTGGGCTCTGCAGCACAATAATCAGAGTTTCTGAGCCCAAACTCTACATATTCCAGCGCATCAAAGGAACCAAATACTATTCAAAGGGGAATCCTTCATGGAATTTGTGGGTGATGGAGAAAGTTGGGGTGCAAGAAATCAAAAGTAAGCCATGTTCCCCGAATGGTAACCTGCGATTGGCTAACAATTATGATTCACCTTGTTTGGCATGGAGACTGGTCTTTGGGCAGATTTATGGATTTAGGATGAGATGATGATGATTATGACTAAATTAAGCAATTAGTGGACTATGAAGTATGCATCCAAAGACCAACTATGGGGTATGCAATGGGATGTATATTGGGGAGGTTATTTCTGGGACAATAGATTGTGAATTTTGAAGGAAAAACATGCAGAGATTGGAGGGGATCTGTTGAGAAGGATTTCTGGGGATCCTCTAGGATAGGCAGGGCAGGGTGAATCAGCTAGTGAAATATTAGAGGTTTCAAACAATTGTATAATTATGCATGAAGAAGGATTGGGGCTAGGAAGATCATAACAGGATCAATGCAGAGGTGCATAAGGGGGAAGGGTAGTGCAGAGGGAGTCTCTTGTTGACATCTTTTTCTTCTTTTTTTTGAGGGTTGTATGTATATAAGAACAAGGTTAAAGCATCATGTAGGGCACACAAACTTGCTGATTTACAGAGGTCTAACTTATGAAGAACAAACCTTAGAGAGAATTGATATTTTTGTGTGAAGAAGTCAAGTCCTGTTGAGGTGTGCTGAATAGTTTCTGCAGAATGGTTGCAGAGCCCATAAAGGATGAAAAGTTCTAGAAATCCAGTAGTAAGAGTTGTGGATTTTGGATAAGGATATCTGTCAGCTTGCTACTATGCACAGAGCAACCTGTCAAAGTATCAATAATAACAATATAAAGAAAAAAATAAAAATAACAGAATAGAAATTAATTCAATGACCAAGGATTGGGAGGAAACCTGATATTAATATGAATTTGGATTCTGCACCCAAAATTAGGTAGGTTCACTCACTGACCCCACCTTTGAATTTTCACTCCTTAACACCTGAAAAATATGTATTGTCCAAATTCACAGAACAAATATTGCAATTTTGGGCCACTTTAATGTTTCATGTTGTGTAAACAAGATGAGTGAAATTCCTCAGTTGTCCCAGAGATTCAGAATTAATTGATACCTTGCGCCTGTAAGGAGCTGAGCATGCCGTTCAACCAGAAAACAGAGATAAAGAGAGAGTGAGAGTGAGAAAGAAAAAGGGATTTGGGATTCCTTCCTTCCTTCCAAGTGTTGTAGAAGCTGGGATCCTATGGCCTATCCCATATATAAAACCCATATTTGAGAGTGAGGTATCAGTGCCCCCATCTCAACCCTAACCTAGGTACACAAACAACTGAAAACAAACAACCCTAAGCTTTCACCTCCAACCCTTGATGTCCACTTACCATTACATCCATCCAGGTTTGTTCTTCTCATGCCCCAGACTTGCACCCCCCAAACTCAGAGCCCACCCAAGCTTGCCTGCATCTGCCCAATGAACCTGTATTTGCGTTTCCCCCCCAGATAGCCCAGCACAATTTTCCTACTCCTACTTCCCCAAACTAGCAATACCCACAAACTTGACCAGATATGCTCTTTTTCTTAATCTGCTTCATTAGCTCTGATTTCAGATCTGCAGCGTTTGAAAGATGCTGAGCCTGGCTGTGTACAGGTTCTGAGCCCCCAGAAGCCAATGCTGAGCTCATCTTCATCCAATGCTGAGTTTGAAACCCACAACACAGTTCCAAACCCCAAGGCTATAAAATTCTACAGCATCCCCCCCAACTTGAGTTCTTTTCCCAGAAGTCTCCCCACAACTACCTCCCCACATCCTTCTCACACTTGAACCACCTGCCCATCCATCCATCCATACCCATCAGTCCATTTATCCACCCATCATGCCCCCCTTGTGTAGCTACTTCTACCCCTTTTTAAGTGAGATGAAAGAGAAAGAGAGTACAACCTCCATTCCAAGTTGCTGCTGTAGAGACTCCTGTGGGATTATATAAATAAAAGTAGCAAATAGCTTTCTGGCAGTCCTTGAAGGGGAATTTAGTATTACTTCTACTCCTTTGGAGTATTAGTATATACTAAGAGTGGTTTTGAATTGCCTGCCCTTCTAGTACTATAGTAAGTCTGCACAATAATTTATTTAAATTAATTGCTGGTTTCTTTGAGACTTAAAATAGGTCTCAGATCAGACCTAGATTAGTTATTAATTTTTATTGGTAGGTTTTGTTGAAGAATGGACCAGATGTATTGGATTATGGGTTATTTACTGATCAGATATATTTGATCTTAACCAATATCCCAATATTAAAGGGTTCAAGGGTTTATCAAAGGGGTGGTTCAGGACAGGACCCAAGGATGGGTTTACCCACAGGGGGCTGGGTAGAGGAAAAGGTTTGTGGTTGCTTTTGTTTGTGCTCTCTTTCTTTGTAAGGGTTATTTATTAATTGAAGGGTTGTTCTTCTTTAATTTGGTGTTTAATATTTAGGTCACAGAAGAAACCTTATTCAAGCACCTGTTGGGTGGTTTAATTGTTTGAAGGTGTGTTATAACTTGGTTTCTGATTTCCTGTTTCCTTTATAATTGGTTCACTTATATTTTATCTGGGTAGGTACCACAGATGGGTACTGATAGAGTGGAGTGAGCTGGGGTGGTATGAGCCAGATGGCATGAGATGGGATGTGCCAGATGGCATAAGGATACAACTTGGATAGGGCAGAGAGGCCCTCCTTAAATAGACAATCTGGTCCTCAGGGGATGCTCAGGGCTGCCCCTGAGGGTGCCCTGGGGCTTCCCCTGTTACAGTGGGATACAGGTTGTGAGAAATTTTAGCTGGTTGGAAAAAGACATTGCATGAAACTGAGGGAATTCTGCTGGTTGGACAAAAGAAACTGCATGAAACTGGGGCAATTCCGCTGGTTGGACAAAAGACACTGCATGAAACTGAGGCAATTCTGCTGGTTGGATAAGGCTTTTAAAGGTGTTTCCTGCATGCACAGCCCTGCATAAACTGCTGTGAAGTGCAGAAAAAAATATACTCCTGTGCATTACTGGTGGTTGGTTTGGTGCTACTTGATACTTCCTACATGTGTTGCTGTGCATCCACTGGTGGTTTCTTTGGTGCTACTTGATTCTACCTTCATGTATTTCTTGTGCATTACTGGTGGTCTGTTTGTTTCTGCATGTTCATGGCTGCCTGCATATATTGCTGGGTAGCCCTGTGGTACTTGTACTGGTGGGTTGTTTTGTATCACATGCTTCTGCCTACATAGATTGCTGTGAGGTTCTGAGTTTGTTTGGTACTGCATGGTTCTGGTTGAGACTGGATTAACTTCCTCCTGCCTATACTGTCCTGTATACTCCTGCATAGTCTTGTGTATGTGTATTTGCTTGCTTGTTTGGATCTGGTTGAGACTGGTTCGACTTCCTCCTTCCTATACTGTCCTGTATAATTCTGCATAGTCTTGTGTATGTGTATTTGCTTGCTTGTTTGGATCTTATTGAGACTTGTTCCACTTCCTCCTTCCTATACTGTCCTGTATAATTTTGCATAGTCTTGTGTATGTGTATTTGCTTGTTTGTTTGGATCTGGTTGAGACTGGGTTCACTTCCTCCTGCCTATACTGTCATTTATACTTCTTCATAGCCTTGTGTATGTGTACTTGAATGCATCCTGGGTGAGGTGACAGTAGCTGAACTAGTTGCACTGGCTCCTGTATCTGTATTGCTGTATTCTGGCTAAGGTGACAGGGTTGGTGTATTGTTCTGGTGTTGAGGGTAGGCTGTTACTAGTATGTACTTGAGGGTTTGAAAGGTATGTCTTTATGCCTTCCACAGAGCTGTGAAACCTGGTTGGATATGAGTTTGCCACAGTTGAAGGGTCCTTGGGCTGTATCTTCTAATCCATGAGAGATAGAGGGGTACTTTGGCTGAGTGACTATAGGTTATTTGTGATGTAGAATCCATTTCTGAGGTTGCTTTGAGGGTTGGAGCTGTTGTTACACTAGAAAAGTGAGTCTGATGGCTATAGGACAGGTTTGGTCTACCACACCGCACAATATTGAAAATCTTTGAGAAATCCATAAGCTTCATTTTTTTTTTTTAAGTCCATGACTCTGCAAGAGCCCCCTGTTTTTGAGAGAAGTTTGTGTGTCCATCCATTTTACCAACCCAAGTTCCTGGAGAGGTACCTGGACTGCCATGCATTTCCTGTACCCCTTCTGCTTAAAATTAAAATCCAGACCCCCAGAACGTTTAAAACACAGGAAAGAAAAAAGAAATGAACAGAAAGACATTCTGAGGACTCTAGTTTTCCTGGATTTTTAGGCTGTCTAGAATATGCCCTTACCAAATCAGGATTTTCCCAATCCAGAAATAACTTCCCATCAGCTCTGCACCATCCCCTTCTGTTTGTGTTTTTTTGTTATATAATATATATATATATATATATATATATATATATATATATATATATATGTATATTTGATATACTGATTGCTCTTTGTCCTGCAATCTGCTCATGGGGCTTCTAATTGCCTGTAAGGAGCCAGCTTTGATGATGCGCCTGCAATTTCTAAACAATAATACACAACAAAATGCTAGCAATAATCCAAGGAACCAAACCAACAGAAAATAAGGAAACAAGCATTCTGTGGTTTCCAGTTGTTCCAGCTGTTTCAAACAAGTAGAGCACCCCCTTACCAAATTAATCTTAGCCCCTTGTCCCCCCCCAGCTTGGAAGCTTTCCACAGCATTCTGCAACCTCCTAATTTTCATTCAAAATACTCAGGAGGCTGTCCTTCACAATTGGCCCCTCCATTGGAATCACCTTTTTTGCTATCAACCAACCCCCAAACCTATTTTGCCTTCCTGTGATTGCAGATTTTGGGTTTGAAATGCCTTTCAGACAAGTATTCTACTTTCAGTGCATCTGTGCATGCCTCAGAATCAAATATCATGTTCCCCCAGAACTCAAACATGAAGGCCACCCCAAGATAAACTCTCTGCATTCCACCAAGAGGAAATAAATGGTTTTCTACACCTTTGAAATCTTGAAATCCTCCTCCTTGAAAACCCAATAAGGGCAAAATTCTCCGCCATTCAATGCCAAGAGTCCCATTTTGCACTTCCTCCAAACCAAACCAAACCAAATCATCCACAACCTTTGATTGCAGCAAGTTCACCGTTGCCCACACTTTCCTTCCCACTAACTTCATTGAGACATAAGCAAGTGGAATGAAAACTGAATTCAACTGGAACAAATTGCAATCCACCTTTTCCTAAGCCAAATTCACCTGATGGACCATTGAAGGTATCATCCCCTGAGTGCAATCCAGCAGAGCCTGGACCATTGTGTTGATGATGACCAGCAAGATAGCAGCCAAATCCCGCAAGGCCAAAGGTATTGGGGAGTTTTTTCCCATCTTCTTGGCACAATATCCACAGCCTTCTTTTTCCCTGCAGAATTTTTTTGTCTCCCTTCCACAAACAGGCCATGCGTGACTAACTTTGGAGCCAAAGGCAATGATTGTTCCTTTGTGTCAACATTCATCTTATCTGCAACAACCCTTTTTTCCATTGCCAAAATCCTTACCTTGGATTCCACTGGCAGATCCTTCTATGGCCTGGGCACCTTGAAAATGCCAAGAAACACTTGCGTTGTGGCTGTTGTCCCTTGACCATGAAACTGCACTTTCTGCATGGGGGTTGTCTGGTCCAATAACAGAAAGATTGGCTTGCCTGTTGGGAACAGGAACCCTTTTCCTTCCAGGCAAACCAATCCTCCATTCAAATCATTTTTCAGGTTTTCACACCCCAAACTCCAGTGGCAGTTTTCACCACAGTAGCTACAAATAATGCAAGCCAAGAATATATTAGGAGGGGTGTTAGGAGGCTGGAAACATTACATCATGTGGGGTTGGGGTCCCACAAAAATGCTTTCATCCAATTCAAAAATATCCTCAGGTCCTTCAGGAGTTTAGTGATCCTGCTCAACAGCAGAGCTGTTGCCAGTTGCAGATCTAGACTGCATTCAGACATGGGTGGGCCTACAACTGGTGCTTGGGCTGGGGCCAGTGGAGGGTGGGAGGCCCACTTCTTTTCAGCCATGGGAAAGAATTTTTCCATGTACTCAATTAGCTCATCCAAATTGATGATGCCCTTCATGGCTGGGGGAAGATTTCCAATTCAGGGAGGAGTAAAATGCACCAATCCAACAACTTCTTAATCAAGTTGTGGTCATACAGATGCAGTTGAAAACACACCCAAAGTTGAGTTGTGAGACCACCCAAGAGCACCTTGTTCATTGCACCCATTTGGCCCACAGCCACCTTGTTCTTTGACAGATACTGGTAAATTTGATCCAATGTTGCTATAAAATCAATCAAATCTTCTTGCTTCCAAACTCCACTGCGCGCAACGTTGTCCAAATCCACTTTCTCAAAGTTTCCTTCCCAGAACTGGGGTTGGCGCCTTCCACAACTTTTAAAGATATTGGACTTCAGCTATGGCCAGTCAAGACGCTTTTAGCCCTCAATTTCTTGCCCTGGAGCTTTTAATTTTACGTGATGAAAAGGACAACAAGGGATGCCTTATCTGATTATGATGTGCCCTTGCCTTCTTTAATCCTTCTGTAACATAAAAATGAATTGCTCCAAATCTGCAGTGTTGAACCAAATATCTGGTTAGTCCCACAGACTTATGCAAACTGGTCAAGGGCCATTGCCGCCATTGGACAATGAGGGAGGAGCAAATCTGGAAAACCCGACACTGCAAACAAATAGTGGGGGAGGGGGAGTAGGAGGAGAAGTTGGGGTGTTTTACCCCATAGATTTTGTTGGAAGTTGCATATGAGAAATTGCACCCAGTTACCTTTGAAAGACAAGAGACAAAAGATTACTTCTGGGTAAGAACCCTAGATGTGGAAATAGTAAGAGTTAAAACCCTCAGTTTTCTCAGAGATTGAGAATTTATTGATCCCTTGCATCTGTAAGGAGCTGAGCACTCTGTTCAACCAGAAAACAGAGAGAAAGAGAGATTGAGAGAGAGTGAGAGTATGAGAAAAAGAGAAAAAGGGATTTGGGATTCCATCCTTCCTTTCAAGTGTTGTGGGTTGTGGTCTCCTATGGTCTATCCTGTATATAAAACCCAGATTTAAGAGTGAGGTATTAGTACCCCCCTCTCAAACCTAACTGAGGTACACAAAAAACTGAAAAAAAAACCTAAGCTTCCACCTCCAACCCTCAATGTCAGACTGCCAATACATCCATCCAGGTTTGTCCTTCTAATGGTTCAGCCTTTCCTGCGCCCTGATTGGAGCCCCCCTGTGCCTTTCTGCATCTGCCCAACGCGCCCATCTTTGGGTTTACCCCCCAGATAGCCCCACTCCTACTTCCCCAAAATAGCTATACTTGCAAAAATGACCAGATATACTCTGTTTCTTGATCCACATATTTGGAGCAGATTGGGAATCTGAAACCCATGCTGTGGTGGTCTTTTATAGACGCAAGTTGGAATTGGCTGAGTGCTGCGGGCTCAGCAATGGGTGCAGCTTTGCCGCAGTAAGCCGTGCTGCGGGCTCAGCAGTAGTCAAATTGGGATCAGGATCTGGAGCCGCAAGGTGGATTGGATTGGATTGGAGGGATTGCGAGGATTGCGCGTTGCAAGATGCACAGATTTATCTTGGATATCTGGAAAGGCGCATTTGGCGGATGTGGGCATGTGCAGGGCGCTCCAAGTTGGGCGCGGCGCAAGGGCTGCTGTAAGACTAAAAACGGTGCTAAGCTGCAGGCAGTTCTGTGGAGTGGAAACATGCTGTTTAGGCTGCCCTCCTAAGAGTTACAATAATATTTAAATGTAACCGGAATGAAAGTGCAGGAACTTGTAAATAAGGAATCAATGTAAGGGATGAGTTTGGGAATAGTAGGTAGCAATTGAATCAACACTATCTGAGAAAAGATGGTGGAGGGAAAGAATTGGACAAAATAAGTCAAAGGTATTTTCAGAGTTCCATGGAACAAGGCAGTTGTAATTAACAATGCCCACAAGCTAATAACTCTGGTTGTCAGCAGAAGATTAGGAAAGATCAACTCAATCCCAACCAACCTTCAGGTTCTCAATAAACCTGCCCAACACTCTGCAATCAAGCGCTTGAAGGGTACCAGATAACTGTGGGTGGCTCTACAAAACAAAAGCAATTTGTTTGTGAAGCTCTAGAAGCAAAGCAATAACATATTCAAACAAGAATAACCCAACACTTCTCAAGGGACTCAAGAGTAGCGTGGTGGAATTCAACTTTAAAGAATAAAGGGAGGTATAAAACTCCAGGTTTTAAGCTTAATAAGACCTCTTCAATCAATTGTGATTGTCTCCAGAAAGATGATCAGGAAGGATCAAGACCAGTATTGTTGGAAAAAGGGAAAGGAGTGTTATAAAACACTAAAGAATTCCAGCAGACAGAATTCTCTTCAACAAGCAAGGCTATGGTTGGTGATAAGGAACAAGGTCACAGATGGACGGATCAAAAATTTGAGTATGGAGGCTCAAAGGATCAAGGGGCAATCATGGATATACCCAGGATGAGGATCAGGATCAAATTACTATGATAATGGGGGGGACATACACACACACTCCCATGGATTCTTGAAAACAGGCAGGGAAGAGCCCCTCCTTTTATAGAAAAGAGGTCTGTACTCTAATTACAAGAGGGATTTACAGATAGAGCAGATTTTTTTTAATTTTTTTAATTTTTTTTTTCAAGTTTGTATTGAAGGATAAGGGAATGTAAAAAAAAATTCAAAAATTTGCATAATCCATGAGGTGTCCCAGATTGGTCACCAAACCGCGTCATGAGAAGGAAAAACCGGGTGGATGTAATGGCAGGCTGGCAATATGGATGAATATGGGGTATGGGATGTGGATCATGGGATGGGGTTGGAAGGATTGATTTGGGCTAGGGTTCTGTAATTAGGGGTTGTATTTTGTTATTCTTTTTTGCTTGCGGTTGTACCTAGGTTAGGGTTGAGGGGAAGGCTAATTGAACCGCACCCTAAACCCCAATGTGGAGGATCATTGCATCATATGTCATTGGATCATCAGAGGTTTTTGGAAGGATCTTTACTCTCATTTCTCTATCTCTCAGTTGAAGGGTGAACAGTTGCACTCAGGGTTTACAGAAGCAAGGGATCAATGACTTCCAAACTTGGGGACCATTAAAGGAGAAATCCTCTTTTGAATTCCACATCTGGGGGTCTTCCCGGGAAGCAAAATTTTGTTCCTTGTCTCTCAAAACTAACAAGTGTGATGCCCCAGTACCTCCCATTGACCATCCCGGGGTTGGTTAACATGACCCCCACTCCTCTTCCTCATCCTCCAGATTCTCAGAAGCAACCCTCATCAAGGGCAGGATACAGTGTCCCTTTCTCCAACAACGGTGCCAATCACAAGCTCATTTGCATCAGGCCGCGGGAATATCCAAATATTGGGTTCAAAACTGAAGACGTTGAGCAATTCCTTGTGAAATACAAAGGAATTTCTGACGCAGAAGGTGCAATGGGTTTGGATAAGGCTTGTCTTGTTTTCCTCTTCATTACAGACAAAGAGAAGCTTTGGGATGTGGAAGAGATGGAAGGGTACAAGGAAATTGATTGGCCAAAACTGAAGTTAGAAATCTTGGCGCAGTGGGGAAGGTGCAAACCTCATTTTTGGGAAAGCAACTTTGAGCAAGCCGCAGCGGAAGCAAGGGCAAATGGTGGAGTCCGGACAAAGGTGCAATTAGGGGATTATGTAGCAATGTTTGACTGGATCTACCGTTACCTGGCAAAGAACAAGGTAATAGCGGGTCAGACAGGCACAATTAAGAGGGCGTTTCTGGGAGGACTTGGTCCCCAACTCTGCAGGCAGGTGCAGTGGCACTTGTACAACAACAACTTGGTAAAGAGGTTGTTGGATGGGAGTATTGGGCTTCTTCTGGACATTCTTATCATCTTTTGGGCGGTGGAAAGCAAGTCAAACTTGGAGGAACTGATGGAGGACATGGCAAGGATGTTCCGGACAGGGTCAAAGAAGTCAGCTTCTCACCCTCCAGCAGCCCCAACGCAGGCTCTGGTTTCAGGCCCCTTGAAAATGGAACACACTCCGGCAACATTACTGACAACGGGCCTGGAGATTAGCAAGATAACAGAATTGATGAAGGATTTACGGATCTTCCTGAGTCAAATGTTTTCAGGGCTGCGCAATCCACATCCTCACATTGAAGGACCGCTTCTGCTGTCAAATCTGCCTGCATTGCGGTTATGCAATTACTGCGGGGACAAGGGGCATTGGCGGTCAGGGTGCAATGAAAACAAAAGGGACCTCAAGGCAGGATTGGTTTGAACGGCGGGAATGGGATTCATGCTCCCAATGGGCAAGCGGATCTCCACTGAACCTGGGAATCTGACTGTCATGGAGCAAGTGCGCGCGCATGGTCAAGATTTGGGGGTAACTGCTTGAGCTTTGCTTGGGATTGTCACCAGTCCTGGGGTATGGCAAACACCTTGCGTGGAGGCAGAATTAAGGCTACTGGCAAAGGTGGAAAGGATGTATGTGGATGCCAAGGAACGGGTACCGCCAGCAGCTCCTAAGCCAATTTCCTGCATTCCAGAAACGGATGGATGGCTGGTGAATCCAGAGGGGGAGAAGAAGGAGGTGGAAATTGTGCGCAGAGTGAGGGGGAATGAAAAAGCTATTCCCCTGACCTTGAAGGAGTTGGCGGCGGTGTCACCAGTGGTAGTGGATGAGATGGTTCAAGCACTGAAGGATTGTGGACACAATAGGATCCCTCCAATGGTGCAGCGGGTGAACTTGGCTTGGGATGACGTGGAGCGCGACCTAGTGGGGATGAAATCTGTTTCAAATCTTCTGGCTTAGGTTACATAGAAGATTTCCAGAAGGAAGGTATGGGCACTGGTGGATAGTGGTTCCATGGTGAACCTTCTTCCGTCTAGGATGGTAGTTGAAATTGGATTGGTTTGGCCAAAATGCACAATGGGGCTTTGGATGCTTGACAGAAGGGCATGTTGCATGAATGGGGTTGTGGAGGAGGAAGAGGTTGAGGTTACAAGGGTCCGTAAACCACTTTCTTTTCTATTGGTTCATTGCAGGGAGGCTATTTTAGGACGGCCATTAATGTTTGGTTTCCAAGCGCAAATGATGTTTGATCCTAGGGTGGGGATGGAAGAATTGATGGTGGAAGATTTGGTTGGCGGGCAATTTGAAACCACAATCTGAAATCAAGGGTCAGGGAATTGGACGCAGGACTTGGCAAGAGGAGAAGAGGAGGACCCTGGTGTTGAGTTGGTTGGCAAGGGTGGGCCGGAGGTGGATTTTGGATAGTCAGCCAAGGTTACCGCATGGGGCAAGCTCTGGTTTTGTGCGGGCGGTCGATTATCAAGGAGCAGGTGGGCTTTAGGGAAGAAGCGCAGGACGCGCAGTTGCTGGAAGACTTACAGCGAGTTTGGATAGGAAGGGGGATGACAACACATATTCTTCTTCCAAGGATAATCCCGTGCGTGCGCTTTGCGTCCGGCGGAGTAAACAATTGCAGACTGCTGGGGAAAGCAGCCAAGGTGGGGGGGAACAATGGATGAATAGGGGATATGATTGGATTTGGTGAGGGGGTGCTTTAGCCGGTTCACAGCTGGAAAAACTAGACACCCCAGAATGTTTATTTTCCTATTCTCTTCTCTCTGGATTGGCTTTTTGAGATTATTGCTGGCTAGGCTATGGTTTCTTTTAGGTATGGGCACGGCGCAAAGCTGGGTCTGCAAACGCAAGGACAATCCCCGCATTCTGGAAACAAACTCGTGAACCTTTTCCAATGGATGATTCAGGGAACTAGGAAAGCGCGTGGCCCAGAAAGGACATAGGTTGAAGAGCAAGGCGTGGGATTGGAAACAGGTTGGTTCTTAAAAAAAAACTCTTCAAGTTTTCTTTGGTTATCTTATAGATGGAAGGTATGGATGGGTTTGGGCGGATACTTTTTCTCTTCCTCTCTCTCAAGGATGTGCGCTGTGGTTCTCTTTCATGGACGCAAGTTGGGAAAGGCTGCGCGCTGCGGGCTTGCGCGTATTGGAATGCTTGCGTGGATTGGAAGGATTGGGCGGATTGGAAGGCTTGCGCGGATAGGAATGATTGCGCGGATTGGAAGGCTCAGGCCGATCGGACGGCTTGCGCGGATCAAGCGGATCATGCATTGCAAGACGCGGGGATTGGATCACGCGGTACGCCCCGGATACCTGGAACGGGTTGTCGGGCTGACGCGCGTGGGCAGGCAAGCCGGGCATACGTCAATGTTGAGGGGCATGGGTAATGGGGCAAGGGATGGAGGGGTAGGATTGGGCTAGGGTTCTGTGCTTAGGAGTTGTATTTCATCATTCTTGCTTACTTGTGGTTGTACTTAGGTTAGGGTTGAGAGGGAGGACTTAAATACTTCACTCTCAACTCCGGGTTGTAGGGGGGGGGAATCACTTCACTTCACTTCACGGACTGGACTTTTATCACGTTATCATTGGATTGGATTGGATTGGATTGGAAAGGGAGGAATTCATCTTATCATCACTCTATCCCTTGCTCTCCCTCTCACGCTCTCTCCATTGACCAGCTGCATCAAATCTCCTTAAAGATGCTTTGATAAATAACTTTCCGCAACTCAAGGACAACTTCAGGGGTGTTGCCCCTTTAGTTTCCACATCTGGGGGTCTGGCCGGGAAAGATCTTTTGTCAGATCTCTCAAAGGTACTCACGGATGCTACCAACAGCCGCTTCTCTTCCTTCCTCATCCCACGGCTTCTGCGCTACCCCATGGATTTACCCGCATATTCAACTCAACATTGCGGAAGCAGAGCGATTCATCTCACGGTATGAAACAATTGCAGACTCTGAAGGCGTTTTGGATTCTGAGAAGGCAGGCCATGTTGTCCTGTTCATTGAGGACGCGGAAGCACGTTGGGACGTGGAGGAGATGGGATGCTACCTGAAACTGGATTGGCCGGAACTGAAGGAAGACATGCTGGCAAGATGGGGGAGACGCAGTTCTTGCTTTTGGAAGGACAATCTCAAGCCATCAGCGGAATTGGGCTACAAGGCAGGCGCGCGCGGCGGGATCCGGTTGCAAGCAGAATTGGATTACACGGAACTGGAGTACTACAGGGCAAAGTATGTTCCGGCCCCACCACCGGCAACAATCTCTTGGGCTAGCAAACTCGCGGAGGTAGCAAGGGGCCTCAAGGCCTATCTGGAGAGTATTCAGTCTCCCAGCGCGTCTGCGCCCCGCATGTGCACAAATGGGGAGGACAACGACCGTTGGCGGACGGGACAAAGGGACCGGACGGCGGATTTGAACACAGAATTGGTTTCCCCAGTGGGGGCTAAGTACGTGCTGGAGAAGCGGGACTTGTCAGAACTGGTGCGGCCTACTGACAGGAAGCAGGCAAGGACAACGGAACAGGAAATGGATGCTCCGTGCAGTTTGGGAATCGGCAAGCAGCGGACGGATTTGCAAGGAAGGTACAAGCGGCTGCGGAAGAGACCAACCAAGCGTTGGAGAATCACGACCCAAGCCGGACCTCTTTGACGGCGGGGAGCGCACATTTGGAAAGGGTAGTGGAAGGAATGGAAAGGACGGGCGTGGAATGGATGGACGGTGGGGCGGAGCAGAAGGATCAAGTGGTCACGCACGGTCTGGCGGGCAGGGAGTGGCCAGAAATCTCCGGAGGGGAGAACAAGGCTGCAAGAACTGCAAAGGGCGAGGAATGTTGCATGGACGGGGTGGGAGAGGAGAGGGCTGGGATTGAAAGGGTTTCAAAGCCTCTTTCCTCCTCCACGGCGGGTTGTGGTAAGAACGTCTGGGGGTGTTTGATTTTGTTTGGGTTTTGCGTGCGGATGGGCTCAAATCTCAAAGGATGCAGGAGGGTCTTGGCGGCGGGAGCCTAGGCGGTTTGGGACAACAATTTGCGCTCAGAACCCATGCGGGATTGGTTGAGGCAACGCGCCGCGGATCTGGTGATGAGAATAGGGGGAGCGGTTGGCTGAGGACAGCGGCAAAGTTGGGGGGGAATCTAGCGCGGGTTGGAAGGTTGGAGTTGGGACACAGGACGCGGGCTCTAAAAAAAAAAATAAAAAAAAAAAAAATTTTTTTTTCTCTTGTTCCTTCTTATCTATTCATTCTTCCTTTTCCTTTTTTTTTATCTTCCTGTCTCTCTCAAGGATTGCGTACACGCTCTGGCGCGTCAAGTTCTCCCCATGTACTCTTGCGGATACTCTCACTGGCGCGGATTTCTCACTTTCAGAGTCTCACTGGCGCGGATTTCTCACCTTTGCCAATTTCTCTTACTCACACGGATCTTCTCTCTCCAAGACCCGGATCTTGTGCGCGGTTTTGGAACCTGTGTGGGGTTTGATGAAGGCATGCAGATCCTGTCTCTGGTGGAGCAGAAGGTTGCCGGCATAGAGGGCAGGTGGGTGGGAAGGTAACGCAGAGGATAGAGGGCAGGTGGGTGGGAAGGCAACTCGGAGGATGAGTGTGGTAGGTGAGATGGTGGCAGATCTCTGGGGAAAGAACTCAAGTTGGGGGGGGGGATGTGGTGCTCTTTCAAGGAAGCAAGTCGGGAAAGGCTGCGCGCTGCAGGCTTGCGCGGATTGGAAGGCTTGCGGGGACCAGAAGGATTGCGCAGATTGGAAGGCTCACGCGGATCAGACGGCTTGCGTGGATCAAGCAGATTGCGCATCACAAGACCCGCAGATTGGATCACGCGGTACGCCCCGGATACCTGGAACGGTTTGTTGGGATGACGCGCGCGGGCGGGCAAGCCGGGCATACGTCAATGTTGAGGGGCATGGGTAATGGGGCAAGGGATTGAGGGGTAGGATTGGGCTAGGGTTCTGTGCTTAGGGGTTGTATTTAATCATTCTTGCTTACTTGTGGTTGTACTTAGGTTAGGGTTGAGAGGGAGGACTTAAATACTTCACTCTCAACTCAGGGTTGTAGGGGGGGGAATCACTTCACTTCACTTCACGGACTGGACTTTTATCACATTATCATTGGATTGGATTGGATTGGATTGGAAAGGGAGGAATTCATCTTATCATCACTCTATCCCTTGCTCTCCCTCTCACTCTCTCTCTCTTGACCGGCTGCATCCAATCTCCTTACAGACGCTTTGATCAATAACTTTCCGGAACTCAAGGACGACTTCAGGGGTGTTGCCCCTTTAGTTTCCACAGCGCGCTGTGGTGCTCTTTTATGGAGGCGAGTCGGGAAAGGGCTGCAGGTGGTGTAAGACTCCAAACGGTGCTAGGCCGTGGCAGTTCTGTGGAGGGGAAAGGTGCTGTTTAGGCTGCCCTCCTGAGTGTTAAAAAAATATTTAAATGTAACCGAGATCAAGGTCCAGAACCTGGTAAATGAGGAATCAAGGAGTTGAGGATAAAGATGACAGTTGTTTGGTAGCAATGGAACAGCACTATCTGAGACAAGATTATGCAGGGAAAAACTTGAACAAAAGAAGTCAAAGTCTGCTTAGAGTTCAAGGAACAAAAGCTGTTGTATGTAAACAACGCCCACTAGCTAATAACTCTGGTCGTCAGCAGAAAATTGGGGATGATCAACTCAAACCCAAGCAACCTCCAGGTTGTCAATGAACCTGCCCAACTCTCTGCAATCAAGCGCTTGAAGGGTACCAGATAACTGAGGGTGGCTGTACAAGACAAAGCACAATGTTTAAGAAGCTCCAAAGCAAACAGTAACTGATTTGAAGCAAGGATAACCTCAACACTTCTCAAGAGACTCAAGAATAGGCTGGCAGAATGCAACTCCAAAGAAAATAAAGGGAGGTATAACACTCCAGGTCTTAAGCTTAATAAGACCTCTTCAAACAATCGTGATTGGCTCCAGAAAGGTGATCAGGGATCAGGACCAGTATGGTCAGAGAAAGGGATCAAGGAGTGGTGTAACACACTCCAAAATTCCAACAGACAGAATTTTTCTTCCACCAGCAAGGCTATTGGTTGGTGATAAGGATCAGGCCACAGAGGGGCAAAGACTCAGGGTCAAGAATGGATCAGGGGGCAATCAAAGATATACCCAGCATAAGGATCAGGATCAAATTTCACGATGATGGGGGGACAAAGGCACACACTCCCCTTGGATGATTTCTTATGATCTGATGATGATATGATATCCAAAAAAAGCAGGGGAGATCCCCTCCTTTTATAGACCAGAGGCCTGTAGACTATTTACAAGAGAGATTTACAAATGGGAGCGGTTTTTTTTTTTTTTTTTTTTTTTATTAAGGATCAATGTCATGAGAAAACAACAGAAAAAAAACAAAAAACAAACAAGTGCTCAGAAAAAAACCAAAGAGTCAAATCAAGACCCTGGCCTGTGCCAAATGATGGGCACGGGCAAGCGAGTTGCTAGTGGGCTGCCAGCGGGCATCCTGATGGGCCCGGGCAACTGCCAAGGCCGCAGATGACCGCCGGCAGGTGTCCAATGGGCACTGGCAACTGAAGAGACCCGCGGATGACCAGCAAGCTAGGAGGGGAGGAAGAGAGAGGTTGGACGGCTGCTTGAGACGGCCGGTTGTTGGTCGTTGGTTGCCCTCGCAGGAGGTGATCCGCTAGGGTGGCCAAGGGGAATCAAGGATGATGGTGACAGCCATCGCAAGTTGGAATCAACCTCCCTGTTAGGTTGGTGCACGGTTGGTCATGGGACAGCTGGCAGGGTGAATTGGAGATGGGAGGATGGTGGGATGAGAAATCAGAGGAAGGGGATCTGATTCGATGGACATCAATCGAGGTGATTGGCTAGGGTATGGAGTAATCATTGGGGTACCTTAAGTAGGTTGAGCTTGCATAGGCGGGGGAGGAAACGTGCTTGCAATGAGGGGTTGGAAAGTGCCCAGCTCAGCCTGCCAACGGATAGATCAAATATTGAAGCTGAACAAAACGGAGAGACTGAACTGCAGATACTACAGTGCCAAATCTGTTTGGTCTTCATCGGAAGGAGAGAAACAAAACAAATCTTGAGCCAAGTGGAAATTTCAGCTTGGAAGACGCTTCCATTATGACATCAAGGACAGATCCTTGCGTGGCCATCACCTCCGGAAGGGTTGATTTTGGTAGGGCAACAAGAGACAGATGCAACAATCATCAATCATCTTGAAGCTTCAGATTGGATGGGAGACCAAGTACTTCAACAAGGGTGGGTGGTAGAGGAGGTGGATGATAGACTAGGTTGACTCAAAGCTGTAGCTTGTTGCTTGCAAGCCAGCTTACCCTCATGGCGTTTCCGAGTCCTATCAGCCATCTTGGTAAAGGTGGTTGGTGAGGATTGAAGGAAATGGATGAGTTTGATGGATGGTTTTTTTTTTTTTTTTTTTTTTTTTTTTTTTTTTTTTTTTTTTTTTTTTTTTTTTTTTTTTTTTTTTTTTTTTTTTTTTTTTTTTTTTTTTTTTTTTTTTTTTTTTTTGATAATGATACCTATAAAAGATGATAAGGAAAAATCATAAAAAAATTAAAATCTCTGCACTGGCCAGGCTGTCCAGGATGGGGCACCACATCTCTCCCCAACTTACAGACTGTCCCTAGTCTGCTCCCAAGTTTGATGCCATAAAAAGAGAAAGGAAAGAAAGATGATTGAAACCAAGGAATGGCCATTTTGATCTTGAGAGTGAAAAAGAATATGATGATCCATCCAAAGGAAAATCCTAGAAGTGGCTAAGATAAAATGAAGAAGACGTCCCAGGTGCTCACGTGCGTGGCATGAAGTAGAGTTTCACAATACAACAAGGATCTTGCCCAGATGGTGCACAATTGGGAGGACTTACTTCTGGACCAAGTTGCCTCCATGAGAATGAAATTTCTTGACCTGAACAGCAGAGAACCTTCTGGAAATCTGAGTACCATCCAGTTCCTCCAAAACATATGATCCAACTCTAACTTGAGGGACTACTTGGTAAGGAACATTCCAGTGGTTAGAGAAAAGCTTTCCCCACTGAGTCTCCAAGGAACAATTATAAGCCAATACCAGATCACCAGGGTTTAAAGGGTCCCTGATTCCATTTAGGTGTTTATCTCCCCAATACTGAACTGATTTTGCTCTTGATTCCATCATCTTCTGATAAGCTTTGTTACAAATATCTTCACTCCGCTCCAGTTGTTTTAATCTGGCAACTAATAGGTCAGTAGTTGAGGAAAATTGTTCCCAAGAGATGCCCAAGAAAGACTCCATTTCAAGATCAAGAGGAAGAACAGCCCTCTGAACAAAGATAATTTCATAAGGAGAGTAACCAGTGGTTTGCTTGGTGGAAATTCAATCAGAGAAGAGGACCAAGGGGAGAAACTTCCGACAATTCTTGCCACTTTCACCAGCAAATTTAACCAGAGCAGCCTTCAAGGGCGCATGGCCTCTTTCAACCATGCCTTGTTCTTCAGGATAATAGGGAGTAGCAACTCTATGTTTTCCAGGGAGCAATCAGATCATTTCAGCAAGTTTTCCACCAAATTCCAAGCCACCATCTGTAGAATAAGATCAAGCCAAGCCATAACGCTTTGTCCAACTCTCATCAAGGAAAGCTGCTACTGATTCAGAGCTGAGGTTCTTAAGAAACTTTGCTTCAACCCATCCAGAAAAATCATCTCTAGCCACAATGAGGTACTTAGCTCCACCAGCCTTAATGTGAACCACATCCATAGCAATCCTCCCAAAGACAGTGGACTCTCCAGTGGGGTAACAAATTTCCGCCAGGTGCCTAAGATCACATTTCTGGCACACTTCACAACTCCTGCACCATTGAGCGACGGATTTCTTCAGGGATGGCCACCAAAATCGTTTGGATATTTGTTGATAATTTTTGGTTTCCCCACAATGACCAAGGCCTTCATGGAGACTTTCCAGGATCAAACCTTGCTTAGAAGGCATAGTGACCACAACAAACTGCACAAGGAGTTGATCTTTTCATAAGCCTAGAACCTTGGACAAAGAAGTTGGAGGACTTCCTTTTAAGGGAGCAAAATTCTTTGGCAGAGAGGTCAGGGGGTCTTTGGAGAGTTGAAAGGTACTGCTCTAACTTAAGCCCAAAACCTTGCTGGAAACCAGAGTAATTTTGGGAGGAGAAGGCAAAGACAGGTCAGATCAAGGGTTCCTCCTCATCGAAATCCATTCCAACATCCAATTCATCATCCCCAAGAGGGCATTGAGATAAACCATCAGGAATGGTGAAAGATTTTCAAGGTCTGTGAACAATATCAAAAGAGAACAACTGGATGAAAGCCACCCAACGAGTCATTGGAGCATTTGGGAGGCTGGGGGCATTGACCATTTCAATAATGGATTGTGCATCAACTTGTAACTCAAAGTGTTGACCCCAGAGAACAGTTTGGAGCTTTTTCAACATTCAGGCCACACCGCAAAGTTCCAGTTTTGGCTGGGAGTACCTGGATTCCATATCTGAGAAAAGAAAAGATTCATACAGAGCAGGACAATCCAAACCATTATCATCTTCCTGGGTAAGGACAGCCCCAACAGATTGATAAGTAGAGTCCACTGCCAGCTTGATGTTGCCAGCTCTGGGTCCATAAGTGATCTTTTTCAAAATGATGTCTTTCCCAACAATTGTTTTGAGCAACTGAAATGATTGTTTGCAGTCTTGGGTCCAAATCCATTCAGCATCCTTCCCGGTTAAGCGACGCAAGGGAATACAGATTTTGGATAGTGAGGGAATGAAGATCCTGACATAAGTTACGACAACTAGAAAACCTCTAACTTCCGTTGGATTTATTGGAGTAGGCCAGGAGATGATTTTGTTGACTTTAGAGGGTGCCATCCTTCTTCCTTCCTTGCAGACTATATGACCAATGATTTCCAAGGCAGGGACACAGGCGGCAAGTTTTGATCCAGAGACAGTAAGGCCAGATTCCTTGATTCAAAACAAAATTATTTCCAAGACAGTAGCATACTCCCAGATAAATTGTTGAATTCCTGAGTGCCATGGTAAGAGCTCATTATCATAGTCAGAAACTGGACCTTTAATCCCACCATCATCAATAAAGATACCCGCATTATCCGGCATTTTGTCCTGGAGGATCCACATCATCTGAGCCTGATAGACTGCAACCAAGTTGGTGGCACCTTGAGGCAATTGAGTCAGTTGAAATCAACCAAGGGGAGTATTGAAAGTAGTGATGGGACAAGAAATAGGATGCAAGGATTGTTTGTCATAGCCACCCATAATGTCACCTAGACCATAGCAAGCTCTCCCAGAGAAGGATTCAACAAATTCTTCAGTGGCAGGAGGCATGCCAGAGTCTTTAATAGTAACTTTATTAAGAGGTTGGAGATCATGAACTACTCTAAGTTTACCATTACTCTTTAGAACACAGAAAACAGGACTGGAATAGCTAGAAGTCAATTGTTTGTATAAACCAGTTCAGACTTGTTTGCGGACCAACTTGATGAATTTATCAACTTTAGCAGCAGGGATTGGGATCTTTTTCTTTTGCCAAGGGTCATGTTCAACTACAGGGATGATGTAAGGGAGACCATAGGATTCTTTCAAGAGACCTCTCTCTTCTTCACAGAATACAATAGATTTTTCCCTTAGAGACAAGATATTTTTGATCAAATTTAACTCATCAGGAAGAAGCCGTCCATCTGGACCAAAGTTGACCACTTTCAGATGTTCTTCAGTGACCCAACCAGAGAGATTAAATGGACCAGTGAGGGATTTGGATAGACCACAGTAAGGATTGCGGGATAGTGGAGGATGCATAAGAGGAGGATTGAGGTTGAAGGGCATTGGGTGGTTGACTGGCTTGACCTTCTTTTCAACTGGTTTGTACTTGGTGGCAAAGGAGAGGAATCCTTGCTTCCTCCAAGCATTGACCAGTGAGACCTGACTACAAAAACTGAGGCCATATTCCAACATCTTCCAAGTCCAATGTTCTGCTGCGTCCTTGAAATGTGCCTTCTCCATAAAAGAGGATCCAAAAGATAACACATTGCTCACATGTGTGGCAAAGGGTAGAGTTTTGAAAACAACAGTAGTAGAAGCCCTTGGTGGTGCACAATTGGGAGGACTTACTTCTACCCCAAATTGCCTCCACCTAAGACCAAACTCCTTCATACCAAAGCCACCAAGAAAGGAATCAACATCAAGATCTAGTTTAGACTCATTGCAGAGATTCAAAACCGGAATAGAGGATGAGTGATCAGGCTGAAAAGAAAAAGGAAAAGAAGATACAACAGATCCAGACAGAGAAGAAATATTTTTGGATTTTTTGGAGTTTTTATGTGTTTGATTTTTGATCTTATTTGGATGAGAAGGAAATGACAAGGAAAAATAAAGATATGCCTCTGAGATGGGAGTTGGTCCATGAGTTGAAGTCTGAGGCTGAGAAGAACTACAACTATCAGTAGGGCCAACTATTCTGCTAAAAAATGAGGATGAGAGGAATGAGAGTTTTCTTTCTGCTTTCCTTTCAGGACAGATTTTGGAGGATGACCAGGGAATTCTCTTTCCCAACAATCAGAATCCAAAGAACAAAGAGGAACTTCAATATTTCTGCCATCAGCATCAGGGAGGAGAATTCTCTCCCCAACTTGATCAGAAAACATCAGGGTAGCACCAAAATCCATTAAGAAAGGCCTTCCCAAGATCATGGGACCATCCAGACAAGTGATCCAGAAGTGACAGGTGCCAACAATATTTTGACCAATTTGAACAGGAATATCCTCAGCAATACCAACCATCTCACAGGAATGGTTCCCTATTCCATACACAGCAGAATTGAAACTGACCCTTGGGCTAAGTTTAAGCTTGCAGGCCATGGAGTCCGAAATCAAGTTGAGCTGAGAACCCAAATCCACAAGGAGAGAAACCGTTTTAGTTGAATCATCAAGATAAAATGGGAGAAAGCCAAGAGGACAGGAATACAGGTTGGTATCTGAAGAGGGATCTGTTCCACCAGAATCCTCTATCAGAGTACCAGAGGAGACCTTTAATTTGTCCGGACCAATCTTTACACGTTGACAAGAAACCCATTTCTTCATCCATTCAGCCACAGATGGAGAGATTGACAGGAGTTAAGCCACGGATAGATCAGGGATTTTAAGATCAGAAATTTTCTTTAATACTCCTTCCACAGCATTAGGGTAGTCCTTGGAGATGCCCCTCTCAAATCAAACTTTGGGCTGGGTGGAGGGAGGAAGATCAGGTGAAATAGGTGATGGAAGAGGATCTGAGGGTTGGACAGGTTGAATAGGGGCAAGATCAGAGTTGTCCTGGAACCTTTCCATAAGTGGTTCCCTTTCTACTTCCATGTCTTCCACATCAGAGGAAGGAGGCTCAGGTGAAGATTGACGTTTAACAGGTTTTCGCAGGATTGAGGATGGAACAGGAGGAGACTTATGAGGTTTTGGTTCCTCATGGCGTTTCCTAGCTGGATCAGATTGATAGGTGCCAGGGAAGCTGGAAGAAGTGATAGCTGGAGGATACCAAGGTTGCGGAGTTCCACAGGACAATTGAAAATCCACAGAGACCAAGGATGCCTTCTTAGGAGTTGGTGGTTGGTATGAGGCCACCACATGACAGATCAGTCAAGACAAATCAAAAGGGATCAAAGCACCATTAGGAGGGAAAAAATTATTTCCCTTCTGCTCTACTAACTTCTCCTCCTTGTCCTTCTGGAGTTCAGGGCATCTACTGGTACCATGGCCTTCCCTATGGCAATAATAACAGACTATAGTAGATTTAGGAACAGAATTAGCAGGTTTAGGAGTGGCTAAAGAGGATATTTTCTGATATATTTTATTCTCAAATGCCTGAAGTAATTTAGTGATCTCATCTATAGTAGGTGTCTCCCTGTGGGTCTGAGGATTGGGTTTAGGTCTGCAATTGGCTTCCATCTTATTCATGATTTCTTTAGATGCTTGAAAAGAGGGGGCAAGGACTGGTTCAGTGATTTTAGGTTTTTCAAAGGTGAGAGCTGTTTTACCTTTCATCACTTTATCCACAGTATTCCTAAGAACCATGAAAGCAGGGAGCTTGAACCAATTGTTTCTTGTTGTGATCATGGGTCCAGATTTCACCAATTCATCCTTAATTCTTTCCTGCACTCCTGGAGAGAAATACTGAAAAAATTGCACTCAAATTTTGTCCAACGTATCAATGTGATTGTTCTGGATAAGATAGGACTGGATAGGGTCCCAAGATTTTCTGAAAGTCTGATAGTCAGAGGCTGAGGAGATACCACCATTGGAGATCCATTGAGAAACCAGGGCATCCAAGTCTTGCAAAGTAAATCTGGATACATCTATCTTTCCCCAATAGGCCAACATAGCCTCCTTCAGGAGCCTCCAGTTGTGAGTTTCAAATCCCTTGAACAATTTTATAACCTCCATAACTTTGTCAGAAGAGATAAAAAATTGTAACTGATAAGCCATATCATATTCACTGGCACCATCCACTTCAGCAGCCATCTCATAGGAGTCCAGGAATCCTTTGACATTGGTCCCATTGAAGCCTAAATTTTTGTTCTGAGGTTTGATTTTGACCATCTTGGCCCAAACAGATAAAGAGGATCCAGCAGATTCCATGTTGAAGGTTTCCTAAGAGAGCAGAGTTCCAAGGTGGCTCACAAGTGTGGCAAGAGTAGAGTTTCACAAAAAACAACAAGGATCTTGCCCAGATGGTGCACAATTGGGAGGACTTACTTCTGGACCAAGTTGCCTCCACGGATCAGATCTAAAAAAAGAACAAAAAGAAAAAGAAAGAAAAGAAAAAAATCGGATTGGATTTCGGAGTTGGTTCTTCAACTTGGGACTGTAAATCCCAAGGTTGCTGGTTCAATCCCAGCCCAGGAGACCAAATGTAAGACTCCAAACGGTGCTAGGCCGTGGCAGTTCTGTGGAGGGGAAAGGTGCTGTTTAGGCTGCCCTCCTGAGTGTTACAAAAATATTTAAATGTAACCAAGATCAAGGTCCAGAACCTGGTAAATGAGGAATCAAGGAGTTGAGGATAAAGATGAAAATGGTTTGGTAGCGATGGAACAGCACCATCTGAGACATGATTATGCAGGGAAAAACTTGAACAAAAGAAGTTAAAGTCTGCTTAGAGTTCAAGGAACAAAAGCTGTTGTATGTAAACAACGCCCACAAGCTAATAACTCTGGTCGTCAGCAGAAGATTGAAGATGATCAGCTCAAACCCAAGCAACCTCCAGGTTCTCAATGAAACTGCCCAACTCTCTGCAATCAAGCGCTTGAAGGGTACCAGATAACTGAGGGTGGCTGTACAAGACAAAGCACAATGTTTAAGAAGCTCCAAAGCAAACAGTAACTGATTTGAAGCAAGGATAACCTCAACACTTCTCAAGGGACTCAAGAATAGGCTGGCAGAATGCAACTCCAAAGAAAATAAAGGGAGGTATAACACTCCAGGTCTTAAGCTTAATAAGACTTCTTCAATCAATTGTGATTGGCTCCAGAAAAGTGATCAGGGATCAGGACCAGTATGGTCAGAGAAAGGGATCAAGGAGTGGTATAACACACTCAAAAATTCCAAAAGACAGAATTTTTCTTCCACCAGAAAGGCTATTGGTTGGTGATAAGTATCAGGCCACAGAGGGGCAAAGACTCAGGGTTAAGAATGGATCAGGGGGCAATCAAAGATATACCCAGGATAAGGATCAGGATCAAATTTCACAATGATGGGGGGACACAGGCACACACTCCCCTTGGATGATTTCTTATGATCTGATGATGATATGATATCCAGAAAAAGCAGGGGAGAGCCCCTCCTTTTATAGACCAGAGGCCTGTAGACTATTTACAAGAGAGATTTACAAATGGGAGCGCATTTTTTTTTTTATTAAGGATCAGTATCATGAGAAAACAACAGAAAAAAAACAAAAAACAAACAAGTGCTCAGAAAAAAACCAAAGAGTCAAATCAAGACCCTGGCCCGTGCCAAATGATGGGCACGGGCAAGGGAGTCGCTAGTGGGACGCCCGCGGGCATCCTGATGGGCCCGGGCAACTGCCGAGGCCGCAGATGACCGCCGGCAGGTGTCCGACAGGCACCGGCAACTGAAGAGACCCACGGATGACCAGCGAGCTAGGAGGGGAGGAAGAGAGAGGTTGGACGGCTTCTTGAGACGGTTGGTTGTTGGTTGTTGGTTGCCGTCGCGGGAGGTGATCCGCTAGGGTGGCCAAGGGGAATCAAGGATGATGGTGACAGCCATTGCAAGTCGGCGTCGACCTTGCTGTTAGGTTGGTGCACGGTTGGTCATGGGACAGCTGGCAGGGTGAATTGGAGATGGGAGGATGGTGGGATGAGAAATCAGAGGAAGGGGATATGAGTTGATGGACATTGATGGAGGTGATCGGCTAGGGTATGGAGTCACCATTGGGGTACCGTAAGTAGGTTGAACTTGCATAGGCGGGGGTGGAAATGTGCTCGCAATGAGGGGTTGGAAAGTGCCCAGCTCAGCCTGCCAACGGATAGATCAAATATTGAAGCTGAACAAAACGGAGAGAGTGAACTGCAGATACTACAGTGCCAAATCTGTTTTGTCTTCATTGGAAGGAGAGAAACAAAACAAATCTTGAGCCAAGTGCAACTTTCAGCTTGGAAGACGCTTGCATTATGACATTGAGGACAGATCCTGGCGTAGCCATCACCTCCAGAAGGGTTGATTTTGGTAGGGCAACAAGAGACAGATGCAACAATCGTTTATCATCTTGAAGCTTTGGATTGGATGGGAGACCAAGTACTTTGATGAGGGTGGGTGGTAGAGGAGGTGGATGATAGACTGGGTTGACTCAAAGCTGTAGCTTGTTGCTTGCAAGCCAGCTTATGCTCATGGCGTTTCTGAGTCCTACTGGCCATCTTGGTAAAGGTGGTTGGTGAGCATTGAAGGCAATGGACGAGTTTGATGGATGTTTTTTTTTTTTTTTTTTTTTTTTTTTTTTTTTTTTTTTTTTTTGATAATGATACCTATGAAAGATGATAAGGAAAAATCATAAAAAAATTAAAATCTCTGCACTGGCAAGGGTGTCCAGGATGGGGCACCACAGCAGCGCGCTCAGCAGCAGTCACGTAGGCCCAGCAGCGGTTGGGTTGGGCTCAGCACCTGGAGACGGGAGACAGATGGGTTGCACGGATTGGAAGGCTCATTTGGATTGGATGGCGCGCGCGGAGGGATCCGGTCGCAAGCGGAATTGGGTTACGCAGAACTAGAGTACTACAGGGCAAAGTATTTTCCAGCCCCAACACCGGAAACCATCTCTTGGGCTAGCAAACTTGTGGAGGTGGAAAGGGGCCTCGAGGCCTATTTGGAGAGTATTCAGTCTCCCAGCGCATCTGCGCCCCAAGTGTGCCCAAATGGTGAGGACAACGACCGTTGGCAGATGGGACAAAGGTAATGGACAGCGGATTAAAACGCGGAAGTGGTTTCCCCAGTGGGGGTAAGTACGTGTTGGGGAAGCGGGACTTAACGGAACTGGTGCGGCCTACTGACAGGAAGCGGGCAAGGACAACGGAACGGGAAATGGATGCTCCATGCGGTTTGGGAATTGGCAAGCGGCGGATGGATCTTGCAAAGAAGGTACACGCAGCGGCGGAAGAGACGGACCACGCGTCGGAGAATCACAACCCAAGCCGGACATCTTCAACGGCGGGGAGCAGGCATTTGGAAAGGGTAGTGGCAGCAACAAAAAGGACGGGCGCGGAATGGACGGACAGTGGGGCGGAGCGGAAGGATCAAGTGGTCACGCACTGTCCAACGGGCAGGGAGCGGCCAGAAATCTCCGGAGGGGAGAACAAGGCGGCAAGAACTGCAAAGGGCAAGGAATGTTGCGTGGACGGGGTGGGGGAGGAGAGGGCTGGTATTGAAAGGGTTTAAAAGCCTCTTTCTCCTCCATGGCGGGTTGTGGTAAGGACGTCTGGGGGTGTTTGATTTTGTTTGGGTTTTGCGCGCGGATGGGCTCAAATCTCAAAGGATGCAGGAGGGTCTTGGCGGCAGGAGGTGCACCTTGGCGGTGGGGGACAACAATTTGCAAACAAGGCCCGTGCAGGATTGATTGAGGCAATGCGCGGCAAATCTGGCAATGGGTATAGGGGGTGCGGTCAGCTGGGGACAGCGGCAAAGTTGGGGGGGGGGGAGCTAGCGCAGATGTGGAAGGTCAGAGTTGGGACGCAGGACGCGGGCTCAAAAAAAAAAATCTCTTGTTCCTTCTTATCTATTCATTCTTCTTTTCTTTTCTTTTATTTTATTTTCTTTTATTTTCTTTTCTTTTCTTTTCTTTTCTTTTCTTTTCTTTCCTTTTCTTTTCTTTTCTTTTCTTTTCTTTTCTTTTCTTTTCTTTTCTTTTCTTTTCTTTTCTTTTCTTTTCTTTTCTTTTCTTTTCTTTTCTTTTCTTTTCTTTTCTTTTCTTTTCTTTTCTTTTCTTTTCTTTTCTTTTCTTTTCTTTTCTTTTCTTTTCTTTTCTTTTCTTTTATTTTCTTTTCCCTTCCTGTCTATCTCAAGGATTTCATACGCAGGCTGGCGCGCTGAGGTCTCCCCATGCACTCTTGCGGATACTCTCACTGGCGCGGATTTCTCACCTTCACTAGACTCCCACTGGCGCGGATTTCTCACCTTCAGACTCTCACTGGCACGGATTTCTCACCTTTGCTGATTTCTCACTTGCGCAGATATTCTCTCTCCAAGGCGCCGATCTTGCGCGCAGTTCTTATTCTTGCTCAGGGACTCACACGCTGTGGAAAGAATAAGGGTTATCCCCCTATAATTTTCCCAAGGTTTGGAAGTTAACGGTGTCCTGCGTTTGAAAGGAGATGGGGATGCCCAAAGTTGCACTTAAATGAGAGATAGAAATAAGGAGATAAAGAGATAAAGAAAAGTAGAGAGAGACTGAAATCGCCAATCCTTCAATCCTAAGAACTTTCCACCTGGATGTGTATCCGGTATGAGTTCCTTTAATCTCTTGGTGAGATGATTGATCCAATCCAGTGATCTGATGATCTGATTCCATTCCCTGCATCCATCCCCCCTCCCCAACCTGGAGTCAAGAGTGAGGATAAGTCCTCCCTCTCAACCCTAACCTAAGTACACGCTCAAATAACAGTTTGACAACGAAACAGAAAACAATCCCAATACAGAAACCCTAGCATCCTCTCCACACCTCCTCCGTACCAAACTCCCCCTCAACGTCCGTACGCCGTTCTGTACATCCAGTTTGTCCTTCTAATGACGCGGTCCTTGCACCGCGCCCTACTCGGAGCCCGCCATGCCTGTCCGTATCCGTTTTTCCCTGCCCCTTGTGGGTGTCCGGTAATATCCGGCATGATCCGCGCGCTTGCGTGTGCACTCCTTCCGTTCCTTTATAGCCCCCAGATTGCTCTGCCCCTACGTATCCAAACCTCCGCGCCCGCGAACCTAGTCAAGCGCACTACCTTCCTAATCCAATCTCCGGGGCGGATTGCCGCCCAAGCCTCATTCAATGCTGAGCCTGACCCGTCCACTAGGTGCGGAGCCAAGCAGCGGCTGCTGCTGATCCAGCAGCTGCCGCTGCTGAGCACTTGGCATACCCTAATGCTGAGCCCGCTTGCCTCCAATGCTGAGCGCGCAGCCGCGAAACAGTTCCCAATCTGTGTCTATGAATTGACACCACATCCCCCCCAACTTGAGTTCTGTCCCCAGAAGTCTTCCATTGCTTTACCATAACACCACCCCTGCTACTTCCACTACCACCCCCACCACTCCCACTACCACCTTCCCCATCCTCCTCCCGCTCCATCGCCACCATGCTCCTATGCAAGTTCTGCGCCCGGAACGGGCACGCGTGTTAAATTGCCCCTGGCCAACGCGCCTGCGTTGCTTGCCGTCACAGCCACCGTTGCTGCTTGCTTAGTGATGGCATGCCCCAAGCTCCCCCCCAATCCAGCTCTCCCCCCAGGACGTGCAAGAGGGCTTGTCCGGACCCGTTTGTAGTTTTGGACGACAAATCAATCTTGGAAGGCTTGTGGACACCCCCCGGTTCACCTTCATCCCGCCGCCCCCAAGCTCCGTCACCCCCCACCTCGCACGTGAGCCACAACTTGGCATCACCTCTCTGCCGGGCCGGACCTCCGCAACAGAGCAAATAAAAAACCTTGGAGGAATGGCGCAAGCTCCTGGCGTCTTTCCGGGCCTTACTGGCGTTGTTGAGGGCGGAAATGGAGGAGATGATGAAGATGGCTTAGGCGCATCGCCCCCCCCTTTCCCCTTCTCCCCTTTCTTCTTTTTGGTTGTACCTCATTTCCTTTTTCATTAAGAAAATACACGTATCCGCGCAAGGTCCTAACCTTCGGAGAAAAAAAAACACGCAACTGTGCTTCGTGAGAATGAGCTTGAGATTGAGGTCTGCGTCCGCGTGCTTTGCTTTGTGAGCAAATGTAAGTGACCAACTGTTCTAAAAGAGGCACCTGGACCACCCCAGACAAACTGCCACACAGTTCCCCGTACCCATCCTGTAACAAACACAACAACCAAACACCAGTGTGCGCCACCGTAAGGGAAGAGAGAGAGAGAGAATAAGAGAATGGACATTCTGGGGTGTCTAGTTGTTCCGGCTGTGAACCGGCTAGAGCACCCCCTCACCAAATCAAGCTTATTCCCATACCAGCCACCCATCCTTGAGATATCCTGAGAGAAAAAAAGAAAAAGAGAAAAAAAACCAACAGAGAAGAAAAATAGAAAAGAATGCTTTTTTCCTTTTTTTTTGTTTTTTTTTGTTTTTTTTGTTTTTTTTGTTTTTTTTGTTTTTTTTGTTTTTTTTTGTTTTTTTTGTTTTTTTTGTTTTTTTTGTTTTTTTTGTTTTTTTGTTTTTTTTGTTTTTTTTGTTTTTTTTGTTTTGTTTTGTTTTGTTTTGTTTTGTTTTTTTTTTTTTTTTTTTTTTTTTTTTTTTTTTTTTTTTTGCGCAACGCCCGTAGACCGCCTGCAAATTGCTCTTCGTCCGTTTCCCCCATCTGTGGGATTGTCCTTGCGTCCCGGTTTGGCGGGGCTTGTCCTCGTGTTCACGGACCCGGCTTTGTGCCGCCCCCGCGTTTCCTGCAAAAACCCCAAGCCAGCAAAGACCCTACAATCCAGATAAGAAAGAAACATAGAGAAACAAACATTATGGGGTGTCTAGTTGTTCCGGCTGTGAACTGGCTAGAGCACCCCCTCACCCAATCAAAACTTATCCCCTACCCCCACCACCTCCCCCCCCAACTTGGCCACTGTACCCAGCTGGTCGCAACCGCCTACTCCGTTGCAACAGCACGGTCTCTGCTTCTCCGCCCAAAGACAAATCCCCAGATTGCGTTCCTAAACCATTGCCGCGCTCCACACTCACCTTGTCAGATTCGTCACCCCCTTCCGCTGTTTTGTCAAACAAGGTAGATCCTTGCGCAAAGAAGCGCTTGACATGCAAAGCCGCCGCCTTCTGTTTCAGCTGAGTACCGTCTAATTCCTGCAACTGATAGCTGCCGCCCTCAAACTTGGATGACACGCGGAACGGGCCGTTCCACCAGTTAGCAAACAACTTCCCCCACTGAGACTCCAGACTTTGGTTGTACAGGAGTACCAAATCCCCCTTCCGCAAGGGATCCCAGAGAAGATGAGAGCAGCGCTTGTCCCAATAGCGCACCAATTCCGTCCAAGTCTTTTTCAGCCGGTCCGCCGCCTTTGCGAGCATCCCGTCCCGTCAAAGGAGCTGTTTGGCGCAAGCCTCAAGCAATTTGGCGGAAGTCTTCACCTTCCACCAGTCAACCCCCAGGAATGTCTCCAACTCAATTTCCACCGGAAGCACGGGGCGCTGTCTGAAAAGTAACTGATACGGCGAGTAGCCTGTTGACCGCTTCACCAAAATCTGATCCGCAAACAGAACCATCGGAAGGGTCTCCTGCCAGCGCTTTCCGTCTTCCCCGCACATCTTGACCAGGGCATCCTTGATTGGTTGATGCCCGCGTTTGATCATGCCGCCCCCCTTGGGATAGTACTCCGCTACTCGGCCGAACTTGGCTCCGCAAATCTTCACCAACTCAACCAAATGGCTGCAAAACTCAGCCCCTCCGTCCACTGTAACCAGACAAAGCAACACGTACCGCGCGAACCAATCTTCCTCCAGAAACAGAGAAACTTTGTCTGCCAAGAGCTTGACCAACGGATGTGCTTCTGCCCAACCGGATCGGTTGTCCCGCGCAATGAGCAGATAGGCAAACTTACCGGCCTTGATGTGGACAACATCAAGCAAGACTCAACCAAAGAGGGCTTCTTCCCCTGTGGGGTTCCTGACTTCCTTGGGAAATCTTGCACTCCGCCGTTGACAGGATTTGCAGGACGCTAAACATTCCCGTACCGCACGCACTACCCCCGGCCACCAGAACCGCTCTTTCACCCGCCTCTGCGTTTTGACCTCCCCTCAATGGCCAAGATTGTTGTGAAGGCTTCAGAGGATAGCTTCCTGATCCGCCCTTGAAGTGGTAACCACAAGAGGAACTGGAGTCTTCCACTGGAAAAGCTGCCCCTCCTGTACGTAGAAGTTCCCCGCTTGCCGCTTTGCCTGTCGCATATGCTTGCCCGTAGTTCCATTGGGAAAACAAAGGTCCTGCAAGTAATTGCGAAGAATTGCGTACCGCCCGGTCTGCCGGAGCCGCAGCTGAACGCCCGCCTCCACAACCCCTACCTTGACAACCGGGGCCTCCACATCAAGCAGTTCCGCGTCCTCAAACAGGTTTTCCCTTGGATACCGGGACAACACGTTGGGCATAGTGAACGCTTTCCCTGGGACATGAACAACAGCAAAGGAAAAAAGTTGAAGAAACGCTACCCACCTGGTCATGGGAGCATTGGGCAACTCCAGGGAGTTGATCATCCCCGCCAGCGCCTCCACATCCACCAAAAGCTCAAAGTGAACCCCCCACAAGAGATACTGAAGCGCCGCACAATCTTGGTGACCCCGCACAACTCCAAATTTGGCTGAGAGTACCGGCTTTCCGTTGGAGTGAAGGTGACCGACTCGTAAAGCACTGGCCTATCATTGCCGTGGTCCTCTTGAGTGAGAACCCCCCCGCGCCGAATTTGCTGGAATCAACCGCTAGCCTAATTCCTCCTGCGTTGTAGTCAAGATCGCGGAGCACAATGTAACGTCCCACACTCTCCTTGAGCTTCCGGAACGCGCAATCGCACTCTTCTCCCCACTTCCACTCCGCGCCTTTCTGCATTAGTGATTGGAGCGGGCTAGCCACCTCCGCAAACCTCTAAATGAACATACGGACATAGCTACATAATCCCAAGGGCTGAAGGATATGCAACACCGTCTGCGGGGTCGGCCATTTGAGGACCTTGTTCCGCTGTTTCTCTGCAATGCGCCGGCCGTTGGAAGCAAAAACATGGCCAAGGACTTTGAGCGCCGGAACACAAACCGCCAACTTCTTCCCCAACACCGTCAGTCCTGCCTCCTTGATGCAAAACAGGATGCGTTCCAACGTCTGCGCGTATTCCCACACAAAACTTTGGACACTGGGAACTCCAATCAGCTCTGCTCCTCCGTAATTGGATTTTGGGCCTTTGATGCCCGCATTGTTGATTAAGATTTGGACTCCCTCTGGAAGATCATCTTTCAGGATCCAAGCCATTTGCGCCTGGTACACTGCCACAGAATTGGTCGCGCCCTGCGGTAGCCGAGTCAGCTCCATTCTTCCCAACCCAGTCTCAAATGCCATTAGAGGCCGCAAGCAAGGATCCAACTCGCGCTGGTTGTATCCCCCCATCACGTCCACTAAACCGTAACAAGCGCGCCCAGCCATTGACTCAAGGAACTCGTCAACGCGAGGGGGCCGTCCTGCGTCCCGGATTGTAAAAGAGTTGAGCCGCTGTAGATCATGGACAATCCTCAATGACTTTCCATCCTGCTTAACTACCGCAAAGATTGGACTGGAGTAACTAGACATTGACTGTTCCTAGAGGCCAGTCTTCACCCATTCCCGCACCAAATCCAGAAACTGCTCCCAGACCGCCCGCAGTATTGGAATCGGCATGATCTGCCATGGCTTGTGATCAACACTGGGGATGACATAGGGGTCGCCAATATTGTTTTTCAGAAGCCCCCGCTCTTCAGGTCCAAACGCGAGCTCTCTTTCCCAAAGAACCAGAACCAAAATCAGCAACTTGCGCTCCTCCGTACTCAACAACCCCGCCGGGCCAAAATTGAAAGCTGCAATCCGCTCCTCCGTGATCTGCGCCAAACTAGTAACCCACCCCAAAGCCTTAATCAGCGTGACCCAAGGGTCCCGCAACCAAGCGATTGGTTGAAGCAGTCCGTTCAATTCCTGGGGCATTGGCTCATTCCTTGGTCAGACCTTCTGCAACACCGGCTTGTACTTGCAAGCGTTGCACCGCATCATCCGCACGCATCCTTTGCTGTAGGTCCTGCACAGAACGGAACCGCGGCTTTTGCCTTGGCTCACAAGTGTGGCACAATGATAGGGTTTTCAAAGCGTAGTACCCTTGGGCAATGAATACTGAGAAAAGGGACTTACTTCTGCAACGTGCGCGCCATGCACTTTCCTTCCTTCCCCTCCCTGCTCCTCATTAGTCAACCACCTGCGGGAAACCGGAGCTTGTTCCATGCTTTCTCCTTGGTTGACTAGAAAAAATCCTCCAAGGGTCGCCTGTCGCAGACCAACTCCGCATCCGGTTCCTCCTCATACTCCAACACTCTCCTTTGCTTTCCTTTCCTGTGATTGCAGATAGTTTTCTCAAACCTTCCGCGGGAAAAATCCTCCACCTTCAAGGCCTCCGTTCCGGCCTCCGGATCAAAAACCATTTGTGCTTGGAACCCAAACATGAACGGCCTTCCCAAAATCAGCTCCCCACAATCAACCAAAAGAAAAGAAAGAGGCTTACAGACCCTTGCAACCTTGACCTCCTCCTCCTCAACTACCCCATCCACACAACACTCCCCTCCGTTAAGCGCGCGGAGACCCATTGCGCATTTCGGCCGAACCAACCCCAAATCATCCACCATCTGCAATGGCAGCAGGTTCACTATTGAACCGCTGTCCACCATAGCCCAAACCTTCCTCCCCGCTATGACCATCAGAAAGTAAGCAAGCGGAGTCAAAAACAATATCAAATCACACTCCTCGCGCCCCTCCTCCTTCTTTGCCACATTAACCCGCTGCACTGTCTGAGGTACCCGGCCCTGACCGCAATCCCGCAACGCCTGAACCATCTCATCTACCACCACTGGAGACACAGCCGCCAGTTCCCGCAAGGTCAGCGGGACCGGAGTCTTTTTACCCATCACCCTTTGCACAATGTCCGCCGCTTTCTTCTTCCCTACAGGATTTTCTGCCGGCGCCTTGATTCTGGGCACACGTGCGGCCGGTTTTGGAATGGTCAACGGGGGTTTCTCCTTTGCATCCACCTCCATCTTATTGGAGACCGCCACCTTCTCTTCCGTTGCCACTACCCTTACCTCAGCTTCCACCCAAGGTGGTTGCCACAATCCAGGACCGGTAACAATGCCTAGTGACGCTCGCGCTGTTGTTCCCGCCTCCTGACCCCGTGTGCGCACCTGCTGCATTGCAGTCGGCTGGCTTGGCTCCATCAGAATCTGTTCGCCTGTTGCAAACATGTACCCCATCCCCGCCAGTCAAACCAATCCCAGGTTGAGATCCTTTGTAAGCTCCTTGCACGCCAATTGCCAATGACTGTTTGCCCCGCAGTACAAGCACCCCCTTGGCACAAAAGTACCAGGCGGCCAAAACCCTTCCACCATGTGTGGTGGAGGCCCTCGCGGCTGCTGCTGGCCCATACGGCTCATGCAGATCTTCAAATCCTTCATAAGCTCCATCAATTCACTTACCAGAGGGGCGGGCGCGGGTTGAGGAACCAGAACACGCGTGGAAGTAGGTGGAAGCGGGGCCAGAAATTGCGCTGGAGCCGAAACCTGGGGGGCAGATTTCTTCGGTCCCGCTGGGAAGGACTTAGCAGTATCCTCAATAAGCTCTTCTAAGTTGAGCTCACTCTCCACAGCCTGGCGAATGACAGCCAACTCCGGAAGGAGTGCGATGCTCCCGTCCAATGACCGCTTTACCAAGTTGTGATCGTAAAGATGCCGCTGCACCCTTGCCCGGAGTTGAGCGCCTAAACCGCCCAGAAATGCGCGTTTCATGGCCCCTGTCTGTCCTGCCACCACCGAGTTCTTTGAAAAGTACCAATAGATCCAATCAAATGTTGAGGTGTAATCCGCCAGCTCCACCCGCGTTCTGACTCCTCCACGCGTGTTCGCCTCCAAGGCCATGCGGTCAAAATTGCTTTCCCGGAATCAACCTTCGCGCCTACCCCACCGCGTTAGGATCTCCGCCTTCAGTTTTGGCCAATCTTGATTCTTGTAGCCTTCCATCTCCTCCACATCCCAGAGCTTCTCTTTGTCCATAATGAACAGGAAAACAAGCCGGGCCTTATTGGCTTCCGACACACCTTCCGCATCTGCAATACCTTCCTATCTCAAGATGAATCGCTCCATATCCGCGGTGTTGAATCAGATGTGGGGGTAGTCGCGTGGCCTGATGTGAACCGGACAAGTGGGTTCATGGTCACTGGAAACCAATGGGGGAATGGCGTAGCTTTTCCTGGGCCAAGTGGAGGGAGGGGGAGGAGGAGGGATGGAAGAAGCGAGTGGGGTGGGAGTAGCGGACCCAGAAATGGAAGGAGAAGAAGAAGAAGAAGAGGAAGCGACTGTAGGGACGTATGGATAGGACATTGCGCCCAGTTACCTTCAAAAGACAAGTAACGGAAGGTTATTTCCCGGCCAGACCCCCAGATGTGGAAATAATTAGGGTTATCCCCCTATAATTGTCCCAAGGTTCAGAAGTTAACGGTGTCCTGCGTTTGAAAGGAGATGGGGATGCCCAAAGTTGCACTTAAATGAGAGATAGAAATAAGGAGATAAAGAGATAAAGAAAAGTAGAGAGAGACTGAAATCGCCAATCCTTCAATCCTAAGAACTTTCCACCTGGATGTGTATCCGGTATGAGTTCCTTTAATCTCTTGGTGAGATGATTGATCCAATCCAGTGATCTGATGATCTGATTCCATTCCCTGCATCCATCCCCCCTCCCCAACCTGGAGTCAAGAGTGAGGATAAGTCCTCCCTCTCAACCCTAACCTAAGTACACGCTCAAATAACAGTTTGACAACGAAACAGAAAACAATCCCAATACAGAAACCCTAGCCTCCTCTCCACACCTCCTCCGTACCAAACTCCCCCTCAACGTCCGTACGCCGTTCTGTCCATCCAGTTTGTCCTTCTAATGACGCGGTCCTTGCACCGCGCCCTACTCGGAGCCCGCCATGCCTGTCCGTATCCGTTTTTCCCTGCCCCTTGTGGGTGTCCGGTAATATCCGGCATGATCCGCGCGCTTGCGTGTGCACTCCTTCCGTTCCTTTATAGCCCGGGGATTTCTCCGCCCCTACGTATCCGAACCGGCGCGCCCGCAAACCTAGTTGAGCGCACTACCTTCAAAATCCAATCTACTAGGTGGATTGCCGCCCACGCTGCATTCAATTCTGAGCCCGACCCGTCCACTAGGTGTGGAGCCAAACAGAGGCTGCTGCTGATCCAGCAGCTGCCGCTGCTGAGCACTCCGCATACCCTAATGCTGAGCCCGCTTTCCTCCAATGCTGAGCATGCAGCTGCAATGCAGTTCCCAATCTGTGTCTATAAATTGACACCACAACGCCTGAAGGCTACTCAATCATGCACAACATGTGTCTTTATGTGCAAGGCGCTAAATACAAAGGAGAAAGGATAACTAAGGAAGGTGAGATGGTGGGAGATCTCTGGGGACAGAACTCAAGTTGGGGGGGGATGTGGTGCTCTTTTATGGACACGAGTCGGGAAAGGGCTGCCGGCGGCGCGCTCAGCAATAGCGGTGGGCTCAGCAGCAGTCAGGTAGGCCCAGCAGCGGTTGGGTTGGGCTCAGCACCTGGAGACGGGAGACGGACAGGTCGCGCGGATTGCAGAGGGGAAGAATTGCGCAGATTGGAAGGCTCACGCGGATCGGACAGCTTGCGGGGATCAAGCGGACTGCACATTGCAAGACGCGTGGATTGGGTCACGGGGGTACGCCCTGGATACCTGGAACGGGTTGTTGGGCGGACGCGCGCGGGCGGGCGAGCCGGGTGTACGTCAATATTGAGGGGCATGGGTTATGGGGCAAGGGATGGAGGGGTAGGATTGGGCTAGGGTTCTGTTCTTAGGGGTTTTATTTCATCATTCTTGCTTACTTGTGGTTGTACTTAGGTTAGGGTTGAGAGGGAGGACTTAAATACTTCACTCTCAACTCCGGGTTGCAGGGGGGGGATCACTTGGAATCACTTCACTTCACTTCACAAACTGGAGGGACTGGAATGCACTTTAGTTTATCACTTTTTATGGCATTGGATTGGATTGGATTGGATTGGAAAGGGATTCATCTTATTATTGCTCTATTGCTCTCTCCCTCTCACTCTCTCTCTCTTGACCGACTGCATCCAATCTCCTTACAGACGCTTTGATCAATAACTTTCCGGAACTTGAGGACAACTTCAGGGGTGTTGCCCCTTTAGTTTCCACAGTTTGCGGCTGGTTTTCTTTGGGCTCTCTCTGTTCTGTAGATGGGTACGGGGAACTTTGTGGTAGTTTTTCTGGGGTGGCCCAGGTACCTTTGGTGGATAATATCAGTGGCGTGGATTTTTTCTCACTCTCAGCGGATACTCTCAGTGGCGCAGATTCTTCTCACTCTTGCGGATTGCTCTCAAAGCGTGGATCTTGCGGGCAGTTCTTATTTTTATCAAGATTCTCACAAGCCCAAAGGCTACTTAGGATGGCACGGCAAAAGTCCCTTTTCTTTGCAGATAGGCCTGGGGAAGGGAAAACAAGATGGAAGAAATAAGAAAAGGGGGGGCAATCTGCCTATGTTGGCCAAGTCCTCATCACTTCCTCTGCGTCCGCGCAAGCCTCAGCGGCTAGGGATTGGAATGCCTCCAAACCTTTGCGTCACGCATTGGTGGTGTGCATGTGGGGGACTGCTAGGATTTGCTGGAGTAGCTTGTCTGCGTTGTTCACCATTGCTTTAAACCTTGCCAGTGGAAATTCCCAAATCAGAGGGAGCTCCGGGATGTTGTAAGTGGGGGCCAGAGGAGTTTTAGCGGCGGAGGGTTCCAGTGAAAACTCAATAACCATGGGAGTCAGCGCGCGCGGGTTCTGGTGACAACCTGGGAACCGGTGATGGAGACAGAGGCAAGGATTTGGGGCTTGAGGAGCAGGTCTTGGTGGAGTAGGAGGACATGGTGGTGGGGGGGAGGCACGGCCAGACGGTTAAAGATTCTTGGTTCCATCACTGGTACATTCATTTGTACCCATGCGGCCCACTCATGGGTGGCGTTCCAATAAGCCGCAAATTCTGGGAAGTCCTGGCACCACAGTGGTCCAGCCCAATGGAATGGTGAGCCCAAGTCTTGCACAATGGAGGGTTTTGAGCGGTGAATCACAGTTGGGGTCCACTCATTGGTGGAGATCTTGTCATTGCTTGAGACCATGAATGAGTCACACCGGGTCCTCTTGTGCGGGAAACCTTGGGGATGGTTGCAAGGCATTCCATTGGAAAGGGAAAAGCGGCGGTGGCCGGCTTGGCACAAAGCACAGGCGCACCAGCCTGGAAGGATTTGGCAGGAGAGGACATTCTGGCTGCAGAAACGTGCAGGACATCTTTGGGTGAAGTAGGGTGGATGGGGTTTCTCTTTTTCCTTGGTGTGATGTAGCGGATGCAAAGAGGGAGTTGGAGTAACTATGGTATAGTTGGGGGTAGGTGAGATAGTAGTCAATCTCTGGGGACAAAACTCAAGGTGGGGGGTGATGTGGTGGTCTTTTATAGATATGAGTTGGAATTGGCTGCGCGCTGCGCCCGCAGCAGTAGCGGCTCACTCAGCAATGGGTGCGGCTTTGCCAGTGTAAGCCATGCTGCAGGGTCAGAAGCAGTCAAATTGGGATCAGCATCTGGAGACGCGGGGGAGATCAGATTGGATCAGATGGATTGCACGGATTGCATGTTGCAAGAAGGGCAGATGTATCTTGCATATCTGGAAAGGCGCTTTGGGCGGATGCAGACATGGGCAGGAGGCTCCAAGTTGGGCCCGGCACAAGGGCTGCTTCATAGAAAGGACAAAATGGGTGGACTTAATGGCAGGCGGGCAATGCAGATGGATATGGGGTTGGAAGGATATGTTTGGGCTAGGGTTCTGTATTTAGGGGTTGTATTTCATTATTCTTGTTTGCTTGTGGTTGTACCTAGGTTAGGGTTGAGGTGAAGGTTAATTAAACCGGACCCTCAACCCCAATGTGGAGGATCATTGCATCATATGTCATTGGATCATCAGAGGTTTTTGGAAGGATCTTTAATCTCATTTCTCTATCTCTCAGTCAAAGGGTGAACAGTCACACTCAGGGTTTACAGACGCAAGGGATCAATAACTTCCAAACATGGGAACCATGAAAGGAGAAGTCCTCTTCTGAATTCCACAACGCCAGATGCTGAGCCTGACTGCCTACAGGTACTGGGCCTGCAGCAAACAATGCTGAGCTCATCTGAATCCAATTCTGAGTTTGAAACCCTCACCACAGTTCTTAATAACAAGGCTATAAAACTCCACCACAATGGGTGTCCTCATGTATGGGTTTCACCCCTAAAATTCAGGTAGAATTGGCAAATTATGTGTAGTTGTGAGTTACCCGCATTATTTGGTTTTTTTGAAATTCCTGCGCACAGCGCCAGAATCCTCACATTCAGCCTTTGCCCCTTGGAAAATAGCCACATGTGTAAATAAATCAAATCCCATATACAAGAAACCAGAACAGACTCCCACACATAGCCACCCTGATCCCACAAGCAGAAGATCAGACCCATGCATATCAGATCAGAAAACACAAAATTTTTAAGCAAAGTTACCACAATTAACTACTACAGAATATAAGGATCATCCATCCATAAGTGAAAAGGTGAAATATGCAAAGAGGATGATCCAAAAATGTGATATTCAAAATAGAAATTTAAGGAAATAAAACTAAAAAGTATTTTAAAGCAAAAATCAAATAAAAAGAAATACCACAAAATTGACAGAACAATATCTTTGATGAACACAAACAATACTAAAGGATCCTCCAATAAAAAAAAGAAAAATACAAAAAAATTGAGCAGACAATGGAAAATCAACAAAAAAATGCTACTGATCATCTTAGTCAAACATAAATAGTACAAAATGTGATCACATGCATGATAAACGGTGAGATTGCTACTTGTGCAGAGAAATCTGTCAAAAGTAAATAGAATAAAAATAAATAACAAAATAATTCATAAAACGCAGAAGAAGTAGGAAATCCAGAAGTATTAATAAAGATTTTGATTCCCCACCCAAAATTAGGTAAGGTCACTCACTGACCCCACCTTTGAATTCTAACTCCTTATATTTTAAATAAAGTACTATTTGTTTCAAGAAAACTTTCCATAGTTTTTTTCACACATGTCCTGCTGGCCAAAATATTGAAAAGGACTGACAGCCTAGTGCAAAAATCGGAAAAGCAAGGGCAAAAATGATTTGGTTGTTTTTTCATGTAACAGGTCACCTGTATCAGGTTTCCTGTCTGGGTTTTGCTCAAACTTGAAAGCAGACCGCAGGCCTTCACAACACACCCCTCACATGGTTTGAGACCAGTAAAGCAAGCCTTGAGGCTTTCATTTATCCCTTTCTCCTTTGAACTTTCACCCTCCTGACCTCATTGACTTACAAGAAAAGCTTCTCAATTTACCAAGAGGCTAACTTTGACAACCCAGATCCGACCACCATTGATTGATAAGGGAAAGCCAAATGACAATTATTGAGTGTTTAAAGCCAATTGATGAATTTCCCTATATGATTGTCACATGGAAAATGAATATTGTAACACACATCATCAACATCAGAACCAAGTGAGGATTGATTGGTGGTAGAAATTTGGAGATAAAATACTCCTAATTCTATAGGATTGTTGCTGGCTATTGATTGACCAGTCCCTGTTGATGTTCATGGTCTTTTGTCTTCTCAATCCCATATCACAGGAAATTTTCCTGCAGGTAGCTTGATTTTCCTCTCCAGGCTGCTGGGTTGGTCCTTGAAAAGAATCAGGATGAGGACAGGGTAAGACAATTAAACCCACTCAAGCCCATCACCATTAGACTCCTGATCATCCACACCATTTGAGGTGAAGGAGGGGAAAAGGTGAATTTTGCTTCCTTCCTTGGGTCCATCAAATAAATATTGGGATTCATCTCCACCTTCATCCAGTGATGAAGCAAACATATTCTTCATTATGAGTACTTATCATCTATTTATCAAACCTTCCGGTCAACAAACAATCCAGCTCAAGAGGAGCAGAGCACCGCAGTTGAAGAAAGAGATAATGGAAGAGCAGGAATGGTTTGAAGGATGCAATCAATTGTCAAGACTGGCCAAAAAATATTTTTTATACTCAATCCTTCCAAAAAGAAATATTTTCTGCCTAAATTAACAGGCGGAAAGAAAAACTGTAAAGTCAGGACAGAAAAATTATAACACTGGAAAGCATTTTTTTATGGCAAGGATGAGTTTTTTTCATTGCAGGAAATAAATAATAAAAATGAGAAATAAAAATTAATATGGGACAATGACTTGAAGCTATAGGAAAAATAAACTAAAACAGAGGAAAAAAACTCTGAAAATTTGGACAAGAATTATGACAAAACAGGACAGTTTTCTTGAGACTGATATTAATAAGATCTTACCCAAAATTCACAAAACCTCTAAAGCCACATTTTCACCATTTTAATATTTCACCTGTATTGTTAAGTATAGGCTTCACAACTAAAATTGAGTCGGAATTGAAGTGTTGTGTATATTTTAAGAGTTACAGGAAGATTTGTGTTTTTTCAGAATTCCCTCATGCAGCCCTGCATCAACACCACAAAAGTTGCATGTGTCAATTACAAAATACCACAGACACCTGCCAAGAATACTGCATTCAATATATGCATGTCTGCTTTCTGCACAGAATCTCAAATTCCCGCCCACAGCTGTGAAACATGCGCGCTTCAGGTCACCAATAACAAATCCCTGTAAAAAAAGTACTGCACATAACTACTAAAACCAATATTCATGAACCATGGATATTTAATAATTTGACTGGAGCATAGAAGAAAGTTTTGCAACTCTGAAAGTAAAATAAAACTGAATAAAAGCAGAATATAAAGTAGACAACTTAAATGAATTAATGAGAAACACTATCACAAAATCAACATTACTGAATCATTGAGGAACAAAATCCATACCAATAATTCCCAATAAAAATAATTAAAAATAAAAAAATGATCAAACAAAGACATTAACTCTACCAATAACCACCTCTGATAATCTTTATTAAATTATGAAAATTCAAAACTAAAAAATAGGTCAAAACTGTAAAAATTCCAAATTAACACAAATACAGGCTTTGAAATAAAAATCACAACCAAATAATGCAGAGAAATGTAGATCTGAGTGAAGGCACTAAGAATTTATGGTGAAACATCCCTGGACAGCTTACTAGGCTTATTTGATGAGCCCTACCCTCTCTACATGCCCTGAAGAGGCTGTCTTCACCCCAAAAGGAATATATACAATTCCTTTTTGTTGCTTTTACCCCAGTGAATTTATTAGTTATCAATTTATACCTATCTACCATCCTTTATCAGGTGCTTATAAGAGATAAGAAAGTGATGTATAACATCATTCTGATAGTATTTTTATCAATTCAAACACCCTTATCATTCTACAAGACCCTTCAACTGTGAATTATTTAAGATATCTTGTGAGTAAATACTTAAAAGTAAGTTATTTCCTCCCTGCATAGGCTTTTGTGCTGTTTGGCCCAGCCATAACCACCACTCCCTTAGGTGTGATCCCTTTTTGTTAAGTCATAACAAGCCCATTGTCTCAGGATACCAACTCAAAGTTAATCACCCTGAGGAGAGGTTGCTTTAAAGATCCCCATTTCTGTATAGAATGTGGCCCCTCTTATAAAATGTTGAAAACCCTTTAACCAAAACAGAATATAACTTGCACAGGATACTGTTATTTTTATTATTTTGGAGCTTTTACCATCTTCATTCTTGGATCATTGTAATTACACCACTGAATTCCTTTCTAAAGCTAATGGACTGCAAGTTGCCCGGAATCAGGAAGCTTACATAAACAAATCAACAAATCAACACTTAGAATTATCCTGATACAGAAATAACACACTCATCCTAAAGATCCAGGATAAGCTGCATTAAAACAAAAAAAGAACTTCCCAAACCAGATCCAAATTGCTTGCTAGCCTCAGCACACTAGACTCACCCTCTCTTCTCATCTCTGAACACAAAAAGATATTGATAAAATACCACTTTGGACTCTTTTTTCAGCCAGAATTCATAATTTATAATCCAGAAACCCTGCCATCCATTATCAAGTTCTTACAAAAAGATAAGAAATTAAATTATGGGCCTCAGTCTGAAATACACTAGTATTAATTAATAGCCACAAGTATTGTTTGTCTTGAAGAAAAAATCAACAACCACCCCACCTTTTATCTATAAAACTTAAATTGAGAAACATTGCAGGTACCCAAAAAATGACTCATCAATGAAGTGAGTTGTTCTATATCTTATTTGGCTTGTATGCTACAATAGCCTGGACATACAACTTTATTATTGGGTGTTACACCTTATTGTTAAGTCATAAGGAACCCACTATTCAAGGGTACCAGATTCCAACATGAACTCCTGAAGAAGAGGTGTCAAAGAGAACCATTCTGTATTAACTTTGGCCCCTCTTTAACAATTATTATTAATAATATTAAAAACCCTCCAACCCAACCACTCAAAAATTGCACTTTTACCAATCATATGTCCATTTGGAGATTGGTCTTTTTTGTATCCAGGAGCTGGAAAATGGGTTTATTGCTGGGAAATATCCACCAATAATTATTTTCAATTGCTATTATTGCTTCAATCAGGCATTCAATTTAAAAATAAGTGAAACAAATACTTATTTGAAATTTTTTTATCAAGTTTGCTGTAGTGGATCTGAAAAAAATGGAGAATCAATTCAGAATTACTTGGCCCTTCTTAAAGAGATTAAAGAGGAGTAACTGAGGAATTTTTTACCTAATGTTTGTGAGGCTTTAACTTCTTAAAAATTAAAGAAAGGCTTTTTTATTGCACAAAAGAAGGGGGAAAAGAGCAAGAAAATGTGTTGGAAAGACTCATAAATTACAATTATTTACTTAGGCAACACAAAGCTAGGAAACAATGTAGAAATTACCTATTGTATATATGTCAAAAGTATATAAGTAAGCTACCAACATTATAAATCAATATTTTATTAAAAAAATTTCAAAATAAAAATTTAATAAAAAAAAATTGTTTTTTTTTTATATTTTTTATGTTTTTTGTGAGGAATAAACCCAAAATAATTTTGAAAATCTTGAATTATTTCATCATAATCTCCTTGAGGACATCTCAAAACCCGAGTCCTTGGGTTTGTCCCAGAACTTAATTGGAACTCACCAGGAACCCCTTGGATTGCCCAAGAAGGATTGTTTAAATCCTAGAAAGGCTCTTTTACCCTTGAACTTGAAATGAAGTGAGTATGAAAATCCAATAAAAATACACACAAAAAATATTTATTTTAATTTATTTTTTACCTAGTTTAGAAAAAGGAACTTATATGTAATGATTTTTAAGCTATGTTCAAAGAGAGGCACAAAACCCAAGCCTCAAGATGACTCTCATACTATGAATCTCTCTTCCTGGAGGTGCCCGCATTCACAAGGATCCCAGTAAAAACTGCAATGAGGGTGCTTTAACCCATGAATAAGCTTTGTATGCTCCAGAGAAGACCTCTGAAGCAACCAAATCAAAGTTGGAAAATTTTAAATTGCTGCCAACCTCATCCCAGGCAGATTCTGCTTCAATTTGGCCTCCCCAGCTGGACTCAGCCAAGGAGGAAAGGATCAGTCAAATAATCAAGCAGGATGTGTGTTAATGGCAAAATTTCAAAGGAGCCAAGTCCCAACAGGATGTTCCAGCCATGGAGAAATTCATCCCCCAGCCAAAGCCACAGCCACACAGATAGCTTTCCAGAAGATGGTAACAAGAAAGGAGGTAAAAAATTGAATTCAGAATTGGAATCCTTGAGACCAATTGGATAAATTCAAGGGGAAGGACATTAAAAAGAAGCAGTGTGGTGACCAATTTGGTGAAACTCAAGAAAAGGTGGCAAAAAAAAAGTTGTTGCTATGGGTACTCTTCCTCTTTTGGTCCTCCCAACTCCTCCCAATCCTGGGGTCTAGGAAGGCCTCTCCAGGGCACTCCAGCTCCCCAGATCATTGGTTCAACTCCACTTGTTGAACTTGGCAAGAAATTCTTTTGGTCAAGTGGCTCAAGAAATTTCTTTGGCCAAGTGGCGCGCAAAAGGTCATATCCTTGAGCCCCTTGCCCCACTTCAACCATCACTTAAACTTAATCACCCCCTCTGATTTCTGTTCAAAATTGAATCATGTCCTCAAATAACTCAACTGTCCCTCAATCAAATAATGATACCTCCAATAATGACAGATCCAACAGTATGGGCACTGCAACATAACCATGGTAAATCCATCATCCACTCTCACAAGCTACGGTGACGTGGTCATTGTCATCTTTATCCTCATAGCCCTTGCAATTGCATTCCAAATCCTCTATACTTGCAAGTTTTACAGGAGGGATGTTTCAGATAAAGAGTTCAACCCCAAGGTATGTGATCAAGAGGAACAACTGGCCATGGAAAGAAGGGGGTGAAGAGGCCAGTATACCCTCTTCTCAAGAGAGGATACTACTTACAAATGGGGATACTATCCTTGCTGCTACCCCAATGTCAAGTCATCCATTCCTTAGATCAACTACCCACAAAAACCTACCAGATTGAGATTAACACTTTCCTGCACCCCTCCCCTGCTCCCAATTTCCAACACCAATGACATCCAACGTTGTCACCTGTTGATCACCTGTCGTAGGTGGTCATCTGCCAACCTCCTGAAACCCTTTTGACCATCCCCTGATCCTCATCCCACAACAATCATCTATTTTAAATATCTTCATCCTTTCAGGGTTGATTAAATTCTTCCTAAATACTCACCTGAGGAGCTGTGTTAGTTGAATTTATGTTGCATGCATTCTTTAATAAACTCTTTTTATTTAGTTGGATTTTCATGCTCAAATCCGGATTTCCTTTCAGGGATGTCTTTTTGAAAAATATTCCTTTGAATAATCATCTCAAAAAAATCTTCTATTTCTGACACTCTAACCACTCTTGTTGGAACCTATTTTCCAAGGCTACCAATCTATCTTCAAAGGCTACATGCTTGGATTTGCAGTTAAAGACTTAAATAACCATTTGTACAAATTCAAAGTGCATCTCTCAAGCAGATTCATACCCTTTCTTTCCCAGATGAATTTTTGCTTTGAGCCTATTTTACTAAAAATCACATTCAGGAAGGAATGCACATTGAGGATGGCATGGCCACAGCCCCCCAAAAAAATACTATGAACAACAAAAGACCACACATTGCACAGTTTCCTTAATGGACTCATTTGCGCATGTGAACCAATGTCTCCAGCATGCAAAGGCCAACTAATATTGACCAGAGAACCTCCCCAACACTCTTTGTTTGAAAATATTCTAGACTTACAAAGCCATATTTATTTAATACAAGAACCTTGTTTCTTATAAAAAGAGTGAAGGTACTTTACAGACTAAGAATTGTGTGCATTTCATCCAAATGAGAGGGTGGGCAGAGAAGGGAATACACTGTTATGTGGTTGTAGTTTCACTGTTGGAAGTGCAGTGGTTTGCACTCCCATATAGTAAGGCAGGCATGAGGATTTGGGCTGGCAGGACCCAAGTGTGGTCCAGGGAACTTGAGCCCCACCACCAAGGTTCAATTACACAACACCAGTATATGTAAACCACTTGAAACACACCTGACTCAATGGTTCAAAAATCAAACCTTTGCCATTGCTTACTAATTACATGGCTTTTTGCATAGGTCAACAAGCCCCTGGCCCCACTTTTGGGCCAGCCAGGACCCCGCTCTCAAAAGATCACCAGGGGGGGGGTGTAACCAGCGGACATGCCAACCTCATCCCCCCTCCTTACAAATGACTCCCTGGGGGGGTGATGAAATCCACCCCCAGGGGCCCTGGGGGTTGATGGCACCAGGGAATCACTTCAAATTTGGGCTGGAAGGGGGTCAAATCCCCAAAAGCCCATTGCTCCTCTCCCTTGTTAACAGGGGGGGGGGGAGATGGCCCCTGTCTGTTGGTAGGGTGATCAAGTCCCCACCACCGCTGGTTGCCTTATTGCAACCAGCCTGGTACGTCTTGTCCCTCCCACCATTGAAATGATGGAGGGATGGGGGGGGGGGAAAGCTCCCCCGCTGTGGAAACTAAAGGGGCAACACCCCTGAAGTTGTCCTCAAGTTCCGGAAATTTATTGATCAAAGCGCCTGTAAGGAGATTGGATGAAGCCAGTCAAGAGAGAGAGAGTGAGAGGGAGAGAGCAAAAGAGCAATAATAAGATGAATCCCTTTCCAATCCAATCCAATCGGATCCAATAAAAAAGTGATATCCTAAAGTGCAGTCCAGTCCCTGAAGTGAAGTCAAGTGAAGTGAAGTGCTTCCAAGTGAAGTGAAGTGCTTGCCCTACAACCCAGAGTTGAGAGCAAAGTATTTAAGTGCTCCCTCTCAACCCTAAACTAAGTACAACCACAAGTAAGCAAGAATGATGAAATACAACCCCTAAGCACAGAACCCTAGCCCAATCCTACCCCTCCATCCCTTGCCCCATAACAAATGCCCCTCAATATTGATGTACGCCCGGCTAGCCCACCCGCGCGCGTCCGCCCGACAACCTGTTCCAGGTATCCGGGGCGTACCCGCGTGACCCAATCCGCGCCTCTTGCAATGCGCGGTCTGCTTGGTCCGCGCAAGCCGTCCGATCCGCGCAAGCTTTCCGATCCGCGCAAGCCTTCCGATCCGCGCAAGCTTTCCAATCCGCGCGAGCCTGACAATCCGCGCAAGCTTTCCAGTCCGCGCAATCCATTGTCTCCTGTCTCCAGGTGAGGAGCCCAACCCGACTGCTGCTGGGCCTACCTGACTGCTGCTGAGCCCGCAGCGCGGATAGCTGCGGCAAGGCCCTGCCCATTGCTGAGCGCGCCGCTTGCATCCCTTTCCCGACTCGTGTCCATAAAAGAGCACCACACCGCAACCAGCAGACATGCCTCCCCCTCCCCCTTCCATACAACTGATTCCCTGGGGGCGGTGATAAAATCCCCCTCCAGGGGCCCTGGGGGTTGATGGCCCCAGGGCATTGCTTTGATTTTGGGCTGGGGGGTGGTCAAATACCCAACAGCCCAACACTCCTCCCCCTCAGTAACAGGGGGGGGGCACATGGCCCCTATCTGGTGGTAGGGTGATCAAGTCCCCACCACCACTGGTTGCCTAGTGGCGACCAGCCTGGTCCATCTTGTTCCTCCCACCCTTGCAATGATGGAGGGGAACAAAGCTCCCCCCACAGTTGCGGCTATTGACCCGCAGCTGCATACATTGGTTGCGGCTGCTACCCCACAGTGGCATACCTTGGTTGCGGCTGCTATCCCGCAGTTGCATACCTTGGTGCAGCTGCTACCCCGCGGCCGCATAACTTGGTTGTGGCTGCTACCCCGCCATCCTGACAACCGGCAGGGGTGGTGGGACTCCATTTGGAGTCTCTCTGCCCCCCACGGCAGCCCCACCCAGGCCTTTGGGCCCCGTAGCAAGCCAGAAGCAAGGAAAATTGGCCACATGCCGGCAACAGTCAGAGCGGGCCGGCCCAACTCAAAACTGAGGAATGACTATTTTCTGGGCCAGCCAAAAATGCCAGGTATGTCCAAAATACAGAAGGGGGCTGGAAATGGCCCCTCAGACCCATTTTATGGGCATGGCCCATCCATTCCAGGGGGCCCGTGAGGGCCCATGTCCAACATGACTAATTTCACATGTCTTGCAGCCATTTTGCCAAAATCAGTGAAATCCACACAGGCCTGCATGATCTGTGTGATTGTCAAATGGGCTGTAGAGGCCCATATGTGAATACAATTTGAATTAAAATCATACATGGTACACACATAAGTTCTGGTAGGCAGTAAAAAAAAACTTTTGCACCAAAATGCTTGTGTTTGGATGCATGCCTCCAAGGACAAGCATTTTGGTGCAACATTTTTTTTTGTGATTCTTTGAAAAAGAATCTGGTGCACCAAAATTCTTGTGTTTGGATGAATTCCTCCTAAAAAAAGCATTTTGGTGCAACATTTTTTTTTCAATTCTTTTTAAAAAAAACTATTGCACCAAAATGCTTGTGCTTGGATGCATGAATCTGAACACAAGCATTTTGGTCCAAGATTTTTTTTTTCAATCAAAGAATTGTAAAAAAAAATTGCAATAAAATTCTTGTGCTTGGAGGAATGCATCTAAACACAAGCATTTTGTTGCAATAGATATTTTTTTAAAGAATTGCAAAAAAAACCGTTGCACCAAAACGCTTGTGTTTGGAGGCATGCATGCAAATAAAACAATTTTGGTGCAACAGATTTTTTTTCTTTTAAAAGAATCCCAAAAACAATTTTTTGCACCAAATGCTTGAGTTTGGAGGCATTCATCCAAACACAAGAATTTTGGTGAAACAGATTTTTTCTTCTTTTTGTGTTTTGAGGCATGCATCCAAACACAAGCATTTTGGTGCAATAGATAAAGAAAAAAATTCTTTTGCATCAAAATTCTTGTGTTTGTATGCATGCCTCTAAATACAAGCATTTTGGTGCAATGGCTTTTTTTGCAATTATTTATTCTTGTGTTTGGATGGATGCATCTAAACAAAAGCATTTTGGTGCAAGGTTTTTTTTTGCAATTAAAGAATTGGAAAAGAAAAACATTGCACCAAAATGGTTGTGTTCAGAGGCATGCATCCAAACAAAAGAATTTTGGTGCAACAGATTTTTTTTTTCTTTTCAAAGAATCACAAAAAAAAACTGTTGCACCAAAATGCTTGTGTTTGGAGGCATGCATCCAAACACAAGAATTTTGGTGCAACAGATTTTTTTCCTTTTTGTTTTCAGAGGCATGCATCCAAACACAAGCATTTTAGTTCAATAGATTTTTTTTAAAAAGAATTGCAAAAAAAAAACCTTTGCACCAAAATGCTTGTGTTTGGAGACATGCATCCAAACACAAGCATTTTGGTGAAACAGTTTTTATTGGTGATTCTTTGAAAAGAAAATAAAATATGTTGCACAAAAATTCTTGTGTTTGGATGCATGCTTCTGAAAACAAGCATTTTGGTGCAATGGTTTTTTTGCAATTCTTTTTAAAAAAATTCATTGCACCAAAATGGTTGTGTTTGGATGCATGCCTCCAAACAAAAGCATTTTGGTGCATTTTTTTTTGATTCTTTAATTGAAAAAAAAAACCTTGCACCAAAATGCTTGTATTTAGATGCATGCATCCATACACAAGCATAAAGAATTAAAAAAAACTGTTTCACCAAAATGCTTCTGTTTGGAGGCATGCATCCAAACTCAAAAATTTTGGTTCAACAGATTTTTTTTTCTTTTTGAAGAATCTCAAAAAAAAACTGTTGAACCAAAATGCTTGTTTTAGGAGGCATGCATCCAAACACAATCATTTGGGTGCAAAAATTTTTTTAATGAATTGCAAAAAAAAACTGTCAGCTTCCTGATGCGAGGAACTTTTCTGTCCTTTAGCTACAGAAAGTGATATTGGTGTTGGAATAATAATTACAAGAAAATTACGGTAAAATGCTCAAATAATTGATTTAAAAGCAAGTCCAAAGTTTGGCTGGTTTTTTGGATTGAATTTTTTTAAATATATATTTTTCAAGAGGGGCAACAGTTCATACAAACTGGGGATCTTTATTGGATAACAACCTCTCTTCAAGGGGCTCTTTTGAACCGTGTAAAGACCTTGGTATAATGAGTTCTTTGATGATTGCTCACAAAAGACTAACTCAAGGGGATGGGTGGACTGGCTGTCTTACAGCACTTATGCCTGGGTTGCAAGGAGGAGACAAATTACTAGTTTAAGTACTTACTCCAGGAAGCTTGCAGAGATTCATGGTATGAAAGGGTCTCAGGACAATTATTGGGGTTATTTGCTGATATTCTTCACGGAATCAATGTTGGGGCCAGAATCATTAATCATACTATCAGACTATAGCCATATATCACTTGTTTATCTTGAATAAACACTTGATCACGGATGGCAAGGGGTCTGGATTGATACTTAAAAATTACTCTGGGTTAAATCACCTAAAAAAGGGTAGTTTATATACCTTTTTGGGTAATAAGACCTTCTTGGGGCATGTAGAGAGGGTTGTGCTTGGATGCTGAGTTTAGCAGGCTGGTCAGGGCTAGTTTGGCACGTAGTTCTGGTGCTGTCAATCTGATAGCCTTGTCTATGTCATATTTCTTTGTGAAATAATTGTCAGGAGGTGTATAAATTTTAATTTGTTATTTTTATGATTTAGACACATTTACTCATTTTGTATTAGCTTTTTTTGAGTGACATGGGTCGAAGTGGATATTAGTAGATTCTACGGCATCTTCTGCACATGTTGGGAATTTTTAATAATTTTTAGCTTAACTTCTTGTTGTGTTTTGTGGTTCATAAGGATTTGGCAATCTCATTTACGTGACAACCTTCATTATTGTTTCCCACAATTTATTTGCTTTATATTTTGATTTTCATATTTTTTATTCAATATTCTTAGGTTTCAGACATCCCTCTGTCCGGCAGTCAAGTTTTTACATATACATGATGTATGCATGCAGGTTATAGCCTGTTCCTGCGGTACCTGGCTGTCAGGCTTAGTACAATTTTGTTGACGCGCGCAGGCTTGTCAGCTGCGTGCGGGAATCTGTAGCCTGCGGCCGGTCAGTCATTTTGCATGTGGGCCTTTTGACATGCGCCTACATATTGAGTGTGAGGCGTGTGTACTCTTACTGTATGAATGCGGGGCTGCGCGCAGGAATTGTGACACAACACAAATCCTCATGTAACTCCTAAAATATACACAACACCTCAATTATGACTGAATTTTAGGTGTGAAACCTATACATGGCATAATGTGTGAAATGTTAAAATGGCCAAAAGGTGCCACGGTGGTGTCATGGTTTTTTGGTCATTTTGTTTAATAATTATTAAAAAATGTATGGAGTTAGAATTCAAGGGTGGGCTTAGTGAGTGACCCTACTCAATTTTGGGTGGGAAATCCATTTCTGTAATAATATTCATAAATTTCTCGCTCCTTCTAATTTTATTATTTTATTTCTGTTTTAAATCTGCTTTGACAGGTTGCTCTGTCCAAGTAGCAAGCTGACATTCCCCCACTCCAAGATATGTCTATATCTGAAAAAAGTTTGGGGCTCAATGTCTTTTATTGGCTCTGTAATTTCTTAAGTGGATAGGTCCATTTGGAATGTTGTTTTCAGGTAACCATTAATCTTTTTCAGCAGATTCTCCTTTGTATCTGACTAGTTAGAGTCTGAAATTCTTCCCATTTATCCTTTCTTTCTTTTCTTTAAGGGTTTTGCTTATTTTCCCTTTTTATTTCTCAGTTTCATCTGCAATAGGAATTGCTGGTGACAGGAAGTGTTCTCCTTCTTGAGGATGGTAGTGTTTGACAAGGCTTACTGGGAAGACTGGGTGCTTTCTGGAAAGTTCATCACTGAGAATTAATTCCACAGCATTCTTTCCATGGAGTTTCTTAATGGTGAATGGTCCAAGAAATGCAGGTCTGAGTTTCTTGTTTCCAGCTAAGTTAGTGAAATTGGTGGTAGAAACTAAGACTTGATCACCAATCTTGAAGTCAGGTTCTTTATGGGTTTTGTCCCATCTCTGTTGGTTGTACTCAAAAAATTCTTCAACGCATTTTGCAGTGTTTTTGTTGGCTTTATCTATCATATTCTTGAAGTCAAGTGAGGTGGGGTGGATATTGGTTAGCTGCTGATTCAGGTTCTCCTTGGGTAATTTAAGAATCCACCCTCTCTCCAGTACATAGGGGGCTTCCTTGGTGGTAGAATGTTTGCTTCTGTTGTAAGCCATTTCTAGAGCAGGCAAGAGGCTGAACCAGTCATTGCAGTACCCATCAGTATTCTTATATTCTAGAACAAAGCAGAAGAATCTCCTGAGAATGTCTTCCAGGGTCTGGATCATCCTCTCAGATAATCCATCTGTCTGGGGGTGATAAGCTGTAGCAAAATCTAAGGTTGTTCCCAGAATGTTGTGAATATTTCACCAGAAATCAGAGGTAAATTTAGGATCACTGCCACTGATAATGATCTTGGGAACTCCAAAATCAGCAATGAGTCTGTTCCAAAATAATAGGGCAACTTCCATAGCAATGTCTTCCTTGTGATTAGGTAGAAACTTTGCTTTCTTGGAGAACCTATCCACAATGAATAGGACTGTGTTGTAGGAATAGGCTCCTCCTAGTGGTATTCCAGTTTAAAATTCCATGTTGATTATCTCCCATCTTTTCTTGGGTTCAGCAATCTTTTGTAGTAGAAAAAAACTTTTCCCAGTGGTCCTGTTGGACTTCTGACAAGTTCCACAACTAGTAAAATACTGGATGGTGGAGTCTCTCCAATTGATCCACCAGCAGTTTGTTTAACCTTATCTAAGGTTCTATCGGCAGATAAATGACCAGATGAGCAGTTATCATGGCATTGAGCCAGGACATGTTTGATATGGTCATCCTTAGTTAAGACTATAACACTTGAATTTTGATGCCTGTAGTATACTAGACCATCCCATATGGTGAATCTTCCGGCTTTTTATGGTTTAAAGAGGAGTTCAGGTAGGCTATTTATCAATTCAGATGGTGGAGAAGTAATTTTCATAATGGTGATCAGAGTTTCCATGCCAGAATTGTAAGATTCTTTGATTGAGTTGAACAAGGACTCATCCAATTCACAAATGTGGATTCCAATTATAGGAGCTTCACTGTTCAATATGTTAATGTTAAGGATAGGGAAGATATCATTATCCTCTGGGTCATAAGCGGTGTTACTTGGGTCATTGGGTAGAGCATTCCTACTCAGACTGTCAGCATTCTGGTGTTTGTTTCCAGCTTGATGTACTATTGTCATTTGTCCTCTGTACTGTTGGATAGCTATTTGCCATCTTAACATTTGCCTGCTGGGAGTCCTCATGTACATCAGGGTTCTAACAGCATTGCAATCCGTAATAACCACAAATTTAGTACCTTCCAGATAGTAATGGCGCTTTTCTAAGGCCCATACTAAAGCTAGGAATTCCATTTGACTGGCCCCATATCTTTTCTCTGTGTCCTTCACTTGCTTAGAGATAAAGAGTATTGGTTTTTATAATGGTCTATCATTTTCTATGACTTCTTGATGAAGTTCAGCGCCTAGCCATTCCATGCTGGAATCAATATATAGTATAAAGGGTTTACTGTAATCAGATTTTATTAGTACGGGGGCAGTAGTCATAGCCATCTTGAGTTCCTCATAGTTCTTAACCCTTTCATGAGTCATTTCAAACAGGGTATTGTTGTTGCAAATCTCATACAAACACTTAGTTAGTAATGCAAACTTGGGTAGGTACTTCCTATAGTAGCTGCAGAAACTGACAAAGGATGGGAGTTCAGTTTTGTTCTGAGGCATTGGCCTTTTCATAATGGCTGCTATTTTGGTTTGGTCAGCTGTGAGAGTTAGATCAGATACTATGTGACCTAGTTCTTTGAGTTCACCATATCCAAAGTTGCACTTTTTCATGGATACTTTTAATCCTGCAGCAGAGATGGTTTTAGGACAAGTCTTACTTTATCCATTTGGGAGGTTCAGTCATCAGTGTAGATGATAACATCATCAATGTATACCATCATCCATCCTTGCCTTATGAACTGGCCTAGTACAGTTTCCATCATCCTCTGAAAGTGGGAAGGAGTATTCTTGATTCCAAAGGGCATCCTCAAGTACTCATAGATACCTAGGTGAAATATGATCCTCATGAACTTCCTACTTTCTGGGCTGATGGGGATCTGGTGGAATCCTTTCAGCATGTCCATGGTAGTAATAAAATTAGCTTGTGAGAGATTATGAAGGGCATAGTCAATCCTAGGAATGGGGTAATAGTCTGCTTGAGTGTAATTATTCAACATCCTAAAATCTCCTACCATTCTTGACTTATCATTGTGCCAAGCTATAACTACAGGAGTAGTGATATCTAATTGCTCATTGTTTCCTACTTTCCTCAGGACTTTTAAGTCAATTAGCTCCTGGATGTGAGTTTCCAAGGCTGTTCTTGATTTTTGACTGGAAGAATAAGCAGGTCTTCTCAGATTAGGAGGGTAAGGGGATTTGACAGTTAAGGTAAGGATCATATCATGTTGTTTGATGTTACCAATAGGGTGGTCCTTAGTGCAGAAAGCATTCTGATTCTCAAATCAGACATGAAGGATATCACATTTTTGATCTTCACTGAGTTGGTCATTCATGGAAGCTTGGGAGAAGTATTCCTGGTTAAAGGTTTCCAGGTGTTTCTGATAAGTGGAGTCAGTGGGTTGAGCATTAACATGGCATATTTTAAACTTCTTTTTCCAATTGCCTCCTATAGTAAAGTATCTTCCTTTACTTTGGAATAAATCTATACCATACAGGCAAAGAGAATCATTTCCTAAAATGAAGTAATCACACATTCCATTCTGGAGTAATACAAATTTAACCTTGAGTCTCAGGGAACCTTTGGGATGCGGCAAAATGAGATCTGCAGACCATACTCCAATAGCATTAAGGGAGGAGTTGCAACTGCTGAACTTAGCTTGTGGAACTGGTAGCAAGTATTTTTTCAAGTTGGGGACTTGGTTCTCTAAGTAACTTGTCCCAAAACAGGAGCAGAAGGCTCCACTATCTAGGAGCAACTTCGCGGGAGAACCTTGGATTAGTCCAGTAGCATAACAAGTTTTTCCAGTGGTGTAGCTTTTAACAATAGGGGGTTTCAGAGTCAGAGTCTTGGCTTCAGAAACATGTTGGATTTTCATGTTGGGAGTCCATTGATAAGGTAGATTGGAATCCTTTTTGACTGTATTGATTTTCAGGGAGGATCCTATGTCTTCTTCAATGACATTGATGGGGTTAGTAATCATGAACTCATACTCAGATAATGATCCATCAGTATCATCCAGTTGAGGGTTGAATTCATTATCCCCATCTCCTCCTTCAGGGAGATTGATCTTTCTTCTGGGCTGGGGAAAGTCAGGTCTTACATGGCCAGCTTGGTTACAGTTCCAGCATACCTTTTATTTGGTCTCAGAAGTCTTCTTGATTTCTAATTGGGGATTGGTGGAGTCCTTAGTTTTTGGATTATACTTGTCTCTAACCTTGGGGGAAAGTTCCCTGGGTCTATTGGTCTTTTTTTCAAGACCATTCATGTCAATAGCTTCTTTGAGGATACCAATAAGGGTGGAGAGATCAGCATCCATAGACATTCTAAACCTTAAACTGTGATTAAGGTGTCCAGGACATAGGCTGAGGAGTCTTTCATTGAATTCCTCTTTATCAGCTTCAGGGTAGAAGCAATCTAACCTCTTCTTTTGTTCCAAACACCACTTGTGAGGTTTTTCCTTAGCAGGGTCAAAAAGTGAGGTCTCAAAGGTTTTCATGATTTTTCTTTTCCATATCCTGGTACCAAATTGTTCTTTGATAAGGACTTTCCAAGAATCCCAAGTCTGAGGTCCTACTACTCCTCTTTTGTTGATGAACCAATCCAAGGCTACTCTTTCAAACAACCTGGGCAGTCTTACCACTTTTTTAGTGTCCAGTAAATCATAGGAGGAAAGGGTTTAATCAATGAGTTTGATGAAACTGATATGGTTATATTCTGCTTCACCTGAGAATTTGGGCCATTCAGCTACCAGAGGTAAGAGTTTCAGATCTTGTTCCACTTCAGGAGTTCAACTGGGGCTGTAAGATTCATTCCTTATTGCTCCAGAATTAAGAGGAATGTTAGGAGTGTTACTTATCCTAGTAGGCTTTACCTCTTCCAAATGGATCCTAGGAGGAGCAATTGAATTGACTTTGAGGTCTCTTAAGTCATTCTTGATCATACCTAATTCCAGATCCAACTTGTTACTCAATAGGTAAATTTTATCAACTAGGTGAGCAGAAGGGTTATCAGTTTTGTTTTTCACTTCTTCTTTGAGCTACTCAATGGAAAAGAGGATCTCTTCTTGTCCAGAGGAGTCAGTGGTATTGACGTGCTTGATCAAGGATATTTTGTCATCAATGATAATATCCTTTAACTTATTATTCTCTAACTCATTGATGTGCAATTGTTTGAGTATACTGACTTTGTTTGACTCAATGTTGTCTTTTAATACCTTGGTTTCAGACTCATTATTTTTCATATGGTCAGCTTGAACTTGGGTCATTATGTTTGTATTCAGGAGGAATTTATAAAGTTTTTTATGAATATTATCCAAGTTTCTGCTCAAGATTTTAAATTTGTAAAAGAAATCATCAAAAAATTTGTTAAACAACGGTGTAATATCATCAGATCCTAGTTGTGATAGACTTTCTTCCATTTCTGGGCTAGAGATATGATATTGTCCCAATCTTTTGGGTAACTCATTCTTTGATGATGTGAAGACCTCAACTTTTTGAAGTCTTTTCCCTTTAATTTGGCTAATTGGTCCCAGTGGTTCCATTTCTCCACGTATTTATCCACTTCTGCCCTGGGGATTAATTTCTGCAGGGCTATTTGAGAGGACTTGGCCCGTGATATGGCCATTCTTGTAGCTGCTGAGTCCTCCTGTTTGTGGGATATCTTTTAAGCCTCCCAATGACTCATTTGATCCTTCACCAACTCTTTGATTTTGGACTCTTTGACTAGGTCCGGAGCGGGAGGCATAGGAGGAGGGATGACTGCGTGGGAAAACTGTGGGGGAGAGGGACTCATCTCCAACAATTTTTTGGTTGTGTTGGAGGGCGCAGGTGCTGGCAGTTCTTGCGGCAGTGGTATCGTGGGTTTGAGCCCCCTCATTGTGCTTGCTACGGGCACTTGTACGGGCGCGCATTCCTCCGGGCAGAGGTCCATAGGACGGGGCTCCTCCTGTCGCGCGGGTGTGGGGTCTGTTTTGCGACATGATGCAAAAAAGATGTAAGTTTTTGTCAAAAAGACTTTGACAAAGGTAAAAAAAATGAAAAAATGTTTTTATTTATTTTTAAGTTAATTTAGGCTTACTTAAGCTTAAATTCAACGGTACTAAAGCTTGTCTGGGGTTAAAAGAGTCCTTGGGGGGAAATCCAGGGGTATCTTTGTGGGGACCAATCAAGTCTTGGCTTAAATCAAAAGAACCATGGTGGGACCTGTTTTCCAACAGGACCTGCTCAATGAAATCTGCTAGGGAAAAGGTTCTTTCCACTAGTTTAAGATGAAAATTAAAATTAATAAGTTTTTGGTTTTATTATAATTTTTATTAATTTTTTATCAAACTTTGATTTTATTCAAATTTTTGTTATATATTTTTTTTAAAAAAATTGAAAAAATATTTTAACCTCACTTTATTTATTCTTATTAGAGAAATAAAGTTGCCTCTGATATTTCTTCCAGGCTGTGTGTTGTCTGAGTCAAGAATTAAAATTAATAAGTCTTTCAAGCTCCAATTATTGTTCCTTAATAGCTTGTTGCTTATAATGAAGTGATCTGGCTTGTTGTTGCTCAGGAGTTATGATAAAAGGCACAAAATTACGGAGTCTTCCTTCTTTTTGTTGTTGAAGAAGATTCAAATAATAATTGATTGATTCTCTGTTGGTCTTAAGGTCCACTGGAGAAACAATAATCAAAAGTAAGGATAATAAGTATTTCTACTTATTTTTACGTAGAATATCTGGTCCAAAGAAATAAATTAATTGAAAATTGATCATTCAGTGGTATTTCCCGGCCAGACCCCCAGCTGTTAGCTTCCTGATGCCAGGAACTATGCTGTTCTTTAGCTACAGAAAGTTATATTGGTGTTGGAATAATAATTCCAAGAAAATTAAGGTAAAATGCTCAAATAATTGATTTAAAAGCAAGTGCAAAGTTTGGTTGGTTTGGTTGGATTAAATTTATTTGAATATATATTTTTCAAGAGGGGCCACAGTTCATGAAAACTGGGGATCTTTATTGGGTAACAACCTCTCTCCAAGGAGCTCTTTTGAACCATGTAAAGACCTTGGTATAATGAGGTCTTAAACAATTGCTCACAAAAGACTAACTCAAGGGGATGGGTGGACTGGCTGTCTTACAGCACTTATGCCTGGGTTCCAAGGAGGAGACAACTTACAAGTTTAAGTGCTTACTCCAGGAAGCTTGCAGAGATTCACGGTATGAAAGGGTCTCAGGACAATTATTGGGGTTATTTGCTGATATTCTTCACGGAATCAATGTTGGGGCCAGAATCATTAATCATACTATCAGACTATAGCCATATATCACTTGTTTATCTTGAATAAACACTTGATCAAGGATGGCAAAGGGTCTGGATTGATACTTAAAAATTACTCTGTGTTAAATCACTTAAAAAAGGGTAGTTTATATACCTTTTTGGGTAATAAGACCTTCTCAGGGCACGTAGAGAGGGTTGTGCTTGGATTCTGAGTTTAGCAGGCTGGTCAGGGCTAGTTTGGCACGTAGTTCTGGTGCTTTCAATCTGCTAGCCTTGTCTATGTCATATTTCTTTGTAAACTAATTGTCAGAAGATTTTTAAATGTTAATTTGTTATTTTTATGATTTAGACAAATTTCCTAATTTTGTATTAACTTCTTTTGAGTGACATGGGTGGAAGTGGATATTAGTAGATTCTATGGCATCTTCTGCATATTTTGGGAATTTTTAAAAATTTTTAGGCTAACTCCTTGTTGTGTTTTGTGGTTCATAAAGATTTGGAAATCTCATTTACGTGACAACCTTCATTATTGTTTCCCACAATTCATTTGCTTTATATTTTGATTTTCATATTTTTTATTCAATAAATTTAGGTTTCAGACATCCATCTGTCCGGCAGTCAAGTTGTTACATAGAAATGATGTATGCATCCAGGTTGTAGCCTGTTCCTACGGTACCTGGCTTTCAGGCTTAGTACAATTTTTGTCAGCTCTCTGATACCAGGAACCTTTCAGTCCTTTAGCTACAGAGAGTGATAAAAATGCTGGAATGATAATATTTATTATTCCAATAATAAACGCTTAGAAGCTCAAATAAATGATTTAATAAGAGAAGTCACAAGGTTTAATTGGTTTGGTAGTAAATGATTTTCAATATAATATAAAAGAGGGGCCACAGTATTATACTACTGGGGATCTGTACAGACTAGCAACCTCTCTTCAAGGGGCCTCCTTAGGCAGTTTAAGAACCTTGGAATAAAGATGGGTGCCTTAGAAAGGACTTATTCCACTAATGGTCGGGCTTAACAGAACCAATGGCCTAGACAGGAAGGGTAACACTCACTCTGAGCACTTTACCACAAAAATCCTGGAATAATTGGAAGGGTTTCAGAGCAGATAGGGTAGATTGCTTGACTAAACTTCAATGGTTGATTGGTTTAATAAAGGTAAATAATACTACTACAGACTAAGTCATAAATCACTTGCTTATCTTCATATGAGCACTTGATTAACAATGACACGGTGTCTGATTGATAATAAATAATTCCTGGTAAACTGATTAACTTATTAGATCCAAAGAGGTCTGTATAAATACCTTTATGGGGTGATTTTGGTCTTCTCAGGGCACGTAGAGAGGGTTCTGCTCGTGGTCTGAGGCTGGCAAGCCAGTCAGGGCAAGACTAGCACGTACACTTGGTGCTGTCAATCAGCTTTCCTTAGATCTGCTGGATTTCTGTAGTATTTTAGCCACAGGATCTGTTAATCTGTTTTGGCGTAAATTTGATCATTCTGTACTGATCCTTCATTTGTACTATTGATATTGCTTTAAAGCATGCACATGTTGATTTTTACCACTTTTCCATCATCTGCTGATCATTTAGATAATTTTTAATAATTTATATAAACACTTCTTGTAGTGTTTTGTGGTCTTCAAAGATCAAGATCAGTGGTTTACATGGTAGTCCTTGATCTTTGATTTATTATTAAAAATGTTTAAAAGTTAATTTTCATTAATTTTATTTAAGTTTTGATCTTTTTAGATCATTAGTAATGCATATGTCTGTTTGTTACATATACTAGGCAACCCTAACTAGGTTGTAGCTCTTCTGAGCGGTACCTGGTTGTCAGATTAGTCAAGACTGATTGAGGCGCGGGGATCAGTTAGGACAGATGCGTGTGGGGTAGGATCCGCTGCGTGCGTGGCAGAATCAGCTGCGCGCGGGTCTCTAGTACGCGGGATCCTGCTGCTACTAGTACGTAGGTTTATGTAATGATGCGGGGCTGCGCACGGGAATTGTGAAATAACACATTTCCGCGTGTAACTCCTAAAATGTACAAAACACCTCAATTCTGAGTGAATTTTAGGTGTAAACCATATAAGTGACATAACGTGTGAAATATTAGAATGGACAAAAAAGTGCCATACAGGTGTTGTAATTTTTAGTACTTTTCCTTTTAATTATTTTAAAAATATAAGTACTTGGGATTCAAGGGTGGGGTCAGTGAGTGACCCTACCTAATTTTGGGTGAGGAATCCATTCCTGTAATAATATTTATGGATTTCTCATTCATTACTTTGTTAATTGAGGTATTCTTATTTTTCATATTTTGTGTTACTATTTGACAGTTTTGCTCTGTATATAGTAGCAAGCTGACAATTTTGTTGAAGCGCGCAGGCTTGTCAGCTGCGCGCAGGAATCCGTTGCCTGCGGCCCTTCAGTCATTTTGCATGCGGGCCTTTTTACATGCGCCTACATGTTGAGTGTCAGGTGTGTGTACTCTTACTGTATGAATGAGGGGCTGCGCGCGGGAATTGTGACACAACACAAATCCGCCTGTAACTCCTAAAATATACACAACACCTCAATTCTGACTTAATTTTAGGTGTGAAACCTATAAATGGCACAATGTGTGAGATTTTAAAATGGCCAAAACGTGCCATGGTGGTGGTGTGATCTGTTGGTCATTTTGTTTAAAAATTATTAAAAAATGTATGGAGTTAGAATTCAAGGGTGGGGTCAGTGAGTGACCCTACTCAATTTTGGGTGGGGAATCCATTTCTGAACTAATATTCATGGATTTCTCACTCCTTCTAATTTTATGATTTTATTTCATCTGCTTTGACAGGTTGGTCTGTCCAAGTAGCAAGCTGACAAAAACTGTTGCACCAAAATGCTTGTGTTTGGAGGCATGCATCTAAACACAAGCATTTTGTTGCAACATATTTTTTCTAAAGAATTGCAAAAAAACCTGTTGCAACAAAATGCTTGTGTACTGAGGGCCAATTTGCCACGCCCACCAGATCAATAATCAGGGGAATTTTTTTTTCTTCAATAAACTTGTCAATACCATTTTAAACCTATTTAATTAGAAAAAAAATAAAAAAAATTTATAAAAAAATAAAAGGAGCTGAGTAATCACCATTTCCAAGCAAACAGAAGGGGAAAAAGACTGTCAACACTGCCTGGGGCAATGAAAAGACATGCCTTTGACTTCAACATTGATGGAGTGACCAAACAGATTGATTCCCATAGAATAAGCTGCCAGAACCTTGGCTGGTAGAACTGAGAAGGTTGTAAGGGAGAGGGAGCAAGGAGGAGGGAGCAACGGGGAGGGAACAAGTGAGGGGGAGAAGGATGGAGCAAGTGAGGGGGAGGAAGTGATTCAGGCGCAAGGAGCAAGTGATTGAGGGGGGGTTCCAACAGGTTGGCATTGGTTGAGTGGAACTTGGAGGTATTCCAAGATCTGCAGGGCAACTGGATGGGGAAATTAAGCCTGCTTGGAACACACATAAGCCTGCTTGGCCTGGTTCCAAGTGGGCATTGGGAGTGTTCCCCGACAAGCTTGCATTACCATACATCCTAACACAAGAATTTTGGTGCAACAGTTTTTAAATTTTTTTTTTGACAGGCGTATCCTCAGCTCTGAGTACAGTCAGTCTCACATACTCAAGACTGAAGGGGCTGGTCTGAACACTCATTGAGGGAAGATTCTACTTTGAAATGGGGATACTATCCTTGCTTCTACCCCAATGTCAATTCATCCATTCACTAGATCAACTACACCCAAAACCTTACCAGATTGAGATTAATACTCTCCTGCACCACTTCCCCGCTCCCAATTTCCAAAACCCACAACAACTGATGTTCTCACCTGTCAATCAACCATCCCGGGTGTTCATCCCCCAACCTCCTAAAACCCTTTTGAAAATCCCCTCATCCTCATAAACAAATCTACTTTGGAAAACACTGTTGCCATCCATCATCCATGACTGCCATTGAAGCCTCACTTCCGCTGTTGCAGATGTTCATCCTCCATCGCTACTTCTCATCTGTTGACTCACAGGTGTACATCTGCTGCCCTCTGTCATTTGTGAAGGGGCTGGTCTCTCCTTTCATATTGTTCACATGTCCCGCATCATTGAAAAAAAAAATTCCACACTCATTTTTAGTCTCACTTGGAAATAATCAACAGGGCCTCTTGTCCATAAAAGGAGGGGCTCTTCCCTGCCTTTTTTCCCCATCATCATCCATATTATCATCAAGAATCAAATCATCATCATCTAAGCAATCAATCTGTGGGGCCCTTCCCCCTTTTCTGAGAAGGCTTATCCTGGGTATATCTTTTGCTTTCCCCTTGATCCTTTGAGCCTCCATACTTAAATCCTTTGATACATCCTCTGTGAATTGATCATTATAACCAACCAATAGCGTGGCTGGTTGGAGAAGAATTCATTGGGTTGAATTCTTGAGTGTGTTAAGACAGTCCTTTGATCCCTTTCTCCAACCACTTGGGTCTTGATCATTTATTTGATTGTCTTTCTGGAACAAGTCACAATTTATTGAGAGGTTTCATTAAGCTTGAAACATGGAGTGTTAAACCTCCCTTTATTCCCTTCAAGTTGAATTCCCCCATGCTATTCTTGAGTTCCTTGCAAAGTGTTGGTTATTCTTGTTTGAATTTGTTACTGCTTTCCTTCTAGAGCTTCATAGAACAAATAGCTTTGTTTTGTACAGCCACCCACAGGTATCTGTTACCCTTCAAGTGCTTGATTGAAGAGATTTGGGCAGGTTCATTGAGAACCTGGAGGTTGGTTGGGATTGAGTTGATCTTTCCTAATCTTCTGCTGATGACCAGAGTTATTAGCTTGGGGGCATTGTTACTTTCAACTTCATTGTTCTATTGAACTCTGAGCAAAACTTTGGCTTTTTTGTTCAAGGATTTTTCACAACCATCTTGCCTCAGATAGTGTTTCTTCCATTGCTACCAACTGCTATCAAAATTTATCCTTCCCATTGATTCTTTATTTACAAGTTTCTGGATCTTGATTCTGCTTACACTTAAATTTTTGTGTAACACTCAGGAGGGCAGCCTAAACAGCACCTCTCCCCCTCCAAAGAACTTTTTCTGGCTCAGCAAAGTTTGGAGTCTTACAGCTGTAATCCTCTCACCAGCAGCTAAGGGGAAATGACCCCAAAAACTGGGAAAAAACTATGTTGTTAGCACAAAAGTGGAAGGAAGGGTAACATCATTCAATTTACCTGATTATATTTATTTCAACAACTATATAAGGCATTAATTGAAAATTTTTAGTAGAAACCTTGATGATATTTATGAGCATCTAGAAAAATTAAATTTGAATTTTCCCAAGTTATATCACTGCAAAACTGGAAAGGTGAAATAAAATGATATTGAGATTTTTTCCAACCAAATGAAAGAATGAATAATTCAAGTTAAATTATCCAAATTAAAACATATGAAAGCTGCTTTTTACATAATGCAAGAAGAACTCATGCCTTAAGATCAGCCTATCAAAGAGGACCTTGAAAATTTAAATAAAACATCAGATTCCCATTTATAAAACAAAGTAGATCTAAAAATTCATAATGTTGATTTTAAAATTGGTATGATTAAGAATTATCTTCAAAAACTTGAAACAAGTTTGAAAAAATCATTGGGGAAACCATGGAGGAACCAAAGACTCCCACAATTACCATTACTCCCAGCCCATCATCCAGATCAAGGATTCCTAGGAGTGACACCTTTAGATCTAGTACTACACCTGAAGTGGAGCATGCTTTCAATGTAATCCCACCTATGACTAAATGGCAGATATTCTTGGGAGAAGGAGAATATAACCAAATAACTTTCATAAAATCAAAAGAATACTCTCCAGCCTATTATGAACTACCTGAAATCATTTATGTAGTAAGACTAACTAGAAGATTTGAGGGACTTGCTCTTGATTGGTTAATCTTTAAGAAAGATGAGGTTGGATCTCTACCTTGGAACTCTTGGAAAAAACTGACTAAAGAAAATTGGGTAACAGGATGTGAAAAAGAAAGATAATGAAGATCTTTGAATCATCCCACTTTGACCCCTCCACACACCAAACTCACAAGTGGTGCCTAGAACAGAAGAAAAGAATAGATTGCTTTTGTAATGAGTATTCAAGAAAGTATGTCAATGAAAGACTCCTTAAGCTCTGTTCTGGTAACCTCCACCACATTCTGACATTTAAAATGCACATGGATTCTGAACTTCCAACCCTTATTAGTGTTCTTGGGGAAGGAATAGGAATTAATGGGATAGAAAATAAATTAACTATACCCAGAGAATCTAATTGTAGGGCCAGGGAAGAGTATAATTTTAAATCCAAGGACACTTGTTCCCAAAAACCTGTTGTTACCAAAAACAAGAAAAATTTAGAAACCAAAGAAAGATTATTCGGGAATTTTAATCAGAAAGGAAAGTTTAGAAAAGGTTTTCACTACCCAGGAAAAAGATAAACCTTGTGGGGGGAGAAGAAAATGAGGAACAGTAGTATGCTGAAACTGAAGGATAATGTGAGACGGTGAACTAAAAAAATCCCATTGATTTTATAGAAGGAAATCTTAATTCTTGTCATAGTATAAAACCTGTTAATGGAGATCCTGATTTACCTCAACCATTGGATCCCAATGTGAAGGTTCAACATGTATTTTAATCCAAAAAACTAAGTCTGAAGCCTTGTTATGGCAGGGGTTAGAAATGCCACAGAAATGGTACAGGGATCCCCTTTCAAGATCATACTCAATAGTGGAGCATTCTGCTCTTGTTTTGGAACTGCCTACTTCAAGAAAAAAGCCCCATAATTGAAAAAAAATTTATTAAAAGCTCCCCAAGCTAATTCAAGAACTTTAAATTTGTCAGCTGGCTACTATTCAGAGCAAACTGACTAAGCCAAAAATAAAGTGATAAATAAACTGATTGAGAAAAGTTAAAAATGAATTAATTGAATAAAAGCCTTAAGGAGTAAGAAAAAAAAGAATATTATTTTAAATGTGTTTGTGGTTCACAATTAGGTAGGGCCGCTCAATTCCCACTCCTTAAGGGATAACTACCCCCAGAAGGGTACCCCACCTCACTCAATTCACATGTATAGTTTTCTGACCAATAATTGAGTCAGAAAACCAAAGTTTTTTTTTGGGTAGGAGTTGTGAAAAAAATTCATTTAGTCTAAAAACCTGCGCTCTGCAGCAGAATGCAACTCCAATAGTTTTTGGGAGCCCCCGCAAGCTGCCAGCCACCAGGGGATGTAGCCTGCACCACAGGCCAGGCAGCCATCTGCTGCCATAACCAACCCTGGGCCCCCCAAATAGTTGCCTTGGCTAGGATATTTTGTGCAAAGGTACCACCAGCCCCACAGGTGGTTGCCCAAATAAATTTCCAGGATGGTTGCTACCAACTGCCTGACCTGCTAGCAGTTGCACAACTACCTCATAAAGGCAAAGGCAGCCGCTCCAAAATTCCAGCCCCACTGGTAGTCAAGCAAATACCTTGTGAGGGCCCAGAAAAACCTTCTGGGCAATTGCGCAAGGCAACCCACCAGCCACCAGGCTTGTAAGACAGAATTCTTGCTGTAGAGTACACCATATACACCCTAAATTCAGGTTCCACACCACATGGGGCCTAAAAAGCCCCCCCATCTTGTGAGGAACCAAATCAAACAATAATAAATAAATAAAAATCTGGAAAAATGGGGGCTGCACCTCATTTAAGCTGTACTGAAGGTTTTAGGGGGCCCTGAAGCTGAGCCTTCAAAGAGAGTTTGGACCCCATACAAGGGAATGGATAGTTAATATAAAACTCTGAGAGTGTAGCCAGAGCTTCATCTGGAGCCAGATTTTGTGCTAGCTGTTTATCAAAGCACTATGCACCCATATACACCCCTGTATATATTTGAAATTGAAGCTGGACATATATTACCAAAAAGGGGCTAATTCCACCACTTAAGTGAATCTCAACTAACTTATATGGAAAAAAAGCACCCAGACTCAGATTTCTCCCTCAGAAAAGGGTGCCCAAAAACTGTGTTTAATCCCTTGGATTCAGGAAAAAATCACCCATATTTTTATATATTAATTAAATACAACCTACATGACTGATAAAATGAGTTCATTGAGGAAATGAGAGCATTTATAAAGCCAAAAATATGATAAAATAAGGCTTCCCATAATTCTTAAATGACTAGAGATGATCCACACAAACACATGGATAGCTCTTTGGCCTCAGTAATAGCCTGGGTCACCCTCTTTTGCCTAGTAGAAGACCTGTACCATGAGGGTACCCAAAAAATTTTAAATAAAGGTCCATCCCCCAGCCATTTCAGGATTTTTCATTCCAGTAATAAATTTAATATATCATAAGATATTTTTTTAATTGGAAATCAAGCTCTTATTAGAAAATTGGTGTGTTATCTTCCAAAACTCTTGAATCTATTTTTCCTTGGCCAAATTATCAACAAATAATTTTCAGTCTTCCCCAGTACCAACTTCCAGCAACCTCAACAACATGAATATTGAACCACTCCTCAAGAATAACTCTGGATCTTTAACTAACAAGTGATCCTGCTGAATGAACCTTTTTTTCATGTTTCAAATAAACCAACCACAAAGGAAATGATACATGCCCTTCTTGAAAGGAGTCCTTGAAATCCTTGCAGGCACCACAATTGTTCAAATATTTTCCTACAAAGAAATAAAAATGAGATCCGGAGGGCTTAAAAATCCCCAAAAGTTCTTGGACCCTCCATTTTAATATATTTTCATAAATATAGAAATAAATTTACCCTTTCAAGCCAAATCAAATATCTGGCATTTAAGACTATTTTTTATCCAATATTTTCATCACCACAAGTAGCTAAAAGGAGTTTGGTCCTTGGAATCTAGTAGGCTGAAAAGGTTCTTCATTGGATGCCATAGGGTTATGGACCAAAGACATAATAATCCCACATAAAAAAGGAGCTATAGAAAGAACACAGAATTCTTAGTGATCCAAAAAGTTGTATATGACTATTTCATTGTAGGTAATGATCCCTTTGGCCTCTATGGGATAGATCTGTTCCAAAGAAAAGGAAGTTACTTCAATTTAGGAGGGGACTGGAAAAAGAAGTTTAAGATATCCAGAATACATTCCCAGGCTACTGAATACACTCATGAAAAGCACTTGGTGGCATTGAAATAGAAATAATTTCCCAAGAAGCTTAAGATTCCCAACTCATTACAGGACAGAAAAAGGACATGCTAACTGTTTTTTTGAGAAACAGAATCTCTTCTATACCAAAGGTCAAAAAATTTTTAATATCCTATTACATGATATGATTCCTGAATATAACACTTCCTTAAAATCCTAACATCAGAAGACCTGCTAACCCCTCTATTCACATGTCTACAGAAGCCTTTGAAGCACATATTCAAGAGATGGTAGACTTACAAGTTTTAAGAAAATTAGGAAAGAATTAACAGGTTGATATCAGCACCCCATTAATTATAGCTTGGCATAAAGATAAATCCAAAATGGTTGGAGACTTTAGAGTGCTTAATGATTAAAAACAGGCAGAATATTAACCAATAAATAGGATTTATCATTATCTCAAAAACCTATCTAAGGCCAAGTATAATACTACCATTGATATGATGAAAAAATTTCATCAGATATAAATCAGTCCAGATCACAGAAAATTCATGATAATTATATTTCACATAGAATTATATGGTGTGTAAATCCCTTTTGGGAGGCCAATAAAGTTATGGCCAATGTTAAATTTGCAACCTTTCAACCCACCTGCACAAACTAAAAGGGGTTTCATGGGTTGCATGGCACAACTTGCGACTTCTACATTTTTGAACTGCCACTCACAACCTGTATTAGTTGCAAACAGCGGCTCACAACCCATTCTGGAGTTGTGAGTGGTTGTTGACAAACCACTTGCCAAAAAAAAAAGAAGATAAAAAAAAGAAGAACAGAAAGAGGAGTTGAAAAAAAGAAGGGATGTTGACAAAAAGAAAAGAGACACTGAAAAAAAATAAGAGTTGTTGAAAAAAAAGAGGAGAAATTGAAAAAAACAAATAAAAATAAATAAATAAAAATAAATAAATACAAATGAAAATTAGGCCAAAAATAAATTAAAATAAATAAATAAAGGAATTAATTTTTCTCACACATCCAAACCTTCATTTCACACATTTCAAAATTGGCACGCCGGCGCGCCCCTTGGGTATTTCATGCAAAAATACTTTATTTCACTAAGAATTCATTTTTTTAAAATTCTGACTGCGCAACCCCATAGCAGGGTTTCTTGAAGCCTAACCAAAATCTTTGGTAATTTTGGAGCCATTAGAACCCCTTCCAAAATGCAATCAAAAAATGAAAAAATTCCGTAAAAACAATTTTTTGTCTGGGTTTTTGGATCATCATTTTGGCTTTTTGTTTTTTTTTTTTTTTTTTTTTTTTTTTTTTTTTTTTTTTTGGTTGTTTCAGCTGCCATAAATTTTGAAAAAAATTCAAAGAGTCTTCTAAATTCCTTCAAAAACACAATTAATAAAAAAAACAAATTTCTCTCTGGACATTTGAATCCTTAATTTTCCTTTTTATTTCATTTTTTGGGTAATTCAAGCTATCAAAAATTTAAAACACAATTCAAAGAGAATTAATAGTTTTTTTTTTAGATTTTTTTATGTATCATTTTAGCTTAAAAAATTCCTTAAAAAATGCAAAAAAATCAAAAAAATCAATTTTCTGATTTGACTTTTGGATCCTTATTTTTGCCATTTTAACTTATTTTTTTTGGTTTTTCAAGATTTGAGAGTTTTGAGAGAACTATTCAAGAGCTTAATATTTTTTTCCAGGATTTTTGGATGTCATTTTTGACCTTTAAAAATTACATCAACAAACCAAAAAATTTGAAAAAATCACTTTTCTCACTGGATTTTTGAATCCTTGTCTTGGCCAATATCATTGTTTTTTTCTTGGGTGATTCAAGCTTCCAGAATTTTGAATGTTAAAAAAAAAGTTCATTAATACTTTTGAAGATCATCTGCATTCTTGCTTACACCTTACAAGCTTTATTTGAAAAATCAAAAATAAAGAACAAATATGGATACAAAGATTAAAGCTTATTCAACTATGATTGGTTTTATTTTTCTATTTGATTTTTGTGGAAGGAAAAAAATATCATTACCAAGATTAAAATTTCTCTAAAAATAGTTTTCCAAGATTTGGAATCCTTTGTCACAAAGATTTTCCAAAGTGGATCTAACCTGGGAGCTGGCCAATCATCAGAATTGAACTTGAATGAGATAATATGTTTGGATACTTCCAAAAGAATGAAGAAAATAGGAGAATTTTTTGAATTTGGAGTGGGAGGGGAATTTAGAGGAAGATAAGTGCAAGGCATTAAAGAAGAAAACAGAACCACTGGAAACCCATATGTTTCCGGAATTTCCATAACAGAAAATATGGAATTAAGATAATAATCCCTTCTTCAATTGATACTTTTCAAAATATTCCAGAGGAAGAATACGATAATGTGCAGGAAACCTAGAGGAAAATCCCAAAAGAAATCAGACAAAATTAAAAAATGAGAAAATACAAAATAGGGTGTATCAAATTTAACCAAACCCGCCATTAAAAATAAAAAAACCCACTTATTTCACATCAGACATGTCAAAGTTAAAATGAAACAAGTGGGTTTTTCCAAATAAAGTATTTAAAGGCTTCTGCCACCTGTCCACGTCATCCACCTCTGGCTTACCACCTCCTTGTACCTCCAACCTCATTGGAAAAAAATCTGATTCATTGCTCTTCATCTCTTCATCAATATCCTCATCACTTCATCACTCTCATAACTTTATCCCTTTCATCAAATCCAGCTAACTCTCATTGGATAACTATACTGATCACTTCATTGCTCTCATCCGTTTATTGCTTTCATCACATCCAACTTACTCTCATTGGAACACTATCCTTATCACTTCATTGCTCTCATCCATTTATTGCTTTCATAAAATCCAGCTAAATCACGTTGGATCACTATCCTCATCACTTCATCACTCTAATCCCTTTATTGCTTTCATCAAATCCAGCTAACTCTCATTGGATCACTATACTTATCACTACATTGCTCTCATCCGCTTATTGCTTTGATCACATACAGCTAACAATCATTGGATCACTATCCTGATCAATTCATTGCTCTCATCCATTTATTTCTTTCATCACATCCAGCTTACTCTAATTGGATCACTATCCACATCACTTCATCACTCTCATCCCTTTATTGCTTTCATCACATCCAGCTAACTCTCATTGGATCACTATCCTCATAAATTCATCACTCTCATCACTTTATTTCTCTCATCTCTTCATCACTCTTTTAACATGATCACTCTGGTCACTTTATTTCTCTCATCTCTTTATTGCTATCCTATATCTTTAAAAAATGACTCTCCAATACTCCACTTTCCTTAAATAGACCAAAGAACTCAACACAGCCAGCCCTGACCCTGCCCTCATCCAACCAACAGGTCATCTATCCTGGACTCGCCGGAAATGCCATGCCATAACCCAAAACTCCTATGATGTGACAAGCAAGGCATCCACATTTTCATCTCAGAAAGCTCATTCTTGGCCCCAAAACAGACTAGCAAGTGACCCTCCGCAACCTCGGTAAGCAGATACTTAAACAACTCCATCTTGAGCTTCTCATACTCATACTCAATCCATCAATAAGAAAATCAGAAACTTTTAGCTGATAGTGCCTTATACAAACCTGTTGCAAACACTGAAAGATCCACATAAAAATTCCTCACTGATCATCTATGACTCATCTTGCCAAACCTCAACTCATCTGCCTCAGCTCTGGAAGCTGGAGCCTATATCCTCTATCTCCTACTTCTAATTTATTTTTCATCTGTTACAGTCTTGGGATCTCTGTAAAATGTTGGAAATGAATCCAAAAGAGTCAATTGTATGGTTTGGCCCCAGGGCATGAAAGAACTCAAAAGACTCTGACTGTCCTAAATTTTAAAAGAGAGGGTCTCTTGTGTGAATTTTATGTGAAAAGATTTTATTAAATCAAAGTAGGTAAAGGAAGAGTCTATTCCATTCTTCAGAACTTTTAAAAAAGAAAGAGAGAGGCAATTTGGTATGATCACAGAGAGGTAGAGGTGATAGAGAGAGTTGAGAAGTACAGATTACTAGTAGTTGATAATGATAGAGCAAAAAAAATATAGAGAGAAGAAGAAAAAAAAACAATGATGATCTTTTAACACAATCTTGGAGGTAGGTCATCAAGCTGAAGAACAATAAATACCAAGTTCTTTGTATCAAAAATCTCATTTCAAGTCTTGAGCCAGAAAAAAAAGACCTCCCAAATTGTCTGAGCTGTCACTCAACAATTCACCCAGAGCCTATTGGAGTAAACTGGCGGAGATGTAAGGGGAGGGGGAGGGGGAGAGCTGATGAGCAATATCAAAGGGGGGGGAATAAAAACAAGAAGGAACAATAGCTTTGAATTTTTTTGAACCGTTTGGATTGGTTTGGAACCCTTTGAGGAAGATGGAATCAAATGAGTGGGGTGAGTTTTTATTAGCCACGGGGGACGTTGATGGGGAGCAATCTGACAACTTGGACTCACGCAGATGTTCCTGAAATCATCTTTGCGCTTTTTCCCACCCACCCCCCCTCCAATGAGTGTTTTGATTGTTATTCTTGATTTTGCTTTTCCTCATCATGATCTGATTCCTTAAAGCGTGGGCTTTGTATCAATAAAACTTGTTCTACTTGGCCAATTCAACTGCTCCATTGGGCTCAAAGCAATAGGTGACCACCGTGCCAGCGCCGGTGGGTATGAACAGAAAATCGCCCAAGTGAGAGAATGCGAATTTGTTGATCTGGTCTTTCTGACCCTGAGAGGAGAAATGAGCCAAAGGATGGTGGATCAAGAAAACCTTGGTGGGTAGCACAGGCACAAAAAGAAAAAAAGAGAAAAGCCCAGGGGGGCTAGGGCTAGGAAAGAGGTAGGGGATGATATTCAAACAACAAACCTCACTGGCGGTGGGACTCCTGGAATACTCAAAATTTTTGCCGCGCTTCTTGCCGCTCGAACCTTTGTAGAATTTCAGCCTATCCTTTGAATCCCCAATGGCAACAATTGAGGGATTCGGGGTCCAGCACAAGTTCAAGAACGATAGCTTTGAATCATTTTTGACCGTTTGGATTGGTTTGGAATGTTATAATTATGGCCAGCAATTAGCTTAGGCAAATGAGCAGTATTTAAAGCAAAAGAAATGCTGGACACTGTGTGTCAATAATGGCTAATGGGGCTCTCACAATGGGGCAATATGTTGGATGAATTCGATTGGATGATGAATGAATGATGGAAAACAGCAGGGAGAAGAGCTCCTTAAGTACAAAAGATTGGCCTCTTGTGAGCCCATGATACAACAAGCCAAAAGGCAAATTTTCCGCCCCAAAAGAGCTCTACAGGCTCTACAAGCCTTGTTACTTGGTTTGGACTACATCAGCCCACATGGCATCAGTCCCTGAACCCTTACGACCAGCCTATTCCGGTCCATTCTGGTGTTTCCACCGTTACGGGGCTGAACCAGCCCCTTTGCTGTTCAATCCCCTGGCTGGTTGTCTATTACAACCGGCCCTGATGGCCTTATTACCTCTGTTACGGGCTGGTTGCCTCATGCATCCAGCCCCTGGCCCCTCAAATGGGCCAGGTGGGACCCAGGGCTCACCTGGGTCCGGTTTCAACCTCACATGGGGGGGGTGTAGCCGGCGGACATGCCGCCCCCCCCCTCTTTCCTGGTGGGGGCGGTCAAGTCCCCTCACCAGGGGCCCTGGGGGTCGATACCCCCAGGGCGTCGTCAAGGTAAGAATGGCTGGGGGGTGGTCAGATCCCCCCTGGCCCGTCGCTCCTCCCCCTTGGTAAAGGGGGGGGGGAGAGCGCCCCTCGTCACCTCTTCGCTACAAGGTGGGAGGGTGATCAAATCCCCCCCACCGTCCGGTCGCTACACTCGCGGCCGGCGCCGCCACCTCCCTGGGCAAGGGGGTGGTCAGGTCCCCCCTGCCCTGACCGACCGCGTCATCGCGGCCGGTCGCTGGCTGGTTCAACCCAGCCAGCCTGCCCCCTCCCCCTCGCGACGGCGAGCGAGGGGAGGGGGAGCGAGCCGGGGCCGCGAGCCCTGGCTCCGCGGCGCTGGTCGCCGGTCGCGACCAGCCGGGCCCGCGCGGCATCGCACCGCGCGGGATCCCTCGGCCGCGTAACAGCCCCGCGCGGGCCGTCGGGCCCCGCGTGGGCCGTGCCGAGGAACACAGGCGGCCCCGAACGGGCCGCGACGCGAGCAGCGGTCCCGAGCGGGCCGAAACACGGGCGGCAACCCTAATGGGCCGCCCCAAGCCCGAATTATGAGAAAAGACTACTTTTGCGGGCCAGCCCGTCTGGCCAAGTATGTCCAAAATAAACCTTGGGCCCAATTATGCCCATACAAGCCCATCTGGCCGTATTTGCCCATATACCCCATCGGGCCCGTTAGGGCCCGTGTACCAATGGGTCTATTTCACGCGTTTTGAGGCCAGTTTCCCCAAATCTATAACATCCACATGGGCCCGTATGGTCCGTGTGTGTGTCCAATGGGCCTTAGAGGCCCATTTGTGCATCCCATTTGGATTACACTTATACGTAGCACCCGCGTAAGTGCGTACGTATTTTAACACACCCCCTTAATCCAAAAGGGGTGACATCCGCATATTAGTCACAAAGCCTTGATGCTTGTTTCTGTCTAATGCCTTAGTCAAGATATCCGCAATCATTGCTCCAGTGGGCATGTACCTCAACACAATCTCTTTGCAGTTAACTGCATCGCGAATATAGTTATAGTGGACATCAATATGTTTTGTTCTTGAATGGAACACTTGGTTTTGCGCCAACGCAATGGCACTCTGGTTATCGGAATACAACAATGCAAACCCTTGTGGTTTATGTGTATCCTCTAAGACTTTTCTCAACCATTTTGCTTCCTGTGAAGCTGCTAAGTAAGCTCTATACTCAGCCTCTGTTGATGAAAGACTTATTGCCGACACCTTCTTGGACATCCATGACACCAGATTCTTACCTAAAAAGAATACAAAACCACTTGTTGATTCCCTAGTGTTACCATCTGCCCAACTTGCATCGGAATAACCAACCAAATCAAAGTTTGCTGACTTTGTAAACAACAGTCCCAGACTGTGTGTTCCTTTAAGATACCTCATAACTCTCTTAAACGCTGACCAATGCCTCATGCTTGGCTTCTCTAAGTGTTGCGACAAGACCCCAATTGCAAACGCAATATCGGGCCTTGTACACTGCCCCAAATAATTAAGCGATCCGACAGCTGACCTGTAGTCATTCCCTGATTGAACAAACTCCAGATACTCCTCATCTGTAGACTTCTCTAAACGAATGTTTGACTGCATAGGAGTACCAAACTCCTTTGCATCCTCTAAGCCGTATTGCTTAAGAAGAGCTGCCACATAATGGTTCTGGTCTAACTTAATACCATTCTTGCTCTTGCTGACTTTCATTCCAAGCACCTGTTGCGCCAGACCAAGATCTTTTATCTTGAATTCCTTTTTGAGTGTCTCCATGACTCTCTCTTTACCATCACCAATAATGATAATGTCATCGACCCATACAAACAAAATTGCATCCTTCCTCACAAAAAGGCAAGGATCGGCCTCAGACGTCTTAAAACCAATCTCTATCAGTTTCTCACTCATGGTGTTATACCATGACCTAGCTGCTTGCTTCAATCCATACAGGGATCTACACAGCTTGAGGACATATTCCCCTTTATCTGCCGAAAGAAAAGTTCTAACACAGATTTTCTTCATGGTTTCTGGTTTAGTCTCTACTAACCATTCACGAAAACCATCAGGAATCGACATATAAACAGTCTCCTCCTCTCCAAGTTTTGCATTCAAGTATGCTGTTACAAAATCAGCTTGTCTGATTTCTTCACCCAACTCCACTGCCAGAGCAATGATGTACCTGAAGGTGGACAGCCTTCCAGTTGGTGAGAAAGTTTCTTGGTAATCAATACCCTCTCTCTGCTTGAAGCCCTGTGCAACACATCTAGCCTTGAACCTTTTCAAAACTCCGTTTGTGTCAAACTTCTTGTTTAACACCAATCGAGACCCCACAATGGTCTTTTCTTTTGGAACAGAATCCCGCTTAACCACTTCAAAGACACTATTATTCTCTAGAGAATCAAATTCCTCAAAAATAGCACTCTTCCAGTTGGCTCTCTCATCAGAATTCATAGCTTGGCCAAAGCTATTTGGGTTAACCCTGTTACCCATTTCTGAACTCAACTCCAGGACTTCATTGAGCATACACTGTTCCTGAAATGTATCTTCCTCATATCCTGCGGCAGCATAATGGGATCTCCACTCCCCGTACCTGTCAACTGGTACTCTAACCCTACCACTCCTTCTAACCGGAGGTGGAGGCTCATCAGGTTCTGATTCCACAGAATCACCTGAAGCGGGTACTGAACCCTCTTGTGGCACGTCTGCCACCTCTTCATCTTCTGGAACCACATGTTCCACAGCTTTTGCTGGTGAAATAGGTGCTAATTCTATTTCTTGTTGTGGCTTAATCACAACAACATCTTCACTCCTTTTGAGTGGAAAGGTACTTTCATCGAATTTTACATCCCTGCTACGGATAACCTTTCTTGTCCCTGGACAATAGATCCTATAAGATTTACTTATTAAATCATAGCCTACAAGTGCCCCTGTTCTGGCTCTAGGGTCTAATTTTCCGACCATTTCATTATGGTGGACACTATAATACACCAAGCAACCAATTGTTCTTAGGTGTGATGTTTTGGGGTACAACTTCCAAAACTGATAATGGGGACACTTCCCATTAACACTTACAATGTTGTGCAACAGACACACCGTACACATCAACTCAGCCCATAAGAACTTTGGCAGACCAGATTGAGACATAATAGTTCTGACTTTGTCCAGTAAAGTCCTATTCATTCTCTCAACTATTCCATTATTTTGTGGAGTACTTGCAGTAGTGACTATATGAATGATACCATAATCTTTCAACAGCCTCCCAAACTCTTTACTCACGAATTCACCCCCTCCATCGGTAATAACCCTCTTGATCTCCTTCATCAGACCATTCTGTTTCCAGACTTTGAAGATTACAGAAACCTCCTCTGTGGTCTGATCCTTAGATCGAATCGGTTTAACCCAAACATAATTAGTTGCAGTATCAACTAAATTGATGAAGTATCTTGCCCCACCAAGGGACTCTGGAGTGAATGGCCCTGCCAAATCAATGGAAAATTCCTCTCTAGGAACATCTGTGTGATCTCTACTCTTAGAGAACACATTTCTAGTCTTGGCCCCCAAGGTACAACTCTCACAGTTGCTGTCCTTTACCTTATGGCCACTTCTATTGTGAGAAACAGTGCTCAGAGCTGAGAATTTGAACAGGCTTGCACACAGAAGCTTATTCCGAACTTGTCCACTAAGAACAGTTCTCCCATTCATATCAATAACAAACCTATCTCCTTTAAGATAACGAATTTGGAAACCTTTTTTCCATAACACCCCAAGAGACACAAGGTTGTAAGGCAACTCTGGTACATAGAACACTTTATCAAAAGTAATTTGGAAACCCAATTGATTTGCAAGAATAACTTTTCCAATTCCTTTAATCTGAATTGTTCTGCCTTTCTGACCAATATTTACAACCCCATCATAATCACTAAGATTTGAAAATAAATTTGGTTCAAAAAACATGTGATCTGTACAACCAGAATCGATCAAAACAAGAACATCCTCCTTCAATCCTCCTAGTAGGAAAGAAGCTTTATCAGTCACTGATAAGTTCTTATCTTTGAGGTTAAGATTACTCACTTCATAATCAATCAAGTCCATTTCTTGATCCTCATCGATTTTGGCCTTCTTGTTGGGACCTTCTTCCACAACAGCCTCTTCAATTGGAGCATCCAACGCCACCATTGCAACGTTTTCAGTTGTGAGATTGACCTCTTTGTCATCCCCTTGGGACTTCTTCCTTTTCTTGGCCTCCTGGCAGTCCTTAGCATAGTGCCCCTTATTCTGACAATTGTAACATAAGACCTTGGACAAATCCTTTTTCGCCTTCTTGCGAGATTTTCCAGTCTTTCCAACTAGGGCTGTTCCAGAACCCCCCTTCATCTTGAATTGAAGGTCATCCTTTTCAATCCTTTTAAGCACATCCTCCTCCCCAGGAAGAGGATCCAATTGAGAAATGATTCTGACTAAGGAATCAAACTCTTTTGGCAGCTTTTGAAGGATTAAGAGTGACAAACACTCTGGATCCATGTTAAGTCCAGATGACTTGAACTTGGCTATACTAGACCTAGCCTCTGCCACAAACTGTTTACAATTCGAATATTGTAACTTGAACAGTTTATTAAAGGCTATACCCTTCTGGTGAACAGAATCACCAGCATACTTGGACTTAAGCAGCTTCCAAAGGATGCTGCCCCTCCTCCTCTCATCTTCCCTAAGAGTATCAGCAACCCATGTCACATGATTCTCATCAAGATGCCTAAGGATCAGATGGTAAGACTTCTTCTCCACTTCTGAACTGATCAGAGTGTCATCTGCATCCATAATTTCCCCACAGCAGATGTTATCCAGCTCACTATCCATAAGGACAGCCCAAGCATTATAGTTCTGACTATTCAGAACTATTTTGGTAGAGCTAACATCAGGGATATAGGACATCTTCTTGGAAAACTTGAGGTCTTTGAGGTTCTCCAAAGTAAGGTACAAAGGTCTAGATGGCTTGGAAGTAATGATGATGTTGGTACTGATAATGTGTTATAATTATGGCCAGCAATTAGCTTAGGCAAATGAGCAGTATTTAAAGCAAAAGAAATGCTGGACACTGTGTGTCAATAATGGCTAATGGGGCTCTCACAATGGGGCAATATGTTGGATGAATTCGATTGGATGATGAATGAATGATGGAAAACAGCAGGGAGAAGAGCTCCTTAAGTACAAAAGATTGGCCTCTTGTGAGCCCATGATACAACAAGCCAAAAGGCAAATTTTCCGCCCCAAAAGAGCTCTACAGGCTCTACAAGCCTTGTTACTTGGTTTGGACTACATCAGCCCACATGGCATCAGTCCCTGAACCCTTACGACCAGCCTATTCCGGTCCATTCTGGTGTTTCCACCGTTACGGGGCTGAACCAGCCCCTTTGCTGTTCAATCCCCTGGCTGGTTGTCTATTACAACCGGCCCTGATGGCCTTATTACCTCTGTTACGGGCTGGTTGCCTCATGCATCCAGCCCCTGGCCCCTCAAATGGGCCAGGTGGGACCCAGGGCTCACCTGGGTCCGGTTTCAACCTCACATGGGGGGGGGTGTAGCCGGCGGACATGCCGCCCCCCCCCCTCTTTCCTGGTGGGGGCGGTCAAGTCCCCTCACCAGGGGCCCTGGGGGTCGATACCCCCAGGGCGTCGTCAAGGTAAGAATGGCTGGGGGGTGGTCAGATCCCCCCTGGCCCGTCGCTCCTCCCCCTCGGTAAAGGGGGGGGGAGAGCGCCCCTCGTCACCTCTTCGCTACAAGGTGGGAGGGTGATCAAATCCCCCCCACCGTCCGGTCGCTACACTCGCGGCCGGCGCCGCCACCTCCCTGGGCAAGGGGGTGGTCAGGTCCCCCCTGCCCTGACCGACCGCGTCATCGCGGCCGGTCGCTGGCTGGTTCAACCCAGCCAGCCTGCCCCCTCCCCCTCGCGACGGCGAGCGAGGGGAGGGGGAGCGAGCCGGGGCCGCGAGCCCTGGCTCCGCGGCGCTGGTCGCCGGTCGCGACCAGCCGGGCCCGCGCGGCATCGCACCGCGCGGGATCCCTCGGCCGCGTAACAGCCCCGCGCGGGCCGTCGGGCCCCGCGTGGGCCGTGCCGAGGAACACAGGCGGCCCCGAACGGGCCGCGACGCGAGCAGCGGTCCCGAGCGGGCCGAAACACGGGCGGCAACCCTAATGGGCCGCCCCAAGCCCGAATTATGAGAAAAGACTACTTTTGCGGGCCAGCCCGTCTGGCCAAGTATGTCCAAAATAAACCTTGGGCCCAATTATGCCCATACAAGCCCATCTGGCCGTATTTGCCCATATACCCCATCGGGCCCGTTAGGGCCCGTGTACCAATGGGTCTATTTCACGCGTTTTGAGGCCAGTTTCCCCAAATCTATAACATCCACATGGGCCCGTATGGTCCGTGTGTGTGTCCAATGGGCCTTAGAGGCCCATTTGTGCATCCCATTTGGATTACACTTATACGTAGCACCCGCGTAAGTGCGTACGTATTTTAACATGGAACCCTCTGGGGAAGATGGAATTGAATGAGTTGGGTGAGCTTCTAGCAACGGGGGACGTTGATGTGGAGTAATCTGACGACTTAGAATCACGGCGGATGTCCCAGAATCCAAGGGTGCCATCTTCACCGGCACTAGCCATCCTCTTGGGATGAGTAGGATCCAGCGTAATTCTGAGGGGTAGGGTAGTCAGGTGATGAGGAGTTGTTTGGGAGGTTGGGGATTGATGGATGATGCGTACAATTGATCCGACTGGAGTGACCCTTCAATTCATGTGATGCCTTACTGTCTAATCTAGATAAGAACAAGATGGAATCGAATGAGTCGGGTGAGTTTCTAGCAACAGGGGACGTTGATGTGGAGCAATCTGACAACTTGGACTCACGGCAGATGTCTCAGAATGGAAGGATGCCATCTTCACCGGCACTAGCCAGCCTCTTTGGATGAGTAGGGTCCCAGCGTAATTCTGAGGGGGAGGGTAGTCAGGTGATGAGGAGTTGGTTGGGAGGTTGGGTATGAATGGATGATGCGTACGATTGATCCAACTGAAGTGACCCTTCAATGCAGGCAATGCCTTACCGTCTAATGATTCTAGGATTGGGTAGGTTGGATGAACAGGACGGGGTTGATCAATTGATTATAGGTAGGATTGATGATGTGATGGCTGAGTGGTTCGTGGTGGCTAAGCTAGGATCCAGAGGAGGAGGATGATGGGATGGTTTGTGGAGGAAGATCATCATTGGAGCTAGAGATGTCAATGACGATAGGCTTGGGATGTTTGGGAGGGTGAGGGTGATTTACCATCCTTAAGGAGTGTGGGGGTGAATGAAGTAGATGGGGGCATTCAAATTTGAGAGAGTGAACTTGAACAAGATTGGTAAGATGAAGAGAAAGTCAAGGTTTAGTCAAAAGATTGAAGGTGTAAGTTTGCTACTATGTACAGAGCAACCTGTCATAGCAACACAAAACTATAATAAATAAGAATATCTAAATTAAAAAAAGAAGGAGTGAGAAATCCATAAATAGTATTACAGGAATGGATTCCTCACCCAAAATTAGGTAGGGTCACTCACTGACCCCACCCTTGAAATCCAAGTCCTTACATTTTTAAAATAATTAAAAAGAAAAGTACTAAAAATTACAACACCAGTATGGCACCTTTTTGCCATTTTTTCATTTCACACGTTGTGGTTCCCCAACCTGGACACCCTGGCCAGGGCGGAGATTTTAATTTTTTTTTTTCCTTATCATCTTTCATGGGTATCATTATCAAAAAAAAAAAGAAAAAAAAAATCTTTGATCTGGAATAGGCTTCCATTTAGTTCTCATCTCCCATCCTCTTCATCCCCGGTAATTCTGGCTCCTATTGTCAGCTCAGATCCCTGGCCTCCCTCACCACAACCACCTACTTTCGATCCCCTCAATCCCCTCATCCTCATCATCTGCTCCATCATCACCCCGGTTTTGATTTCTTTGCCCTCAACTTCAACAATGACTACTCGGCCTTTCACGCTCAAACCATACTCAATCAGGCTATCTTCACCAATGATGCCATTCAATCGATCCTATCCCTCTACCAAGAATCTTGAATCCATACTAACTCTCATCTACCCCTACCCACCTCAGTCCTCATCATCGCTCATTCCATGGGTGGCATTGTTGCCCCCAAATCTCTAACATCCCCTAACTACCTTGATTGTAGTATCAATACCATCATCTCCACTTGTTCCACCCCCCCTCGATCAAATCGTCCTCGTCTCCATCTCCGGCAGTACTTACAAGCCTACCTCTCTTCCTCCCCTCCTAGCTCACAGTCGTCCAAGGGTCTCCTAGCTTGCGGTTGTCCGCGGGTTGCTTACGTTGATGGTTGCCCGCGCGGGTCTTGGCAGTTTCTGATGCCCGTCAAACACCGGCCGGCGGTCATCTGCGGCCACGGCAGTCTGCCGGGCCCGTCGGATGCCCGCGGGCGTCCCCCCCTTTGGATTTCTTTGTCTCTGAGTACCTGTTTGTTTTGTTTTTTCCTTTTGTTTTCTCATGATCTTGATCCTCATCCAAGAAAAAAAATAAAAAAATTCCGCTCTCATTTGTAATTCTCTCTTGTAAATAGTTTATAGGCCTCTGGTCTATAAAAAGAGGGGCTCTCCCCTGCTTTTTGAGAGGAATACATCAGATCCTCAGCGAATAGAATCATCCATAGGGGTGTGTGCCTGTGTCCCCCCCCCATCATCATGAAATTTAATCCTTATCCTTATCCTGGGTATATCTTTGATTGCCCCCTGATCCATTTTTACCAGGAGTCTTTGCCCCTCTGTGGCATTATCCTTATCACCAACCAATAGCCTTGCTGGTTGAAGAAAAATTCCGTCTGTTGAAATTTTTGAGTGTGTTATACCACTCCTTGATCCCTTTCTCTGACCATACGGGTCCTGATCCCTGATCACCTTTCTGAGGCCAATCACGAGTGATTGAAGAGGTCTTATTAAGCTTAAGAACTGGAAAGTTATAACTCCCTTTATTTTCTTTGGAGTTGCATTTTGCCAGCCTATTCTTGAGTCTCTTGAGAAGTGTTGAGGTTATCCTTGCTTCAAAATCAGTTACTGTTGGCTTTGGAGCTTCTTAAACATTGTGCTTTGTCTTGTACAGCCACCCTCAGTTATCTGGTACCCTTCAAGCGCTTGATTGCGGAGATTTGGGCAGGTCCATTGAGAACCTGGAGGTTGCTTGGGTTTGAGTTGATCATCCCCAATCTTCTGCTGACGACCAGAGTTATTAGCTTGTGGGCGTTGTTTACATACAACAGATTTTGTTCTTGGAACTCTAAGAGGACTTTAACTTCTTTTGTTCAAGTTTCTCCCCGCATAATCTTGTCTCAGATAGTGCTGTTCCATTGCTACCAAACTATTATCATCTTTATCCTCTACTCCTTGATTCTTCATTTACCAGGTTCTGGACTTTGATCTTGGTTACATTTAAATATTTTTGTAAAACTCAGGAGGGCAGTCTAAACAGCATCTTTCCCCTCCACAGAACTGCCACTGCCTAGCACTGTTTGGAGTCTTCCAACGTTATGTCACTTATAGGGTTTACACCTAAAATTCACTCAGAATTGAGTTGTTGTGTATATTTTGAGAATTACACGCCAAAATGTGTTATGTCACAATTCACGCGCGCAGCCCCGCATCATTACATACCCCTACATAGCAGTTTGCCGCGTACTAGAGACCCGCGCGCAGCTAAAATCTGCCACGCAGGCAGCGGATCCCACCCCCCGCGCATCTGAACTGACTCTTCCCCGCGTCTGGATCCGTCGTGACTAATCTGACAACCAGGTACCGCTCAAAAGAGCTAAAACCTAATTAGGGTTGCCTGGAATATGTAAAAAGTTGACATATTCATGAGTAATAATCTAAAAATATCAAAACTTCATTAAAATTAATAAAAATTAAGTTTAGTACATTTTTTAATAATAAATTAAAGATCAAGGATTACCACATAAATCATTGACTCTGATCTTTGAAAACCACAAAACACTACAAGCAGTGTTCATAAAAACTATTAAAAATTATCTACGTGATCAGCAGATGATGGAAAATCAGTAAATTTCCACATCTGTTCACTTTAAAGCAATAATAATAGTACAAATGAAGGATTAGTGAAGAATGATCAAATTTACACTATAATAGATTAACAGATCCTGTGGCTAAAATAGTACAGAAATCCAGCAGATCTACAGTCAGCTGATTAACAGCACCAAGTGGACGTGCCAATCTTGCTCTGACTGGCTTGCCGGCCTCAGCCCATGAGCAGAAATCTCTCTACGCGCCCTGAGAATCTCAAAATCACCCCAAAAAGGTATTTATACAGATCTTTTTGGATTCATTATTCCATCATCAGTTTACCAGGAATTATTATTATCAATCAGACACTGTTTCATTGTTATTCAAGTGCTTATGAAGAATCTAAGCAAGTGATTTATGACTTAGTCTGTAGTAGTATTATTTACCTTTATTAACCAATCAACCCTTGAAGTTTAGTCAGGTAATCCACCCCAACTGCTCTGAAACCCTTCCTATTATTGCAGGATTTTTGTGGTAAAATGCTCAGAGTGAGTGTTTCCCTTCCTGTCTTGGCTATTGTGCTGTTATACCCAGCCATTAGTGGAATAAGCGCTTTCTAAGGCACCCATATTCATTCCAAGGTTCTTAAACTGCCTAAGGAGGCCCCTTGAACAGAAGTTGCTTTGTCTGTAAAGACCCCCAGTAGTGTAATACTGTGGCCCCTCTTTTATATACATATTGAAAAACTTTTATTACCAAAACAATTAAACCTTGCAACTTCTCTTATTATATTATTTATTTGAGCCTCTAAGCGTTTATTTTTTGAATAATTATTATTATTATTATCCCAGTATTTTTATCACTCTCTGTAGCTAAAGGACTGCAAGGTTCCTGGTATTAAAGAGCTTACAGAAGTTGAGGTGAAGGGAGCAGGGAGAAATTGATTGAAGATGGTTGGATTGTTTGTGAAATAATCTCCTACCATCTTGTTCCCTCCCAATCATATACTTAGATTGGTGTGAGGATCCAAAAGGGATTCAAATCTTTGTATAACATTTGAGGGTTGTGGAAGAAGAATTGGCAGTCAAGGAATAGGGGATGAGGTGTGTGTGAAGTGATGGGGATGGGATTTGGATGGATGGGCTGATGTGGAGGTGTGGATGGGTGTTTTGCATGCCATCATGGCGGATGGATGATGATGCATTAATGGCGGGTTTAATGGCAGGTTTGATCTTTGAAATCCTTCATCTTCATGAAACCCGCCATTTTTAAATACACCAGTTAGGGGGTGTGTCTATTTCAGTAACCCTCCATTAAAAATGGCAGGATTGGTCAAAAAAAATGGCAGGTTTCGAATGATGGGTTTGCTAACTTTGATACACCCTAATGTACTCACTTACTCGCTGATTTTTGGGGCTGCTAATACCTTCCCCCCAGGAGGATGGTAAGGAGAATCACCATCTTCATTGGATACCTTTATTCTCTTGATTCTTGTCCCTGGATTGTATTCAGGAGTAGAAACTTGCTTATTCACAATGGTTCCAGACCTCTGATGAAGGTTTGAATGAAAAAATTAAAGAAAAATAATATCCAACAAATTAACCAAAAATAAAACAAAAATGAAAGCTCACCATCTAAATTACATCCACATCTGTCAGCTAGTTATCAGCTGAATATTCCCCTTCATCCAAATCTGGCACCTATTCATCTTGTAAATATTCTTCTTCAGTCAGAAATTCACTCTATGTTAAAAAAATGAGAAGGACTCATCAAAAAAAACCCATTGCAGAAAAAATAACTATAGTTATAAAGCTAACTCTTCCTCTGATTCCTCCTTCTTTTTTCCCTTCCACTTTCCTTGGATACCATGCACCTTCTTTTAACCTTAACACATAAGAAAAAAAATAATTATGAATATTGAAATATTTTTTTTCCAAAAAATTGGTGACTGAACTTTTAATTTGCTATCAATTTCTTCTTTGACCATCTTCTCATATTGTGTTTTTCTAAATATTGAAAACCAGATGGATCCCTTTTTCTTGAGGACTGAGAGATATTCTTTAAATTATTGGCTGATCCTTTGGGTCTTCCTCTAACTTTGGATCTTTGAGTAGAATTTTGCTCTTCAATCAGGGTAAGTTGATATCTTCCACTGTGCAGCTTTATGCTTTCACCCAGATGATATAGCTTTTCTCTAGGTGGAAACTTCCTGAATCCTTCAAGATTTTAATTACTGTCTTTGGTTGGAACTTCACGTTTTGCTGAATGTTCAGTTGTTTCAGGGTTCACATTTAACTGGGGAAAAGGGAAACACAAAGCAATTAGAACATTATTCATTTGAGCTAGAATCCCCCCCAAAAGAAGAAAAAAACTTACTGAGATGGGAGCTTTGAAATCCCATTAAGGATGAAAAAAATCAAGTTGGAAGAGTTAACCCTTTCTGATGGCCAATTTGACTTTGTGAAAACATGGTATACCCATATAAGAAGAGTAATCACATTTGTTGCAATTGGTGGAAGAATCAGCAACTTGATGAGATGAAGGAATAATTTTGAGAGGGAAGTTTCTGATTGTTTCAGGAAGATGATCCAGACAGTGAGGCAAACCAATGAGATTATTGAGTTGTTTCTGAGAGGCTTCAATGGCTCTCTCACAGGTTCAGATGGTGATGGAACAGCAAATTTTTTGAACTGCATTATAGAAATAGCCATTAGAAGAATTGATGAATCTTTTAATGCAGGAGTGAGAACCTTCTATTCTTGCTCTACTTGTATTTAAAAAGTGAAAGTATTTTTTTTCCAAATAGGAGAAAAATTTCCTTTTAAGAAGAATCCAGTTTTCAAGAAGGTATTCAGAAGTTGGAGGATTCCAGACCAGAGGAATTTTTGTGAAGTTTTTGTGACAGCTTGGTTCAGATTTTGAATATACCAAATGATGCCATTGTTTCTGGAATAGCTTCAATTGATATTCAGATTAAAAGTGATTCCTGCAATGAGTTTGAATATTCTTGAAAATGTGCCAGACACAGAGAAGATGATCAGAGGAAGGGAAAACTGATTCAATTGAGCAATAAGTTCTTTTTCCTTGTCTTTCACAATCAAACTAGGTTCTTTATCTTCAAATATTTCCTGAAGTTGAGTCAGGGACCAATCATAGTTCTGTTTTTTCTCTTGAGATAAGAAACAGAATGCAACTGAGAAGCTTCTAGCAGAATTGTCTATCCCAAGAATATGAAGAAGGGGAATTCCATATTTTTTGGCTTTATATGTACAGTCCATCATGAGAGTAGGGAAAAGGTTGAGAAGTTTCATGGAATCAGGGTGTCAAATAAATAAAGACACCATTTGGGCATCCACATTGTTCATTTTGTAGTAAAAAGGAGAATTCCTGAGCTCCAGTATGAGTCCTTCCACAGGATTTTTGCCATCAAGGGAATTTTCTTGTATTTTTGATCTCTTGTTGTAAATTTTTGGGAGATTTGTATTCATAGGTGATGATGAGTTTTGTATAGGAGAGTTGAGAATTTTTAAAGGGGGAACTACTGCTTTGGAAAAATTTTAAACCACCTGCTTTTGCTACCCTTTGATTTGTTTGTGGATGGGATAAGTGAAAGGATCACTGGATGGTGGATGTTTGTGATCTGGAAATATAACCTTCACCACCATAACACTAAATCTTTTTGAAAAATTGCCTGATAACTTGAAAGGACAATTGGTATTTCTTAGTTTTTTAAATTGGATTTATTTTTGCTGGGTTCATGTTTACCAGATTCATCATATTGGTAAGTGTAGGCCTGATTATTGCAATTTGATACTTTGGTAGATGTGGAATATACATGGGACTTTGCCCATTGTTGGATAGCCTCAACCAGCTCCTCCTTTTGATAATATTATAGCTCAGGGGGAGGGGCCAGAGGAGTGGAATCAAGAGTTTGGGTAGATAAATAAGGAGCAAGAGGATTTGAATCACTAATTTGATTAGATGATATAATGGAGGATGGGCCTGGTGAAACAGTTGAAACAGTTCTGAAAAGTGGGTGGATGTTTTCTTGAGCCATTGGAAGAAGAGATGTTCTTGTTTGGAAGTATCTGGAGTGTTAAGTTGTTTTGATGAGTGGTTGGTGGTGTGGTGTCTAAAGGTGTGGTGTGGTGTCGTGTGGTGTCGTGGGGTTCTATGTGGTTTGGTGTTGTATGGTGTGGTGTGGTATGGTGTGGAATGGTATGGTGTGGTAGGGTGTGGTGTGGTGCGGTATGGTATGGTGGTGGGATGGTGCAGTGGGGGGTGATGGGAGGGTGGAACACGTCATGTGGGTTGTTTATAAAATAATTGGGGCTCTCAAAGATGTTCGGTGGTCCCAGGAAAAAAATTTCAGTCATATTGAATATATGCATGTGAAGGGCTCAAAGAAGAGTTAATTGACCAATTTTTTTGGTTTTTTGATGAAATTTTTAATGGTCAAAAATGACATCCAAAAATCCTGAAATTCTTTTTGGAAAGCTCTTGAATAGTTTTCTTACAATTCTCAAAGCTTGAAACACCAGAAAAATAAGTCAAAATGGCAAAAATAAGGATCCAAAAGTCAAACCAGAAAATTTATTTTTTGGATTTTTCTGCTTTTTTGAAGAAATTTTTTAAGCTAAAATAATACATCCAAAAAATCTGGAAAAAATATTTGAATGATCTTGAAATGTTGATTTAACTTTTAAATAGATTGAATTACCCAAAAGACTAAAATAAAAAGGAAAATGAAAGGATTCAAATTTCCAAAGAGAAGTTTGATTTTTTTGATTTTTTGTGTTTTGTGAAGGAATTTTTTAAGGTGAAAGGATACATCTAAGAAATATGAAAAAAATATTTTAAGACTCTATGAATTTAGTTTGAAACTTAAAGCAGCTCAAAAAAACAAAAAATGAAAAAAGCCAAAACAATGATCCAAAAACCCATGAAAAAATTTGTTTTTAGGTTTTTTTTTTTTCATTTTTTGATTGCATTTTTGAAGGGTTTGTAATGGGTCCAAAATTACCAAAAGTTTTGGTTAGGGGTTCTAAAACCGCTGCTATGGGTTTGCGCAGCCATAATTCAACAAAAATGAATTTTTGAATGTTGCGTGAAATAAAGTATTTTGGCATGGAATACCAAAGGGGTGCAACTGTGCGCAAACGTCAAAATGTGTGAAATAAAGGGTTTGATGCATGAGAAAAATAATTCCCTAAAAATAAATAAATAAAAATAAAAATAAAGAGTTTATGAAGAAGCACTAAACTAAAAGTGCCAAAGAATATGAGTTCAACTTGACACACCCTAAATAAAAACAAAAAAGACAAGTAAATTGAAAAGCCCTAAAGTAAAAAAACCAAAAAAAAGACAAGTAACTTGACCAGCCCTAAAGTAAAAGCACCAAAAAAAAGAAGTACAACTTGTGTTAAGCTGATCTCATCACAAGAATTAAAAATAATCTTCATGATGGAAGTTGAATATCTGAAAGAATTATCCAAAAATTAGAAGATATGCTGAGAAGAGTCTGCTGTTTTGGATTAAAACACAAAAAAGAAGATGAATATTGCCATGACTGGGTAATCCTTCTACATCCACTGGAAATTGCCTAAATGAAACACTTTAAAAAAAGAAGCCCCTTATTCTCTAGAAAGAAGATGGATAAACAAATTTCCCAAAAATAACATTAAAACCCTTTTTTGTGAGTATACAATCAACCTCTTTGGAATAAAAGAACCTGCTAGATATGGCTAACAAACATGCTTCCAAGTCTTTTCAAGATTCTATTGATTATAAAAACAGAGGTGGGATAAAAATCACAAAGAAACTGACTTTTAAACAGAAGACCAAGTCCTATTTACCACTAAAAACTTCAACAACTTGGCTCAAAACAAAAAACTCAGACCTTCCTTATTGGTACCATTTACTGTCCAAAAGCTACATGGAAAAAATTCAGTAGAAGTTATTGAAGTGATGAAATCTCCAGAAAACAACCATTCTTCCCAGTAAGCCTGCTCAAAACGTTCATCCCTGAAGTTGAGAAAAGGTCACTACACCTGAAATACCTGTGGAACCTTAAACTGAAAAAGAGAGAGGGAAAATAAGAATGATACTTAAGGATAAGAAAGAAAGGATAAAAGAAAAAATTTCAGAGTTTACCAAGTCACATATAAAGTCAAATGTGCTGACAAAAATGAGTGGTTACCAGAAAACAACATACCACATGCACCTATACAACTGAGAAATTAGCAATTTTTGGGAATTTCAGGATTTGAAATTGATTGTCTTGTAGGGTTTCCAAAACTAAATTTCAGTCAGAATTCATGAATTATGTGTAGCTTAGGAGTTACAGGCAATATTAGGCTTTTTAAAAATTCCCAAAAGAAGCCTGCGCCCCTTGGAACAGCCCTGGATGCATAAATTCATTAGATCCTGCATGAAAGAACCTGCATGCAGCCAAACTGATCCTCCATGCAGAAGACCTGATCTGAAAACTAGAAATCCCCAAGAAAAGGTACTGCATTTTACAACTAAATTGCATAATAATAATCCATGAATATGTAACAACCTGATCTATGCATAGAGGATGATACAAAAGAATGATATGTCAAATAAAAATAACTAAAAATTATTGAAAATTGAAAATCAAATAAAATTGAAAAATACAAAACTAACAGATCCAGATTGTTGATTAACCCAAAATATATTAAAAGAAAAAATAAAAACTAAGACTCATCCTGATCCAAAACAAACACTCATACTACGGATCCAAAAACAGATGAGCTAAAGCACTAAAAAGATGTGCAAAAACAGCTCTGTCTGTCTTACTAGCCTCAGAAAATTAGTTTCATCCTACCTATGTTCCCAGAGGAAGCTTTCTGAAAAAAAGGTCTTTAAAAAGTACCTATCTGGACTCTTTTTTAACTCATGATTCATCAGCTATCATTCAGATACCATTTGATCTCTGATCAAATGCTTATAAAGAGATAAAAAAGTGATTTATGGCCTCATTCTGAAATATACTAGTAATAATTCATAGCTAAAATTATTTTTTGAATTGAAGAATAAATCAAAAACCACCTCACCCTTGACCTATAACCTTTAAATTATGAAAAATTGCAGGTACCCAGAAAATGGCTAATCAAGGAAGTGAGTAATTTTCTCTCTGCTTTGGCTTTTGTGCTAACATAGCCTAGCCATAAAAATTTATCATTGGGTGTTAAACCTAACTGTCAATTTGTAAGTAACACACTATTCAAGGGTAGTAATCTCCTAAAGAAGTGATTTTAAAGAACCCCATTCCGCATGAACTTTTGAACCTTTTTAACTACTATTATCAATTTTATTGAAAACCCCCTATCCAAGCACTCAAAAATTTCACTGTTACCAATAATATATGGTGAATCCCCTTAGTTTGGTTGGGTGGTCAACTCCTGTGGTTCATGCAACAAGCAGTGGTTGATGACCTGACAAAATTGGTTGATGGGCAAATAGCCAAGGGGGCCCCATCTTGTTGGGTCACCAACCTGGCTTGCTTGCTCATGAACTCAGGGAAAAAATAAAATGCTGGTGTTTCTGATAAAGGCCTGATTACCATTAAAAATAGTAAGATGACCTCCAGAAGCAAAATCATTGATATCAAAGAAATTGAAGACCTTGAAGATTAGGCTGATGATGAAGAGGCACAACATCTTGCCCGTCAGATTTCAAAACTAAACAAAAGTTGCCTCCATTGAAAGACAATTCATAATTCTCCAAAAAAATTAGATGGTCAGAAAACTCATCAAAATGATTGATTGACTCACAAAGATCCCCATCCAATTGCAATAATAACCTTGGGGGTTAGGCATCTGATGCAAATGAAGATGCTAGAAAAATAAATTCCTCAGAAGGGGACAGCTGGAAGATTCAATGCATTAGTGCCACAGATTCAGAGTATCATCAAGGATGACCCACTCCTGGTGAAGGTCTGTTAAAATATGCAGACACTTAGGTGTGTGCCACGTAAAGGTGTAATCCAAATGGGATGCACATATGGGCCTCTATTGTCCATTGGAAAACCACACTGACCACATGGGCCTGTGTGGATGTCACAGATTTAGGGAAACTGGCCCCAAGAAATGTGAAATAGGTCATTTGGTACAAGGGTTATCACAGGCATGTTGGGATGGATGGGCCACCCCAGCCAAATGAGCTTTTATGGGCATTATTTGGCCCAAGGTTCATTTTGGACATAATTGGACAGCAGGAATGGCCCTCCAAAGTGTGTATAGTTAAGCTATTGGGATGGGAAAGCCTGTAGTGGCCATTGCCCACGTTGTTGTGTAAGACTCAAAACAGTGATGAGGAGAAGGCAGTTTTGTGGAGGGGAAAGGTGCTGTTTAGGCTGCCCTCCTGAGCGTTAAAAAAATATTTAAATTTAACCAGAATCAAGGTCAAGAAACTTATGAATGAGGAATCAATGGGAGTGATGAGTTTGAGAGTAGTCGGTAGTGAGGAAACAACACTATCTGAGGCAGGATGGTGCGGGAAAAGACTTAAAAAATAATTCAAAGTTTGTTCAGAGTTCAATAGAACAAGGCAGTTGTAAGTAACAACACCCACAAGCTAATAACTCTGGTTGTCAGCAGAAGATTAGAAAAGATCAAATCAATCCCAATTAACCTCCAGGTTCTCAATCATCCTGCCCAACTATCTGCAATAAAGCGCTTGAAGGGTACTACATAAATGTGTGTGGATGTAAAAAACAAAGCAATTTTTTTTATGAAGCTCTAGAATCAAAGCAGTAAAAAATACAAACAAGAATAACCCAGGATTCTCAGAGCAGTAAAGGGAAGCATGGCAGAATTAAATCTTTAAAGAAATAAAGGGAGGTTTAACACTCCAGGTTTCAAGCTTAAAGAAACCTCTCAGTCAAATGTGACTGGTTCTGGAAGGATGATCAAAAAGAATTACCAGACCAGTAGGTCAAGAAAATGAGATCAAGGAGTGGTATAATACACTCAAGAATCCAAAAATATGGATTATTCATCAACCAGCAAAGCTATTGGTTGGTGATAATGGATAAGGTCACAGAGGAAAGACCAAAGGTTTGAGTATGGAGGCTCAAACAATCAGGGGAAATCATAGATATACCCAGTATAAGGATGCTCAGATAAAGGGGATGGGCCCAACTGATTTTATTGATTGATTATATGTTTGATAATGATAGGACAGCCTTGCAAAAGGCAGGGGAGAGCCCCTCCTTTTATGCGCCAGAGTCCCCACAGACAACTGACAAGAGGATGACACAGATTAAAGTGGAAACTGAGCAGAAGCACATGAACATCCGCGGCATTGTGGACAAGATGTTGCAACCGCAGGCGGAGGAAGTTTAATGGGCAGCAGCCAGAAGCAAAAAGAGCAAGATGCGCAGCATCATCATGAAATTTTGCCAAAAGTTTATACTCAGATAAAGGGGAAGGGCCTCATGGATTTTATTCATTGATTATATTTTTGATGATGATAGGACATCCTTGCAAAAGACAGGGGAGATCCCTCCTTTTAAGGGCCAGAGGCCCTGGAGACAACTGACAAGAGGATGAAACAGATGAAAGTGGAAACTGAGCAGAAGCACATGAAAATCCCCAGCATTGTGGACAAGAGTTTGCAACCGCAGGCGGAGGAAGTTCAAACGGGAAGCAGCCAGAAGCAAAAAGAGCAAGGTGCGCAACATCATCATGAAAGTTTGCCAAAAGTGTGCATCAGCTATGATGAGTTGAGGGCAACAGATGATGACACCGACGGCCCCAAGCAATAGCTTGTGGTCTTTCAGATTAGCAAAGCAGAGATGATGTTAGCTGGATGAAGGAGGGAGAGATAAATGATGGATTGAAAGTTGGTGGGAGATGATTGGTGAGTTTGATAATTGGGCTTGGTCCAAAACATGGAAGAGATTGGTCAAAAGGTAGGATCAGCTGAAGTTGAGGACAAGATTTGTGGCAGCCGCGTGAAAACAAAGCAAGATGAGAAAACCAAGGGGCTTGGATTGGATGACAACAAGCAACAGCAGAACAAAAGGGGACCATTGCGTGGAAAAAGCAAACAAAATTGCACTGTTGAACAATGGGAGAGGATGATAAGGATGAAAACCGCATGAGTGGGATGACTGTGCAGAGGATGATGAGGATTGTAACTAGTGATGAACGCGCAATGACAAGCCGCACAGAAAACAGAAAAATGAAAAAGATAATGAGCAAGATTATTTGCAAGGGTGCTGAATGAGGGAAGAGTGACTCCAAACAGAGTCCCCCCACCCCAGTTGTGGCAGCCAATCCAGTTGCCAACCCCGCCCTGGGTGGATGACAGCAAAAGCCGCTTCAAGAGCTGGAACCAATGGTCCTGGCTCCTTTCCCTCCCCTTGTTTGACATTGGGAGGGAGTGTCAGCTCTCTGATACCAGGAACCTTGCAGTCCTTTAGCTACAGAGAGCAATAGAAATACTGGAATAATAATAAGAATTATTATTCCAAAATAAACACTTAGAGGCTCAAATAAATAATATAATAAGAGAAGTTGAAATGTTTAATTTGTTTGATAATACATAGTTTTTAATATGTATAAAAAAGAGGGGCCACAGTATTATACTACTGGGGGTCTTTACAGACATAGCAACCTCTCTTCAAGGGGCCTCCTTAGGCAGTTTAAGAACCTTGGAAAGAAGATGGGTGCCTTAGAAAGATCTTATTAGACTAATTGCCGGGCATAAAAGCACAATGGCCAATACAGGAAGCAAAACACTCACTCTGAGCAATTTAACACAAAAATCCTGCAATAATAGGAAAGTTTTCAGAGCAGATGGGGTGGATTTCCTGACTAAACTTCAAGGGTTGATTGGTTTTAAGAAATAAATAATAATACTACAGACTTGTTCATAAATCACTTGCTTAGATTCTTCATGAGCACTTGACAAACAATGAAACAGTGTCTGATTGATAATAATAATTCCTGGTAAACTGATGATGCAATAATGGATCCAAAGAGGTCTGTATAAATACCTTTTTGTGGTGATTTTGAGCTTCTCAGGGCGCGTAGAGAGAGTTCTGCTCATGGGCTGAGGCTGGCAAGCCAGTCAGAGCATGATTAGCACGTCCACTTGGTGCTGTTAATTAGCTGACCTTAGATCTGCTGGATTTCTGTAATATTTTAGCCACAGGATCTGTTAATCTATTATAGTGTAAATTTGATCATTCTGCACTCATCCTTCATTTGAATATTAGTATGGATTTAAAAGGAACAGATGTGGACGTTTACTGATTGTCCATCATCTGATTATCACATAGTTCATTTTAAATGATTTTTATGAACACTCCTTGTAGTTTTTGGTGGTCTTCAAAGATCAGAGTCAATGATTTACGTGGTAATCCTTGATCTTTAATGAATTATTCAAAAATGTACTAAACCTAATTTTTATTAATTTTAATAAAGTTTTGATCTTTTTAGATTATTACTAATGCATATTTCAACTTGTTACATACGCCAGGCAACCCTAATTAGGTTGTAGCTTGTTTGAGCAGTACCTGGTTGTCAGATTAGTCACGACGGATCCAGACGCGGGGATCATTCAGTTCAGATGCGCGCGGGGTGGGATCCGCTGCGTGCGTGGCAGATTTTAGCTGCGCGCGGGTCTCTAGTACGCGGAGACTGCTACTATGAGTACATAGGGGTATGTAATGATGGGGGGCTGCGCGGGGGAATTGTGACATAACACATTTCCGCGTGTAACTCCTAAAATATACACAACAACTAAATTCTGAGTTAATTTTAGGTGTAAACCCTATACGTGAAAACACGTGTGAATTGTCAAAATGGCAAAAAGGTGCCATACTGGTGTTGTAATTTTTAGTACTTTTCTTTTTAATTATTTTAAAAATGTAAGGACTTGGATTTCAAGGGTGGGGTTAGTGAGTTACCCTACCTAATTTTGGGTGAGGAATTTATTTCTGAAATAATATTTATGTATTTCTCACTCCTTCTTTTGTTAATTTAGATATTCTTATTTTTTATAGTTTTGTGTTGCTATGTGAGGTTGCTCTGTACATAGTAGCAAGCTGACATTCCCCCACTCCAAGATATGTCTATATCTGAAAAAAAATTCTGGGTCAATGCCTTTTGCTGGCTTTGTTGTTCCTAAGGTATATGGGTCCATCAGGGATATTGTGTTCAGGAAACCATTCATCCTTATCAGCTGATTCTCCCTAGTATCTAACTAGTTAGATTCTGACATCTTTTCCATTGATCCTTTCTTTTTTGTCTTTAAGGATCTTGCTAATTTTTCCTCTCTCTTTTTCAGGTTCTTCTGCAACAGGTTTTTCAGGTGAAGGAGTATATTCTCCATTCCTTGGGTGGTAGTGTTTGATGAGACTTACTGGGAAGACTGGGTGTTTTCTAAAAAGCTCATCACTAAGGATTACTTCCACAGCCTTCTTACCATGAAGTTTATTAATGGTGAAAGGTCCAACAAAAGCTGGTCGAAGCTTTCTATTTCCAGCCGAGTTGGTGAAGTTGGTGTTAGAAATCAAGACTTGATAAACAATCTTAAAATCAGGCTCCTTATGGGGTTTATCCCACCTTTGTTGGTCATAATCCACAGCATCCTGGAAACACTTAACAGCATATTTATTGGCTACATCTATCTTTTTTTGAAATCAAGTGATTTAGGGTGAATATTTGTTAGCTGGTGATTAAGTTTATCCTTGGTTAATCTAGGAATCCATCCTCTTTCCAGTATGTAGGGTTCTTCCTTAGTGGTAGAGTGCTTGCTACTATTGTAGGCCCTCTCTAGTGCATGTAAAAGGCTAACCCAATTGTGGCAATAACTATCAGAATTCTTGTATTCTAGACCAAAGCCAGAGAATCTCCTGAGCATTTCTTCCAGGGTCAGAATCATTCTTTCAGCTTCGCCATCCGTCTGAGGGTGATCAGCTGTAGAGAAAGCTTAGGTGGTTTTCAGAATTTCATGAAGATTTCTCCAGAGCTCAGAGGCGAATTTAGGATCTCTATCACTGATAATGATCTTGGGAACTCCAACATCAGCAATGAGTCTGTTCCAAAATAATAGGGAAACTTCCATAGCAGTGTCTTCCTTATGATTAGGTAGAAGCTTTGCTTTCTTGGAGAACCTATCCAAAATGAATAGGACTGAGTTGTAGGAATAGGCTCCTCCTGGTGGTAGTCCAGTTACAAATTCCATGTTGATGATCTCCCATCTTTTCTTGGGTTCAGCAATCTTTTGAAGTAGATCAAACCTTTTCCCAGTGGTCCTGTTGCACTTTGGACAAGTTCCACAACTAGTAACATACTGGATAGTGGAGTCTCTCCAGTTTATCCAGCAAGAAGTTTGTTTAACCTTATCTAAGGTTCTATCAGTAGATAAATGACCAGATGAGCAGTTATCATGGCATTCAGCCAGGATTTGTTGGATATGTTCATCCTTAGTTAAGACTATAACACTTGAATGTTGATTCCTGTAGTATACTAGACCATCCCATATGGTGAACCTTCTGGCTTTGTATGGTTTCAAGAGGGGTTCAGGTTGGCTATTGAGCAATTCAGATGGTGGAGAAGTACTTTCCATAATGGTTATCAGAGCTTTCATGCCAGAATTGTAAGATTCTTTGATTGAGTTGAAAAAGGATTTATCCAATTCACATAAGTGGATTCCCATTATAGGAGCTTCAATGTTCAACATGTTAATTTTAAGGACAGGGAAGATATCATTATCCTCTGGATCATAATCAGGGTTACTTTGGTCATTGGGTAAAGCATTCCTGCCCAAACCATCAGCATTCTGGTGTTTAGCACCAGCTTGATGAACTATGGTCATCTGACCTCTGTACTGTTGTATGGCTATCTGCCATCTTAACATGTGCCTTCTAGGGGTCTTCATGTTCATCAAAGACCTGATGGCATTGCAGTCAGTAATCACTGTGAACTTGGTGCCTTCCAAGTAGTGATGAAGTTTCTCCAGAGCCCATACTAAAGCAAGGCGTTCCATTGGGCTTTCACCATACCTTTTCTCAGTATCCTTAACTTGTCTGGATATGAAGAGTATAGGTTTTCCCACTGGTTTGTAATCCTCTATTAATTCCTTGTGTAATGCAGCTCCTAGCCCTTCCATACTAGCATCTATATAGAGCTTGAAGTTTTTAGAATAGTCTGGCTTGATTAGTACTGGAGTTGAAGCCATGGCCATCTTGAGTTCCTCATAATTCATAACTATTTCATGAGTCATTTCAAACAAGGAGGTTTTGTTGCAGATTTCATACAGACACTTGGTTAGAAGAGAAAAATTTGGTAAGTACTTCCTATAGTAGCTGCAGAAGCTAATAAAAGATAGGAGTTCAGTTTTATTCTGAGGAATTGGCCTATTCATTACTTCTGCTATCTTGTTTTGGTTGGAAGCTAAGGTTATTCCAGAGAAAATGTGTCCTAAGGCTTTCAGTTCTCCATAACCAAAGTTACACTTTTTCATTGATAATTTTAATCACACAGCAGAGATAGTTTTGAGGAATAATCTTACTTTATCCAGGTGGGTATACCAATCATCAGAGGAAATGATAAAATCATCAATGTAAACCATCATCCATCCTTGTCTGATGAACAATCCTAGAACTGTGTCCATCATCCTTTGAAAATGAGAAGGAGAATTTTTTATACCAAAAGGCATCCTTAGGTACTCATAAATTCCCAAATGACAGATAATTCTCATGAACTTCTGGCTATCAGGGCTGATAGTTATTTGGTGGAAAACTTTCAGCATGGCCATGGTAGTGATGTACTTAGATTTTGACAGTTTGTGCAGAGCATGGTCAATCCTTGGAATTGGATAATAATCAGCTTGGGTGTATTTGTTCAGCATTCTTAAATCTCCAACCATCCTTGACCTATCATTATGCGAAGCTATAATTAATGGAGTAGTGATATCTCCTTGTTCATTGTTTCCTACTTTCCTTAAGATTTGTAGGTCAACCAACTCTTGGATGTGAATTTCCAGAGCAGCTCTAGATTTTGGACTAGAAGGGTAAGCAGGTCTCCTGAGGTTAAGTGGGTAAGGAGGCTTAATGGTTAGAGTCAGAATCATGTCATGTCCTTTTATGTTACCAATGGGGTGATCCTTGGTAAAGAAAGAATTCTGATTTTCAAATCATACTTGTAGCATGTCCCATCTTTGTTCTTCATTGAGCAGGGGATTCAAAGCTGCTTTAGAGAAGTATTCCTGATTGAAACTCTCTAAGTGTTTTTCATAAGTTGAATCAGAACTTTTGAGCATTGGCATGGCATATTAGAAACTTCTTGTTATAGTATCCCCCTATGGTGAAGTATCTACCCTTGCTTTGGAATAAATCTATACCATACAAGCAAAGAGAATCATTACCAAGGATAAATAAATCACATACTCTGTTTTGGAACACTAAAAATTCAATGTTCAGTTTGAGTGATCTTTTAGAGTGGGGGAGCATGATATCAGAGGACCATACCCCAACAGCATTGAGAGAAGCATGACAACTGCTGAACTTAGCCTGAGGTACTGGTAATAAGTTCAGTTTCCAGTTTGGGTCTTGTTTCTCCAAATAAGTTGAACCAACACAGGAGCAAAAGGCTCCACTGTCTAGAAGTAACTTAACAGGGGAACCTTGAATTAAACCAGTAGCATAGCACATTTTTCCTGAAGTGTAACTTTTACCGGCAGGAGGTTTTAGAGTCAAGGCCTTAGCCTCAGGGATTTGGTGAATCTTCATGTTGGGATTCCATTTTTGAGGTAAGTTAGAATCCTCATTAACAGAATTTATGTATAGAGAAGACTCAATACTTCCTTAAATGACATTGATGGGGTTAGTGAACATAAAATCACACTCAGATAGTGATCCATCAGTATCATCTAGGTGAGGGTCAGGATTATCATACTCTTCTCCTTCAATAGGATTAATGCTTTTCCTAGGTAGAGGACAATCAGGTTTTACATTTCCAGTCTGGTTACAGTTCCAACATGCTTTTTCCTTTGACTCTGGAGTCTTCTTGAACTTCAAGGTAGTAGGATTAGTGGCAGGGGATTACTTAGTTTTGGAGGTATACTCTTCCCTGTTCCTTGTATTTTTTTCCCTGGGGAGTCTGTTGACTCTCTTATCTATACCATTCATATCAATAGTCTCTTCCAACACACCTATCAGGGTAGAATGATCAGATTCCATAGGCATCCTACACCTGACACTGTGGTTTTTTTTTCTGGAACATAAGTTGAGAAGTCTTTCATTGACTTCTTCTTTATCAGCATCCGGGTAAAAACAGTCTAACCTCCTTTTCTGGTCTAAGCACCACTTATGAGGTTTGTCCTTGGATGGATCAAACTGGGATGTTTCAAAATTATTCATCATCTTTCTTTTGAAAATCCTAGTACCAAATTGTACTTTGATCAATTCTTTCCAAGAACTCCAGGATAAAGATCCAACTTCTTCCCTTTTATTGATAAACCAATCAAGAGCCACTCCTTCAAATAGTCTGGGAAGTCTTACCACAACTATTGTATCAGGGAGCTCATAAGAAGAAAGGGTAAAATCAATAAATTTAATGAAACTGACATGATTGTATTCTCCTTCTCCGGAGCATTAAGGCCATTCAGTAATGGGAGGAAGTAACTTCAAAGCCTGTTCTATTTCAGGAGTTGGACTGGGCTTAAAAGATTCATTCCCAGTCGTCATGGTTCTGGGAGGAACACTAGGAGTACTGGTCAACCTAGCAGGTCTAGTTTCTTCCAGGTCAATGACTGGGGAGTTAGTAGAAGTGACTTTAAGATCTCTGAGATCATTATTAATCATACCTAACTCCAAATCAAGTTTGTTTGTTAGTAAATCAATTTTGTTAATCAGGTGAGCTGAAGGAGAAGAACTAGTTTTCTTGACTTCTTCCTTAAACTGGTTCATGGTTGCTAGAATATCTTCCTGAAGAATTGATTGGTTATCATCAATACGTTTCATCAGCTACAACTTACTAGATTTTATACTATCCTTGATTTTTTGTATTTCTAACTCATCAATTCTCATAGTCTGAGACTGGGTATCAATCACTCTGAAAATAATCAGACTCAGTTTGTCCAATTGTTGATAAACTTTGTAAAAACATTGGCTGATAACCATAAAATTGTGAGACACATTTACAGAAAAGCTATTAAGAGCTTCTACATCTAATTGTGGTACACCTTTTTCCACTTCTGGGCTAGGGATATTATGCTGTCCCAATCCTTTGGTTTCCTTAATTTCTTATGGGCTGAGGACCTCTTCTTTTTGGGGTCCTTTCCATTTAAGGAAGCTAACTGATCCCAAGGATTCCATTTCTGCAATTAGCCTTCTACCCCTTTCTTTGGGATCAAATTTTGCAGAGAAATCTGAGATTCCTTTGCCAGAGAAATAGCTCTTCTCATACCTGGCTGATCCTCCTGGGTCTGAGCCAACTTGAATTTTTCCCAATAGCTCACGTTCTGATTCACCAAAACTTTGACACCTTCCTCCTTGGTTGAGTCCAGCTGGGGTGGCATAGGAGGACTGGTATCCTCCTGAGATAACTTGTTGTGCAATGGGTGGTTCTCCAACGCTCTGTTGGTCAAGTTGGTGGCCGCGGTCTTTGCCTTTTTCATCCCGGGTGACACTATGGTAAAGGGTTTGATCCCTCTCATTGCGCTTGCAACAGGAGTCCTTGCGCGTAAGTGTTCCTCCGGGCAATGATCCGTACAATGGCACTCTACCTGTTGCAGGGGTGTTGCGCCTGTTTTGGTACATAGTACCAAAATAAATGAGTAAGTCTCTTGTCAAAACTTTTGAGAAAAAAATACAAAAAAATAATATTGTTTGTGTATTTATATTTTTAATAATTTTTTATATATATATTTCAAATCACTTGAAGTTAAATTCAAGGGTACCCACACTTGTTTGGGATCACAACTGTCCTTGGGGGGTATTCCGATGGGGTCTGAGTGAGTTCCAATCAGATCCTGGGATAAATCCAAGGTTAAGTCCAAGGGTAAAATGTCTGGGATGTCCTCTAGGAGGTTGTGGTCAATGAGATCACCAAAAAACAAATCCACTGAGATGGATAAAGACAAAAAAATATAAGTTTAATATTTTTTTGTGTTTTTAAATGGCAAGATGATTTTTTCAGAAAAATAATCAATTTTATTAGTTTTGGATTTTTCTTTATCTTCAGGATTATTTAGTTTATAATTATAAAGCTTCCTTTGATAAATTACCACTCCTTCTTTTGCCTTAATAAAGAATTGAAATTGATAATTCTTTCAAGCTCAAGTTCTTTGTCCTTTATGATCTGCTGTTTATAATAAAGCAATTTCTTTTGTTGTTGCTCAGGAGTTATAATAACAGCAACAAAGTTACAGAGTTTTTTGTCTTTTTTCTTTTTAAGAAATTTCAAATAATAATTGATAAATTCTCCGTTGGTCTTAAGATCCACTAGAGAAACAAAGGATCAAAATTATACGTTATAAGTATTTTAGATTATTTTTTAAAAAAATATGCTGGTCCAAGGATTAAATAATCAAAGATTAATTTTTTAAGGATATTTCCCAGCCAGAATCCCAGTTTTCAGCTCTCTGATACCAGGAACCTTGCAGTCCTTTAACTACAGAGAGTGATAAAAATACTGGAATAATAATATTAATAATTATCCCTAAATTAAATGCTTAGAGGCTCAAATAAATAATATAATTAGAGCAGTTGCAAGGTTTAATTGATTTGGTAATAAGAGCTTTTTAATATGTATATAAAAGAGGGGCCACAGTATTATACTACTGGGGGTCTTTACAGACAAAGAAACCTCTCTTCAAGGGGCCTCCTTAGGCAGTTTAAGAACCTTGGAATGAAGATGGGTGCCTTAGAAAGGGCTTATTCCACTAATGGCTGGGTATAACAGCACAATGGCCAAGACAGGAAGGGAAAAACTCACTCTGAGCACTTTACCTCGAAAATCCTGCAATAAGAGGAAGGGTTACAGAGCAGATGGGGTGGATTGCCTGACTAAACTTCAAGGGTTTATTGGTTTTAAGAAATAAATAATAATACTAAAGACTTGGTCATAAATTTCTTGCTTGAATCCTTCTTAATCAATTGAATAACAATAAAAAAGTGTCTGATTGATAATAATAATTCCTGGTAAACTGATGATGGAATAATGGATCCAAAGAGGTCTGTATAGATACCTTTTTGGGGTGATTTTGAGCTTCTCAGGGCGCGTAGAGAGAGTTCTGCTCATGGGCTGATGCTGGAAAGCCAGAAAGAGAAAGATTAGAACTTCCACTTGGTTCTGTTAATCAGCTGACCTTAGATTTGCTGAATTTCTGTACTATTTTAGCCACAGGATCTGTTAATCTATTATAGCGTAAATTTGATTGTTCTGCACTAATCCTTCATTTGTACAATTATTATTGCTTTAAAGTGTGCAGATGTGGAAATTTACTGATTTTCCATCATCTGCCGATCACGTAGACAATTTTTTAATAATTTTTATGAACACTCCTTTTAGTGTTTTGTGGTCTTCTAAGATCAGAGTTAATGATTTACATGGTAATCCTTGATCTTTAATTTATTATCAAAAAATGTATTAAACCAAATTTTTATTAATTTTAATTAATTTTTGATCTTATTAGAGTTTTAACAATGCATATGTTAACTTGTTACATATGCCACGCAACCCTAATCAGGTTGTAGCTCTTTTGAGCGATACCTGGTTGTCAGATTATTCACAAAGGATCCAGATGCGGGGATCAGTCACTTCAGTCGCGCGCGGGGTGGGATCCCCTGCGTGCGTGGAAGCATTTAGCTGCGCGCGGGTCTCTAGTACGCGGGAAACTGCTACTACCAGTACATAGGGGTATGTAATGATGCGGGGCTGCGGGGGGGATTGTGACATAACACATTCCTGCGTGTAACTCCTAAAATATAAAAAACACCTCAATTCTGAGTGAATTTTAGGTGTAAACCCTATAAGTGACAACATGTGTGAAATGTTGAAATGGCAAAAAGGTGCAATACTGGTGTTGTAATTTTTAGTACTTTTCTTTTTAATTATTTTAAAAATGTAAGAACTTGGATTTCAAGGGTGGGGTCAGTGACTGACCCTACCTAATTTTGGGTGAGGAATCCATTTCTTCAATAATATCTATGTATTTCTCACTACTTCTTTTGTTAATTTAGATATTCTTATTTTTTATAGTTTTTTGTTGCTATGAGAGGTTGCTCTGTACATAGTAGCAAGCTGACAGGGAGGGGGATGGCTGGTGGAGTACCACCAGCCATCAGGATCACCCAGGCAAGTTGCAGCAAGGAAAAAAGCGGTAGGAGGGGATTTCATCAACCTCAACCTGTGCAAAGCCAAAGGGGTGCTCCCCACCTGTTATTGAGGGGGAGGCGCCAAGTGATGGGGTGACCTGATCCCCCCAGCCCACTTGTTGGTTTTTTTTTGCATGGGATAAAATTTTTTCAGCTCTCTGATACCAGGAACCTTGCAGTCTTTTAGCTACAAAGAGTGATAAAAGAATTTGGAGCAATAATATTCCAAAGAATAAACACTTTACAGCTCCAATAATAATATGGTAAGAGCAAGTTCAAGGTTTAATTGGTTTGGTTATAAATATTTTAAATATGATATAAAAAGAGGGGCAACAGCAATATACTACTGGGGGTCTTAACAGAATTGGCAACCTCTCCTCAAGGGGCCTCCTTAGGCAGTTTATAACCTTGGAATGAAGATGGGTGCCTTCTAAGGCCTTATTGACTAATTTGGGCGGGAAAAACAGCACACAAAACCAGAGCAGGAAGGGAACAAATTTTTTGGGAAGTAATCCACAGAAATCCTACAAAGATTCAGGTAAGAAGCTTCAGAACAGATGGGGTTGGTGGCTGGTTCAAACTTCTGGTTCTTGATAGTTATTTAGAAAATAATAATAATAATACTTCAGACTAGATCATAAATCACTTTCTTTTTTCTTAATGAGCACTTGAATAACAATGACACAATGTCTGATTGATAATAATAATATCTCTGATAACTTTGATCTTCTGGAACAAAAGGGCAAAAAGATCCTGTTTAAATATTCCTTTTTGGGTGCTTGAGGGCCTCTAGAAGGGGTATTAGCCATGGGCTGAGGCTAGGGGGGCGGTCAGGGCAAAATTGGCACATCCTCAAGGGGCTGTTAGCCTTCTGGCCTTATATCTGTCAAGGAACAGCTCCTTTTTAGCTGCAGGATCTGTTAATCAACAGAATAATCATTTTGCTGATCCTGCACTGATCCTCAATTTGTACTGTAAGTACTGGTACAAAGTGAGCAGACGTGGATGTTTATCAATTTTCCATCATCTGCTGATCTTGTATGTAATTTTTAATAATTTTTACGACCACTCCTTGTGTAGTTTTGTGGTCTTTGAAGGTTCTGATCAGCTCATGAGGTGGTGAGTCTGCATCTTTATTTAATTAATAAAAAATATTAAAAATTAGTTAATAACTAATTTTAATTGACTTTTAAGGTTTTTAAACTATGATCTACGCTTTTGTGGTAGCTTTACATGTGTAGAGTAGATCCTACTAGGTTGTAGCTCCTCTGAGCGGTACCTGGCTGTCAGACTGATTACAGCAGGCTAGGCCCAGGGATCAGTCCATTCAGATGCCTGCGGGGACTGATCCGCTGCTCGCGTGACTAGGTCACGGGATTACCTGCGCGCGGGAGGGATCAACTGCGCGCGGGAGTTTGGGTGCGCGGGAGTCCAGCGCTGTAGGGACGCGGGGCTGCGTGCGGGAATTGTGACAAAACACAATTCCCTGTGTAACTCCTAAACTACACAAAACACCTGAATTTTGACTGAAATTTTGGTGTGAAACCTATAAATGACATATCATGTGAAATATTATAATGGCCAAAAGGTGCCATATTGGTGCCGTGTTCATTTGCAATTTTATTTTAAATTAATTAAAAAAATATAAGGAGTAAGAGTTCAAGGGTGGGGTCAGTGAGTGACCCTACCTTATTTTGGGTGGGGAATCCATTTCTGAAATAATATTAATGGATTTACTACTCCTTCATTTTATAATAATTTATTTATTTATTTTTTTGTTCTTTTTATTTTTGTTAATATTATTATTGTTGTTTTTTTGTCAGGCTGCTCTGTGCTAAGTAGCAGGCCAATAATTTGTCCCAGGAAACCAGTAGGAGATTTGACCACCCCTGCTGGTCACCCAGGGAATAAAGAGGGGGGGCAGCATATCTGTTGGTTAAACACCCCCCTTGGTTTGAGTAAGCAGACCCAGGTGTGTCGTTGGTCCCAACTGGCCCATATGTGGGGCCATGGGCTGGTTGCATGAGGCAAAAAGCTCTCAATTAAGGTCAAAGAGTTAACAGGGCTGGTTTCAAGGGAAAAACAGCCCAGGCATTGAACAGACAAAGGGCCAGTTCAGCCCCATGAAGGTGCAAACACCTAATTATACCACAACAGGCTGGTCAAAAGGGTTCAGGGGAAAATTCCATGTGGGATGATTTATACCAAACTTATTAAGAAGGCCTGTAGAGGCTTTAGAGCACTTTTGGGGCGGAAATTGTGCCTTTTAACCTGTTATATCATGCGCCTAAATTAGGCCAATCTTTTGTACTTAAAGAGCAATTTTCACTGCTGTTTTCCATCCATCCATTTGAATTCATCCAATAAATTATAAAAAATATTTACCCATTGTGAGAGCCTTTTAGTTATTATAGAAACAAGGAGTCCAGAATTTATTTTGCTTCAATTACTGCTCCTCTTTCCAATTAGCTAATTTCTGGCCATAATTTTCACAAGGTGAACAAGAAGAGAGAATGCAGAATTTACCCCAAGATGTTCACTCAGTTATTTACCAACCTCAAAGGGGAATGAACAACTACCTTGAAAGAAATTAATAGGTTTCTTCAATACAGATTTGAAGTCATGGTCACCCCTCAAGCTATCAGAATGGTTTTGAATCAGTTTTATTTGACCTCAAAGCAAGTATGCAAAATACCAGCCTCTTCAAATTGACTGGATTTCCTTGAAAAAAGAGCCAACTTTGTTGGGCATTGAGGTTTGGGTCTTCAAAAATTGATTGTTTTTGTTGATGAATCTGGATTTGACTTGAAAATCCTTTGGGCATGTGGTCATTCCCCCTTGGGTGTGTTTCCATCTATCCATTCCCTTTTGTTTGTTTTTCTTAATTCTTCTTTTTCTTTTCTTTTGGCTAGCCAGCTGTTCTCAGAATAGTCCTATCCCCAAACCCAAGCAAGTAACCCTGATTGGGGCTATTTCCAACGAGGTTTAAAATCACTATGAACTCTTAAATGCAAATGGAACAAAGGCCAAGGGGGTTTTGGCTGATGATTTATGTTAGAGTTTGAGTTTTCATTTATGTGACTTTCACTGGAGTTTGAATGTCTTTGATTGGATTGATTTGATTTATTTTATTTTTGTTATTGAATTATTAAAATAATGGGCAAAATATAACTAGGCTGTGCTTTTTGTACTGTGATTGCCAGACTGTCAATTTATTGCATTTCACATACCATGTCACTTGAAATGCTTATGTTAATTTTACCATATTCATTTTTTACTCATCCACTTCTTAGCCTATTGTGTATTTAGTCTATCTAAACACTGGTGCTCTCAAGTGGAATTCATCATCTTTTCTGCCAACATATCAATTGGAGTTTCCTTTTCCTCCTGATCTCAGGTACGTTACACTTGACGTTACAAGCCTCTTTCATTCCTTTCTTATTCCATTTTACTCCATCAGAGCTTAACCTATTTTTATTTTTACAATTTCTGCTTATTTTTGGGCATCCTTGGATCACAAATCCCTCCGAAGGTTAGTACAACCATGGGAAATTCCCCTATCCACCATGGACAGAAATTTGGGGAGATAAGTGAGAACCTTAGGATTTCAAAGGGTATATCTATTGAATTCCTGCCTCCTTACTCCCCATTCATCAATCTTATTGAGTAATTTTTCTATAAAATCAAGGATTACATTTGATCACAAAATCCCACCAATCAATCCACACTTTTCCATCACATCAAGCAAGCCATTCAAGAGTCTGTTTAAGCAGAAAAATTTGAGAATTTATTTAATCATTGCAATTTTTTTTATTGGTTGTGTGTAGAGATGCAGCCTATTAGAGGCCCTTTCCTGGAAAGAACATGATTTTATTTTTTTGTTCACATTGCTGATACACAAGTGTAGAATAAATCATTACTCATTTTTTTTAAAAAAAAACCTTGGAGGATTCAGTTGAAAGCTGTGATGGCCAAGTTGATGGCACCCCCGCATTGGTTGACCACCTGAATAGCTGTGGTTGACATTAGGATAATTTGAGATTCTAATAAGTATTCACCAAATCTAATTTATGCAGACAGATCAGCTAGGGAGATGGGATTATTAGTGGGAAGGATCATTGCGGAATGCATGGGAGGCAGTTTGGAGGAAAAATTGTTCTTTTCTTACTTCTTTTTTTTGGAGCTATGTTTTTGGGTTGTAAATAAAAGGGGAATTTTTCTTTAGCTGGAGTTTTGGGGGGGACTTTATGGTATCATAGGGAGCTTATTATTTGATCTCTGTATGCCGCCATGCAGAGAATCATACCTTATTTGGAGCCTCTTTGTAGCAAGTTACTTTTGAATAGTTTTATTGTGTTGGCTTGCTTGAGTTAGGGTTTTAGCAGAGAATATTTTGAGGTGTGGAGCTTGCCCAGGAGTCCAAATTATTGATTACTCCTATTTCATTGTGTCTCAGATTGATAAGTGTCCTGCTTAGTGTGGAGGTAGGGGTATGCATAGGGGAGAGCAAATATGGATGTTTCTTTGAATTACTGCAGGCCATAGTTATTACTCTTGTGGAGCAGATTTTACTATCAGTTTAGGCTGCACAGGATTAAAACTCAAGGGCTAGTGGAATTTTTGGAACAGGAGAAGGATTGTTGGGGGGAATTATAGGGAAAAAACAATCTCTTTCCACAAAAGAGGCCAGTAGGGAGTTCATGCACGTTCAATAGGTTTCTTTTGGTGTAATAGGCCAAATGTCCTTGTCACTTTTGAATAAAAGATTTGTATTTGTTGAAAAACTTGACACAGGAAATGAAATTTCAAATTTTTATTTACCTTCCTTGGGCATTTTATTCTGTATTTATGTGAAGAACTGGTGAAACTTGATTGATTGAATCTTTTTTTCTGGAGATTTCTATTTCATTTAGTTATTTCAGGTTTCATCATTTTGGATTTGGGAATCCTCAAAAGTGACCTTTTATAATTTAAATATAAAGGGTGTCAACCCTGTTTTGATTTTTTTTACAAACTGTTTTCCAGTCACTTTTTGACTTTTATGTGAGTATTTAACATTTTTTTGATAGCCTAGAATGTAATTTGAATATTCAGGCTTTTCCCATGCATTTTTTTCCTTTTCTGTCATGTTTCATCATGGTACTGTTTTTCACAAAATTTGGTGGTGCAGAGGTTACCCTGAGAACTGGCCTTGGCCATGTTTCAACATGGTGGTTTGCTTTTCTTGGTCCCTATTGGGTTTGGAAATTTCTTCATGCAGATTCATTCATGCATTTGAGTGGGGTGATTTCTAATTAATAGGGTGTAGATAAAAAGTTCTTTGAGGGGGTGCAGAAATTGCAGAGGAGAAGAGATGCAGAGGCTGTGAAGGCATGTAATAGGGTGTTTGAAATTTTTGAGATTCTGGATTAAATCCTGTATGTTTTTTGTATTTTTGGTACTTTGAAAGCTATCTGAGTAATATTAGACAGCTGAAATACTTTCAAGCTCAAATTTTAAGGGTCATTTTCTTCACCAATTTGACATATTTTTTTCCTCAGCACCATCTACCCCAGTGCATAAGTATTACACAAATTAAGCAAAACATAAATTGTGCCTTCTGCTTACTACCTGTGGCTTGCGTGACAACCATCAAATCTTGGAAAATCAGTATATACTTGAAAATCTTCAAATATAACTCTTACCCTGTCGGCCATCCATTCAAACTTTGATATTCTTCCCCTGGTTATCTCTAGCCCTTGAACTTCCATTTGTGGTGAAATAATTACACTAGTTTGAAACCATCCCTAGATAGCTGCATTAACTGTATAGTTTGTCAATGGACTAGCCCCCTTCCGTGGATTACTACACCTGTTCATTGGCATTGTTGTCACTTCACATTCCTTCCATCTCTAACCCATTAATTCCTGTTACTCTCATGTTCTATTTTCTTGCACCTATGTGAGACCTTGGAAAACATTATACTGTTTTTTTGTTTTCCTTAATTTATTGTATAATTGATCTCTACCTGTAGATGACCATCCATAGGCTTGTATCTAGTCAGCATTGGATTACCCAATAAATTCTTTGCAACCTGGCAGAAGATTGTCTTTTCAGTTTGTTAGTTTCATACATTCTTGCCTTTTGCTAAGACAGGTCATCACATCAGGCTTTGCCTTGTATCCCTTCCCTCAGAAAACTTCATCCCTCTCACTGTTTGTTGAGCCATTATACCATTATTTTGAAATTCACAGTCAGCGTTGCTATTTTTAATCTATAACTCACAATCACTTTCCTCATTTTTGCTCATTATCAGCTAAGATTGCCTTATAGTACGTGGGGTGGTTTTGCAACACATACTTCCTCACACAAATTTAATGCTTAATTTAACCAAGAAATCAAACACTTTGAAAGTTTTAATTTGATGCCTAAATGGCTCAAATTTGATTCTTTGAATTTTCAAATTTGATTCTTCAAAATTTATACTTCAATGCTTTGGCTTTGATGCCTTGACACTGTTATTGTTTCAACAAAAAAACTCATAAAAATGTCCCAATATATATTGATGTTTTCTCTTTTTTTTTCATGGATAAAATCGAGTTTTGGTTTTATCATTCATGAGGTAGTATTATGCCTCATAGATCTGCAATCTTCTCTGAAATTGCTGGCCCAGCTTTCACTTGTAGTTCTTGTGGCAGGGGTAAAATTTCATCAACTGATCCCTCCACACCATGAGCCCATGTGAATGGAATAACCATTTATTTAAAATAAATAGTGCAAGCAGCCAGAAATCCAAAACTATGGACACTGGCATTTGGGATCCTGTAATACAGGTGTATATTTCACTTATTCCACACTCTGATACAGCTAAAGTTGACAGGTCAAAAGCCTATTTCCAAAAACTGGTTTGGATTCTCCTTATTTGAGCGCCAGCTTGGTTCCAATCCAAGGAGAGGATGAAGAAGAGGATATTGAAAAAGACTCCTGTTTTAACTCCCAGATTCTTTGTGATTCGATCACACCTTCCCCCTAGGTTATTCCAAGCCCAACCTCTAATTCAACAGCAGTCTCCAAAATTCTCAAGCAACTTAAGCCTGAAATCCTACTCTGGGAGCTTCTACTGACCCTTCCCTGCAGGCCATTTTCCAGCAAATTAAAACTTTAATGTGTTGAAACTCCATGAAATCAAGAATTTCTTTTGAAAAAAAAACAAAAACAAAAATTTGATGTAGTCCAAAAAACTACAAAAAAATTATAAAGCTGTCCCAATCAAGACAGCTTTTTATTTGAGAAACCACATTTCCTTCCTAAAACTGATTCCACCTCACCTTGATCCCTTTATCTCCAAAAAACAATTGCCACAACCAATCATCTCAAACCCATAACCTTAGAAACTACCAGACCAATAGGTCAAAATCAAGACCAACAAATCAAACTCAAGATCAACTGATCAAACTTATCACAAATCAATCAAGTCAATGAGGATTTAGAAAACATAAAAAAAAATTGATCTTCAAAATCAAGAAACCAATTTACTATCCTTCAAGCCCCAGCCAGTTGACAAAAGAATGTGACCTACTTTCAAACAAAAAAGAACAAAACCAACCATCTTCTGGTGACCAAGAAGTCCTATTAAGGGCTAACAAGAAGAAAGAAAAAATAAATTCAATCAAAAATTAATAAATGGGAATTGAAAAACCTCTCTGGTAGAACATAAACAAACCTAGGCAACCACATTCCAGCTAGGCCTCAGAGCAGTCTGGTTGTAAAACCAGGCTGAAACTCATGAAACACCTGAGTCCTTTCAGAGAAATTTACAATTAAATAAAATTGTGCCTTGACCAGAAGATTTGTCACTTGTAACTGATAAACTTCCCACCTCAACCCTTCAAAATCTTTTCCTTCCACACCTCCTATTCAATCTTGTTTAAGTAGATAAATTTCTGGTTTTCAGAAAATAGTAATGAAAAATTTATTTGAGATTTAGGGGATCTCACTTCAACACAATGAATCATCTTTCTAAACCTGCTTATCACCAAAATTCTTCCAATTTCAATTAACTTTCAATTAATTCCCAGGAATATTTGATTCAACTAACGCAAAAAAGCTTTGAAAATTCCTTCAATTTGGTGAATTTATTGGTTCTAAAAATAAAAGGGTTTTTTTAATGAAACAAAGAAATTGTTTTTTACATTTTCCTATCTCTCCGAAAGCAATATCAGATGGATTGAACCTTATCTTTCCCAAATTATTCACCATGAACCGGATTGCTTTCTCAAATCCTGGTTTCTCTTCACTCAAAAGCCTCATACTCTTTTTGGCAAAAGTCTAGAAATCCAAGTTCCTGAAAGACATTTTACTATTATTAACATGACAGAGACTGCTGATTCAACAGATTATATCACTTAATTTAGGAATCCTATGACTAAGGAATCTGGGTGGGTTTATAAATCCTTCTTTTTTCATTTTGGAAAGAGATTAGCTGCGAAACTATTGGATCAGCCACATGGCTATGAAATGCCTCAAGAAACCTTAAATAAACTTAAACAATTTTCTTGAAATAAAATACTTTTTACCATGAATGGACAAGAGAAAGAAAACTCAGTTACCATCAATAACTAAATTCTGTAATGAGTGCCTCAAATCCTCCCAAATCCCAAAATCATAATCAGCAAGGTAAACCTAAGAGAAATTATAAGTCTTTCATAACTTTTAACTCCAATTCTGTAGCAACCAACTAATCAAATTCTAGTGTGGGTGAGGAATGTCACCTGAGAGCTGCAGAAAGAGCCAGAAAAGGAATGCAAGGATTGTGTAACTGCTGCAGAGTTTCTCAAAAATTCAGCCATGGCATAAAACACTAAGAAGGAAGAACCATGCAAACAAAAGCAACGAAAATACTAGGTGGCGGCAATTTGATACTCCATGGCCATCCCCCTTCAGCATCTGATTACAGAACATGAAAAGCATTGTACCTGACACATTGATTAAACTATTAAGTTTTATATTTTTTATTAAATTTCAGGCTTACAGAATGCTTTTCATTAAGGAGAAAAATAATCTGTTCACAATATACAATCTATAAATTACCTCCCTTTCCTACATCTCTGAGCTCTTTTTATTTTCTATTTAACTTCAGCCACTCCAACATTCCTTCAAAAAAAAAATAATCATAAGGTCTTCTTCACTTTTTCTCTTCCCTCCTTTCCCAAATGACAATAGAAATTCTTGCTGGTTGATAGTTCCTCAAACAACAAAATTGTTTTGGTTATTGAATTCCTTCACTTCTGGAACCCTGAATTTAAGTAGAAACTGGTATTTATCACCCCAATAACCCAACAAGCTTCAGATCATTTCCCTCTTGTTGGACTAAAATTGGCCATTATTGTCCCTTTTTTATCTCTTCCAGTGTACCTGCAGTCCACTTCACCAGCTCCTATTTGCAGATATATGCAGACCCAAAAAACCTGTTTTTCCCAGGGATTCTGTCACAACTGTGAAACAGAATTATTTTTGATTATATGATAAATCCTATTTGATTACTCATCCTTTCAAGTATCATTAGCATGATCAAAAGACAAGGTATAAAATCTTTTTAATAGGATTACATCAACATGACTAAACCCGCACTTTCAATTACTTCATGAAAAAATTTATTATAATGTTTAAAAACCCTGAATTTCACTCTACTACATCTTCATGTTTGGAGTCCTCTGTTTTGGAGTCAATGATCAGATCAGGGACTCTTACTCAACTCAGAAAGTTGAGGACCGTATTTGAAAGGAAAAAAGTCAATGAGTTAATTGCAAGGTCCTGGAAAAGACCACTTTAAGTAGACAACTAGAGAGCCCCTCGCAGGGGGCCTAAGGCACTTAATGACTAATCAACCATGGCAAAAACTATATGGATAGATGTAAAGATGAGGAATTATGGAGTAAGACAACAAGAGTGTATTGATAATTCAATAAAGGGAAAGCTGTCTAGAATAAGAAGATTATGTGACAGAAAAGGATCATGGCTATCAGCATAAAAATAATAAAGAAAAGGATCATGGCTAGCAGCATAAACATAATAATCTAACACTCTGAGTACTAGTACCATCCCAAATCTATCTGGAGTCCTCTGAATACTAGCACCATCCTGAATCAATCTTGCGTGATCTTTGTTTCTTGTTACTTGTTGAATTCTTTAATCCCTTTTCTGAATCTTCAGCCTGATCTGCCTTGCATAATTTCTGTTCTTTTATTTTTTCATCCTGCTTTTTGATTGCCACCCTGAATGAGTGTCAAGCCTCTATGTGAAACTATTCTTACCTACTGGTTGTACTTTCAGGATTGTTGGAAGAAGAACCATTTTGTAAGCTTTCTGTGCAGAAGGAGGGGCCTTCCTTGGAGGAGAAGTGGTTTTCAAATTTTATATTTTGGTGGTTGGTCACAGTCTACAGAGAGGCAGATTTTAGGGCTGACCTGAAGAATTTGACAAATAATTTGGTGGCTAAATTTGTGAGTGTAAAAGAATACTACCAGCAGAATTCAGGGGAAGTATAATGAGGGAATCAAACTTTAAGGATTCCTGGGTGAAATTTTTCTGGGAGGATGGTAAGAAGTAGAAGCAGTAGATTCTTTAGGTTTAGAGACTCCTGTGGGATTGCATATTTAATTTAAAAAATGGCTTTCTGGCAGTCCTTGAACGGGAATTTGTTATTAATTATACCCCTTTAGATTAATGGTAAAACTAAGTGTGGTTTTTAATGGCCTTGTAAGACTCCAAACGGTGCTAGGCCGTGGCAGTTCTGTGGAGGGGAAAGGTTCTGTTTAGGCTGCCCTCCTGAATGTTACAGAAATATTTAAATGTAACCAAGATCAAGGTCCAGAACCTGGTAAATGAGGAATCAAGGAGTAGAGGATAAAGATGATAATAGTTTGGTAGAAATGGAACAGCACTATCTGAGACAAGATTATGCAGGGAAAAACTTGAACAAAAGAAGTTAAAGTCTACTTAGAGTTCAAAGAAAAAAAGCTGTTGTATGTAAACAACGCCCACAAGCTAATAACTCTGGTCATCAGCAGAAGATTGGGGATGATCAACTCAAACCCAAGCAACCTCCAGGTTCTCAATGAACCTGCCCAACTTTCTGCAATCAAGCGCTTGAAGGGTACCAGATAACTGAGTGTGGATGTAAAACACAAAGCACAATGTTTAAGGAGCTCTAAATCAAACAGTAACTGATTTGAAGCAAGGATAACCTCAACACTTCTCAAGGGACTCAAGAGTAGGCTGGCAGAATTCAACTCCAAAAAAGATAAGGGGAGGTGTAACACTCCAGGTCTTAAGCTTAATAAGACATCTTCAATAAATCTTGATTGGCTCCAGAAAGATGATCAAGGATCAGGACCAGTATGGTCAGAGAAAGGGATCAAGGAGTGGTATAACACACTCAAAAATTCCAACAGACAGAATTTTTCTTCAACCAGCAAGGGTATTGGTTAGTGATAAGGATCAAGGATCAAGGGTTTGAGTATGGAGGCTCAAGGATCAAGGGTTGAGTATGGAGGATCAATGATCAAGGGTGTGCTGATTTCATGCTGGATGATTCCATCCTCCATCCAAAAGGCAGGGGAGAGCCCCTCCTTTTATGGGCAGGAGGCCCTGCTAGACTATGTAAAACGGATTCTGCAAATAGAGCGGAAACGGAAAGAAAATCATGTGGTTGCTCGCGTCCATCTGTGGATGGGCTTGCGCGACATTACCAGAATAACCCACCCCTCGTCCAAAGGTGGACGGGGTGGGAAAGGAAAATGAACTGGACCGCCGCAGATGTCCGCAGGCGGTAGTCAACACTCTCCACGCCTCATCCAAAGTCGGAAGTGGGTGGGAGAGTCCCAGGAAAGGTGACGGATGAAGCTTGTGAGAGTGCGGATGGGGGGATAGGAGATTGGCTTGAGGCGGTTGAGTAAATCCTGACAGGCTTGACATTCATGACGGATAGATCGAGTGAGATGGGAGATTGACGGATCCGAGGATTGGACAAATGCTTGGAGGTGCGGTCGGGATGGATTTGGTAAATCATGGATGAGCGCCACACAACGGGCGGACAGGAGATCTGGACGCGCGGCGGTCACATAGGAGATTGGGAAGCGCAACAACAAAGATGAGGATGCGCAACAACAAAGATGAGGACGCACAATGACAACGGTGCGGATAAGGGACGCGCGACGCGCAAGGATCACAAGCAACGCGCAAAGGCAAGGATGATGATGCGCAGATGAAGGATGCGCAACGCGCAAGGATGAGGATGGGCGGATGAAGGACGCGCAACACGCGAGGATGAGGATGCGGATGAAGGACGCGGGACACACAAGGATGAGGATGCGGATGAACCTGAGGATGGGTTGGAATTGTTTTTTAGATGCCCGACAGTACGTTTGCACAAAAGTTTATGGATCAAGGTCTTAAAGTGGCCAGGTTGTCCAGGATGGAGCACCACATGTCTCCCCAACTTACAGACTGTCCCTAGTCTGCTCCTGAGTTTGATGCCATGAAGAAAGAAAGATGATTGAAACCAAGGAATGGCCATTTTGATCTTGAGATTGATTGAAAAAAGAATATGTTGATCCATCCAAAGGAAAATCCTAGAAGTGGCTGAGACAAAATGAAGAAGGCGTCCCAGGTGCTCACATGCCTGGCATGAAGTAGAGTTTCACAACAAAACACATTAGATGACCCTGATGGTGCACGATTGGGAGGACTTACTTCTGGACCAAGTTGCCTCCACAAGAATGAAATTTCTTGACCTGATAAGCAGGGAAACTTCTGGCCATCTGAGTACCATCCAGTTCCTCCAAAACAAATGATCCACCTCTAACTTGACGGACTACTTGGTAAGGACCATTCCAACAGTTAGAGAAAAGCTTTCCCCACTGAGTTTCCAAGGAATGATTATAAGCCAATACCAGGTCACCAGGGTTTAAAGGGTCCGTAATTGGATTTAGGTGTTTATTTTCCCAATACTGAACTGATTTTGCTCTTGATTCAATCATCTTCTGATAAGCTTTGTTACAAATATCTTCAGTCCTCTCCAGTTTCTTTGATCTGGCAAGTAATAGGTCAGTAGTTGAGGAAACTTGTTCCCAAGAGATTCCCAAGAAAGACTCCATTTCAAGATCAAGAGGAAGAACAGCCCTCTGACCAAAGATGATTTCATAAGGAGAGTAACCTGTGGTTTGCTTGGTGGAAATTTGATCAGAGAAGAGGACCAAGGGGAGAAACTTCCAACAATTCTTGCTACTTTCACCAGCCAATTTAACCAGAGCAGCCTTCAAGGGCGCATGGCCTCTTTCCACCATGCCTTGGCCTTCAGGATAATAGGGAGTAGTAACTCTATGTTTTCCAGGGAGCGATTGGATCATTTCAGCAATTTTTCCACCAAATTCTGAGCCACCATCCGTAGAATATGATTGGGCCAAGCCATAACGCATTGTCCAAGTCTCATGAAGGAAAGCTAATACTGATTCAGAGCTGAGGTTCTTAAGAAACTTCGCTTCAATCCATCCAGAAAAATCATCTCTAGCCACAATGAGGTACTTAGCTCCACCAGCCTTAATGTGAACCACATCCATAGCAATCCTCCCAAAGACGGTGGACTCTCCAGTGGGGTAACAAATTTTGGCCGGGCACCTAAGATCACGTTTCTGGCACACTTCACAACTCCTGCACCATTGAGCAACAGATTTCTTCAGAGATGGCCACAAAAATTGTTTGGATATTTGTCAATAAGTTTTGGTTTCCCCACGATGACCAAGGCCTTCATGGAGACTTTCCAGGATCGAATATTGCTTAGAAGAGATAGTGACCACAAAAAGTGCACAAGGAGTTGCTCTTTTTGTAAGTCTAGAACCTTGGACAAAGAAGTTTGAGGAATTCATTTGAAGGGACCGGAATTCTTTGGCAGAGAGATCAGGGGGTCTTTGGAGAGTTGAGAGGTAATTCTCTAACTTAAGCCGGAAACCTTGCTGGAAATCAGAGTAAGTTTGAGAGGAGAAGGCAAAGACAGGGCAAACCAAGGGTTCTTCCTCATTGAAATACATTCCAACATCTGATTCATCATCTCCAATAGGGCGTCAAGATAAACCATCAGGCATGGTGAAAGATTTACCAGGCCTGTGAACAATATCAAAAGAGAACAACTGGATGAAAGCCACCCAAAAAGTCATTGGAGCTTTCAGGAGGCTGGGGGCGTTGATCATTTCAATAATGGATCGTGCATTGAATTGTAACTCAAAGTGTTAACCCCAAAGGACAGTCTGAAGCTTTTTCAACATTTGGGTCACACCGCAAAGTTCCAGTTTTGGCTGGGAGTACCTAGATTACACATTGGAGAAAAGAAGAGTATCATACAGAGAAGGAAGATCCAAACCATTTTCATCTTCCTTGGTAAGAACAGCCCCAACAGATTGATACCTCAGTCCACTGCCAGCTTAATCTTGCCGGCTACGGGTCCATAAGTTATCTTTTTCAAAACAATGTCTTTCCCAACAATTGTTTTGAGAAACTGAAATGATCATTTGCAGTCTTGGGTCCAAATCCATTCAGCATCCTTCCTGGTTAAGCAACGCAAGGGAATACAGATTTGGGATAATGAGGAAATGAAGATCCTGAAATAAGTTACAACACCTAGGAAACCTCCAAATTCTGTTGGATTTATTGGAGTAGGCCAGGAGATGATTTTGTTGACTTTAGAGGGTGCCATCCTTCTTCCGTCCTTGCAGACTATATGACCAAAGATTTCCAAGGCAGGGGACACAGGCGGCAAGTTTTGATCCAGAGAAAGTAAGGCCAGATTCCTCAATTCAAAACAAAATTCTTTCCAAGACAGTAGCATACTCCCAGATAAATTGTTGGATTCCTGAGTGCCAAGGTAAGAGCTCATTATCATATTCAGAAACTGGACCTTTAATCCCACCATCATCAATAAAGATACCCGCATGATCCGGGATTCTGTCCTGGAGGATCCACATCACCTGAGCCTGATAGACTGCAACCAAGTTGGTGGTACCTTGAGGCAATTGAGTCAGCTGAAATAGACCAAGGGGAGTATTGAAAGTAGTGAGGGGACAAGAAATATGATGCAAGGATTGTTCGTCATAGCCACCCATAATGTCACCTAGACCATAGCAAGCTCTCCCAGAGAAGGATTCAACAAATTCTTCAGTGGCAGGCGGCACGCCAGACTCTTTAATAGTAACTTTATTAAGAGGTTGGAGATCATGAACCACTCTAAGTTTACCATTACTCTTTAGAACACAGAAAACAGGACTGGAATACCTAGAATTCAATTAATCGTATAAAACGCTTTGGAATTGTTTGCGGACCAACTTGATGAATTTGTTGACTTTAGCAGCAGGAATCGGGATCTTTTTCTTTTGCCAAGGGTCATGTTCAACTACAGGTATGATGTAAGGGAGACCATAGGATTGTTTCAAGAGTCCTCTCTCTTTTTCATAGAATGCAATAGATTTTTCCCTTAGAGACAAGATATTTTTGATCAAATTTGACTCATAAGGAAGAAGCCATCCATCTGGACCAAAGTTGACCACTTTCAAATGTTCTTCAGTGACCCAACCAGAGGGAATAAATGGACCAGTGAGGGATTTGGATAGACAACAGTAAGGATTGCGGGATAGCAGAGGAGGCATAAGAGGAGGACTGAGGTTGAGAGGAATTGGTTGGTTGACTGGCTGGAACTTCTTTGCAACGGGTTTGTACTTGCTTGCAAAGGAGAGGAATCCCTGCTTCCTCCAAGCATTGAAAAGTGAGACCTGACTATGAAAACTGAGGCCATGTTCCAACATCTTCCAAGTCCGATGTTCTGCTGCGTCCTTGAAAGTTGCCTTCTCCATAAAAGAGGATCCAAAAGATAACACATTTCTCACATGTGTGGCACAGGGTAGAGTTTTGAAAAAGACAGTAGTAGAAGCCCTGGGTGGTGCACAATTAAGAGGACTTACTTCTACCCCAAATTTCCTCCACCTAAGACCAAAATCCTTCATACCAAAGCCACCAAGAAAAGAATTGAGATTGAGATCTAGTTTATACTCATTGCGGAGATTCAAAACCAGAATAGAGGATGAGTGATCAGGCTGAAAAGAAAAAGGAAAGGAAGATACAACAGATCCAGAAAGAGAAGAAATATTTTGGATTTTTCGGATTTTTCATGTGTTTGGGTTTTGATCTTATTTGGATGAGAAAAAAATGATGAGGAAAAAGAAAGATATGCCTCTGAGGTGGGAGTTGGTCCATGAGTTGAAGTCTGAGGGTTAGAAGAACTACAACTATCAGTAGGGCCAACTATTCTGCTAAAAAATGAGGATGAAAGGAATGAGAGTTTTCTTTCTGCTTTCCTTTCAGGACAGATTTGGGAGGAAGACAAGGGAAGTCTCTTTCCCAACAACCAGAATCCAAATAACAAAGGGGAACTTCAATCTTTCTGCCATCAGCATCAGGGAGGAGAATTCTCTGTCCAACTTGATCAGAAAACATCAGGGTAGCACCAAAGTCCATTAAGAAAGGAGTTCCCAAGATCATGGGACCATCCAGACGAGTGATCCAGAAGTGACAGGTGCCAAAAATATTTTGACCAAATATCCTCAGCAATACCAACCAGTTCACAGGACTGATTCCCAATTCCATAAACCGCAGAGTTGAAACTGACCCTTGGGCTAAGTTTAAGCTTGCAGGCCATGGATTCCAAAATCAAGTTGAGCTGAGAACCCAAATCCACAAGGATAGAAACCGTTTTAGTTGAATCACCAAGACAACATGGAAGAAAACCAAGAGGACAGGAATACAGGTTGGTATCTCAAGAGGGATCTGTTCCACCGGAATCCCCAATCAGAGTACCGGAGGAGACCTTTAATTCTTCCGGACCAATCTCCACACATTGACAAGAAACCCATTTCTTCATCCCTTCTGCCACAGATGGAGAGATCAACAGGAGTTCAGCCACAGATAGATCAGGGATTTTAAGATCAGAAATTTTCTTTAATACTCCTTCCACAGCATTAGGGTAGTCCTTGGAGATGCCCCTCTCAAATCAAACTTTGGGCTGGTTGGAGGGAGGAAGATCAGGTGTAATAGGTGATGGAAGAGGATCTGAGGGTTGGGCAGTTTGAAGAGGGGGAGGATCAGAGTTTTCCTGGAACCTTTCCATAAGTGGTTCCCTTTCTACTTCCATTTCTTCCACATCAGAGGAAGTAGGCTCAGGTGAAGATCAACGTTTAACGGGTTTTCACAGAATTGAGGATGGAACAGGAGGAGACTTATGAGGTTTTGGTTCCTCATGGCGTTTCCTAGCTGGATTGGATTGATAGGTGCCAGGGAAGCTGGAAGAGGCGATAGCTGGGGGATACCAAGATTGCAGGGTTCCACAGGATGATTGAAAATCCACAGAGACCAAGGATGCCTTCTTAGGAGTTTGTGGTTGGTATGAGGCCACCACATGACGGATTGGTTGAGACAAATCAAAAGGGATCACAGTACCATTAGGAAGGAAAAAATTATTTCCCTTCTGCTCGAGTACCTTCTCCTCCTTGTCATTCTGGAGTTCAGGACATCTACTGGTACCATGGCCTTCCCTATGGCAATAATAACAGACTATAGTAGACTTAGGAACAGAATTAGCAGGTTTAGGAGTGGCTAAAGAGGATTTTTTCTGATCTATTTTATTCTCAAATGCCTGAAGTAATTGAGTGATCTCGTCTATAGTAGGTGTCTCCTGGTGGGTCTGAGGATTGGGTTTAGGTCTTCAATTGGCTTCCATCTTCTTCATGATTTTGTTCAAAGCTTGAAAAGAGGGGGCAAGGACTGGTTCAGTGATTTTAGGTTTTTCAAAGGTGAGAGCTGTTTGACCTTTCATCACTTTATCCGCAGTATTCCTAAGAACCATGAAAGCAGGGAGCTTGAACCAATTGTCTCTTGTTGTGATAATGGATCCAGATTTCACCAATTCATCCTTAATTCTTTCCTGCACTCCTGGAGAGAAAGACTAAAAAAATTGCACTCAAATTTTGTCCAACATATCAATTTGATCATTCCGGATAAGATAGGACTGGATAGGGTCCCAAGATTTTCTAAAAGTCTGATAGTCAGAGGCTGAGGAGATACCACCATTGGAGATCCATTGAGGAACCAGGGCATCCAAGGCTTGCAAAGTAAATCTGGCTACATCTATTTTTCCCCAATAGGCCAACATAGCCTCCTTCAGGAGCCGCCAGTTGTGAGTTTTGAATCCCTTGAACAATTTGATAACCTCCATAACTTTTTCAGAAGAGATAAAAAATTGTAACTGATAAGCCATATCATATTCACTGGCACCATCCACTTCAGCAGCCATCTCATAGGAGTCCAGGAATCCTTTGACATTGGTCCCATTGAAGCCTAAATTTTTGTTCTGAGGTTTGATTTTGACCATCTTGGCCCAAACAGATAAAGAGGATCCAGGAGATTCCATGTTGAAGGGTTCCTAAGAGATCCAAACAAGCAGAGTTCCACGGTGGCTCCTAAGTGTGGCAAGAGTATGGTTTCACACAAAAAAAAACAACAAGGATCTTGCCCAGGTGGTGCGCAATTGGGAGGACTTACTTCTGGACCAAGCTGCCTCCATGGATCAGATCTGAAAAAAAAGAACAAAGAGAAAAAGAAAAGAAAAAAAAATTGGATTGGATTTCGGAGTTGATTCTTGAAGTTGGGACTGTAAATCCCAAGGTTGCTGGTTTGATTCCCCGCCCGGGGGACCAAATGTAAGACTCCAAACGGTGCTAGGCCATGGCAGTTCTGTGGAGGGGAAAGGTGCTGTTTAGGCTGCCCTCCTGAGTGTTACAAAAATATTTAAATGTAACCAAGGTTAAGGTCCAGAACCTGGTAAATGAGGAATCAAGGAGTAGAGTATAAAGATGATAATGTTTTGGTAGCAATGGAAAAGCACTATCTGAGACAAGATTATGCAGGGAAAAACTTGAACAAAAAAAGTTAAAGTCTACTTAGAGTTCAAAGAAAAAAAGCTGTTGTATGTAAACAACGCCCACAAGCTAATAACTCTGGTCGTCAGCAGAAGATTGGGGATGATCAACTAAAACCCAAGCAACCTCCAGGTTCTCAATGAACCTGCCCCACTCTCCGCAATCAAGAGCTTGAAGGGTACCAGATAACTGAGGGTGGCTGTACAAGACAAAGCACAATGTTTAAGAAGCTCTAAAGCAAACAGTAACTGATTTGAAGCAAGGATAACCTCAACACTTCTCAAGGGACTCAAGAGTAGGCTGGCAGAATGCAACTCCAAAGAAGATAAGTGGAGGTGTAACACTCCATGTCTTAAGCTTAATAAGACCTCTTCAATCAATAGTGATTCGCTCCAGAAAGATGATCAAGGATCAGGACCAGTATGGTCAGAGAAAGGGATCAAGGAGTGGTATAACACACTCAAAAATTGCAACAGACAGAATTTTTCTTCAACCAGCAAGGGTATTGGTTGGTGATAAGGATCAAGGATCAAGGGTTTGAGTATGGAGGCTCAAGGATCAAGGGTTGAGTATGGAGGATCAATGATCAAGGGTGTGCTGATTTCATGCTGGATGATTCCATCCTCCATACAAAAGGCAGGGGAGAGCCCCTCCTTTTATGGGCAGGAGGCCCTGTTAGACTATGTACAACGGATTCTACAAATAGAGCGGAAACAGAAAGAAAATCATGTGGTTTCTTGCGTCCATCCGTGGATGGGCTTGCGCAACAATACCAGAATCACCCACCCCTTTTCCAAAGGCGGACGGGGTGGGAAAGGAAAATGAACTGGACCGCCGCGGATGTCCGCGGGCGGTAGTCAACACTCTCCAACCCTTGTCCAAAGCCAGAAGTGGGTGGGAGAGTCCCAGGAAAGGTGACGGATGAAGCTTTTGAGAGCGCGGATGGGGGGATAGGAGATTGGCTCGAGGCGGTTGAGTAAATCCTGACAGGCTCGACATTCATGACGGATAGATCGAGTGAGATGGGAGATTGAGGGATCTGAGGATTGGAAAAATGCTTGGAGGTGCGGTCGGGATGGATTTGGTAAATCATGGATGAGTGCCACGCGACGGGCGGACACGAGATCGGGACGCGCGGTGGTCGCATAGGAGATTGGGAAGCGCAACAACAAAGATGAGGATGCGCAACAACAAAGACAAGGACGCGCAACAACAAAGATGAGGACGCGCGACAACAAAGATGAGGATGCGCAATGACAACGGTGTGGATAAGGGATGCGTGACGCGCGAGGATGACAAGCAACGCGCGACGGCAAGGATTATGATGGGCGGATGAAGGACGCGCGACGCACAAGGATGAGGATGGGCTGATGAAGGACACGCAACATGCGAGGATGAGGATGCGGATGAAGGACGCGCGACACGCAAGGATGAGGATGCGGATGAACCTGAGGAGGAGTTGGAATTGTTTTTTAGATGCCGGACAGTACGTTTGCGCAACAGTTTATGGATTGAGGTCTTAAGGTGGCCAGGGTGTCCAGGATGGGGCACCACAGCATGCCCTTCTACTTCTATATTAAGTAAGCTCAATAAATTGATTCAATTAACAGATTTCTTTTTTTGAGCCTTAAGGCATTTCTCAGATCAGACCTACACTAATTATCAGAAGTTATGGGTAGTATTGTCAAAGAATGTAACAGATTTATTTGATTATTTATTAGTTGTTGATCAGATATGCAATCTGAATCAATATATCAATTTTAAGGTGTTCAAGTTATTATCCAATGGGTGGTTCAGGAAAGGACCCAATCATTGGTTTACCCACAGGGGGCTGGGTAGAGGAAACTTTGGTAGATTGTTATTTTTCCTCTTTTTCTTTTTAAGGGCCACTTATGGAGTGATGCGTGGTTCTTCTTTATTTTGGTGCTGAAAAATTTGGTCAAAGAAGAAAACTTATTGAAGCATCTGATTTGATGGTTTAATTGGTCAAAGATGGGTTATAATCTGGTTTATTATTTCCTGTTCCTTACAATTGTTCAAATGATAATGCTTATCTTTTCAGGTATTGTTTTCTGATCTGAATGATGTTAGAATAGGAGGCCTGATGGGTCTCTGAGGTCTGGGGCCTGGGGAGAACAATGATAAAGCTTGGATAGGGCAGAGAGGCCCCCCTTAAATAGAAAAATCCTGCCTCAGGGGGTTCTCAAGACTGCCCCTTAGGCTCTCCCTGTGCTGGTAATTAACTTTGAGTTAAATTTACATGAGGCATTTCTACTGTTTGGAAAAAGCCTTTGAAGCTACATGAGGTATTTCTGCTGGTCTGAAAAATTTTGTACAGGGGGTTCATGAATTAACAGCCTTGCATACAGTGCTGTAAAGCTTGATGAAGAGTTTTGGGTACAGGTTAATTGTTTTTCACTGTGGGTTACTCATGCATCTATGTATTCCTTTTTGGTGCTGAGGTGATGTTTTAAGGTTGATTGGTTGTTTTTTTGTTACTCCATAATCCTGACTGCATATATTGCTTTGCGGTGCTGGTGATAGTTTTTTATGGTGATTTATTTTTTGTTTTTTACTTAATGATTCTGACTGCATATATTGCTATCCGGTGCTGGGTTGAGTTTTCACTGGTGATTGATTTGGTACCACATGATCTTTAATGCATATATTTCTGTGAATTTAGGCGGTGATTTTTCACTTGTGGCTTTTTTGTGCCACATCATCCCAACTGAATATATTGCTTTGCAGTGCTAGGGTGATTTTGTACTTTTGGTTTGTTTGGTACTGCATAATTCTAGCTGCATATATTTCTGTGACATTCAGGGGGGAGTTTTCAATGTTAGTTTTTTGGTTACTGTATGATTCTGCCTGCATATATTGCTATTTAGTTGGGGTGATTGGGTTTTTTTATGTGAGTTTAACTTCCTATTTTATATGGCGCTCCTGTATGAGGATAAGGTGATAGGGTTGTTGTATTGTCCTAGTTTTGAGAGTAAGCTGTCACTGGAACCAGGGCCAAATCAGGGTCTCTGGCCTTTAAGTGACTAGATTTAACCATTAAGTCCCATTTAATGGCCCCTTGAATCCCTTTCCAGGAAAATTCTATTCAACAATGAAGAATTTTAAATTCACCAAACTTTCCATTGAAAAAAAAATAGAATTGACATGTTATTAACCATAGTGGAAAATGGATGTCACTGGTAATTTCTGAATGCAGAAAGCAAAACTCAATTGAAATTCCACAATAATGAAACTGAAAGTCACTTGGCAATCACCTTGAGATCAATGATGTATAAAACAAGCCATTGATAATCTGCCATGGAATCAAAATTCTTCAAATGTTGAAGAGGGAGGGGGAGAAATGAAACTGTGTTGAAATTTTTGGATGCATGCATCAAAACTGGATGATTTGGGGCAAAGAATCTTTGTAGATTGCCAAATGTCATCATAGAACCATAAAAGTATATGTGCAAGTAAGTTTTCAAAATAATGTGCAATGAATTTTGCAAAAGGGAATGCAACCTGTTTCAAGATAAAGGCCGCTAACTTCCAGGAAAAAGCTGCTGCAAATGATTCAAGACCAGTCTTGAAGAAGGAACCAACGCTCAGGTAAAACTGGTACCAGATAGAAATGTGGTGAGATTAAATTCTCACCATTCTCCAACACAATCTTCCATTTCTAACTTCTTATCTCCCATAATATACACTGACCCAGCCCAGCTCTCAATCTACTGGGCCAAACTCCAATGCATCCTCCACAATGTGGCAGAACCACCTCAAGATCCCCAGGTGTATCTTTCAGAAGGTTAGTTTTTTATGTGAATTGAACTTTGTTGCAACTGATTGGTGAAAAAAATGCTCATTTCTACCCCTGCCTTGTGAAAAGGGAGGAAGAAACAATAACCCCCACTTCTGCAGCTCCAACAACTTCCCCCTGATCAGCCCATTTCTTCTCCCGCTTGGTAACAGGGGGGGGGATTGGGGGAAATGGCCCTTGTAGTTGGGAGGGGTAGAGGGGTTCCCCCCACAGCCATTGGCTTCAATGAAACTGACCTGGTGGTTTCCCCCCCCCCATTGCTGCAATGAAGGTGAGGGGCCGGGGGAAGAAACGTCTTGTACACCCCCCACTTGTTGCACCAAAATGCTAGTATTTGGATTTATGCATCCAAACACTAGCATTTTGGTGCAACAACAGTCCTTGCTCCCCCTCCCTTGCGGAAATGGAGATGAGAAAACAGGGGGGATAATCATTGCCCTCTCCCCCCACCTTTTTCACCAAAATTCCAAGGTTTGGACAAATGCATCCAAAAACAAGCATTTTGGTGTTTCTCCCCCTCCTTTGAGGAAATGGAGCTGATGGATGGGGAGCAATATTTGCTTTCCCCCCACCCCTGCCATTGGGACCAAATTGCTTTAGTTTGGAGGGTGATAACGTCCCCACAACTGCTGGTTGCATTGATGAAACGGGCCTTGTTGTTTTCTCCCCTACCTTGCATAAGTGAAGGTGAGGGGATGGGTGGAGCAATCTTTGCGCCCCCCCGCTTGCCCTGCCACTGCAATCTATCTCCTTATAGGTGAAAGGCTGATCAGACCCCCCCTAACCTGGTCTCTTTGATTAAACCAGATTGGTTGGTTTTTCCCCTTTCTTTTCAAAATGGAGAGAGAAATCTTTGCGTCCCCCCCTGGTGCAACCAAACTCCCTGGAGGTAAGACGGTGTTCAGTTCTCCCCCACCGCCAGTTTCTTTGATGAAACAAGCCTGGTTGCTTTGTCCCCTCCCTCCCACAAATGGATTTTAGGGGAAGGGGGGTAGCAATATTTTCTCTCCTCCTCCCCCCTGCTGCCACAACGGGACTGGTCACAGAAGGATTTATCAGTGGACTAGTGGAAGATGAATATGGAAGAAGAAAAGGTGGTGGCATGCATGGACAAGTTTTTTTTTGAGGTGGAGACTGTTTTCAAGGCATATAAGTCATTGAAGCAGTCATGGGCTGGGTTTGGATGCTACTGGGACAAGGGGTGCACAGAAAAATTTCAAGATACATTTTTGAATGATTAATTGGAGGATTGTATAACCAAATCCTGGAGATTCAGTGGGGAAAGCTCTTTGTGAATTGATGGAATAGGCCACAAACTGTGGTCAGTCATTTTTCTGGGAGAATTTACCATTGGAGAAAGTTGATTGGTAATTTTTGAATTGGACGGTGGTGGAGGCCCATTTATGCCCCAAGGGCTCCATTGATTTCAAAAAATGGAGGAAGAAGAGTATGCAGAGTGTTTTGAGGTTAGAGTGGGGGTTTTTGAGGTTGGAGGAGAGGTGGTTTCAAATGAAAATAAAAAAATAAAAATAAAATAAATAAAAACAAAAATAAAAATAAAAATAAAAATAAAAATAAAAATAAAAATAAAAATAAAAATAAAAATAAAAATAAAAATAAAAATAAAAATAAAAATAAAAATAAAAATAAAAATAAAAATAAAAATAAAAATAAAAATAAAAATAAAAATAAAAATAAAAATAAAAATAAAAATAAAAATAAAAATAAAAATAAAAATAAAAATAAAAATAAAAATAAAAATAAAAATAAAAATAAAAATAAAAATAAAAATAAAAATAAAAATAAAAATAAAAATAAAAATAAAAATAAAAATAAAAATAAAAATAAAAATAAAAATAAAAATAAAAATAAAAATAAAAATAAAAATAAAAATAAAAATAAAAATAAAAATAAAAAATTAAATAAAAATAAAAATAAAAATAAAAATAAAAATAAAAATAAAAATAAAAATAAAAATAAAAATAAAAATAAAAATAAAAATAAAAATTAAAATAAAAATAAAAATAAAAATAAAAATAAAAATAAAAATAAAAATAAAAATAAAAATAAAAATAAAAATAAAAATAAAAATAAAAATAAAAATAAAAATAAAAATAAAAATAAAAATAAAAATAAAAATAAAAATAAAAATAAAAATAAAAATAAAAATAAAAATAAAAATAAAAATAAAAATAAAAATAAAAATAAAAATAAAAATAAAAATAAAAATAAAAATAAAAATAAAAATAAAAATAAAAATAAAAATAAAAATAAAAATAAAAATAAAAATAAAAATAAAAATAAAAATAAAAATAAAAATAAAAATAAAAATAAAAATAAAAATAAAAATAAAAATAAAAATAAAAATAAAAATAAAAATAAAAATAAAAATAAAAATAAAAATAAAAATAAAAATAAAAATAAAAATAAAAATAAAAATAAAAATAAAAATAAAAATAAAAATAAAAATAAAAATAAAAATAAAAATAAAAATAAAAATAAAAATAAAAATGAAAATGAAAATAAAAATGAAAATAAAAATAAAATAAAAATAAAAATAATAAGAAAAAGAAAAATAAAAATAAAAATAAAAATAAAAATAAAAATAAAAATAAAAATAAAAATAAAAATAAAAATAAAAATAAAAATAAAAATAAAAATAAAAATAAAAATAAAAATAAAAATAAAAATAAAAATAAAAATAAAAATAAAAATAAAAATAAAAATAAAAATAAAAATAAAAATAAAAATAAAAATAAAAATAAAAATAAAAATAAAAATAAAAATAAAAATAAAAATAAAAATAAAAATAAAAATAAAAATAAAAATAAAAATAAAAATAAAAATAAAAATAAAAATAAAAATAAAAATAAAAATAAAAATAAAAATAAAAATAAAAATAAAAATAAAAATAAAAATAAAAATAAAAATAAAAATAAAAATAAAAATAAAAATAAAAATAAAAATAAAAATAAAAATAAAAATAAAAATAAAAATAAAAATAAAAATAAAAATAAAAATAAAAATAAAAATAAAAATAAAAATAAAAATAAAAATAAAAATAAAAATAAAAATAAAAATAAAAATAAAAATAAAAATAAAAATAAAAATAAAAATAAAAATAAAAATAAAAATAAAAATAAAAATAAAAATAAAAATAAAAATAAAAATAAAAATAAAAATAAAAATAAAAATAAAAATAAAAATAAAAATAAAAATAAAAATAAAAATAAAAATAAAAATAAAAATAAAAATAAAAATAAAAATAAAAATAAAAATAAAAATAAAAATAAAAATAAAAATAAAAATAAAAATAAAAATAAAAATAAAAATAAAAATAAAAATAAAAAGAAAAATAAAAATAAAAATAAAAATAAAAATAAAAATAAAAATAAAAATAAAAATAAAAATGAAAATGAAAATAAAAATGAAAATAAAAATAAAATAAAAATAAAAATAATAAGAAAAATAAAAATAAAAATAAAAATAAAAATAAAAATAAAAATAAAAATAAAAATAAAAATAAAAATAAAAATAAAAATAAAAATAAAAATAAAAATAAAAATAAAAATAAAAATAAAAATAAAAATAAAAATAAAAATAAAAATAAAAATAAAAATAAAAATAAAAATAAAAATAAAAATAAAAATAAAAATAAAAATAAAAATAAAAATAAAAATAAAAATAAAAATAAAAATAAAAATAAAAATAAAAATAAAAATAAAAATAAAAATAAAAATAAAAATAAAAATAAAAATAAAAACAAAAATAAAAATAAAAATAAAAATAAAAATAAAAATAAAAATAAAAATAAAAATAAAAATAAAAATAAAAATAAAAATAAAAATAAAAATAAAAATAAAAATAAAAATAAAAATAAAAATAAAAATAAAAATAAAAATAAAAATAAAAATAAAAATAAAAATAAAAATAAAAATAAAAATAAAAATAAAAATAAAAATAAAAATAAAAATAAAAATAAAAATAAAAATAAAAATAAAAATAAAAATAAAAATAAAAATAAAAATAAAAATAAAAATAAAAATAAAAATAAAAATAAAAATAAAAATAAAAATAAAAATAAAAATAAAAATAAAAATAAAAATAAAAATAAAAATAAAAATAATAGTTAAAATGAAAATACTTTATTTCATGGTTGTTTCAAACATTCATCTTTTTTTTAACTTCATTGCTGCAGTCTGCTAGCTGGGTTGCTTTAAACCTTGTAATACCTTTTTCATAGTCATAGTTTTGGAGGCATTAGAACCCGTTCAGATATTCAATCAAAAAATTAAAAAAAATCCAAATTATTCACTTTTTCCATTGAGTTTTGCATCATTATCCTTGGCTTTTTTATTAATTTTTCTGGTGATTTGAGCTTTCAAAATGTTGAAAAAGAAATTTCTTCAATATGATTTTTGAGTTTTATTGGATGTATTTTTTCACATTCAAAAATTCATTCAAAGATCAAAAAAATAAAAATTAAAAAATTAAATGTTATACTTTTTGATCCTTTCATTTGCATTTCTAATTAATTTCCTTTTTTCATCCATGCTCTAAGAAAGTCTTACAATCAAAGAGAATTTTGATATTCTTGACATATTTTTTGCATGTACTTTTTTGCTATAAAAAATTCATTCAAAAAATCAAAAAAAACAACTTCCTTTTGCAGTTTTGGACTAAGTTCTTTTCCTTTTTAATTAATTTTATCAAAGAGAATTTTAATATTCTTGACATATTTTTTGCATATACTTTTTTGCTATAAAAAATTCATTCAAAAAATCAAAAAACACAAATTTCTGTTGCAGTTTTGGACTAATTTCTTTTCCTTTTTAATTAATTTTTTTGGTGATTCAAGCTATCAGAAACTGATAAAGCTTTCTAAAATTATTTGTATTTTTTTCGTGTTTGTTTTTTCCCCTCAAAGAATCAATTCCAAGATCAAAAAAAAAGAATTCAGTTGGATACATGTTTTAAATTTTATTCAATTTGGTTTCTTTTTATGTTTCTCCTTGATTTTATGGTTGGAAAAAAAAACTCATAACCAACTATTAATAGTTTGAAATAATGTTTTTCCAATATTTGGAATTGTTTCTCACAAATTTCATTCATGGTATGTTGAATCTGGGTTGGGGCCAATAATCATACTTGAACTTTAATGAGAATATATCTTCTAAAAAAGAAGAAAATGGTGGATGATTTGGGATTTTTAGTGTGAGGGGAACTCAAAGGGATATAAGAGCAAGGCATTAAGGAAGAAGAAAAACCCACTGGAAACTTATATTTTTCACCTAGAATGAAACCATAGCATGTCAATTTCTAACACATATTAGGGCGTATCAAAGTTAGAAAACCTGCCATTATAAAACATCAATTTCTTTTGACCCCACCTGCCATTGTTAATTCCTGAAATATACATACCCCCTAAATGGTGTATTTCACAATGGCAGTGTGGTAAAACAAACCTGTCCTATAGCAATCAGACTCATTTTGTCTTATAAATTATTATTCTTATATCAAATTAAAGTCAAGAAAATAATAAATAAATTCCAAACCCCTCATATACTATACTTTAAACTCAAACAAACCTGAAAACCCAAATCAATCACCAGATAAACCCCTTCAACCATATCAACACCTGTCACAAAAACAACCCAACACCTGGCACAGACTGGATTATGTCACATGGATTAATAAAAAGTCTTAATTGAATATATAATCAAAAGATTATGCTCAAAATAACCACACAACAAAACAACATAACCCATACCAGCGGGACATAAACCATATCAGTAACAATGTTACACTACAACCAGTACTATGAAAGCAAGTTACACTACTTTTCTTGAACTTTCAACACCAGATTAGCCCTCAGAAGCGTCCTCTCAAGCACTCTGATACTCAATTTTCTACCATTCAAACCATAAAACACACACACATGCACCAACAGAAGTAGGGGCTCATGCAGCCAAGTATATCTCAATTCTCACCAACCAGCAATAACAACTAAGTACACATGACTTTTCTGGAGCTTTCACCACCACATAAGCCCTCTGAAGCTTCCTCTCAAGCACTCTGATACTCAGTTTGCCACCATTCAAACCATACAACACACACACATGCACCAACAGAAATACAGGCTCATGAAGCCAACTATCTCTTAATTCTCACCAACCAGAAATGACAACTCAGTACACATGACTTGTCTGGGACTTTCACCACCAGATAAGAGCTATGAAGCGTCCTATCAAGCGCTCTGATACTCAGTTTGCCACCATATCAACCATACAACACCTGCAAGCCACACTCTCAAGTTACCCAAGGGGACATGCGGTAAACAGCATACCTCATATCTCCACAACTAATTACATTGAAACAGCATGCAGGTAGTTCCTGCAACATTTTATAAATGATAAGGGCTCATAAGCGTCCTAAGAAACACCCAGCACATGACCTTCCACCACCAAACCTGTGCAGGTCACACCATTCAAGCTACCAAAGAGGGCTTGCAGCTGCCAAGCATGTTTCATGCTTTTCCCAACCAGCAAAATTAACTCAAGCTGCAGGAAACTTCTGCATCATTTTTTATACAAGAGTTATCTCTCAGCCTGATTTACACATTATATCACAAGAATGATCTGTCTCATGTAACTTTACCCTCCCGTGCTTAAACAGTGCAGAGAGAGGCTCAGAACCGCAATCAGGGGAGCCCTGAGCATCCCCTGAGGAAGTATTTGTCCATTTGAGGAGGTCTCTCTTTTGCTATCCAAGTTTTAAGCATGGAATCAGCCCCAGGGTATGGCTTCTGCCCAGTGTGTGAATTATGGCATCTGCCTGACCATTTACTTACCAGTACCCAGTTACAAGTGAACCAGAATCAAGTTAAAAAGAAAAAAACACAAAATTATTGTTGAAAATTTGACCAAACTCCTGGTTTCTTTGAAGAAGGGTTCTTGATAAAAGGCCTGTTATTCAGCACCTATTTTTTTAAGAGGGAAAACACCTTATTTTGATTAGTAAATTCATAAAAGAGGAAGAGAACAACAGAACAACCAAACAAGCTTTTTTTCCGCCCAGCTCCCTGTGGGCAAGCCCATCTTTGGGTCCTCCTACTGGTTAAACACCTTTTAGTCAAACCTTAAATCCTTTAATTGGAATTGGAAAAAATAGTCAGAAAAAATCAAAAATTCTTGACTATCAATTGGTGAAAGCTTTCCAGTAATCCAATCCAACCTGGAATAGTCTTGCAATTCCTAAAAATCTCTATTAATAATTAATCTAGGTCTGATAAGAGACCTATTTTAAGTCTCAAAGAAACCAGCCACTAATTAAAAAAAATTATTGCGCAGACTTATTATAGTTCAGAAGGGTACGCAATTCAAAACCACCTTAGCTTACCTCTATCTATTCAAGACTAGTAGTAAACTAAATTCCCCTTATAGTTAATGCCAGCAAGATATTTGCTTAATAATCCCATTATCCCTTGGCGTCTCTACAGCGGGTTTCATGAAAATGGTGGATTTAAAAGATCAAACCCGCCATTAAAACTGCCATATATGAATAAGCATCCATCCACAATCCAGCACATCTAAAACACCCATCCACCATCCATCACATCTAAAACACCCATTGACATCAGCAAATCCATACCGGTTGCATCTCCATTGCATCACACACATCTCATCTCCATTGCTTCACATCTCTATTGATTTTCACATCTCCATCTTCACAAAAATCAAATCCCATCATCATCTCATCACCCATCATCACATCAAAATCTTTCTCAACATGTCCAATCAAACTTCCTGCCTGCAAGTTGAAAAGGCAAAAAAGCTGACTGAACTTTTGCTAGTGTTTGACTCCAAATATTCAGACTCCGATTCAGACCCCAATTTGGAATCAACTTTGTTAGCTTTGAATTCTCTGTTGGAAAATAAATACATGGTTCCAAGAATACACACCCTCCAAAACCCTTTGTATGAAAGGCAAAAGCTTCATCTCATCCCCAACTTAAGCTTCCAGAAACTAATCCAAACTTTTTTGCCTTCATCCATGAAACTTTTGGAGATGATTGAAGACCACCACATCTTTCAGAACAATTGTTGGAATCCTCAACGCAATCCAGCCATCCAACTCGTTGTTGCTCTTTGTAGATTGGGAGAACATGGAAATGGAAAAGAAATCCATTGATTGGAAAATCTATTATCAGTCAGTTATGGAAGAATTCAGTTATACACCAAATTATTCATGATTGCTATCCTATCTTTCCGTTTCTCAGTCCCTTTGTTCCTCATCAACTGGATTATCACTTGTGCAATCCTTCACAATCTATTGGGCAAGATCAAAGATGAATGTGAAAAAACATTTGAAGATGATATTCCTGACCCACCTCAAGTCATCCCTGTCTCATTTTTTCCCTCATCTTCTTCTATGAGAGAGCGGATTCAACAAAAACATCACCAAAAAAAACAACAACAACATCATCATCATCAACATCACCATCAACCTCATCATCATCATCATCATCTGTCAATCAAGAACCAAAGATCATGACCAATGATTTTCAATAACTGCACAACAACCTAATCATCATCATCATCATCATCATCATCATCATCACCACCAACACCACCACCATTGGCCATCATCACCACCAGTGCTGCTGCCAACCAATTCACCACCAGCTCTGGTCTTAGAAAAGATCACCATCACCATCACCATCACCATCACCATCACCATCACCATCACCATCACCATCACCATCACCATCACCATCACCATCACCATCACCATCACCATCACCATCACCATCACCATCACCATCACCATCACCATCACCATCACCATCACCATCACCATCACCATCACCATCACCATCACCATCACCATCACCATCACCATCACCATCACCATCACCATCACCATCACCATCACCATCACCATCACCATCACCATCACCATCACCATCACCATCACCATCACCATCACCATCACCATCAACATCACCATCAACATCACCATCACCATCACCATCACCATCACCATCACCATCACCATCACCATCACCATCACCATCACCATCACCATCACCATCACCATCACCATCATCATCACCATCACCATTACCATCACTATCCTTATCCTGATCCAATATACCCATCCATTACTCTTGTCTCCAATCCCAATATTCACAGAGATACCTCTTACCTTCATGAAAACTATCATCCTCCATGTTCCATCTGACTCCTACAGTCTATCAATCTACATCCTTCATCTACTCCGGGCCCCTAATCAGACCAATCAATTATCCCCCCCCAATTTCCTGCACCCACTCCTGAACTCTAACATATCATTTTATCTCCAATCACATCATTCCTCCCCCCTCTTTCCTTCCAATTTAGGAAAAAAAACATCATCATCATGAATTCATACTTATCCTATAACAATCCATTGATGCTCCTCATTCCCCCTCTCTTCCTCAAACCACCCTTGCCCTCAATCATCTCATATCCATAAACAATCCAAATGCTTCACAATCACTCAAAACCTTCATCCCACCACCCCATCCAAACCCATCCCATTCCTCCCTGTGGTTCTCACTAATAACAACTATCATCACCATCATCCAAAAAACCATTTCAACCAAGACTTCACAGCACCCTGCCTCTCCTCAACCAGTTACTTGGATCATCATCCATCCTCCTCCGGTTATCCCTCCAACCCAAAGTCAACTAGCACAACCAGAAACTTTGACTCAGCCTCCATCTTTGGTCCATTCTTGGATTCCTCCACCTCAATCAGTTGTACTGGCGCTAGCTTGTCCCCCGCTGTTTCCATTGCCCCTCCCATACATTCTGACTCCCAACTCTTGATCCAGCCCTCACTAACGTTGTACGCCTCTCTCTATCATCTTGCCTATCAAGCCTATTGGTAGCATGTTGGCTATCAAAATGAACTCCTTATTGGCCAGTCCTGTTGTTTTTGCTACTATCAATGCTGAAGACAAAATCATTCCAACTGCCTGGTTCCATTGCCCCTCCCAATGCCATTCCCTTCCCATACATCCTCCCTCCCAACTCTTGATCAATCCCTCACTAAATTTGTATGCCTCTCTCTATCATCTTTCCTATCAAGCCTATTGCTAGAATTTTGGCTATCAAAATGAACTCCGTATCAGCAAGTCCTGGTGTCTTTGCTACCCCCAATGCTGAATAAAAAATCATTCCAACTGCCTGGTTCCATTTCCCCTCCCAACATATGTCCCCTCCCATACATCCTCCCTCCCAACTCTCAATCCATCCCTCACTTACTTTGTATGCCTCTGTCTATCATATTGCTTATCAAGTCTATTGGTAGCATGTTGTCTATCAACATGAACTCGGTATTGGTCAGTCCTGGTGTTGTTGCTACTCCCAATCCAGAAGACAAAATCATCCTGAAATCCATAGTGATCAATCACAGTAACTCTCACACGCTCTACCATCTCATCTTGATCCCTATGCAATCAATTGTCTTGTTTTTGACTTGATCCCTTGTGCATCTTTCTTTTTCACACCACCTTTTTTCTTTCCTCCCTCCTCCTAGTTCCTTTCAATGTCCAATGCAAACAACTCTTGAAGAACATTGAGGATTTGATGATCCTTCTGCCCTACGCATTCAGTACATTTACCTCCACATCCAGCCTCTATGTGCCATCCAACCCGTCTGATGCCCTCCCCTGGAACGGGTTATCATTTTGACAATTTCATCTTCCAAGGTCTTGCTTTTGAAAACTTTCCATCATCGGCCAAGGCCAACACTGCTTTTGCTGGTCTCAATGGATTCAATATCTCCGGCCCCAAGCTGCAAGTTGAGTATAAAAAAGTCCTCCTGGCCAGTGAAAAGGAGAGGATTGAGAAGGAGAAAGCAATCAAGCGGATGAGATTGATGCAAATCCAAAGGGAATCCTCCATGATGAATCAATTCTCTCAACAACCCCCTCTTCCCATGTCCTCATCTTCCACCCACATCACTTTTGGTAATTACAGCCACTCGAAAAATGCCTACTGTAGGCCTGGGATCCATAACCATCATAATCAGGTCCTACTCTCACCAATCCCTCACTAATCATCCCATTTGGTCCTAATTTTAATTTTTTTGATAACTATGCTTGTTGGTGTGTTGCATGGGTCACTCATGCCAACTTTTTGTGGGGGGGATTCAGCTTCTGGTGTCCCTGGGTTCAAGCCCAGGTTTTTTTTTAAATTCAATAATGTTACACCAATGATGTCTATTGGACTGACTTTGTTTTTTTTTGGAATACATTAGACCACTTTTGGGGAACATCCAATTCTTCTCCCACCTGCCTCTAAACGTTGCACAAACAATCAAATTCCATCTTGTTCCTTACCCAAATCAGAGTATATGGATGGGAGGGATCAAGATGGAAGGAGACGGGTTTACCAACATAATGAAAGGTGGGAAGAATAGGGCCCATTGACAAGATAGGATTCAAATGAGGGATTCCAAAATATCTCTGGAGTTTGCTGAGGAAGGTATTAATAAAAAGGTGGTCTGTTCTTCTCAGAAACCGTTTCCTTTGGATCTGTACCCTTCAATTGTTGCTGAAAAGAAAAGGAATAGTCAAGAAACCACCCAGCAAGAGTTTGAGAAGGCAAAACAAACCATCAAATGGTTCCATTTCTTGCACAGTGGAAAAGTAATTGTCCTCAATCAATCTGATCACCAAGCCCTGTTTGTAATAATTGAATTTGTGCCCTTGGATAAACTCTCAGAACCAGATAAGAAGGACATCAACTTTTTCACCACTTTCCTTCATGGTTCAAAAAAATTTGTCAACCCAGTTGGTCCTTCAAGATTGTGGGCTGGAAGAATGTGGGCAGTTGGATGGAAAAAATTGATGCACCCTTGGGAGTTATTTGGATGTTATGCAAAGGGATCATCTATAAGATCTTTGCCTCAAGAGTATGCTTTCCTAAACCCTAAGGAGGACCAAGTATTGAAAATTCTAGGACAAATGTTTTTCAATTTAGCCAAAATTTCCTTTGAATCAAACCATGATACAATGAAGGAAAACAACATCCCCTGTTTCTCTTGGTTAGAAGTTGGTTCCAAGCATACACCTTTTTGTTTCCCCCCACACATCACTTCCACCTTGGATTCTTTTTACAACTCTCCTCATATTGACAAAGGTGATATCCCTGGCTACTCCTTTCTTCTCATGGTTCCAACCAAGAAATCAAAAGGTTGACTTATTGAAAATATGGAAAAATATCAAGTATTGGATGGCCAATTTTTTTTCCTGAAATTGGCTTTGGAATTGATTTCAAGAAGAAAGGTATAGTCAAAATGGTTTGGGAAGCTAATAAGTACAAGCACTGTACCTTTACTTCTGTGGAAACAGCAACCCTTACCAGAATGGCCATGTCACTTAAAATTAATAAAACAACTAGAAACAATTGTAGGTACTTGAATAATGGCCAAATTTACTATAAAAAAAAATTAAATTGAAAAAAGAAGATCTGTATGTTGGTGGGGTTAAGAAGAACTCTCAAAAATTGTAATCAAAAAAAGATTTTTTTTACTTTGAACCATGCAAAGAAATTTACAAGCTCAGCATTTGAGTTATCTGCTGTATTTCATTTACTTTTCTACTGCTATAAATTCAAGCCAGGACTACTGATACTGTTTCATTTTTTTAAATTGCAAGTTGTTCCTGTTACAATTATGGCCAGCAATTAGCTCAGGAAAATGAGCAGTAATTAAAGCAAAAAAAATTCTGGAAACCTTGTGTCAATAATTGCTTGATGGGCTCTCACAAATGGTGCAACATGTTGGATGATCTTGTTTATGAATTTGATTGGATGATAAATGGATGCATGGAAAACAGCAGGAAGAAGAGCTCCCTAAGTACAAAAGATTGGCCTCTTGTGAACCCATGATAGAACAAGCCAAAAGGCAAATTTTCCGCCCCAAAAGAGATATACAGGCTCTACAGGCCTTGTTACTTGGTTTTGACTACATCAGCCCGCATGGCATCAGTCCCTGTACCCTTACAACCAGCCTATTCTGGTTGTTTCTGGTGTTTCCACCTCAATGGGGCTGAACCAGCCCCTGCGCTGTTCAATCCCGGGGCTGGTTGCCTTTAACAACTGGTCCTATTGCCTCACAAACTGGCTGTTTGCCTCATGCAACCAGCCCCTGGCCATTCAAATGGCCAGTTGGGACCCAGGACAAATGTGGGTCCAGTCTCAGACTCACATGGGGGGGGTGTGATCAGCAGACATGCCATCCCCCCCCTCTTTCTCTCAGATCACTGGAGGGGGCAGTAAAATCCCCCTGCCAGGGGCCCTGGGTGTTGATACCCCCAGGATTTTGTCAATGGAAGTTGGCTGAGGGGTGGTCAAATCCCCTCAGCCCCGTCACTCCTCCCCCTTGGTAGAGAGGGGGGGGAGAGCGCCCCTGGCCTCTGCGTTGCTTTGATGGTGGAGGGGTGGTCAGGTCCCCCCCACCGCTTGTTGCTTTGTTTCAACCAGCCTTGTCATCCCCTGGGCAAGGGGGTGATGAAATTGCCCCTTCCCTGACCAACCGCCTGGTTGCGGTTGGTTGCTGGCTGGTTCAACCCAGCCAGCCACCCCCTCTCCCTTGCAATGGCAAGCAAGGGGAGGGGGAGGGAGCCGGGGCTTCTGGCCCTCGCTCCCGCGGCGGTGGCTGCCAATTGGGACTGGCCGGGCCTGCGTGGCTTCTTACCGCACAGAATCCCCTGGCGCCGCTACAGCCCTGGGTGGGCCAAACCGCGGGATACCCCAAGGGGGCCGCGGATCTGGAAGCAGCCCTGAGAGGGCTGCAACACGGGCGGCGGCCCCAAAGGGCCGCCCCAAGCCCAAAACCCAAGACAAAAACATTTTTGCGGGCCAGCCCGTCTGGCAAAGTAAGTCCAAAATAAACCTTGAGCCCAATTATGCCCATAAAAGCCCATCTGGCTGTATTTGCCCATATCCCCCGCCAGGCCCGTTAGAGCCCTTGTACCAATGAGCCTTTTTCACGCGTTTTGAGGCCAATTTCCCCAAATCAGTGACATCCACACAGGCCTGTATGGTCCGTGTGAGTGTCCGATGGGCCTGAGAGGCCCATATGTGCATCCAATTTGAATTATAATTATATGTAGCACACACGTAAGTTCATACGCATTTCAAACACCCCCTTAATTCAAAAGGGGTGACATCCGCATGTTAGCTACAAAGCCTTGATGCTTTTTCCTGTTGGAATTCTAGTCTTGTGATATGTGTTGCCTAATACTTGAGCGCAATCATTCTTCAAGCTTGAAATTCTTTTTCCTATCATCACCTCTTGAGTGTTTAAGTTCAGTGTGTGCTTTATTCTATACTGGCTTGTTATAGATCTAGTGACATCTTTATCTTAAATCTGAGTGGGTATCTCTCATCTTGCTCATGAGTATTCTTGTCTAGTAACCTCTTTATATTGTGCTAGTTAGTCACAGTTCTAGTGGGTTCTTTTTCTTGAATTCTTGATGCTATTCCCTGTCTCAATCCAGCCTGAAGTGGTCCTCCAAGTTGTTTGGACCCTAGTGGTTTGGTATTGAATATCTTCTATTCAATGTTGTCTCTTCCTTTCTACCAATTTTCAGCCTTGCTGTACTTAGTCTATTTATAGTGCCGCCTGAAAAAGTGAAATTCATCATCCGTTCTTACTCACCTTGAACCTGAGTTCCCCTTGTCTGAATCCTAGATCCGCTCCTCTTAGTGATATAAGACCTCATCCTCATCCTTCTAAGACTTTCAACTGGAGCATCAAAACTCAAACTTTAACATTTCCAATGCCTCATGCTTTGCTTCTCTAAGTGTTGCGCCAAGACACCAATTGAAAAAGAAATGTCAGGCCTTGTACACTTCCCCAAATAATTAAGCAATCCAATATCAGACCTGTAGTTGTTTCCAAATTGAAAAAACTCCAGATACTCCTCATCTGTGGACTTCTCTAAACAAATGTTTTACTGCATGGGAGTACCAAAATCCTTTTCATCATCTAAGCCATATTGCTTAAGAAGAGCTGCCACATAAGGTCTCTGGTCTAACTTAATACCATTCTTGCTCTTACTGACTTTCATTCCTAGCACCTGTTGCGCAAGACCAAGATCTTTTATCTTGACTTCCTTTTTGAGTATCTCCATGACTCTCTCTTTACCATTTCCAATAATGATAATTTCATCAACCCATACAAACAAAATTGCATCCTTTCTTAAATAAAGACAAGGTTTGGCCTCTGAATTATTGAAAGCAATCTGTATCAGGTTCTCACTTATGGTATAATACTACAATCTAGCTGCTTCCTTCAATCCATAAAGCAATCTACACATATTGAGGACATATTCCCCTTTATCTGATGAAAGAAAAACTCTAAAACAGATTTTCTTCAAGGTTTCTGGTTTATTCTCTACTAACCATTCACAAAAACCATCAGGGTTTGACATATAAACAGTCTCCTCCTCTCCAAGTTTTGAATTCATGTATGCTGTTACAAAATCAGCTTGTCTGATTTCTTCACCCAACTCCACTGCCAGAGCAATGATGTACCTGCAGGTGGAAAGCCTTCCAGTTGGTGAGAAAGTTTCTTGGTAATTGATACCCTCTCTCTGCTTGAAGCCCTGTGCAACGCATCTAGCTTTGAATCTTTTCAAAACTCCATTTGTTTCAAACTTCTTGTTTAACACCAATCTATACTCCACAATGGTCTTTCCTTTTGGAAAAAACTCCCGCTTAACCAGTTCAAAGACACTATTATTTTCTAGAGAATCATATTCCTCAAAAAGAGCACTCTTCCAGGTGGCTCTCTCATCGGAGTTCATAGCTTGGCAAAAACTATTTGGGCTAACCCTGTTAGCCATTTCTGAACTCAACTCCAGGAATTCATTGAGCATAAACTGTTCCTGAAATGTATCTTCCTCATATCCTGCGGAAGCATAATGAGACTTCCATTCCCTGTACCTATCAACTGGTACTCTAACCCTGCCACTCCTTCTTAATGGAGGTGGAGGCTCATCAGTTTCCAAATTGATGGACTTCCCTGAAGGGGGCACTGATACCTCTGGTGGCACGTCTGCCATCTCTTCATCTCCCGGAACCACATGTTCCTCAGCCTTTGCTGGTGAAATAGGTGCTAATTCTATCTCTTTCTGTGACTTATTCACAACAAAATCTTCACTCCTTTTGAGTGGAAAATTACTTTCATCAAATTTTACATCCCTACTATGGATAACCTTTCTTGTCCCTGGACAATAGATACTATACAATTGACTGATTGAATCATAGCCTAAAAGTGCCCCTGTTCTGGCTCTAGGGTATAATTTTCAACCATCTCATTATGGTGGACACTATAATACACCAAGAAACCAATTGTCCTTAGGTGTGATTTTTTGGGGTACAACTTCCTAAACTGATAATGAGGACTCTTCCCATTAAAACTTACAATGTCATGCAACAGACTGACTGTTAACATCAATCAGCCCATAGGAATTTTGGTAGACCAGATTGAGACATAATAGTTCTGACCTTGTCCAGTAAATTTCTATTCATTCTCTCAACTATTCCATTATTTTGTGGAGTACTTGCGGTAGTGACTATATGAATGATACCATAATCTTTCAATAACCTCTCAAACTCTTTACTCACAAATTAAGGACCTCCATTGGTGATAACCCTCTTTATCTCCTTCATCAGACCATTCTGTTTCCAGACTTAAAAGATTACAGAAACCTCCTCTGTAGTCTGATCCTTAGATTGAATTGGTTTAACCCAAACATAATTAGTTGCAGTATCAACTAGATTGATGAAGTATCTTTCCCCAACAAGGGACTCCGGTGTGAATGGCCCTGCAAAATTAATGAAAAATTCCTCTCTAGGAACATCAGTGCAATCTCTACTCTTTGAGAACACATTTCTAGTCTTAGCCCCTAAGGTACAACTCTCACAGTTTCTTTCCTTTACCTTATTGCCACTTCTATTGTGAGAAACAGTGGTCAAAGATGAGATTTTGAACAAGCTTGCACACAAAAGCTTATTTTGAACCTGTCCACTAAGAAAGGTTCTCCAATTCATATCAATAAAAAACTTATCTTCTTTAAGATAACAAATCTGGAAAACTTTTTTCCACAACACTCCAGGGGACCCAAGGTATTAGGCAACTCAGGTACATAGAACACTTTCTCAAAAGAAATTTTGAACCCCAAGTGATTTGAAATGATAACTTTTCCAATTCCTTTAGTGTGAATTTTTCTGCCTTTCTGACCAATAATTACAACTCCATTGTAATCACTAAGATTTGAAAATAAATTTGGTCCAAAGAACATGTGATCTGTACAGCCAGAATAAATCAAAACAAGAAAATCCTCCTTCAATCCTCCTAATAGGAAAGAAGATTTATCAGTAACTGATAAGTTCTCATCTTTGAGGTTTAGATTACTCATTTTTTTATCAATCAAGTCCATTTCTTGATCCTCATGGATTTTGGCCTTCTTTTTAGGACCTTCTTCCCCAACAACCATTTCCATTTGACCATCAAACGCCACCATTGCAATGTTTTAAGTAGTTATATTGACCTCCTTGTCATTCTCTTTGGAGTTTTCCTCTTCTTGGCCTCCTTGCAATCCTTAGCATAATGCCCCTTATTCTGAAAATTATAGCATAAGACCTTGGACAAATCTTTTTTTTCCTTCTTGAAAGATTTTCCAGTATTTCCAACAAGGGCTGTCCCAGAACCCCCCTTCATCTTGAACTGAAGATCATCCTTTTCAATCATTTTCATCAAATCCTCCTCCTCAGGAAGAGGATAAAATTGGGAAATAATTCTGACTAAAGAATCAAACTCCTTTGGTAGCTTCTGAAGGATTAAGAGTGGCAAACACTCAGGATCCATGTTGTTTCCTGATGACTTAAACTTGGCTATGCTAGACCTAGCCTCTGCAACAAACGTTTTGCAATTTGAATATTGTAACTTAAACAGTTTATTGAAGGCTTACCCTTCTGGTGAACAGAATCACCAGGATACTTGGACTTAAGAAAATTCCAAAGGATGCTTCCCCTCCTTCTCCCATTTTCCGTAAGAGTATTGGCAACCCATGTCACATGATTCTCATCGAGATGCCTAAGGATTAGATGATAAGAATTTTTCTCCTCTTCTGAACTGATCAAAGTGTCATCTGCATCCATTATCTCCCCACAACAGATGTTTTCCAGCTCACTATCCATAAGGACAGCCCAAGCAATATATTTCTGACTTTTCAGAACTATTTTGGTGGAGATAACATCAGGGATATAGGATATTGTCTTGGAAAACTTAAGGTCTTTGAGGTTCTCCAGAGTAAGGTTCAAAGGTCTAGATGGCTTGGAAGTAATGATGATGTTGGTGCTGATAACGTGTTATAATTATTGCCAGAAATCAGCTTAGGAAAATGAGCAGTAATTAAAGCAAAAGAAATGCTGGAAACCTTGTGTCAATAATTGCTTGATGTGCTCTCACAAATGGGGCAACACGTTGGATGATATTGTTGATGAATTTCGATTGGATGATGAATGGATGCATGGAAAACAGCAGGAAGAAGAGCTCCTTAAGTACAAAATATTGGCCTCTTGTAAGCCCATGATAAAACAAGCCAAAAGGCAAATTTTCCGCCCCAAAAGAGCTATACAGGCTCTACAGGCCTTGTTACTTGGTTTGGGCTACATCATCCCACATGGCATCAGTCCCTGTACCCTTACAACCAGCCAATTGCCGTTGTTTCTGGTGTTTCCACCTCAATGGGGCTGAACCAGCCCCTGTGCTTTTCAATCTCTGGGCTGGTTTTCTGTTACAACCGGTCCTATTGCCTCACACACTGAATGGTTTCCTCATGCAACCAGCCCCTGGCCATAAAAATGGCCAGGTGGGACCCAGGACACACCTGGGTCCGGTCACAGACTCATATGGGGGGGCTGTGATCAGCGGACATGCTGTCCCGCCCTCTTTCTCTCAGATCCCTGGAGGGGGCGGTCAAATCCCCCTACTAGGGGCCCTGGGAGTTGATACCCCCAGGGCGTTCTCAATGGAAGTGGGCTGGGGGGTGGTCAAATCCCCTCAGCCCCATTGCTCCTCCACCTTGGTAAAGGGGGGGGAGAGCACCCCTGGCCTCTACATTGCTTCAATGGTGGAGGGGTGGTCAGTTCCCCCCCACTGCTGGTTGCTTTGTTGCGACCAGCCTCCTCATCCCCTGGGAAAGGGGGTGATGAAAATGCCCCTGCCCTGACCAACCGCCTGGTTGCGGTTGGTTGCTGGCTGGTTCAACCCAGCCAGCCACCCCCTCTTCCTTACAATGGCAAGCAAGAGGAGGGGAGGGAGCCGGGTTACCTGGCCCTTGCTCCCGCGGCGGTGGTTGCCAATCTCAAGCGTCCAGGCCCGTGCAGCGTTGCACCGCACGGGATCCCTTGGCCGCCGTGAAAGCCCCGCGTGGGCCAAACCAAGAGATCCAAGCAGCCCCAACCGGGCCGGGGCATGGGAAGCAGCCCCGAGCGTTCTGCAACACAGGCGGCGGCCCCAAGCCCAAAACCTGAGAAAAACACATTTTGGAGGGCCAGCCCATCTGGCCAAGTATTTCCGAAAGAAACCTTTGGCCCAATTTTTCCCATACAAGCCCATCTAGCTGTATTTGCCCATATCCCCCACTGGGCCCGTTAGGGTCCGTGTACCAATGAACCTGTTTCACGCCTTTTGAGGCCAGTTTCCCCAAATCAGTGACATCCACACAGGCCTTTATGGTCCGTGTGAGTGTCCAATGTGCCCAAGAGGCCCATATGTGCATCCCATTTGAATTATAATTATACGTAGCACACGCGTAAGTGCATACATATTTTAAAAGTTCCCTCTCCTTTTCCAGTTGTGCTTGCTGTTGATCCTTCTCCTTTTACTGGATTTGAAGCTCTTGCTCAGCCTGTTTCAAATTCCACTCAGCATCCCATTTTTGTTGATGATCCAAACTCTTGGATTTCTGCTTTTGAACATCCATGGCCAGTTGAAAATCCCACTTTTGTTTTTCAAATTCAAGTTTTTTGGATTGAATTTGTGATTTGGAAGTTTTTTGCGAGCTAAAATTAATAAGCATGATTTTGAAAGCAAGGATATTCAACCAATGGACTTACATGAATCTTGCTTCTCCCTGATTTCTTCAAAGCCTGGAAAACCAAAAGTGTTTCTCCTCTTTTCATGACTTTTGGGGTTGATATTTCTGGATTGGAGGCCTTTTTCTTACCCTTTGCAGAAGAGTTTTGAGTCTCAAAGTCATCACTAGTGTTCAAAGGTGATGTTGGAGGCCCCATTGGATTGAGTTTTTTGCCATTCTGGAATTGATTAGGCTGTTTTTGAAAATCTAAATCAGTGATGATTAACCAGACAGAAGAGAAAAGAGCTTGGTTTCTTTCTTGAACCAATTTTGAGGGTAATGGAAACTGAGGAGTATCATTTTTGTCATCAGAAAGGTTGATGAGATCTGCTAACCCAGGAAGAGAGCAATACAAAGAAGGAGGGGAGGGGTCCAAGGTATGGTTTAACACATCAATAAACATGGAAGTAGCGTGATTGAAGCTGTTGCGTTTGAATATCTTCCTTGGAATTGGATGGGGGCTACTCCAATGTAAATGTTTCTTCAGGATCACCATTGCTAGGCTCAGAATCCTCAGCCCAGTCCTCAGCATGGACTGAATTGGATTTTTGGGCATCAAAAGAGGCTAAAGGGGTGATCTTGGCCTTGTTTCCAAAGATTTAATCCATTTGAATATAAAAAGGACAAATTTAGTCCAGCTTATCAACCACCGAGTTGATTCCCTTGGCTTTGTCAGAGTTGGTGATACCAAAGCTGGTGGAGATTGACATGTAGTGGGCCTTTTTGTACTTAGCTCAAAAATTCTTGAATTGCTCTATCATCTTTTTAGATGAAATATCCAGCCTACGTTTTTTTGTGTTCTTGTGTTAATTTGCCATCAGAAGACAACTAATGAACTTAAAGGATGGAGGTTGGCCTACACATGTTTCATTGTCCAATCCAAAGCAGGCATCATAGTTGGAGGCAATTTCAAGCCATTTTACCGGGATGATGTGATAAGCTCTCTTGAGCTGACTTGGGCCCTTGGAAGCTGATGTGGGAGGATTTTTTGAGCCCTTGGAAGCTGATGGGGGAGGATTGTTTGTTGTGGATTTCCTTGGCAATGTTAGCTTTGTTGTTTTAGACTTTTGTGTGGACTTGCAGGGGGAGGTTTGCTGAGGGGCCATTTGGAAAGAGTAAGGGAAACAAGATGATGAGAGGGATAAATTGACAAGAGAGATAAAGTGATGAGAGATATGAAGTGATGAGAGCAATAAAGTGACAAGAGAAATAAAACAATGATTGGATTCTTTGCATGAGGTTGGAGGTACAAGTTCTAGTTGGAGGTAGAGTGATGAGAGAAATAAAGCAATAAGAGCAATGAAGCAATGAGAGGAATAAAGTGGTGAGTGATCAAGTGATGAGGGTGATAAATTGATGACAGTTATGATGATGATATAAAGTGATTAGAGTGGTGAATCTTTTTATGATGAGGCTGGAGGTAAAAAAAATTTGCATTGACGTTGGAGGTAGAAGGACGTGGGAAGCCAGGGGTGGATGACTTTGAGGGGCAGGGTAAGCCTTTAAATACTTTATTTGAAAAAACACACTCATTTCCTGTTATCTTTGACACATCTGATCTGAAATAAGTAGGTTTTTTTGATTTTTAATGGCGGGTTTGAAATTGCGGATTTGGGTTGAAACTTGCCATTATAAAATGGTGGGTTTGTTTAAATTTGATACGCCCTATTTATGGGAGCGTGGCCTGAAAGGTGGTTCAGTTTCCTTCTTGCTTCTTTGATAGTTTTACCCCAGATTTGAAGCAGTCATATATGTTACTTTAAGATTGTGTTTGAATCCATCTCTTCCACATTTTCTTCCTGAAATCAATCCAATCTTCTGAATACTACCCAAAAAGGTGGCTAATCTGATTCAACATTTCCCCATCCCCTTTGACCTCTTCAGGGTGAGATATATGTGGAATGGCTTTTTTGGAAATAATAAAGTCTTTTCATTGGAACTAAAACCAAGAGTTGGAATTTTTCAGGAAAGAAAAAAATTTTCTAAAGAGAACACTGAATCCTTCAATTGATAGTTGGTAACTGATTCCAGAAGAATACTATGATAATGTAAAGTGGTTAGACTATAATAATGGGACTGACTGACATAGAACAGACAGTTTATTATTAACCATTTGTTTCAAGCCAATGTTTCTATTAAACAAGGCGTGAATTTACATTTATTTACCATTTTTTGTAGGTTAATTTTAAATTCACTGCTCATTTATCTGTGCAGATGGTTTAAAAAGGGCGGTGTGGCACTCCACATGGTCCAATACAAGCCGTATACAACCCCCCACTGGTCAAGGAGTTGTGCGGCCCACCCAGCCTGGTCTGCCGCCATGTGGACTTCCACAAGACTATATTCAATCCGTGTGAAGTTTTACACAGCTCAAATGTAGTTTTGTGGCATCCCATACTGCACCAGACCACAGTGAGGAAAAAAAAGGAAAAGGAATGAAAGGGTACTAACACAAAGCATAAAATAAATAAACCTTCCAAAAAACACAAATCAACCAAAAAATCAAAGAATGTTTATTTTTTGGCTAAAAATAAATAAATTAGTAAATAAATCAAAATAAAAAACTGCTACTATCCATTGGAATAGCCCTAAAGTAAAAAGACCCAAAAAAACACAAGTAACTGGACTAGCCCTTAAGTAAAAACACCAAAAAAAAAGACAAGTAACTTGAAAATCCCTAAAGTATAAACACCAAAAAAATACAACTAGCTAGACAATCCCAAAAATTAAAGAAGTCTTTTGACCAGCCCTAAAGTTTGAGTTCCAAAAAAAATAAAATTCTTTTGACCAGCCCTAAAGTAAAAACACCACAAAAAAACAAGTTCAACTTGTGTTAAGCTGATCACATCCCAAGCTCAACATAATTTAACCTTGTGATGGAATCAGCTTAACACAAGTTGAACTGACTTACCATCAAACTCTCATTTAAAACACTCAATATAATTATTTTAACTCAAAACACTCAACTTAATGATGATAAAAATGTGATAACCCTTACTATTAATAGAAATTGTTAGCTGCATTAGAATTACAATTTATATGAAACACAATGATGAAATGAATTCAAATTCTATAATCTCTATAATCTAGAATACATTTTAAGTTGATCTTTTAGATGATCAAGCCAACCAGAGGCTTTTTTGAAAATAAAGGAAGGTGGTTTTTCTACAATGGGCTGGATTGGAATCATTTCTCCCTCAAGCAGTAATAGAACTCAGTGTTTATTGTTTACAAAGGAAATGAACATTGCATCTGATTGATCAGTAACAAAATTTTTCATTGGATTATAAGTATCCAGTACTCCAATTAAATGAAACATATAGGTTTGGAATATGTGTCTGCTTTGATTTCACCCATGTATAATTTAGCCAGCCATTTTGAGGAGGGAATCTTTTCATTGATGTCTTCAACATCAAGTCATTTTTTAATCTTTTAAACCTTCTTTAAACCACTAAGAATCTTAATGTAGCATGCTTCATTTTTATCTAATTTTTCATACATTTCCTTCCTAACTTTAAACCAGCCATGTTCTTCATCACCAAAAGATTTAACAATGACTCTAAATCCGCAATTCCCATCTCCAATTGGATCCCAAACCTCACCCAAGAACTTATGGAATTTCTTGGGTATTTGAATGAGGTATTTCAAGCTTTGTTCCTGTCATGAAAACCATAACAGTATTAATTTCTTCAATTGGATAAATTAAATGAATACTCACCAAAGATGAGCTTCTGGTTGAGCTCTGCTGCAAATTCCCTTCCTCTGAAGAGGATTCTGATTCCAAATTAAGTGATCCTTATTCAATTTCAGTCTCTTACTCTGAACTATAAAACACAGATTCAGATTCTCCCAACTTTGACTAACAATTCATCATTAGTTAGTAACTAGGTTCATTAAACCAAAAAAATGAACATATCCCTCAAGAAAAGACTTACAATCTTTTGTCTTTTCTTGTTTGGAGCCCTTCTAGTCCTTTTTTCCCCCTTGAGTTTTTTTTCAAAATGATCAAAACAAAATGTTTCTTGTCGCGTATCCGTCAATTTTTGACTTCCCCTACTTGATTGTAAAGACTTTAGGTTCAATTCTTTGCTTCAATTGATATTTCTAAATCTAAATCTAAATTATATACTTCAATAGTCCGCGTTGCTCATGCTCTGGAGATTCCAAGATCATTGAATTCACTTTTTCACATAACCAAGGAATTCTTAGCGCTTCATTGACATTAGAATTGAAAAATTCAAAATTATCAAACATTAGTGAATTAGGAATCATTAATCCAAAAGCATTAATCACATGGTGATTTGAACAATCCACCTCAAGCCAACTTACAGAACTGGAAATGAAAGGGTCATAGTCCAACCTCCCCTGAGTATGTACATCTTTGGGTAACATGGATCTTTGAATGCTAGATGTTCACCTATTTGGTGGGAACAGGGCAAACCCATAGTCTTGGAATATGACTTGGTGCACACTTTTCCATCATGATCACATTTGAATTTCTCAAATTGTTCCCTAATAAGATGAATTGCCTCTAAAGACAATTTCTAATTCAATGTTAACAGTTCAGGAGGAAGAACTGTCCCTAACTTAATTTGAGAGTTTTAAAATGATGCATGAACTGATTTAATTTGATTAAAAATTTTTCCTTCAAGGCTTTTCCAAAAATCCAACAGGTTTCCGAAAGAGTGTGCAATGAATCGTTTGAGAGTCACATGGGCCCCTTCAACCCAACATGTTGTTTTGTTTCCAAAATCTGGGTTTATACAAGTCCACTTTTTTAGAAACATTTCCTTGATAGGGAAAATGTTATTTTCCATATACTCGAGTACATCCTCATAGCCTTTCAAGAAAAACTATACAAGTCAAAATTTCAGAACCCAAAACCAGGAAGAATAAGAATCATTTATTTGGACCTACTCTGAGTTCTGCATCAATGTCCACTGCCTCCTCCTTGGTCTTTGAGGCCCCATACTTTGCCCACAGAATCATAAAGCTTTTCCATCCTTCAACTTCATTAACAAAGTGCACTTTACAGTTTGCTTGTATGTTTTAGGAAAGTTCCAAGTGCAAAATTGTCTTGATGGCCCAGGGAAACTAGATTCAATAGCAAAAATCAGAGATTTTTCATGGTCCTTCACAAAGACTTTTGGAAGTCTATCAGGATCATAACTTAACTCCTTTAATGCGTTTACAGACCAAATGTAGAGCCCAAAAATTCCTTTTGTTATAAAAACAAGAGCTTTTGTGAAAGTTTAGCAACTGGCTGTCATTCCTACAACATGCATTAGTGGGCTTTAGTACTTATTTGTCTTATAAGTACAATCAAACATAGCAATATGATGGAAATTTTTTGAAAGCTTTACTGCCTCTGGATGTGCTAAGTACAGGGCCTCCAAGTGACCCTCTTCAATGAACTTTGACCTGTGAATCCAACTTATTTCTTCAAGCTGTTCATAGAGTACCTCCATAACACTATTTCCCTTGAGTTCTGCAAGCCTTACTTCAGCTTAGTTTTATAGATTATTTGGTCATCAACATAATCCCGCCCATCAATCTTGCTCAATTTTCTCTTCAGTTGAAAAGTATTGATCCCATCATTCATGCCTTCTACAAGATTGTCTAAGGCCACCTACAAGATTCTCCTCAGTTAAGAATGCAAAGAGGGATTTTTGGATGGTTGGTGGTTATGTTGGGTTTCTTTGTAGGAGAGGCACCACAAGGGGTCTGCCTTTGTGTGACTTTCATGGATTAAAAAATTGCACCCAACCTTCCTTGTGTCTTTTTTTGCAGAACTTCTGGTAAGAATATTTTTTGAATGTCTATCACAGGCTAAATCCACATATTGGTCAAGCTTTGAGTTGCAAACTGTTAAAGCTAAACCATGCTTCATTGCTCATGTTTGAAAATATTTTTGTGCCTCTTCCCTAGTAGGAAAAGGAATGAAGGGAGGTGGGTCAAGTGGATCTGCCATAGTTACATAGTTATATTGACCACATTCACTCCATCAGTTTTAATCAAACTAAATAAGGCAAAGATGAAGTAAACTACAATTTCACTCACAACCAGAGTGCAAATCCCCCTGTGAAACATTTTGTTCCTCAATTTTCACCCTTGATGAGAATGCAATTGGTGCTTCCAATGTTTCATTACCCAAATCCTGTTTTTCTTTTTCCAAATCTTTGTTGATGGAACTATCAATGTGGACCTTCAACACAGCCATTTCAGAAGAAGGAGGGCTTTCCACTGTTCCCATGCAAAAAAATGCAATGTTATAATTCAGTATTCAACCCAACTTTCAATTTAACAACAAAATTTTGATCACTTTTGAGTTGAGAAAGAATTCCTTGCACAATGTTATATGATTTATGATTTCAGATTTCACTTCAATTTCAATTTGGTTTCAATTTAATTTCTGTTTGGGATTGCTAAGTGTGGAAAAAAAGTCCCAAAAAGTATGTGTTAATCCCAAATTTGGCTTGACAGAACCCAAGGGTGGTCCAGGGGGTGCCCAAAATTCTGGCACAAATTCTGGGCAGTTGTGGACCCCAAACACGGCTGATAAACAACCACCTGGTGGTTGCATGTGTTTGAAACGGCCCTTTGTAGTTGTCTTTGGGCCCCCAAGGCTCCTTTGAGATGTGTATGGCCATACACAACTAATACACGGCTGGAGATGTGAATTTAACATCAATCCTTTAAATATTTTTCAGAATCTTTAATTTAATAATAAAACCTTATAAATCACAAAAAATCTCCCATTATTATTTAAAAACAAAACATTATAAAGTAAAAAAACCTCAATAAATGCTGGAGGGAAGAAAAATTGAAAAATTCTGTACCATTGATATTTTTCCTTCTTTATAGAGGTGTTAGAGAGGATCCAAAGGAATCATTTAAATGAAATAAAAATTAATTTTGAAGCTTTTCAAAAATAATTAAAACCTCATTTTATCAATCTTGATTTTTCAGTGCCTTGGTGAGATGGTAGCAATAATCTTGAGAGAGGTTGCTTTGGAATTCATGGAAACCAATGAAAAATGCTCATTCCAGCTTTCTATGTATCTGATTTTAATATTGTTCAAGTTTTCTGATCTTGGTCCACTTTGGGGTGTTTTCAGATGCTGGAGGTTATATTGGTTTGAGGTTTACCTGGGGTGGAGGTGGTTCACATTGTTATAAAATTCATTCAAGAAATTGAAATTATGCCCATTGTGCAATAAAAACTATCAAGCAAAAAGAGAATGTGGAAAAATGAAATAAGTAGAGTGCAAAATGCGCACACCTACCATGTGAAATCTAAATGTGACATCTTTACAATGTGTAAAAATGAAATGAGTAAAGAGAATAATGTGCGGTACTACCCTGTGAAATTTATATGCCACATTTTCACCATGTTGTATTTAGTCTACACGCTTTCTGTCATGTAGTCTGCCTTTCTTCTTTTTCCTCATCCCTTTCCTCTCCCTCTCACCTTGACAACCAAGTTTGTTCCTGCCCACCTGCTTTCCAGCCTGCCTGCCTGCCTGATCCCTCCAAACCAACTGCCGTGCCAACTAAACTAGCTAGATCGCTTACTGTGATTGCCTGGCAGGTATGGTAACCATCACGTAGTCATCTCCATCCATATCCACTTATTTCATAGCCATCAATATACTCTTTCTCTTGATTCAAACATGAAATTCAACCCCATCTGTTTCCTCTCCCTATCACCTTGAAAACAAGGTTGGTTCCTGCCCACCTGTGTGCCTGCCTGCCCGCCTAATCCCTTCAACCCAATGGCCGTGCCATCCATATTAGCTAGGTCACTTACTGTGATTGCCTGCCAGGTATAGTAACCATCACAGAGTCATCTCAATCCATATCCACTTATTCCATAGCTATCAATATTCTCTTTCTCTTGATTCAAAAATTAATTCAACCCCATCCGTTTCCTCTCCTTCTCACCTCATTAAGCAGATTTTTTACTGCATACCTGCCTGCCTGCTGACTTCTTGATCCCTCCAACCAAACTGCCGTGCAAACCAGATTAGCTAGATAACTTACTGATATTTACTACCAGGTTTGTCTGTGCCCACTTTCCTTCCTGCCTGCCTGATTCCTCCAAACCAACTGCTGTGGCAACCAGATTAGCTAAATCACTTCTTGTGATTTCCTTCCAGTATAAATATTTCTACAGATTATGATACCAGAGTAGCTCCTTGTGTACTTGAACATCCTCCTCAAAAATGGTTGAACTATCAGTTGAACTTGGAAAACAGAACAAACTTAATGGTGCAAGCTATTTCAAGTGAAAACAAAAGATCTTGTTTATCCTCCAACTCAAACATTTACTAAAACATGTATTTGGAAAAGAAACCATTGAAGAATTGAAATTCAAAAGACAAAAGAAATAGAAACCCCTTAGAAGATGCCCTAGCCATCTTGAAAATAAACTGTGAGCGCAAAATGGCCAAGCAATTTGACCTTGAAACCAAAAGCAATCCCCAAATCTTCTGGAAACTACTAGAAGAACATTTCAAACCCAAGACTTCTCAAAAACAAGCAAAGTACCTAAATTGAATCTTCTCCACCAGCGCAACTCCCCAAAACCTGGAAGAAACACTCAAAGAACTAGCCTACAACACCAGATAGCTCTGCGCGCCAATCAACAAGAAAAAAACCAAACCCTCTATTTTACTAGACTCTGTGATTGCAATGTGGTAAATTATCAACCTTCCACCCAAATTCAAGAATTTGGGAAAACTACTCTAAAGAAATGTCAAATTGAGACAAAGGTTCCCTCTATCAAAGAATTTGTCAAGGAAATGAGGTCTTTCCAAAATAGAAACTCTGATGCTCAAGACCAGTCTAAAAACTTTGCTGAATTCCACTGCTCCACCCCCTACAATGGCCCTTGATTTTCCCCTGGATATCACAACCCCCAAAAAAATTACTCAATAAAGGAATGCTCTCAGGTGAAAAAAAATTTTCAGGAATAAGAAAAACCAAGAAAGGCCTTCCTCACTTCCCATGCTCAACTTTCTTCCAAAAACCATTCTTGATCCAGGTGAATCTCACTCTATGTTCAAATCTTGCTCAGTCTTCTCTAAAAAACTGCATATCACAAAGCTGGTGTATTTAGCCAATGGATCCACTTTCAAAATTAAAGGAAAAGGAACCACCTACCTTGATCTTCCGCATGCTAAGCTAAAACTATCCAATTCCCTATACATTCCCTCTCTCTCATCCTATCTCATCATTCTGTGTTTCTTGATCCAAATGAATTACTACCTGGTCTCTGGCGGCCAGGATTTTCTTTCCCCCCTATACAAATCCAGAAAAGTGGTCATATACAGAAATCTCTCCAGTTGAAATTTCATTGTTGAACAACTCCCACTACCCTTGTGTGCATCTGTGTCTTTTTGGTCATCCAAAATCACAAAACACCAATGAGAAGGTCACCCTTCCCATTAGTACTTTCTCAAGATGTTTCCATCCATTTCAAAATCCCCCTTCATCTGCATCACCTGTGATATCTAAAAGTGTCACAAAAGTCCATTCCTCAGATCAGTTCCAAAAGCATTCCGCCACCTTGATTTTCTTCACCTTGGTCTATGTGGGTCCATCTCACCTGCCTCCATCTCTGGGTCAAGATACTTTCTCCGGCCATGGATTGTTTCTCACACTTTTTATGGATTTGCTTTGTCAAAAGGAAAAGTGATTTTCTTTCTGTCTTGAAAAATCTATTTACCATGATAGAAAATGAATCCAGCAAGAAAATCTCCCACCTGGTCACCAAAAATGGAATCTAATTTTATAATCCGCACCTATCCAATATTGAAATGGAGAAGGGAATACAAAATATAACCACTGCTCCGTATACACCTGGAGTCTCAGATCTCTGATACCAGGAACCATGCAGTCGTTTAGCTACAGAGAGTGATAAAAATACTGGAATAATAATAATTATTATTATTCCAAAAATAAACACTTAGAGGCTCAAATAAATAAAATAATAAGAGCAGTTGCAAGGTTTAATTGATTTGGTAATAAAAGGTTTTCAATGAGTTTATAAAAGAGGGCCCACAGTATTATACTACTGGGGGTCTTCACAGACAAAGTAACCTCTCCTCAAGGGGCCTCCTTAGGCAGTTTAAGAACCTTGGAATGATGATGGGTGCTCTAGAAAGGCCTTATTCCACTAATGGCCGGGCATAACAGCACAATGGCCAAGACAGGAAGGAAAAAACTCACTCTGAGAACTTTACTACAAAAATCCTGCAATAATAGGAAGGGTTTCAGAGCAGATGGGGTGGATTGCTTGAATAAACATAAAGGGTTAATTCGTTTCAAGAAATAAATGATAATACTACAGAGTTTGGCATAAGTCACTTGCTTAGATTCTTCATAAGCAATTTACTAACAATGAAACGGTGTCCAATTGATAACAATAATTTGTGGTAAACTGATCATGGAATAATGGGTCCAAAGAGGTCTGTATAAATACCTTTTTGGGGTGATTTTGAGCTTCTCAGGGCAGTTAGAGAGGTTCTGCGCATGGGAGGAGGCTCAAAGGCCAGTCAGGGCAAGATTAGCACGTCCGCTTGGTTTTGTCAATCAGCTGACTTTAGATCTTCTGGATTCCTGTACTATTTTAGCCACAGGATCTGTGAATCTATCATGGTGTAAATTTGATCATTCTGCACTCATCCTTCATTTTTACTATCAGTATAGCTTTAAAGTGAACAGATGTGGACGTTTACTGATTGTACATCATATGCTTATCACATAGTTCATTTTTAATAATTTCTATGAAAACTCCTTGTAGTGTTTTGTGGTATTCAAAGATCAGAGTCAATGATTTACGTGGTAACCCTTGATCTTTGATTTATTATTAAAAAATGTTCTAAACTTAATTTTTATTAATTTTATTTAAGTTTGATCTTCGTAGACTATTAATAATGCATATTTCAACCTTTTACATATGCCAGGCAACCCTAACTAGGTTGTAGCTCTTCTGAGCGGTACCTGGTTGTCAGATTGGGCACAATGGATACAGACGCAGGAATCAGTGACTACAGATGCGCACGGGGTAGGATCTGCTACGTGCGTGGCAAAATTAGCTGCGCGCAGGTCTCTAGTACGCGGGAAACTTCTACTACGAGTACATAGGGGTATGTAATGATGCAGGGCTGCGCGTGGGAATTGTGACATAACACATTTCCGCGTGTAACTCCTAAAATATAAACAACACCTCAATTTTGAGTGAATTTTAGGTGTAAACCCTGTACGTAAAAACACATGTGAAATGTTAAAATGGCCAAAAGGTGCCATACTGGTGTTTTAATTTTTAGTACTTTTCTTTTTAATTATTTTAAAAATGTAAGGACTTGGATTTCAAGGGTGGGGTCAGTGAGCGACCCTACCTAATGTTTGGTGTGGAATCCATTTATGCGATAATATGTATTGTTTTCTAACTCCTTCTTTTGTTAATTTAGATATTCTTATTAGTTTTGTGTTGCTATGACAGGTTGCTCTGTACATAGGAGCAAGCTGACATGGAGAAAATCCTTTCTCCAAGCGCAGGAACAGGACTACGGCCCTCAAGATTGGATTTCTTCTCAAAGACTCAAATCTTTTTCATGAATTCTGGCCTGAGGCCACAAACTCCTCTGTATACCTAGAAAATCAAACCTCCTGCTGGTACATTGATTTTGCATCTCTGTATTCACTGTGGTACTCTCAGGCTCCCACCCTAACACACTTACACCCCTTTGGCTGTGAAGCTGTCTACATGATCAAACACATTTAGGGAAAGCTTGGGGATTGAGGCAGGAGTGGAATCCTCTTAGGCTCTGAGGAAGGGCAGCAAACTTACTGGATCTTAGAGGTGGAGACAGGTAAATTCATCAAATCCCATCATTCTTCCCAGAAACTGGAAAAATATCAAGCTTGTGCCATCTGAAACTCCCTATACCCCCCCTCTCAGCTACAAAAGATTCATTGGTCTTCTGCTATATCTATGCCAATTCAGCCTTCCCAATCTGGCCTTCAACATCAGTTTTCTGCTCAATTTCCTGGAGAACCCCCTCACATGCCACTACCAAGCAGCCAAGAAGGTGTTACAATATGTTTCCCACACACAGGGTTGTGAACTTATCCTGGTTCAAAATTATTTGGGCCACCAATCCAACTCCATTCTGGGCTTCTCAGACTCAGACCGGAATGGGTCTTGTTGAATCTATGGCCAATTTTTTTTTTCATTTATTCATGTTTTTTGAACCTCTGCTTTCAAATTTTTTCCCTTTCTGTCTTTCCAATTTCCCTTCTCTTCACTTCCTGTCACTTTGTCTAAAGCTGATTGTAAATACTCAAGATCTGGAGTGGTCATCTTTAAGGTGAACCAAGCTATGCCGGACAATAAACTCACTGCCTCTCAATTCACCAATCATCAACATACCATCCTCAAACACCAAACATCTCAAAAAAAAAGCCAATCAAGACCACCTGCAGCCAGCTTAAACAAAGTAAGGAATAACCATGACTGTTTGGTTTTGACCTTGACTAACCAATCTCACTATTTCATCCAAGGCGCTCCTCTGGTCCTATTTGGTCTAATTTGTTGTTGGTAGTTCCCAACTTGTCTCCACCAAGACTCCTGTTGGTATTGTTTCCTTTTGGGTTCCTTTTTCACAGATGTTCCTTATTTCATTTCCTGATCTCTTTCTCATTGTAATGCATTCTGGTTCTGGTTTCCAAATCAATCCTGATTTTTTCATGGTTAAAAACCAAAAAATGAAATTCCCAAAACCGGATCTTCATAAATGCCAGGACCAGGGGGAGAACCCACAAAATTTCAATCTTAAGGCCTTAAGGTACTCATCTGATCCACACCACTGCTAAACAAAGAAAACTAAAGCATGTGGCGGAAGAAAATGGATAATCCTTTCAAAATCAGGGGTATTTTCCATGAAATGAATTCATTGGACAAGTCTCTGACACTAGAAAAGGACATAAACCAAGAAATGGTGGCCTACCTAATTGCCAAACTAAATACAAATACCTATAACAAATTTATTGATGACCGCAACAAGGACAATGCCAAACTCATCTGGCTAGAGACTCAATCACATTTTCCTTCATCTCAGTTAGCAAACAGACCTTGTGTTATCAACAGTTTTCTTGACCTCACCATGACACCAAACATAAAGCTTTTGTGACAACCATCAAAAACTTCTTGAAGAAACTATCAGAAGTTGGTATCAAGCTTTCCTCAAATATTATTGCTTATCTAGTTCTTTTCCAATTTCCCTCCTTGATGCAGAACATGAAAACCCAAATCATGCACTTGACTAAAGAAATGAAAATAGAAACTGTTTTGGATCACCTTACCCAACATAAAAACAAAATCAGCGCACAAGAAACAACAAACAAACCAGTCAATTTAGCGCTATACAACAGACCTAGATTCTAAAATGGCAAACACAACTTCGCCGTGAACTCTCATCTGGCCAAGAGCTGTTGGTTTAAATTTCTGGAGCTCAGACCACCCAATACTCACTATAGATGAAAAAAGGGTAAAAATAAAGGCATCAACAAAGCCCACTATCATAACTTGTCATTCTTCTGCGGACTAAACTCATCCTGTCAAGAGATGTTGACTCCCAGGTGTTTCATACTAGCCTCCGGTTGCTTTACCCATATGATAACCAAGAAGAATCATTTCCAGTCCATCTCCAACACCAATGGAGAAGGAAAGATCCCAACAGGAAAGAAAAACGCTGAAATTGAGATCAAGGGAATTGGTAAGGCTATAATTCATTTTGAGAACTGCAACATCAATCTCAGAAACTCTGCCTGGGTCCCCAATTCAACTTTCAACCTCATATCCCTTGAAGCTGTGGTATAAAAGGGGGAAAATTTGACTTTCAACTCAACTGTCTTGCCCTGCATCTTTTCTGTACATTTTGGCAACAGAGAAATCATCTCTGGCAAAATCCTCAACAACCTCTTTGTTATAAACATTACGGAGGAGTAAAACACTGGTTTCTACTCCAGAAATAAGCTATCTAAAATACACAGAATCCTTGGGCCCTCCAGTCTTTCTCAAATGGAGAAATACTTGAATAAGACAATCCCTTCCAACAAGAAAAAGGATTTCAAATTTCTCAATTGCAAAAAGGCAAAAATTACCAAGTAGACCTTTTCTAAAGTCCAAAAAACTGCCTCAAAAGCCCTAGATCAAATTCATGTGGACTTAAGGGGTACCCTCAATTTCAATCCCAAATGGGTGTACAGATTCATTCTCAACCTCATCAACTCTTACTCTGGATGGATCACGTTCTTCCCACCCAAGAACAAGGATGAAGTTGCAAGCACCCTTCTCTTTGTGTTGGAGAATGAACTTAGGAAACACCAGAGATATCCCTCAGAAGTATGTTCAGACGGTGGAGGTGAGTTTTTCAACCAAAAACTGACTGCTTATCTGAAAGGACAACATATCAAACAAATTGTTTCGGAACCTTACCACTCCAACATAATGTCCAAGTAGAAAGAGCTAATTGAACTGTCATGGAATAAAAAATTCTCTCAGTCTCAGAAGTTCAAGTACCAAAGGCGTACTGGCATGAAGTTGTTTTTGGCTTTTGTGTACTGATTAATAAAATTCCTAAGGAAAAAGGGAGCAAAGCCCCTTGGGAGTTGATACAAGGCAAAGAACTTCTGGCCAACTACCTGAAGCCCATTGCCACCATTCTGGTCTACCAACTCAATGATGTTCAAATTCAATCCAAACTGTACAAAAAAGGGGAGTCTGGCATACTTATAGGCTTCAATCCTGCCCTCCTTTTCACAATGTTCTCACTTCTTCTGGCAAGGTTCTCAATACCAAACACGTGATATTCACCAAATGCGCAGCCACAGATGTGAATGTCCAAGATTTATCTCAATCTTCTATCTGAAACCATTGCTCATAAAACCCCTATCACACCTGCCAACTTTTCAAACAATAAATTGCAAGATTCTTTCACTGACCCTAAAACCAAGTCAATAAAGGAAGAAGACGTTTCCCATTCTCCCAGCAACTTGGACAAGGACGCAGAAGTGTCAAAAATTCTCAGGCCAAACTTAAGGAAAAGAGATACCCTCAACAAACTTAATTGATACGGCTATCATGTGGAGAGCCTGCCCAAGTCCATAGAAGAAGCCCTGAAAATCCCTGTAAGAAAGGAGTCAAACATGAAAGATTTTAAAAGTATTGAGGATCAAAAGGTCTTGGAGGAAGTCAATGAGGAACCAGTAACAAACCACCTGAAGACTGTTGCTGTGTTCAAAGTGAAGAAAAACACCCATGCCAAACGGAAAATCTACACGACTTGTCTGTGTGTTTAGGGATTCAAACAAAAATATGGTCTGGACTACTTTGAAACGTACGCCACTACCAGAAGAGTGGCCTCCCTTTGAGATCTTCTAACATTTGCTATTGAGAAGAGACTTGATCTCCTTCAACTTGACTTCAAGGGAGCCTTCTTACGCGCCAACCATGAAAAAGATGTTTTCATTGTGAACCATCCTGGTTCAGGCAGAAGCGGAAAAAAAACTGAAGCTGAGAAAATCACTAGATGGTCTGAAACAGGCACCCAAAAACAGGTAAAAAAATCTAATGGCCTGGATCAAAGATCAAGGGTATATCAAATCTACCTGTGATCCATGTATTTTTCTGAGTAAAGACAACTCCTTGGCTCTGTTTTTCCATGTAGACAATTTGATAGTTGCGGGAAACACAGAAGATTTAAAGAAGAAATTTCTCAATTGCTTCAAGGGAGCCTCAGAACATCCACCCAATACACTCTTAGGAATGAAGGTAACCCAAGAAAATGATCTCATACACCTCAGCCTACCTCTCCACATTGAAAAGGGCCTGACCACCATGAACTTGACCAACTGCAAAACGGTCTCCACTCCTAGGACCATGGGAATCCATCTTTCTCCAGCATCAACAGAAGATCACCAGAGGTTTCTGGACCTTGGAATGAATTATTGATCTCCAATATGCCATCTCAACTTCATTGCAGGACTGGCTAGACCCAAAATCAGCTATCCTGTGTTCATCCTAGCCAGATTTTTCAAGAAGGCTGGATACTCACATTGGATGGAAGTTGTCCACATATGGCAATACATGTCAGCCACAAAGGATATCCCCCTGACTCTTGGTCTTTGATTCATTTATAACATGCTCATATTTTCTAGAAAACCCACCTGGGGGAAAAATCCCAACAGCAGGATCTCCCAGAGCAAATTCATCTGCTCTTTCAAAGGCAGCTCCATATACTGGACAAGCCATTGGCAGTAGGCATCACCCATTCATCTACAGAATCAGAATGTGTTGCGCTGTCTAGCTGCCACTAAGAGGTCAAATGGCTGCATCAGCTGCTGTCTGAAATATATTGCAAATCCTAATAAATTTCTTGGTGATAAGATAAAAAAAATTGGGACTAATTCCAAGGTAAAACACATCAACATAAAAATTGAAAGACTTTGGGATGATTACAAAAACAAGTTAATTGATGTAATTCTAATACCTGCTCAGTCCATGGCTGCCAACGCTTTAACCAAGGCGGCTAAAAAGATTTCAAACTTCAAATTGCTAAATTCCTTCTACTCCCCTTTCCACTGACCTCTGAGTTGAGAGGGGGTGTTGAATCTATGGTTGAATGATGTTTTTCATTTATTCATGTTTGTTTAACCTCTGCTGTGAAAGTTGTTTCCTTTCCATCTTTCCATTTTCCCATCTGGTGACTTCCCCTCACTTTGTCTAAAGCTGAGTGTCAATACTCTAGATCTGGATTGGTGAGCTCTAAAGTGAACCAAGCTATGCCGGAAAACTAACTCACTGCCTCTCAATTCACCAATCATCAACATACCATCCTCAAACACAAAACATCTTAACAAACAGCCAAACAAGACCACCTGCAGCCAGCTGAAGCAAAGTAAGGAATAACCACAACTCTTCAGTTTTGAATCTGACTAACCAATCCCATTAGTTTGTCCAAGGCGCCCCTCTGGTCCTATTTGGTCAACTTTTTTGTTGGTAGTTCCAAAATTTTTTTCCAACAAGACTCCCTTTGGTATTATTCCGTTTTGGGTTCCTTGTTCAGAGATGTTGTGTCTTATTTCATTTCCTGATCTCTTTCTTGTTGTAATGCATTCTGGTTCTGCTTTAAAAGCCAATCCTGATTTTTTCAGGTATAAATCTTGTAACTCATACTCAGGATCTATTGTCTACTTCCATGGCACCATTTGCTGGAGAAGCTCCAAACAAAGGTTGGTATCTCTCTTTTCTGCAAAGGGTGAATAGGTTGCAATCACAAAATGTTCTCAAGACCTCCTCTGGACCTCAAAAGTTCTCCAAGAGATATTTAACCAAATCTAGCTTCAATCCTACCATCCACACCAACAACCAAAGCGCTATGGCAATTGCACAAAATTCAATCTATCACCATGGCCCCCTCCATATGAATTTCTTCTACCTCTACATTTGCAACCCAATTCAATCAGGACAAATTTATCTCAAATAAATCCCTTCCAAGTCACTTCTTTCTGAACTTCTCACCAAGAACCTTAAATTTCAGCCCTCTGATACCAGGAACCTTGCATTCCTTTAGCTACAAAGAGTGATGAAAATACTGGAATAATAATAATAATAATAATAATAATAATAATAATTCTAAAAATAAACACTAAGAGGCTCAAATAAATAATATAATTAGAGCAGTTGCAAGGTTTAATTGGTTTGGTAATAAATTTTTTTCAATATATTTATAAAAGAGGGTCCACAGTATTATACTACTGTGGGTCTTTACAGACAAAGCAACCTCCCTTCAAGGGGCCTCCTTAGTCAGTTTAAGAACCTTGGATTCAAGATGGGTGCCTTAGAAAGGCCTTATTCCACTAATGGCTGGGAATAACAGCACAATGGCCAAGTAAAACAAAAATCCTCCAATAATAGGAAGGGTTTCAGAGCAGATGGGGTGGATTGCTTGACTAAACTTCAAGGGTTTATTGGTTTTATGAAATAAATAATAATACTACAGAGTTGTTCATAAGTCACTTGCTTAGATTCTTCATAGGCACTTGACTAAAAATGAAACAGTGTCCAATTTATAATAATAATTCATGGTAAACTGATCATGGAATAATGGGTCAAAAGAGGTCTGTATAAATACCTTTTCAGGGTGATTTTGAGCTTCTCAGGGCAGGTAGAGAGGGTTCTGCTCATGGGCTGAGGCTGAAAAGCCAGTCAGGGCAAGATTAGCACGTCCGCTTGGTGCTGTCAATCAGCTGACTTTAGATCTTCTGGATTCCTGTACTATTTTAGCCACAGGATCTGTGAATCTATTATGGTGTAAATTTGATCATTCTTCAATCATCCTTCATTTGTACTATCAGTATTGCTTTAAAGTGAACAGATGTGGATGTTTACTAATTTTCCATCATCTGCTTATCACATAGTTCATTTTAAATAATTTTTATGAAAACTCCTTGTAGTGTTTTGTGGTATTCAATGATCAGAGTCAATGATTTACGTGGTAATCTTTGATCTTTGATTTATTATTAAAAAATGTTCTAAACTTAATTTTTATTAATTTTATTTAATTTTGATCTTTTTAGACTATTAATAATGTATATGTCAACTCGTTACATATGCCAGGCAACCCTAACTAGGTTGTAGCTCTTCTGAGTGGTACCTGGTTGTCACATTGGGAACAATGGATACAGACGCAGGGATCAGTAACTAAAGATGGGCACGTGGTAGGATCTGCTGCGTGCGTGGGAGAATTAGCTGCGCGCGGGTCTCTAGTACGCAGGAAAATTCTACTTCAAGTAAATAGGGGTATGTAATGACGCAGGGCTGCGCATGGGAATTGTGACATAACACATTTCCGCCTGTAACTCCTAAAATATAAACAACACCTCAATTTTGAGTGAATTTTAGGTGTAAACCCTGTAAATGAAGACACATGTGATATTTTAAAATGGCCAAAAGGTGCCATACTCGTGTTGTAATTTTTAGTACTTTTATTTTTAATTATTTTAAAAATGTCAGGACTTGGATTTCAAGGGAGGGGTCAGTGAGTGACCCTATCTAATTTTTGGTGAGGAATCCATTTATGCAATAATACTTATTGATTTCTCACGCCTTCTTTTTTGAATTTAGATATTCTTGTTTAATTTGTTTTTTATAGTTTTGTGTTGCTATGACAAGTTACACTGTAAATAGTAGCAAGCTGAAATTACAGGATGAAGGACTTCCAAGATCACTACCTTCATCATGGGCCAGGTTTCTTTCAAAGTGAAGATTCAGGAGGCTTGTGGAATAATGAAATAAGTAGAGAGAAAAATGCAGGCACCTACCATGTGAGATCTATATGTGAAATTTTCACTAGGTGGAAAAATGAAATAAGTAGAGACAAAAATTCTTAAAACTACCCTTTGAAATCTGTATGCAACATCTTCACCATGTTGTATTTAGTCTACATGCTCTCTGCCATGTAGTCTGCCTCCCTTCTTTTTCCTCATCTGTTTCCTCTCCCTCTCACCTCAACAAACAGTTTTTTCCTTCCCACCTGCCTGCCTTCCTGCCTGCCTGCCTGATCCCTCAAACACAACGGCCATGCTAACAAAATTATCTATATCACTTACCATGATTTCCTGCCAGGTATAGTAACCATAAAGGAGTCATATCAATCCATGTCAAAATATTTTGTAGCTATCAATCTTCTATTTCTTCTTGATTCAAACATGAAATTTAACCCCGTCTGTTTCCTCTTCCTCTCACCTTGACTACCAGGTATGTTCCTTCCCACCAGCCCACCTACCTGCCTTCCTGCCTCATCCCTCCAATCCAACTGCTGTGCCAACCAGATTAGCTAGATTACTTACCGTGATTGCCTTCCAGGTTTGTTCTTGCCCACCTGCCTGCCTGATCCCTCCAACCAAACCCCCTTTCCAACCAAATTAGCTTGATCACTTATTGTGATTTCCTGCCAGTTTCAATATTTCTACAGAGAAATCATGAATCAAAGTTGAGAACCCATGAATCACAGTCAAAAATCAAAAATAATATTCAAAAAAAAATACTTACCATGTTTTTTTTTTTTTTGAATCAATCAAGCAGTCAGGAATCAAAATAAAAAAACCCACATGGTGGAAATTTGGCAATGGGTCAACTGGGGTGGGAGCCTGAAAATGAGTGGATAAACAGCAAGATTAAGACACCCCAGGCTTCACAAATATTTCTTGAAGCATGTGGGTGTGATCACTTTGCCAAACAGTCCCACAAGGTTTTTCTAGCCACTGTAAAGGATAAATAGAGGAAAAAACCACAAAAAATCAAAAAAGAAATTGAAAAATGGTGAATTATCAAATTACTCACTTTCTCACTTTTTTTTGTTGCTATTTGTGCTAAAAAATTTCTTCCAAGAGGATTCTAAGAATAATCACCAACTTTATTTTATTTCTTTTTTATCTTCATTTTTGTCACAGGTTTTTATTCAAGAGAAGAAACCTGCCTCTTCAAAATGGTTCTAGTACCCTGATAAAATTTTGAATGAAATAATTCATGAAAGATAATTTTCAAAAATCAACAAAAAAAACAAAGACTCAAAATCTCAATAACATCCAAATATGGATCTTATTCATCTTCTGAATCTTGCCTTTCATCCACATCTGGAAACTCTTCATGTTTTTAAATATTCCTCTTGAGTTGGAAAATAATCCTTTTTTAAAAAATTGACAAGGACTCATCAAAAAATATCCATTGCAGAAAAAATAAGTATATATAGAAAATTCACCCTTTTCCTGATTACTCCTTATGTACCAAAAAATAATAATTATGAAATTTGATATTTTATTTCCAAAAAATGGTGACTGAACTTTGTATTTTATTTAAATTTCTCCTTTGGCCTTGCTCTCCTCTTAGTTTTACAAAAATATTCAAAAGCAGATAGATCTTTTTTTCTTGAGTAGTGAGAGATCTTCTTGAAATGATTGACTGTTCATTTTGGTCTTCATCTTAATTTGGAACTTTGAGTGGAATTGGGATCTTGAATGAGAAGAAGTCAATATTTTCCACTGTATAGCTCCATCCAGGGTTTCTGATTCCTCAGTTGAATCAGATTTTGGAGTAGGGCTGGACGCTTAGGCCAACACAAACTAAAAAAAAAAATTCTGAAATAAAACCTGCTGGTATACACAAATGTTGGTTATGTATTTTGGAAGCCCCAAACCAATACCCCAGAAATTGGCTAATTACCTGGGACGCAATATCAAGTACCCTTCACATTCACCAAGATGCCTTATTTTTCACAAATTGCACTCTATGAGGGCATCTTACCTCTTCTTGATAAAATCCCCAAAACATTTGAAAGTTTTTAAAGGCGCAAAAGGTTGAAAAACTTTCAAAAACAAATTTTGCATCCTCATTGCAATAAAATGGGCCTGTGCAGTTTTTTCCAATGCATTATTAATATTTCTTGGACCAGGTGCAATTTTTTTTTTATTTTTCATTTATTCAGTTTTATCCCTAGGCTTTTCCAAGGATTTTTTCCCAATCCATCCCCCCAGAACTTTCCCTCAACCCCCCAATCAATTCTTTTTTTGGATCCTCCAATTGGACAAATTTTTCTGAAGCCCTCATTCAGACTTATATCCCCCATTTTGTCAGAGTATTGCCTCTATTGCTATAGTAGCTGTGGCAGATACCTGCAAAAAAAATAATAATAATTGCCAAATATCAGTTTCAATGATTACACTGATAATATCAATAAAAACTCAACTGATATTAATTTTTCAGGAGTAAAAAAGCCACACCTTGAACCTCTAAAGAGATAAGGGGCCAAGCTTTAATAAATAAAGCTCAAAGGAGACTTGCTTACACAAGGAAGCTCACACCCTTTATGATAGCCTGAGAAGGACTATAACTCCAATAGGACCTTGGAATTGAAATTGAAGTTGATTTTTTGATTTATAATATAATAAGATGTTGGATTAAAAGGCCCCAGTCAATCCTCTTGGTGGACTAAGTTGGATGGGCTTGTTAATATGCACTATCTGGTCTATAAAATACAATGAGGAATAGGTCTTGTAGGGACAAGAACCTTCTCTTTTATATTGAAAGAGTCCTCAGGGGGACTCAGGGCATCATCAGGGGATTAAACCACTGTCATAGATTTCGTCTCCAGTGGCTCAGAGCATGTATAATAACATTTACATACTCATTGGGGTCTATTTTCGAGGTAAGGTTGTAATTTATTTACTCAGAAGTTTAAAGTGATGGGGGGGAATCACCCCAGTCACTTATTCTCCTTCAAGAGGACGCTATCAAGGCTTCAGAATTGATTTACTTAGTCTCTAACTCTCTTTAGATCTATCAGAGCAGGTGTTCAAAGAATTACAGCCATATTATTAGATATTCTTAATCCACATAGATATGTATACTCTGGGTAAGTATTCCCACAGAGTTTATCTGAACCAGGGGAGTTTCCTAGCTTCTGAGTGTACGCTTTTCCAGCATTATTAACTTCTTGAAAGTTATATACAAGCTGGAAGGAGATTCCTTAGAAAATAATTTACAATTCACCTAAAAATCTGAGTTATGGTAGATAAAGATTATTACAGAATATAGTTTCCACAGAGGGAAATCTTCAAGGACATTAATTGTACATCCAATTGGACGATTCCAGAGGATTGTAATCTAGAGTAAAGTTATCAGATCTCGCATAAATTATAATATAAACCTTCAAGGTTTTATGGGATGATTTCTAATGTTAAGACATACTAGAAAAATATGATTATATGAAACTTTATATGTCAAAAATATGGATATGTAATGGACTAATGGAGGCTTGAACACACTACCAAGGTACTCCGAAGCGTACTAAGACATTCCTTAACCACTATACTACCAAGACTTGTGAGTTGGGCAGCCTATAGGACACCAATACATGTCACATGGCTGACACATTTTTCCATCCACTCATCAATCAAAAAATTATCAATCAACCATTGCCAGGGCAATCATCCCATAATTAATTATTCCATTAATACATCAATCTATTCTGCACTATTGTGTGCATGACTATAAAAATACCCAATAACCATTTGAAACATTCTTCAAAAACAAATCCCAACCCAAAAATTTCCCAATCCATACCCAATGGCTAGATGAAAGAAAAACACTTGGCCCAACAGGCTTTAGTATTGGGTATGCCTGAAACCTGGCCAATTGGGTTCCAGCCCTATTTTGGAGTTAACTGGGTCAATAAAAATAAAAAATCAAGCTAAATTCTTCATTTCAGCTTGAATCCAAAGAGAATATCAAAAAACTTACTGTGAAGGGGGGTTTGAAATGCAATTGAGGATTTAAAACCTACAATAAAAGATTTCAACCTCTCTGATAGCTAATTTTACTTTTTGAATACATGGTGTACCCACAGAACAAAATTAATAACAGTTGAGGCAAGTGGTGTAAGATTCAGGAACCTGATGAAATGAATGAATGTTTTTGAGGGAAAAGTGTGTGCTTTTTCCAGAGAGACAATCCATACAGTGAGTGAAAACCAGGAGATGCTTCAATTTTTTCTGAGAGGCCTCAATACAGCCCTGATTTCTTTGGATGGTGAAAGATTTTGTTTTTTTAACTACATTAGAAAATGTGCCAATATATGAATTGATGAAATTTACAATTTAAGAGTGTAGTCCTTCTTTTCTTGATGCACTTCTATTTCCAAATCCAAAGAATTTGTGGCCCAAATAGCAGACAAATTTTATTTTGAGAGTGATCCATTTCTCAAGCAGGATAGTTATAAGTGGCAGTATGTTGGACAAGAAAGGTTCTTGTTAAGTTTTCTTGATAGCTTGATTCAAAGTTGGAATTTACAAAATTATTGAATTTTTTTCTGGAAACACTTCCATTCATCTTCAAACTTGAGCTGCTTTGTGCCATTGGTTTGAAATTTTGGAAATGGCATTTTTAAATGTGCGATCCCCTGTTTCAAAAAGGTGTCAAACAAAAGTTGCAACCCATTTGGTTTATGAACAGAAATTCATTTCTTGAAGATATGTAAACAAAACTCTTAAAAAGCTCCAGATGGGGCATTTGACTGGATTATTAGGGGTAACTAGGAACACCAAAATACATATCTGATACTTTTGGAGGCATTAGAACCCCTTTAAACAGTTAACAGAAAAATTAACAAAATCAGAATAAAAAATCAATGGAGCTTGGGAACTTTCTTGTTTTCTTTTTGATTATTTATTTTGGTGATTTAAGATCTAATTTAGTTGGGAAAAAAAAGCAAAGATCTGTCAAATTTTTTCTTTAGATCTTTTGGGTGTATTCTTTTACCTTAAAAATTCATTCAAAAGATCAAAATAATAGAAAATAAAAAAGGAATTTTCACTGGCCTTTTTCACCATTTAATTTGCTTTTTTGATTAATTTATTTAAAACCATGAAAAAAATTTATAAAATTTTCAATATTTTTTGCAGATTTTGTGGTTTTATTTTTTAATCTTCAAAAATTCATTCAAAAAATCAAGAAAATCCAAAAAGACAGATTTCTCATTGGAATTTTGGATCCTTTTATTTTCCTTTAAAATTAAATTTCCTTGCTTATTCAAATCTCAGGGATTTTCAAAAAGAATGAAAGATATATTTTATTTTTTGCTGATTTTTTAGATGTATTTTTTTACCTAAAAAAATTCATTCAAAAAGTTAAAAATTTCTAAAAAAATATCTCATTGAACTTTTGGATCCTTTTTTTTGCCTTCTGAATGATTTTTTTGTTGATTCAAGCGCTTTTTTTTTAATTTGAATTTATCTAATTTATTTTATTTCAATTTATTTTCAATTTTTATTTTTTAATTTTTTTTTGCTCCCTACCCTGGAGTTGTGAACAAGTTGTGGGTAGCTTTTCAAAATTAATTTTTTTGAAATGGCTGTGAACCCTGCCACAGGATCAATCTTTAGTTTTGAACAGGCATTCAAACCTTAGATGGGTTGAAAATGGCTGTTCACAACTCAGAATGATTTCAAATCCCATTGAACCATTCCACAGGACCCATTTTGGGTTTTGAACAGCCATCCACAACGCAACTAGGTTCCAAATGGCTATTTGCCACTAAGATTGGTTGCAAAAATCTATTCAAAAATCAGATGGGTTGCAAAAAGCTTTTAAAAACTCAGATAGGTTTCAAAAAGCTATTCAAAACTCATATGGTAGTTCAAGCTTGTCTGGGCACATGCTTAAGTTAGCCTTATTTTTTCTGAAGTGCGCTGGGGACCTCCTAAAGCCCTCTTTGCACTCCCTAAAGAACACTTTTGTCAGCTTGCTACTATTGAAGAGCAATCTTCAACAGTAAAAGAAATAAAATCAAAATAATAATAATAAACATAACCTAAGAAGGAGTAGGAAAACCAAAATTTTATTACAAAAATGGGTTTTGCACCCAAAATTGGGTAGGGTCACTCATTGAAACCTCCCTTGAAATCCAACTCCTTATATTTTTAAATAATTAAGGAAAGAAAAACCAAAATACCACGGCACCACTATTGAGCTTTTTGGCCAAGTAAATATTTCACATGTATTGTCACGTATAGGTTTCACACCTACAATTCAGTCAGCATTGAGGTGTTTTGTATATTTTAGGAGTTACAGACGGAAATGTGTTCTGTCACAATTCCCACATGCAGCTGCAGCAGCCAATGAACCCGCTTGCGGCTGAGATACAGCTCTGTAACTCCGTCAAAGTTGTTTAGGCAGCCCCAGGCCTCTGACAAGTACGCAGCCATGGGACTATGGGTTGACAAAGTGACAGGCGGGCTGAGAAACTTAGGTACCGGGTAAACATGCTAAAACCCACACGGGAACATTCTACATATGTAATAAATTTTCACATTGATAGTAGATAGTCTAAAAGTAAATAATATTATATCAAGATACTTGAATAACCCTTTTACGGATTTTTTATTGAATATAATTCAAAGTACCAATAATGTCGAAAATAAGACAATGACAACTTCCAAAAATATATTCAAATACTTGAATATACTATGATGAGAATTTTTAGACATCAATATTTTTTTGACATACCAAGAAAACTAATGATGTAAAATATTACATGAATTCCCATGAATTATATTTTTAAGTAATTATTTTAGTAAATCAACTGAAATTCGCAAATAAGGAGTAAAATCAATATCAAGACTTTACTCCAATTATTTAATACATAATAAGAAATCACCTGACATCAGAATGTCCATAAAGATGTCTTTTAAAATAATTATTAACTTCCTGGGAATATTTATTAAGGATCATTAATTAAATAATACATAAACAGGACAGATTATTGTTATTCACACATCAAAATATCAATTATGAAGTAGAATAATTCCCATAATCTGTGGAATTAGATGCTTTCCATGCTACAGAACCAAGAAAACGTGAAAGGATTCCATTGGGTACCGTGCTAGCCTCAGTGTCCGTCCCTCTGAGCCCCTGCACCCATCAGAAGGACAATATTGGTACTCCAAATGCTATAAATTAGGAGCTCTTTTGAGGATATTGAAGGGCAGAGACCCAGTTAACATTATATCCAGAAACCCTTCCAAGTTAATCAAGTACTTATAAGAGACAAGTAAGTGATTTATGGCTTAGTCTGATTAATAATATCCGTCTTCAACCTCTTTTTATCAATTTCAACTGCTGAAAAACCTTATAACCCCAGTATACAGCTTTAACCCATCAGTGCACATCCCAAAAATATACCCTAAGGATTTAATAATATAAAAGTGAGTTTTATTATCATTTCTCTATTTTGGAAGCTTGGTTAAAAATCCCTGCCACTCCACTGTGTATTTTATATACATATTATCATTGGGAAAAATATCCTTTAAACTAAAGTGCCTAAAATAACCAGGACTACATGTTTTCATACTGAGATCCCTGAAGAGAGGAGTTAAAGATCACCAATAGAATTGTGCCCCCTCTACAAAAATATTGAATAATCAATTTATTCATATATATTTACAACAATAAACCATAACCAAACCAATTAACTTTTCAACAAGCTTTCTCCAAATAATTTACGGATTTTTGCTTCATTCATTGAATAATTTATTTATTATTTATTCTATCACCTCTGGTAGCTAAAGGATAGCAAGGGTCTTGGCATCCAGGAGGCTGAAAACTTGGCCCCCCAAAAGCACACTTTGCACATAGCCAAGTGCAACTCGGCACACACCCAAGTTTGGGTGGGTTGGGCCAAAGTTTGGCTTTGCGAATACCCAACTTAATTGGCCACGCCCGCCAAATTGATGATTGGGGACAAAATTTTAAAAATATTTTTTTATTTCCTTGAAGAACATTCCAATACAATTTTATTAAAATAATCTATTTTTTTTGAACAAAACAAAAGTAACCACCTGTTCCAAAAAAAAAAATTACACAAAATAAAGTAAAAATAAATAAATAAAATAAATCAAAAACTAACCAGCATTCCATTGGTTGAGGCAAAAGAAAAGTGATTGTGAGAGGAGCAAGGAAGGGAGGGAGCAAGGGGGGATGGAGCAAGGGTGGGAGGGGGATGGAGCAAGGATGGGAGGGGGATGGAGCAAGGGTGGGGGGGGGATGGAGAAAGTGAGGGGGGGATGCAAACAGCTTGGCCTTTGCCAAGGCAAACTTGGCTGTGTGCCAAGATCCCCAACGCGACCTGATGCAGAAATCAAGCCCGTTGGGTACTCACACAAGCCCGCTTGGCACTCAGCCAAGCCTGCTGGGCACTCACCCAATCCTCCTGGACACTGTGCCAAGCATGACTTGGGCATGTGCCCAGAAAAGCTTGCAACATCATTGGTTTCAGACCACACCACACAAACAATTTTTAATTGTGAATGTGTTGGTTTGGGTTGCAAATTTAACATGACCCTTTTTGAAAATATTTAAGAGAAAAATTAGATGATGGCAGGAAGGTTAACCCTTTTAAATTAAGTAATGAGTCCTTGTTCTTTTTCTGCAAAAATAATCCTGGGTTCTTGATTCTATAAAATATCCAGAAGTTGAGTATGGGCCCATTCACATTTTCCTTTTTTCTCTTGACTTAAATAAAAGAAGGCAACTGAGAAAATTCTTGAACAGTTTTTTTCCTCAAAAATATGAAGAACGGGAATTCCAAACTTGTTTTCTTGGTATGTACAGTCAATCATGATTAGAGTAGGGAAGCCTTTGAGAATTTTTGATTGAATCATTGTGTGAAATGAATAAAAAATTTATTTTACCATCCACATTGTTCATTTTTTATAAAAAAGAAGAATTCTGAGATGTTTTTTTAATTTGGAGCTTTTTGTGGTTAAAAGTATTAACATTGATATGGAAAATTGAAAAGAGATTTGTATAATGGGAATTGAAAATCTCTAAGGGGTGGACTCCATCTTTGGTTAAATTTTAGAAAATCCCCTCTTGCTACGCTTGAATTCTTTGGCTGATGGGATTATTGGAAGGATCATTGGTAGAGGGATGGTAATGTTTGGGAAATATAGCCTTTGCCAGCCAGAAACTCAATTTTGTTTATGAATTGCCTGATAATCTGAAAGGAAAATAATTCTTTCTTGATTTTTTTAACCTTGTGGTATCTTTCCTGTTTTTTTATTCCCAGATTGATCAAATTCATAATTTTAGGTATGTTTCTTGCAATTAAATACTCTGATATACATGGCATATCCATGGGACTTTGGCCATTACTGGATAGCCTCAACCAGCTACTCCATTCAATTATATGATAACTCACGGGAAGGGTCCAGAGGGATTGGATAAGGAGTTTTTTAAGATGAAGAAGTATCAGGACTATTCGCATCACTAGTTTTATTAGATGATATAATGGATTTTTTGCCTGGTGAAGCAGTTCTGAAAATGGGGTGGATGTGTTCTTGAGGCATTTTGAAAATATATTTTACTTTCACAGGATGAATCAAAAATAGGAGTTGATTTTTCAGAAAAAGATTGACCAAAAATTGAGTGAATTTTTTTTTTCACAGACCTTAGATCAAGGGTAAAGAGATTTTTTCTCATTGTAGGTTTTGATTGTTGAGTTCCTCTTATTGCAGAGTGGTGATGGATGAGGAGTGGTTTTGGGGCGATGTGGTGATGAGTGGAGTGGTTTGGTGATCAGTGGAGAGGATTGGTATGGTTTTTTTGACATGGAACATAGTTTTGTGGTGTGGTGTCATTTTTTGGTATGGTACATAGTTTTGTGGTGTGGGTTTGTGTGGTGTGCGTAAAAACTTCCCCTGGCATGCAAGGGGCTGAAGGCACAGCTGGTAATTCTCACAGAACTCAGCATGGGGAAATGAGATTCATTGCAATGAAGAAGGGGGTTAGGGTAATGAAAAGGATAGGAAGGAGAATCCAGGAGTAAGGCTCAGCAGGAGGTTGATTATTGAATCTATAAGAGTATTCCCAGAGTGGTATGTTAGATGATTAAGGTATGCTGGAGGGCTTTCTTGTGCTGAGATTACACTTGTTGGAAGAGGTACTAACCATTAAGAAGTAGTATACTAATTTGTTGGGTGAATTAGTCCAGGAAGGGAAGAGAGGCCAGTATATGTGAGAACTGAGGGGAGTCCTTGAGGAGGGATGACTGCTGGTGGGGCTGGGATGCCCCATGGTATCAAATTTTGACCAATTGGATTTTGGGCAGTGGCTTGATGGATTGGGTCATGGGCCTGCCCAGAAAGGTTTGGAATGGGCTGAACTGGAGTATGGATTGTCCAGGAAGGAGTATGGAATATGTGTGTGAAGTATGTACCCAGATATATTTCAAGAAAAGATGAGGATACACCAAGCCATATAGAGGGAGAGAGGAGCCTGGGATAGTTGACTAGGACCTGTAGGATATGCAGGAGGATACTTCAGGAAGTGCTGATTGTAGAAACCAGGAGTAGAAGGTGGATTTTCCTGGGGAATGAGGTTGGCATCTGAGGAGACTGAGTCAGCTTGTGGTTATGGCAGTTTGGTGTGGTGTGGTGTGGTGTGGTGTGGTGTGGTGTGGTGTGGTGTGGTGTGGTGTGGTGTGGTGTGGTGTGGTGTGGTGTGGTGTGGTGTGGTGTGGTGTGGTGTGGTGTGGTGTGGTGTGGTGTGGTGTGGTGTGGTGTGGTGTGGTGTGGTGTGGTGTGGTGTGGTGTGGTGTGGTGTGGTGTGGTGTGGTGTGGTGTGGTGTGGTGTGGTGTGGTGTGGTGTGGTGTGGTGTGGTGTGGTGTGGTGTGGTGTGGTGTGGTGTGGTGTGGTGTGGTGTGGTGTGGTGTGGTGTGGTGTGGTGTGGTGTGGTGTGGTGTGGTGTGGTGTGGTGTGGTGTGGTGTGGTGTGGTGTGGTGTGGTGTGGTGTGGTGTGGTGTGGTGTGGTGTGGTGTGGTGTGGTGTGGTGTGGTTTGGTGTGGTGTGGTGTGGTGTGGTGTGGTGTGGTGTGGTGTGGTGTGGTGTGGTGTGGTGTGGTGTGGTGTGGTTTGGTGTGGTGATGGTGTGGTGTGGTTTGGTTTGGTTTGGTTTTTGTTTTGTGTGGTGTGGTTTGCTTTGGTTTTTTTGGTTTGATTTTATCAGCTTCCTTGTGACAGGAACCTTGCATTCCTTCAGCTACAGAAAGTTATGCAGTGATGGAATAATGATATTCCAAGAAATAAACATTTAAAATGATCAAAATATTGAATATAATGAGAGCTGGTGAAAGTTTTAATGGTGGTTTGGTTAGATGTTATTAAATTTTTTTAAGCGGGGCAAGAGCTTATAAAAAACAGGGTTTCTTTACGGCTTCATCAACCTCTCCTCAGGGGATGGCTTTGGACCTTATAGAACCCTAGGACAATGGGTTTATTATTACTTAAAAAAATCAGTCAGGCCCAGGGGAATGGTGGGCATGGCCGGGCTGAAATGAACACTAGCGCAAACAGGGATGAAATAACTTACTTTCAGTACTTTCCCACAAAATGTCTGTAGTAATTCATGGTTTTGAGGGTCTCAGAATAAAATTGGGGTGATTTTTTATTTTACTTCAAAGGGAATGTTACAGGTGTTTAATTGATAATGATACTATCAGAAAGGGGAAATTTATAAATTGATTATCTCTTATAAGCACCTGATCAATGATGGAAAAGGTTCTGGATTGATAAATACCATTTAATGGGTTTAAAACATGTCAGCCATGAGCCATGTACAGATGTCCAATTGTCTTGACGACTCATATTTCTACTTAGTATAGTGGTTGAGGAATGTCTCTGTTTTCTTCTTTCAGAGCACTCAAGTTGTTGGTTCAAGCCCCATTGATTTACTCTATCAAAAGTATTGATTATTTTATAAGTTTTTAAAACATTATATAATTATATTTTTATAGTATACTTTTAGAAACAGAAATCATCACATAGAACCATGATAAATTATATTATAAGTTATGGAAGATATTAAAACTTTTTTCTCCTTGATAATCCTCTGGATGCGCCTCATTGAATAAAAAAATGAATGTACATAAATATTTCCCTATGTGGAAATAATATTCTTTAATAATATCCATCTACCATGACCCATATATGGGTAAATTGATATTAACTTTATGTTTACTCTCCTTCAAGCCTGTAGATAACTTTCAGGAACCCAAAAATTCTGGAAAGGCGTACATACAGAAACCTTTAAACTCAAATTATGTATATGAACTCGGGAGGAATAATTCCCCAGAGTTTACATACTTTTTTCAATTAATTTACATCTGCTATTATGGATTTAAACATTTTACCAAATGCCTGGATGGATCTATTTAGAGTTATTTAAGGAGATATAATGATTTGGAGACCTTGAGAGCGCTCTGAAGAAGGAGAATAAGTTTTTGGGGGTAACTTAGCTTTCCTTTAAAGCTTCTGGATAAACAAGTTACAAAGTTACATTGAAAATACGCCTCAATGAGAGAATTTCTACTGTTAATCGTTGGGAAAGATTAAATGGGGCTCTTAGCCACTGGAGAAGAAAACAAGGAAAGTGGTGTAATTCACTGATGATCCCCTGAGTCCCCCAAACACACCTTTTAACATAAAACAGGAGGGTCTTTCCCCTGTTAGACCTTCTCCTCATTGTAGTATATATACAATATTCTAGAAGTTAATAAGCCAATTAAACTTAAACTAAAGGAGAATATTGAATGGGTCCTTTTAATTTAATATAAAATCAACCAAAAAAACCAATAAACAATCCAACTTCAAGTACAAGGTACTTTTTGGAGTTGTAGCTCTTTCTGGCTACTATAAGGGTTGTAAGTTTCCAGGTGTAAGCTAATCTCCTTTGAGATTTATAAAATAAAGCTAGGCCCCTTCCCTTTTGAAAATGGTTTTAAGGTGTGTGTATTGTACTCATGATACATTAGTATTATTCTTGTATGTATGGTTTAACGTATTTCTAAATTTATTTAAGTCATTAAAACTGATTTAATTCAACTTTTGTCTTGATTTGCGGGTATAACCACAGCCCTTGTGTGAAATATAGTTTATAACTCTGACAAAAAATCCAAGAAGGTACTGTATAGATACATTTTTGGTGTAGAAGAAGCCCTCTCAGGGCATTTTGAGAGGGTTGTGCTTTTTGGCTAAAGCTAGCAGACTTGCCGGAGCTGGTTTGGAACACATGCCAAGTTCTTTCACTCTGATTCACCTGTCTTTGCATTATTGATTTGTGATTTTTATTTCCAAAACCTGTCTTAATGATAATTTTCTATTTGATAGTTTTGAAATATATTGAAAAAACTGTCTTGATGGTTATTTTCTATTTTGTAGTTTTGACATATGTCCTATTTTTTTACTGTTTTCATTTCAAGGAGATGATTGTATTTATGGATTTTCATTATCATCTTGATAACTTTTAATTATTTATATGGTAACTACTGGTTTTGTTTTGTGGCCCATAAATATTTTTTAGTGCTGATTTTTGGAGAAGCTTTCTATTGTTTTCTTTAATTTTTCTGTTTTCTAATTTGATTTTATATGATTTCATTTTTTTCTTAGAGGTTTCAAATTATCCTCAATCTGTCAGTCACACTATTACATATGCATATTTCATTTATATTAGCTGCAGATTTTGGGTGCTTTCAGTTGTTGTCAGGAATTTTCTTGGTTGGTTTGACACACGCAGCCTTGACAACTGCAGGCAGGACTTTGAGATTTGGATGTGGGAATTTGACAGGTGCATATTGCATGCAGGATTCCTGTCAGTTTTCAGGTACGTTGGGGTTTGATTCATTAATCTAGCATTATGTGAATGTGGGGCTGTGTTTACAAATTCTTAAAAAACACAAATCTTTCCATAACTGCTAAACTATACACAAAAATAAAGTTCTGATCAAACTTTAGGTGTGAACCCTATATTTAAAATAAAAATGAAATATTTAAATTGACAAAAGGTGCCATAGTGTTTTTTGTGAATTTTGGGTCATTACTGATTGATTTATTTAAAATATGAAGGGTTAAGAATACAAAGCTGTTTTCAGTGAGTGAAACAACCATTTTTGGATGGGAAATCCAGTTATGTAGTACATTTTATGGATTTATTACTCATTCTTTTTTTTTTAATGATATTTTTCTATTTGTTTTATTTTTTATTTTTCTTACTTTTACAGATTGCTCTGTAAATATTAGCAATCTCACATTCCCCCAATCCAAGTTATTTCTATATTTGAAATAAACTTGGGCCTAATCTATTTAACTAGCTCTCTGATTCCTTAGGTGTATAGTTCCATCCGGAATGTTTTTTTTAGGTAACCATTTGTCTTTTTCAGCTGATTCTCCTTTACATCTGACTAGGTAATCTCTCACATCATTCCGTCTGATTCTTTCTTTCTTTTTTATTATGATTTTTCTGATTTTTCCTTTGCCTTTTTCAGCAACAGCTTCAACTTTCATTTCTGGTGAAAGGATTATCTCTCCTACTCTAGGGCATAAATTTTTGATGAGGCTTCCTGTGATTACTGGGTTTTTCCGTGAGAGTTCTTTACCTATAATCACTTCTAAAGAGTTCTTTGCATGAATACCTTTGATTTTGAATGATCCAAAAAAGGCAAGTCTTGATTTCCTGTTACCTGATAAGTTTTTGAGGTTGGTAGATGAAATCAAAACTTGGTCTCCAATTTTAAAATTGGGTTCTATATGTGTTTTTTCCAATCTTTTTTGTTGTATTCAACAGAATCTTGAACAAATTTGGTTGCATTTTCATTGACCATTTCTATCCTTTTGATGGAATCTACTGAATCAGGATTTATACTTGGAATCCTCTTGTTAAGGTCTTTCTTGGGTAGTTCATGGATCCATCTTCTCTTAAGGTTTTAGGTAATTTCTTTTTTGGTAGAGTGTTTACTGCAATTTTAAGCCATTTCTAAGGCAGTTTAGAGGATTAACAAAATTTGGCAGTATCTTTTGGTTTTTCTATGTTATATTCTAAAGCAGAAGAGGATCCTGAGCATTTCCTCTAGATTCAAGATCATTCATTAAGCTAAACCATCAGTTGAGGGTGATAAGTGGTGGGAAAGGCTAAGTTAGTTCCCGGAACACTGTAAAGCTCTCTGCAGAATTCAGAGGTGAAGTTACAATCCCTGTCCCTTTTAATATCTTAGGAATTGCTATATCTGCAACAATTCTGTTTGAGAAAAGCAGTTCCACTTCTATTCCAGTATCCTATTTTTGGTTAGGCAAGAATTTAGTTTTCTTGGTAAACCTGTCTACTATGACTAGGAGTGAGTTGTAAAAATGATATTCTCCAGCAGGAAATCCTCTTACAAATTCCATGCTGATTATTTCCCATACATTTATGGGTTCATAACTTTTCTGCAAAAGGCCAAACCTATTACCATTAGTCCCATTTGACTTTTGAAAGGTTTCACAGCAAGAGACTTATGTGATGTTAAACTCTCTCCACTAATGCACCAGGCTGTCTGTTTGACCTTTTGCAAGTTTTTTTCATAAAATTATAAGTGACCAGAGGAGCAGTTATCATGAAATTCAGCGAGGATATTTGTTATTTTCTCTTCATTAGTTAAGACTAGGACAATGGAATGTTCATTTCATTAGTATAAAAAACAATTCAATAAAGTGAATCTTACAGAATTATAAGCTTTCAGAAATGGTTCAGGTAATTTGTTAATCAGTTAAGCCAGGGGAGGATTACCTTCCATGATAGAACCTGGTGCTTTCATGTCAGCTACAATAGAATTAAATAGTGATTTTCCAATTCACATATTTTTCTTCCAATTATTGGAGCTTCAAGATCAAGGATACCTATTTTGAGTATGGGAGAAATGTTATGATCTTCTGGATCATCAGAGGGATTTTTAGGGTCATTAGGTAAAGCATTCCTACTCATATTATGAGAATTCTGGTGTTGATTACCTTCTTGGTGTACTATAGTCATTTTTCCTCTTTATTGTTGGATAACTATCTGCCATGTTAAAATTTCTCTTGTGGGTATTTTTAATTTTCATGAGATTCATAACAGCATTAAAGTCAGTAATTACTGCAATGTTATTGCCTTCCAAGTAATAATGGAGTTTTTCTAATTCCCAGAATAGAGCAAGGCATTCCATTTGACTAGCAACATATCTGTTTTCAGTATCCTAAACTTTTCTGAATACAAATAGTATGGGTTTCTACCCTGGTTTTCATTCTCTAAAACTTCTTTGTGTAAAGCAGCTCCTAGAACTCCAATGCTACCATACATGTATAGATTGAAAAATTTGGATTAATCATGTTGAATCAACTAAGGACCTTTATTAATGGCTTTCCTGAGCTCCTCAGAATTTATTTAAATTTCATGCATCATTTAAAACAGGTTTCTGTTGTTGAAAATTTCATAAAATCACGTGGCTGGTAGGGAAAACAGGAAATTTCATCTGTTAGTAACTGCAGAAGCTAATGAAAGACAGGAGTTCAGTCTTGTTTTGGGGCATTGGTCTGTTTATTACAGGAGCTATTTCTGTTTGGTCAGCTGGAAGAGATAGACCAGAGAATATTTTTCAAAAAGCTTTGATTTCTCCATATCCAAATTTACACTTGTTCTTTGGTACCTTCAAACCTATAGCAGAGATGATTTTTAGGAATAGCGTTTGTTTTTTCATGTGAGTTGTCCAATCATCAGATTAAATAATGAAGTAATCAATATATACCATCACCAAACCATGTCTGATAAACTGGCTCACTAATATATCCATGATCCTTTGGAAGTGGGAAGTGGGAAGGGGTTTTTTTGATCCCAAAGGGAATTCTTGGGTATTAATATATCACCAATTTGCATATAATCCACATAAACTTCATACTATTAGGGGTGATAGGGATCTGATGAAATAATTTCAGCATGTCCATGGTATTAATGAACTTAGCCTTTGGTAAGTTATGGGGGGCATGATAAATTCTTGGTATTGGATATAAGTCAACTTGGGTATATATGTGAAGAAATCTCAAGTACCCAACCATTGTTTACTTATCATTGTCACAAGCTATAATAACTGGAGTAGAAACATCCATTTGCTCATTTTTTCCAAATTTCATTGAAACTTGTAGTTCCATTAATTCTTTGATGTGAGTCTCAAGCTGTCAGCCTCCTGGATGCCAAGACCCTTTCTATCCTTTAGCTACCAGATGTGATAAAATAACAAATAAATTTATTATTTAATAAATGCAGCAAAAATCCATAAAATATTTGGATAAAGCTTATTGCAAGGTTAATTGGTTTGATTATGGTTTATTGTTATAAATTAATATAGATAAATTGATTCTTGAATATTTTTATAGAGGGGCCAAAATTATATTTGGGATCTTTAACACCTCTCTTCAGGGAATTCAGTATGAAAACACGTAGGCCTGGTTACTTTGGGTCCTTTAGTTTAAAAGATATTTTGTCCAAAGATAATATGTATATAAGATACATGGTGGAGTGACAGGGCTTTGTAACCAAGCTGCAACGACAGAGAAAGGATAATAAGACTCACGGGTAAATTATTAAATCTTTAGGATATCTTTTTGGGACATGCACTGATGGGTTAAACCTGTATAAGGGGGTTACAAGGTTGTTCAGAAGTTTAAATTGTTAACAAGAGGGTTGAGGACGTATTTTATTAAACAGACTAAAGCCATAAATCACTTAATTTTATCTTATAAGTATTTGATTACCTTGGAACGGTGTCTGGGTATAAATATAACTGTGTCTTTGGCTATCAATATCCTTTAAAGAGATCTTTATTTATATGTTTTGGAGTCCCAATGTTGTCCTTCTCAGGGGTACAGGGGCCCAAAGGGACAAACACTGAGGCTATCAGGGTACCAGTGGTATCCTGTCACATATTGTTGGTGCTGTAACACGGGTAGGATCTAATTCAACAGGGTATGGGAATTATTCTACTTTATAATTGATGTTTGAACTTGTGAATAACACTAATCTGTCCTTTTTATTTATAATTCAATTGATTATACTTAGTAAATGTTCCCAGAGAGTTAATAATTATTTTAATAGATATTTCTACGGATATTCTGATGTTAGGTGACTTTTCATAGAATGTTACCTTGCAGGTTTTAGCATGTTTACGCAGTACCTAGGTTTCTCAGGCTGCCTGTCACTTTGTAAACCCCTAGTCCCGCAGCTACGTACTTGTCAGAGGCCGAGGGCTGCGTAGAAAATTTGAAAGAGTGACAGAGATGTAGCTCCGCCGCGCGCGGGTGCATTGGCTGCCGCGGCTGCTTGCAGCAATTGTGACAGAACAAATTTCCGTCTGTAAATCCTAAAATATACACAAAACCTCAATTCTGAATGAATGTTAGGTGTAAAACCTATACGCAAAAATACATGTGAAATATCAAATGGGCCAATAAGTTCACTAGTTGTGCCATGGTATTTTGGTCTTTCTTTCCTTAATTATTTAAAAATATAATGAGTTTGATTTCAAGGGCGGGTTCAGTGAGTGACCCTACCTAATTCAGGCTGGATGAATCAATTTTTGCGATAATATTTCTGGTTTTCCTAATCCTTCTAATGTTAATTTCATTATGATTATCTTTATTTCATTTCTGTTAGTTTTGCAGCTTGCTCCGCAATAGTAGCAAGCTGAAATTCCCCCACTGCAAGATATGGCCATATCTGGAAAAAAATCTGGAGCATTGGGGAAAAAAATTAATTCCATATGTGTTTCAGTTCCTTTTGCTGGCTCTGTAGTTTCTAAGATGTATGCTCCCATCAGTTATATCATTCTATGGTAACCATTTATTTTTTTTTCTGCAGATTCTCCTTTGTATCTTACTAAGTATTGTCTAACATCTTTTCCTTGCACTCTCTCTTTCTTGTCTTTCAATATCCTCCTGACTTTCCCTTTTTCTTTCACAGGGTCAGGTTCTATTGGGCTTATTGCTGGAGGGAGGTTTCTACCCTTTCTTGGTTGAAAGTTTTTTACTAGGCTAACAGGAAATACTGGGTGTTTCCTTGATAATTCTTCACTCAATAATACTTCTACAACATTTTGGCCATGCATCTTTTTGATATCATATGGTCCAACAAAGGCTTGTTTCAGCTTTCTTTTACCTGCTAGATTGTTGAAGTTGGTAGTGGATATCAAGATCTGATCTCCTATTTTAAAGTCAGTTTCCCTATGTGATTTGTCCCATCTTTGATTGTTTTTTTCTACTGCTTCTTCTAAAAAATTTTGAGAATGATTATTTGCTAGATCTATCATTTTCTTAAAGTCAAGATATTTAGGATGAATTGTGGCTAATTTATTGTTCAAGTTATTCCTAGGGAGTTTTAGAATCCATCCTCTTTCTAGTATGTAAGGGGCTTCTTTGGTAGTAGAATTTTTACTGCTGTTATAAGCCATCTCTAGATCTGGGAGTAGGCTTATCCAAGCATGGCAATAACCATCTGAGTTTTTTTATTCAATACCAAAGATACAGAACCTTTTCAACATAGCTTCTAGGTTCTGTATCATTCATTCAGCTAATCCATCAGTTTGGGGATGGTAGGCTGTAGAAACTGGTAGAGTAGTACCCAGCATATCATGCAGATTCCTCCAAAACTCAGAGGTGAATTTGTGGTCTCTGTCACTGATTATAATCTTGGGTATACCAACATCAGCTATGATCCTATTACAAAATAGTAGATCTACATCCATAGCACTATTTTCTTTGTGGTTAGGTAAGAATTTTTCCTTCTTAGAGTATCTGTCAACTATAACAAAGACAGAATTATGTGAATTAGTACCTCCAGGGAGGAGGCCGGTGACGAAATCCATGTTGATGATTTCCCATCTAGTTTTGGGTTCAGAGATCTTCTGTAGGAGTCCAAAACTTTTTCAAGTAGTTTTATTAGATCTTTGGCAAATCTCACAGCTATTAACATACTTGATATTTATTTCTTTCCATTCTATCCACAAAGCAGTTTGTTTTATTTTGTTCAAGGTTTTTTCAATTGATAGATGCCCTGATGAACCGTTGTCATGGCATTGCTGGAGTTTTTGTTGTATATTTTCTTTGTTGCTTAGTACTAATACACTGGAATGTTGGTGTCTGTAGTAAAGGAGACCGTCCAAAATAGTAAACCTCCCCCCTTTATAGGGTTTAAGTAATAAAGCAGGTAAACTATTGATCAGAGCTTCTTCTGGGGATTCACATTCCATAATGTTAATCAGCAGCTTGATCTCAGGGGAGTGGTTGTCCCTCACTAGATTAAAGAAAGCAGTATCTAATTCAAATAAGTGGATCCCTATGATTTCAGCTTTTAATGAAAAAAGACTGATGTTCAAGATAGGAAAGATATCTTGATCCTCAGGGTCATATGCTGGATTGCTAGAGTCATTAGTCAAAGGATTCCTACTTAGACTATTAGAATTCTGATTTTAAGCTCCAGCTTTATGCACTATAGTCATCTGACCTCTATACTGTTTTATAGCAATTTGCCACCTGAGCATATGTCTTCTGGGGGTTTTCATGAACATGAGAGTTCTTACAGCATTACATTCTGTGATTACTTGGAAAGTGGTGCCTTCTCAGTAATAGTGTAGCTTTTCTAAAGCCCATACTAGAGCCAAGCATTCCAACTGACTGGCTCCATATCCCTTTTCTGTATCTTTGATCTGTCTGGATATTAAGAGTACTGGTTTCTCCACTGGTCTGTATCCTTCTATTCTTTCTTGAATTAGAGCAGCTCCTAACTCTGCCATACAAGCTTCAATTACAGATTAAAGGGATTGGAGTAATCTGGTTGAATGAGCAAAGGATTAGAGGTCATAGCTATTTTTAGTTCCTCATATTTTTTCAATCTCTCATGTGTCATTTAGAAAAGAGTGTTATTATTGCATATTTTGTACAGAATTTTAGTTAGCATAGCAAACTTTGGTATGTAATTTCTGTATTAAATTCAAAAACTAATGAAAGACAGTAACTCTTTTTTATTTTGATGCATGGGTCTGTTCACGAAAGCAGCTATCTTATTCTGATCAGCAGCTGGAGTTAGACCAGAGACTGTATGCCCCAGGCCTTTCAGATATCCATATCCAAAGTTGAATTTCTTCATGGATACTTTTAATCCTGCTTTGGAGATAGTTTTGAGTACTAATCTTATTTGGTTGATATGAGTATCCAAATCATCAGAGTATACTATTTATACCATCATAAATCCTTGTCTGATGGATGTACCTAGAACTGTATCCATTGTTCTCTGGAAGTGTGATGGGGCATTCTTTATATCATTTCTTGGATATGTTACTCAAGAGCTATTCTATACTTTATACTAGAGGGATAACCTGGTCTTCTCAAGTTTGGAGGATAAGGAGGCTTAATAGTAATGTTAATAAAATGTCATGTCCTTTGATATAACCAATGGGATGATCTTTAGTAAAAAAATCATTTTGGTTCTGAAAGAAGACTGTCAATATATAATTCTTCTGTTCCTCAGAAATTTTTATATTTAGAGCTGCTTGAGAGAATTATTCTTGATTAAAGTCTTCTAAATGCTTTTGATAAGTGGAAGAGGGGAAGTTAGATTGGATGATGCATATCTTAAACTTCTTTATCCAATTAACAACAACTGTAAAGTATCTTCCTTTACTCTGGAAGTCATGTTGACCATATAGACATAAAGAATCATTGCCTATTATCAGGTAGTCACATAATTTTTGGAGCAATACCACAAATTCCACTTGTATTCTAAAAAATCTTTTAGTATGGGGTAATATTATAGGAGAAGTCCATACTCCAATAGCATTCATGGTAGAGTTACAAGAGCTAAAATTGGCTTTTGCGATGGGTGGAAGGTGATATTTCCAATTGGGATCCCATTTGTTTAAGAATTTGGTACAGACACATGAGCAGAAAGCTCTAATATCCAGGAATAACCTCATAGTTCTGTCTCTATACAATCCTGTAGCATAGCAAGTTTGACCAGCAGTATAACTCTTACCACTGATAGGTTTAACTGTTAATGGTTTAATGTCTGTGATATGTCTAGGAATTATGGTAGGATCCCATTTTTGGGGAAAACTAGAGTCCCCATTGATTTTATTGATTTCTATAGAAGTGCCCATATCTCCTTCTTTAACATTAACAGGGTTGGTAAGGATCAATTCACATTCAGAAAGGAATCCTTCAGTATCAGCTATATCTTCATAGTTCTGATTCCCTTCAACCTCCTGCTCCCCTTCCATGACTGCTATCTTTCTTTTTGGTAATTTGCAGTCTTGTCTCATATTCCCTGTCTTTTTACAATTACAACAAGTTCCAGGCATTCTCTCTTTGTCCCTGTTCTCATTAGGTTTCTTATTATCAGGGGTATTTATCAGAGGGGTTTTTTCTCTGGTTTTGTTAATGTTGAAGTTCTCTTTGGGTCTAGAAGGAACCTTCTTGTCTAACCCATTCATGTCTATGAATTCTCCTGACACATTGATTAGAGTTGGTAAGTCAGCATCCATACTCATCCTGCATCATAAACTATGGTTAAGATTTCCAGGACACAAGTTGAGGAGTCTTTCATTTAATTCCTCTTTATCAGCATCTGGATAGAAGGAATCTAGTCTTCTCTTCTGTTCTAAGCACCATTTGTGAGGCTTATCCTTGGAGGTGTCAAATGAGGAATTATAAAAATTTTTCATCATTTTTCTTTTCCACATTTTACGACCAAATTGTTCTTTAATTAGAAATTTCCAAAAAGTCCATGGTAAGGATCCTTATTCTTCTCTTTTACTGATAAACCAGTCTGAAGATACTCCTTGAAATAGTCTTGGAAGCATGAATACAGCTATAGCTTCTGGTAAGTCATAAGAGTTAATAGTGTAGTCAATAAATTTAATGAAATTTATATGATTGTACTCTCCTTCAATAGAGAACTTAGGCCATTCAGATATTGGGGGTAAAGGTTTGAGGGATTGTTCAATTTCAGGATTAGGGCTAGGCCTGAAGGTATCACTTCTATGCATTCCTAGCAAGGGTAGTGCATTAGGTGCAGTTTCCTCAGTGGTACTCCCCAAGGGTTTGTTCAGACGGACTTTTAAGTCTCCAAGATCATTCTTGATCAGATTAAGTTGCAGATCCACTTTATTATTAAGCAGACCTAATTTCTCCTAAGGGAAAGAATGGAGCTGTTAGTGGTAGTTACCAATCTTTCTTTTAAAGGTTCAAAAGACATAATAAAATCTTCTTGGATACCTGATAAAATATTCTCAATTGTTTGAGTCTTTCTGATTTTACCTTGATTAATCGTCTCCAATAATTGTTCTGTATTTTTTTAATATATTGCATTCCTACAGTTTTTGTTTGATTGTCAATTAATTTGGCTGCTTCTGAGGTTAATTTATCCATCTGGGTTTAAACACCGTCCAAAATTCCACAAACACCTTGAAATTGTGGCGCATATCATTAGCAAAGGAAGTAAGTACATCAGAGATTGGTTTAGACAAGTTACTGGGTTTGGAATTGGAGGCTAATTGTTGTACACCTTTTTCCACTTTTGAGCTAAGGATATTATCTGATCCCAATCCTTCTTTCCATTTGGCTTTGGATGGGAAGAAGATATCTTCTTTCCTGATCCTTTGCCTTTCAGTTGGGCTAATTGATCCCAAGGATTCCACTTTTTTACTTGGGATTCTACCTCTTTCCTTGGAATCATTTTCTGAAGAGCTATCTGGGTTGCTTTTGCCTTTGAGATTATCTTTTTCATGAATAGCATGTACTCTTTGGCTTGGGCTTCTTTGAACTCTTCCCAAAACATCACATGCTCTCTGACTAAGTCTTTGATACTTGTGTCCTTGACCAGATTCTTATGGGGTCGCTGCAGGGAATCTTCGTGTAATGGAGGGGGGCTTAATTCTACTACCTTCTCTGGCTCTAGGTTAGGGGAGGGAAGAAGTACTTGGGTCTGTTCCTTGTGCATCAACATTTGATTCACGGGTTCCAGTCCCCTCATGGTTGTCATTATTGGTGGTCTCATGGTTACTGGGGGCTCCTGGCAAAGATCCATAGAAGGGAATTTTCCCTGAGGCTCTTGTGTTACGTCTATTCATATTGAATAAAATGTTTATGAGTAGTTTTCTACAGAGAAAAATCCCTAAAAATAAGTTTTATTTAAAACTCACTTAAGTTAATATTCAAAGGTACCAGGACTTTGTTGGGATTAAATTGGTACTTAATAGGTAATCCAATGGGATCTTGGTGTGTCCCAATGAGGCCTTCACCCGTCCAATCAATATTTTCAGGGCGTCCAGAGATATCTGTAACTTCTTGATCCAATAAATCAGTGTCAGTGGTGGTGGTTCTTGTATAGGAGGGTGCACTGATGGTAAAAGGATATTTTTTTGGTAAAAAATATATCAATATTGTTTTCATAAGAATAATATGGTAATAAAAGTTTTATACTTACTTTTATATTTTAAGAAGTAATTTATATGGTATTTCTTCCAATATTTATGTTTCCTTAATAGGGCCTGGAAGTTGATGAACCTCTCAAGATCTTCTTGTTCAAGGAGTTTGTCTAAGTGTTTACATGCAGAAAAGATATTAAGTTGCTCAGCTTGATTTAAAGCTTCCCAACCAGTAGTTTTATAATTTTTAATATATTCTTCTTTTATTATATTTGAAAGCTTAAACTAATATATTATTAATTCTGAACTGTTTTTTGAATCCACTGCAAAAGAATTTAATGATTAATCACAATTAAAAATTCAGATAAATTTATCTTTGATTTGATTTTACATGAAATGTCTGGTCCAAGGTATTAAATATAATAAAATGGAATATTTACCAGCCAGACCCCCAATTGTCAGCCTCCTGGATGCCAAGACCCTTGCTATCCTTTAGCTAGCAGAGGTGATATAATTAATAATAATTATATTATTTAATGAATGCAGCAAAAATCCGTAAAATATATGGATAAAGGTTATTGCAAGGTTAATTGGTTTGGTTATGGCTTATTGTTATAAATTAATATAGATAAATTGATTCTTAAATATTTTTATAGAGGGGCCAAAATTATTTTGGGGATCTTGAGCACCTCTCTTCAGAGAATTCAGTATGAAAACACGTAGGCCTGGTCACTTTGGGCCCTTTAGTTTGAAGGGTATTTTGACCAAAGATAATATGTATATAAAATACATAGTGGAGTGGCAGGGCTTTGTAACCAAGCTGTCTAGACAGAGAAAGGATAAGAAGACTCACTGGTATATTATTAAATCCTTAGGGTATCTTTTTGGGACGTGAACTGATTGGTTAAAGCTGTATACAAGGGTTTTAAGGTTTTTCAGCAGTTTAAATTGTTAAAAGGAGGGTTGAGGACGTATATTATTCAACAGAATAAAGCCATAAATCACTTACTTATATCTTATAAGTACTTGATTACCTTGGCACGGTGTCTGGGTATAAGTAAAACTGTGTCTTTGGGTATCAATATCCTCTAAAGAGCTCTTTATTTATATCTTTTGGAGTCCCAATATTGTCCTTCTAAGGGGTACAGGGGCTCAAAGGGAAAGACATTGAGGCTAACTTAAAAATGTAGGTCATGTGTATTCATGTAATATTTTTACATCATAAGTTTCCTTAGTATGTCACAAAAATGTTGATGTCTAGAAATTCTCATAATATTATATTAAAGTATTTTAATATATTTTTAGAAGTAGTCATTATCTTATTTTCAACATTTTTTTTAATTTTTGAAGTTTATGAAAAACCTCTATCCATCTTTTACATTATTCAATATGCATGATGCATGCACAGAGGTTGTAGCAGGCTCCTGATGTAACTTGTTGTCAGAAGTTGTCTAGGCAGTTCTGATGGGAGCCTCCTGGACAGCTGCGGGAGGAATCTGGAAAACACAGCGAGAAAAATATTGAATGCAGGTTTCCTGAAAGGTCCCTGCATTTTGAGTTTTAGACACGTCCAAAACTTACTTTATGGATGAAGGAATGTGCGTGGGAATTTTGACAGAACACAAAAACAGCTGTAACTGCTAAACTACACACAACACTTCCATTGTGAGTGAATTTTGGGTGTGAAACCTACCACTTAAAATACACAAAATTTCCAATGAATAAGTTTTATTTTTGTTTTGGTTTTGCTTCATTTTCTTGTGAATTTCTTTGAAGATATAAGGAGTTGGATTTCAAGGGTGGGGGCAGTGAGTGACCCTACCTTATTTTCTGTTTTTTTCAATAATTTTTTTTGGATTCCTTGCTCCCTCTATAAGTAATAATTTGTTTTTTATTCTACTTTAACCCTTTTCTATGTTCAAGTATAAAGCTGACATTTCCCCACTCAAAAATATTTCCATATTTGAAAAAAAAAAATGGGCCAAGTTTCTTTTATTGGCTCTGTAATTTCTCAGTTGTATAGGTCCATCCTGAATTTTATTTTCTTGTATCCATTTGTCTTTGTAAGCTTACTTTCCTTTATATCTGAAGAGTTAAAGTTTGATAAATTTTAAATTGATCCTTTTATCCTTATCACTAATTATCTTGCTTAATTTTCATTTTCCTTTTTCAGGGTCAGCTTCAACTGGTTTCTCTGGTGAAGGCATCTTCTCTCCTTATCTGGGGTGGAAATTTTTGATCAATCTTTCTGAGAATACTGCATTTTTTTGGATATTTCATCACTTATAATCACTTTTCAAAAAGTCTTTCCATGAATTTTTTCAATGGTGAATGGTTTAAGAAAGGAAGGTCTCAGTTTTTTGTTACCTGATAATATGCTGGAATTAGTAGTTAAGGTCAAGACATGGTCTCCAATTTTGGAGTCTGGTTTATTAAAAGGCTTGTCCAATCTCTTTTGGATTTACTCAACAGAATCTTGAAAAAATTTAGAAGCATTTCTATTGGCCATATCTATCATTTTTTTGAAATATACTGATATAGAATGTATATTGGTCATATCTTTGTTAAGTTTGTCTTTGGTCAAATTAGGTATAAATCCTCTCTCTAGGAAAAAGGGATCCTCCCTTGTAGTAGAATGTTTACTGCTTGTGTAATAGGTAAGAGGATGACCCAGTTGTGACAGTATCCATCTCTATTTCTGTACTCTAGTGAAAAGAAAAAGAATTTCCTAAGGATTCTTTCCAAATTTTGGATCCTTCTTTCAGCTAATCCATCAGTTTCAGGATAATAGGCTGTAGAGAAGCCTAAGTTTCTACATAGAATATCATGAAGGTTTCTCCAGAATTCATATGTTAACTTGGGATCTCTGTTACTCATGTTGATCTTTGGGATTCCTACATCTGCAATGAGACTGTTCCAAATAATCAGTTCCACTACCATAGAGGTGTCTTCTTTGTTGTTAGATAGGAAATAGGCTTTCTTGGAAAACCTTTCTGATATAACTGGGAATGAGTTGTAACAGTAAGCTCCTCCAGGAGGGAATCATGTTTAAAACTCCATGTTGATGATTTCTCATGTCTTCATGGGTTCAGAAATTTTTTGCAGAAGGCCAAAACTTTTACAACTGTTCCTGTTTTAATTTTGGAAAGTTTCCCTGTTATATTTTTGGCAAGTTTCACAGCTAAAAACATATTTGATTGTCAGATATCTTCAGTTTGTCCACCAATCTGTTTGTTTAACCTTTTCTAGGGTCCTGTCAGAAGAAAGGTGACCAGAGGAGAAGTTATGATGAAATTATGCTAAGATATGCTTGATTTCTTCCTCATTAATTAAGACCAGGACACTATATTTTTTATTCCTGTAGTATAATAAACCATCCCATAAGGTGAATCTACAAGCTTTTTAAGATTTGAGAAGTTTTTCAGGTAATCTGTTGATCAGTTCAGAATGAGGATTAGTGCTTTCCATGATAGTAATTTGATTCTTTAGGTCAGGATTGTAAGTATCCTTGATAAAATTAAACAATGATTTTTAACATTCAATAATATGTATCCCCATTATTGGAGCTTCAGTATCAAGTAACTTATATTGAGTATGGGGAAGATATCAATATCTTCTGGAGCATGGGTGGGATTTCCAGGGTCATGAGATACAGAATTACTACTCAGGCTGTCAGAATTCTGGTGTTTTTTTCCTGCTTGGTGGAATAAGGTCATCTGTCATTGGTATTGATGGATAGCTATTTGCCATCTTAATATGTGTATGCTTGGAATATTCATGTTAAAAAGAGTCCTAACAGCATTGAAGTCAGTAATCACTACAGATTAAGTACCTTCCCGGCAGTATTGGAGTCGTTCTAAATCCGCAACTAGATCAAGAAATTACATTTTTCTAGAACCATATCTATTTTCAATATACTTAAATTTTCTGGATAAGAATAGGATTTGTTTCTCCACTGGTTTTTCATCTTCTGTAAATTCCTAGTGCAAAGCTTCTCCTGGCCCTTCCATACTAAAATATATGTTTAGTTTGAAGTTCTTGGAGTAATCTGGGTGAATCAACACTGTTTCAGTGGTCATAGACCTTTTTATTGCCTCAAAGATCTTCAACATTTCATGATTCATTTCAAAAATAGTGTTTTTGTTGCAGATTTAATATAAGCATTTGGTTAATAGAGAAAATTTGGGTAAGTAATTCCGGTATTAACTGCAGAAGCTAATAAAGGAAAGTAACTCAGTCTTTTTCTTGGGCATTGGCATGATCATAACATAAGCTATCTTGCTTTTTTCAGCTGTAACCCTTTTGCCAGTGACTATGTTTCCCAAAGCCTTAAGTTATCCATATCCAAAGTTCAACTTCTTCATGCATACTTTCAACCCTACAGAGGAGATGCTTTTCAGGACTAGTCTTAATTTGTCAATATGAGTGATCCATTCATCAGAGTGGATTATAACATAATCAATCCCAACCATCATCCAGCCTTGTCTGATAAACTGAACTCAAATTGTGTCCATGATTTTTTTTAAATGGGAGGGTTAATCTTGCATCCCTAAGGGAATTCTTAGATACTCATTTATCCCTAAATGGAATATAATTTTCATGAACCTCCTACTACCAGGGATCATAGAGGTATTATGGAATCCTTTTAGCACTTTGATGGTGGCCATAAACTTAGATTTCAAAAATTTATAGGATCTATGGTCAATGCTTGGGATAGGATAGTATTTGGCTTCAGTATAGTCATCAAGCATCCTGAAGTCTCCAAATATTCTTGAATTATCATTATGAAAACCTATGATTGCAGGTGTGGTTATATTGACTTTTTCATAATGTTGTACTTTCATTAAAAATTGTAGTTCAATCAGTTCTTGGATGTCAGTTGCAAGGGCAGCTTTGGATCCTGGACCTGAAGGTTAAGCAGGTCTCCTGAGCTTTAGAGATTAAGGAGGTTTAATGGTTAGATTTAGAATCATGCCATGCAATCATATGTTACCAATTGTGTGATCCTTGGTACCCAAGGCATTCTGTTTTTCAAAGCATACATGAAGGATACCCCTTTTCTGGTATCCACTGGGTTGGTAGTTTAAGTGTGCTTGGGAAAAATAAAATTTGTTCAAGGTTTCCATGTGTTTTTAATAATTAAATTCAGAACTCTGATAACTGATGTTTCATATCTGAAATTTCTTCTTCCATTCACCTCCCATGTTAAGATCCCCTACTTTGCTTTGGAAAACATGTATTCCATAAAGGCTTGGGGATTCATTTCCTAATATGAAGTAATAAAATAATCCATTCTGTAAAATGAAAAACTCAATTTTGACTTTGCTAGATACTGTGATTTTAGTGTGGGGGGTTATGAAATCTGTGGACAATACACCTCTTGTATTTAAGAATGAATTACTGCTACTGAACTTAGCTTGGGGTACTGGTAGTAATTTATCTTTCCAATAGGATCTTGATTTTCTGTTTAAGAAAATGCAATAAAAGAGCAGAAGGCTCAACTTTCCAGGAGTATGTTTACTTGGGATTCTTGGATCAGTCCAGTAGCATAACTGGAAGTATAAAGTTTACCAGCAGAATCCTTTGGAGTAAGATTATTGGAATTGCCAACATTTTGGATTTTCATACTGGTGCTCCTTTTCTAGGGCACGTTTGAGTCTTGATTAACAACATTCATATCCTAGGAAGATTCTATGATAACTTCTATAACATTGATGGGGTTAGTAACTATTAATATGCTTCCTGAAATTGATCCATCAGTTTCATAATATTGAGGATCAGGGAGGCCTTCTATAGAATTAATCCTCTTCTAGGATAAGTAAAATCAGGTCTGAGGTGTCCTTTCTTGTTGAAATTCCAACATAACTTTGCTTTATTTTCTGTTTTCTTCTTGAATCCAGGGTTAGTGGGTTTTGGAGCCAAAGAACATTCAACCTAAGTTTAATATTCTCCTCTATTCATTGAGTTATGATTTCTGGGCTTTTTGACTTTCCTTTCAAGACAATTTATACCAATGGTTTCTTCTAGTACACAATTGAAGGTAGAAAGATCAGAATCCATGGGCATTCTTCACCTTAAACTATGTTTGGGTTTTTCAGTATGTGGGTTAAGAATTCTTTCATTGAATTCCTATTTATCAGCTTCTGGATAAAAGAAGTACAGCCTTTTTTTCTGTTCTAAAAACCCTTTATGGGGTTTATAGTTGGAGGGATCAAACAGGGAAGTCTCAAAATATTTCATCATATTTGCTTTCCACTTTCTGGTACCAAACTTTTCTTTGATCACTTTCTTCCAAGAATTCCAAGGTAAGGAACCTAATTCTTCTCTTTTTTTGATGAACCAATCAAGGGGTACCCAAAATAATTACCTGGGTAGTCTTTATATAGCAAATTTTTCAGGGAGACCATCAGAAGCTAGGGTGTAATCTATGAACTTAATGAAGTTGATATGATCATAGTCTACTTCTCCTGAAAATTTAGGCCATTCAGTTAAAGAGGGGAGTGTCTTGAGAGCATGTTCAACTTCTGGGGTGGGTCTAGGCTTATGAGATTCAAATCTGAACAAAATTGGTCTGGAATTAATATTGGGAGTACAGGAGAAAATGGTTGGTTTTATTTCTTCAAAATCACCCAGGGTTTGGTACCACCAAATTTGAGGTCCCTAAGATCATTCTTGATCATGCCTCACTCAAAGTATAATTTGTTACTCAAAATATCAATATTTTAAATCACATGGGTGGAAGGGGTTTTGGTTACTGTTTTAACCTCTTCTACATAATATTCAATTGAAAGTAATAGTTCATGTTGGATAGAAGATTAAGTGGTATCTATATGTCTCATTACAGTTAACTGACTCATACTAATGTTTTTTTAGAGGTTCTATCTCTGGAACCATTGTTCAGGCTTTTCATTCCTGTAATTGGATTATCATTGAAATTTCCAAGCTCAATTTTTCCAATTGCTCATGTATTTTATAAAAGTTTCTTCTTAAAAAATAGAAATTATGAGCTAAATCAAAAGTAAAAGAATTGGAGAATAAGACATATAATTTTTATATAATTTTTTCCACTTCTGAGTTAGAGAGATGATCTTGTTGCAGTTTTTGTGATTCATTTGTCTCTGATGGGTTAAGGACCTCTTCTTTTCAGGGTACTTTAACTTTAAGGTGGCTCGCTGATCCCAAGTATTCCATCTTTTCCTATACGTCTCTACTTCCTGTCTGGTTATCACTTTTTTGTAGAGTTGTCCAAGAGTTTTTTGCCAATGATATGGCTTTCTTCATGGATTAAATAACTCCGTGAGACTGGGCCTCTTTGAATGAATCCCAATGGCCAAAATTCTCCTGCACCAGATTCTTTATTTTCTTCTCCTTGTCTGGGTCCAGCCAGGGTTGCGTACTTAAAGGCATACCCCCGGGGGATGAGGTGCGCCGCTAGGGATAGCTCTCCAAAATTTTTTTGGTTGAGTTGGCAGCTGCAGCTGCTTTTTTTGTTGGATTAGGCAAAACATGGACCATGTTTTTGATCCCCTTCATTGCGCTTTTGACTGGCTTCCTTCTGGGTGTGTGCTCTTCCAGGAAGAGATCCAAAGGAAAGTGCTCTGCCACTGTCTCAGGTGTTGCGGCTGTTTTGAAAAATAGCATTAAAAAATTGTTAAGTTTTTTTGAAAGTTTCAAAAAAAATTGAAAATAAAAAAAAGGATAAAAAAAAATTTTTTGGGGTTTTCATTTTTTTTATATATTTTTGGGGATTTTCTCAATTCAATAATTTTTAAATAGAGGGGGACTAGGGCCAATTCAGGGTTGAATATTTTCTTGGTCAGTATTTTAGTTGGATATTGGTGGGTACCACTCAGATATTGGGATAATTCCAAATTTTCACAGTTTGGGACGTAGTAAAAGTCTTGTACAATTAAATCCCCAAAATGAATTGTATCTTCCACTAAAGAAAAAAAAATATTTTTTTTTTATTATCTGTTTTTATTTTTTATTTTTTTTTTCTTATAAATCAATGTAAAAAATACTGAAAGCTCAATTTGTTGGCTTTTCTTACGTAAAAAGAGGCCATTCCTGTACTTATTCCACTCTTATTGTTTTCTTAGCAAGGAATTAAAATTGATAAGTTTTTCTAGCTCAATTTATTTTTCCTTCAAAGCCTCTTATTTATAGTAAAGGAGCATTTATTGTTAATTTTAAGACGTCAAAGATTCCAAATAATTTGGCACAAGGGTATGTGAATTGGCTTCTTTCCTTTTTTTCAGAAGTTTCAAAAAATAAGTAATCAATTCTCCGTTTTTTTTAAAATCCACTGGAAAATAATTGATTAAAAAAAACTATAATGATTATTTTTAATTATCTTTACATTGTAAATCTGGTCTAGAAAAATAAATAATTAAATGTTAATTATTCAAGGATATTTCCCAGCCAGACACCCAGTTTTCAGTTTCCTGATGCAAGGAACCTTTCCTTCATTTATCAACGGAAAGGAATATTGATGTGGGAACAATAAGTATTCCAAGAAATAACATAAAATGCTCAAATAATAAAAAAATGGTAAGAGAAAGTTCAACGTTTGTGTTGGTTTGGCAAAAAAGGTTTTCAATATTGTTTTAAGAGCAGCCAAACTTTATACAAAGCTTGGTATCTTTACAGTAACCCAAAATCTCTTCAGGGGGCTACTTTGAGCATTAACTGGGATCCTTAAGAAATAATTCAAAGGGGAAAATACCAAGAGAATGATGGTGTATCTCAGCTTAACAGTGGACAGAAGTTGGAAAGGAGGAAACGACTTACTTCAAATTGGTTGGCTGACAAGGGTGCTGCGGAAATTCATGGTTGAAAGGTTCCAAGTTCAATGGGTGGGGCTTTTGCTTATTTTCTTCAATGATATGAATAATGGTTTTCAAATGAATATTTATAACCTTATACTTAACTTTTTTATCTCTTATAAACACTTGATAGCTGATTTAAATGCGTTCTGGATTGATAGAAAAAAACTACTGGGATTTAAAATATCCAAAAGGTACTGTATATATACCTTTCTGGGTTGAAGAGACCTTCTCAGGGAATTTACAGAGGGTTTTCCTTGAAATCTAAGGAAAGCAGGCTTCACAGGGCTATTTTTGCACGCACCATTACTTCTTTTGATATTTTTCAACTCTGTAATTCTGAAATATTTCCTAATTTTTTATTATTAAACTGGTCAGAGCTGGGGATTATGAGATTTTCCTTCATTTTCTGATCCTGTTGTAAATTTCCAATCATTTCTAAGGTAAATCTTTAATATTTTTTGAGGTTCATAAAGATTTGATAATGTGGTTTTTGTGAAAATCGTTATTATTTTTTTCCCTAATTTGCCTATTTCATAATCTGATATTTATGTTTTTTTAACTTAAATATCCCTCTATCCTTCCTTTGCATTATCCCATATGCATGATGCATGCATAGAGTTTTTAGCAGGCTCCTTCAGTACCTGGTTTTCAGAAGATGTCCAGGAATTTTTGACATGCGCCTGCTTGACAGCTGGAACCACACCCAGAAGCATAATAAATGTGGGTTTCCTTACAGTTGCCTGCATTCTGAGTGTCAGACACATGAAACCCTAACTGTATCATCTTGGAATCCAAAATTTAGTTGTGCACTATGCGATTCAAACCCATGACCTCAACATTCATGAGTCGTGCTTTAACAACTAAGCTAAGTGCGCCATTTCTGGATGGGCCATTGTGATTGTCCACTCAACAAGTGTTTGCTTGGCTTTGGCTTTAAAGACCTGATGTGTTGTTTGAAAATGATTTTCAGGCTTTCAGTATCAAGACTTAAAATCCTTGGGTGGAAGTCTGCATAAGGGCAGATTTAAGTCCAACATATTGATGCAGGAATGAGCACAGGAATTATAACAGAACTTAAAATCAGCTGAAAATCCTAAACTAAAAACAACACTTGAATTGTGAGGGAATTTTTTTTTACCTTATTTGGTTTAAATTTCTAATAATATTTAATGATTTCTCCCTTCTTCTATAATATATAATTAAATTTTTTTATTATTCTTTTACAGGTTTCCCTGTGCAAGAATAGAGCTGACAGGGAGTCATTCCCTAGTATGAATTAATCACATGCTCCATCTTGTACTACTAAAAGCTCAACTTTTAGCTTGAGTGATCCCTTAGTATGAGGGAGTATGAGATCTGCAGACCTTACTCCTACAGCCTTTCAGGATAAATAAAAGCTGCTGGGATTAGCTTGGGGTACTTGCAGAAGCTTCAGTTTTCAATTTCAACCTTTTTTTGTCAGATAACATTATACAACACAAGTGCAAAAAGATCCACTGTATAGGTGTAAATTTTTACTAGAGATTCATAAATTAAAAAAGTAGCATAAAAAGCTTTACCTGAAGTATGAATCTTAATATTTGAAGGTTTTAGATCCATAGATTTGGCCTCAAAAATGTTTTGGTTTTTATAATGGGGGTCCATTGTTAGGGTTGCTTGAAATCTTCATTAACAGGGTTCATATTAAAGGAAGATTCTATATTACCCTCTATGAAATTTATTGGTTTAGTGAAAATCAATTCACATTTTGGGATTGATCCATCAGTTTCATCATACTATGAATCAGGTTTATTATCATACTCTTATCCTTCTATAGGACTAATCCTTCTGCTGGGTTGGGAAAAATCAGGTCTGAGTTGTTGTGTCTGGTTGCAGTTCCGGCATACCTCCTATTTTTTTCTGTGGTCTTCTTAACTTCAGAGTTGGTAGATTTTTGAGCAGAAGAATCTTTAAATTTAGCCTGGTGTTCTTACCTTTTCCATTTATTCTGTTCTCTAGGCTTTTCAAACATTCTAAAAAGATCATTCATATCTATAGTGTCTTCCAGAACAACATTTAGCCTGGAAAGCTTGGAGTCCATGGGCATTCTACACCTTAAAATATGGTTAGGCTTTCCACGACACAGGTTGAGAAGTCTTTCATTCACTTTTTTTATCAGCTCCTGGGTAGAAAAAATCAAGTGTCCTTTTCTTTTTTAAACATAATTTATTAGTTTTCTCTTTAGAGGGATTGAATTGTGAATTCCCAAAGTACTCCATCATCTTTGACTTCCACATTGTGGTACCAAGCTTTTTTTTGAGAATTTTCTTTGAGAAATTCCAAGAAAAGAAACCTACTTCATCTCTCTTAATGATAAGCCAATCAAGATCTACTTCTTCCAATAACCTGGATATTCTTGTTAAAATATTTAAGCACTCACGTTTCTGCTAGGTATAAGTGAAATACAAATGGGATGCACATATGGGCCTCTGTGGCTCATTCAAAACTCACACAGACCATACAGGCCTGTGTGGATTTCATAAATTTAGGGAAACTGGCCTAAAAATGGTTGAAAAAGCTTATTCTAATGGGCCCGGTGGGGTGTATGGGCAAATACAGCCAGATGGACTTGTATGGGCATTATTGGGCCCAAGGTTTCTTTTGAAAATACTTTGCCAGGCAGGCTGTTCCGCGAAACTATCATTGATCTGTTTTGGGATTAGCCTATTTGGGGCTGCTGCCCATGTCACAGCCCTGTTTGGGCCGCTTGTTTCCCTTGGTAGGGCCCATGCGGGGCCCAAAGACTTTTTGGGGGTGCCCCAGTGTCTGAGGGACCCTGCGCTGGGCTTTCAGCCGTGGCCAACAGTTGGAGGCAAGGGCTATGGCTCCTGCCCCTCCCCTCATTGGCCATTGCAAGGGGGAAGGGGATTGCTGGCTGGGTTTAACCAGCCAGCGACTGGTTACAAGATGCAACTTGTCAGGGTTGGGAGGAATTAATCATCCTCCAACCCAGATAGAGTGGCTGGGCCAGTTTCAACCAGGCAACCAGCGTTGGGGGGGATCTGATTGACCTCCCAAAAGAAAATCGCAAGGGGCGCTCTGCCCCCCCCCCTCTAGCAAGGGAGAGGAGTGACATACTGAGGGGGATCTGACCACCCCCAAGCCCACATAACTTTGAAAACACCCTGGGGGTATCAACCTCCAGGGCCCTGGTACGAGGATTTGACCACCCCTCATGGTATTTGTGAGAAAGAGGGGGGAAGGCATGTCCACCAATTACACCCCCCCCAAGTGTGTCTGAGAGCAGACCAAGGTGTGTGCTGGGTCCCACCTGGCCATTTTTATGGCCAGGGGCTGGTTGCATGAGGCAACCAGCAAGCATAAGATTTAAAAGGGCCCATTGTAAGAGATAAATGGTCAGGGGATCAAACAACAAGGGGGCTGGTTCAGCCCCGTAATGGTGGAAACACAACAAATGACAAAATAGGCTGGTAAAAGGGGACAGGGACTAATTCAATTTGGCCCTATGTAGCCCAAACCAAGTAACAACGCCTTTAGAGCCTGTAGAGCTCTTTCAAGGCGGAAAATTTGCCTTTTGGCATGTTGTATCATGGACCCAGAAGAGGCCAATATTTTTTACTTAAGGAGCTCCTCTTCCTGCTGTTTTCCATCATTCATTCACATTCAATTGAATTCATTAACATTCAATTAAATTCATCAAAAATATCATTCAAAATATTTGCAAATTGTGAGACCCATTAGCAATTATTGACACAAGGTTTCCAGAATTTCTTTTGCTTTAAGTACTGCTCATTTTCCTAAGCTAATTGCTGGCCATAATGATTACACATTATCCGTAATAACATCATCATTACTTCCAAGCCATCTAGACCCTTTTATCTTACTCTGGAGAACCTCAAAGACCTCAAGTTTTCCAAGAAGATGTCCTATGTCCCTGATTTTAGCTCCACCAAGTTAGTTCTGAACAGTCGGAATTACAATGCTTGGGCTGTCCTTATGGATAGTGAGCTGGACAACATCTGTTGTGGGGAGATAATGGATGAATATGACACTTTGATTAGTTCAGAAGTGGAGAAAAAGTCTTATTATGTCATCCTTAGGCATCTTGATGAGAATCATGTGAATTGTTTTGCTGATACTCTTAGGGAAGATGAGAGAAGGAGGGAAAGCATTCTTTGGATGTTGCTTAAATCAAAGTATGCTGGTGATTCTGTTCACCAGAAGGGTATAGCCTTCAATAGACTGTTCAAGCTACAATATTCAAATTTTAAGCAGTTTATTGCAGGGGCTAGGTGAGGTATAGATCAGTTCAAGTCATCTGGGCTGAACATGCATCCTGGGAGTTTTTAACTATTAATCCTTCATAAGCTTCCAAAGGATTTTGATTCTTTAGTCAGGATAATTTTTCAATTGGATCCTCTTCCTGGGAAGAAGGTTGTTCTGAAGAGGAATGAAAAGGATGACCTTCAATTCAAGATGAAGGGAGGCTCTGGAACGGCCCTTTTTGGAAAGACTTTAAAATCTTGCAAGAAGGAAAACAAGGATTTTTACAAGGTCTTAGGCAATAATATTCAGAATAAGGGGCATTATCAAGATTGCAAGGATGCCAAGAAGAGGAACAAGTATGAAGAGAAGGAAAAGGAGGTCAATCTTACTACAGAAAATGATGGAATGGTGGCGTTGGATGGTCTAATAGGACAGGTTTTTTGGGGAAAAGGTCCCAAAGAAGGCCAAAATTGATGATTATCAAGAAATTTACTTGATTGGTTATGAATTGATTAATCTTAAACTCAAATAAGAGAAATAATCAGTAACTGATAAAGCTTCTTTCCTATTAGGAAGATTGAAGGAGGATTTTCTTTTTCCAATTTATTCCAGTTGTACAGATCACATGTTCTTTGAAAAAATTTATTTTAATATCTTTTTGATTATGATGGAGTTGTAGATATTGGTAAGAAAGGTAGAAAAATTAAGATTAAGGGAATTGGAAAATTGATTCTTGCAAATAACTTGTATTTCAAAATTTCTTTTGAGAAAGTGTTCTATTTACCCAAGTTGCCTTATAACCTTTTGTCTCTTGGAGTGTTATGGAAAAAAGGTTTCCAGATTTTTTATCTTAAAGATGATTGGTTTGTCATTGATATGGATGGGAGAACAGATCTTGGTAGACAATATTGGAATAAGCTTCTCTGTGCAAGCTTTATCAAATTCTTAGCTCTGAGCACTGTTTCTCACAATAGAAGTGGCAATATAGTAAAGGATAGCAACTGTTAGAGTTGCACCTTGGGGGATAAGACTGAAAATATGTTCTTTTGGAGTAGAGACTGCACTGATTTTCCTAGAGAGGAATCTTCCATTGAACAGAGTCCCTTGGTGGGGCAAGATACATCATCAATTAAGTTGATACTGCAAATAATTATATTTGGTTTAAACCAATTCAATCAAAGGCTCCGACCACAGAGGAGGTTTCTGTAATCTTCAAAGTCTGGAAAAAAATGGTCCGATGAAGGAGATCAAGAGGGTTGTTACCAATGGAGGTGGTGAATTTGTGAGTAAAGAGTTTGAGAGGCTATTTAAATATTATTCTATCATTAATATAGCCACTATTCCAAGTACTCCACAAAATGATGAAATAGTTGAGAGAATTTATAGGACTTTACTGGACAAAGGCAGAAATATTAAGTCTCAATCTGGTCTACCAAAGTTTTTATGGGCAGTGTTGATGTGTAAAATAGTTGTCATTATCAGTTTGGAATTTGTAACCCAGAATGTCACACCTAAGAATAATTGGTTTCTTAGGGTATTATAGTTTCCACCATAATGAGAGGTTGGTAAGGTAGACCCTAGAGCCAGAACGGGGGCACTTGTAGGCTATTATTCAATAAATTTTATAGGATCTTTTGTACAGGGACAAGAAAGGTTATCCATATTAGGGATGTAAAATTTAATGAATGTACCTTTCCACTCAAAATTAGTAAAGATGCTGTTGTGAATAAGTCACAGAAAGAAATAGCTTTAGAGAATATATCACCAGCAAAGGCTGAGGAAAATGTGGTTCCAGAAGATAAAGAGATAGCAGACTTGCCACCAGAGGTTTCAGTACCTGCTTCAGGGTATTCTTTTAATTTGGAACCAGATGAGCCTCCACCTCTGGTAAGAAGGAGTTTTAGGGTGAGAGTCAAGCTGACAGGTACAGGGAATGGAAAGCCCATTACGCTGGCATGGCATTTGAGGAAGATAAATTTCAGGAACAGTGTATGCTGAATGAAGTCGTGGAGTTGAGTTCAGAAATGGTTAACAGGTTTAAACCAAATAGTTTTGGCCAAGCTGGGAAATATGATGAGAGGGCAAACTGGAAGAGTTCCATTTTTAAGAAATTTGATTCTCTAGAGAAGAATAGTGTCTTTGAAGTGGTTTAGCAGTATTCTGTTCCAAAAGGAAAGACCCTTATGGCGTCTAGATTGGTTTGAAACAAGAATTTTGACACAAATGAAGTTTTGAAGAGTTCCAAAGCTAGATCCTTGGACAAGGCTTCAAGCATAGAGAGGGTATTGATTAACAACAAAATTTCTCAGCAAATGGAATGCTTTCCACCTTCAGGTACACCATTGCTCTGGCAATGGATTTGGGTGAAGAAATAAGACAAGCTGATTTTGTAATGGCATACTTGAATGCAAAACTTGGACTGGAGAAGACTGTTTATATTTCACTCCCTGATGGTTTTTGTGAATTTTTAGTAAAGAATAAACCATAAAACATGAATAAAATCTGTTTTAGAACTTTTCTTTTGGCGGATAAAGGGGAATATTTCCTGAAGCTGTGTAGATACCTATATGAATTGAAGCAAGAAGCTAGTTTGTGATATAATACCAGGAAAAAAAAATGAGACAGATTGGTTTTAAAAACTCTGAGGCCAACCCTTTTCCCTTTTTGAGAAAGGATGCAATTTTTTTTCTATGGGTTTATGACATTATCATTATTATAAATGGTAAAGAGAGTGTCATGGAGACACTTAAAAAGGAATTCAAGATAAATGATCTTGGTCTGGCGCAACAAATGTTAGAAATAAAGTTCAGTGAGAGGAAGAATGGTATTAAGTTATAGCAGAGCCATGAAATGGCAGCTCTTCTTAAGAAATATGGCTTAGGGGATGAAAAGGAGTTTGGTAATCCCATGCAGTCAAAAAGTTTTTTAGATACTTCTACAGATGAGGATTATCTGGAGTTTGTTCAATCTGGGAACAAATACATGTCAGCTGTTGGATCTCTGAATTTTTTGGGGAAGTGCACAAGGCCCAATATTGCTTTTTAAATTGGTTTCTTTTTTCAAGACTTAGATCATCCAAGCATGAGGAATTTCTCAGAATTCAGGAGAGTTATGAGGTATCTTAAATAAATTCACAGTCTGGGACTGTTGTTTAAAAAGTAAGAAAAACTTTGATTTGGTTGGTTATTCCAATGCAAGTTTGGAAGATGTTAAAACTAGGGAATCAACAAGTGGTTTTTTATTCTTCTTAGGTAAGAATCTGGTGTCATGGATTTCCAAGAATTTATTGGCAATAAATCTTAGATCAACATAGGCTGATTATAGAGCTTACTTAGCAGCTTCAAAGGAAGAAAAGGGCTGAGAAAAGTCTTAGAGAATAAACATAAACCACAAGGTTTTTCAGTGTTGTATTCTAATTACCAGAGTGCCATTGCATTGGCAGAGAACCAATTGTTCTATTCAAGAACAAAAAATATTGATGTTCACTATAAATATATTTTCAATGCTGTTAACTGAAAGGAGATTGTGTTGAGGTACATGCCCACTTGGGGGATGATTGTGGATATCTTGAATAATGCTTTAGATAGGAACAAGAATCAAGGCTTTGGGAATAATATGCTGATTTCACCCCTTTTGCAATAAGGGGGTGTTTCAAAATACTCATGCCCTCATATGTGTGCTACATATGAGGTTAATCCAAATGGGGTACACATATGGGTCTCTGTGGCCCATTGGAAACTCACACGGACCATGCTGGCCTGTGTGGATCTCACAGATTTTGGGAAACTGGCCTCAAAACATGTGAAACCAGCATATTAGTACAAAGCCAGATGGGCTTTTATGAACATTATTGGGCCCAAGGTTTCTTTTGGAAATACTTGGCCACACCTGCTGGTCTGCCAAAGTATGATTAATTTGTGTTTTGGGCTTGGGGGGCGTACCACCCATCTTGAATCCTGTTTTTGGCTGCTGCGCATGTTGCGGCCCGCTTGTTTCTCCTGGTAGAGCACATGCCGGGCCTGAAGACTTGCTGGGGTTTTCTGCAGTGGCTGAAGGACCCCATGCTGGGATGTCAGCCACAGCCAATGTTTGGAGCTGCGGGAGCTGGGGCCAAGGGCCCTGGATCCTCCCTCTCCCCTTGCTGGCGATTTCAAGGGGGAAGGGGATGGCTGGCTGGGTTGAACCAGCCAGGGACTGGTCAGGTTGAGGGGGAGTTCATCTGCCTCCAACCCAGATGGAGTGGCTGGGCCGGTTGCAACAAGGCAGAGGGTGGTGGGGGGGACCTGATTGCCATCCCACCAGAAAAGCGTGAGGGGTACTCTGCCCCCCCCCTCTACCAAGGGGTCCTCTACCAAGGGGTCCCCCCTCTACCAAGGGGGAGGAGAAATTGATGGTGGAGATCTGACCACCCACCAGCCAGCTATCTTTGATGATGCCCTGGGTTTATCAACCTACAGGGGCCTGTTAGTTGGATGTGACTGCCCCCTCCAGGAATTTTTGAGAAAGAGGGGTGGGATGGCATGTCTGCCGGTTAAACCCCCCCTACCCAAGTGTGTCTTAGAGCATAACAAGGTGTTTCCTGGGTCCCACCTGGCCATTTTTATGGCCAGGTGCTTTTTGCATGAGGAAAACAGACAGCATGTGATGTAACAGGGCAGGTTGTAACAGACAACTGGCCAGGGGATTGAACAGGAGGGGGCTGGTGGAGCCCCGTTGTGGTAGTCCAAACCTGTCCAATACCCATCAGAATCACTGTTGTAATATAAAAACAGCTCAAGTCCTCAAAGTAACCTCATAAATGGATTCTAAATCAGAAATAAACTATAGTCACTCAGCCAAAGTACCCCTCTATCCCTCATAGATTAGAAGATACAGTCCAACAAACATCCAATTGTGGAAAACTCATAATCAAACAAGGTGCCACATCTCTGTGGAAGGCTTAAAGAAAGACCTTGCAAATCCTCAAGTACATACCAGTAACAGTTTAAAATAAACACCAGAACCATACACCAAACCTGTCACCTCAGACAGAATACAGAAATAAAGATACAGGAGGTAGTGCAACTAGTTCAGCTCCTTTCCCCTCACCTAGGATTCATTAAAAAACACATACACAAGACTATGCAGAAGTATACAGGACATTATAGGCAGGAGGAAGTAGAACCAGTCCCAACCAGTTCCAAACAATCAAGCAAAGACACATACACAAGACTATGCAGAAGTATAAAGGACAGTATAGGCAAGAGGAAGTATAAAAAGTCTCAACCAGTTCCAAATAAAAAAGCAAACAAACATATACAAGACTATGCAGAAGTATACAGGAAAGTATAGGCAGGAGGAAGCAAAACCAGTCTCAACCAGATCCAAAAAAAAAGCAAATACACCTACACAAGGCTATGCAGAATTATACAGGGCTACCCAGAAATAAACCCAGGCAGCCAGAATTGTGTATTATCAAACAATCCCAGCACCACACACAAACTTATTTAGTCAGAAGCATGTGATATCCAACAACCCACCATTAATGCACAGAAATACATGAAGTTATAAGCAAGTGGCACCAAACAAACAACCAGTGGATGCACAGCAACACATGTAGGGAGAAACAAGTAGCACCAGACCAAGCACCAGTACTGCACAGGAATATATTGTATCTGAACTTCACAGCATTTTATGTAGGGCTGTGCATGCATGAAACCCCTGTACCAGCTTTTTCCAACTAGCAGAATTGCCTCAGTTTCATGCATCAAAACCTTGTACCAGCTTTTTTCCATCCAACAGAATTGCCTCAGTTTCATGCAGTGTCTTTTGTCAAACCAGGAGAATTGCCTCAGTCTCATGCAGTGTCTTTTTCCAACCAGCTAAAATTTCTCATGTACCTGTATCCCACTGTAGCAGGGGAATCCCCTGGGAACCCTCAGAGGCAGCCCTGAGCATCCCCTGAGGACCAGATTTTCTATTTAAGGAGGGCCTCTCTGTCCTATCCAGGTTGTATCATTATCCCCACCAGCCTAGCACTCACCAACCTAACAGGCCCTCTTGGACCATCCACCTGTGGTACCTACCCAGATAAATATTAGTAGTGAATCAGTTATAAAAGGAAACAAGGAATCAGAAACCAAGTTATTACCCATATTTAACCAATTGAACCACCCAAAAGGTGCATGAATAAGGGTTCTTCTGTGACCTAAATATTTAGCACCATATCACACAAACACCATTCATCAATAAATAAATAAACCTTAGAAAGAAAGAGAGCACAAAAAAAAGAAACTACCAACCTTTCCTCTACCCATCCCCCTGTGGGTAAACCCATCCTTGATATTCTCCTGAACCATCCCCTTGATAAAAGCCTTGAACCCTTTAATATTGGGATATTATTTAAGATATAATATATTTGATCAAACATTAACCCATAATCCAATAAATTTGGTCTATTCTTCAACAAAACCCTACCAATAACAATTAATAACTAATCTAGGTCTTGTCTGAGACCTTTTTTAATTCTCAAAGAAACTAGCCATTAATTTAAATAAATTATTGGGCAGACTGACTATAGTATTAGAAAGGCAGGAAATCAAAAACCACTCTTATTATTGACTAATACTCTAAAGAAGTAGGAGTAATACTAAATTCCCCTTCAAGGAATGCCACCAAGCTATTTTCTAATTTTATTTATATAATCCCACAGGAGTCTCTACAACACCAGAGTGGAAAGACCAGAAATTAATGTAATAGGCTGGTAATAATGGCACAGGGACTGAGTAAATGTGGGCTTATTTAGCCCAAACCAAGTAAAAAGGCCTGTAGAGCCTGTAGATCTCTTTCAGGGAGGAAAATTTTCCTTTTGGAATGTTGTATCATGGGCCCACAAGAGGCCAATCTTTCCTAATTAGGGAGCTCTTCTCACTGCTTCCCATCATTAATTCACATTTAATCAAGTTCATCAACAATATAATCTGATGTATTGCCCCATTGTGAGATCCCATTAAAAATTATTGACACATGGTGTACATAATTTCATTTTCTATAATTAATGCTCATTTGCCTAAGGTAATTCCTGGCCATAATTAAAACAGTTGTGAAAATCCCAAATCTTGAACAACCATTCTTCAAAAAAATTCACATCTTGGTTATGATGTTTTTTTCCCTTGAATAAAATCAATAAGAAACATAAAAAAAATAATTTTTCAATAAAATTAAATATGGTTTATCATGTGAGTTTGATTGGGTGGTCAACTCCCACTGGTCATGCAACAAGCTGTGGTTGATGGCCAGAACAAATTGGGTTATGGAGAAACAGCCAAGGGGGCCCAATATTCTTAGGTAATCAACCCAACTTTTTGCTTGATTCAGAGAATCAATAAATTATTTTGAAGCTTTCTTTATCCTCATTACTTTTAAAACCATTAGGATGGCTCCTGATTGATGTCAAAATCTTGATGGTGTGGTTCTCCAAAACCTAACCTATAGCCATCAGGCCCACTTTTCTAGTATAAGCACTGCTAAAATGATCATAAAGACCTCAAAAATGGATTCTAAACAAAAAATAAACCCTAGTCAATCAGCAAATGTACCCCTATATCTCTCATGGTTCAAAACATACAGATAAACTCAACCCTGGCCTACCCATTCCCCTAGCAGGTGTTACAGATCAGTGAAAGGTGATTGACATACCCCAGATGCCTTCAATTACATACGCCATAAATTAAAAACCATACAGTGCCAAAGAAATCACCACAACTGTATCCACAGCAATAAATGCAAGACCCTGCATGCAGCACCAAACAAACAGGTGTATACAGAAGAAATATACGCAAGGCACTGCGTGTAGCAGCAAAAAAACAGCTATATACAGAAGAAATATATGCAAGGAACTTCATGCAGCCACAAAAAAACAGCTATATACAGAATAAATATATGCAAGGTACTTCATGAAGGACCAAACAAATGACCAACCAGTACTATACAGAATTAATCTATGGAGTGGTCACCTGTATCAATGCAGCACAGCAATTCATGCAAGGGTGTACCTGCCTGTAGATCCTGCACAGCCTCATCCTCTGACAAGCCAAAATGCCTCATGAACTGTATTTGTATTCACTGTACTAGGGAGACCCACAGGGGCATCCCTGAGTGCAGGATTTTCTATAAACAGAGGGCCTCTCTCCCTCATCCAGGTCCCATCAGACCCCCCCATCCTCCCCCCTAGGGAAAAACATGCCTCCTAGGCACCCTTAAAACATACCTTGACCATCCTCAACCGTTACCCATTAACCCATACTTTGACCATCACCAATCCCATATCCCATATCATCACCATCACCATTACCATCAGCATCATCATCATTGATCACCATCCAGGTCCCATCAAGTTCCCCCCATCCTCCCCCCAAGGGATCACCATGCCTCCTAGGCACCCTTAACCCATACTTTTACCATCCTCAATGATTATTCCTTTACCCATACTTTTAACATCCTCAACCATTATCTCATTACCCATACTGTGAACATCACTAATCCCATATCCCATACCATCACCATCACCATCATCATCATCAACAACAACAACCACCCCCATTACCCTGGACCATCCAACATCATCAACACATACTATTGACCATGAACCAACCCAATAAACCATAATTTTGACCATCCACCACCACAATGATTTACCCAATACTCCATACCTTTGAACATTACCACCATTTCCTCATAGCTTGAACATCACCAAAACATCACCTACCTTGACCATCCACAATCATCATCATCATCACCATCCATTATCATCACCATCTATCACCATCATCATCCATCATCATCATCACCTACCTTGGCTGTCACCAATCATCATCATTACCATCCATCATCATCATCATCCATCATGATCACCTATCTTGACCCTCATCCATCATCACCACCTACCTTCACCATCATCAACCATCATCATCACTATCCATCATCTTCACTTATCAGAATCCCCCTCCATCACCATCAGTTACCAACTATAGGCTCAACCATTTTCAGCCTTTATTCAAATCAACACCTGTATCTCCAAAGGAGTATCAATCAGTAACCAATAAAATCAATAATAAAATATGTATATATAAAGGATAAGACTAGATAAAGTATTCTTACCTTACTTAGCTTCATTCCTCCAAGTCACTACCTTTTTCACCATTTCTTCCTTATCAAGCATGAAAATATTGATCCTAGTTCTGATAGAGACTATTAAAGTAGCAACTTTATCTGAAAATCAGCTACCAAATCTCTTTTATTTTATTGTTGTGAGACTCCTATATTAATTAGAGGGGCAGGAGATTCAAAAACACCCTTAGTAATCATCTATCTTATCTGTAGTTGTATTGCTTAATTTTTCCCCCAAGTGACTGCCAGAAAGCAATTTGCTAAACTTTACCCCATCCAACAGGAGTCCCCACAATGGCCTCATTTGAAAGCCACCACAGCCAAGTTGATGGCATACCTGCATTGGTTGACAAACTGAAAAGCGGTGGTTGAATAAATGCCACAGGGCTTTGAGAACCCGTCAACCCTGGTTTAAAAAAAAACCACTTAGTGGACATTGGCACCAAACTCCTTGGACACACCATATTTGTATTCATATTTGTTCTTTATTTTTGGATTTTTTGAATGAATTTTTTAGGTGTATGCATAAATTCAAAAGATCTGTAAAAAGTGATAAGGATCTTTTTTGATTTTCTAAATTTCTGAACCTGAATTACCAAGATAAAAAATTTCAATGGCATAAAAAGGATCCAAAAATCCAATGGGAAAGTTCAATTTTTTGATTTTTTTTGGTTTTTTCAAGGAATTTTTTAAGGTAAAAAAATAAATTAAAAATTCTGAAAAAATATCAAAAAAACTATTTAATAGTTTTATTGAATTCATAAGACCTTTCATTCTAAAAAAAAAATCAAAAACGCAAAAAAATAATGCAAAATTGCAATGAGAAAATTGAATTTTTGAATTTTTTTGGTTTTTTGAAAGAACTTTTTAAGGCCAAAAAAATCATCAAATAATCCTGGAAAAGATATTTAATTTATTATTTAATGTTTATTTGAATTTATGATAGTTGAATTTTCCAAAAACAATGAAATCAAAAGGAAAATAAAAGGATGCAAATATCCAATGATAAATTAGCCTTTTTTTGATGGAATTTGTAAGCTAGAAGGATACATCCAAGAAATCAGAAATAAATACTTGAATTCTCTAATAATGTTGCTTGAAAATTCTGATAGATGTAATAAAGAAAAGAAATTAATTAAATTATCCAGAATAAGGATCCAAAAAAACATTCAAAAATGGGTTTTTACAGATTTTCTCAATTTTTTGATTACATTTTTAGTGATTCTAATGGCCCAAAATTAACAAAAGTTCAATATTAGTGCTTATCAAACCCAGATAGGGGACTGCACAGTCGGAATTTCAAAATAATTAATTCTTGAAACAAGCTTTAAATAAATTATTGGGAAATGTTAAATTAACAGCTCATTGAGCCATGCACAAGGCTAATAATTGGCCATGTGGCATGGAACATGGTCCAATTTGGGCCGTGTTCAGCCCCCCACGTCTCACCGAGTCTTCTGGCCCACCCAACCCAGCCTGCCCCTGGGTGGACCTCCAAAAAACTACATCCAAGCCGCGTGGAGTTGTACAAGGCTCAAATGTAGTCGTGTGGCATTTCACACAGCATGTACTGTGGTGAGAAAAATAAAAAGGAAAAAGGAAAAAGAATGAAATGGTACTAACACAACCCATAAGCTAAATAAACCTTCCAAAAAAACAGAAATCAACCAAAAAATCAAAGAATGTTCATTTTTTGGTTAAAAAAACAACAAATCAAATAAATAAATAAATCAAAATCAAAATAACTGGTACTATCCAATGGACTAGCACTAAAGTAAAAAGACCCAAAAAAACACAACTAACTGGACTAGCCCTAAAGTAAAAACACCTGGAAAAAAGACAAGTAACTTTACAAGCCCTAAAGTAAAAACACCAAAAAAATACAACTAACTTGACAGGACCTAAATTCATTTCAACTTGACTAGCCCTAAATTAAAATTCTTTTGACCAGCCCTAAATTAAAAGTTTACAAAAAAATTCAATTCTTGTAACAAGCCCTAAAGTAAAAGTCCCCAAAAAAATACAAGTCTTTTGACAAGCCCTAAAGTAAAAACACCAAAAAAAAAGTTCAACTTGTGTTAAGCTGATCCCATCCCAAGCTTAAAATAAGTTAAACTTGTGATGGAATCAGCCCAAAAAAATTTTAACTGACTTACCATTCAGATCTCATTCAAAACACTCAATATAATGATTTTAACTCAAAACACTCAACATAATAATGTTCAAAATGTGATAACCCTTTACATTAGTAGAACTTGTTATCTGCATTAGCATTAAACTTTATATGAAACCCAATGATGAAATGAAGTCAAAGTCTATTACAATCTAGAATACATTTGAAGTTGATCTTTGAGATGATCAAACCAACCAGAGGCTTTTTTAGAAATCAAGAAATGTGGTTTTGGTACAATGGACGGGATTGGGATCATTTCTCCCTCAATTACTAATACAACCCAGTGGTTATTTTTTACAAAGGAAATTAAAATTGGATCTGATTGATCATTAAGACCATTTTTCATTGGAGTTTAAGTATCACATGAATCCAATGAAATGAAAGATATAGGTTTGGAATATGTGTCTGCTATTTTTTGACCCATGTCCAATTTGGCCAGGCATTTTGAGGAGGGAATATTTTAATTGATGTCTTCAACATCAATTCTTTGTTTAATCTTTTCAACCCCCCTTGAAACACCAAGCATCTTAATGTAGCATGCTTCATGTTTATCTAATGTTTCAATTATTTCCTTTCTAAATTTAAATCAACCAAGTTCTTCATAACCAAGAGATTTAGCAATGACTCTAAATCCGCAATTCCCATCTCCAATTGGATCCCGAACCTCACCAAAGAACTCATGGAATTTCTTGGGTATTTAATTGAGGTATTTCAAGTTTGGTTCCTATCACTAAAACTAACTTATTATTAATATCTTTAATTGGATCAATGAAATGAAAGTTTACCAAAGATGAGCTTCTGGTTGAGCTTTGCCGCATGTTCTCTTCCTCTGAAGTGGATCCCAAACCTCACCCAAGAACTTATTGAATTTCTTGGGTATTTGATTGAGGTATTCCAAGCTCTTTTCCTATCATGAAAACTAAATTATTATTCATTTCTTTAATTAGATCAATTAAATGATTACTCACCAAAGATGAGCTTCTGGTTGAGCTTTGCTGCACATTTTCTTCCTCTGAAGAGGATTCTGATTCCAAATTAAGTGATTCTGATTCACTTTCAGTCTCTTCCTCTGAACTATGAAACTCAGATTCAGATTCTGCCAAAATTGACTATAAATTAATCATTAGTTAGTAACTAAGTTCATTAGACCAAAATAATTAACATATCTCAAAAGAAAAGAGTTACAATTTTTTGTCTTTTCTTGTTTGGAGCCCTTCCAGTTATTTTTTCCCCCTTGATTTTTTTGTCAACAAGATCAAACCAAGATGTTTCTTGCCGCTTATCTGTCAATTTTGGTGTGCCCCTACTTTATTGTAAGACTTTAGTTTCAAGTCTTGGCTTGGATCAATATTTTGTAATCTTCTGAATGATATAATTCAATAGTTATCTTTGCTCATGATCTGGAGATTCAAAGATCATTGCATTAACCTTTTCAGGTAACTGAGTAATGCTAAGCATTTTGTAGACACTGCACTGGATAAATTCAAAATTATCAAACATTAGTGAATGAGGATTAATTAGTCAAAAAGCATTAATCACATAGTGATTTGAAAAATCCAACTTGAAAAATCCAACTTAAGCCATCTTTCAGAACTAAAACTGCAAGGGTCATAGTCCAACCTCCACTGAGGATGAACATCTTCAGGTAAAACGGATCTCTGAATGCTAGCAGTCACCTATTTGGTGGGAACAGGGCAAACCCATAGTCTTGAAATATGACTTGTGGCAGACTTTGCCATCATGATAATGTTTGAACTTCTTGAATTGTTCCCTAACAACATGGATTGCCTCTAACAACACTTTGTAACCAAATGGTAAAAGTTCAGGCGGAAGAACTTTCCCTAAATTAATTCAAGAGTTATAAAGTGATGCAGGAACTGAATCAATTTGATTTAAAACTGTTCCTTCAAGGCTTTTCCCAACATCCAACAGGTTTCCCAAAGAGTTTGCAAGGAATTCTTTGAGAGTCCCATGGGCCCCTTCAACCCAAGAAGTTTTTTTTTCCCAAATCTGGGTTTATCCAAGTCCATGCTTTTACAAACGTCTCTTTGATGGGAATATGTTTTTTTCCGTATAATCAAGCACATCCTCATAGTCTTTCAAGAAAAACTATACAAGTCAGAAGGTCAGAAACCAAAACTAGGAAGAATAAGAAGAAGTAATTTGGAGCTACTCTGAGGTTGGCATCATTGACCTTTGCCTTCTCCTTGGTCTTTGAGGCCCCATACTTCTCCAACAGATTCATAAAGCGTTCCCATACTTCAACTTCATTAAAAAATCGCACTTTACAGTTTGCTTGTATTTCTTTAGCTAAGTGCCAGATGCAAAATTGTCTTGATGACTCTGGGAAACTAGTTTCAATTGCACAAATCAGAGCTTTTTCATGGTCCTTCACAAAGACTTTTGCAAGTCTCTCAGCATCATAAGCCAACTCCTTTCATGCATTTACAGACTAACTGTATAGCTCAAAGGTCCCTTTTTTTTAAAAACAAGAGCTTTTGTAAAATTTTTCTGATTGGATGTCATTCCTACAACATGCAATATTTGGGGTTTTGTACTTATTTTTTTATAAGTATAATCCAACATAGAAATATGATGGAATTTTTTCAAAAGCTTTACTGCCTCTGTATATGCTAATTACAGGGCCTCCAAGTGACCCTCTCCCCTGAAATTTTACTGGTGAATCCAACTTGTTTCTTCAAGCTGTTCATAGAGTAGCTCCATAGTAGTTTTTCCCTTGAGTTCTGCAAGCATTAACTTCTGCTTAGTCTTATAGATTGTTTGGTCATCAAAATAATCCTGCCTATCAATCTTGCTCAATTTTCTCTTCAGTTGTAAATTATTGATCCCATCATTCATGCCTTCTACTAGATTGTCTAAGGCAACCCCCAAGATTCTCCCCAGTTGAGTATGAACAGAGGGATTTTCAGATGGTTTATGGTTATGTTGGGTTTCTTTTTAGGAGAGGCTCCACAAGGGTTCTGCGTTTGTGCAACTTGAATGGATTAAAAAATTTCACCCAACCTTCCTTGTGTGAGTTTGTCTATACCTTTTGATAAGAAGACTTCCTGAATAGGAACCATGTCTATCACAGGCTCAATCAAAATATTGGTAATGCTTTGAGTTAAAGACTTTTAAAGCCTAACCATGCTTCATTGCCTATGTTTGAAAATAGTTTTGTTCCTCTTCCCTAGAAGGAAAACCTCTCAAGGGAGTTGTGTAAAGTGGATCTGCCATAGTTACAGAGTTATATTGATGGCATTCACTCCATCAGTTTCAATCAAATTAAATACGGCAAAGACCAGTAACATAAAATTTTACTCACCATTAACAGTTGTGTCCATTTGTGAATCATTTTGTTCCTCAATTGTCAACCTTGATGAGGATGCAATTGGGGCTTCCAATGTTTCATTACCTAAATCCTTTTTTTCTTTTTCAAAAGCTTTGTTGATGACACTATCAATGTAGACCTTCCGCACAGCTATGTCAGAAGAAGGAGGGCTTGCCACTGTTCCTGTGCAAAAAAAAGGAATGGTATAATTCTTTGTTGAATCCAACTTTTAATTGATCAAACAAAGTTTGCTCAATTTTGAGTTGCAAAAGAATTTTTTGCATATTTTTATATGATTTATGATTTTTCACTTCACTTTCATATGGTTTTCCACTTTAATGTCTCTTTGAAATTGCTAGGTGTGGAACAAAAGTCCCACAAAGTATGTTTTCATCCCAAATTTGGGTTGACAGAACCCAAGTGTGGTCCAGGGGGTTCCAAAAATTCTGGCACAGCTTTCAGGGGTTTGTGCACCCCCCAACACGGCCAATTTAAGCCGTGTACAGGGGTAAAAGGCTCATTTGAGCCGCGTACGGGGGTTATACGGCTCCTACACAACCCCCCGGGGGTTGGGTGTGTCTGAAATGGCCCTTTGTAGTCGTTTTAGGGACCCCATTGCTCATCTGAGCCGTGTAGGGCCCTACACAACTACCACACGGTTGGAGCCATGAATTCAACATCACCCTAAAGTATTTGTCTATGTAGTAGGGTATTTGCGCAATGGTGTATGGAAAAATTCTGTGATTTGAAGGATTGGGGGCATCAGAAAGTCAATTCCCTTTTAGTTTTTATTGCTTTTCTTTTTGAGATTTCAAAACTTTTATTTCTCTGTATAAAGGCTTCAATAAAAATCAAGCAGAAACTGGAGGAACAGTCATTCCAGGTGGAGGTCCAATTCAGATTGATTCATTTATAGGATAATTGAGGTATGCAGACAGAAAATTGAATGATTTCACTTTTTTTCATTCTTAGTGGCGAGATGTAACATTATGTGACACAAGGCCAAAGTAGCCATAGGGGCAAACATCTCATGGTAGTCAAAACCCTCTATTCTGGATGATTTCCTAAGGCTAAACAACAAGCTTTCTGTAATGGATTTGATTGCTCTTACAGCCTTTTGCCATGATAATTCATGTTGAGTGAGCATTGTTTTCCCACCCATAATAACAGTTTCTGACTCCCATTTTTCATGCCAATAGGTTTAATCTAATTCATTTGGGCTCATCAATACCTTTGAATTCTCCAAGTAAAATTTAGGGAGACCCGCAGAATTTTGAGCCTTTTCTATTTCCAGATCTTCAGCTTTAAAATACAAATACTTTGAAATTTATTCAAGCTTGAGTGTGTTAAAAGTGACACAGTCTGATCTATCAACTGGAAAGTGGCTTGGGAAATTAGCTAATGGTGATTAAATCAATTGACCAGTAGAGGGCACATAAAAGACCCATTCCCTTACTATCAGGTAGATGTGCCACCACAAGCGCTTTTATGGCCCAGTTATCAATTTTGGATTGCTTATCAACAGGCACATTTAAAAAGGAATTATGGAAAAAAGGATGCATTAAAAAATTCTTTTTAGGTCAAACACAGCTTTTTATGGTACCTTTTACTCCATTTTTACATTAGGAACACAATTAATGAAAAATAAGCATGAATGACAGGCTTCAGAATTTCTTCCAAAGACAATTTTAAGAAAGGAAATTACTTTCCATATCAGCAATAGGTCATTTGTGTTGCTCCACAGAATCATCCTGAAAGTGCTGATATGTCAGGCTGTGCTCTAAAACAACTGCCTTTGGAAGATCTAAAATTAAGAAGATTTTTTTACCTAACTTTTCCACTGATTTTTCTGTAAATCATTTGCACCATCTTCTTGGATTGAATCTCAAGGCTCCTCATAGTGTTCAAGATATCATTAGCAGCTTTTCTATGAATCTAAAGAGATATGGATTTTCTGGAACCAGTAGATATGTTGCAGTTTGTCAGAAGATAGTGGGCACCATTTATTTCTGTTTCCTCAAGGGGACCCATCATATCAATTTCCAGAGCCTCAAGGGGAATAAATTTCAGCCACAAAATACCCAGCTTTATTAAGTAGGTTCTCTTTGCAATTTTTCAGGCGATGAACTTCTCATTATCTGGAGGCAGTTTAATTGGAAGCCTAGATTTTTGTCCAGGGATCATCAGGAACTTCAAATGCTGTACACTTCAATGAAAAAAATGCCAATTCAAATAAAGGAGTGTATGCAAATGATTGCTTAGATGTAGAGTGCTAGATATTTTTTCCTGGAAAGATAATAATGGAAAAAGGTTTTATTTGATCTTTGATTCAATTCTATTGGTAATTTCAGCCTCCCGGATGCTAAGAATCTTGCTATCCTTTAGCTAAAAGAGGTGATAGAATAAGTAATAAATATATTATTTAATAAATGCAGCAAAAATCCTTAAAATATTTTGATTAAGCTTATTGCAAGGTTAAGTGGTTTGGTTATGGTTTATTGTTGTAAATCAATATGAATAAATTGATTATTAAATATTTTTATAGAGGGGCCACAATTATATTGGGGATCTTAAACAACTCTCTTCAGGGATTTCAGTATGAAAACATGTAGTCCTGGTTAATTTGGTCTCTTTAGTTTAAAGGATATTTTACCCAAAGATAATATGTATATAAAATACACAGTGGAGTGGCAGGGCCTTGTAACCAAGCTTCCACGACAGAGAAAGCATAATAAAACTCACTGGTATATTATTAAATCCTTTGGGTGTCTTTTTGGGACATGAACTGATGGGTTAAATCTGTATACTGGGGTTATAAGGTTGTTCAACAGTTTCAATTGATGAAAAAGAGGTTGAGGTCGGATATTATTGACCAGAATTAGCCATAAATCACTTAATTATCTCTTATAAGTACTTGATTACCTTGGCACGGTGTATGGATTTAAATATAACTGGTTTTCTGCCCATCAATATCCTCGAAAGAGCTCTTTATTTATAGCTTTTGGAGTCCCAATACTATCCTTCTGAGGGGTACAGGGGCTCAAAGGGACGGACACTAAGGCTAGCAGGGTAACCAGTGGTATCCTGTCACTTTTCCTTGGTGCTATAGCATGGGTAGCATCTAATTCCTCAGGGTATGAGAATTATTCTACTTTATAATATATGTTAGGACGTGTGAATAAAACTAATCTGTCCTATTTATGTATTATTTAATCAATCATCCTTAGTAAATGTTCCCAGTAATTTGATAATTATTTAAAAAGACATTTCTAAGGACATCCTGATGTCAGGTGGGTTCTCATTATGTATCAAATAACTGGAGTAAAGTCATGATATTGATTTTACTCCTTATTTTCGAGTTCCAGTTGATTTACTAGGATAATTACGTAAAAATATAAGTCATAGGAATTCATGTAATATTGTTACACCATTATTTTTCTTAGTATGTGACAAACATATTAATTTCTAGACATTGTCACAAAAGTATATTAAAATATTTTAATGTATTTTTGGAAGTTGTCATTGTCTTGTTTTTGAAATTCTTTGTACTTTGAATTATATTTAATGAAGAGTACCTACAAGGGATATTTACGTATTTTTATATGATATGATTTACCTTTAGACTATCTACTATTCACGGGAACATTTATTACATATGTAGAACATTCCCATGTGGGTTGTAGTATGTTTACGCGGTAACTAAGCCTCTCAGGCCACCCATCACTTTGTCAACCCTTAGTCCCAAATTTGCGTACTTGTCAGAGGCCTGGGGCTGCGTACACAACCTTGACAGAGTGACAGGGCTGTATCTCAGCCGCGCGCGGGTGCATTGGCTGCAGCGGCTGCGTGCGGGAATTGTGACAAAACACATTTCCATCTGTAACTCCTAAAATATAAACAACACATCAATTCTGACTGAATTTTTGGTGTGTAACCTATATGTGAAAATAAGTGTGAAAAATTTAATTGATACAAAATCTCAATAGTGGAGCCTTGGTATTTTGTTCTTTCTTTCCTTAATTATTTAAAAATATAAGAAGTTGGATTTCAAGGGTGGGGTCAGTGATGTCACACACCTGTCTAGCCAGCTAGTCCTTTATTGATTTATCAATTCTTTCTTATTGGCTTACTCCATACTCAATCACCTTGTCATTTATTGTTTCTGCCATGATTGATTAGTCATCAAGCACCTTAGGCCCCCTTTGAGGGGCTCTCTAGTTGTCTATTTAAACCAGTCTTTTCCATGACCTTGCAATTCACCTCATTGACTTTGTTTCTTACAAATCTGGTCCTCAACTTTCTGAGTTGAGTAAGAGTCCATGATCCAATCATCGACTCCAACAGTTCCTACCTAATCCCAAGGAAGACACTGCTATGGAAGTTGCCTTATTATTTTGGAACAGACTCATTTCTGATGTTGGAGTTCCCAAGATTATTATCAGTGACAGAGATCCTAAATTCACCTCTGAGTTCTGGAGGAATCTACATGATATGCTTGGAACCACCTTAGCTTTCCCTACCGCTTATCACCCTCAGACAGATGGATTAGCTGAGAGGATGATTCAAAGACATGCTCAGGAGATTCTGTGGCTTTGGAATAGAATACAAGGATTCTGAAGGTTATTGCACGATGGGGTTAGCCTTTTACCTGCACTGGAGATGGCCTACAACAGTAGCAAACACTCTACCACTAAGGAAGCACCTTACATACTGGAAATAGGATGGATTCCTAGATTACCCAAGGATAACCTGCACCACCAGCTAAGCAAAATACACCATACATCACTTGATTTCAAGAAGATTATAGATGAAACCAACAAACATGCTGTGAAATATGTCCAGGATGCTGTGGAGTATAACCAGCAACAATGGGATAAAACCCATAAGGAACCTGATTTCAAGATTGGTGATCAAGTCTTGATCTCTACCACTAATTTTACCAAATTAAGTGGAAATAGGAAGCTTAGACCAGCTTTTGTTGGACCTTTCACCATTAACAAACTTCATGGTGAAAATGCGGTGGAAGTAATCCTCAGTGATGAGCTTTCTAGGAAACATCCAGTCTTCCCAGTAATCCTCATCAAACACTTCCACCCAAGGAATGGAGAACATACTCCTTCACCTGCAATACCTGTCACAGAACAACCTGAAAAGGACAAGGGTAAAATTAGCAAGATCCTTAAGGATAAGAAAGATAGGATCAATGGAAAAGACATCAGACTCTACCTGGTTAGATACAAGGGAGAATCAGCTGATAAAGATGAATGGTTGCCTGAAAATAACATCCCTGACGGACCTATCCAACTGAGGAATTACAGAGCCAACAGGAGGCATTAGCCCATTAGCCCAAATTTTTTCCTCAGATATAGACATATCTTGGAGCGGGGGAATTTCAGCCTGCTACTATATACAGAGAAAAAAAGTCAAATAGTAACACAAAATAAGAAAAATAAGAATACCTCAATTAACAAAGCAAGGAGTGAGAAATCCATGAATATTATTCCAGGAATAAAATCCTCACCCAAAATTAGGTAGGGTCACTCACTGGCCCAACCTTGAATTCCAAATCCTTATATTTTTAAAATAATTAAAAGGAAAAGTACTGGAAATTAAGACACCTGTATGGCACTTTTTGGCGATTTTTCACACGTGTTGTCACGTATAGGGTTTAAAACTAAAATTCACTCAGAATTGAGGTGTTGTGTATATTTTAGGAGTTACACGCGGAAATGTGTTATGTCACCATTCCTGCGCGCAGCCCCGCATCATTACATAACCCTATGTACTAGCAGCAGCAAGATCCCGCGTACTAGAGACCCGCGCGCAGCTGATTCTGCCACGCACCCAGCTGATCCTACCCTTTGCGCATCTGTACTACTGATCACCGCGCCTGGATCAGTTGTGACTAATCTGATAACTAGGTACCGCTCAGAAGAGCTACAACCTAGTTAGGGTTACCTAGTATATGTAACAAACGGACATATGCATTAATAATGATCGAAAAAGATCAAAAATTAAATAAAATTAATGAAAATTAAGTTTTAAACATTTTTTAAAAATAAATCAAAGATCAAGGACTACCACGTAAACCACGGATCTTAATCTTTGAAGACCACAAAACACTACAAGAGGTGTTCATAAAAACTATTAAAAATTATCTAAATGATCAGCAAATGACGGAAAATCAGTAAACATTCACATCTGCACGCTTCAAAGCAATATCAATAGTACAAATAAAGGATGAGTACAGAATGATCAAATTTACGCCATAACTAATTAACAGATCCTGTGGCTATAATAGTACAGAAATCCAGCAGATCTAAGGAAATCTGATTTACAGCACCAAATAGACGTGCTAATCTTGCCCTGATTAGATTGCCATCCTCAGCCCACGAGCAGAACCCTCTCTACGCGCCCTGAGAAGACCAAAATCACCCCAAAAAGGTATTTATACAGACCTCTTTGGATCCATTATTCAATCAGTTTACCAGGAATTTATTTATTATCAATCAGACAATGTGTCATTGTTAATCAAGTGCTTATATGAAGATAAGCAAGTGATTTATGACTTAGTCTGTAGTAGTATTACTTACCTTGATTAACCAATCAACCATTGAAGTTTAGTCGAGCAATCTACACCATCTGCTCTGAAACCCTTCCAATGATTTCAGGATTTTCGTGGTAAAGTGCTCAGATTGAGTGTTACCCTTCCTTTCTAGGTCTTTTGTGCTGTTAAGCCTGGCCATCAGTGGAATAAGTCCTTTCTGAGGCACCCATATTTATTCCAAGGTTCTCAAAAACTGCCTAAGGAGGCCCCTTGAAGAGAGGTTGCTAGTCTGTAAAGATCCCCAGTAGTATAATACTGTGGCCCCTCTTTTATATTATATTAAAAACCATTTACTAACAAAACAATTAAACCTTGCAATTGCTCTTATTTGAGCTTCTAAGCGTTTATTATTGGAATAATAATTATTATTATCATTCTAGTATTCTTATCACTCTCTGTAGATAAAGAACTTCAAGTTTCCTGGTATCAGAGAGCTGACATATATGACTGAGTACCTCAAGGGGAGAGGCTGGTGACAAAATCCATATTAATGATTTCCCATCTGGTTGTAAGTTCAGAGATTTTTTGTAAGAGTCCAAACCTTTTGCCAGTAGTCTGATTAGATTTTTGGCAGGTTTCACAGCTAGTAACATCTTTAATAGTGATTTCTTTCCAGTCTATCCACCAATCAGTTTGTCTTACTTTCTCCAAAGTTCTTTCTGTGGATAGATGCCCTGATGAACATTTTTAATGGCAACCCTGGAGTATATGTTGTATATGTTCTTTGTTGCTTAGTACTCATACACTGGAATGTTGGTGTCTGTAGTAAAGCAGACCTTCCCAAAAGGTAAACCTTCCTGCTTTACAGGGTTTAATTAGTGAAGAAGGCAGGCTATTCATCAAAGCTGCTTCTGGGGATTCACATTCCATAACAGTAATCAGCAGCTTGATTTCAGGAGAGTAGCTATCTCTTACTAGGTTGAAGAAAGCAGTGTCTAATTCACATAAGTGGATCCCCATTATTGGAGCACTCAATGCAAAAAGATTGATGTTCAAGATAGGAAAGATATGTTGATCTTCAGGGTCATATGCTGTATTTTTAGAGTCATTAGGAAAAGTATTCCTACTTAGACTATCAGCATTCTAATGTTTGGCTCCAGATTTATGCACTATATTCATCTGTCCTTTATATTGTTGTATAGCAATTTGCCACCTGAGCATATGTCTGCTGGGGGTTTTCATGTTCATAAGAGTTCTTGAAGCATTGCAGTCCGTGATTACTTGAAAAGAGGTGCCTTCTAAGTAATAGTGTAGCTTCTCTAAAGCCCATACTATTGCCAAAAATTACAACTGACTGGCCCCATATCTCTTCTCAGTATCTTTGATCTGTCTAGATATGAAGAGTACAGGTTTTTCTACTGTTTTGTCTTCTTCTATCCTTTCCTGATGTAAAGAAGCTCCTAGCCCTTCCATGCAAGCATCAATGTATATTTTGAAGGGCTTAGAGTAATCTGGTTGGATAAGTAGAGGAGTAGGGGTCATAGCTATTTTTAATTCCTCATTGTTCTTTAGTCTCTCATTAGTCATTTTAAATAGTGTGTTTTGATTGCATACTTCATACAGACTTTTATTTAGCATAGCAAACTTTGGTATTTATTGTCTGTAATAACTGAAGAAACTGATGAAAGACAGTAATTCTTTCTTGTTTTTAGGCATAGGTCTATTCATGACAGCAGCTATCTTATTTTGATCAGCATCTAGAGTTAGGCCAGAGACTATATGTCCTAAGGCTTTCAATTCTCCGTAGCCAAAGTTGCATTTCTTCATGGAAAACTTTAGTCCTGCTCTAGAGATTGTCTGGAGTACTAATCTTACATGGTTAATATGAGTATCCCAATCATCAGAGTATATGATAACATCATCTATATATACCATCACCCATCCTTGTCTGATATATGTACCTAGAACTGTATCCATTGTTCTCTGGATGTGCAATGGAGCATTCTTTATACCAAAGGCCATCCTAAGATATTCAAATATTCCCAGATGACAGATTATTCTCATAAAATTCCTGCTTTCAGGGCTTATTGGTATCTGGTGGAAACCTTTAAGCATATCCATACTAGTGATGTAATTGGCCTTGGAAAAGTTATGGAGAGCACGATCAACCCGGGTTATAGGATAATAATCTGCTAGAGTATTATTTATCAGCATTCTGAAGTCTCCTACCATTCTTGACTTGTCAGTATGCCAAGCTATGATTACAGGTGTGGTCAAATCCACCTGCTCATTATTCCCTACTTTCCTTAATACTTGTAGTTCTATTAGTTCTGGGATATGTTCCTCAAGAGATTTTCTAGACTAAGGCCTCAAAGGATAGGGTGGAATTCTTCAGTTTGGAGGATAAGGAGTCTTAATGGTCAATTTTAATACCATATCATGTCCTTTAATATCACCAATGGGATGATCTTTAGTAAAAAAAGCATTTTGATTCTCAAAGTAGACTGTCAATATATCTTTCTTCTGTTCCTCAGAAAGTTTCATATTCAGAGATTCTTGAGAGAAGTATTCTTGGTCAAATTATTCTAAATCCTTTTGATAAGTAGAGGAGGGGAAGTTAGATGAAATGGTGCATATCTTAAACTTCTTGTCCCAATTACCACCTACTGTGAAGTATCTCCCTTTACTCTGGAACACATCTAACCCATCTAGACATAAGGCATTTTTAACCAGTATCAGGTAGTCACATAGTCCGTTGAGCAATACTAAAAATTCCACTTGTATCCTCAAAGATCCTTTAGTATGAGGTGGTATTATTGGAGCAGTCTATACTCCAATAGAATTCATGGTAGATTTGCAAGAGCTGATACTGGCTTTTGGGACGGGAAGAAGGTGTTCTTTCCTATTGGGATCCCATTTGTTTAAGAATTCATCACAGACACATGAGCCAAAAGCTCCACTATCCAGAAATAACCTTATAGGTCTGTCTTTATACAACTCTGTTGCATAACAAGTTTGACCAGTGGTAGCAATTTTCCCACTCATAGGTTTAACTTTTGATGGTTTGAAATCCTTCATATGTCTAGGAATTATGGTAGGATCCCATTGTTGGGGAAAGCTAGAATCCCCATGGATGTTATTATTTTCTACAGAAGTGCCTATATCTTCTTTTATAAAATTAACAGATTTGGTAAAGATCAATTCACATTCAGAAAGAGATCCTTTAGTATCAGCTATATCTTGATAGTTCTGATTCCCTTCAACCTCCTACTCTCCTTCCAAGACTTCTATCTTTCTTTTTTTTTAATGGGAAGTCTTGTCTCATATTGCCAGTCTTGTTACAATTCCAACAGGTTGCAGGCATCCTCTCTTTATCCCTATTCTCATTAGGTTTCTTCTTATCAGGGGTATTCATCAGACAAGGTTGTTCTCTGGTTTATTCAATGTTGTAGTTCTCTTTGGGTCTAGAAGGGGCTTTCTTGTCTAACCCATTCATGTCTATTACTTTTTCTAGCACATTGATTAGAGTTGGCAAGTCAGCATTGATACTCACCCTACATCTTACCCTATGGTTAAGATTTCCAGGACACAGGTTGAGGATTCTTTCATTTACTTCCTCTTTATAAGAATCTGGATAAAAGCAATCCAACCTTTTCTTCTGTACAAGCACCATTTGTGAGTTTTATCCTTGGAGGGGTCAAATGAGGAATTTGTGTAATTTTTCATCATTTTTCTTTTCCACATTCTAGAACCAAATTGTTCTTTAATCAGAAGTTTCCAAGAATTCCATGGTAAGGATCTTAATTCTTCTCTTTTCCTGATAAACTAGTCTAAGGCTACTCCTTCAAATTTTCTGGGAAGCCTGACTACAGCCGTAGCTCCTGGTAGGTCACAAGAGTTAATAGTGTAGTCAATAAATTTAATAAATTTCATATGATTGTATTTTTATTCACCATAGAACATTGGCCATTCAGAAATAGCAGGTAAAAGTTTAAGGGCTTGCTCCATCTCAGGGGTAGGACTAGGCCTAAAGGTGTCACTCCTATGCATTCCTAATAAGGGTGGTGCATAAGGATTAGTGGTTTGTCTGGGAGGTTTTGGTTCCTTTGGGGTACTCCTCAAGGGTTTGGTCAGACATACTTCTAAGTCTCTAAGATCATTTTTAATCAGATTAAGTTGCAGGTCCACTTTCTTATTAAGCACATCCAGTTTTTCACTAGGGGATAGAATGGAGCTGTTAGTAGTGGTTACCAATTCTTCTTTGAAGGGTTGGAAAGACATAATAAAATCTTCTTGGATTCCTGATAACATATTCTCAATTTTTATAGTCTTTCTGATCCTACCTTGATGAATTGTCTCCAATAAATGTTCTGTATGTTCTTTGATTTCTTCCATTCCTACTTTCTTTGTTTGGTTATTAATCAATTTGGCTACTACTATGGTTAATTTATCCATTTGGGTATAAACACCATCCAAATTTTCACAAACAATTTTGAAATTATGAGGCATATCATTAGAAAAGGAAGAAATTACATCAGATTTTTGTTTGGGTTCAGAATTAAAGGCTAATTTTTGTAAACATTTTTCCATTTTTGAGCTAGGGATATTATCTGATACCAATCTTTCTTTCCCTTTGGCTTTGGATGGGAAGAGGATCTCTTGTTTCTTGATCCTTTGCCTATTAGTTGGGCTAATTGATCCCAAGGATTCCATTTTTCTACATAGGATTCTACCTCTTTCCTTGGAATCATTCTTTGAAGAGCTATCTGGGTAGCTTTTTCCTGGGAGATTATCTTTTTCATAGACACCATGTTCTCCTTGGATTGAGCTTCTTTCAACTCTTCCCAATTTTTCAGGTGATCTTTGACTAATCTTTGATCCTGGCATCCTTGGCCATATTCTGCTGTGGTGTCTGCAGGGAATATTCTTGTAAAGGAGGGTGGCTTGATTCTACTACCTTCTCCAGCTCTAGGTTGGGAGAGGGCAGAAGTAATTGGTGCTGCTCCTTGTCCATCAACATTTGATTCACGTGTTCCAGTCCCTCCATGGTTGTCATTATGGGTGGTCTCACGGTTACTGGGAGCTGTTGGCAAAGATCGATAGGAGGAAAATCTCCCTGAGGCTCTTGTGTTAAATCTATTCATTTTTGAATAAACGTTTATAAGTTTTTTACACATAAAATCCTTAAAAATAAGGTTCATTCAAAACTCAATTAATTTCATGCTCAAAGGTACCAAGACTTTATTTGGATTAAATTGATCCTTAGTAGGTAATCCTACAGGGTCTTGGTTTGTTCCAATGAGATCTTCACTTGCCCAATCAATATTTTCAGGGTGTCCAGAGATATATGGGATTTGTTGATCCAATAAATCAATTTCAGTGGCGGTAGTTTCTGGTACAGGAGGGTTCAATGATGTAAAAAAGGTTTATTTTATTGGTAAATAAAATATATTAATATTATTTTTAAAAAATAATATGTTAATACAAGTTGTATACTTACTTTTATATTTCAAAAAGTAATTTATACGGTATTTCTTCCAAGCTTTATGTTTCCTTAATAGGGCCTGAAAGTTGACATGCCTCTCAAGATCTTCTTGTTCAAGGAATTTATCTAAGCGTTATGTGCAGAAGAGATATGAAGTTGCTCAGCTTGAGTTAAATCTTTCCAACCAGTAGGTTTATAATTTTTAATATATTCTTCTTTTCTTATCTTTAAAATATTTAAATAATAGATTATGACTTCTGCATTGGTCTTTAAATCAACTGAAAAGGAATTTAATGATAAATCACGGTTGTAAAGTCAGATGAAGTCATCTTTGATTTATTTTTACGTGAAATGTCTAGTCCAACGTATTAAATATAATAAAATGGAATATTTCCCGGCCAGACCCCCAATTGTCAGCTTCCTGGATTCCAAGACCCTTGCTATCCTTTATCTACCAGAGGTGATAGAATAAAAAATAAATATATTATTTAATGAATGCAGCAAAAATCTGTAAAATATTTGGATTAAGCTTATTGCAAGGTAAACTGGTTTGGTTATGGTTTATTGTTGTAAATCAACATGAATAAATTGATTATAAAATATTTTTATAGAGGTGTCACAATTATATTGGGGATATTTAACACCTCTCTTCAGGGATTTCAGTATTAAAACATGTAGTCCTGCTTACTTTGGGCTCTTTAGTTTAAAGGATATTTTTCCCAAAGATAATATGTATATAAAATATGTGGTGGAGTGGCAGGGCCTTGTAACAAAGCTGCCACGACAGAGAAAAGATAATAAAACTCACTGGTATATTATAAAATCCTTTGGGTATCTGTTTGGGATGTGCACTGATGGGTTAAACCTGTATACTGGGGTTATAAGGTTGTTCAGCAGTTTCAATTTATAAAAAAGAGGTTGAGGATGGATGTTATTGATCAGACTTAGCCATAAATCACTTAGTTATCTCTTATAAGTACTTGATTACCTTTACACGGTGTCTGGATATAAATATAACTGGGTCTCTGTAAAATATAAAAATAGCTCCAGCTCTAATGAGATGAAAGGATTAAAGAATGAGTGAAATGTTGGATCTGAGGGTGCGCAGAAATACCTGAGGTTACGCAGAGATTGAGAGCAGACAGAAGGATAAGGATCACATGAGAATGGGGATAATCATCAGAGGGAAACAAACAGACACATGAAGGAAAAGTGAGAGATATAACAAGTTAACTTACCTGAGGGTATGCAGAGATTGAGAGCAGACAGAAGGATGAGAAAAGAGATCCTTCAGTCTGGCCCAAACTCTGCCCTCAGGTAGTGTACAACGGAACTAAGATTTGTGACATGTGTGTGCGCGCATGTGACTGGTGTGGTTGAGGTGAGTGAAGGCGCGCACATGACAGGTGATTGAAAGTGATGAGGGAAATGAGGTAGGAAAAGAGAAGATAGAAAAGAAACAGATTGAAGAAGAAAGTAATAAAGAGACAGAGACATGAGGAATGGATGGAAAAGAGAAGAATAATGAGATGAAGAGCTCTTTATTCCAACATGAAAGGGGCTTGGAACGTCGAGCATAACGGACCTGAGCTCAGAAGGAAAAGGAAACTCCGGTTGATGTGTTGGCTGAACAGATGATGAATCCCACTTGATAGCACTGGTGTTTATATAGAGTAAATACACCATAGGCTGAAAAGTGGTTGAGTAAAAAATGAATAAGGTAAAAAAGCAGTTTAAGTGACATGTTAAGTGAAATTCTACGACTAAAGAGTATGATAGCCATGACTAAACAGTCTGATAATCACAATACTACAATGCAGCCCAGTTACATTTTACCTGTTGTTTTAGTACTTGAAGGTTAACAATAATAAGATCAAATCAATCCAATCAATGTTACTCTGAACTCCAGTGAAAGTCACAGAAATGAAAACTCAAACTCTAACAGTCTCTTCCCATCAATATCCTAAAAAGAGATCTTTCTTTATAGCTTTTGAAGTCCCAATACTATCCTTCTGAGGGGTACAGGGGCTCAAAGGGAAGGACACCAAGGCTAGCAGGGTAACCAGTGGTATCCTGTCACTTTTTCTTGGTGCTATAGCACGGGTAGCATTTAATTCCTCAGGGTATGGGAATTAATCTTCTTTATAATATATGTTAGGATGTGTGAATAACACTAATCTGTCCTATTTATGTATTATTTAATTAATTATGCTTATTAAATGTTCCCAGTAATTTAATAATTATTTAAATAGACATTTCTACGGACATCCTGATGTCAGGTGAGTTCTCATTATGTATAAAAAGACTGGAGTAAAGTCATGATATTGATTTTACTCCTTATTTCCAAGTTCCAGTTGATTTACTAAGATAATTACTTAAAAATGGAAGTAATTGGAAATCATGTAGTATTTTTACATCATTAGTTTTCTTAGTATGTGACAAAGGTATTGATGTCTAGATATTGTCATAAAAGTATATTCAAGTATTTTAATATATTTTTAAAAGTTGTCATTGTCTTATTTTCGACATTCTTGTTACTTTGAATAATATTTAATAAAGAGTATGTATAAGAGTTATTTAAGTATTTTTATATAATATTATGTACTTTTAGACTATCTACTATCCAGAGGAACATTTATTACATATGTAGAATTTTCCCGTGTGGGTTGTAGCATGTTTAAGCGGTACCTAAGCCTCTCAGGCCCCCTGTAACTCTGTCAACCTGTAGTCCCGCGCCTGCGTACTTGTCAGAGGCCCAGGGCTGCGTACACAACCTTGAAAGAGTGACAGGGCTGTATCTCATCCGCCCGCGGGTGCATTGGCTGCCGCGGCTGCGTGGGGGAATTGTGACAAAAAACATTTCCGTCTGTAACTCCTAAAATATACACAACACCTCAATTCTGACTGAATTTTAGGTTTGAAACCTATACGTGACAATACATGTCAAATATTTAATTGACCAAAAAGCTCAGTAGTGGAGCCATTGTATTTTGGTCTTTCTTTCCTTAATTATTGAAAAATATAAGGAGTTGGATTTCAAGGGTGGGGTCCGTGAGTGACCCTACCTAATTTTGGGTGGAAAATCCAATTCTGTATTAATATTTATGGTTTTCCTACTCATTCTTAGGTTATTTATATTATTATTATTTATTTTATTTTTGTTACTTTTGCAGCTTTACCTGCAATAGTAGCAAGCTGAAAGGTAACATCCACAGCCATAGCATTCACAGAACAATTACATATGAATTCAAAGTTTTTTTGAATGAAGCATTTGCAGAGATATATACAAAGCAGAAAATCAATCAAAATAAAAACATCCACCTTTGAAAAAAATTAATTGGTCAGCCATCTGGTAGTTGTTAAAATAGATGTTATCACTGCAAAAAACTGCAAGGGAGAGGAGATTCTTCTGTGCATGCTTTCAATAAATAAATTTCAATAAAAAAAAACTTCCATTTTCTGTGGGTGGGAATAGAATATCTCCAATTCCTGTGGCCAAGTAATGGAAGCTGTCAGTAGCAACTTCTAAAGATACAATGTGGATAGGGGGGAAGTTAAAAAGTAGTAGAGGGCCACTGGTTACATTATTTGAAGCTTCACTTTCCATAGAGGGGTATACTTTGTGATTATCCACACTGCCACAATTGAAGTAAATGGTTTTGGACTCCAGAACATCCTCAGGCACATCCACAGCCAGGAAAGAAGGAGTAAAAGAGGGGATAAAAAAGTAGAAAAGAAAGAGGCAAGTGATCCATGTGAACCTGCATAGGATCTCAGATGTTTTAGGTGCAGGGGTTGAGATGAGGAGATAGCCTGGGTAGAGATGGGGGACCTCAAAGCAGGAGGGATGGGTTGTGAACTAAGCTCTGGATAGTTAGAACCCATCCCCATGGGGGAAATGAATGGGTAAATGGAATTTGATGCCCCACCATCCCACTGTGCCATGGACATACAAACATTGATTCTGTAGGTTAGGGCTCCTGCTCTGCAAAAAGGAAGATAATTTCAATCTAATAGAGGATGAGGACGCCAATTACTCATGTTTTTTTAGGCACCACCATTCAAGAAAGACAGGAATCCAGCTGCATATACCTCAGCATCACAGAATTTATCAATTTACATTAAATTTTGACTGGCAGGAAGGAGAGGCATAGTATTTGCAGCAGATGTGAATTGGCAGAAAAAGCTGGGAAGTGAGGATATGAATAATGATATTAGGAAAGAAGAGAAAAAAAATAGTGCTGTCTGGAAAAATTTTAAAATTGAAGAACTTGATTAAAATAGGATACCAAAGAGGCACTACCCTTATGCATCTTGCAATTTATAAAATTTTTGAAATTGAGGTACAGCTGGCTCAATTGATCCAACCCAGCTTGAAGAAAAAATATGGCTGGGGCATCTCTGTTGAGGCTGAAACATAAGTTATCTAGTTCACCAAAAAAAACCTTTGATGCAATAGAGTTCTGGTTGAGCATTTGAGGTTTTTGGTGCTCAAAGCATCCTGAGGATATGCAGAGGTGAGGTGGAAAGAAGGATGAATCATTTCAGACAGAGTGAAAAAATGAAAGAAAGGAAAGTGAAATGAAACAAAGAGACGGAAATCAGACTGGCCTGAGGATAGGCAGAGGTGAGGTAGAAAGAAGGATGAGAGAAGAACCTTCAATCTGACTTGACCTCTCTCCCCAGGTAGTATTGGGAAGGTGAGTGTCACAGATTGTGAAATGGTTATTGAAAGTGGCTTGTGAGCGCAACTGAGACGTGAGGGGAGATGAAATGTGGGAAGTGTAGATGAGTGAGTGGAGAACAAGCCAGAGAAGAAAGTAGGAAAGAATGTGAAAGAGTGAGACATGATCAGAAGAGAAAGGGAAAAAAAGATATGTAATGGATTTATTCCAACACCCCCCCTTGCTGACCACAGCCAATGAGCCCAAACAGTTTCTGATGAGAATTGAGCAAGACGCCGGACAGAGGCTTGTTCAGCATGTTGGCCAGCATGTCTTTGGAACAAATGTGTTTGATGATGAAAACCGCGCGTTTGACACACTCCCATATGAAGTGATGCTGGGCATAGATATGCTTTGGGCAAGAGTGGTTTTTTGAGGTTCTGGCAAGAGCTTTGGCCCCTTTTTTTTATAAACAGGGGGACAGGAGAATAATTGTGGATCTTAAGCTTGCAGAGCACGTTGCAGAGCCAGAGTCCCTCCTTGCAGCAGTTGGATAGAGCCTTTTACTTGGCCTTGGTGCTAGAGAGCGAAACCATTGGCTGTTTTTTGGATCTCCACAAGATGGAACTGCACCCAAAACCTAAGGTGTAGCCGGATGTTGACCAAAATCTCCTTCATTCTCAGCCCAATAAAAATCCAAGAAGCCCGTGAGTTGGAGATTGGATCCACCAAGGGTAAGATGGATGTTGCTGGTGGTCCAAAGATATTTGAGAATACAAGCTGTGGAATTTCAGTGGGCAAGGGAGGGATCCGGTAGGAATTGTGATAGCCTGTTGACAGAAAAAGCTATTTTGGGGCAAGTGCATTGCAAGATCCAGAGAAGAGAGCCAATTACTTGGTTGTATTGGGGTGGAGACCTGGGTTGGTTGGGATTGCGCTTGACAAGATCCTTGAAAAGTGAGTCAGTCCAAGATCAAACCATGGGAAGATCATCTGAAAGGAAGGATTTTCAGGTGAATACAATTTAGTGATGCTGGCCAATAAATACTGTATGGTCCCGCAGGCTCCAATCAATCAAGATTGAAAGGAATAAGGAAAGTTCCTTGTTGGATCCCACCTTGAAGTGTTCACCAAACGGAGGAAACAAAGGACCTGACAAATGCAGCTATCAAAACCACAGCCAGCTCTTCCACGTGAGAAGTGATGGCTTTCAAAATGCACTCTTTGGAAAATTTGAAATAGAGAGAGGGATCATAGGAAGAGCGGGACAAACCCATAGAAATGAGCGCCAATTTGAGCTTGCAATTTTACTGGTGTGGTGAATGCTTGAGCCTGTAGATGGCCCTTCTTAGTCAGTGTTGAGATGGTCCTTGAAACCTGGAGACTGGCTTGTGAAGAAAAGTTCATCAAGATGCCTGTTGAGGAACGCAGTCTTGAAATCCAGCTGAAACCCAACCCAATTGTTGTGACCAAGGAGACTAAGGAGAAGACGTAGTGTTTCAAGGTGGAGAGTGGGGGAAAAGACTCCAGAAAAGTCAAGGCCGTGCAGCTGGGAGAAACCCATGGCCATGAGACGGGCCTTAAGTTTTATCACTGAGCCGTCAGCACAACTTTTGACCTTCAAGATCCACTTGCACTGGATGATCTTGCAATTCTTGGGGGGGGGGTACCAGAACCCAAGTTTGCATGCCTTTGAGAGAAGCAATCTCCTCCTGAGCTGAGAATATCCAGAAACGGCGGTGGGGAGACGGGAGTAACTCCTTCCAGATCTTGGGGGCAGTGAGATTGTCTTTCACAGAGGTGGACTAGGAGTAGTGGCCAAAACACATTGGAGGAAGGGAAATGTGGTACAAGCAACAAAGAGGGGGGCAGGGGAGGGGGGAAGATGCAATGGAGTTGCAGGAGGAAGATCCGGGGATATGGGGTAAGTGGAAGGAAGCATAATGGAAAATGGAGGGAGGATGACGTAGTTGTTGGAGTGGGTATTGCTGGGGGATCTAATGCGGTTGAAGGCAGAGTCAGAGTGGGTGAGAGCTTGATTGGGGTCCAGGGACGGGGAGGACATTGTGGAAAGAGGAGAGGGGTGATTGGGAATTGACAAGGGGATGGGTGGCGGAGAGGGAAGAGATGTTAGGGGCGTGGGAGTCAAAAGAGTATTTGGAGGGGGGGAGGAAGTTTGATTGTGCTTAGGCCATGGCAGATTGGCGTCAAAAATGGTTGTAGGATGAGTTTCATCTAGGTTAAAGCGCCTGTATGGGAAAATTTTTTCATTGAAAATACAATCTCTGGATTCGATAGTTCTCTTTGTTTCAAGATCCAGGATTCTGTACCCGGAGTGATTGTATAGGTAGTATAAGAGGATGGAGGGTTGACCTTTCATATCTGGCTTGTTCCTGTTTGGCTCCGGTACTTTTTACCAGACTAGAAACCCAAAAGGATGAAGGTATGAGGGACTGAATTCTGGATTTTTGAGGATGACTTTGGGTGAAATAAAACCCTGGGGGGTTTTGCATGTGTAGGAGTTTTAGGCATGTAGGCAGTGCTTCAAGGCATTGGCCTAATAGAATTTGGGTAGATTTGATGCAACAAGCAAGCATCAAATGAGATTTGAGATTGTGCAATTTGAGCATTCTGCAACACCATGCAGCTGGGGAGAATGAGGGGGTCCTGGTTTGTGTACAATTCCCTTTGACAAAAGATATGATTTCATCTGTTGTTTTATGTATCCTCCTCCATTGTGAGACTTGAGCAAAAGTATTTTTCCGTTTTAATGATTTTCAAAAAAGGAATGGAAAATTTTTGTGGAAAAGAAGACATCCAAAATCAGAATAATTGTATAGGCAAACATGGCCTTTGAGCAGTTGTTGATGAAGGTGACAAAGTACTTGTATCCTTCTCTCAACACGGTCTCAAAGCTAAACATGTTGGAGTGGATGATCTGTCCTGGTTCAGTTGAGCAGTGACTTAATTGTGAGTGAAATAGATTTCTTTTCATCTTTGACTGTACGCAGATTGGGCATTGTTTCACATCTAGCGTGTTGTTTATCATTGGTGATATTCCATGAAAGTTGAGGTATTTCTGAAGATACTTCAGTTTCAGGTGGGATAACCTACAGTGGTAACCAAACAGAGAGTTTTCAGATGCTTTTTATGTGGTTGAGAAGTTTGACTCTTCTTTGCTTACTATGTTTTGAGGTAAGTAGTATAAGTTTCCTTTTTGCTACCAGGTTTGAAGTGGTTTTTGGTTTAGGTTTGGGATTGATCTACTGAGGATCTTGCATTCATCCTTTGTGAACAAAACTATAAATCCACAGTTTCATATACTGGAGATGGATAGAAGATGTTATTGAAGTTTTGGGAAAGCTAATGCTTTCATTTGACAAAATTGTAATGAGATTGATCATCTCTCCTTAGAGCTGATGATTGATCCATCTGCAAGTCTAACGAAGGTGTTGTCTTGCTTTCTCTTCTGAACCTGATGTTCACATGGGGTCATCAATATTGAGCAACCCAAATCAAGTTTGAAGTAACCAGTTTTGGGTCAAGATAAGGAAAAGAGGTGACAACTGGCAGAACCAGCATGAACAATGATTTTAGAGTTCAAGAAGTCATCCAGGTGTTATTTGTCTTTATTTTCAGAACTCTTGACTTTGCTCAGATTTGTGTTAGCTGTTTTCAATGAGCCAGTTGGCCTAATTTTGGATATGAAGTTGTTTTTTTCATGTTTTTTTATAGCTTTGTGGAAATCTGGGCACCTGGAGAAGGTGTGTCCCTTGGTCTTGCAAAGAGTACAGAAGTAGGTTCTTGAGGAGCTCTGAGGTTTCATACCTCTTATGGTTGAGATTTTTGTTTTAGAGTGAGTTGGTGCAGGTGATTAAGCTGAGTTTCCTAGTGCCTCTTTGTCTTGGGTCTGCAGTCTGAGGTTTTCCTGTTTCAGCGCCCCTTTGAGTTTTGAGGACGGAATCAACTCCTCATCCATCAGCCTGATACGCATCCAAGCCAATCATTGGGGAGTGAAAGCAGAATGGCAGTTGACTGAAGATTTTCTTCCATACGTGGGTTTTCAGGAGGAATGAGGGAGGAGACTTTTCTCCATACAATACTATTTCTGTGAGATGACAGGTCCTATCTTTATCATTTATTTTGATGAGTACAAGTTTGCGCAGCCAATAAATTAGGCCTCCTGAAGAGCTTTCTTGATGGGTTTCCCAAAGAGCGTTCCACATACCAAGAGCGCTTTCTTTGTGTTTTCTTAAAAATTGGAAGTTGGAGGGATTTATTGATGGGAATATTCCTGAGAAAACAGCCAGGTTTTCCTGAGTCCATTTTTCTTAATTGTATTTTTTTTTATTTTTCATCATTTAAAGGTTAACCTACGCCTGAGGTTTTGAAGTGAATCCTGAGAATCGTTTCCCAGTCCTAGTAGTTTGAATCTAAACCGGGAGTGTTGAGAGGATTGATAGGTGCGTTTTTAGCACTTTGTGCAAGTTGGTAGTTTCATTCATTTTACAACACATGAGGTGACAGATACTTCAATTTATTTATTCAATTATCGACATATCTCTGGGCTCATAACCTGTTGAGCATTTGATGTTGTTGGTGCTCAAATTATCCTTAGGATACGCAGAGGTGAGGTAGAAAGAAGGATAAATCATTTCAGACAGAGTGACTAAATGTAGGAAAGGAAAGTGAAATGAAACAGAGAGATGGAAAACAGACTTACCCGAGGATAGGCAGAGGTGAGGTAGAAAGAAGGATGAGAGAAGAACCTTCAATCTAACTCAACCTCTGTCCTCAGGTAGTAGTGGGCAGGTGAGTGTCACAGATTGTGACATGGTTCTTGAAAATGGCTTGTGAGCACAACTGGGACATAAGGTCAGATGACATGTTGGATGTGTAGATGAGTGAGATGAGAAAAAGCCAAAGAAGAAAGTAGGCAAGAATGGGAAAGATTGAGACACAATCAAAAGAGAAAGGGAAAACAAAAATATGTAATGGATTTATTCCAACATTTCTCCCATGGCCATATTCGGATCAACCCCAAAACTGAAGATCTTGCAGAATATTTTCATCTGAGATCCTCTGTTAGGAGCTTGGAAATAGTCCTTAAGGGATGAAAACATTGAAAAGATGGTAGGGCATTTCTACAAAATAATTTTTAGAGGCCATGCCACAGATGGAAGAATAATTGATTGGATGAAAAAATTTTCATAGTTTTTTTACAATTGACTATCAAGATAGTGAGGATAATCCATGGTAAAATGATCTGAGCTTTTTTATCTTCTACCCAAAGGGACCAGTCTGAACCATAAAAATTGAGAAAGTCTCCTTTGGAAATGGTAGATATGATTTAATCTGAGGTGGAGGCAGCATTTAGGGCTTCCAGTTCTGATGTGCAAAGGGGTACCTTGACTGCTGCATTGGAGGTTCTCAAAATTGTGTCCGTGCATTTCAGATGCTTTTCTATGATTTGTTCTTTATTGGAAGTCCAGTTGTATATGGAATGTGATTTCTCCTTGTCCACTTATTTCACCTCTTTGATTTCTGCCAATCTGTCCTCAAAAGTCATGGCATCACCTGAGTAGAAGTACCTCAACTCTTTGGAAGATGCTTGGTATTTTACTTTTTCAGATAGTAGTTTTGAATTTTCCACAACTGTAGTGGGAATTGGATGATTCCCAGAAGAGACTTTATGTGCAAATGTTTGTCTTTGGCAGGTTTTACAGGATTTTCAAGGGGTAGAAGAATGAAGACCAAGAGAATGAGGAGAAGAAAAGAAATTTCAAGAGGAATAAAAAATGGAAAAGGAAAATAGTGATAGGCAATACATAGGAAATGGGAAGAGGGAAGATAGAAACATCTTACCATTGTAAAGTTACCATATATTGGGTATGGGCGAGTACAAATATCACCAACTGGGATGGCCTAGCAGTGTTTTAAACCTTTCCCATGTCTTAATCAGCTCTGAGATCAGAATTACCACTGGACTTTACTCCAATTTGCACTTCCACTACTTCCAGATTGCTTTCCACTTGAAGACACCTTTCTGATCCTCCCTTCCTTTTGTTTCACCCATGCTTTCTATGTGGTGCCTGTCCAAGCCTTTGGGACTCCCATTAGTGTTGCCTTTGTGTGGCCAAAACCTCATATTTCCTTGATTTCATAAATCTCCAAGATCCTTTTTTAAAAGTTGTGAAATCTGTGTTAAAGTTGAAAGTTAACATTGTCTGTTTGGCAGTAACATCTATAGAGAAATTTAATTTTCACATCTTGAAATCCCAAACAAACAACCTCCATTGTCACTGAATTGGCCTGCAGGGTATTTTGAAGTATGCATATACTGGGTACAGGCAAGTGCACATACCAACTAGGAGTATCTAGACGTATTTTAACCCTTATTCTGTCTTAATTACCACAACAAACGGGACCTAGAGAAACTGGGTGGCAAGATGACCATTCTAATTGCCAATGTAAGAATAGGTAGAAAATCCAATCTTGGCCAAGCAGAGGTCAAAAAATTCTGTATTCAAAGCAAAGACTGGAATGAGATAAAGGAGATAAGATAGGAACATCAGAAGTAGGAAGGTTAATAAAGAATTCTTAAATGCATTTCACATCCAACATATTAAGAACAGGGTAGCAAAATCCAAGCTTGAACATAGAGATATCCAAGAATTCTGTATCTGTATCCAAAGCAGATCCTTGAATGATATAAATGAGATAAGATATTAAAATAGGTGGTCAGAAGCTGAATAAAACACACTGAAATTGGCCCTTTTTGGGTCCTAAAAAAGTGTTGTATACCATCATAATTTTCATGAAAGTATACAACCCTTTTCAATTTTTGTATGGTTTATTTTTTGGCGTCCACCCATCCAATTTTTTACAAATGATGCCTGTTGACAATTACTAAGTTTTCAGGTCTCCCATAGGTTAAAAACCCGCATGATGGCAGATTTAGGTCAGGACCAAAATTTGGTGTCATGTACACATATACACATCCTCTCCAGCCTTTATCTGCAGAACTATTGACCTATCCACCCCATTTCCATTTAAATTTCTCATATTGCTGGTGAATGGCAAATGCATCTACCCTTGACAACATATATCACTTGTGGAGGCCAAACACCCTGGAAACAAAAATAAGGTTGCATCATTTTTGATTTTGTGCAAAATTTATTATGACACTAACCTTGTTTACCAAATGATGTTATAAAACACCCTGTTTGGGCCCAAACAAGGCCTAAATTATGTGAAACCATGCTAGACTATTCCAGCAAATCTTCAATATTTTTGTACTTTGGGAATGAGAATGAAGGTGTTTTCTTGCGCCAAGGGGGCTCATAACCTGTTTTTTTGGGAAAACCCCTTTTTTTAATTACTTTTAATGGTAGAATATGATATCTATCTACTCTATACTGAAAGTATTGGGTCCTGCACCCTTGAAAAATATTGGTTTGGTTGCCTGGGGTGCATGGAAGATTTTCATTTTGACCCAGCATCAAGGATGCATGCACTGTATCTCAATTCTTTTTCAATGTAACTTAATTTTTTTTTTTAGTTTCTGCTTTTTTTTAACTTCATCTGAATTTATCAGCTAAGTTTTGCAGTTTCTTTTTGTATCATATGCATGTAATTATATCAACATTTATTTTTAAATCTCAGCCTTTACTTACTATATGTACTTATGGGTTGACTTTTTTTCCCATGTATTGCACACATACCTAAGTGTAACACTGGGAGGTAATCAAGGGTTTCACCTCCATTGAAACAGGGGTATTTAACCAACAAGAACACCTTCTGCAATACATGTAAAAGAAAATAGTGTAATAGTTGGATGTTACAAATGATATCAGCTTCAGTTTAAAATCAATTAGGCTTGATGTGAGTTGTTCTACATAAATGAGCCCTGCTATTGCATGTCCCCAAATTTTCAAGGCAGAACCTAAATCTTCAATTTCCCTTCATAAAAAAACAATGATTCATTTTCCAAATCTTCATAGAAGAACATCCCCATTTCCTTTAATGGTGGTTAAGAATGAATAAAACCACCACTCACATCCTCAAAAAATTCTTCAAAATTCCCATTAACATCAATTGATAAATCCAACCACCTATTATCATTGTCACTTGTGAAACAATAATAATTCTGATCTCAATCATCATCTATTTATTAATCACTATTCCTTTTCCAACAATGCTCAATATAGAAGACATAGTTCTTGGATACAGAATCACAGTTCCTTACACTCTCAGTATTTATCCCATCACCCATCTCATAATTTTTTGGATGATATTTACAATTTGCGAGATCAACCCTCTAACAATACATTCAACACAGAAATTTTACCACCTGTAAAAATGTATCCTAATCAATCCATTTAAAATAAAACATATAAAAATATCTGCCATTACAAAACCCCTTCAGCACCTTCACCAGTAGTTCAAGAAGTTAACTCCAAGATACCAATCCAAAAAAAATTTCCAAATTCATGTTTTTCCAACACTTCATTCCAAAGGAATTAAAAACTTCAAATCTCTGTTTAGATGTTAAAATACGTATGCACTTAAGTGTGTGCTATGTATAAGTTTGATCCAAATGGGATGCACCTATGGGCCTCTCCGGCCCAACTGGACACTTGCACGGACCATACGGGCCTGTGTGGATGTCATGGATTTGGGGAAACTGGCCTCAAAACGTGTGGAACAGGCCTATTGGTACACGGGCCCTAACAGGCCTGGTGAGTTATATGGGCAAATACAGCCAGATGGGCTTGTATGGGCATAATTGGGCCCAAGGTTCATTTTTGACATAATTGGCCAGACAGGCTGGCCCGCCAAGGTGTGGTATACTCAGGTTTTGGGCTTGGAGCGGCCCATTGGGGCCGCCGCCCGTTTTGCAGCACAGTTGGGGCTGCAATCCATGTTGCGGCATGCTTGGATCCGCTGCCTGTGTTGCGGACCGCTCAGGGCTGCTGTTTTCACCTTTGGCCCATCTATGGGGCCCAAATCCCTGCGCGGGCTGTTGTTGCAGCAGCCGCTGTGGTGCCCCATCCTGGAAACCCTGGCAAGTTCGGAGATTTTTATTTTTTATGATTTTTACTTATCATCATTCATAGGTATCATAATCAAAAAAAAAAAAAAAAAAAAAAAAAAAAAAAAAACCATCCATCAAACTTGTCCATCGTCTTCAATCCTCACCAACCACCTTTACCAAGGTCAAATCCCTCTTGTCTGAGTTCAAGATCCTCCGACAGTTCAAATCATCCCCTAATCCCAACATTCCCCAACCACCCAGCCTCAAGTTTCAGGAATTCTTATTGCTCAATTCAATTCAGTCCCATAACTTGGGAATTCAACAAGCCGCTTTGATCAATGCCGTTACAGAAGATGCAGTCACTAATGCGCTCAAACTGATCCTGAAGCCATCCATCTATCCACTGATGATCATGTGTGGCGGTGGCTCCCATAGGACTGGCACGGTTGTAGGCTGTTTGAGGAAACTACAAGGATGGAACCTAGCTTTGATCTTTGAAGAATATTGTAGATATGCAGGAGCCCACCATCATAACATGAATGAACAGTTCATTTAATTTTATGATATCAACAGATTATTCAATGGCTCAACGGATGGAGAAATCAATTGATCAATCAAGTCAAGCTCGAGATTCTCATCAGCTGGTGATGATGATCATCATCCAACAATCAACCTATCACCAACCCTTACCCCATCAGCTGCTAGGTTCATCAATTGAACCCACTTAGGATTTGATTGGCTTCAACAAAATACTTAAGGTCATATAAGTACCTATCTGAGCATCATCACCAAAGACAGCAACTTGAGCGCAATGGCCTTCCTCAATACCACCCCAGGAGGGACTTGTTCAGTTGGCCTACTCCTCATCCCCCCGACTCTCTCTGCGCCGTACAAGCTTGGCTGCTGGCCAAGGAAAAGATCCTACAAGAGGCTCAATTGGATGCTCAGACTCCAGTCGAGCTCACCCTGCCTGATGGAAGGCACTTAATTGTCCCCCTATCCTGGGCCAGGAGGATCCAATCCAAGTATCCAACCATCCTCTCCACCCCTTTGACTTGATCCAGCCAGGCCCACTCAACAATCCCAATCCCAGCGGTGATTTCTTCCTCCTTGACCCAAACCAAGATCCCTCAATCCCCATTCCACCTCTAGCTCGCCAGTCTCCCGCGCGGCTTGTCTGTTGCCTGGGCGGGTCTCTTCTGTTGCCGGTGCCCGTCAGCCACCTGCTGGCGGTCATCCGCAGTCTTGGCGGTTGCCCATGCCCGGCGGACACCTTCCAGCGGTTATCCGCGGCCTCAGCAGTCGCCCGGGCCCATCAGAATGCCCGCTGGCGTCCCTCTTTGGTTTTTTTTTCTCTGAATTCTTGTTTGTTTCTTTTTTTTCTTTCTATTGATTTCTCATGACACTGATCCATAAAAAAAAAAAAAATCCGCTCCCATTTGTAAATCTCTCTTGTAAATAGTCTACAGGCCTCTGGTCTATAAAAGGAGGGGCTCTCCCCTGCTTTTTCAGCATCATAATGGAGACCATCATAGAAATTCATCCAAGGGGAGTGTGTGCTTGTGCCCCCTCATTATTGTAAAATTGAATCCTGATCCTTATCCTGGGTATATCTCTGATTGCCCCCCAATCCATTCTTGACCCTTAGTCTTTGCCCCTCTGTGGCCTGATCCTTATCATCAACCAATAGCCTTGCTGGTTGAAGAAAAACTCTTTCTGTTGGAATTTTTGAGTGTGTTATACCACTCCTTGATCCCTTTCTATGACCATACTGGTCCTGATCCCTGATCACCTTTCTGAAGCCAATCACGATTGAGTGAAGAAGTCTTATTAAGGTTAAGACCTGGAGTGTTATACCTCCCTTCATTTTCTTTGGAGTTGCATTCTGCCAGCCTATTCTTGAGTTCCTTGAGAAGTTTTGAGGTTATCCTTGCTTCAAATCAGTTACTGTTTGCTTTGGAGATTCTTAAACATTGTGGTTTGTCTTGTACAGCCACCCTCAGTTATCTGGTACCCTTCAAGCGCTTGATTGCAGAGAGTTGGGCAGGTTCATTGAGAACCTGGAGGTTGCTTGGGTTTGAGTTGATCATCCCCAATCTTCTTCTGACAACCAGAGTTATTAGCTTGTGGGCGTTGTTTACATACAGCAGCTTTTGTTCCTTGAACTATAAGCAGACTTTAACTTCTTTTGTTCAAGTTTTTCCCTGCATAATCTTTTCTCAGATAGTGCTGTTCCATTGCTACCAAAAAATTGTAATCTTTATCCTCAACTCCTTGATTCCTCATTTACCAGGTTCTGGACCTTGATCTTGGTTACATTTAGATATTTTTGTAACACTCAGGAGGGAAGCCTAAACAGCACCTTTCCCCTCAACAGAAATGCCACAGCCTAGCACCTTTTGGAGTCTTACACCACGCTGGGTGGCGGCTGCGGGACTGGTGGTCCCGGCTCCTCCCCCTCCCCTTGCTCCCCATTGCAAGGGGGAGGGGGAGGGCTGGCTGGTTGTAACCAGCTAGCAACTGGTTGCAAGGGGCAACCGTTCATGGTGGGGGGGACTTGATCACCCCCCCAACAAAGGAGATGGCCAGGCCAGTTGCATCAAGGCAACCGGTGGTGGGGGGGAATTGACCACCCCCCCCATCCACCATCAAAGGAGCGCTCTCCCCCCCCCCCTTTACCAAGGGGGAGAAGCAATGGGCTGGAGGGGACCTGACCACCCCCCAGCCCACCTACCTTAATAACGCCCTGGGGGTATTGACCCCAAGGCCCCTGGTAGGGGGATTTGACCGCCCCCTCCAGGGATTGGAGAGAAAGAGGGGGGGGCATGTCCGCCGGTTACACCCCCCCCAGGTGAGATTTGGGTTGGAATCAGGTAAATCCTGGGTCCCACCTGGCCTATATGAGGGGCCAGGGCTGTACAAGTGCTAAGATAAGTAACAGGGCTGGTTGTAACAGACAACCAGCCAGTTTTATGAAAAGCTAAGGGGCTGATTCAGCCACATTGAGGTGGAAACACCAGAAATAACGGAAATACGCTGGTTGTGAGGTTACAGGGACTGATTCCATGTGGGCTGATGTAGCCCAAACCAAGTAACAAGGCCTGTAGACCCTGTAGAGCTTATTTGGGCGGAAAATTTTCCTTTTGGCTTTTTGTATCATGGGCACACAAGAGGCCAATGATTTTTACTTAAGGAGCTCTTCTCCCTGCTGTTTTCCATTATCCATTCATCATTCAATCAAATTAATCAACAATATCATCCAACGTATTGCCCCCATTAAGAGAGCCCATCAAGCAATTATTCAAACAAGGTGTCCATCATTTCTTTTGCTTGAAATACTGCTCATTTGCCTAAGCTAATTGCTGGCCATAATTATAACATTAGACCCATCCACAGTTGTTTCACAACAATAGTAGCAATTTTCACATTCATCAACTCAACTATGAAAACGGTTTTGGTTCACCAAATTCTGCTTCTGCAGAGGTTGAATTAAAATTGGAAGATCAACCAAAAGAGACTTTTTTCCAATGTGACCTCATGCAGATCATCACTTTGGGGAAAAATAAGATTATTGTTGAAGATGATGAAAATAATCATAAACAAGCAAATAATATAGATCCTTTGACCTAGGGGTGGCACCAACCTCAAAAATTAGAAACTTAAACTTTAAGGGCCACAGGAATCTGCCAAAAATCAAAGGCAATTTTTTTTTCAATATGAAAAAAGTTTTCTGTACTGTTGCAATGGTCATTTTTAATTTAACCAGAAAAGACCACCCAATTGTTTGCTAAAGTTGTTCAAAATTTCAACAAGAAATTTATCTTCTGCTGAGAATCAACTTGTATTAAATATCAGGGTCATAAGTAATATTTTAAATTTGAAAACCTACATGACCCTTTCACAACTGCAAATCATTTTTTTGGCGCGGTTTGCAACCATCATAGGTTTGAGAAGCCATTTGCAACCCATCTCAGTTATGAAAGGCCTTTTGAAACCCATCATGGGTTCTGAAAAGCAATTTTCAACTCATATTGGATGCAAAAAGATATTCAAAAACTTTTTGCTGTGAGAAAAAAAATGAAATTAAAAATAAATTAAATAAAAATCAACAAAAAATTTAACAAAATAAAATACAAAAACAAAAACAAAAACACCAAAAAAAGAAGAAAAATTGAAAAAATTGAAAAAATAAAAATAAAAAGGAAATTATAAAACTTTCACCACTCTGGGGCTATGAATGCAAAGCCCATAAGCCCATGAGCATAAAAAATCAAAATTCTATTGACCAACCCAAAGGAAAAATTCAAAAAAAAACAAGTTCAAGTTGTGTTGATCTGATCCTACACAAGAAGTAAAAATACTCTTTATGATTGGATCTACTTCTTATGATGTGATTGGCTAGCTTAAAAACAGTGGTTTAACTGAATTCAAAAAACACAAAAAAATAAACAATGAAAAAGTCTATGAAACAAACCTAAAATAAAAATACCAAAAATAAAATTTCAATTTGGGTCAATCTGATACCATCACAAAAATTAAAGATACTCCTTATAATTGGATCTACTTCTTATGATGGGATCATTTAGCCCAACATTATTTCTACTTATTTAAATTGAATAGTGCAAAAATAAATCTACCCCCCCACAAAGATGGGCTAGTCCAATGAGGTAGATTTTCAACTTTTTTTCAGCTGATCCCATTGCATCAAGTAAAAATACTCTGTATGTTGGAATCAGCCCAAAAAAAGTTGAACTGAATTACCAATGAAATTACATTACAAAAACTCAAAATTATGATGTTAACCCCAAAAAATCAAGATAATGATTTTCAAAGTGTGAGAATCCTTTATGTTAATGGAATTACAAGATCAGCACCAGAAAACAAACCCAAATGATGAAATAAAGATAATTTTTCCTAACTGAGAATAAAAGTTAAGTTTATCTTTGAGATGGTAAATCAAACCAGAAGCTTTTTTGAAATCAAAGAAGAAGGTATTGCAACATTGCATGGGATTGAAATTATATCTCCCTCAAGTACAAGATGGTCCCAGTGATTATTGTTAACAAATTCAATGAAGACGGCATCTGATTATTCTTTTACACCCATTTTCATAGGAATATAAGTATAACATAATGCACATGAAAAAAAAAATATTTCTCTCCCATAATTTTCAGCAATTAATTGGTCAATTTCAAGCTTGGAAAGCTATTTGGAAGACAGAATGTTTACATCAATGTCATTAAAAACAAGTACTTTTTCTATCTTTTCAAAGTCTTTACTGCTACCAAGGATCTTAGAAAGCATGTTTCATTCTTCCTTAATGTTTTAATCATTTCCTTTTGTAAACTCAACCAATAATTGTCAAAGTAATCAAGTGATTCTGAAATGAATCTCCATCAGCAATTACCATCACTCGCCAGATTCCAAACCTCATCCAAAAACCTATGCAATTTCTCAGGTATTTGATTGAGGTATTTTGATCTTGGTTTCTTAGATAAAAACTAAATTTTTTTCATTTTCTTAATCACATCAATGAAATGAATACGCACCAGAGAAGTGCTTCCGTTTGAATTCTCCACTTATTCTTCTCCCTCTGAAAATCAAGAAAATTGAAAATGAAGGGAGCCAAATTTGTCAGCCTGCTACTTAGCACAGAAAAACCTGACAAAGCAACAAAAATAATAATATTGCCAAAAATAAAAAGAACAAAAAATAAATAAATAAATAAAATTATTATAAAAATGAAGGAGTAGGAAATCCATAAATATTATTACAAAAATGGATCCCCCACCCAAAATAAGGTAGGGTCACTCGCTGACCCCACCCTTGAATTCTTACTCCTTATATTTTTTAATTAATTTAAAAGAAAAAGGTAAATGACCACGGCACCAATATGGCACCTCTTGGCTATTTTAATATTTCACATGATATGTCATGTATAGGTTTCACACCTAAATTTCAGTCAAAATCCAGGTTTTGTGTGTAGTTTAGGAGTTACACAGGGAATTGTGTTTTTTCACAATTCCCGCACGCAGCCCCGCGTCCCTACAGCACTCGACTCCCGCGCACCCAAACTCCTGCGCGCAGTTTATCCCTCCCACGTGCAGGTAATCCCGTGACCTAGTCACGCCCGCAGCGGATCAGTCCCCGCTCGCTTGTGAATGAACTGATCCCCGTGCCTAACCTGCCGTGATCACGCGCGCAGCAGATCAGTCCCCGCGCGCATCTGAATGGACTGATCCCCGCGCCTAGCCTGCTGTGATCAGTCTGACAGCCAGGTAAGGCTCAGAGGAGCTACAACCTAGTAGGATCTACTCTACACATGTAAAGCTACCACACAAGCGTAGATCATAATTCAAAAACCTTAAAAATCAATTAAAATTAGTTATTAACTAATTTTTAGTATTTTTTATTAATTAAATAAAGATCCAGACTCACCACAACATGAGCTGATCAGAACCTTCAAAGACCACGAAACTACACAAGGAGTGTTCGTAAAAATTATTAAAAATGACATACAGGATCAGCAGATGAGGGAGAATCAATAAAAATCCACGTCTGCTCACTTTGGACCAGTACTTACACTACAAATTGAGGATCAGTGCAGGATCAGCAAAATGAGTAACCTGTTGATTAACAGATCCTGCAGCTAAAAAGGAGCTGTTCCTTGACAGATCTAAGGCCAGCAGGCTAACAGCACCTTCAGGACGTGCCAATCTTGCCCCGAATGCCCCCCTAGCCTCAGCCCATGGCTAATACCCCTTCTAGAGGCCCTCAAGCACCCAAAAAGGAATATTTAAACAGGCTCTTTTTGCCCTTTTGTTCCCATTCATCCATCAGTTATCAGAAATATTATTATTATCAATCAGACATTGTGTCATTGTTAGTCAAGTGCTTATCAAGAAGAAAGCAATTGATTTATGATATATTCTGAAGTATTATTATTATTTTCTAAATAACTAACAACAACCAGAAGTTTGAACCAGCCACCAACCCCATCTGTTCTGAAGCTTCTTACCTGAATCTTTGCAGGATTTCTGTGGATTACTTCCCAAGTAAGTTGTTCCCTTCCTGCTCTGTGTTTGTGTGCTGTTTTGCCCGCCCAAATTAGTGGATAAGGCCTTAGAAGGCACCCATCTTCATTCCAAGGTTATAAACTGCCTAAGGAGGCCCCTTGAGGAGAGGTTTCCAAGTCTGTAAAGACCCCCAGTAGTATATTAATGTGGCCCCTCTTTTTATATTATATTTAAAATATTCATAACCAAACCAATTAAACCTTGCACTTGCTCTTACCATCCTATTATTGGAGCTGTAAAGTGTTTAATCTTTGGAACATTATTTCTCCAAATTCTTTTATCAATCTTTGTAGCTAAAGGACTGCAAGGTTCCTGGTATCAGAGAGCTGACAAAATTCAATTTCAGAATCTTTCTTTGGACTATGTTATTCAGATACTGAGCCTAAGGACTTCTCATAAAATCATCATTTTCTATCACTTAATTGAACCAAACAAATGAACACTTTTCAAAATAAAAGACTGAATATCTTTGGTCTTTTTTTGTTTCCTTCTAGCCTTTTTTTCCCTCTAAAGGTCCCTTTCCACATTCTCAAACCTTGAAAGTTCATGTGAGGTGTTTTTGAATTTTTTTCAACCACAGCTGGACCTTAAAAGATTTGGATCAACACTTGGGTTGGCAATAAAAGTGGCTTTATACTTTACCATGGAATTTAAAATGTCTAATCTGACTACTTGAGGTTTTCACTTAACCATGATATTCAATTTGTTAAAAAATTGAGATTTTTCCAGCACTGAATCTTTTTCAATCATTCAAAAATCAAAACAATGATTAATCTGTCAATCCAATAATTGGTAGCCTTCAAAAAAACCTCAAACCCAACTTACTGAAATGGAAATTTTATGGTCTGACCTCCCCTGAGGATGAATATCCTCAGGCACTACAGATCGTTTGAAGCTAGTATTTCTACTGCAATTTGGGAACAGGGAAAGCCAATTTTTTTGGAATATGAATTTGAGCACACCTTCCCATAATGGTTGGGATTCAACTTCCCAAATTTTTCCCCAATGAGTTTAATTGCTTGGATTGAAACTTTCAAACCCAAAGCTGAAAGTTCCTATTTTTTTAGCAATGCATTCATTGATTTGATTTGGCTATAAATTTTTCTTTTGAGGTGTTTCCACAGATCCAAATGTTCCCCAGCAATTGCAAAATTAATCTTTTGAAATGAGCATGGTCCCTTTTTCAGCAATAAATTGTTGTATTTAAAAAGTCAGGGTTTACAAAAGTCTACACCGTTAGAAACTTCTCTTTTATATGGAAAATTTTCCTTTCCATACACTAGAGTAAAGCCCAATTTTCTTCAAAGAAGCCCTGTATAAAAGTTTCAAAATTACTTATCCAAGCAGAGATGAACAGAAGAAGAAACAAATTGGCCTACTCTAAGTTCTTCATCATTGAATTTTGCCTGGCCCTTGGCTTTAGAGGCCCCATAGGTTGCCTGCAGAGAAAAGAAAACTTTCCATTTTCATTTTCTTTACTTAAGCACACTTCAAAATTTTCTTGAATATTTTTAGACAAGTTCCAGGAGCACAAATTTCTGCATGACACAGGGAAACTATTTCCAACTGCGAAAATCAGAGCTTTTTCAATTTCCCTCACAATTACTTTGGGAGCCTCTCTGGATGATAAGCCAACCCCTTTAGTCCATTCACTTAATTAAAAATTTCCCTTTCGTTATAAAAATAAAATAATTTCTAAATGTTTTCCTGTTGGCTTTCATTCCTACAAAGTTCAATAGAGGGATTTTGTAACTATTTTTTTTATAAGGAAAATCCAACAATGAAATATGATGGAATTTTTTACAAAGTTTTCTAGAATCAGGATGAGCAAAGAACAGGTCCTCTAAGTCACCCTCTTCATCAAATTTTGAACTGGAAACCAACTGGTTTTCTTATAGAATTTCAAATAAAACGTCCATAAAACTTTTAACATTGATTTGTGCTTGCTTTACCTTTGCTTAGTGTGGTATATTTTTCTATTTTCAATTTATTCTCCGTAATCAATCCTGCTGAATTTACTTTTCAGTTCAACTGTATTGGGCCCATCTTCTATTCCTACTTTAGTTGATCTTAGACTACGCCAGATATTCTCCGCAGTCAAGGATGCCCTGATGGGTTTGAAGATGCTTCATGATTGTTTTGGAAATTTCTAATGGGGAGGTTCCATGTGTGATATGCTACTTTGGAACTTGCAAAGATCATGAAGTGACACCCAAAATTCCTTATGTGAGTTTGCCTTAACTGTTTGGTGAGGCACAGCCACCCATATACTCCAAATCATTTCCCTGCTAGTTTTACAAATTTATCCTTTTTCAAAGTGAATGTTCTCAATGCGTAGCAATGCAGGTCTTCCCATTTTTTTAAAATAAATCTCAGATTTTTTAATAATACTAAAGACTATCACACAAGGAGGTTGAAGGTTTTGTGAAACCTCTTATTGACATAGTTACACCAGCCAGTTACTATTGATCAAGCCAAATCATTCTCAGTCAAATGGCATATGAGAGTTGACCCACCTGCTTGAGTCAATTCTAGTTTTGAACAAACATCTTGTTTGTAAATTTTAACCCTAGATGAGGATGCAATTGGTGCCTCCAATTCTTCTTTTTCATCAGAATACCAAAATCCCTAGATTCCATTAACAACAATTTCAATGAAAATGTCTAATGCAGACATGTTTTAACTGGGGGGGCTTGGGCTTGCAACTGTTTTCATAAAGCAATAAAAAAATCCTGATTCAATGTAATATGCAATCCAAAGGTCTCAAAAACTCCAAATTCCGCTCACTGTTGTGTTGAGGAAAATGAAAATTATCCAAAGAGCAAGTGCTGATTACAGTTTGTGTATCAAGCTTTTTGTACAATTTGTGACAAGTAATTTGTTCCAAAGTTATTTTTGTGTTCCAATAATAGTCCCACATAGTACGCTGCATCCTTAAATTTGGGTTGATGGAACTCTAAATTGGTCCAGGGTTGCCTAGGTACGCCAATCCAACCCTTGAAAGGCCAATTTTGAGCTATTTTGCGCAAAATGGTCCAGGAAAACACGTGCAACCCCGCTCACAACTTGCACATCCCCATTTCTAACCCCCCAGGGATTCAAAAGTTGTAAATGACTTTTCTTCTCAATTTTCGAGTTGTTAACCTGCATTCATGACTCATATGGGTTTCAAACAGCTATTAACACCTGTTTTCAATCCTGGGGTTTTGAAGTTAACACCCCCCAGATCATCAACTCAAACTTTGATTTGAAAATATTTTATGTTAACCAAAATACCGCGATGAAATTGCAAACCATACAAGGTTCATATAGAAATTCATAGTTAATGGAAATATCCACCTAAATATTGGAATTTATGATTCTACAGTCAACAATCCTTAAGCCTTTTTGCAATTGTACATTTTTGAAACAAAAAATGAATTTCAGAAAAGGTTTAGGTATGGTCTCAATGGTTTGTAAGATCTTTTTATGAGCAGTCAAAATATCCTACATCAACACAATTTTGATAAAGAAATCTAACACAGTTTCTCCTAATGTTGGTGAAAGTTGATCTGTCAGGCTGACTGATTCAAATCTTTGAAATATGGATCAAATTGGTTAAAACCTACCAATAGGAGACCAGATAGCTGCCATATGGATAGAAGGTTATAATTTATTATTATTATATTATTATTGCTTTTTTAATTATGAGACAAAGGTAAGGAAAGAGGAAAAGAAGAAGAAGAAATGAATTTAATCTTTATGAAACTAAGAGAAGCGGATCAGGTGGCTCAGAGGATAGGGGCACTCAGTTTGAGATGTGTCAAAGAACTGATGATGTTTATTTCTTAGTATTGGGATTTCTTATATACATACAAATTTCTGATTATTAACAGGGCCAAATAGTGGTTGTAATGATAAGAGACAGTATGCATAAATTCCTTGAAAATGAACAGAAGAAGACAAAGAAAATAAGTAAAGTCACATAAAGCTAACTGGGTGTTAAGCCACTGGGTCTACATGCCTCTTGGGTCTTCTCTGCCTCTTGATTTTAATGAAAATACTAGAAGGAATTCATAATCATCTAACTGGGTTGTTAATCCTTCTGGTATGGATAAAAGTAATGGAAAGAAATGCATATCATGGATTTCTTGGTCTGAGAATGCTGAGCCAATTAAGAACATAGGAAGAGAAAAGTGATCCAGGTTCAAGATCAAGGATTTGATCTTAATGAAAAGTATGTCTAATTCTTCTTGATTCTTCTTTTTCTGCACCTCTTGATATACACTGAAATATTCAGTAAGTTTATTTTAATGTTTATTTAAATGAGAGAATTTGAACTTAAGTATGAGCAGAAAAAATAGAACTCCAATGTTCCTTGACAAATTAATTTTCTGATATATTTATCTTTCACAAATAAAATACCTCTTCTCCTTTGACCTACAGAGATTTCTTGATCAGGCACTCCAATGGCTCATCAAGAATGATAAGTGAATCACATAAACTGTATGAACCACTCCACTATGTACATAATTCTGCATCCACATGAATAATTTGGTTGGTTTCAAGAATTGAAATATCAACCAGGAATTTTTTTTTCACTTCTATGAATTCTTATTCCAACTTTCAGAATTCAGAAATCCAGATTTTACTCTTTTGCAATGGAGTGGTTTTTGTTTCAGCCATATTTTTTTATAAATATGTAAAGATTGAGGTTTTCCTACATCTTCCACCATCAAAATAAGCTTTTGATTAAGAAATTTTATCCCATTGTTGATGCTATAAATCAGGGTGTTGAGAAAGGAGGGGGAAACATTTTTTTATATGTTGTGGAAATAAAAATAAAAGTAACTGTAGAGATTCAATAAAAGTCCTATATTTATCATATTTTTGCTTGAATTATTTTCAGGTACGTGCTACATCTTTCCTCAATCATCTATTGGTTGTCCAAGAGGTATTAAATCCTGTTACAAACATCTATGGCAATTGTACAGAAAATTGGAAGGCCCAATATGTTCCTTACTGTAATTTGCAATCCTGATTGGCCTAAAATTGGAAAAAATCTTTTGGCTGGTTGATAATCTAAGGATCAATGATCAATCAGATATATAATAGTAAGACAGGTTCTCAAATCAAAAGAAACAAACATTTCCAATGATTTATTGAAGGATAGAATATTTGGATTGAAAATTGGAAGGATTCATGCTGTAGAAATACAGAAGAGAGGTCTGTCCCATTATCAAATAATGGTAATTATTCACCATGATCACAAACCATGAAAATCACAAGAAATCAAAATGATTGTTTTTTCAGAGATACCTGATCAATTTCCAGAGACAAAGCATTTTCTAGCAGTGAAGATAAACATGATAAATGGCCCTTGTTGCCTTTTCAATATGGAAGAAAATTTCATGGATAATAGCAGATTCAAGCAGAAATACCCCAAAACCTTCATTCCTGAAACAATCTTGGGTGAAAAAAGTTATCCCATATGTAGAAGAGACCATGAATGACCTATTCTTTCAATGAGGAGGAATCTTGAAATCTTTTTCATTGATAATTCATGCCTCTTGACTTAAAAGATTTACCTTTTGGAAAATTATATATTCCAAATAAATGTGGAGATATGAGCAGGTATTTCAGCTTGAAAATACCTCTAAAGATACATTTATAAGGTTCAGGATTGTGCAACTATGGCTGTTGGTGCCAATTAGAATGAGATAAATTTCTTCAGGGATTTCAGATGGGTAGCACCTCCAGAGGCATGTTGAAGAATTTTCTCTTTCAAATTTTCTTCCATTTCACCTTCTGTTATAAGGCAAGCTATTCATCTTCATGGCCAACAACAGATTTTGTTTGAAACATCTGAAGAAATGGATGATGTTGAGATCCCACACCTTTCACCCCATCTGATGCTCACGTGTCTCTATCCTCCCGCGCGCCTATTCTCTTCTACTGCGCCTTGACTGCGGGAGACTTTTTCTTCCAACCTCATCTATTTCATCTCCCGCCTCGTTTCCTTTTTTTCTTCCATACATATTTTTATATACTTGTCTCTTTTTCTTTTCTCATTATCTTATTTTTATACTCATCTCTTTTTATTTTCTCATTATCTCTATTAATTCCTTGACTCTTCCCCATCTTCTCCACGGCTCTCCATTCTCTCAATCATCCTTCTCCAGTATTTAATCCAAGTCTCACAATCAACTCTTAGTCTCCATCACATCGCGTATCTCAATCCTCACTTTTCTGCCTGGTAAGACTTCACTCCTCCAATTTCTGGTTCATGTTGGGCACCTAATTTTCAGATTCCATCAATTAGCCCCAACTTCTGCCTCAAGCCTTCCAGAAAATATTCAACTCAAATCCCTACATTCATCTCCATCCAATCTGTTAGCTTCTGGTGTAGGATGCTTTCTATTCATTCTTCTGCTTGTCTTCCTCATTCTCTTTTATTCCCTTGTTTCTCATGTTTCTTGTTTTCTCTTACTCTGCTGGTTCTATGTCATAAGGAAATTTAGCCTATCTTATCAGATGAACATCATCAAAGATCAAGACTAGCTAAGACATTTATATATGAAAATTTTAGAAGAAATTCCCATGATACAAGTGGAAGAGCAATCAGATAATCTGAATTTTTTCAAAATTTCAGCTCCAATCTCGAGAGAAGAAAATGGAAACCTAAACAGAAAGGGTTTTTAATTTGAAGGACTTACACTGTTTATTTTCCAGATTCAGAAAGGGGGTTTCTGATATTTTTGTTAAAAAATTCAGTTTTTGCCACTTAATTTGATCACCTCAAACAGTTCAATGGAGTTTCTTACTCAACTTTCAGAGAAGCAGCTTTTTCAAAGGGTCTACTTGAGGATGATTTTCATCTGAAATCCACTATTCTTGAAGTAGATTAACCTAATTGTTCATATAATCTAATGAGTTTTTTTTGAATGCTCTTAGTACTTTTCTAACCAGAAAACACACTTGGATTATGGAATTTCTCATTCAATTAAATTTTTGATGATTTGGTTCATTCAGGATGCACAGAAAAAAGGATTCTCTCCGATGAAATATTAACAGGAATAAACCCAATAATAATTCAAAATATGGGAATCATTGTAGGGAGGCTTCTAATGACATTCTAAGAATTGAAAAAAAGGTCAGAGGTAAAGCCAACAACAGGAACTGCATCCTTCATCAAGCAAAAATGCAAAAGTACCTCAATCATGTTAAAATTTTATTTTTCATATATTTGACTTTCACTTGAGTTTAAAATATAATTGGTTGGATTGATTTTATCTTATTATTATTAATCTTAAATTAATAAATCAACAGGTCAAATATAACACGGCTGTGTTATGAAAAAGACAAAATATCTGTTTCTAATAGAGGATCTTTTAGTGTAGTATTTTGATTCTAAGACAATCTAATCATAGCATTTCACTTATAATGTCACTTAAACTGCTTATGTTCATTTTAACTTATTCATTTTGTACTCTACCACTTGTTAGACTATCATTCATGTATTCTATATAAAAACAGGTGCTCAAAAGTTCATTTCATCATCTGCTCCAAGATAATATAAACTGGAGTGTCATTTTCCTCCTTCTCTCAGGTCTGTTGCGCCTGAATTCATAAGCCCCTTTCACTCATTACTTAATCCTTTCATCTGAATAGTGTTTTTTTGGCAGATTATCCGCCTTGACCCCTTATATTTGTCTGCTGGAGAACTTGTTGTTCTTTTTATCAATAGAGCTTTTGTGGAAGCTCTTCAACCTTGTCCCTAAGCTTGTTATCTGAACATCCTTTTGTTAAATGTTTTGAATTTTTATTATAATAAATATCATGTAATGAATTCATCTATTTATATCAACTTCATAGGAAAATTCAAAAAAAAAACATTCAACATCCTCTTTTTTCCATCCCCTCTCACAATGCACACACCAAAATTTTTTCAACTCTCCATGTCCTTGATAATTTTACGTGTATTTGTCCATGAGAAAACACCTGCCTTGGCAAATATAATCCAATTTTTTTAGAAAACTGAACTTTTGATTTGTTTATTTTACTTGAAAAAGGAAGTTCCACTGGGAATTGAAATCCACAAAAATACATGGTTTATTTTGTATCCATGCTCAAGCTCAACTTGATCTTTGGGATTAGCACAAAATCTCCCTTCTTTGATCCATCTATGACCTCACACTTCAGGCATGTGGGACTGGATTCCAAGGTCAATAACCTTGTGCCGTTGAAAAGTCCTTCGGCCGGGTTCAGGTTCACCAAAAGCATTACACATAAATACCTTTTTAAGCCCCAGATATGCAGCCTAAAGTCTGGGTGATTGATTGCATTGAGGATTTTTTTTGGGACCAAATCCAGCATGTCTTTGGATATGGAATTAATTTAAATTCATTCCAGTTTCTGGAAACAAATAAACCATAAGATATAATAGTTCAGCCCTTTGGCACCCTAATTCATGGGGGCTATTATTCCACAATCACTCCAAAATTTGACTATCTCTTTGACAGTCCTGTAGGCGCACATTTGTACCAGGTCCAAGAATAAATATGCAAGTATCTTCTTTTTCAATTCAGAAAACCATTGATGCATAAAAACTGGTGGCAAGTCCAGATCTAACAAAAACTAATTTTAATCCTGCAAGCAGCCTTCCCCAAAATAAAGCAAAAACCTTGCATAGCTAAAAATTTCCCCTGCTAGTTCTTTGTTGCCACCATTATCAAACTGCAAGTTTAATTTCAAGCTGAAACACATTCAAAGCCAGAATTCCTTGCTTGCATCCATTTCTTCTCAACCTTCTCCAAACCAAGAGTAAAAATTGAAGCAAGGAACACTTATGCGCAGCCCAGAGTCCTCCATTTTTTTTTCACAGGCTCTGAACAATCTGGCTTTATAGTAGGCTTGCTGTGGCATAAATTACTAACTTTTGTACTTCTCCTTCAGCTTGGACAGGAGGCCAAAATTTCATTTTTTTTTAGTTTAATCCAAGTGGTCCAATTTTTTTCCCAACTTTTTTGCCCCAGATTTCTGCCCAACTTCTTTCCCACCTTTGATGGTCATTAATGTTGGAATACTGAGTCATCTTTCCTTTATTTCTTCCATCTTTCCTGTATTCCTTTCTATCTGGTTATGTACCACTCTTTCTTCTTTCTTCTTATTTATTTTCATTTTTTTTCCTTTGCTTCTCATTCAAACACCTGTCAAGTGTGCGCGCCCAATCATCTCTCCTTCCCGAATCACAGGAGCGCACGCCAAGATGTCACAAATCTCAACCACCTGTACACTACCTGAGGACTGATATTCAAGCCAGACTGTCATTCCTCATCCTTCTGTCTGACTCTCTATCTGTGTATCCTCAGGTAATTAAAATGTCTCTCAAAATTTCCTCCAAATTTCTTGTTTCTAAAATGTCTCTTTTGAATAATCACAACCAAAAACCCTTCTCACTGCCGAAAACATTCAATTTACCACCATTCCCCTTTCTTTACCCAATGATTGTTTGATTTGTGTGTCCAGCATGATGAACAAGGAATTTTTTCCATCCACCAAAACCATTGCAGCTCTTAAACAGGAAAATCTGCATCTTCAAACTAGAAAAAAATACACTATGGATAATTCCACAAACACTGTTCCTCTTCCGCTCAAGATACAGATCACAGACAACAAAGAAAGTACTTCTGGAAGCACAGAAATTTCAAAGGACATTCATTCTCAAGATGCAAAGAGGTACAGAAAGCCTTGAACAAATTAAAGAGGAAAAATAAAAAATCAAAGATTAGATCTGGAGCAAGTAAGCCAAAACCAGCAAAAGAAAATCTAAGTATAACAGAACCAAAAAATGTCAATTCTGACTTGGATGACTTCTCAGATATGGTAATTATTGTCCAAGCAGGGTCAGGATTGTGTAAATTTTCAACCTTAATCTCCAATTCTCAAAGGTATTTCAATCTTGACTCTGGATGCTTGATCTCAATGACACCTTACAATGATCAAGTTAAAAACCGGAGTCCCAACAACACAGTCATTTGTCTTGGGGACGGATCAACTATTTCCTCAAATAAAAAAGGAATAATTACCTTCCCTTTGGACATCTCAGCTCTTTGGTTGCCCCAAATCTTTATGATACCCTGCTTTCCATATCAAGTGTCTTCAACACCGGTCTGAAAGTAGTTTTTTAAAAGGATAGCTGCAAAATATTTGACAGGTCAGTTTTAAACATGAACCAAAAACCACTACAAACTGGCTACCAAAGAGAAATATATACTACCTGTCAAAAGATAATGTAAGCAATGAAGTCTCAAACCACTCAATTTCAGCATGCTACTATTGCAGAGAAAGCTGCAAAAGTCAGAAAAATAACATAAAAATAAGAACAATACAATTAACCTAAGAAAGAGTAGTCAAACAATATATATCATTACAGAAATGGATTCTCCACCCAAAATTAGATTGGGTCACCCACTGACCCCACCCTTGAAATACAACTCCTTAGATTTTTAAATAATTAAGGAAAGAAAGACCAAAATACCCCAGCTCCACTATTGAGCTTTTGGTTAATTAAATATTTTACACCTATTGTCATTTAAAGGTTTCACACCTAAAATTCATTCAGAATTGAGGTTTTGTGTACATTTTAGGATTTGCGGGCGGAAATGTGTTTTGTCACAATTCCTGCACGCATCCACCGCAGCCAATGCACCCCTGCGCAGCTGGGATACAGCCCTGTCACCCCATTGAAGTCCTTTACGCAGCCCCGGGCCTCTGACAAGTATGCATCCGCGGGACTATGGGTTGACAGAGTTACAGGCGGCCTGAGAAGCTTAGGTACCGTATAAAAATGCTACAACCCACATGGGAAAATTCTACATATGTAATAAATGTTCCTGTGGATAGTAGATAGTCTAAAAGTACATAATATTATATAAAAAAACTTAAAGAACCCTTATGTGTATTTTTCATTTGTCAGCTTGGTACTTGGAAAGAGCAACCTGTAAAAGCAGATTTAAAACAGAAATAAAATGATAAAATTAGAAGGAGTAAGAAATCCAGGAATATTAATAAAGAAATGGATTCCCCACCCAACATTTAGTAGGGTCACTCACTGACCCCACCCTTGAATTCTAACTCCTTAGATTTTCAAATAATTATTAAACAAAATTACCAACAGACCACGACACCACAATGGCACCTTTTGGCCATTTTAACATTTCACACATTATGCCATGTATAGGTTTCACACCTAAAATTCAGTCAGAATTGAGGTGTTGTGAATATTTTAAGAGTTACAGGTGGATTTGTGTTGTGTCACAATTCCCACGCGCAGTACCCAATTCATACAGTAAGGGTACACACGCCTGACACTCAATATGTAGGCGCATGTCAAAAGTACCGCATGAAAAATTACTGACTGGCCGCAGGCAACAGATTCCTGCACGCAGCTGTCAAGCCTGCGCGCGTCAACAAAAATTGTACCAAGCCTGACAGCCAGGTACCGCAGGAACAGGCTACAACCTGCATGCATACATCATGTATATGTAACAACTTGACTGCCGGACATAGGGATGTCTGAAACCTAAGAATATTGAATAAAAATATATGAAAATCGAAATATCAAGCAAAAAAATTGTGGGAAACAATGATGAAGGTTGTCGCCTAACTGAGATTGCCAAATCTTTATGAACCACAAAAACACAACAAGGAGTTAACCTAAAAATTATTCAAAATTTCCAACATGTTCAAAAAATTACGTAGAATCTACTAATACCCACTTCCACCCATGTCACCCAAAAGAAACTAATAAAAATTAAGGAAATGTGTCTGAAGCATAAAAATAACAAATTAACATTTAAACACCTTCTGACAATTATTTCACAAAGAAATATGACATAGACAAGGCTAGAAGATTGACAGCACCAGAAATACGTGCCAAAATAGCCCTGGCCAGCCTGCTAGCCTCAGCACCCAAGCAAAACCCTCTCTACGTGCCCTGAGAAGGTCTTATTACCCCCAAAAAATTATATAAACAACCCTTTTTAAGTGATTTAAACACCAGAAATTTTTGAGTATCAATCCAGACCCCTTTGCCATCCGTGATAATATGTTATTTCAAGAGAAAAAAGTGATATATTGCTATAGTCTGATAGAATTATCAATAATTCTGGCCCCATCATTGATTCCGTGAAGAATATCAGCAAATAACCCCAATAATTGTCCTGAGACCCTTTCAACCTGGAATTTCTGCAAGCTTCTTGGAGTAAGTACTTAAACTAGGAAGTTTTCTCCTCCTTGCACCCAGGCATAACTGCTGTAAGACATACAGTCCACCCATCCCCTTGAGTTAGTCTTTTGTGAGATATCATATAAGACCTCATTGTCTCAAGGTCTTTACAAGGTTCAAAAGAGCCCCTTGAAGAGAGGTTTTTATCCAATAAAGATCCCCTGTTTGCATGAACTGTGGCTACTCTTGAAAAGTATATATTTAAACAAATTTAATCCAACCAAACCAACTAAACTTTGCACTTGCTTCTAAATCAATTATTTGAGCATTTTACCGTAATTATCTTGGAATTATTATTCCAACACCAATATCACTTGCTGTAGCCAAAGGATGGAAATGTTCCTGGCATCAGGAAGCTGAAAACTGGGGGTCTGGCCAGTAAATATCCCCAAATGATTAATTTTTAATTACTTTATTTCTTTGGACCAGATATTCTACGTCAAAATAAGTAAAAATACTTTTTATCCTTATTTTTGATTATTATTTCTCCATTGGACCTCAAAACCAATGGAGAATTAATCAATTATTATTTGAACCTTCTTAAACAACAAAAAGAAGAAAGACCCCATAATTTTGTGCCTGTTATCATAACTCCTGAGCAACAACAAGCTAGATTACTTCACTATAAGCAACAAGCTATTAAGGAAAAAGAATTGGAGCTTGCAAGACTTGTTAATTTTAATTTTTTACTCAGGAAAAACACAGCCTGGAAGAAATATCAGAGGCAACTTTATTTCTTTAATAAGAATAAAGAAAGAAAGCTTAAAATATATTTATTATTTTTTAAAAAAAAGTACAACAAAAATTCAAAAAAATCAAAGTTTGATAAAAAGTAATAAAAATTATAATAATACCAAACACTTATTAATTTTAATTTTTTATGTTAAACTTGTGGGAAGAACCTTTTCCCTAGCAGATTTTATTGAGAAGGACCTGTTGGAAGACAGTTCCCACCATGGTTCTTTGGATTTAAGCCAAGAATTGATTGGTAACCACAAAGATCCCCCTGGATTACCCCCCAAGGACTCTTTTTACCCCATACAAGCTATAGTACCATTGAATTTAAGCTTATTTAAGCCTAAATTAATGTAAAAATAATTTTTTTTATTTCTTTTTTTACCTTTTTCAAATTCTTTTTGACAAAAACTTACATCTTTTTTGAATTATGATGCAAAACAGACCCCACACCCGTGCAAAAGGACAAGCCCCATCCCATGAACCTCTGCCTGGAGGAATGCGCTAGTATACAAGTGCCCGTAGCAAGCACAATGAGGGGGCTCAAACCCGCAATACAAGTGCCGCGAGAACAGCCAGCACCCATGCCCTCCAACTCGACCAACAAATTTTTGGAGATGAGTTCCCCTCCCCTACAGTTGTCCCACGCAGTCACCCCTCCTCCTACACCTCCCACTCCGGACCTAGCCAAAGAGTCCAAAATCAAAGAGTTGGTGAAGGATCACGTGAGTCATTGGGAGGTTTACAAGCTAGCACAAAAACAGGAGGACTCAGTAGCTCTGAGAAAGGCTATATGAAAGGCCAAGTCCTCTCAAATAGCCCTGCAGAAATTAATCCCCAGCGCAGAGGTGGAGACATATGTGGAGAAATGGAACTCCTGGGACCAATTAGACAAATTAAAGGGAAAATACCACAAAAGTTGAGGTCTTCACCTCATCAAAAAATGAGAAACCCAAAACATTGGGACAATATCATATCTCTAGCCTAGAAATGGAAGAAAGTCTATCACAACTAGCATCTGATGATATTACACCATTTTTTAACAAATTTTTTGATGATGTCTTTTACAACTTTAAAATCTTGAGCAGAAACTTGGATAATATTCATAAAAAACTTGATAAAGTCCTCGTGAATACTAACATGATGATCCAAGGTCAAGCTGACCATATGAAAAATAATCAGTATGAAACCAAGGTATTAAAAGACAACATTAAGTCAAAAAAATTCAGTATACTTGAAGAATTGCACATCAATGAGTTAGAAAATAATAAGTTAAAGGATATTATCAGTGCTGAAAAAATATCCTTGATCAAGCACATCAATACCACTCACTCCTCTGGACAAGAAGAGATCCTCTTTTCCGCTGAGCAGCTCAAAGTAGAAGTGAAAAATAAAACTGATACCCCTTCGGCTCACCTAGTTAATAAAATTGACCTATTGAGTAACAAGTTGGATCTGGAATTAGGTATGATCAAGAATGACTCAAGAGAACTCAAATTCAATTCAACAGCTCCTCCTAGGATCCATTTGGAAGAGTTAAAGCCTACTAGGATAAGTAACATTCCTAACATTCCTCTTAATGTTGGAGCAATAAGGAATGAATCTTACAGACCCAGTCCAACTCCTGAAGTGGAACAAGCTCTGAAACTCTTACCTCCTGTAGCTGAATGGCCCAAATTCTCAGGTGAAGGGAAATATAACCATATCAGTTTCATCAAATTCATTGTTTAGTCCCTTGCCTCCTAAGATTTACCGGACACTATAGCAGTGGTCAGACTGCCCAGGCTGTTTGAAGGAGTAGCCTTGGATTGGTTCATCAACAAAAGAGGAGAAGTAGGACCTCAGACTTGGGATTCTTGGAAAGTTGTTATCAAAGAAAAATTTGGTACCAGGATATTGAAAAGAAAAATGATTAAAACCTTTGAGACCTCACTTTTTGACCCTTCTAAGGAAAAACCTCACAAGTGTTATTTGGAACAAAAGAAGAGGTTCAATTGCTTCTAACCTAAATATGATAAAGAGGAAGTCAATGAAAGACTCCTCAGCCTATGTCCTGGACGCCTTAATCACAGTGTAAGGTGTAGAATGTCTATGGATGCTGATCTCTCCACCCTTATTGGTATCTTGGAGGAAACTATTGACATGAATGGTCTTGAGAAAAGGACCAATATACCCAGGGAGCTTGCCCCCAAGGTTAGATAAGAGTATAATCCTAAAACTAAGGACTCCACCAATCCTAAATTAGAAACTAAGAAGATTTCTGATAACAAAGAAAGGTATTCTGGAACTGTAACCAAACTGGACATGTAAGACCTGACTGTCCCCAGCCCAGAAGAAAGATTAATCTCGTTGAAGGAGGAGATGAGGATAATTAACTGGAACATCAACTGGATGAATGAATATTATTACAGAAATGGATTCCCCACCCAAAATTAAGCCGGGTCACTCACTGACCCCACCCTTGAATTCTAACTCCTTAGATTTTCAAATAATTATTAAACAAAATTACCAACAGACCACGACACCACCATGGAACCTTTTGGCAATTTTAACATTTCACACATTATGACATGTATAGGTTTCACACCTAAAATTCAGTCAGAATTGAGGTGTTTTGAATATTTTTAGAGTGAAAGGTGGATTTGTGTTGTGTCACAATTCCTGCGCGCAGAACCCAATTCATACAGTAAGGGTACACACGCCTGACACTCAATATGTAGGCTCATGTCAAAAGTACCGCATAAAAAATTACTGACTGGCCGCAGGCAACAGATTCCTGCACGCAGCTGTCAAGCCTGCGCGCTTCAACAAAAATTGTACCAAGCCTGACAGCCAGGTACCGCAGGAACAGGCTACAACCTGAATGCATACATCATGTATATGTAAAAACTTGACTGCCGGACATAGGGATGTCTGAAACCTAAGAATATTGAATAAAAATATATTGAAATCAAAATATAAAGCAAAAAAATTGTGGGAAACAATAATGAAGGTTGTTGCCTAAATGAGATTGCCAAATCTTTATGAACCACGAAACACAACAAGGAGTTAACCTAAAAATTATTAAAAATTTCCAAAATGTTCAGGAAATTCCTTAAAATCTACTAATACCCACTTCCACCCATTTCACTCAAAAGAAATTAATAAAAATTAAGGAAATGTGTCTGAAGCATAAAAACCACAAATTAACATTTAAACACCTTCTGACAATTATTTCACAAAGAAATATGACATAGAAAAGGCTAGCAGATTGAAAGCACCAGAAATACGTGCCAAACTAGCCCTGGCCAGCCTCCTAGCCTCATCAACAAAGCAAAACCCTCTCTACTTGCCCTGAGAAGGTCTTATTACCCCAAAAAAATTATATAAACAACCCTTTTTAAGTGATTTAAACACCAGTAATTCTTAAGTATCAATCCAGATCCCTTTAACATCCGTGATCAAGTGTTTTTAAAGATAAAAAAGTGATATATGGCTATAGTCGGATAGTATTATTAATAATTCTGGCCCAATCATTGATTCTGTGAATAATATCAGCAAATAACCCCAATAATTGTCCTGAGACCCTTTCCACCTGGAATTTCTACAAGCTTCTTGGAGTAAGTACTTAAACTAGTAAGTTGTCTTCTCCTTGAACCCAGGCATAAGTTCTTTAAGACAGCCAGTACACACATCCCCTTGAGTTAGTCTTTTTTGAGCAATCATTTAAGACCTCATTGTCCCAAGGTCTTTAAACGGTTCAAAAGAGCCCCTTGAAGAGAGGTTGTTATCCAATAAAGATCCCCTGTTTGCATGACCTGTGGCCCCTCTTGAGAGATATATATTTAAACAAATTTAATCCAACCAAACCAACTAAACTTTGCACTTGCCTTTAAATCAATTATTTGAGCATTTTACCGTAATTATCTTGGAATTATTATTCCAACACCAATACCACTTTCTCTTGCTAAAGGAAGGCAAAGTTCCTGGCATCAGGAAGCTGACATTATTAAATATAATTCAAAGTACCAAGAATATTGAAAATAAGAAAATGAACACTTCTGAAAATATATTAAAATACTTTAATATATATTTTGAGAATTTCTAGAAATCAATATCTTTGTGACATACTAAGAAAACTAATGATGTAAAAATATTAAATGAATTCCCATGAATTATATTTTTAAGTAATTATTTGAGTAAATCAACTGGAACTCAAAAATAAGGAGTAAAATCAATATCATGACTTTACTCCAGTTATTTAATACACAATGAGAACTCACCTGACATCAGGATTTTGGTAGAAATGTCCATTAAAATAATTATCAACCTACTGGTAACATTTAATAAGGATAATTAATTAAATAATACATAAATAGGACATATTAGTGTTATTCACACGTCCTAATATCAAATATAAAGTAGAATATTTCCCATACCCCAAGGAATTAGATGCTACCCGTGCTATAGCACCAAGAACACGTCACAAGCTACCACTTGTTACCCTGCTAGCATTATTGTCCGTCCCTTTGAGCCCCTGTACCCCTCAGAAGGATAGTATTGGGACTCCAAAAGCTATGAATAAAGAGCTCTTTTGAGGATATTGATGGGCAGAAACCCAGTTATATTTATATCCAGACACTGTGCCAAGGTAATCAAGTACTTATAAGAAATAGGTAAGTGATTTATGTCTCAGTCTGATCAATAATATCCATCCTCAAACTCTTTTTATCAATTAAAAGTGCTGAACAACCTTATAACCCCAGTATACAGGTTTAACCAATCAGTGAATGTCCCAAACAGATACCCTAAGGATTTAATAATATACCAGTGAGTTTTATTATCCTTTCTCTGTCTTGGAAGCTAGTTTACAAGGCCCTGCCACTCCACTGTGTATTTTATATACATATTATATTTGGTTAAAATATCCTTTAAACTAAAGAGCCCAAATTAACCAGGACTACGTGTTTTCATACTGAAATCCCTGAAGAGAGGTGTTCAAGATCCCCAATATAATTTTGGCCCCTCTATAAAAATATTTAATAATCAATTTATTCATATTGAGTTTTAACAATAAACCATAACCAAACCAATAAACCTTGCAATAAGCTTAATTCAAATATTTTATGGATTTGTGCTGCATTTATTAAATAATATATTTATTATTGATTCTATTACCTCTGGTAGCTAAAGGATTGCAAGGGTCTTGGCATCCATGAAGCTGACACTCAAGCATTTTTCAAACCTATGATAGTTTTCTTTTTTTTTATCACTGTAGACTATCCCATTTGAATTTGAAACCTCTCCAGAAGTACCTCAAGTCACAAGGAATAACACCACACCCAAAGAAAGAATATGAACTTCAGCAATGCACCCGATGCATCCAATCTAAAATTAGAAGAAAACCCTTCAATTCCTTCTTGATTCATTGGTCAAAAAAAACCTGAAGAAATCATTCACACAGACGTCTGCAGCTTTGAAAAACTATTGAGAGAGAGAGCTACAAATACTTTGGAACATTTATCAACACCTTTACACATACCCCATCTGCCTCAAATGCAATGTTTTACAGACCACTCAAACCTTCAGTGCCTTTTTCTAAAACAAATACAACTCAAGAGTCATCTCTTTAACATTGGAAAAAGGAGGCAAGTAAATCAAACAACCCATGATAGACTTTCTTGTGTCAAAAGGAATCTCCCACAAACACGGACCCCCCCACTTGCCACAACTTAATGCTGTTGTTGAAAGGTCAAACCACACTATTTCCAATCTGATTTGGTGTTTGCGTTTATCCTCAAATCTCCCAAAGTCCTTCTGGGAAGACACTTTGAGTCACTGCCTCTTCTTCTTTAACTCCTACCCATGCAAGAACCCCCACGGTTTTGTATCCCCAAACTCAATCCTCAAATTGCCTGACATTGAGCCACAACACCTGCACTGTTTGGCTGTCTTTTTTGGTACAAAATCCCTGAATCCAACATAAACAAACTGGATCAAAAGGGAGTTCCTTCCATTCTCTTAGCCTATCTGATTGACCATTCCGGTGTCTGCCTCTGGGCTCTAACCACCAAGAAGGTTTTGAAGTCCCATGAATGCCTCTTCAACAACTTCTCCTTCCCTTATGGCCATCTCTTTGTCTCCAAAACCCCTAGATCCTCCATCCCTGTAGATTTTCCATGTCTTGACATGCCTGACATCCCATCCAAACCTCTCCCTGGCTCAACATCTGGCCTGCCCTCTACTCCCATTGCAACCTCCCCCCCACCCCCCAATCTTACTTCAATCCAACCCTCCTCTTATATGACTTCTTGATTGGTCTCTTCATCCAGTGAGGAAAACTCATCCAAAAAGTTCATAACTTGAAAGATTCCCCTGAGTTTAAAAATCTTTTCCATTTTCTTACGCCACATACGGTAGTTTTCTTCATTCAGTAGGGGTGTTGGTTTGATGATTACTTTGAGGGCGTGAGATTTGAAATTCATGGGGTCTCCCCCTGGTCCTGGCGTTGACAATGATCCTGGCTTGGGCATGTTGCTTGTGACCAGTTGGTGGAATTGTTTTAGCTTTTAACCGTGTGAGGAAAAAGTATTGGCAGGAAAACCAAGACCAGTCTGCATTTTGAGTGGGAAAGCAATCAGAAAAGAAATGAAAAGACAAGAGTCATTGAGGCAGAGAATAGGAAAAGAAACAAAACCAAAAGGAGTCTTTCAGGAGACGTTTGGAATACAACCAGCTACAAGAACAGCATAGGATGACCAAGAGAGGAGCCTTGAAAAATCTGGAGGAGATGGTTAGTAGGGATCATAACCAATAGAGTAGGATTTGTTCTTACTTGGCCTGAGCTGGCTGCTGGCGGACACTTGATGGGGTAGACGGATGGAAACTTGAGTACCGTTGGTAGGTGAATGGTTGTTGTGATTCCCAGGGGATGAGTTGTTGACTCTCAGATGGACGCTCTCAGGCTTTTCCAACTCAGATTTGGAGTCTTGGCACCCAGTGAGACATGTTGGGCAGCAAGATTGAGAAACAGAAAACAAACATAAAGGAACTTAAATAGAAATAAGAGCCATGAGTGGAAGTCACAACAGTAGTGGTGCTTCAGCTCAACAACATGGGGGGGGGTGTAACCGGTGGACATGCAGCCCCCCCCTCTTTCTCTCAAATCCCTGGAGGGGGCAGTCAAATCCCCCTACCAGGGGCCCTGAAGGTTGATTACCCCAGGGCGTGGTCAAGGTAAGTGGGCTGGGGGGTGGTCAAATCCTCTCCAGCCCATTTCTCCTCCCCCTTGGTAAAGGGGGGTGGGGGGGAGAGAACCCCTTTCAATGGTGGAGGGGTGATCAAATCCCCCCCGCTGGTGGCCTGGCTGCAACCAACCCAGCCATCCTCCTTGGCAAGGGGGTCATGAAATCCCCCTCACCCTGACCAGTTGCCCTCCTGCGGCAGGTTGCTGGCTGGTTCAACCCAGCCAGCCTTCTCCTTCCCTCTTGCAATGGCAAGCAAGGGGAGGGAGGGGAGCCAGGTCCGCTGGCCCCTGCTCCCGTGGAACTGATTGCTGGTTGCAACCAACCGGGCCCGCGTGGGATCCCTTGGCCGCCGCAAAAGCCTGCGCAGGATCCATTGGCCGCCGGGAAAGCCCCACAAAGGCTTTCAGACCCCGCATGGGCCAAACCAAGGGAGAAGAGTGGCCCCGAGCGGGCCACAACACGGGCAGAAGCCCCAAATGGGCTGCAACAAGGGAAGAAGCCCCAAATGGGCTTTGACACAGGAGGCAAGCCCAATGGGCCTCCCCAAGCCCAAAAAGTGGCTTTAACATAGTTTGGTGGGACAGCCTGTCAGCTTGCTACTATGTACAGAGAAACCTGTCATAGAAACGCAAAACTATAAAAAATATAAATATCTAAGTTAAAAAAAGAAGGAGTGATAAATCCATAAATATCATTAAAGAAATGGATTCCTCACCCAAAATTTGGTAGGGTCACTCACTGACCCCACCCTTGAAATCAAAGTCCTTACATTTTTAAAATAATTAAAAAGAAAAAGACTAAAAATTACGACACCAGTATGGCACCTTTTGGCCATTTTAAAATTTCACACGTTTTCTAATGTATAGGTTTTACACCTAAAATTCCCTCAGAATTGAGGTGTTGTGTGTATTTTGGGAGTTACACGCAGAAATGTGTTATGTCACAATTCCAGCGCACAGTGCCGCATCATTACATACCCCTGAGTACTTGTAGTAGCAGTTTACCGCGTACTACAGACCCGCGCACAGCTAATTATGCCATGCACGCAGCCAATCCTACCCTGCGCGCATCTGTACTGACTGATCCCCGCATCTGGATCCATTGTGACTGATCTGACAACCAGGTACTGCTCAGGAGAGCTAAAACCTAGTTAGGGTTGCCTGGCACATGTAACAAGTTGACATATGCATTATTAATATTCTAGAAAGATCAAAACTTAAATAAAATTAAGAAAAATTAAGTTAAGAAGATTTTTAATAATAAATCAAAGATCAAGGATACCCAAGTAAATCATTGACTCTGATCTTTGAAGACCATGAAACACTATAAGGAGTGTTCATAAAAATGATTAAAAATTATCTATGTGATCAGCAGATGATGGAAAATTGGTAAACTTTCACATCTGTCCACTTTCAAGAAATACTAACAACACAAATAAAGGATGAGTGCAGAATAATCAAATTTACGCCATAATAGATTAACAGATCCTGTGGCTAAAATAGTACAGAAATCCAGAAGATCTAAATTCAGCTGATTTAAAGCACCAAGTAGACGTGCTTATCTTGCTTTGAATGGCTTTTCAACCTCAGCCCATGAGAAGAACCCTCTCTAGGTGCCCTTAGAAGCTCAAAATCACCCCAAAAAGGTAATTATGAAGACCTCTTTGGATCCATTATTCCACAATCATTTTTCCATGAATTATTATTATCAATCAGACACCATGTAATTGTGCTTCAAGTGCTTATGAATAATCTAAGCAATTGATTTATGACCAAGTCTGTATTATTATGATTTATTTCTTAAAACCAATCAAACCTTGAAGTTTAGTCAAGCAATCAACCCCATCTGCTCTGAAAATCTTCCTATCATTGCAGGATTGTCGTGGTAAAGTGTGTTATAATTATGGCCAGCAATCAGCTTAGGCAAATGAGGAGTATTTAAAGCAAAGAAAATGCTGGAAACCTTGTGTAAATAATTGATTGATGGGCTCTCACAAATGGGGAAACGCCTTGGATGATATCATTGATGAATTTGATTGGATGAATGAATGGATGGATGGAAAACAGCAAGGAAAAGAGCTCCTTAAGTACAAAGGATTGGCCTCTTGTGAGCCCATGATACAACCAACCAAAAGGCAATTTTTCCTCCCAAAAAGAGCTCTACTGGCTCTACAGGCCTTGTTACTTTGTTTGGGCTACATCAGCCCACATGGCATTATTACCTGTACCCTTAAAACCAGCCTATTCAGTTTATTTCTGTTTTTTCCACCTCAATTGGGCTGAACCAGCCCCTGTGCTGTTCAATCCCTGGGCCAGTTGTCTTTTACAAACAGTCCTATTGCGTCACACACTGGCTGGTTGCCTCATGCAACCAGCCTCTGGCCATACAAATGGCCAGGTGGGACCCAGGACACACCTGGGTCCGGTCTCAGACTCACATGGGGGGGGGTGTGACCAGCGGAAATGCTGTCCCCCCCCCTCTTTCTCTCCAATCCCTGGAGGGGGCGGTCAAATCCCCCTACCAGGGAACCTGGGGGTCAATACCCCCAGGGTGTCGTCAATGGAAGTGGGCTGGGGGGGTGGTCAAATCCCCTCAGCCCCGTTGCTCCTCCCCCTCAGTAAAGGGGGGGGGAAAGCACCCCTGGCCTCTGTGTGGCTTTGATGGTGGAGGGGTGTTCAGGTCCCCCCCATTGCTGGTTGCTTTGTTGCAACCAGCCTTGTCATCCCCTGGGCAAGAAGGTGATGAAATCCCCCCTTCCTGGACTGACCTCCTGGTTGCGGTTGGTCAGTGGCTTGTTCAACCCACCCAGCAACCCCCTCCCCCTTGAAATGGCAAGCGAGGGGAGGGGGAAAGAGCCAGTGCTGCTGGCCCTTGCTCCCGCGGCGGTGGCCACCGTTTGCAACCGGCTGGGCCCCCGCGGGATCCCTTGGCTGCCGCAAAAGCCCCATGCGGGATCTCTCGGCCCCCGCAACAGCCCTGCGCGGGATCCCTTGGCCGCCGCAACAGCCCCGCGCCGGATCCCTTGGCCTTGGCGACAGCCCCACGCAGGCCATTGGGCCCTGCTTGGGCCAAAACAAGGGATATGAGTGTCCCAGAGCGGGCCGTGGCACGGGCAGCAGCCCCAAGTGGGCTGCAACACAGGCGGCAACCCCGAGCAGGCTGCGACACGGGCAGTGGCCCAAATGGGCCGCCCCAAGCCTGCAACCTGAGAAAAACACACTTTGGCAGACGAGCCCATCTGGCCAAGTATGGCCACAATAAACCTTGGGCCCAATTAAGCCCATACAAGCCCCTCTGGCTAAATTTGTCCATATCCCCCACCGGGCCCATTAGGGCTCCTGTACCAATGAGCCTATTTCACACGTTTTGAGGCCATTTTCCCCAAATCATTGACATCCACACAGGCCCGTATGGTCCATGTGAGTTTCCAATGGGCCGGAGAGGCCCATATATGCATCCCATTTGGATTACACTTATACATAGCACACACTTAAGTGCATACGTATTTTAAAAAAGTACTCAGAGTGAGTGTTTCCCTTCCTGTCTTGGCCATTGTGCTGTTATGTCTGGCCATTAGGGGATAAGCCTTTTCTAAGGCACCCATCTTGAATCCAAGGTTCTTAAACTGCCTAAGGAGGCCCCTTGAAGAGAGGTTGCTTTTTCTGTAAAGACCCCCAGTATTATAATACTGTGGGGCCTCTTTGATATATATATTGAAAAAATTTTATTACCAAACAAATTAAACCTTGAAACTTCTCTTATTATATTTTTTATTTGAGCCTCTAAGTGTTTATTTTTGGAATGATTATTATTATTATTATTCCAGTATTTTTATCACTCTCTGTAGCTAAAGGACTGCAAGGTTCCTTGTATCAGAGAGCTGAGAACGGGGGGTCTGGCCAGGAAATATCCTTAAATAATTAGTTTTTGATTATTTATTCCTTGGACCAGTCTATTTATTTTTTAAAATAAATTAACATACTTTTAACATATATTTTTGATCCTTTTTTTCTCTAGTGCATCTTAAGACCAATGGAATATTGACCAATTATTATTTGAAAATTCTTAAAAAGAAAAAAGAAGAAAAACTCTTTAACTTTTTCCCTTTTATTATAACTCCTGAGCAACAACAAGAGAAATTGCTTTATTATAAACAGCAAGTTATAAAGGACAAGGAAACTGAGCTTGAAATAATTATCAATTTCAATTCTTTATTAAGGCAACATAAGGAGTGGAACATTTATTAAAGGAAGCCTTATATTTATAAATTGAATAATCCTGAAGATAAAGAAAAATCCAAAATTAATAAAAGTGATTATTTCTCTAAAAATATCATCTTACCACATAAAAATACAAAAAAATATTAAACTTATATTTTTTTTATCCATATCAGTGGATTTTCTTTCTGGTGATCTCATTGACCAGGACCTCCTAGAGGACATCCCAGACAGTGTACCCTTGGACTGACCCTTGGATTTATCCCAGGATCTGAGTGGAACTTACTCAGGCCCCGTTGGAATACCCTCAAGGACAGTTGTGATCCCAACCAAGTGTTGGTACCCTTGAATTTAACTTCAAGTGTGTTAAATTATATATATGAAATTATTGAAAATATAACTACTGCAAGAATATTAGACCCAGGAGGATCAGCAAGTTATGATAAAAGCTATTTCTCTGGCAAAGAAACCTCAGATTTCTCTCAAAAGGTTGATCCCAAAGAAAGAGGTAGAAGGCTACGTGCAGAACTGGAATACTTGGGATCAGTTAGCTTCCTTAAAGAGAAAGGACCACAAAAAGAAGAGGTCCTCAATCCATCAGAAGTTGAGGAACCCAAAGGATTTGGACAGCATAATATCCCTAGCCCAGAAGTGGAAAAAGACTGGAAATATTTCAAAAAATATTGGGAGTATTCTGAACCAACCTTGAAGACATAGAAGTAACCAACTGGGAAGAACTACCTGAGGCAGGTTTGGAAAAATCCGATTTCATGGACCTACTCAACACTTAAACTTTAAATAACCTATTAATTCATGGACAATGCCCATCTTGTCATGGGATAATCCCATGTATTTTGAGGTATTGCCTTTATTCTGGGGAAGAATGGGCTGAATCTTGGATTAGTCATATGAAAATGATGGATCAAGTTATGCCAGACCTATTTTATTCTGTAATTGAAAAAATTATTTACCTTTACTTTTGATCTTACTGCTTTCATTATCCTATTACTCCCGTCTCAGGACCCTTCAGGTGGCTCTCTGGTTGGATTAAACTTGCTGCCTTAAGTCCCCTGTGTTGCTCTCTAGTTTTATTTAAATAATGATCCTTCCCTGGGACCATCAATGAAAATAATCTGATGAACAGAAATTTAAGCAAGAGCGCCCCTTCCTCCTCATCATATCAGTTTCACTTGAATATACTAGTATGATACCTTCTAAATTGGCTCTTTGCAGCCTTATAACTTCCCTCACTCCTTAAAATCAACTTACTCCTTATTCAAAACTTTTAATGGTTAAAAGCCAAAGCTAATCCAAACAAGCTATTCAGTCAACTTCATTGTTCCCACTGGTTGAATTGCCATGACCATCCCAATCTCTACCAAATTCATCTTTCAACCTCCATCCTTTCTATCAATTCTTCATTCAATCTCACTATCCAACCATCACAGGCATTCCCGCCTTATCTCAGATTCATTTATCTACCATTACCCCATTGCTCAATCATTCCTTTCTAATTCCCTCACCACTTCATTATCAACCTATAATTCCATGCCTCCTGTCTGCTTTGAAAAATATTATTATTCATCAACATTAAACTCATCTCCTCATAAAACTTCTCTAACTATTACCTCACATCTATTTACCTCCTGCTATTTCCATTCTTTTTTCTCAACCTATTCCTCTCTCATCAAACCATCTCCATCTCTCAATATCTCTCCAAAAGATTTCAATATAAAATCCTGACCCCAGATCCAATTTCCATCATCAATATAACCCCAACTAACTCTACAACAAAAAAAACAAACATCCTCCTCAAAAACGTTTCTCCTTCCTCATGAGCTTATTTCTTTTGTCATTTTCAATCAATTTTCCTAGATCTTTTACTTTTCACATCGATTCAACCAGACCACGGCTCACCACCACCATCCTCCGCCATGCTCCAGTGGATATTCACTTTTTCATCTCTTGGATCAGTTGATGTTCATCAACATTGCCTCCTTCTTCACATTCTTCATCTGGATGTTACCCTTCTTTCTACTCCCTTCAAGCGCCAATTCACCTGGTCATCCAGTCTTGTTGAAAATCTGGTGTCACAACTGCCCCTGGCGTGCAAGGGAATGAATGCACATGAACTACTACTAATAGAACTCAAGGATGATTTTTCGGAATTGCAATGAAGAAGATCAGAGGATAAATAAAAATGAAGAGAAGATGGAAGGATGGAATGGAGAAGTCCAGGAGGAGGTTGTTGAATAAGGGGTTTTGGAATATTATAAGAGTAAAACCAGGAGGGGACAAGTGATATGAGTTAAGCAGGCTGGGTGAAGGATGTCTTGTTCTGAGATGACACCTACTGGAAGAGGGAATACCCAGTAAGAATTAGTATACTAATTCCTTGGGGGAATCAGTCCAATAGGGAACAAGAGGCCAGTATATGTGAGAGCTGGGAAGGAGGCCTTGAGGGATGAGTACCTGGTGTTTCAGGTTGTAGTTCCCATTGTATTAAATTTTTACAGATTGAGCTGGAGGCTTTAGCTTACTGATTGGGTATGGTTCTGTCCAGGAAGTTTGGACATGTACCAATCTGAAGTCCTGGGGTATGGGCTGAACAGACGTTGGAGAGTATGTCCTATTTATATACTAAGCTTACTATTTACTAACTCATATAACAATTGGATTGAGGATAGATACAGGATTTACCAAGCCATAGAGAGATAGGTAGAGAGCCTGAGAAGGTTGACCAAATCAAATGGCACATTGCTGAGGTGCTCATGGATATAGAGTTCATCCCATACATGGAGAGGGTGAACCTGGTAGGAGAAGATGGAGACTGCAGAGGTGCAGGAGTACTATCCAGTGGAAGGTACATAAGTAAGTGGAGTTGGGTTTGATCTGAGATTGAAGTGGATGATTTTTTGGATTGGTTGAGCTGAAGAATTTTCAGGACTGTGTTCATGACATCTTGTAAATATCCCTTCTCCACAAACTCACACTTGTATCCCTATTGGTGCACTTCCCACTTTCCATCATCCAGTTCAAATTATTCAATCTCTTCACCTTCCACCAAATCATCACCAATCATTAATCCATCCCCTCATTTCATATTCATCCCTTTCTCTATTTAATCCCTTGGCTCTATGGCTCATCATAGCTAAATTTGCGGTCAATTTGATTCCCCCAATTTGGACCAATTAACCCAAAACACTGCCATCTACAATCCAAATTCAAATTCCATCTCCCCTTTTCAAAATTCTCCTTGGCCCAAGGTACTGTACACCCCCTCTTGTGTTCTGACAGAGATCAGTTTTGGATTTAAAGATTTTTGAGAATCACTACTCTCAAGATCAAACTCCCAACTCCATCAATCCTAATTCATCCATTCTCACTTCCCTTGCTATCCTCTTCCTCATTGCTCCCATGGTCTTGACTCAAAAATCTACATCCTTGTCCAATTCCTGAAATATGGCTAGCCTCCAGTCAATCAATAGTTCTAAATCATCCATTGACTCAAACACAAATGGTTTGATTTTCCCTTCAAATCCTAGGAACCCTGGTACAAATCTCAAAATCCCAACCAACATCTCCTCAAGCTGTAAAAATTTTACTGCCCAACTCAACTCAAACCCAAACATCGTCCCTTGTACCACTCATTGCCTCAACCCACTAAACCATTAAATGCTGGTCCAAATTCAGTCACCCACAATAGGGCTTATCAAAGTTAAGCAAACCCACCATTTTTGAATGGCGGGTTTCAACCCATGTCTGCCATTTCAAACCAGCCATTTAAAAGCAAAAAAACCACTTATTTCACATCAGACGTGTCAAATTTACCTGAAAATAAATGGGTTTTTTCTAAATAAAGTATATAAAGGCCTTGAACAGCTCAACCAAGCATCATTCCACATGATCAGCCCGGGTTTCATCCTCAAACCGTATTTGAAGAATTCATCACTCTCATTGCTTTATTGCTATCCTAATCACTTCATCACTCTCATTGCTTCATTGCTTTCCTCATCACTTCATCACTCTCATTGCTTCATTGCTATCCTCATCACTTCATCACTCTCATTGCTTCATTTCTATCCTCATCACTTCATCACTCTCATTGCTTCATCTCTATCCTAATCACTTCATCACTCTCATTGCTTCACTGCTACCCTCATCACTTCATCACTCTCATTGCTTCATTGCTATCCTCATTACTTCATCAATCTCATTGCTTCATTGCTACCAGGGTTGAGGCCGGTGACAAAATCCATATTGATGATTTCCCATCTGGTTTTAGGTTCAGAGATCTTCTGTAGGAGTCAAAACTATTTGCCAGTATTTTTATTAGATTTTTGGAAGGTCTCACAGCTAGTAACATACTTAAGAGTGATTTCTTTCCAGTCTATCCACAAAGCAGTTTGTTTTATTTTTTCCAATGTTCATTCTGTGGAAAGATGCCCTGATGAACAGTTGTCATTTCATTCCTGGAGAATATGTTGTATATGTTCTTTGTTGCTTAGTACTAATAAACTTCAATCTTGGTGTCTTTAGTAAAGGAGAACATCTCAAAAGGTAAACCTTCCTGCTTTATAGTGTTTAATTAATAAAGCAGGTAGACTATTTACCAGAGCTGCTTCTGGGTATTCACATTCCATAATGGTAATCAGAAGCTTGATTTCAGGAGAGTAGTCATCTGTTACTTGGTTGAAGAAAGCATTATATAATTCACATAAGTGGATCCCCATTATTGGAGCTTTTAATGCAAAAAGATTGATGTTCAGGATAGGGAAGGATCTTGATCTTCAGATTCATAAGCTGGATTTTGTGGTCATTAGGCAAAGCATTCCTACTTAGACTATCAGCATTCCAATGTTTAGCAACAGCTTTATGCACTATAGTCATCTGACCTCTATGCTGTTGTATAGCAATTTGCCACCTGAGCATATGTCTGCTGGGGGTTTTCATGTTCATAAGAGTTCTTAAAGAATTACAGTCTGTGATCACTTGAAAAGTGGTGCCTTCTAAGTAATAGTGTAGCTTTTCCAAAGCCCATACTAGAGCCAAACATTCCAACTGACTGGCTCCATATCTTTTTTCTGTATCTTTGATCTGTCTAGATGTGAAGAGTACTGGTTTCTCTACTGGTCTTTCTTCTTCTATCCTTTCTTGATGTAGGCAGCTCCTAACCCTTCCATACAGGAGTCAATGTACATTGTGAAGGGCTTGGAGTAATCTGGTTGGATGAGTAAAGGAGTAGAGGTCATTAATATTTTTAGTTCTTCATAGTTTTTCAATCTCTCATGAGTCATTTAAAATAGAGTTTTTGTTTCATACTTCATACAGACTCTTAGTTAGCATAGCAAACTTTGGTATGTATTGTCTTTAGTAACTGCAAAAAATAATGAAAGGAAGTAACTCTGTTTTTTTTGAGGCATGGGTTTATTCATAACAGCAGCTATCTTATTTTGATCAGCAGCTAGAGTTAGACCAGAGATTATATGTCCTAAGGCTTTCAATTCTCCATACCCAAAGTTTCATTTCTTCATGGATACATTGAAACCTGCTCTGGAGATAGTCTGGACTACTAATCTTACTTGGTTGATATGAGTATCCCAATCATCAGAGTAGATGATAACATCATCTATATATACCATCATCCATCCTTGTCTGATGTATGTACCTAGAACTTTATCCATTGTTCTCTGGAAGTGTGATGGAGCATTCTTTATACTCAAGGGCATCCTAAGATATTCATATATTTCCAAATGACAGATTATTCTCATAAACTTCCTGCTTTCAGGGCTTATAGGTATCTGTTGGAAACCTTTAAGCATATCCATAGTAGTGATATACTTGGCCTTGGACAAGTTATTCAGAGCATGATCAATCCATGGTATAGGATAATAATCTGCCTGAGTAGAACTATTGAGCATTCTGAAGTCTCCTACCATTCTTGACTTGTCATTATGCCAAGCTATGATTACAGGTGTGGTCACATCCACCTGCTCATTGTGCCCTACTTTCCTTAATACTTGTAAGTCTATCAGTTCTTGGAAATGTTCCTCAAGAGCTTTTCTATACTTAGGACTAGAAGGATAGGCTGGTCTTCTTCAGTTTGGAGGATAAGGAGGCTTAATGGTCAATTTTAATACCATATCATGTCCTTTAATATCACTAATGGGATGATCTTTAGTACAAAAAGCATTTTGGTTCTCAAAGCATACTGTCAATATATCTTTTTTCTGTTCTTCAGAAAGTTTCATATTCAGAGCTTCTTGAGAGAAGTATTCTTGTTCAAAGTCTTCTAGATGCTTTTGAAAAGTAGAGGAAGGGAAATTAGATTGCATGTTGCATATCGTAAACTTCTTGTCCCAATTACCACCCACTGTGAAGTATCTCCCTTTACTCTAGAACACAGCTTTACCATATAGACATAAGGAAACATTACCTAGTATCAAGTAGTCACATAGTCTGTTGAGAAATACTGCAAATTCAACTTGTATTCTCAAAGATCCTTTAGTATTGGGTAGTATTAAAGGAGCAGTCCATACTCCAATAGTGCTCATGGTAGAGTTACAAGAGCTAAACTTGGATTTTGGGATGGGCAGAAGGTTTTCTTTCCAATTTGGATCCCATTTGTTTAAGAATCAGCAAAGAAACATGAGCAGAAAGCTCCAATATCCAGTAATAACTTGATAGGTCTGTCTTTATACAATCCTGTTGCATAGCAAGTTTGAACAGTGGTATAACTTTTCCCACTCATAGGTTTAACTGTCAATGGTTTAACATCCATAATATGTCTATGAATTCTGGTAGGATCCCATTGTTGGGTTAAACTAGAATCCCCATGGATGTTATTGATTTCTACAGAAGTGCCTATATCTCCTTCTATAACATTAACAGGTTTGGTCAGTATCAATTCACATTCAGAAAGAGATCCTTCAGTATCAGCTATATCTTTATAGTTCTAATTCACTTAAACTTCCTGCTCTCCTTGCAAGACTGCTATATTTATTTTTGGTAATGGGAAGTCTTTTCTCATATGCCCTCTCTTGTTACAATTCCAACAATTTACAGGCATCCTCTCTCTGTCCCTATTCTCATTAGGTTTCTAATTATCACAGGTATCTATCAGAGGTGGTTGTTCTCTTTTTTTGCTAATTTTGAAGTTCTATTTGGGTCTAGAAGGGAGTTTCTTGTCTAAACCATTCATATCTATGACTTCTTCTAACACATTGATTAGAGTTGGCAAGTCAGGATCCATACTCATCCTGCATCATACACTATGGTTAAGATTTCCAGGCCACAGGTTGAGGAGTCTTTCATTTGCTTCCTCTTTATCAGAATCTGGGTAGAAGCAATATATTCTTTTCTTCTGTTCCAAGCACCATTTGTGGGGCTTATCCTTGGAGAGGTCAAATGAGGAATTCAAGAAATTTTTCATCATTTTTCATTTCCACATTCTAGAAAAAAATTTTTCTTTAATCAGAAGTTTCCAAGAATTCCATGGTAATGATCCTACTTCTTCTCTTTTAATGAAAAACCAGTCTAAAGCTACTCCTTCAAATAGGCTGGGAAGCCTGACTACAGCTATAGCTTCTGGTAAGTCATAAGAGTCAATAGTTTATTCAATAAATTTAATAAAATTTATATGATTGTATTCTCCTTCACTGGAGAACTTGGGCCATTCAGAAATAGGGGGTAACAGTTTGAGGGCTTGCTCCAACTCAGGGGTAGGACTAGGCCTGAGGGTATCAATCCTATGCATTCCTAGCAAGGGTGGTGCATAAGGAGTAGTTGTTTGTCTGGGAGGTTTTGGTTCCTCTGTGGTACTCCCCAAGGGGTTGGTCAGACACTTTTAAGTCTGTAAAATAATTCTTGATCAGATGAAGCTGCAGGTCAACCGTATTATTAAGCAGATCCAGTTTGTCACTAAGGGATAGAATGGAGCTGTTAGTAGTGGTTACCAATTCTTCTTTTAAGGGTTGGAAAGGCATAATAAAATATTCTTGGATTCCGGATGAAATATTCTCAATTGTTTTAGTCTGTCTGATCAGAACTTTATTTATTGTGTCCAATAACCTTTCTGTGTGTTCTTTGATCTCTTCCATTCCTACCATCTTTGTTTGGTTATTAATGAATTTGGCTACTACTTTGGTTAATTTATCCATTTGGGAATAAACGCCATCCAAATTTTCACAAACAATTTTAAAATTATGACGCAAATGATTGGAAAAGGAAGTAATTACATCAGAGGGTTTTTTGGGTTCAGAATTAGAGGCTAATTGTTTTGAAAATTTTTCCATTTTTGAGCTAGGGATATTATCTGATCCCAATGTTTCTTTCCCTTTGGCTTTGAATGGGAGGAGGATATCTTCTTTCCTGATCCTTTGCCTTTCAGTTTGGCTAATTGATCCCAAATATTCCATTTTTCTAAGTAGGATTATACCTCTTCCCTTTGAATCATTTTCTGAAGAGCTATCTGGGTAGCTTTTGCCTGGGAGATTATCTTTTTCATAGATACCATGTCCTCTTTGGCTTGGGCTTCTTTGAACTCTACCCAATATTCCACATGCCCTCTGACTAAGTCTTTGATTCTGGCTTCCTTGGCAAGATTCTTCTGGGGTGGCTGCAGGGAATCTTCTTGTAATGGAGTGTGGCTTGATTCTACTACCTTCTCTGCCTCTAGGTTGGGGGAGTGCAGAAGTACTTGTTGCTGTTCCTTTTCCAACAACATTTGATTCAGGGGTTCTGGTCTGCTCATGGTTGTCATTATTGGTGGACTCACAGTTACTGGGAGCTCCTGGAAAAGATCCATAGGAGGTAATTCTCCCTGGGGATCTTTTGTTATCTCTCTTAGTATTAGAAGTAACTCTTTAAAATTATTTTACAGAAAAAATCCGTAAAAATAAGTTTTATTCAAAACTCACATAAGTTGATGTTCAAAGCCACCAAGACTTTAATGGGATTAAATTGATTCTTAGTAGGTTATTCTATGGTGTATTGGTTTGTTCCAATGAGTTCTTCACCTGCTCAATCAATATTTTGAGGGCGTCCAGAGATATCTTGGACCTCTTGATCCAATAAATCAATTTCAGTGGCGGTGGTTTCTGGTACAGGAGGGTTCACTGATGTAAAAAGGTTATTTTATTGTTCAATAAAATATATCAATATTATTTAAAGAATAATATGGTAATTCAATTTGTATACTAACTTTTATATTTCAAAAAGGAATTTATACAGTAGTGTCCAAGCTTTATGTTTCCTTAATAGGTCCTGGAAGTTGATACGCCTCTCAAGATTTTCTTGTTCAAGGATTTTATCTGAGTATTTACGTGCAGAAGAGATATTAAATTTCTCAGCTTGGGATGCCAAGACTCTTGCAATCCTTTAGCTACCAGAGGTGATAGAATAAATAGTAAAAATATTATTTAAAAAATGCAGCAAAAATCTGTAAATTATTTGGATCAAGCTTATTGCAAGGTTAATTTGTTTGTGTATGGTCTATTGTTTTAAATCAATATAAATAAATTGATTATTAAATATTTTTTATAGAGAGGCCACAATTATATTGGGGATCTTTAACACCTCTCTTTAGGGATTTCAGTATGAAAACATGTATTCCTTGTTCCTTTGGGCTCTTTATTTTAAACAATACTTTACCCAAAGATAATATGTATATAAAATACATGGTGGGGTGGCAGGACCTTGTAACTAAGCTGCCACAACAGAGAAAGGATAATAAAAGTCAAAGATATTATTAGATCCTTTGGGTATCTGTTTGTGACGTGCACTGATGTTTTGAACCTTTATACTGGGGTTATAAGTTTGTTTGGCAGTTTAAATTGATATAAAGAGGTTGAGGACAGATGTTATTAATCAGACTATGCCATAAATCACTTACTTATCTGTTATAAGTACTTCATTACCTTGGCATGATGTATGGATATAAATATAACAGGGTCTCTGCTCATCAATATACTCAAAAGAGCTCTTTATTTATAGCTTTTGGAGTCCCAATATTATCCTTCTGAGGAGTACAGGCGCTCAAAGGGACGGACACTCAGGCTAGAAGGGTAACCAGTGGTAGCCTGTCACGTGTTCTTGGTTCTGTAACACTGGTATATTATAATTCAACAGTTTATGGGAATTATTCTACTTTATAATTGATATTAGGACATGTGAATAACACTAATCTGTCCTGTTTTTTGTTATTTAGTTAATTATCCTTTTTAAATTTTCCCAGTAAGTTAATAATTATTTTCATCAAAATTCCTAGGGACATTCTGATGTCAGGCAAGTTCTCATTATGTATTAAATAATTGGAGTAAAGTCACAATATTGATTTTAATCCTTATTTTAGAGTTTCAGTTGATTTACTAGAATAATTAACTAAAAATGTAAGTCATGGGAATTCATGTAATATTTTTAAATCATTATTTTTCTTAGTATTTCAAAAAAATATTGATGTCTAGAAATTCTCATAATATTATATCAAAATATTTTAATATATTTTTAGAAGTTTTCATTGTCTTATTTTTGACATTCTTGATAATTTGAATTATATTTAATAAAAAATACGTATAAGGGTTATTTAAGTATTTTTTATATAATATTATGTACTTTTAGACTATCTACTATCCACAGGAACCCTTATTACATATTTATTACGTTCCCTTCTTGGTTGTAGCATGTTTAAGTGGTGCCTAAGTTTCTCAGGCTACCTGTCACTTTGTCAACCCGTAGTCCCGCAGCTGCATACTTGTCAGAGGCCCAGGGCTCCGTAAACAACCTTGACTGAGTGAAAGGGCTGTATCTCATCCGCGCGCAGGGGCATTGGCTGCGGCGGCTGCATGCAGGAATTTTGACAATTTCCATCCATAACCCCTAAAAAATACACAACACCTCAATTATAACTGAATTTTAGGTGTGAAAAGTATACGTGACAAAAATTGTAAATATTTAATTGGTCAAAAAGCTCAATAGTGGAGCCATGGTATTTTGGTCTTTCTCTCTTAATTATTTAAAAATATAAGGAGTTGGATTTCAAGGATGGGGTCAGGGAGTAACCCTACCTACTTTTGGATGGAGAATATATTTCTGTACTAATATTTATGGTTTTCCTACTGCTTCTTAGTTTAATTGTATTATTATTTTTTTCTGTTACTTTTGCAGCTTGCTCTGCAATAGTAGCAAGCTGACATTCCTCATCAATTTTTTTTGTTGCTTTTTTTCCCATGTCAGGCGGTTCCTGTCTCCAATCTTCATCAAGAAAAAAGAATCCGCACTCATTTGTAATTATCTCTTTTAAATAGTCTACAGGCCTCTTGTCTATAAAAGGAGTGGCTCTCCCCTTCCTTTTTGATCATCATCCTATCTTAGAAAAAAAATAAGAAATCTGATAATTCCAGAGGGCTCCCTTCCCTTCATCTAGAAGTTCTGTGCTGGGTATATTTTTTGATTTCCCTTGATCCTTGAGCCTCCATACTCAAATCTTTGATCTTTCCATCTGTGACCTTGATCCTTATCACCAACCATAGCCCTTCTGGTTGAAGAGAATTCCTTCTGCTTTAATTCTTGAGTGTTTTATACCACTCTTTTTCCCTTTTCCTGACCATAATTGTCTGATCCTCCCCTGATCATCTTTCCGGATCCAGTCACGTTTGGCTGAGAGGTTTCTTTAAGCTTGAAACCTGCAGCTTTAAACCTCCCTTTATTCTTTAAATTTTAATTCCTCCATGCTACTCTTGAGTTCCTTGAGAAGTGTTTGGGTTATTCTTGTTCAAATCTGTTGTTTCTTTGCTCCTAGAGATTCCAAGAAAAATTGCTTTTTGTTTTCTTCAGCCACCCACAGTTATCTGGTACCCTTCAAGCACTTGATTGCAGAGAATTGGGCAGATTCATTGAGAACCTAGAGGTTTGTTGGGATTGAGTTGATCTTTCCTAATCTTCAGCAAACAAACAGAGTTATTAGCTTGTGCGCATTGTTAATTTTAACTGCCTTGTTCCATTGAACTCTGAAAAAACTTTGACTTATTTTTTTTCAAGTCTTTTCCCGCATCATCTTGCCTCAGATAGTGTTGTTCCCATTGCTACCGACTATTCTCAAACTCATCCCTTACATTTATTTCTTATTTACAAGTTCCTGGATCTCAATTAAGGTTACATTTAAATATTATTATAAATTTTAGGAGGGCAGCCTAAACAGCACCTTTCCCTTCCACAAAACTACCTGCAGCTTAGCACCATTTGGAGTCTTACACCAGCTGCGGATTAGAAGGAGTCTTTGGAGGGGTAGTCCTTGGAGGGATGAACATTGGTTTCAACTTTTGAGTTGTGGGGGGATGGGGAAGGTCAGATCATTGGAGAAGCATGGAAGGTCTAGTCTTAGAGGCCTTTGTCTGGGTTTGTCCAGGTCCCTTAGGTGATATACATTTTTTGAGTTTGGAGTCTCTTTCTGTCTTTTTTTCTGCGGAGTCTGAAATATGTAGTGTTTCTCACTAGGGCTTGTGGTTTTTATTTTGTTTGTGTATCTCTTTTTCAGAATGGTGCCATTAATCAAGATGATTCCTTTCTGGGAAAGCCAGGCATCCTATTTATTTCAAGAGCTATATACAAGATTTAGGGGGCGCCGCAATAATTTAAGACGGGGAGAAATATAAGGAAGGAAGATGGCGGGGAGTAGCCTGCGGCAGAGCTCACCACTGCCACAATGATGCTGGCAAAGGAGCTTGCAAAACACTGCAGCTGGAATCTCAACCAAACCTTATGGAAAGTCAGAGAGAACTACTCCCCTAGTTGTCCTCAAGTTTGGAAGCAATGATCTCAGAGTTGGTAAGTTTAAGGATGATCCTTTATTTTTTAAGAGAGAGAGGGAGAGAGGGAGAGAGGGAGAGAGTAAAAAAAAGATGATTAATTCCTTCCCTTCCTTTTCCAGCTTGTCCCAAGATCCAATGATAATATATATGATAAGAGCTGGGGTTGAGATGGCAGAATTTATGCCCACCCTCTCAACCCTAACCTTAGTACAAGCGCAATGACATCCCAAAAACAAATGTAAAAGAAACCCTAGCCCCAGAACCCTAGCCTAACCCTAATCTGTTCCATGCCCGCTTAAACAACCAGTTTGTCCTTCTCATCTGAGCCCCTTGTTTGTCCATATCTGGCCTGCGCGCCGCGTGATTCCCTGCCCCACGGTTTGTCCCGTGCTTGCGTGCGCCCCGCCTGAGCCTATAGCCCCAATTTACCTTTCCTACCTCCCCAAACTAGCTTCTGGCAAACCTGGTTGGGCCAGCTCCATTCTTGGGTCTGTAATTGCCAAGCGGGCCTCAGCCCGCCACATCCAATCAAGCCCAACCCATGCCCAGTATTCTGAGCCTGGCAGTTTCTAATGCTGATCCTGCAGTTGCCACTGCTGAGACCGTGTGCATCTGAGTTCTGAGCCGGACCTACCAAATGGTGAGTGGGCTGACCCTTGCGCAGTTCCCAATGCAAGGCTATACAACAACACCACAAGGTCCGAGGATGGCCAGTATTTGCTCATCTGATTTTCAGAGGTACCAGTTGATTTCAGCTTCCTCAATTCCTTGGCTGCCTGCTTCATTTTTGCTTTGAATGGCTGCGTTGTACAGATAGAAGGACAGGAGTTAGAGGACTGAAAGGAGATTCAAGGTGACAGGTTCTGCATCAGAGACAAGGGATGCAGAGATATTTGGACCGGCAATGGAGGCTACAGTTACTCAACAAGAGGGGCTGGAGCTGTGTGACAAAATGGAGGGGTCAGGAAAAAAAACAAAACTCATGGGGTATGGGCGGCAAATCAGAGCTAATCACAATGACCAAGCAAGGGGACTCAACCTCCACAGGAGGTGTCATGGTTAGAGTTGTGGACGCCAGAGGAGTCGGTGATAGTGGATGGAAGAGGGGAACATTGGGCACTTCCAGCAGGGGTATCGGAGGCCTATGCACTCAAACAAAGATGGGAGCCGTTTTTGGCCTGGGTGATACCTGGCCAAGGCCAACATTTAGGTTGTGGTGTTGGCCCCAGGCTCAGGTTGAATCTCCCCAGGCGGTGGCAGTGGGTTAGTCCTTGCGTCAAGGATGGGGGGAAAGGTGGTCTGTGGCCTCTACAACAGGAAACAAGCAGGAGGCACAGTCCGGCTCCAGAGTCCATTTTTCCGTCTTGATGTGTTCATCATTGTGCATCAAAAAAGGATTTCCCCAGCACAATAGGCTCACAGAAGCGAGTTGGCGGACTGTCTATTCCGGAGTGCATTGGATGAGGGCTCAGCATTGGTGCGGCACTTGCTTTTTGATGGCACAATGGCAACAATTAGCCAGAGTTTTTGCCTTTTGCAGACATCAAGCGTGGTTGAATTTAACTTTGGATCTGCAGCTGTGGATTTACTAAAGCGTAAGCTAAGTAGTACAGATTAGGAAAATTGTGGGATATGCACTGAGGTTGCAGAGCTGTGGGGAGATGAACACTAAAGTTGAGCAGGTGGAATGAGGGCTGTTGGGGATTTGTTGTTATGCCGCATGCAGGATTGGGAGTGATCCACTAGGGAAGAGTGACAAGGATCTGTCCTTAGTTACGCATTGGCGCAACTCAACTGTTAACGGGAATGGGAAACAGGATCATTGAATCTACTGCAAATAATTGGATTGGCTAAGGGTTGGACTATTAGTAAGGAGGTTCCGTGTGGAACTCACTGAGGTGGTGGGAAAGGGAGTCTTTCATTAGCATTTAAAGTTCCTTTTTGGAGTAGCTAAGGAGGGTCAGTGCGGAATGCACAGAGAGGATACAGGTCTTTCATTTGTGGTTTGCATTCTTTTTTCTTTTTTTGTTTATATAAGGAATCTTTTATTGGAAGTTGGGGGGGAGAGGATTGGATTATTGGAGTATATAAAAAGGGGAAAGAACATTTCATGGAAAATTATAGCTATATTCTTTTCTTCTTTTAGTTTGGAGTGTAATTACCAGCATGAGTTCTCAGAGGTCATATCTAGGGAAATATTTCAAGTGCGGAGCTTTTTGGGGAGTCTGTCTTGTTTTTTTACTATTATTTCATTGCAATTTAGTTTCAGTGGTTTCCAGCTTGGGTGCGGAAGTTGAGTTTGATTAGGAATAACAGAGGTACATGAGTGTGACTTAAGGGCTAGTGGGCTTACTGGAACTTGGAGTGAGATTTTTGCTGAGAATTTGATATTTTTGCGGAGAATTTTACCAAAAAAAACAATCTCTTTCCACACTGCCAGCCCCTGCGGCCATAAGACAAATTGGTGGTTGCAACCACCCAAGTGGCGCAACAGGGGCCGCAGGCCTGCAAACAGTGGCTGGGGGACTCAAAAAAGAGTTCCCTGCCCCCTGGAATGGCCCGCCGCAGGCTTTTGGGCCCCACAACAGGCCCCAGGTGAGAAAAAAGCGGCCCCAAGCGGGAATCAACAAGGGGGGCGGCCCCAATGGGCCGCCAAGGCCGGATCACCCCAAAGAACATACTTTGGTGGGACAGGCCGTCTGGCCAAGTATGTCCATAATCATCCTTGGTCCCATAAATTCCCAGATAAGCCCATCTGGGTCAAGTGGCCCATCCATCCTGAAGGGCCTGTCAAGGCCTGTGTTCCAATTGACTTTGAAAACATTTTTGGCGCCCCAATTCCCAAACCCATAAAAATAAACATAGGCCCACATGGCCCACATGATGTCCAATGGTCCATGGAGGCCCATCTTTGCATCCCATTTGGATTACACACAAATATGCACATTACCTGAGTGAATCTTTATTTTAAAAATTTGGTCTTGGAGGAGTCTGTCACCAACTTGTCAGCTTGCTACTTGAACAGAGAAACCTGTCAAAGCAGATTTGAAAACAGAAATAAAAAAAATAAAATTAGAAGGTGTGAGAAATCCATGAAAATTATTACATAAATTAATTCCCAACCCAAAAGTAAGTAGGGTCACTCACTGACCCCACCCTTGAATTCTAACTCCTTACATTTTTAAATAATTATTAAACAAATTGACCAACAGACCACGACACCACCATGGCACCTTTTGGCCAGTTTAACATTTCACACATTATGCCATGTATAGTTTTCAAACCTCAAATTCAGTCAGAATTGAGGTGCTGTGTATATTTTAGGAGTTACATGCAGATTTGTGTTGTGTCACAATTCCCGCGCGCAGCCACACATTCATACAGTAAGGGTACAAACGCCTGACACTCAATATGTAGGTTCATGTCAAAAGGCCCGCATGAAAATTGAATGACTGGCTGCAGGCGACAGATTCCCGCACGCAGCTGTCAAGCCTGCGCGCGTCAAGAAAAATTGTACTAAGACTGACAGCCAGGTACCGCAGGAACAGGCGACAACCTGCATGCATACATCATGTATATGTAACAACTTGAATTCCAGACAGAGGGATGTCTGAAACCTAAGAATATTGAATAAAAATATATGAATATCAAAATAAAAAGAAAATAAATTGTGGGAAACAATAATGAAGTTTGTCATGTAAATGAGATTTCCAAATCTTTATGAACCACAAAACACAACAAGGAGTTAACCTAAAAATTATTAGAAAATTTACAACATGTGCAGGAGATGAATTAGAATCTACTAATGCCCACTTTTACCCAGGTCACTCAAAGAAATTAATACAAAATAAGGAAATGTGTCTGAATCATAATAATAACAAATTAACATTTAAACACCTTCTGACAATTATTTCACAAATAAATATGACATAGACAACGCTAGCAGATTCACAGCACCAGAACTACGTGCCAAAATAGCCCTTACTAGCCTGCTAACCTCAGCAACCAAGCACAACCCTCTCTACGTTCCCTGAGAAGCTCTTTTTACCCCAAAAAAAAGGATATAAACAACCCTTTTTAAGTGATTTAAACACCAGTAATTTTTAAGTATCAATCCAGGTCCCTTTTCCACCCGTGATCAAGTATTTATTCAAGATAAAAAAGTGATATGTGGCTATAGTCTGATAGTATTATTAATAATTCTGGCCCCATCATTGATTCCATGAAGAATATCAGCAAATAACCCCAATAATTGTGCTGAGACCCTTTCAACCGTGAATCTCTGCAAGATTCTTGGAGTAAGTACTTAAACTAGTAATTTGTCTCCTCCTTGCAACCCATGCATAATTTCTGTAAGACAGCCAGTCCACCCATTCCCTTGAGTTAGTCTTTTGTTGGCAATCATTTAAGACCTCATTGTCCCAAGGTCTTTACACGGTTCAAAAGAGCCCCTTGAAGAGAGGTTGTTATCTAAGAAAGATCCCCACTTTTCAAGAACTGTGGCCCCTCTTAAAAAATATATATTTGAAAAAATTTAATCCAACAAAACCAACCAAACCTTGCACTTGCTTTTAAATCAATTATTTAAGCATTTTACTGTAATTTTCTTGGAATTATTATTCCAACACCAATATCACTTTCTGTAGCTAAAGGACGGCAAATTTCTTGGCATCAGGAAGCTGAAAACTGGGGGTCTGGTTGGGAAATATCTCTGAATAATTAATTTTTAATTAATTCATTTCCTTGGACCAGATATTCTACGTAAAAATAAGTAAAAATACTTATTATCCTTATTTTTTTGATTATTGTTTTTCTAGTGGACCTAAAAACCAACGGAGTTGTCAATCTTTTCAGTCCTGGTCTTCTTGCCAAAAAGGGCTGCAATCTCTCTCAAGATCACAACAGATTCTCAGTCACTTGGAATGACCAACCCAGACTGAAGGGATTGATTAGAGATAATCTCTTTTTCATCAAAAAAACCCATTTCAGCAGGCCAGCCGCAAATTGTAAACTAAACCAGCCTATCTCACACCCCTTCTCTCACTTTAGTATATATTCACAAGATGTACAGAAATGCCTCCATCTCCACACTCAAGCCAATTGTGAAGGGCCTCTACACCAACGAGGAGCTCCAGAAATTTCAATGAAACAGCTGCATCAGGAGCAAAATCACCAGGTCTCCATTCTCTCACACTTCAAATCCTTCACAAAGACCTCTAGATATAATTTATCTTGACCTCATAGGGCTGATAACACCTCAATCAAAGGTGGGCCATGGTTACATCCTCACGCTGGTCAAAAACTACTCAGGTTACCCAGAAGCCTTCCCAAGAGCATTCAAGGACAAGGCCACTGAAGCAATTGGAAACCTCCTTGAAGTGGAACACAAGAGGCTGAAATACTATCCCTAAAAGATCTTCTCAGACAAAGGAACTGAATTCACTAGCTCTACACTCAAAGAATTCTCCAAAACTAAACACATTAAGCTGCAAACATCGGAACCCTACAACTCCCAACATAATGGCAGAGCTAAAAGAGCTAATAGAACTATCATTGAATCCGCTCGCGCCACGTTCTTGTCAACCAGGTAAGCCAAAAAATTATTGGCACATATTAACTCAAAGCTGCTGCTTAATGCTCAACCAAATTCCTCAAGAAGGTAATCAGCTATAACCCTGGGAGCTCATGTTTGGTAAAAGCCTCCCTGCTAACTATTTGAAACCCATAGGCGCCTCTGTCATCTATCTTGCAAATCAAATTCAAAAAGACCAAAATTTCAATGAAAAGGGACTTGAAGGCACTCTGATTGGGTTCAACGCCACTTTTCACTCTTATTTCATTCTCAACTCGCTTGGTGTGGTCATTGAATCTAAATATGTTAGATTTCTCAAGACTCAGCTAAACAGATTCCCTTTCCTTGAATCTCCCGGCTTAGACTTATTTTCCCAATCCAAACTGGACGCCTACGGAGCTGAATTTCCAACAAACAACAAGCAATATGAGATCAGGGAGACACCTCCCAAATTTCTTGAATCCAACTTTGATCTGGAGGACACCAATTCCGCAGACACTCACTCTCCAGATCCTCCTCTCCCTCTTGATCCCAAACCAATATCTCAGAGAACCAATCTAATGTGGCCAAATGAAATCCTAAAACTGCAAAGATACGGGTTCCATCACTAATAAAAGCCTCCTTTTTTTAAGGAAGCACAAAAGTGCCCTGAATGGCCTAAGTGGAACAAGGCATTGGAAGAGGAACTGAACTCCATCAAATTCCCGAAAGTTTGGGAAGAATATTACAAAGAACCTAACAATATCCTGAATACCACCTGGGTTTTCAAAGTCAAAGAAAACTGCCATGGAAAGCCTGCAAGATACAAGGCCCGACTATACGTTCAAGGATTTGACCAGGTCCAGGGCATGGACTATGACAAAACCTGGGCCCCAACAGGAAAATTAGGATCTCTCCGCCTTGCTATGATCTATGGCCTAAAGAATAAGATGACCTTCAATCAATTCAATGTGAAGCAAGCCTTCCTTCATGCGCCTCTCAAAAAATTAGTAATCATTAGAACACGTGAGGGATTGAGCAGAAAATCACCTTTTTTTAAAATTAAAGAAATCTCTCTAGGCCCTCCGCCAATCTCCAAAGAACTAGTATAAAACTCTTACTAAATTGATTAAACTTCAAGGTTTCCATGAATCCACCAGCAATCCTTGCCTGTAAATTAACTCAGAATCTGGGGAAGTCATCTAGTTTCAGGTTGAAAATCTCATTCATGTTGGGAACTCAAACATCTTTTCCAAGAACTTCCTGAGTAAATCCTTGAACTCTTCCTGTCACCCCCCAAATACCATCCTCGGCATGCGAATGGAGATCAAAGAGGAAAAAATTCTCCTCAGTAAAACAAGTCACATTGACCAAGGATTAGAAGAGCTAGGTCTAACCAATTGCAAAGACATCAACTCTCAATTAACTCAAAATTTCTATCTTGAACTGGCTTCTGATGAAGATCATGCGGAGTTCACTCAGCTCAATATAAACTATTGTTCAGCTATCGGACTCCTAAACCACCTGTCCCAATACACTTGCCCAACATTGCTTTTGCCGTCTCAAGTCTGGCCCAATTCAATAACAATCCCGGACTGTCACACTGGAGAGAGGTGCACAAAGTATGGAAATATCTGAAAAAAAACTAGAGAATTCAAGCTCACTCTCAAGTACTATTCCTCTCAAGGAATTATCTCGGCCTACAGCAATGCTACCTGGGGCAATGATCCTTAATTTAGTAAGTCTCAAAACGGGTAAATCATTCTTGACTACGGAAGTCCGGTAATCTGGAACCCTTCAAGACAAAGAAACATAACTTACTCTTCTACTGAATCAGAACTCAATGCAATCCTAAACTGCTACCTTGAGCTAAGATGGATTGTTTACCTTGTGGGAAAAATATAAGCCTTCCCCAAGTGAAAACCAAGAATTTCTATTGAAAATAAAGGTCTTGAAGATAAGATCAAGAAGTTTGGGTTGAACTCCAAATCCCGGCACATTAACCTTAAGACTAAAGGATTACAAGAAGATTCTTCCCTCTCCAAATTTGACCTGTCTCTCATTCCAACCAACAAGATGATAGCCAAACCTTTGATTAAGGATTCCGCGGTCAATGCCCTCAGGATCCTCCAAGAAGAAGTCTTTACTTAGAATCTATTTTGAATCTTTTCTTTCCCTCCTCTTACCAGTCACAGTGGGTGTTAAGTATCAGTAGGCTTCTCCCCGCGCTCCCGCGCATTCCTCTCAGTTCACTCTCCGCGCGCTCTCTCTTCCACCCCGGGCGGCCTCACTCCGTGGCCACTTCAACACTCAGAAGGTTGGGACAACCTTTGATCTTCAGCTTTCTCTTCTTCATTCTTTCTTGTTCTACCTTTTCTTTTCTACCTTTTCTTTTTCTTCTTTTTCCCCGCCACCAATTCAACTCAATCTCATCAACCATAGATCTTTGCCTGGTAAGACTCTTATCTCTCAAGCTCTCTTGATAAGACCCTATCTGATCCTCCAGCAATCCAGCCTACCTCTCGGACTTCTCCTCCAAGCCTGTCCTCTCAATATGTGTTGTCCTCCCTGAATAACTTCTGCCTCCAACATACAAGTTCTGGTCAAGCTGCAGGATTCTCTTTACCTTCTCTTTCTCCAAATCTCTATTCCTATCAGATTCTCCGTTCTCATTTTCTCCTATTCTTTGTACAGCTTATGCTGGTTCTGAGTCATCTAGAAATGAAAATCTATTTTGTCAAGAATATTCGTGACTGAGACAAGGAATAGGAACAAGCTGTTGGATTGTAGATTGGAGATGGCATTGTCATGTTATTCCGGGGGATGGGATGATGAATAGAGTCCTCTTGCCAGGCATTAATTGAGAAGTGAGTTTTGGAGGATTTGACAAGGAAAATGGTTTCAAGTATGGAGAGGAGAGTTTTGAGAGACAAGAAGAAGAGAGGAAGAAAATAAGAAAAATAGGAAAGATAAACAAATAGAGAATAGGAAAGAGAAAGACATAGAAGGAGAAAGGAAACAGAAGGGAAGAAGAGGAGAGTATCAGTAGCAGATAACCAGAAGAAGTCAAGATCACAAGATTAAGAGTCCAGTACCCCGGGCCTTTGGCAGAAAAAGGTTGTGGAGGGACCAGATATAGAGTGAGGACTATCATATTGGAATATCCTCACCCTGCAGGAGCGCAGTAAACAGGAAGTGAACAGACTGATATCTCAACAAATCAGGTAAAAATAAATTGATAATTGGGATCACCAGTAACACAGATATTGTTATTAAGGGGGAGAACTTGAAAATTAATCCATCATCCAGAATTACACAAACTTTCACCAAATTTTTTAGTATTTTTATCTTTTTGAAAACAGGCAAAACTTTTGTAGAATAACCAGCAAAAAATGGTAATCATTTTCCTCCAAAATTCAAGTCAGAATCCATTAGATTTGGAAGTATTTTTTCAACCAACTCCAGAGAATGCCTATGGGTCAAAGGTGTTAAAATACGTACGCACTTACGCGGGTGCTACGTATAAGTGTAATCCAAATGGGATGCACAAATGGGCCTCTGAGGCCCATTGGACACACACACGGACCATACGGGCCCATGTGGATGTTACAGAGTTGGGGAAACTGGCCTCAAAACGCGTGAAATAGACCCGTTGGTACACGGGCCCTAACGGGCCCGATGGGGTATATGGGCAAATACGGCCAGATGGGCTTGTATGGGCATAATTGGGCCCAAGGTTTATTTTGGACATACTTGGCCAGACGGGCTGGCCCGCAAAAGTAGTCTTTTCTCACAATTCGGGCTTGGGGCGGCCCATTAGGGTTGCCGCCCGTGTCGCGGCCCGCTTGGGGCCGCTGCTCGCGTCGCGACCCGTTCGGGGCCGCCTGTGTTCCTCGGCACGGCCCACGTGGGGTCCGACGGCCCGCGCGGGGCTGTTGCGCGGCCGAGGGATCCCGCGCGGTGCGATGCCGCGCGGGCCCGGCTGGTCGCGACCGGCGACCAGCGCCACGGAGCCGGGGCTTGCGGCCCCGGCTCGCTCCCCCTCCCCTCGCTCGCCGTCGCGAGGGGGAGGGGGCAGGCTGGCTGGGTTGAACCAGCCAGCGACCGGCCGCAACGAGGCGGTCGGTCAGGGCAGGGGGGACCTGACCACCCCCTTGCCCCAGGAGGTGGCGGCGCCGGCCGCATGGTATGCGACCGGCAGGTGGGGGGGATTTCATCACCCCCCGCCATCGTAGCGAACTAAGCGCGAAGGGGCGCTCTCCCCCCCCCTTTACCGAGGGGGAGGAGCGATGGGCCTGGGGGGACCTGACCACCTCCCAGGCCAACTTTTTGTGACAACGCCCTGGGGGGTATCGACCCCCAGGGCCCCTGGTGAGGGGATTTGACCGCCCCCACCAGGGATTTGTAAGAGATAGAGGGGGGGACAGCATGTCCGCTGGTCACACCCCCCCATGTGAGGTTGAAACCGGACCCAGGTGAGCCCTGGGTCCCACCTGGCCCATTTCAGGGGCCAGGGGCTGGATGCATGAGGCAACCAGCTCGTAACAGGGGTAATGATGCCATCAGGGCCGGTTGTAATAGACAACCAACTAAGGGACTGAACAGCAATGGGCTGGTTCAGCCCCGTAACGGTGGAAACACAAGAATGGACCGGAATAGTCTGGTTGTAAGGGTTCAGGGACTAATGCCATGTGGGCTGATGCAGTCCAAACCAAGTAACAAGGCCTGTAGAGCCTGTAGAGCTCTTTTGGGGCGGAAAATTTGCCCTTTGGCTTGTTGTATCATGGGCTCACAAGAGGCCAAACTTTTGTACTTAAGGAGATCTTCTCCCTGCTGTTTTCCATCATTCATTCATTCATCCAATCAAATTCATCCAACATATTGCCCCATTGTGAGAGCCCCATTAGCCATTATTGACACACAGTGTCCAGCATTTTTTTTGCTTTAAATACTGCTCATTTGCCTAAGCTAATTGCTGGCCATAATTATAACAAAAGGTATGTCATCTTAAACATCAGGATCATGAATGAATAAATAAGAGGGCTGTGAAGAATTTAATTCATTGACTACAAGGTCAAATAAATGCTTCTATCTACTATTAAGAATATGAATCTTTTGCAAATCTGATTCATTTATAGAAGAATTCTCTTTCTTCCTCAAGCATATATTTCTTTTTTATTGTTATTACCCCTACTTTTTAATCAAAGTTAGGAGAATGAGGAAATAATTTTCTGTTTTTTTGTTTAATGGTTTTGGTATATAATTGGGTTGAATGATGTGAATATTTCATTTCTGAGAAATCTTTGATCTGTTATCCCAGAATGAATTCAATCTTCCACCATGAATTTGAGGGAAACATTTCATAGGAAAAGTGGCTTTTCTGGATGAAAAATTTCCAATAGAATTCCAAAAAACACTATTTATTTAAATTATGGAATCTCCTCACCAGATTCTTCAACTTTGGTTTTTAAATTATTATTTTCCTTAAGTAAAAAGATTTAAAAGTGGGCTTTCTTTCCAAAAAAGTACCAATAGAATTCCAAAACATTTTCTTAGTTCAAAATTTTGGAGATCCTCATCATCTTCTTGGATTTTTTTTGAAGTGATGATTTACCTCAATTAATTACTTGGACAAAGATTCATCTCATAAATCTGGGTAATGAATTTCATTTAATTGCTCTAGATTATTAAATGATGTAGCATCAACAAAATAAATTACAAAAAAATTTAGTAACCACTCTTCTGAACCTGCAGGGTGAATAGTAGAAATCCTCCAAAATAAATAACCAATCTGACAGTTTCTGAATTCTTTTCTGAGTGATGATGTACTTCAAGTAAAAAATTGAAAAAAGATTGATCCCTGCAATCTGGATAAGAAATTCCATAAAATTTCTTTGTGTTTTTAGATTGAGTAGCATCAAGAAAATAATTGAACAAAACTTTGAGAAACCACCCTTCTGAATCTGCAGGATGAGCAACATAAACTCTGCCAATTTGATAACCAATCTGAATCTTCCTCAATTATTTTATGATTTGAAGGAATGTGAATTATCATTCAAAGTCTCAAAATTCAATATTACTTTTAAACATTCAATTGCATTTATTTTGCAATATTTTTTAAGAAAATTGAACTTTTAAAGCTTCTGATTCAATTTCTTTTGAAATATTGTTTGAGAATATCTTATTTTTGTGTTTATCTTTGATGAAATCCATTTATTGCTTAATCTGTTCCAAATGAGGCCTGTTCTTTTCCAGAAACATGAATATCCAGCATTATAAATATATTTGTAAAGGAATTTAACAGCCATGATAACTGCACATGGTTCCACTTTTATGTGGCATTGCTAATTTTCAAAAAGGTCATGATTGTAAAGAAACCCACAGGAATTATCATTGAAAAATTTGGTATGATTCCTCCCCAGTGAAATGGTACATGGATTTTGGCATTTCCCATATATTGGGTAACTTCTTTCACCTGCCATTGTTTCAGGATAGAAAGATTGGGGGTATTTCTTCTTGCATCTGCATTTATTCATTCAAGGTGCTTCCATGTTCAAAATATCAAAATGTGAAATGTATCATGTTTCTTCTAAATACCTGTAAAATTATTGGCTCTGTGTGTGGGAGTTTATCAGGTATATCTGGAAAAACAATAAATTCAATTTCTTCAGATTTTCCTGGTTGATGATCATTGTTGAAAGAAATAAATAGGACTGAATTGATAAGAACTAATGAATGCAATGGAGGCTGAAAGAAAACAAACAAATATTCAACAAACAAATATTTAACAAGACAGGACATAGAATTAAACAAAAGTGAAAATTGAGTCTCACCAGGCAGGCATGGAAGGTTACCAATTGCACATAAAATAAGAGGTTGATGTCAAGCTTTGGATTAATTGAAGTTGGCTGAGTTTCAGGAGTGGTCAAGTTGAAGTTGGAGTTGAGATTTATTGTAGCGTTGAGGAGTTGGTTAGATATTGGAAAGTTGGTTTGGTGTTTGTGCCAGGGACTAGGTCAAGACTGTAGTGATTGTTGTAGTCAATTTGGCTATCCCAAAACCCCTCCATGCCTGATGAGACTTAAATTGGGATGTACAAAACAAAGAAATTAGAGATGAAAAGAAAAAAAATTTAAGACCCAAAAGTACAAGACAATGAAGGTAGAACAACAAAAAAAAATATTCACTGCTGGAGTTTCATTCTACAAGAAGTTTGATGCTTTGCATGGAGCATGACTTTGTTAATGCATCAGCTGGAATGTTTTGAGAGCGGATGAGGTTTATGCTTTTGTTTCCTTGGCTAAGTTTTTCTTGCAGCCCTTTTATTTTGAGGTCAAGATGACAAGTTTCTGAGTTCAATATGAATTTTTGAATCTTGTCTTCAAAACCGCTGTTGTCTATTTGATCCAAGTTGCCTTGTGGAACCCATCAACTAGGGCATTCAATTCTGTGTCAGTTGATGACCACAAAATGTTCCTCTGCTTGCTACTATTCCAAAAGTCTATGCTTCCATCACTCAACACAAGTATCCTCATGGAGATGTAAAAGTGGTTGGATCATTGGCCCAGGATGCATTGGTCAACACCTCCAAAGGGGGGCTAAACTCTTTGAATTTAAGCTTCATTTTCAGGTCCCTTGTGCCCTTCAGGTATCTCCACACCTGTTTGAGCTTTTTCCAATGGTTCATGCCAGTTTTGGCCAAGAATCTCAATAGACTGGATACCACAAAGCTCAGGTTGGTTTGAGTGTACCAGGAAATGTGTTTGAGAAGGCCAATTTCCAAGCAATAGTTTATGTTGAGAGCTCTGAATTCTTAATGTTCTCCGTTTGTTTCTGGTTTCAACTGGAGCCCAGATCTGACAGGACAAGATGACTCCTTGGCTCCATAGATACAAATTTCATTGTGTCTGGAGTGGATGTAGTTGGGTTGGCTCAAGAGGATCGAATTCTCCAGAATCACAATTTTCATGTCAAAAATAGTTTTTGGGGTCTGAGCAGTCAAACCAGGGAGCCTTTCAAGGAATTTCTCTTTTTTATTGAGGCCCTTTGTTACCACAATGAGGTTTTCATTGTGAAAGTAAATTTTTGAAGCTCCATCATTCAAGATGTATAGAAAAGGATTGCAGTTGGGTTTGGTTAAGCCAACTTATTTGAACCATTACAGAATAGTTTCATACCAGTTCTCAAGAGACTTCTTCATTCCATATATTGATTTTTTGAGTTTGAGGAACCTTGATACCCAATTAGATCCCTTGGGCGTCTTGATGATTCCTGTTAAAATACGGATGCACTCATGTAATGTGCATATTATTGTGTAATCCAAATGGGATGCACAAATGGGCCTCCAGGGCCCATTCAACATCACATGGGCCACGTGGGCCTATAAGGATGTTATTGGTTTTGGGCATTTGGGCACCAAAACACATTTTCTTGGTCTTTTGGGACGCAGGCCTTAATGGGCCTTCCAGGGTAGATGGGCCACCTTGGCCAGACGGGCTTATCTGGGCATAAATGGGCCCAAGCTTTATTTTGGACTTACTTGGCCAGATGGGCAGGCCCGCCAAAGTATGTATTTTGTGGTCTTCAGGCCTCGGGGGCCCATTGGGGCTGCTTTTTTTTCTCTGGGGCCTGTTGCAGGGCCCAATGGCCCGCGCAGAGCCGTTGTATGGGGCAGGGGACTCTTTGTGGAGTCCCCCCACCTGCTTTGTGTGGGGCCGCGGCCCCATTTGCGCCACCTGGCTGGTCGCATCCACTGGAGTGGGTTGCGGCTGCGGTGGCTTGCAACCCCTGCCTCCCTCCCTCCCCTTGCTTGGTTGCAAGGGGGAGGGAGGATTGCTGGTCCTCCCCTTCATGGAGGAACAGCAAGAGGTTGGTTGCATGTGGCAACCAACCAGGGTGGGGGGATTTCTTCACCCTCCCACCTGTTTGTGCTGGAGGGGAAAATGCGGTGGGGGGGACCTGATCACCCTCCCACCAAGCAAAGCGGGGGGCTCTACCCCCTCATTACCAAGGGGGAGGGGCCCAGGGTGGGGGGGACCTGATCCCCCTCCAGCCCACTGTTTTTGCCGGATTGCATCCCAGGTGACCAGCCGCGGATCTGACCACCCCTGCTGGTCAGATAGGTAGGAAAGAGGGGGGGAGGCAGCATGCCCGCCAGTTGCATCCCCCCATGTGAGTTTGATACCAGACCCAGGTGAGTCCTGGGTCCCACCTGGCCCATATGAGGGGCCAGGGGCTGGTTGCATGAGGTAACCATCCAGTAAGTATGGTCAGAGGGGTAACAGGGCTGGTTTTAAGAGACAACCAGCCAGGGTTTGAACAGCAACAAGGGCTGGTTCAACCCAGTAAGGGTGAAAAAAACAAATTTGACTGGTGCAGACTGGCCATAAGGGTTCAGGAACTAATGCCAAGTGGGCTGAGTAAGCCCAAACCAATTAGCAAGGCATTTCAAGACTGTAGAGCCCATTTGGGGCGGAATTGTTGCCTTTTGCTTGTCATTAAATGAGTTCCACATGAGCACCATCTTTTGTATTTAAGGAGCTCTTCTTCCCATCTTTTGTATTTAAGGAGCTCTTCTTCCTGCTGTTTTCCATCTATTCATTCACCAATTCATTCAAATTCACAAGTTTGCCATTGCCTCTTCCTCATATTAAGGATCAATCATAAGACATTATTGTCTCAGAATTTCTTTTGCTTTAAGTACTGCTCTTTGACTAAGCTTGTGGGCCAATAATTCTCACAATTACCTCCTCTTTGATAGGGGCTTTCAGGAAGGCACTTTTTAAGTTAAAATGTCTCATTGATTGCTTGGAGTTGAGGGGTGAGAGGAGTAAAAGCTTGATTGTTGAGGGTTTTCCAGTGGGGGGAAAGGTCTCAGAATATTCCAGGCCCTCAATTTGGCTGAAACTTCAAAAAAGAGCCTTCCTTTGTACTTGATGGTGTCTCAATGGCATTTTTATTTGATTTGGAATGCCCAGGTTGTATTCAAGCAGTTTTGCCAAGGTGGTTCAAAATAGTCTTCCCATAGGTTCAGTTCTTCAATGGTCAAGAGTTCCAAATCAATGGCAGTTCTCCAGTTTTTGCTTTTGCACAGTTGAAAGCTTGTTTTTATGTTTTTTTTTGTAGTCATGGTAGAATCCATATTGCTGGTGAGGCCTGATGGATGAGCATTCTCTAAGAGTTCAAGTATGAGGAGCCTGAGAAAAGGTTCAAGTTGGGTGATGAGTCCTGCCAATTTGCGTGGGTGGAATTTGAGATGGAGTTTGAGTTGGGCTTGGAGTTCTGGCAGTGACTCCTATTTCATACTTGTTGAGGGGGTTGGTCACCTCCACCTCCAAGGATGAGCTGTCCAATTTTAATTCTTTTTGCTCTCTGTAGCTTTCATAACCGTAGTTCTGACACTCCTTCAACTAAACCAATCCAATCTCTTAATCAAATCCACCCTCATATCAAACCCAACTTCACTACTCCTGTACCTTCCACCAGATAGTACTACCTCTGCATCTCTTGCAGTCTCCATCCTCTTCCACCAGCTTCACCCTCTCCCTGTATGGTATAAGCTCTATGTCCATGTACACCTCACCTGTCATGTGATTCAGCCAACCTTCTCAGGACCTCTCACTCTCTCCATGGCTTGGTACAAACTTCATCACTCCTCAACCCAATTGGTATAGGAGTTAGTACATACTACACTTAGTATATACATAGTACATACTCTCCACTGTCTGTTCAGCCCATACTCCCAGGACTCCAGATCAGTACATGTCAAACCTTCCTGCATAGGCCCATCACCCAATTATTCAACTGCAGCCTCCAGCCCAATCAGTCAACATGTAATACCATGGGAACTCCAACCTGCAACACCAGCCACTCATCCCTCAAGGCCTCCTTCTCAGCTCTCACATATAATGGCCTCTCCTTCCCTCCTGGACTAATTACCCCCAAGGAATTAGTATATCCCATAGTTGTCCTTGCCAAGCATGGGGATGGTCTCTAGTGTATTTTGAAGCATGGATTGTTGGAAGGGATCAATGTTGATGGTGGAGGATAGGAATCTTATTTGCTTAGTTCTTGGTGGTGGAGGGAGAGTCCCTTTGGCTTTTCACTGGGAAAGAAATAAAAAGGACTGAATTTCCAAGAACAAAGGAAAGCAATGGAGGCTGGCAGAAAAAAAACAAAGATTGAACAAGACAGAACATAGAATTCAATCAAAGTGAATTCAATTCTCACCAGGGGGGCATGGAAGGTTACCAATTGCACATAGAATGAGAAGTTGATGTTGAGCTTTGGATGAGTTGAAGTTGGCTGAGTTTTGGGAGTGGTTGAGTTGAACTTTCAGTTGATATTGATTGCAGCTGTGAGGGTAGCTTTGAGGGGTTAGTTGAATATTGGGGAGTTGGTTTGGTTGGTGTGGTGTGTGGGTTGCGGACTAGCTCAAAACTGTAGTTGATGTTTTAGTCAATTCCACTATTCCAACAATGGTGAATACTACTGGATATTGTATTGAAATGGTGGGCCATTGAACTGCTGAGATGGGTGATGTTTCACTAATAATGTGTAGACCTGTGATTCTTTATCATAGAATCATGTATTGTATGTTGAGAATGGCTGAAAATGGAGTAGTGTCTTCTGTTTTGGGTAAGGTGATCAATCTGTAATCAACTTCTGAGTTGGGTATTGTGAAATACCCAACTGATTAAGATTAGGTCAATCATATGTGGTTGGATTTCATAAGTGATGGTATTGAGAATTGTGAAGAAGTTCATGAGGATGTGGATGGTGGGATTCATTTTGAACCACCATGAAAGAAAATGAGGAGGTTATTCTATGTAGATTCCAAACATTATGCAGAGGAATAAATGACATGAAAATTTAGCTTCTGGTGTGGCAAGATAAGGAACTCCAATAGAATTTGGTATTTTTGTAGAACAAGTCCTTGATATTACACTGCAGGTGATCTCCTGAATTCCATTCCCCTGCTACACTGTTGTTTGTTACATGTTGTGCAGCTCCTTGATTTAACACTGAAGGTGTTCTGGTATTTTCATACATTGTTTTGTGCAATACTTGAACAAAAATCAGACAAAAAGCTTATGTTCTATGTGTACATTCAGATATATTTATTCACATGAAGTTGTGTGATATATGTACTGGAAAAAAAAATAGACCCAAACCTTATGTGTAAGTACACGCAGATATATTTATATTCAAATGGAAGGGAAAAAAAAAAAGTGAAAAATTGAATTAAATGACATTCAAGAAGAAGATAGATGCCTATTCACATGGAGTGAATAGAAAAGCAGACAACCTATAAAGGAACCATTGAAAAAGCAGATAAATGTAGATTCACATGGAGTGGAAAAAAAAGCAGACGCACTGAAATTAAAAAGGGCAATGTTAAAGTTGCAACCTTGAAACCCCTGTTCAGTTCCTAAAAAGGGCAGTGTGGCACAAATTTCAACCCACAATGGGTTTCAAAAGGCCAATCACAACCCAATAGAGTTGCAAACGGCCATTCGCCACTCTGGTGGGTTGGTAATTGCTGTTTGTGACCCATTTTGGGTTGTGAATGGCCGTTTGCAACCCATTTTGGGTTGTGAATGGCTGTTTGAAAGCCATTTTGAGTTTTGAATGGCCGTTGGAAACCCATTTTTGGTTTTGAATGGCTTTTTGCAACCAATTTTTTGTTTAAAACCACGCCACGCAACACATTTTGGCTTCTGAATGGCCAAAAATAAAAATATATATATTTTTAATTTAATTATTTTACTTATTTATTTATTTATTTATTTCATTCACTTCATTTATATTTTTTTATATATGTATTTTTAATTTAGTTGAGTTATTTTTTTTATTTTTTTTTATCAAAATCAAAAAAATAAACAAAAGATAAAAAAAGGTATTCAAAACGCTAAATATATATATATATATATATGTATATATATATATGTATATATATATATGTATATATATATATATATATATATGTATATATATGTATATATGTATATAATACAGCTTTTTGCTACTTAGATGGGTTGCAAATGGCCATTTGCAACTGAGGTGTTTGCAAATGGGGTTTTGTTCCCGTTTTCAACCACAGTGTTGACAATTAAACATTGGGATAAAAAAATACATTCAGATATTGTCAGACTCCTGGATGCCAAGAACCTCTCCATCCTTTAGCTACCAGAGGTGATGGAATAAATAATAAATATATTATTCAATAAATGCAGCAAAAATCATAAAATATTTGGATAGAGGTATTTCAAGGTTGGTTTGTTTGGTTATGATTTAATATTATTAATCAATATTTATAAATTGATTTTTGAATAAATTAATTGTGGGGCCAAAATGATATTGGGGATCTTTAACACCCCTTTTTCAGGGAATTCAATTTGAAAACATGTATACCTGGTTCTTTTTGGGACCTTTAATTTATATTCTTAAAGGATATATTGCTCAAAGATAATACATATATAAAATATATGGTGGAGTGGCAGGGCCTTCTAAATAAGCTGCCACGTCATGAAAAGGATAATACAACTCACTGGTATATTATTGAATCATTTAGGTACCTGTTTGGGACGTGCAGTGATGGGTTATACCTATTACTAGGTTTTGAAAGGTTTTTCAGCAGTTTAAATTGATTAAAAGGGTTTTTGGGACGTATATAATTAATCAGACTGAAGCCATAAATCACTTACTTATGTCTTATAAGTATTTGATTACCTTTGCATGGTGTCTTGATGTAAATATAACTGGGTCTCTGGTTATCAATATCCTCCAAAGAGCTCTATATTTATAGCTTTTTGAGTCCCACTTTTGTACTTCTGAGGGATACAGGGGCTCAAAGGGAGGGTTTCTAAGGCCAGCAGGGTAGCCAGTGGTAGCCTTTCATGTGTTCTTGGTGCTGTAGCATGGGTATACACTAATTAAACAGGTTATGGAAATTATTCTTCCTTTGGATTGATATTTTGACGTGTGAATAACACTAATATATCCACATGATCATTATTTCATTAATTATCCTTAGTAAATATTCCCAGGATGTTAATAGGTTTTCTGAGTAAAAATTCCTTTGGGTAATCTTATGTCAGATGGTTTCTCATTATGTATTAGCTGATGGGATTGAAATTGTAATATTAATTTTTCTCCTTATTTTTCAAATTTCATTTATTTACTTGAAATAATTAATTGAAAAGATAATCTATGGGAATACATGTAATATTCATACATAATCAATTTTCTTAGTATGACACGGACATAGGGATGTCTTGAAGATCTCACAATTGTACATTGAAGTATCTTAAGATATTTTACAAATTGTAGTTATCTGATTTTTTACATATTTGGTATTTTTATTATATTTTATAGAAAATACATAGAAAGTTTATTTAAGTATTTTCATATAATTTTATGTATTTTTAGACTATTTCATATCCAAGGGGAAATTAATTACATATTGAGTATTTCCCTGTCTGGTTTGTAGCAACTTGACGTGGTACCTGGGCTTCTCAAACCATCTTTCACTCTGTCAGTCTGTAGTCCCGCAACTGCGTACCTTTCAGATGCCCAGGGGTGTGTACAACACTTTTCAGGTTACGCTGACAGGGTGGAAGTACTACTGCTCAGCCGCGCGCAGATGTTTTGGTTGCTGCAGCTGCGTGCGGGAATTGTGAAAAATCATATTTCCGCCCGCAACTCCTCTAAATAACAGAATTCTTGGATTCTGACACAAAATTCACTGTGAAAGCTAACTGTGGGGTTTCATGAGAAACATTAGAATTTCCAAACTCCCAAGGCCGCATCTCTTTCCAAATTTTCATAGATTATTTGAAAATATGAGCAGTAGGAATTTCAGGTAGGTGTCAGTCAGTGACCCAACATTAATTTTTCTTTAGAATCAGAATTTGAAATAATATTTTTAAAATTATTTTTCCTTTAATAATATTTTTATTTATTTATGTTTTTTCGTTACTTTTGCAGCTTGCTCTGCAATAGTAGCAAGCAGACAGATATATGGGACACATCCTCGATGCTGCCACACAGAGGCTTAACACAAAGACAGGGTGGAAGTTATTTAACAGTAAGAATAAGACTAGAATGGAATGGATCCAAGATTAATCAGGATGAAGGTTCAGCAAAGGGAGAAAAGAATCCAAGATGGGTAAAACCCCAAAGGTGACTCAAGGTTGAGCACAGATAGTACTACTATGAGGGGGATTCCAAAGATGGATGAAACTGGAAGTCAGGGTACTAAAAAAGTAAAATAGATTTCATAAGGAAAGAATAGAAAGTGGAGAAAGAGTCCAGTTTATATAATGCTATTTACTACCTGTGATATCTTACATTTTTAATATGTTAATAATACCTGGAAAGATGACCAATCATCTAGGCTGTAATAAATGATGAAAACTAAATCTGTCATAAGTATGACAGACACTGGGAAATGAAAAGGTTGCCGCCACCCAAGGGAAAATAATGCCAGTATTTATCAAGGGTGCAGGACCCAATATTTATAGATATTGAAATGTTTGAAAACCTCATGCACCTCACCCAGCATCAAGGTCCTTGGGTTAGTGTTCATTCATCAATTTTGTTGTGTTTGCAACTCTTGCATCAAGTTCAGTACCCTTTTTTTTGTGTCTGATTTTTTTAGGCCGCTTTCTTTTTCTCCATCCACTTGTTTTTCAGTCAATTTTTCTTCTCTGTATGCTTTTTTTTTCTGCATGCTTTGTTTTTTCTTCCCAATTTTTTTTCCATTTGGCTTTTTTCAAAAAGAAAACCACACACAAAATAATGTGTGTAGGTAGATGATAAGCTTCAATACTTTTCAACAACCTCTTTTCATGTATTTAGGTTTGTGTGATTTTTGTACATATGTAAGGTTTGTGTTTATTCCTTTTCAATACTTTTCAACTACCTCTTTGTATTTATTTGGGTTTTGGTGATGTATGTACATATTGAAGGTTTGTGTTTATTCCTTTTGAATAATTTTTAACTACCTCTTTGTATGTATTTGTTTTTTTGTGATGTATGTACATATGAAAGGTTTGTGTTCATTGGTTGTCAATAATTTTTAACTACCTCTTGGTATGTATTTGTGTTTGCGTGATGTATATACCTGTTGAAGGTAGTGTTTATTCCTTATTAATACTTTTCAAAGACCTCTTTGTATGTATATATTACGTTTCTTCTGTTCTATCACAGACATACAGGGACAATGCATGTAACAGTGCAAAAAAATGTAACTGGGACAAAAGAAATGTAACTGAAGGCATGGAAAACACGTGTGGTGAGCACTAATTCCTCACTTGGTTCAAGCTTTTTTATTAACATTGAACATCAAAACAAAAATAACAAGGATAACACATTTTGTAGAAAGGAAAACACATGTAACCAAGGTGGTAACATGTAACCAACTAAAACACATGTAACCAAGGACAAGACATGTAACAAGGACTGTAGCAGAGGTGTCAGCTTGCTACTATTGCAGAGCAAGCTGCAAAAGTAACAAAAAAACATAAAAATAATAATAATAAAATTCACCTAAGAAGGAGTAGGAAAACCATAAATAGTATTGCAAACATGGATTTTCCACCCTAAATTAGGAAGGGTCACTCAGTGACCCCACCCTTGAAATCCAACTCCATATATTTTTAATTAATTCATGAAATAAAGACCAAAATAACATTGCAACACTATTGAAATTTTTGGCCAATTAAATATTTCACATCTATTCTCATGTATAGGCTTCACACCTAAAATTCAGTTACAATTGAGGTGTTGTGTATATTTTAGGAGTTACAGGCGGAAATGTGTTCTGTCACAATTCCAGCACGCAGCCGCGGCAGAAAATTCACCAGTGCGCGGCTGAGCTACAGCTCTTTCAATCTTTCAAAGTTGTGCACGCAGCCCCAGGCCTCTGACAAGTATGCAGCCGCGGGACTATAGGTTGAAAAAGTGACAGGTGGCCTGAGAAACCTAGGTACCGCGTAAACATGCTAAAACCTACACAGGAACATTCTAAATATGTAATAAATGTTCCTGTTGATAGTAGATAGTCTAAAAATACATAAAACTATATAAAAATACTTGAATTATCTTTATATGTATGTTTTATTAAATATAATTCAAACTACCAATAATGTCAAAAATAAGATAATGACTACTTCTAAAAATATGTTAAAATACTTCAATATACTATTATGAGAATTTCTAGACATAAAAATTTTTTTTTACATACTAAGAAAACTTATCATGTAAAAATATTACATGAATACCCATGAATTACATTTTTAAGTAATTATTTTAGTAAATCAACTGAATTTTGAAAATAAGGAGGAAAATCAATATCATGATTTTACTCCAAATATTGAATACATAATGAGAACTCACCTGACATCAGAATATCTGTAGGAATGTCTATTAAAATAATTTTAACTTACTGGGAAAATTCACTAAGTATAATTAATTAAATAATAAATAAAAAGGACAGATTAGTGTTGTTCACACTTCCAAAAATCATTTATAAAGTTGAATAATTCCCATACCCTGTGGAATTAGATGCTACCCCTGTTAAAGCAACAAGAAAACATGACAGGCTACCACTGGTACCCTTCTAGCCTCATTTTCCATCCGTTTGAGCCCCTGTACCCCTTAGAAGGACAATATTGGGACTCCAAAAGCTATAAATAAAGAGCTCTTTAGAGGATATTGATACCCAGAGACCCAGTTGTATTTACATCCAGAAACCATGCCAAGGTAGTCAAATACGTATGAGATATAAGTAAGTGATTTATTTCTTTAGTCTGATTAAGAAAATCTGTCCTAAACCCTCTTTTATCAATTTAAACAGCTGAACAACCTGATAACCCAGTATACATGTTTAACCCATTGGTGCACGTCCCAAGCAGATAACCAAAGAATTTAATAATATAACAGTGAGTCTTATTGTCCTTTCTCTGTCGTGGAAGCTTTGTTACAAAGCCCTGCCACTCCACTGTGTATTTTATATACATATTATCTTTGGGAGAAATATCCTTTAAACTAAAGGGCCCAAAGTAACCAGGCCTACGTGTTTTCATACTGAATTCCCTGAAGAGAGGTTTTAAAGATCTCCAATATAATTTTGGCCCCTCTATAGAAATATTTAATAATCAATTTATCTATGTTGATTTATAACAATAAAACCATAACCAAACCAATTAACCTTGTAATCAGCTTTATCCAAATATTTTAAGTATTTTTGCTGCATTTATTAAATAATATATTTATTCTTTAGTCTATCACCTCTGGTAGCTAAAAAATAGCAAGGATTTTGGCATCCAGGAGGCTGACAGTTGGGGGGTCTGGCCGGGAAATATTCCATCATATTTGAAACCTTGGGCCAGAAATTTCAAGTAAAATTAAATCAAAGATAGATTTATCTGACTTTTTAACCATGATTCATCATGAAATTTTTTTTCTGTGGATTTAAAAACCAATGCAGAATTAATAATCTATTATTTAAATCTTTTAAAGATAAGAAAAGAAGAACATATTAAAAACTATAAACCTACTGGTTGGGAAGCTTTAACTCAAGCTGAGAAACTTAATATCTCTTGTGCACGTAAAAACCTAGATAAAATTCTTGAAAAAGAGGATCTTGAGAGGAGTATCAACTTCCAGGCCCTATTAAGAAAACATAAAGCTTGGAAGAAATACTGTATAAATTACTTTTTAAAATATAAAAGTAATTATAAAACTTGTATGACCATATTATTTTTATTAAAATAATATTAATAAATATTTCAGTGACCAATAAAATAGCCTTTTACCATCAGTGAACCCTCCCATACCAGAAACCACCACCACTGAAGCTTATTTATTGGATCAAGAAGTCCCAGATATCTCTGGACGCCCAGAAAATATTGATTGGATGGTTGAATACCTCATTGTGACACACCAAGACCCCATAGGATTACCTATTCAGGACCAATTTAATCCCAATAAAGTCCTGGTACCTTTGAATATCAAATTAAGTGAGTTTTAAATAAAACTTATTCTTACAGATTTTTTCTGTAGAAAAATACTTATCAAAATTTTATTCAATATGAATAGATCTAACACAAGAGCCTCAGGGAGAATTCCTTCCTATGGATCTTTGCCCGGAGCCCCCAGTAACCGTGAGACCACCAATAATGAAAACCATGAGGGGACTGGAACCCATGAATCAAATGTTGATGGACAAGGAACAGCCCCAAGTACTTCTTCCCTCCCCCAACCTAGAGCTGGAGAAGGTAGTAGAATCAAGCCCCCCTCCATTACAAGAAGATTCCCTGCAGCCACCCCAGGAGAATCTGGCCAAGGAATTCAGGATCAAAGACTTAATCAGAGAGCACGTGAAATATTGACAAGAGTTCAAAGAAGCCCAAGCCAAGGAGGACATGGTATCTGTGAAAAATTTAATCTCCCAGGCAAGAGCTACCCAGATAGCTCTTCAGAAAATTATTCCAAGTAAAGAGGTAGAATCCTACGTACAAAAGTCAAATCCTTGGGATCAATTAGCCCAACTGAAAGGCAAAGGATCAGGAAAGAAGAGATCTTATTCCCATCCAAAGGCAAAGGGAAAGGAGGATTGGTATCAGATAATATCCTTATCTCAAAAAAGGAAAAAAGGTGTACAAAAATCAGCCTCTAATTTGGAACCCAGTAACTTGTCTCAACCAACGCTGATGTAATTACTTTGTTTTCTAATGATATGAGCCATAATTTCAATATTTTTTGTGGAAATTTGGATTTTGTTTATACCTGGATAGATAAGTTAACTTCAACAGTACCAAATTAATTAATAACCAAACAAAAAATTTAGGAATGGAAGATATTAAAGAACATACAGAAAAATTATTGGAGAGAATTAATCAAGGTAAAATTATACAGACTCAGAAAATTAAGAATATTTTATCAGGGATCCAAGAAGATTTTAGTATGTCTTTTCAACCTTTAAAAGAAGAATTGGTAACTACCAATAACAGCTCCATTCTGTCCCTTAGTGAGAAATTAGATCTGCTTAATAATAAAGTGGACCTGCAACTTAATCTTATCAAGAATGATCTTAGAGACCTAAAAGTCCATTTAACCAACCCCTTGGGGAGTACCACAAAGGAACCAAAACCACCCAGAAAAACCACTACACCTTATGCACCACCCTGACTAGGAATGCATAAGAGTGACACCTTCAGGCCTAGTCCTACTCCTGAAATGGAACAAGCCCTCAAACTTTTACCCCCTATTTCTGAATGGCCTAAGTTCTCTGGTGAAAGAGAATATAATCATATAAATTTCATTAAATTTATTGAAAATAATATTAACTCTTATGACTTACCACAAGCTATAGCTGTAGTCAGGCTGCCCAGACTATTTGAAGGAGTAGCTTTATACTGGTTTATCAGTAAAAGAGAAGAATTAGGATCCTCACCATGGAATTCTTGGAAATTTCTAATTAAAGAACAATTTGGTTCTAGAATGTGGAAAAGAAAAATGATGAAAAATTTTGAAAATTCCTCATTTCACCCCTCCAAGGATAAGCCTCACAAATGGTGCTTGGAACAGAAGACAAGACTAGATTGCTTCTATTCAGTTGCTGATAAAGAGGAATTAAATGAAAGACTCCTCAACTTGTGTCCTGGAAATCTTTACTATAGTATAAGATGCAGGATGAGTATGGATTCTGACTTACAAACTCTAATCAATGTGTGAGAAGAAGTCATAGACATGAATGGGTTAGACAAGAAGGTTCCTTCTAGACCTAAAGAGAACCTCAACATTATAAAAACCAGAGAAAAACCCCCTCTGATAAAAACCTCTGATAATAAGAAACCTAATGAGAACAGGGACAAAGAGAGAATACCTGGAACTTGTTGGAATTGTAAAAAGAAAGGGCATATGAGACAAGACTGCCCATAACAAAAAAGAGAGATAGCAGTCTTGGAAGGAGAGCAGGAGGTTGAAGGGAATCAGAACTATGAAGATATAGCTGATACTGAAGGATCCCTTTTTGAATGTGAATTGATCCTGAAAAACCCTGTCAATGTAATAAAATGAGATATAGGCACTTCTATAGAAATTAATGACATCCATGGGGCCTTAATTTAAACCAAAAAATGGGATCCTACCATAATTTCTAGACATATCAAAGACGTTAAACCATTAAAAATAAAACCTATGAGTGGTAAGAGATATACTACTGGTAAAATATGCTATGAAACAGGATTGTATAGGGAAAGACCTATAAGGTTATTACTGGATAGTGGAGCTTTCTTCTCATGTTTATGTACTGAATTCTCAAACAAATGGGATCCCAATTGGAAAGAAAACCTTCTTCCCGTCCCAAGAGCCATTTTTAGCTCTTGAAACTCTACCATGAATGCTATTGGAGTATGGAGTGCTCCTATAATATTACCCCATACCAAAGGATCTTTGAGAATACAAGGGAATTTGTGGTATTGCTCAACGGATTATGCAACTACCTGATAATAGGTAATGACGCTTTATGTCTATATGGTATAGATGTGTTCCAGAGCAAAGGGAGATACTTTACATTGGGTGGTAATTGGGACAAGGGGTTTAAGATATGCACCATCCAACCTAACTTCCCCTCCTCCACTTATAAAAAGAATTTAGAAGACTTTAATCAAGAATACTTCTTTCAAGCAGCTCTAATTATGAAACTTTTGGAGAAACAGAAGAAAGATATATTGGCATTCTGCTTTGAGAACCAAAATGCTTTTTGTAATAGATATCATCTCATTGGTGATATCCAAGGACATGAAATTGTATTAAAATTGAATGTTAATCCTCCTTATCCTCCAAACTTAAGAAGACAAGCTTACCCCTCTAATCCTAAGTCTAGAAAAGCTCTTGAAGAACATATCCCAGATATGATAGACTTTCAAGTATTAAGGAAAGTAGGGCACAATGAGCAGGTAGATTCTGACTACACCTGTAATCATAGCTTGGCATAATGACAAGTCAATAATGGTATGAGACTTCAGAATGCTCAATAATTATACTCAGGCAGATTATTATCCTATACCCCTGATTGATCATGCTATACATAAATTGCCCAAGGCCAATTATTTCACTACTATGGATATGCTTAAAGGTTTCCAACAGATACCTATAGGCCCTGAAAGCAGGAAGTTTGTGAGAATAATCTGTCATTTGGGAATATATGAATATCTCAGGATGCCCTTTGGTATAAAGAATGCTCAATCACACTTCCAGAGAACAATGAATACAGTTCTAGGTACTTACATCAGACAAGGATGGATGATGGTATATATAGATGATGTTATCATATACTCTGATGATTTTAATACTCATATTAACCAAGTAAGATTGGTAATCCAGACTATCTCCAGAGCAGGATTGAAGGTGTCCATGAAGAAACGCAACTTTGAATATGGAGAATTGAAAGCCCTAGGGCATATAGTCTCTGTTCTAACTCTAGCTGATGATCAAAATAAGATTGCTGCTGTCATTAACAGGACCATGCCTCAAAATAAAACAGAGTTAATTTCTTTCATTAGTTTTTTCAGTTAATACAGCCAATACATACCCAAGTTTTCTATGCTAACTAAATTTCTGTACAAAATATGCAACAATTACACTCTCTTCAAAATGAAATATGAGAGATTGAAAAACTATGAGGAACTAAAAATAGCCATGACCTCTACTCCTTTACTCATTCAACCAGATAAATCAAAGCCCTTCAAACTGTACATTGAAATCTGTATGGAACGGTTAGGAGCTTCTCTAAATCAAAAAAGAATAGAAGAAGACAAAGCATTGGAGAAACCAGTTCTCTTCATATCTAGACAGATCAAAGATACAGAAGAGATGTTAGACTATACTTAGTAAAATACAAAGAACAATCTGCAGACAAAAATGAATGCTTACCAGACAATAATATACCTGATGGACCAATACATCTTAGAAACTAAAGAGCCAGCAAAAGGAACTGAAACACATATGGAATTAATTTTTTTCCCAACATGCTCCAGATTTTTTTTCAGATATGGCCATATCTTGGAGTGTGGGAATTTCAGCTTGCTACTATTGCAGAGCAAGCTGCAAAAGTAACAAAAATAAAATAATAATAATAATAATAAATTTAAGCTAAGAACGAGTAGGAAAATCATAAATATTGATGCAAAAATTGATTCTCCATCTAAAATTAGGTAGGGTTACTCACTGACCCCACCCTTGAAATCCAACTCCTTATATTTTGAAATAATTGAGGAAAGAAAGAAAAAAATACCACGGCACCACTATTGAACTTTTTGGCCAATGAAATATTTCACATTTATTGTCACGTACAGGTTTCACACCCAAAATTCAGTCACAATTGAGGTGTTGTGTATATTTTAGGAGTTACAGACAGGAATGTTTTCTGTCAAAATTCCTGCACGCAGCCACGGCAGCCAATTACCCCGCGCGGCTGAGCTACAGCTCTGTCAATCCTCCGAAGTTATGCACGCAGCCCTAGGCCTCTGACAAGTATGCAGCCGCGGGACTACGGGTTGACAAAGTGAAAGGCGGCCTGAGAAACCTAGGTACCCCGTAAACATGCTACAAACTACACAGGAACATTCTAAATATGTAATAAATGTTCCTGTGGATAGTAGATAGTCTAAAAATACATAAAATTATATTAAAATACTTAAATAACCTTTAGATGTATTTTTTATTAAATATAATTCAAAGTACCAAAAATGTCAGAAATAAGATAATGAATACTTCTGAAAATATATTAAAATACTTTGATACACTATTAAGTTTCGTGACATTCTAAGAAAAATTATCATGGAAAAATATTACATGAATACCCATGACATAAATTTTTAAGTAATAATTTTAGTAAATCAACTGAATTTCAAAAATAAGGAGTAAAATCAATATCATGACTTTACTCCAAATATTTAATACAGAATGAGAACTCACCTGAAATCAGAATATCCGTAGGAATTTCCATTAAAATAATTAATAACTTACTGGTAAAATTTACAAAGTATAATTAATTAAATAATAAATAAAAAGGACAGATTAGTGTTATTCACATGTCCAAACATCAATTATAAAGTAGAATGATTCCCATACCCTGTGAAATTAGATTCTACCCATGTTAAAGCACCAAGAACACGTGAAAGGATACCACTGGTTACCCTGCTAGCATCAGTTTCCATCCCTTTGAGCCCCTTTAACCCTTTGAAGAACAATATTGGGACATCAGAAGCTATAAATAAAGAGCTCTTTAGAGGATATTGATACCCAGAGACCAAGTTATATTTACATCCAGAAACCTTGACAAGGTAATCAAATACTTATAAGATATTATTAAGTGATTTATTGCTTTATTCTGATTAATAATATCTGTCCTCAACCCTCTTTTATTAATTTAAACTGCTGAAAAACCTTTTAGCCCCAGTATACAGGTTTAAACCATCAGTGCACGTCCCAGACTGATACCCAAAGGATTTAATAATATACCAGTGAGTCTTATTATCCTTCCTCTGTCGGGGCAGCTTGGTTACAAAGCCCTGCCACTCCACCGTGTATTTTATGTACATATTGTCTTTGGGCAAAAAATCCTTTAAACTAAAGGGCCCAAAGTAACCGGGCCTACGTGCATACTGAATTTCCTGAAGAGAGGTGTTTAAGATCCCCAATATAGTTGTGGCCCCTCTATAAAAATATTTAATAATCAATTTATCTACATTTATTTATAACAAAAAACCATAACCAAACCAATTAACCTTGCAATAAGATTTATTCAAATAGTTTACAGATGTTTGCTGCATTTATTAAATAATATATTTATTATTTATTCTATCACCTCTGATAGCTAAAGGATAGAAAGGGTCTTGGCATCCAGGAGGCTGACAAGAGGATATTGTCAACACATGTAGTCAACACCAATTCCTGACTTGTTTCAAACCTTTTTTTTGAACAATGAACATTGAAACACATGTCCAAAGTATAAAACATGTAGCATGGACAAACAATTGATCATGGACAACACATGTAAACAAGGAAAACACATGTAACCAAGAGCAAAACATGTAGAAAGGACTGTAACAGAGCTAATAGACAGCACATGTAATGAACACCGATTCCTCCCATGGTTCAAGATTTTTTTGGAAAATGAAACACTGATATAAACCTCTTTCTATCCCACCTTGATTTGATTTACTTCCCAGCCAACCCATTAATTAGAAAACTTCATTTTTTTCACTTATAATTTTCATAAGTCTTTTTCATTTCCCAAATTCATCACATAAAAGAATGTCCTCCTCCCCTTACTTTCTGATTCAAAATTTGCTACAGTTTTGTAAGAATTGGGGCTTAAATCATTTACCCCATATATAGAAAACAAGAAAATGGCACTACCATTCCAATGAAGAGGAATTATACAAGCTTCCTCATTGGTTATTCCAGGGATTTTCCACACAATCATTAAATTTGACCTGCATGAATACCCATGACTTTATCAAACAATTGAGGTTAAAAGAATCAACAGGAAATGAATCTTTTCTGAAGAAAAAGATAATTCTATAAATGAATAATATTTCCAAAAAATTCATCTCTTTCAGAGTCAGCAGAAGCATACATTTGAGCTCATAATCCATGAATGCCATTAATCCCAACCATCTTCATTCTTTCTTCATTGCCTGGTGCGTGAGGAAAAACCTTTTTTTATAAAGAATTGATTGATTCTATCAGATAGAAAGTTATAATACCTATGGCATGTGCCTGAATTGGAATAGCATCCCTCATTCTACCAAATGGAATAAGAACTCACCTCAACTTTGTAATTCCCCTGGAGATCAAAACTGTTTTTCAAAAATATCAAAGAATTCAAAAAGTATTCATATCTCAGATGAGCTTTTTGATAATCTTTGATGCAGATCCTATGTCTTACATGCATGCTCTTCAGTAGCTTGACAGGGTACTTCAAGGTACAATGGATTGTAACATACCTTTTGGTGGAAAATTCATGGTTCTTGGTGAATTAAGTTGTGAAATGTTTTTCTATTTTTCAAAATGTGGCCATCTTCAAATAAGTCATGAAAATTTGGTAAATTCTGCATGCTGGTTATATTTCCAAATTTTTCACCATGCTTCAAATTTGTGTGTGGCAGGTGATTCTGATTTTCAAAATTCCTTAATTTCTGTTGGGGATTTTCCCAATTTTATACAAGTCTCAAATAGAATACTTTTCCCTCAGCACACAATTATTTAAAAAAATAAGGAAGATTATTCTCGAGAGATATTAATAAATGTTATCTTCCAAAAATTACAAAACTACTACCTTGGTACCAGTTACCTAATTGATTGTGTTATTCCCCGTTTGAAAAATACCTCTGTATACAATGATGACTTAAATCTGAATTTAGTTACCCCTATTATCATTTTGAGGAATGTGTATTTTAAAGTTGGTCTTTGAAATGGAACTTGATTGATTGTGGTCAGATTGGGAACGGAGATTATATTTGCCAAGATAGCTAAAGGTGATGGATTACCTTGGAAGAGTCATGGCCATTCCATGATTAACCTTGATTTCTGACCCAGATGAATAATTTCTGCCTCTTAAAATGATTTGAAAACAGGTCCCATTCAATCTGGGATTCTCATTGAAAATTAACGAATCACAAGTTTATACAATTTCAAATGTTGGTCATTATAATCAAGATCTAGTGTGCACCCATGGGCAGTTGTAGTTTGAATTTTCATGCTGTAGATCCAGAAATTTTACAAAGGATGTGTTAGGAACCTGGAAACAAGATTTCATTTGAAACTGGCAACATTTTTTATCATGAAGTTTTGAATGGCATTAATTGCTGAAATGAAGTACTGAAATTTCCATCATACCTGATTTTCTTCAGTTGCTTATCTGTTGAAATACTTGAGAAATTGTTGATTTTGTTATATTTTAATCCATTCCCCAGGTTTCTCACTTGATTGGCATCATTTAAACAAGTAAAATCTAAATTGGTCCCCAATTTTGCGGGCCGTACTCCAGTTTTTATGGTTTTTCGAAGGTTGGAAATTACCGTCGTCGACCTCCTTCAAAATCATTCATCAGCCGGCATCGTTCTCCGGAATCTTGGATACGGGCCGTGCATCTACTTCAGTCAAGCTTTTGCACCGGGCAGTCCCCAAATTTGTGGGCAACACTCTAGTACATTTGTATGCATTTAGGGATGCATGACAACGTTTGGTGAGAAAGTATGTGGATAACAACAGTAGGTAGGTGTGGTTTTTTTTTTTTTTTTTAAAAAAAAAGAGAGATACAATTTTTTTTTCGAACCAATAACGACAAATTGGCAAATGCTTCGGAAGCACGGAGCTCGATCTCCCTTGTTTTACCTGTCGCGGATCGGAACCTCACTACTGATTCTGGCCATGCTTCTTTACACGAATGACTGACCTGGGGTCGGACGTTTCGAAGGGGGCAGGGACTTGACATTTATGGAGGTGAGGCCCTCCTCCAACACCGGCGGAGGGCAGGACTTGAGTAAGGTCGAGTTCCATGACGATGGAGCTGTAGCCTCTCCCCGCACAAACCAACGTCTCACCGATGAGCATGCTTATGCTCATGCGTCGCTGAGCACGCAGCCCGATTTTCGCGATTTCATACATGCTCCAAAAACCATCACAACCAATGTTGGCCGCAAAGGCTGGGCCTAGCAATCAACCCAGGCAGGGGAATTATATAAGAGCGCTGAGTTGGTTCCCATCAACTCGACATACTAGCTCAGGATCATTTCTTTCTGCGATTCCATTCCAAAATTAAGGCTACTACGCCCGGTTAAACTATCGTCAAGTGACACAGAAAGTAGATATAGATTTGAGGGCAATCGTGGCAAAAACGATTATTGGAAAATGCGGTCGTTGGTTTTCTTGAAACATTTTACCATGATCTTCGCACAGCTAGGATATCTGCAAAGGGCTTTTGGCGGCAGCGCTAAATGCCAAACCCAAACAGATTACCATTGGGGTTTTTGCTTCAAAGAAAGCCGGAAAGATGAAAATTCAAAAGGAATCTTGGAAAGGCATTACGCTGGTTGGTAGCATAATCAGTTCACTATAACAAACAGAATAAGTTGAATTTGAAGAGTCATTTTCGATGACTTGGTGCTGATTTTGCTATTGCTGAGAAAACATGATTTCTATTCTTGCATGAGATTAGTTCAAAAGCCATCAATTGTGGGAGACCTAAAGCTTCCTACATTAGTATTTGACTGTGGAAAAAACAATATGCCTTCCCACTTGGATACACCAACACTATCAAAATGTTGCAAAAATGGTATTCTGATGGTCAGATTTCAATAATCTTGAATTCATTTTCTGCCTTGATTTTTCCACCCCTTTGAGAAATGTGCTGATTTTTATATTGGGTGTTTTTATTTTATCCCTGGGAGAACCAAACAAATTCTCAAACAAACGATACAAAGACATCAAAAGTAATGATTTACAATTTACTTTTCAAACCAATGTTGATAGCCTATGTCAAGATGCAAATTCTTGATAAAAAATTTTAATCATTTGTTTAAAGGATGGATTTTGATATTTGAATTTTTTCCAGAAAAGAATGACTAGAGCAGCATTCAAACCTGAAAACTTATCATTCCCACATAAGACAATTTTCTAGAAATGTGAGCTTTACCACAATCCCATCAGGGTCTTAACTGTTGGTGCAGATCTTGCCAAGCCATATCTAGTACACATGAGAAGGGGAATCCTTTTCAACCAATTGAAGATGTAAAATATTAATTTGGATTCTGAAATTTATCTTTTCATTATTTTACTTATTTGATTCAAAAAAACATTCTTAGGGTGGAAAACCGTTAAATCTTATGCCATAAAACTAAGAAAAATTCAGTAGATAAATTGTAAAGAGTGCAATTCACAAAATATTATCTAAATTATCTGAAATCTCCAAAAGGAAATAAATTTGTAGTAAATTGATAAGCAGAGATACGTGTTAGTTTTCTGACAAGCAAGCATTGTTATTATTGTGTGAGAGCATCTGCAATTGTGCTTTTTGACCCTGCTCAATAGGTAAATATACCAAGTGGGGTTCCCAGCTGTGGCCAAAAGAGCCCCTTGCTTACCAGCAAGCTCAATAACTCCAACCCCACATTGAAAAAGTTATAAGAAGTTAGGGAGCTTGCTAAGTGGCAACTTTGGTGGACTTTACACAACCTTCAGTGGGATATACATGGGACAGAAAGTAGGTACTGTAAATCATTTCCAATATCCCCTTTTCTTCTTCCTTTCCCTTTCTTCATCCACTTCCCATCTACCATATCCACCTATCCAATCCCATCAACCATCCCAGGCCCCATGCCAGATCCCTCCCCACCCCCATCCCCCCCATATCCCTCCTTTGATTGGCAGTCATCCCTGTTGAAGGCATTTTGTTTATGTCAATCAAAGTTTAAGTTGGAAATCTTATAATATTGTAGTTGATGAGGTGGAGGAATGGTGCACAGGTGGATGACCCGGCTCTTTTGGTAGGTAGCAAGAGGCTTTGAAGACCGCAATTGGAGGGTGCGCTCTGTAAAAGGCTGTGCTTAGTACTTTTTTTTGGCTCAAAAGGGCTTAGATGTTGAAACTTCACCCACAATATTTGCAGATTCTCTGATGAAATAAAATTTGAAAGATAAAAATAGAGAGAAAGACAACTTGTGAGTGGAAGAGACAGAGAAAAGTAAATGAAAACTGGATGATGGATTGAGTTGGAGAGACAAAAAGGATGGAAAAGAGATTTGAAAAAGCCCCTTGGTAAAGCTAGATTGCAATGTGGAAATCAAGGTGAATTAGACCAAATGATTTGAGTTGTTGAATAGGAACCTTGAGATAAATTTTCAAGAGGAAGAAAGAGAACAACAAAGAGTATTTTGTATAAGTTTTCTTGTGGATTTAGTTGGGTTCAGATGTGATTTAGAGTCTCAAAAAGGCCATTTATTGGAGTCTTGGCTGTGAGATTGCAGAGGGTGAGGAAAAATCCTGGTGTGGAGAACTCACTGCCTTTATAAATTGAGTGAGGAGACTGAGAAGTGATTTGAAGAAGGCTTCAGCCGTGTCTTCTGTTTGGGCACTTATTGTTGGATTTTCATGGCTTGGATGGTCGTTAAGATTGAGGATATTGAAACCTGGCCTGCATAAGGTATTTTGGGGTCAGTGTTTTGAATGTTTTGATATTTTTGGACTAGACTAGGAGCCTTCAGCAATTTAACTGTTCTGGATCTTTTCCCAGTATTATTGGTTTTTCCTGGCTCTCTTTGGAGCCACGAAGATATATAATGGTTTCAAAGAATCATGCGGGTTATCTTCACATGCCCCCTTCTGAGGAGGGTGACCGCCTTGGCAGAGACAGATGAACCAATCAGATTAAGGGCTTTGATGATTGCAGATTTCCCCACCAACTCATTCAAGATATAAGCAAGATTTTGGTCCTTTTTTATGAGGATGGGAGGAATATAGTTTCTGGTGATGAGATTGCTGATTCAGGGTAAGTGGATATCAAGGTGCTTGCTTTGAAAAATATTTTGATTAGTTTTACACTTTGCAAGTTCCATTGCACCTTTGTTGTCAACAAGGATGCAGGCTAGTCTCAGAAAAGTCTTTTGGAGGACGTCTGCAATAAGCATTTGAAGTCACATGGCTTTGTTGGACGCATCCAACAACACCTTTTACTCAGCCTCAGTGGGAGAGAGAGAAAAATTGGGCTGTTGTTCTGAAAGCCAGGAAATCATGTGATTTCCAAACATCAAGATGACCTCAGTTTGGGACCTGGAAGTATCAATGCAGTTTCCCCAATCAAAGTCAACATACACCAAAAATTCATGCTGAACTTTCCTTTGATAGATTAGGCCAACATAGCAAGTTTTATTAAGATAGCAAAAGAATTTGATAGCTCCCTGGTAATGCTTGATGCCAGGTTTCTCCAGATTCTTCAAAAGAATCCCCACTGAAAAAGATATGTTGGGCCTTGTGAGTTTGCTGAAGTATCTAAGAGAGCCAATCAGGGACCAGTATTTGATCCTCATGCCAAGAAATTGTTGGTGTTTGGCATCAGTGGCCTGCTGGAGAAGGGTTCCCAGCTGCATGGGGCAGAAAGCTGGAACAGTGTCCCCCAGCTTGAATTTGGCCAGCTTGCGCATGTTTTAGTTGGTCTGTGTGAGCAGCGCAGCATATATTGTTTTGAAGAGATTCAGTCCTAGGAGGAGGATGCCTAAAAAAGGTATTTGGTATCAAACTCAGCAAATAGTTCATCTTTAAAGCAAAGGGGATGGTTGCCAAAGATTACAAGGTTGTCAAGATTGACAGAGATCAAATATGGACATTTCCCCTTCCCATAGAAAACACAGGGTTCAGATTGCACAGAAAATAAACAAATTCCTTTTAGAAAGGTGCTTAGGCGTTTTTAACAGACTAGTGATGACAGTTTGAGACCAGAAATGGCCTTCCTACGCTTGAGTACGGTGTTGGTTTTGCTAAGATATTTGGGTGGCGGTAACAGGACTACTTGTTCTGGACGATCACAGGTGAGACAAGCACTGCAAACATTCATCTGGTGAATATTCAGGTTGAGAGTGACAGCGTGAGAGATGAGAAGTCAAAGCAAAGCATGTTTTCCAGTTTGAGCGTAGCTTTTGTCAAAATTGAGGCCATGGGTTTGCCAAAAAAACCTGAGCACAGATCCTTTCCTTGGGTTCAGTGATGCTTTTGTCCGTCCCAATCTTGTATTGATAGGCCCAGGTGGACAGGATAGTGTTGAGAAATCACTCCTCACTATTCTCTTCTCTCTGACCACCGCGCACCCTCCAAAATGCCGCGCAACCTGAAGATGAGTGTGAACACTCTATTCTGAGGATTGTCCTCTCTCAACCTCGAGTCTCCCAGCTCCAGATCCTTCCAGGGTCCAGTGGACCTCTGCATCCTGGAAAGTCCCTCTTCTCCCCGAATAACCTCTCAGAACAACTACTCAAATCTACTTCTCTATTCTCCTGATCTTTCTTTTTCTCTTTCTTTATTCTATCTTTCCTTTCTAATTTTTATGTTCCTTTCTACCTTCTTTGTTCTTTTCCCTGAAATCACATCTCATCTCAATTCTCGACCCACCATCTTAGCTACCCCAATTACGGTCCATGTGTTCTTGTCTGGTAAGAGACCTATCCGCACAATTCATCACAACTAACAACTCTCAACTCTGACCTCTGTCCGTTTCAGTCATCTACTTGTCTCCTCTAGCCTCATCCTCTCCTCTGCCGCTCACGCTATCCTGTTCCTGATCATAGTTCTAGCCGTTGGTGTTCCTTTCTTTTTCCTTGTCATCTATATTCTCATTTGAATCAGTTGGTCTAATCATCTCTAAAATTCATGTCTTCAGCCCGCTGGTTTTGAGTCCTAAGAAATCCAATAGTTAAATCAACACGGTTAAAAGCCGAAGGAATCAAACTAATTTAAAATGAACAAACCAGTTGGGGCCAACGACTATTTTCACCAAGTTGCACTCAAGGCCTCGGTTGATGCCATTCCTCCTCTCAACGGAGACAATTATTCCATCTGGCAAGACAAGATGTTAATGCTCTTCGAACTCAAGGAAATTAAGGACGCCATAACTAGGAACTCCGGCCAACTTACGATAAAACAAGATTGAGAAATCCAAGCAATCATCCTTTCTAAACTAGACAGCGTCACTCATGCCAATGTGGTCAATTCAGTAAACATCTCATTGTCTAAGCTGCTCTGGGTCAAGATCACTCGTCAATTCGCTTCATCCGAAACTGCAAACAGAGCCCAAGTCTTCAATCAATTTCTACATGCTCCCTTCAACGAAAACGCAATAGAAAACTTCATCACCAATGTCAGAAAGGCACTTACGCGGATGGCAGACGTGGGTATAGAATTACCCAAAGATATAATCACCTACCTCATACTATTCAAGTTTCCCCCGATTCTGGAAAACCTCAAGCAACAAATTATGCATGTAGAGAAACTGATAACAGTGGAAGTGGTCTTTAACCACCTTACTCAATATAATAATGAGCGAAAGGCTCAATTTAAGATAGGCAAATCAGCTCCGGATGTTAACCTAGTTACTACCAAAGGCAGAATGGAGAGAGACAATAAAAAGGCCCAAATCCGATGCAGAGAAGGCTACCACGACCCAAATGATCCACATCCAGAGACGTCCTGCTTTCATCTCCACCCCCAAATTGCCCCTGGATGGTGGGTTGAAAAGCAGAATTAATGGAAAAATAGAACCAAAAAGAACCCAACCATCAATTATCACTCCCTACTCACTCTCTGGATCAACTCCAATAATACCCCGAATCTCTTATTTGACTCTGGCGCAAATATTCATATCTTCAACAATCTGAAATTCTTCACATCTATCAATCTCCAGGACAACCCAGAGGAAATCAAGACTGGAAAGCTAGAAGCAAACCTTAAAATTCGAGGCACCGGTACAGTCTGACTGGAATGGAACGATTCGGTTGTAACTTTAGACAAGTGTATGTATGTTCCAGACATAGTGGTTAACTTAATTAGCCCTGGTCTTCTAGCAAAAAAAGGATGCAATCTTTTTCAAGAAAGAGATCAATTTACGGTCTCTCGGGGCAACAAGGTGGTCCTAAAAGGATTGATTTGCGACAATCTCTTTGTAATTGAGAAACCTCGAGTTGCGGGTAACAATCTTTCAGTTAATCTCACGAATCAATCCACAAGCTCAACTACTGTTGAGTCTCAATCCTTATCCGACTTTTACAAAATGTACGGTCATGCTGCAATCTCCACCCTCAAGCCCATACTCAAGGGTCACTTCTTTAAGGAAGAATTGGATAGCTTCCAGTGTGAGAGTTGCGTCAAAAACAAAATCACTAAATCTCCCTTCTCAGCAACTTCAAAGCCGTCGTCAAGACCTCTCAAAAGGATACACCTCAATCTGATTGCACAAATTACCCCTCAATCCAAGGAGGGTCACCGCTACATTCTCACTCTTGTAGATAACTTCTCTTGCTAACTTGCGGCTTTTCCCATCCTGTCTAAAGATGAAACCCCAAACGTCATAATTAATATCCTGGAAACAGAATATAAACGGCTTAATTACTACCCAACAGAAATCTTCTTGGATAAAGGCACGGAATTCACCAATAAAACCTTGAAGGACTTTGCCAAATCCAAACACATCAAACTACTCACGTCAGAACCTTACCATTCTCAACACAATGGTCGGTCAGAACAAGCCAATCAAACTATTGTGGAATCCGCGCGAGCAACCTTCTCCTCTTCCAGGCTGCCAAAGAACTATTGGCACATAATAATCCAAAGCTGCTGCTTCATGTTGAATCAAATCCCGAGGGAAGGTAATGATTGATCCCCCTGGGAACTCATGTTCAATAAGAGTCTTCCTACTAACTACTTGAAATACGTAGGATTACCGGGTTTATTTGGGAAATCATCTGCAGAGAGGAAGGAAATTAAACAAAAAAGGATTAGAAGGAATCTTAGTTGGTTTTAATCCAATCTTTCATTCTTATCTTGTATTAAGCTTATCCAGTGCTGTGATTAAAACCAAACATGTCCAGTTCCTCAAGAATACAATCTCTCAATTTCCACTTCTTGAGTCTCCCGGACTCAACCTTTTTCTCAATTTAGCTCGGAATCTGACAACTCCGACTTCTCTTCTACTCAAAAACAATACACTATTTGCGATTTGCCTGAAGACGCCTCTGATTCAGAATCAGATTGTGAGGAGAATGAAGGCGCAGACTCCTCAGATTCATCTCTCCCAAGCCCATCTTGTCACTCTACTCCAGCAGAACCTCCTGAAATATCCGCATATCAAAGACCTAGACGCGAAATCAAAAAACCCCAACAATATGGCTTCCACCATTACTACAAACCTCCCTCCTACAAGGCGGCGCGCAAGTGCCCCGAGTGGCCCAAATGGAAGGAAGCTACAGAAACTGAACTAGAAGGCATAGAACTGCAAGATGTCTGGGAAGAATATTATGGAAATCCCGACAACATCCTAAACACGACCTGGGTCTTCAAAGTGAAGGAGAATTGCCATGGCGAACCTGTCAAATACAAGGCCTGGCTGTGTGTTCAAGGCTTCGATCAAGTATTGGGAGTCAATTACAACAAAACTTGGGCGCCAACCCGAAAAATCACATCTCTGCGACTAGCTTTGGTATACGCCTTGAAAAAAAAAATGAAACTCACCCAATTCGACGTCAAGGGGGCATTTCTTCATGCTCCTCTGGAGGAGACCGTCATTATAAGAACGCCAGAAGGATCAAGTAGAAGATCTCCCTATTTAAAATTGAAAAAATCTCTGTATGGTCTCAAACAGTCTCCCAAAAATTGGTATGAAACCTTCACGCTATGGATCAAATCTCAAGGGTACAAAGAATTGACAAGCGATCCTTGTCTTTACCTTAACAACAAAACAAAGGAAATTCTTTACTTCCACGTGGACGACTTAATCCATGCAGGTAACTCTGATTTCTTCAAATCAAACTTTCTCAAGCGATTCCAGAACTCGTCCTCTCATCCACCCAACACGATACTTGGAATGCTCATGGAGATTGAAGATGATTGAATTCTCCTGAGCCAACCTAATCATATTGATTGAGGACTGGAAGAGCTTGGCCTATCATCTTGCAAAGAGACGTTATCACCGCTAACACAAAATTTCCATCTCAAACCTGCCTCCAACGACGATCATGCAGAATTTTGTCAACTAAACATTAATTACAGATCTGCGACCAGACTTCTCAATCACCTATCACAATACACTTGTCCAGACATTACTTTCTCCGTATCTAGTCTGTCTAGGTTCAACGCCAAGCCTGGTATGAGTCACTGGCGGGAGGTTCGGAAAGTATGGAAATACCTCAAGACAACCAAAAATCTCAAACTTACCATCAAATACAATCCTAAGGAAGAAGTCCTCTCCAGCTTCAGTGATGCTACCTGGTGAGACAATCCAGTTTTTCGAAAATCTCAAACCGGATACTTCGTCTTCCACTATGGAAGCCCGGTTATCTGGAACTCAACTAGACAACAGAACATCACCTATTCCTCCACTGAATCCAAATTGAATGCACTGCTTGATTGTTATCTCGAGACAAAATGGATCAGACACCTCATCAATGAGATCTACCACAACTGCGAGTTCAAACCCACATTGTATATAGACAACAAAGGCTTGGACGATAAGATAAAAAAATTCGGCTCTCACTCTAAGTCACAACATATAGATATAAAAACAAAAGGTCTTCGCGAAGATTTCACTAATCAAGAATTCAAACTAGAGCTTATCCCTAGTCCATCCATGGTCGCCAATTCACTCTCAAAGGCATCCTCTATGAGTTCTCTTAAGCTATTACAAAAAACAATATTCACTACCTGAGACGAATAACTTAACGGATAACCCACTTACCAGCCACGGGGAGTGTTGAGAAATCACTCCTCACTATTCTCTTCTCTCTGAACACCGCGCACCCTCCAAAATGCTGCGCACCCTGAAGATGAGTGTGAACACTCTATTCTGAGGATTTTCCTCTCTCAACCTTGAGTCTCCCAGCTCCAGATCCTTCCAGGGTCCAGTGGACCTCTCCATCCTGGAAAGTCCCTCTTCTCCCCGAATAACCTCTCAGAACAACTACTCGAATCTACTTCTCTATTCTCCTGATCTTTCTTTTTCTCTTTCTTTATTCTATCTTTCCTTTCTACTTTTTATGTTCCTTTCTACCTTCTTTGTTCTTTTCCCTGAAATCACATCTCATCTCAATTCTCGACCCACCATCTTAGCTACCCCAATTACGGTCCATGTGTTCTTGTCTGGTAAGAGACCTATCCGCACAATTCATCACAACTAACAACTCTCAACTCTGACCTCTGTCCGTTTCAGTCATCTACTCGTCTCCTCTAGCCTCATCCTCTCCTCTGCCGCTCACGCTATCCTGTTCCTGATCATAGTTCTAGCCGTTGGTGTTCCTTTCTTTTTCCTCGTCATCTATATTCTCATTTGAATCAGTTGGTCTAATAATCTCTAAAATTCATTTCTTCAGCCCGCAGGTTTTTAGTCCTAAGAAATCCAATAGTGAAATCAACAGATAGGGTGATCATTTTCCTGCCTGGCCCTTTCAACCCAAATGTGGTCACGCTTTATTTTTTCAATTTCCACTTTTCCTGCTGCCAACAAGTCATTCTTCACCTTGGATGCGAGTGCTTCCATTTGATTCCAGGGATCAGAGATGGTGAGAAAATAATGTGCAAATTTGGGTCAATGAGGAAAGTTTAAGATGGATTCCTGGGAGATCTATGAGTTTGATATTGTGAGATGCCTAGGCCCTTTTATGATGAGACTCCTGGGACCTGGTTTAGCCAAGAAAAGTTCCTCAGCTTTTCCTGATTCAAGGTGTTCCTCCCCTGGCTCCATGGATGCGGTTTCAGGGCTTGTTAGGGCTCTGTCCAGAATTTGTTACCCACCTTCCTTGGTTACCCCCATGTTTTTGTTGAAGTTGTGTTGTGTGTGCTTCCTATTTGTTTTGTTTTTTTTTCTCTTCTCTGTCACAGCCTGTGACATTTCACCTGGCCTACACCTATCCCAGCAGTCAGACGTGGAAGTATTCTTTTCTCATCCTTTCACTCATGTCTGAATGTCTGGTCTAGGTACGCTATACATTTCTTTTTCTCTTCCACTTTCTATTTCTCTTTCATATTGCAATGAATTATCCTTTCACTCATGTCTGAATTTCTGGTCTATTTCCCTGCAACAGTTTTGATACAAGTAGATGGTTTCCTCAAAGAATTGAAGCATTGGCTTTCTTCTGATGATGTGCGCCTCATGGTTGAAGTTTTCAAAGCTTTGATTTATTGAAGAGGTTTAATTAAATGAGGGCTCTTCAAACCAAACATGGAAAAATTCAAATACTTGTCAAAATTTGATCCTTAACAGCCTTTAACAGCTGAGGGTTTTGGATTATCAAAAATGAATCCCATCCCAGGCTATGAAATCAAATTTTTCTAATCAATGGAATGGAGAAATTAGTGCCCATGTCTGGAAGCGAAAAGGCCTGAGGACTGAAAGGTTTGGTTTTCTGTTGAACATGACCTCAAAAGGATACTTGTTGGACTTAGCTAGCAATGGAAAAAAGTTTGTGGTGACAATGGCTGTATTTACTGCTTCCCTCCACCATTTGCTTTAGAGTTTGGACCTAAAGAGAATGCGCCTGGCAATTTTGATCATGGTCCTATTGGCTCTTTCAGCAAAGCCATTGTGCTGTGGGGTGTATGGTGGTAATAGATTGTCCTGGATAGTTTGTTCAGAAAGGTGAAACATCATTTTGTTGCTGATGAATTCCCCTCCTCCATCACTTAGAATAATTTTGAGATGCATCCCCATTTGGTTTTCAAAGAAGGCTTTGAAGAGCTTTATTCTGTTGAATTCCTTGCCCTTATTCTTGAGAATTGTTATGGAAATCTATCTGCTTTCCTGATCCAACAGAATGAGGAAGTACCGTCAACACAGTTGGTAGAGGGAGTTATTGGACCACATATGTCGGCATGTATGGTCTTGAAGGGTGCAGATGATCTACCAAAATGTCCAAGGAAGGTTAACTGAGTTATCTTTCCCCTCATAAAAGTGGGAAATGAGTGAATGTTTTCCAGATTATTTTTTAGTTCCTTCCCTATTTTTTTGGTGCTGGCATGGGCAAGTAGCTCATGCCAGATGCAAGCAAGGTTGACTATGGTGAATCCTGCTATGGGTAATCTAGGTGCAGGATGTGCATCCTTGTAAATATCAAAGATTCCTTGGTTTATTCAAAGGTTGAGATGAAGCCCTTCAGGGAACAATATGCTGAGAGAAAAGTAAACAGCTCTTTGGATTTTGGCCTGCAACATGAGAAGTATTCCAAGTGAAATGATGTTATGATTCAATCCTGGGATGAAAAAGGTGTCAGCCTTGGAGATTTTCAATCTTTTAATTAAAGATTAAGAAGAGAATTCAGTCCATGTTTGCAATGCTCAATATAAGACAAGATGGTGGCACAAGCCACTTGTTGCACTGTACGTAGCCTATCACTTCAAATTTCATTAGGAAGCTTTTGAACTGATCTGCAAGTTGTGAGAATTTTCCTTTGAAATTGAATGAACTCCTCTGATTTAGCACCCAGTTGATAGCTTGAGGTGTTGAATTCCCAAGCTCATCATTGTTTTTTGAACAGACTTTGTATTAGTTAGTGCAGTTTTTTGGATCAACAATGGATGTGTGAAACCTATTCCCAATCCTGGAGATTAGAAGCCAGGAAGCTTTGATAAGATTCTACTTTGTCTATGGGTTGGAAATTCCTCTGGTCAGTTGGTTGTGAACTCCCAGATTTTCTTGTTTTGGAGGAGGCAGGTCATATTGGGATTCACTGAGGACCTGCAGATTGGGAGTCAGAATGAAGGATGAGGAAAGAGATGAATTGAAAATTAAAAAAAAATAAATACAAGATGAGAATGAAAGAAGACACAAAATTCAAAGGAGCAGTTACTCACCCGAGGACACGCAGATTGGGATTCAGAATGAAGGATGAGGAGAGAGACCTTCAAACTGGCTCGACAATCTGTCCTCAGGTGATTGACACGCGAATGAGGCTGGTGACATGTAGGTGCGCGCACTTGTGATTTGTGAGAGGAGTATGGATGGGCGGGCGCGCGTGACAGGTGAAGTTTGAGAGAGAGACCAGATGAGAAGTAAGGAGAACATGTGACGGAAAAAATGATAAAAATAAGAGGAGGAATAAATGAGACATGACTAGATGAAAAGGAATGCGGAAGAGATGGAAGAAATATGGTGCAGTATTCCAACAGGTCATTTGTGAATTCCAGATGGGAAATTTGGCCAATAATTAAAGAATGGGTAAACCTGAGCTTCTTCTCTGTTGCTGTAGGTGTCCATTGTTTGAAATTCAAGTTTTAATCTGTTATTTTTCCGAAAACAAGTGTTTTTAATATTGCTTTATGAAAAAAAAGTTGACAGATAAAATTAGAAAGAAGGACAAGTTTCAGGTGGAAAAGAAAAAGAAAACAAAATGAATAGTGGATGATGTATTGAGTGGGAGAGACAAAAATTATGGAAAAGATAGGTGAGAAAGGCCCTTGGGAAAAACCAGATTGCAAGGTTGCAATTGAGGTGGATTATACCAAATTAGTTGAGTTGGTGAATAAGACCCCTGAAATTAGTTTTCAAGAGGTAGAAAGAGAAAAGGAAAGAGTATTTGCTCTTAGTGTCTATGTGCACTTAGTTGATTCAGATTTGATTTAGGGTCTCAACAAGGCTATTTATTGGAGTCTTGGTTGTGAGATTACAGAGGGTGGGGATGAATCCTTCTGCAGAGAACTCACTGCCTTTATAAATTGAATGATAATACTGAGAAGTGATAGGAAGCAGGCTTCAGCCGTGTCTTCTGTTTGGGCACTGATTGTTTTCATTTTCCTAGCTTGGTTGGCCCGTCAGCTTGAGAATATTTAATCCTGGCCTGCATAAGGTATTTTAAGGTCAGTTCATTGAACAGTTTGAGCTTTCTTGACAAGAATAGGAGTATTTAGAGATTTACCTGGTCTGGATCCTCTGCCAGTAGTATTGGTTTGTCCTGGTTCTCTTGGGAGCCAGGTGGATTGATAATGGTGTCAAGAAATCATGCGGGTAATCTTCAAAATGAACATTAGCTGTGGTAAAACATAAATGGAAAGCCAAACTATCCCCATTTGCTAGAGGTGTCACTCCAGCAAAAAAAAACCTATTCACACAAAAAACCACTTTAGCAATCAATAAATTTTAAATTTAGATGCTAAATGGGTAAATAATCTGTTCAAAAATAAATTAATAAACATAATTCATGCAGTTTTTTATTTTGAATCTGCACAGAAGTAGTCAGATTACCCAGTTTCCATGTGATTTCTCAATTATTTTGAAACAGAAATCAAGAATCAAAACCAAAGTTGTATTATTAATCATGGAAAAAAACCTATTTAAATGGTAAATTTTTAAGTTCCTGTATAAATTCTAGTTACCGTTTGAAATATTAAAAATGAATGTAAATGGTTCATTTTTTGGTGATATACCTGTTTTATTGCCTAGAGAAATGTCATAAATTTGGTATGAATGAATTTTTTTTTGAATCTTGGGATTCATTTAAAAAAGAATTGAATGGTTTGAAACTCAGGTGAATAGATACAATTAGTGGTGGTAATTTGTAAATGTCCGTGTGGAAAGAATAATTGGAACAAACATGTGAATTCATGATAAAGAAGTTGAAAGAAGGAATAGTCAAGAAAAATAAATCATTGGATGTAATTTTCTGCAAAATATACAACCACCAAACCCATGCCTTTGTTTCATTAGGAAATTTCATAGGCAAACTGTTTGGGGTTCCAATTTTTTAAGGTCCAAGTTTTGATGTGTGGTTCAAGATGGGATTTTCTTATTGCCTCAGGCAAGTCCCCTTGTAGACCTCAGGACCTTGCAGATAGATGATTATTCTTTCATCTATTCCAACATGAAATAAGTGGAGCATTCAAATAAGCATATTTCACCCTACCTCTTATATCATAGGCCCCACTCTAAAAGACCAGTGATTATAATTGAATTGCGTTCGCCCCAAAATGACCAAGGCTAACTTTAGCCCCTTCAAAATTAATACATCCACATCCCCCTTCAAAGAAAGGCATGATCAAAGTAATTTATTTTACAAAATTCACATCATATGGTAATTTTTCCCACCTCAGTAATTTCAGCTAGCTAGTTTTTCAGACACATTTTAAAAAGGGCTGCCAGAATATATCTAATAAATAACAGAAAAGAAAAATTAAATTCCAAATTATTATTAAAAAAATGGATTAAACACCCAAAACTAGGTAGGTTCCCTCCTCTGAAATAGCCCCAAAGTCCTAATTTTAAAACCCTCAAAATAAATAGACCAAAGATACCAATTCACCAATTTGGCACTTTTTATTCATTTTAATATTTCATGTGAAACATCATGTAAATGTTGGCTGACTCCAATTCAGTCAGAAATTTATTTTTTGTGTATTTTGGGTGTTTTGGAAATAAATATTTTTTTAAAAGATTCCAACATGAATTCATGTGCAACAATACTGATCTGAGACACACAGTCATCCCCTGCCCCTCAAATTACCAAGTACAGCCTCTTCAAAGCAATGTAATGGCCATTTCACAGCCTGATAGCTTAAAATCAAGCTGTCAGGTCAATAATTTCCACAAAGAAACATGAATAAGAGTTAAAAATGAAATGGCAAAGACATGCATATGTTATATCCATGCCAATCCTTCAGAGATGTCATCAAAAACAAGGATTTGTTAAATGTGAGAATAAAGAATCTGGATAACCTCTCAAATCAAATTTTGAAACCTTTGACCAAAACAAAACTAAAATTGATTTTTACAGAATTATTAAGTCTGAAAAATTCAAACTGCAAAAAATACAAAATTTAAAGAAAATTATACTTAATTGAACAAAAATGCCAAAATCTTTCCAAAATGACAAATAAATATACCAAGATAATCTATAAATGGATTTTGGCCCTGTTTATCCTCCCATTATTCTGCACAGAGTTACTGAAATATCATATTTCTTGAATTTATAACACATCCACCCAATTTCATGAGAGTCAAAATGATAAAGTCAACATGGCTCCACTAAGAATGAACAGGGATCCATGAGCTTTCACATTTAGTAATGCTTCCATTGAAAATTCAACCTTGATGCTTGAATTCAGGTACAAGGTGCAAGGGGGAATTTCTAAAGAAAGAAACTGAGGTGGAGCTTGATTTAAAGACTCAGAAGGATAAAAAATGCAACAATTTATGAAATTGAAAAACTGAGAAAACAATCAGCAATGAAAGCTGTTTTACTTTGAAAGTAATCTAAATATCAATTAGAATTACTAGATATCAGATTGTTATAGAAACTTGTCAAAGTACCAACACTAATTAGTTATGCAAAGAGCAATAAAGGAGTGTTTTATCCTCAAAAATTATAATACATTTAGATTCCCTGGCCAAAATAAGGTAGGGTTACTCACTGAACCCACATATGAATTCTCACTTGTTTATGTTTAAACATTTTAATAAGAATAACCCAAAAATAATTGCACCACCATTCTCATTTTGGCCAATTGGATACTTCACAAGTATTTCACATATATTTTTCAAACAAAAAATTCCTTCAGAATTGATTTCAGCCTCCTGGATGCCAAAACCCTTGCTGTCCTTTAGCTATCAGAGGTGATAGAAAAAATAATAAATATATTATTCAATAAATGCAGAAAAATCTGTAAAATATTTGGATATAGCTATTGCAAGGTTTATTGGTTTGGTTTATGGTTTAATGTTATAAATCAATATTAATAAATAAATTATTAAATAAATTAATAGAGGGGCCACAATAATATTTGGGAGCTTTAACACCTCTCTTCAGGGAATTCACTGTGAAAACACGTAGACCTGGTTACGTTTGAACCTTTATTTTATATTATTAAAGGATATAGTGACCAAAGATAATATGTATATAAAAAACACAGTGGAGTGGCAGGGCTTTTTAACCAAGGTGCCCCAACAGAAAAAAGGCTAATAAGACTCACTCATATGTTATTTAATTCTTTGGGTACCTTTTTGGGACATGCACTGATGGGTTAATCCTGTTATTGGGGTTAAAAGGTTGTTCAGCAGTTTAAATTGATAAAAGGGGTTGGGGACAGATATTATTATTCAGAATAAAGCCATAAATCACATGTTGGAATGTTTGATTTCTGATAATGCTGAGAAAGTGCTGTTGACTTATCTTTTTTTATCTCTATTGTTATGTGTTGTGTCTTGGTCTTGATCTCTTCTTATTATTTCTTTCTACTTGTTCTTCTTCCTTCTATTTTGTCAACTCAATCTCAGAAGCTGCAAACTACTGGCTACTCAACCTCACACTTGATTCAGCACCTGCACAACCTGACAAGTTGCTCGAGTGTGGAAACTCCAACTCCAAGACCAGCCCCACACTTATCTTGCTCACTGATCCTAGATCCTGGGTGCCCCTTTTGTTGTGCAACCAAGAGATTGCACCACCGGCACTCAGGGGACTAGGATCAGGTAGGCTTCTCATTTCACTCTCATTCTTTCCAACTCAACAATCTGACCAAACCTCCAGCCATACTTCAAGACAAGCCACTCCAACGTCTAATCTTCATCAACCATCCATAGCAATCCCGTCAGCCCTGCGCCAGACCTCATGATAGATCAATACCTCTCATCAGTTTTATCGTTATTCATTCATTCTTCCCATATGTGTTGTCTGACTTCCCTTGCAATCTGGTTTTATTAGGTTCATAGCTCTCTTCTTTATCATTTCATTCTCTTTTGTTCCTTCATCTTTCTGTTTCTTTTTGCTTATTGATGATTGAAATCAATCTGGTTTTATTAGCCAAACACTTTCCAACTTCAGATTTACAGTCCCAACCAGGTTACAATAATCATGTTGGACAACAAAGAAGCCTTGAGTTCAACCAAATTAAACATTCCCCTTCTCACTGATGAGACCTTTCCTTCATGGAGCCTCTGAATTTGAAGCTACTTACAAAGCAATGTTAAGATTATGCCCATCCCATCCTGTGTTCTTACTCTCATTCAGTCCCCGTCCCAGTAGCTCCAAGGATGAACTGAGACGAAGACTTGTGACATGTCTGTATCACCTTGGCCTCTCTGCTTTGCGGATGAATCCCCGTGCAAACTTCTGGCCACCGCTCTTTCTTCCTTCTCTACTCCTCCTGTTATCATTCCTTCTCCTGATTCTCCTTTTCTTTTTCGCCTCCTCATCTTCTCACCTTTCTTATCTCCTTTCCTTAACTCTCCAATCTGAATCATCTCAACACTATCACCTCGATCTAAACTCTCAACTCTTCCACTCTCATCTGAACTTTCTCTCCGCCGTCCAATTTATGCCTGGTAAGAACCTAATCCTCAAGATTGCCCTTGCATGATTTTTCTGACAATATCATTCAATCTCATAGTCCTCTTCCTTCCTCGTCTGCACTCTATAAACCTTCTTGCCGCCAACACCCTATGCCTATGCTGTCTGATCTCTTTCTTACTTTCTAAGTGACTCAAAGCTGTTGGTCTCCTCATTCCTTTCTTCTTCCTAATATTTGCCTTGTCTTTCATGATTCTAACTTCTATCCTTAGTCCGCTGGTTTTCAGTTCTAAAGAAATCTATTCAAATCTTATCACGCAAAGGTATTCTCAATCACATCCTTGAACCACCACCCTCTCCTCTCAATGCACCTCAGAAAAAGGAGCTTTTTGAAGCTTCTAATGTCATCATTCATAACCTAGGGGACACGGTGTTTTATGCTTTCATTAACAAAGAAAACAAAGCTGAGCCTCACATGATCAGGAACAGTCTTCTGTAAAAATATGCATCCAAATCCACCAACAATTGAGGCCGTATCTGGCTCAACTTCATCCAATCTCAATACAAAGGTGATCTGTCAGTATACATCCAAGAATGCCGAAAAAAATGAATGAATTATTGGTTGTAAAGCTTGAGGTCCCACCCAACATCCTAAGCTACACAATATTGGGGAAACTCCCAAGCAACTTTTACCACATCTTCAATACAATACTCTTGAATGATGAGCTCCTACAAAATATCACCAATTTCTTAAACAAGCTGAGGGAATTCATCCATCTTGAAACTTCTCAAAGTAAGAACCCAGAGGATATTAACCAAGAAGCTTCCAGACCAACGGCTCTTGTAAAAACGGGGTTTAAATCAAAATCCCGTCCTTGAACCAAACATCCATGCTCAAAGGGTCATCACAATCCACTGTCTGATCACCCTGAAAGCAAGTGCTGGTTTCTTTACCCGAACCTCCGCCCTGAAAACAGCTCCTGCAAGCCAGCCGTACACCTCAATTCATCCAATCAAAAATCCAAGGATCAACTGCCTGGACCTGAGGCCGCCAAGCTGCATTTCAACGCTCAACTTTACCTCACAAATCCCTTCTCCAAAGAATCCAACCAATTACCTGTTCTAGACTCAGGATCAAGCCACCATATTCTCAACGATCTGAAGTACCTCGATGATCCCAAGCCCATTGTTGTCAAAGTTGGCACTGGTGCTCCCAGCACTGGTCTCAAAGCCACTCACTTTGGCAGTGCAATAATCAAGAATCAGGATGGAAACATAATTACCCTGGAAAATGTGCTTCTCATCCCATCTCTCAATTGGTCATTGATATCCCTCACACGCTGAAGTCAAAGAAGGCAGTGTTCAATAAGGTTGATTACTCAGGAATGGATATAACTCTGGATAATTTCTCCTTCATAGGTAGCACTCAAAACAAACTGAAAAAACTATGTGGAGTAAAATTCATGTCACCCAAGGAGGACCCCAGCATGTTCTTGAAAACCAACTCCAACAAAATTGATTGGCACGGTCGGCTGGGGCACCCCAATCCGTCTATTCTCAAGATTTTAAAGCTTCCTAACAAGGACACCAAGGCCATGTGCAAAATATGAAAAACTTGAAAGGGTGCAGCCACTGTTGGGCTGAGGAAATTCAGAGAGGATAAAATAGGTAGAAGGATGGATTTCACACACATCAGTCAGAGAGAAAGAAACATAAGAACAACATTACTCACCTGAGGAAATTCAGAGAGGAGACAATAGGTAGAAGGATGAGGAAAGGAAATCCTTCGACCAGTCTCAAGCTCTGTCCTCAGGTGGACACAGTGAAAGAAATGTCACAAGAACGTGACATGGTTAGTGAACATATGAGAATTGGAAACAGAGCGCACGCGTGTGAAAATGAGTAAGGACAACTGAGTGGGGATGAGTTTGAGTATCACACTATGATGGGAATGACAGGGAAGAGAAGAGGTGGAGGAGAATAGAAAATAGAGATGATTAAGAACAGAACAGACAGAAACAAATGAAAGAAATAAGAAGAAACTACATGGGATTAGAGATGAAAGAGCAGTAATCCCAACAGCCACCCCTTTCAACCACCACTTCAAGGCTGTGAAAGATCCGCTAGAAGCTCTGAATTTTAACCTAGTGGGCCCTTTTTCTGTCCAATCCTGCTCCAGCAATTTGTAATTCCTGTCAATTATAGATCAACACAACGGATTCAAGACTGTATCCTTCCTCAAGTCAAAAAAAAAAACTGAGAAGGCACTGATCAACTTCATTGCCACGGCCGAAAGGCAAACAATGAAGAAAGTGAAAACCCTAATCTCAGACAACGGAGGGGAATTCACTTCTATCACACTTATAGAATACTGCACATCTCAAGTTATAGTTCAGGACTATGCCCCTGCCTATACACCTCAACAGAATGGTCTTGCCAAGCAAACAAACCGCTCTATTCTCCAGAAAGCTCTATGCTTACTATCTCAAAGTTGCTTTCCGCTCACCCACTGGGATGAGGCCTTTAATACTCCTTAAGCTCCTGCCGTCTTGTACAAAATCAAACAATATTCCCTACAAACTCCGGTTCAATAAAGACTTCAACTTCAATTTCCTCAAACCATTCAGATGTCTCAGCTACTCCTTAATCCCTAAACAACTTTGTGAATCAAAAATGGCTCCCACTAGCAAGAAATGCATATTGCTGGGGTATGTAAACAACTTTTTGTCATACAGATGCTTAGATCCTGTCACCTTAAAAATATATATATCAGCAAATGTTGTTTTCTGCAAAACCATCTTTCCTTCCATTTCCTTACCACCTTCTGTGTCTCATGATATCAACTCCGGGCCTGCTTTCCTTTCCATCCCTGATAAAGCTGCAGCTGAAAACTCATCCTCTCCCTCCGATCACTCCAATCCTGACTCCTCTAACACATCCATCAGCCCCTCTCCAACACCGGCCTTCCTTCTTATGATCAAGTAACCCCCAAAAATATTCTTCAAAATCCTCATTTTAATGACTCCTCCATTGGTCTTACACAATTGTATCTCATCTGCAACTCAGAATAAAAGGATCCCGCGAATCTCAAAGAAGCCTTGGCCTCAACATATCACAACGAGTGGATAGAAGCGATGCGTGTTGAGGAACTCAATCTTATATCATATGATGTGTGGAAAGAAGTTGATCTGACCCCTGAATCAGGACTCATTAACTGCGTGTGGGTTTTCAGAAATAAACAGGACTCCAGGAATTGCATCACTGAGTTCAAAGCTAGGCTTTGTGCTCAGGGCTTCCATCAACAATGGGGACGTGACTATCACAACACTTTTTCACCCACTGGTGACAAGGCTTCATTAAGGGTTCTCATCTCCTTTGCGGAGCCTCAAGGCTTAAAATTTCATCCATTCAAATTCAAATCTGCATTCTTAAACGCACCCATCAAAGAAACTGTTTACATCAAACCACCTCCAAATATTCATATCTCTCCTGGTAAAACGCTCAGGCTACTAAAGGCCGTCTATGGACTCAAGTAGGCGCCTTTTGCCTGGTACACTACTCTGACCAATTGGCTTCTTACTTCTGGATTCAAAAAATTCAATGCTGATAAATGTGTATTCTGGAACAAAGACCCATTGCTCTATGTCCACGTCAATGAAATAGCTATTTTCAGCAGAAGACCAGAAGAATTTATCAACACTCTTGGATCTTGATTCACTATCAATTATCTTGGTCAAGCTTTGTTACTGTTAGGGATTAATGTAGAAGTCACCTCAACAGGTATCAAATTACTTCAAGGCACCTATATCCAACACCTAGTCTCCAGCTATGATCTCCCAGCGTTCAAAACACATTCCACCCCTTTCCAACTCAGTGGCAAATTGCTACCAGCAACTGATGAAGAACAAAACAAATTGGAGAAATCAAATCAAAAATACCAAAAAATCATAGAGGAGTTAAATCAATTGAGCTGCTGCACTCATCCGGACATCAGATTCTGTGTGAACTACCTTGCACAATTCCTGAATAAACCGGCTCACCACCACTTCAATGCTGCACTAAAGACCCTCAACTACCTGAAACATACCTCCACCTGGGGGCTAAACTTCCTCAAGCAAGACAATGAGACCCTTTCTGCATTTGCTGACGCCAATTGGGCAACCTGTCCAAGTACAAGGAGATTGGTTTCAGGAATCCCCATCAGATGGATGGGAAATCTGGTTAACTGGAAATATAGACGCCAACAAACCTTTTCTCTGTCTACGACAGAGGCTGAATATAAAGCAATGGCAAATGCTTTGAAGGAAATTTTGTGGCTCAAATCTGTAATACATCAAGTATTCCTCAAAAGCGCATCAAAACCGTCAATTCTCTTTGAAGATAACAAGGGTGCCATCAAATCGGCTCTGAATCAGGCAAATCACTCTGGTTTTCAATCCAAACAAATGGAACTCCAATTCCACTACATCAGGGAAGAGATTGAAAAAGTAAACAGCACAATAAAAAAAGGTTTTGTTGCAAGAAAATGTGGCCGATTTCTGTTAAAAGAGATGAATTGATTCAACGTAAGACTGAAAACTAAAGAAATGAAAGAACATTAAAAAGATCCCAGATTTGAACATGACAAGTCCAGAGTGAGAATACAAACATTCAGCAATGAGCAGAGAGTTCAACAAATGAAAACAGGCAGGAGTTGAGTGTTGGAGGACATGGACGGACGAGATCAGATGTACTTTAAAATGAAGAAAGATTGTGATGGTTAGATAAATCAGATTGAGGATTAGAGGATAAATGGATAAAAGGATATGATATCTCACCGGGCACAGGCAGGGCATGATAAGATTGAGGAAATTCGAGCAATGAAGGAAATAAAAGAAACTGAGAAAAAATAAATGAAAGAATAAAGAAGGAGATTGATGAGGGTGTTGATTGGTTGAGTGACAGGATTGAGGTTGTTAAAAGGGTGAGGAGAGTTTCTGGTCAGGAGAGTTGTCAATGAGATTGAGTATGATCCGATCTCCCCTCAACAAATATTTCAAATAGTGAAGTAGAGTCTCTACACCGGTGAAGGGCTATTGTGTGCGCGGTAGAATGAACAAGAGAGGACCCAAAAATTAACACCCCTCCATGCCCGATGAGATATTAGAGCCATCATTCAATGAAGAAGCAAGAAAAGGAGATAACATCAATATGCTTTGCACAGAAGATGCTTTGGTGAGTGGGTCAGCTCTCTTTTGCGTAGATCTTATGAGAGTAATTTCAATTTTCTTATTTGCTAACTCGTCTCTCATCCCCTTAGTCTTTAAGTCTAAGTGCTTCGTCTTAGAGTTCGACCCAAACTTCCTAATTTTATCATTGAGGCCGCTATTGTCGATACGGAGAGGTATGGACTCCGGGGAATCTTTGAATATTTCATTCATTAGGGCCTTGATCCACGTTGCTTTGTGATATGAGTTGACAAGTGCATTCAGCTCCGCATCCGTGGAAGACCAGGTTATGCTCTTCTGCTTGCAGCTGTTCCATGAGACCAGACTGCCAAACATAACACAGAGATATCCAGTTTGGGATTTTCGAGTGTTTGGATCATTGGCCCATGAGGCGTCCAAGAATACTTCCAGCGGCTTTGCTTGAGGAAGATACTTGAGCTTGAGTTGATAATGTTGCGTAGATTTGAGATACTTCCTAGTCTTGTTAATTCATTCCAATGAGTGATCCCGGGTTTAGTATTGAATTGGGCTAAGCTTGAGACTGCAAAGCTGACGTTGGGCCTTGTGAAGCAAGCTATATGGTTAAGTAATCCTATAACTGATCTATAGTTTATGTTAAGAGTTTGAATTTCTCGTGTTCCTTGTCTGAGGCCAGAACGAGTTGGAGATTACGAATAAGTGGCGTAGACGACCCTTTGCAATTAGTCAGACCCAATTCTTCGAGTCCCTGCTGAATATGGTTCGGTTGGCTGAGAAGGATTCGTCCCTTTTTGACTTTGATTTTCATTCCAAGTATTGTATTTGGGTCTTGACTTGCCGACCCCTTGAATTTGTTGAGAAATTTTTCTTTGAAGTTTTGCCCATTGCCTACTAAAATCAAATCATCAACATGGAAAAACAATCTGGATTTTCCGTCGTTTGATAAATAGAGACAGGGGTCGCAGGCCAATTTGTAGAAACCAACTTCCTTGAACCAGGCCGTCAAAGTCTCGTACCAATTTTTGGGCAATTGCTTTAAACTGTACAGTGATTTTCTTAATTTGAGAAATTTGGATTTGCGCTTTGAGCCCTTTGGAGTTTGAATGAAGACTTCCTTGTCAATCTGAGAATGTAAAAATGCACTTTTTACGTCAAACTGGCGAACCTTTTGAGAGGATTTTAGCGCATAAACAAGTAGCAGTCATAGGGTCAATGGTTTTCCCGTAGGAGCGAACGTTTCAAAGTAATCTGATCCCTTGATTTGGCTGCAACCTTGCACACACAGTCGGGCCTTGTACTTAACAGGATCACCGTGGCAGTTTTGCTTTAAGCGGTAGATCCAAGTAGTTTGTAGCGGATTCACAGGATCGGGTCCGTTGTACTCTTCCCAAACGTCAAAGGATTCAACAGATGACAACTCTGTGTCCATTGCTTCCATCCACTTAAGGTTTTCATCACACGTAACCACATTGTTGTAACTTTTGGGTTTGTAGTAGTGAAAGAATCCGTAGCGTTGGGGCGGTTTAATCAAGGACCAATCTCTGAGGGTTCTACTTGCTTGAATAGGAGGTGTAGAATTAGTGGGATTGGGTTGCCTGGGCTGTGAAATAGGTTGGAGTACACTCGGGTTATGACCCGAGTTGTCTAAAAGCTGAGTTGATTCTTCTGACTTGAGATCCTCCACAGATTTGCTGCCATCTGATTCCGAGTCTGTTTCTTCGGGTGGCCGTGATCTGAATTTTGTGAACGCTGGATTAAGCGAGACCTCCGATTGGTTTTCTTCCGGATTTCTATGTTCAGAGTTGCGGATATTGCCATCCACGTTGTGGAAACTTTTGAGGTTATCCCTCACAAAGTTGCCGCAGGTTCAGGAGTTCTTGGGTTGAAGCGTCTGTAAGGATTAGATACCAAGCGTAAAGAGAAGTTTTTGAGAGCCTGAAGAGGAGAAAAGCAGAGAAGAGGGGAGGGATTCTGTTTTCCTAAGTCTGCTCCCTTTTCCGCTCCCCGCCTCCTGATGATACAATGGTAAGATGCCCCCCTACAACCCGGAGTTGAGGGGAAAGGTATTTGAGCCCTCCCCCTCAACCCTAACCTAAGTACAAGCACATGAACAACCCGACAACAATGAATAAGGAAACCCTAGGCCCAAAAACCTATCCCATATCCTAACCTGTACCCTGTCCGTATCCTATTCCGCTTGCTCGCCTGCCATTACACGCATCCGGTTTGTCCCCCGCGGCGCAGCGCTCCGCCGCGCGCTTCTCAAAGTTCACCGCAATTGCCCGTATCCGCCCAACGCGCCGTCGTGAATTTCCTAGTCCCGTAGCCGGCCCGCGCTTGCGCGCAGCCGACCACGGGTATAGCCCTGCGATCGCTCCGCCCTTTCCTTCCCTAACTAACCGCCCAAGAACCTGATCTGCCTGGCTCCATCACTGGGTTGGACACCCAAGCGGGTCGCGGCCCGCCTCCCCTAGTCAGACCCGGCCTGCAGCTGCGTGCTTTGCCCTGCTGCGCCTTCTGCTGAGCCCGCAGCGGCCACTGCTGAGAACAAGCGCACCCCAACTGCTGAGCCCGACCTACCAGATGCTGAGCGCGCAGGCCGCGACGCAGTTCCCAATCCGAGGCTATATATTGACACCACAACGTCATCGGATGTGATTGCAAGGATTGAATTTTGCGGATTTGGCATTTTCAAAAATTTGACGTGCTTAGTACAAATGATAGAGTTAGATTTAGTTAAAATTTGATACAAATGGAGGAGGGGGTTGAAGCCTACTAGGATTCCTTCCTCTCCCTTTTCATTGTACTTATGACCTTTATCCCTTCTCGTCAGTAGGTAAACGCATGGGCATCCTATTGGTTTCAGATATGAAAAGGGAAAGGGTCGTCCGTGCACTTGAAACAATGGTGATTTGGGGTTTTCTACTCTGGGAATTTGATTGAGCATGAAGGCGCTCGCTTTTATAACCTCATGCCACTGATTATCTGGTATTTGACCATCCTTAAGAGTGGTTCTTACTGATTCAGTGATTGTTCTATTTGCTCGCTCCGCCTTTCCATTGTGCTTGGGGTGATAAGGTTCCGATACTACCTGTCGAATATGATTAGCTTTGTAGAAAGTTAAAATTTTGCAATTCACAAATTCAGAGCCTCCGTCTGAGCATACTTTGGAAGGATAGTATCCGCGTGTTCTATTTTCTTTTTTGATCAAATCAATTATGACATCGCAAGTTTCTTCCTTCGAACCCAGAGGGAATGCTCCGATGTATCCAGTGGCACTGTCGACCAAGGTAAGAATGAATCAATGTCCCCCCTTAGATTGAGGCTTGAGCGGTCCCATGAGATGCAAATGGATTTGTTCAAATACCTTCCTAGCTTTGACTGAGTTCTTGTTAAACAACAATTTCTTTATTTTACTCCTGACGCAGAAAATGCACTCAAACTTCCTTTTGACATCGGGGGAAATGTGTTTCGTGAACCTCTCCAGTCTGGAAAGTGATGCATGCCCTTAATTCCGATGAATTTCCATTAGATTGTCTTCCTGGGTCAAAGCCAGATTTGCCAATTGGGACAGAACAAGGTTGCAATCGAAGTGAGGAGTTTCAAGGGAGTAGAGATTTTTCAGAATTGTTCCTCCAAACAATTCTTGACCATCCTTAGATACCTTAAAACCATTACTGCTGGCCTTCAGGGAGCAACCAGCTTGATTGAGTGCGCCGGCGCTTATCAGGTTAATTGTTAAGCCAGGGACATAGAAAACGTTCGAGAGCTCAAGCGTGAAATTCCGCCATACGAGTATTGCCGTCCTTTTTCCTTTTATCTCAAGCTCCGCTCCTTTCTTTCCAGTTTTTATGGTTTGATTGTTGCAAGGTGACATTTCCTTGAAATATCGGCTGTCGTTAATCATGTGTATTGACGCACCGCTGTCCAGGATAAACTTTGAGTTGGCGTTTCCGTGATTGATCCACAATGAGAGGAGAGCAAGATAGTGGGCTACCGGATTAGCCTTCCCTTGCATCTTGCGAGATTTCCATTTTGCTTGATCTTCTCTCCACCAATTGGGTGCAATTTCAGGATGGAGGTGCCAGCAACTATTGGACGAGTGGTGCTTGTCTTGTTTGGGATTATGATACCCCTCAGTGCATCTTTTCCTTTTGCCCTGTTTCTTGAATTGACTTGATCCCGCCGGTTTAAAGTTGGTTAGAGCTACTTCCGTCCGAGACTTTTGAACATTCTGAGAAGTCTGTGCTCTAGATTCATTATTTAACTGAGTGAGATGATTAAACACGTATTCAACGGTTAGCTCCTTGTCCGTGTGCATAATTTGACACTTGAAATCTTTCATTGATTTGGGAAATTTAAAGAGCAAATGGTATGCCAGAATGTCATTCGGGAGGATGATGCCGACTTGTGATAATTTCTTGAGCCTCACTTTTGCCTTAGTAATGAAATCCTCAACCTCATCAGGAATAAATTGCAAGTACAGAAAGTTTTTAAAGACTCTAGCCCTGTTCAATGCTTGGGAGGAAGCATATTTATTGATGATCTCCTTCCAGAGGAGCTTAGCAGAATTTTTATTGGTTGAAGTGACTATATTGTCGTGAGTAGCTGCCTTGAGTCTAGAAATTATAAGGAGTTTGATCTTGTCATTAATGGTGGCTTCGAGGGTAGATGAATTGTTGTTGATAGGACCAGAGCATCCGCAAACATCAAGGATAGCATCCATCTTGTCCTTCCAAACGCCGTAGTTATTGTTGCTGAGTCTGGGGATGGTATTGAGAGCTGACTTTAGCATAGCTTGCCTAAACCCTTCTGACATGGCCAACATTTTCCAGTCTTATTGTGAGGATCAAATGTTGAATTTGAGAGAGATCCGTTTGGCTTTGAACCGTGTTAAAAGAGATGAATTGATTCAACGTAAGACTGAAAACTAAAGAAATGAAAGAACATTAACAAGAGCCAAGATTTGAACATGACAAGTCCAGAGTGAGAATACAAACATTTAGCAATGAGCAGAGAGTTTGACGAATGAAAACAGGCAGGAGTTGAGTGTTGGAGGACATGGACGGACAAGATCAGATGTACTTTAGAATGAAGAAAGATTGTGACGTTTAGATAAATCAGATTGAGTATTAGAGGATAAATGGATAAAAGGATATGATATCTCACCGGGCACAGGCAGGGCATGATAAGATTGAGGAAATTTGAGCAATGAAGGAAATAAAAGAAACTGAGAAAAAATAAATGAAAGAATAAAGAAGGAGATTGATGAGGGTGTTGATTGGTTGAGTGACAGGATTGAGGTTGTTAAAAGGGTGAGGAGAGTTTCTGGTCAGGAGATTTGTCGATGAGATTGAGTATGATCCAATCTCCCCTCGACAAATATTTCAAATAGTGAAGTAGAGTCTCTACACAGGTGAAGGGCTATTGTGTGCGCGGTATGAGTGCGCGGTAGAAAGAACAAGAGAGGACCCAAAACTTAACAATTTCCTCACCAAGCCTCTCAGCAGAATCAAATTTATCACCTCTCTATCAAATCTAGGTTTTTGCTGATCACATGGTCAGCAAGGGAGGATGTTGGAATGTTGGATTTATGATAATGCTGAGAAAGTGCTGTTTATTTTGTCTCTAATGTTATGTGTTGTGTCTTGGTCTTGATCTCTTCTTATTATTTCTTTCTACTTGTTCTTCTTGCTTCTATTGTTTCAACTCAATCTCAGAAGCTGGGCAATACTGGCTACTCAACCTCACACTTGATTCAGCACCCGCACAACCTGACAAGTTGCTTGAGTGTGGAAAAACCAACTCCAAGACCAGCCCTAAACTTATCTTGCTCACTGATCCTAGATCCTGGGTGCCTCTTTTCCTTGTGAAACCATGAGATTGCACCACCGGCACTCAAGGGACTAGGTTCACGTATGCTGCTCATTTCACTCTCATTCTTCCCAACTCAACAATATGACAATACCTCCAGCCATACTTCAAGACAAGCCACTCCAACTTCTAATCTTCATTGACCATCCTGGAAATCCCTTCAGACCTGCGCCAGACCTCAAGATAGATCAATACCTCTCATCAGTTTTATCCTTATTGATTCATTCTTCCCATACGTGTTGTCTGAACTCCCTTGCAACCTGTTTTTATTAGGTTCATAGCTGTCTTTCTTTATCATTTCATTCTCTGTTCTTCCTTCATCTTTCTGTTTCTTTTTGCTTATTGATGATTGAAAACTATCTGGTTTTATTAGCCAAACACTTTCCAACTTAATCACTTACTTATCTCTTATAAGTATTTGATTACCTTGGAAGTTTGTCTGGATGTAAATATGACTGGTTCTCTGGGTATCAATATCCTCAAAACAGCTCCTGATTTATAGCTATTTTAGTCCCAATATTGTCCTTCTGAGGTATTCAGGGGCTCAAAGGGCCAGACACTGAGGCTAGGAGGGTAACCAGTGGTAGCCTTTCAGGTGTTCTAGGTGCTGTAGCATGGGTAATATCTAACTCCTTGGGTTATGGGAATTATTCTACTTTTTCATTGATGTTTTTGATGTGTGAATAACACTAATCTGTCCATATTTTTTTTTATTTAATTAATAATCCTTAGTAAATTTTCCCAGTATTTTTATAATTATTTTAATCGATTTTCCTATGGGTAATCTGATTTCAAGTTGTTTCTCATTATGTATTCACTGATTGGAGTAAAGTAATGATATTTATTTTCCTCCTTATTTTCAAAATTCAGTTGACTTACTGAAAATGACTCCTTAAAAATAGAAGTCATGAGAATTCTTGTAGTATTTTTACATCATTAGTTTTCTTAGTATTTCACCAAAACACAGATGCTTTGAAGTTCCCAAAATTGTATATTCAAGTATTTTACTATATATTTTTACAAATAATACCTATCTTATTTTATACATTTTTGGTATTTTCAATTATATTTAATAAAAAATATGTATAAAGGTTATTTGGGTATTTTTATATATTTTCATGTATTTTTAGAGTATCTAGTATCCAAGGGGACATTTATTACATATGTAGAATGTCCCTGCGGATGTCACAGCATCTTTACGTGGTACCTGAGCTTCTCAGGCCGTCTGTCACTCTTTCAGCCCATAGTCCCGTGGCTGTGTACTTGTCAGAGGCCCAGGGCTGCTTACATGGCTTGTCAGGGTATGCTTACAGGGTGGAATTGCTTCTGCTCAGCCGCACTCAGGTGTATTGATTGCCGCAGCTGCGTGTGGAAATTGTGACAGAACAAATTTCCGTGTTCAACTCCTAAACTATACACAACATCTCAATTCTGACTGAATTTTAGGTGTCAAACCTATATGTGAAAATGCGTGTGAAATTCTTAATTGGCCGAAAATTCCCATAGTGGTGCCTTGGTATTTTTGGCTTTTCTTTCTCTAATTATTAAAAATATAAGGAGTTGGATTTCAAGGGTAGGGTCAGTGAGTGACCCTACTTAATTTTGGGTAAAGAATTCATTTCTGTAACAATATTTATGGATTTACTACTCCTTCTTAATTTAATTTAATATTCTTATTTTTATGTTATTTTTATTACTTTTGCGGCTTGATCTGCAATATCAGCAAGCTGACATTCCCCCACTCCAAGATATGGCCATATCTGAAAAAAAAATCCTGGAGTGTTTTTAAAAAAAATTAATTATGTATGTGTTTCAGTTCCTTTTACTGGCTTTTTAGCTTCTAAGATGTATTGGCCCATCAGTTATATTAATTTCTGGTTACCATTCATCTTTGTCTGCAGCTTCTTTTTTATATCTTACTAAGTATAGTCTAACATCTTTTCCTTGCACGCTCTCCTTCTTTTCTCTCAATATCCTGCTGACTTTCCATTTTTCTTTCACAGGGTCAGGTTCTATTGGGAAAAGTGCTGGAGGGAGCTTGCTACCTTCTCTAGGTTGAAAGTGCTTCACTAGGCTAACAGGGAATACTGGGTGCTTCCTTGATAATGCTTCACTCAACATTACTTCTACATCATTTTGGCCCTGCATCTTCTTGATAACAAGTGGTCCTACAAAAGCTGGTTTCAGCTTTCTGTTACCTGCTAAATTGTTGGAGATGGAAGTAGATATCAAGATTTGATCTCCTATCTTAAATTATGGTTCTCTGTGTGATTTTTCCCATCTTTTTTTGTTGTATTCTACTGCTTCTTCTACAAATTTTTGAGCATGAATATTTGCAAGGTCTATCATCTTCTTGAATTCAAGAGATTTGGGATGAATGGTGGCTAAGTTATAGTTCAAGGTATTCCTAGGGATTTCTGGAATCCATCCCCTTTCTAGTATGCAACAGGCTTCTTTGGTAGTAGAGTGTTTACTGCTATTATAAGCCATCTCCAGGGCTGGTAGTAGGCTTTCCCAATCATGGAAATATCAATCTGTGTTTTTGTACTCTAGACCAAATCTACAAAACCTTTTTAGCATATCTTCCAAGGTCTGTATCATTCTTTCAGCTAATCCATCAGACTGAAGATGGTATTCTGTACAAAAGGCTAAAGTAGTCACAAGTATATCATGTAGATTTCTTCAGAATTCAGAAGTCAATTTGGGCTCACTGTCACTGATTATAATCCAAGGTATACCAAAATCAGCTATAATCCTGTTCCAAAAAAACAAAGCCACATACGTAGCATTGTCTTCTTTGTGGTTAGGTAAGAATTTTTACTTCTTAGAGTATCTGTCTACTATAACCAGGACAGCATTATATGATTGTGTACCTAGAGGGGGAAGGCCTGTTACAAAATCCATATTCATTATTTCCCAACTAGTCTTGGGTTCAGAGATCTTTTGTAGGCTTTTTCCCGTAGTTTTATTAGATTTTTGGCAAGTCTCACAGCTAGTAACATACTGAATAGTTATTTTTTCCAGTCTATACACCAAGCAGTCTGTTTTACTTTCTCCAAGGTCCTTTCAGTGGATAGATTCCCTGATGAAAAGTTTTAACAAAATTCCTTGAGTTTGTGTTGTATATGTTCTTCGTTACTCAGTACTAATACACTGGAATGTTGGTGTCTGTAGTAAAGCAGATCATCCCAAAAAGTCAAACTTCCTGCTTTACAGAGTTTGAGTAATGAGGCAGGTAAAATATTTATCAAGGCTGCTTCTGGGGATTCACATTCCATAATGGTAATCAGCAGTTTGATATCAGAGGATTAGTTCTCTCTTACTAGATTGAAAAAAGCAGTATCTAATTCACATAAGCGGATCCCCATGATTGGAGCATCTCATGCAAAAGATTGATTTTTAAGATAGGAAATATATCCTGATCCTCAGGGTCATATGCTGGATTGCTAGAGTCATTAGGCAAAGCAATCCTACTTAGACTAGCAGCATCCTGGTGTTTAGCTCCAGATCTATGCACTATAGTAATGTGGCCTCTATACTGTTGTATAGCAATTTGCCACCTGAGCATATGTCTACTGGAAGCCTTCATGTTCATCATATTTTTTACAGCATTACAGTCCATAATTACTTGTAAAGTGGTGCCTTCCAAGTAATAGTGTAGCTTCTCTGGAGCCCATACTAGAGCTAAGCATTCCATCTGGCTGGCTCCATATCTTTTCTCAGTGTCTTTGATCTGTCTAAATATGAAAAGTACTGTTTTCTCCACTGGTTTGTCTTCTTCTATTATTTCTTGGTGTAAGGCAGCTCCTAAACCTTCCATGAAGGCTTCAATTTACAACTTAAAGGGTTTAGAGTAGTCTGGTTGAATGAGTAGAGCAGTGCAGGTCATAGCTATTTTAAATTCCTCATAGTTTTTCAATCTCTCATGTTTCATTTCAAAGAGAGTTTTATTGTTGCATATTTCATGCAGCCTTTTAGTTAGCATATAAAATTTTGGGCTGTACTGTCTGTAGTAACTGAAAAAAGTAATAAATGAAAGCAACTCTGTTTTATTCTGAGGCATGGGTCTGTTTATTACAGCAGCTATGTTATTGTGGTCAGCAGCTAAAGTTAGGGCAGATACTATATGGCCTAGAGCTTTCAGTTCTCCATATCCAAAGTTACATTTCTTCCTAGAGACTTTCAATCCTGCTTTGGAGATAGTTTGGAGGACTAATCTTATTTGGAATATTTAATTTACATGAGTATTCCAATCATCAAAATATATGATAACATCATCTACATATACCATCATCCACCCTTGTCTGATGTAAGTACCTAGAACTGTATCCAATGTTCTTGGCATTCTTTATACCAAAGGGCATCCTGAGGTATTCATATATTCCTACATGACAGATTATTCTCATAAACTTTCTACTTTCAGGGCTTATTATTATTGGGTGGAGCCCTTTAAGCATATCCATATAAGTGATGTATGTAGCTTTTGATAGGTTATTCAGAGCATGATCAATCTGGGGTATAGGATAATAGTCTGCTTGAGTATATTTATTCAGCATTCTGAAGTCTCCTACCATTCTTGACTTATCATCATGACAAGCTATAATTAAAGGAGTATTCACATCTACTTGTTCATTGTGCCCTACTTTCCTCAATAGTTGTAGGTCTACAAGTTCATGGATGTGTTACTCAAGAACTTTTCTAGATTTGGGACTAGAGTGATAATCTAGTCTTCTTAGGTTAGGAGGATAAGGAGGCTTAATAGTAAATGTTAATAACATTTCATGTCCTTTGATATCACTAATGGCGTGATCTGTAGTACAGAAAGAATTTTGATTTTCAAAGCATATTGTTAATATATCTTTCTTCTGTTCTTCAGAAAGTCTGTCATTTAGAGCTGCTTGAGAGAATTATTCCTGATAAAATTCTTCTAAGTGCTTTTGATAAGTAGAAGAGGGGAAGTTAGATTTGGAACACATCTATGCCTTATAGAAATAAAGCATCATTTCCTATTATCAGATAATCACATAATCTGTTGAGAAATACTACAAATTACAATTGGATTCTCAAAGATCCTTTAGTATGGAGCAATCTTATAGGAGCCGTCCATACTTCAATAGCATTCATAGTAGAGTTGCAAGAGCAAATTTTGGCTTTTGGGATGGGAAAAAGGTGGTCTTTCCAGTTGGTATCCGATTTGTTTAAGAATTCCATGCAAAAAAATGAGCAAAAAGACCCAATATCAAGTAATAAACCTTTAGGTCTGTCTTTATACAATCCTGGTGCATGAAAAGTTTGACCGTTATTATAACTATTACCACTCATGGGCTCAACTTTTAATAGTTTAACATCATTGATATTTCTAGGAATTATGGTGGGGTTCCATTTTTGGGGCAAACCAGAGTCACCATGGATGGTATTGATTTCTATAGAAATTCCTATATCTCCTTCTATTACATTGACAGTTTTGGTCAGGATAAATTCGCATTCAGACAGAGGTCCTTTGGTATCAGCTATATCTTCATATTTCTGATTCACTTCAATATCATGTTCTCCTTCCAAGAGTGCTATCTTCCTTTTTGGCAATGGGCAGTCTGGTCTCATATGACCTGTCTTGTTACATTTCCAACATGTTCCAGGCATTCTCTCTTTATCCCTGTTCTCATTAGGTTTTTTATTGTCAGGGATATTTATCAGGGGTTTTTTCTCTGGTTTTGTTATTATTGAAGTTATCTTTGGGTCTAGAAGGATCCTTCTTGTCTAACCCATTCATTTCTATTAATTCTTCTAACACATCAATTGGAGTTGGTAATTCAGCATCCATACTCATTTTGCATCTCACACTATGGTTAAGATTCCCAGGACACAAGTTGAGAAGTCTTTCATTAAATTCCTCTTCATCAGCATGTGGATAGAAACAGTCTAGTCTACTTTTCTGATCTAAGCACCACTTGTGAGTTTTATCCTTTGAAGGGTCAAATGAGGAATTTTCCAAATTCTCATCATTTTTATTTTCCACATTCTAGAACCAAAGTATTCTTTGATATAGAGTTTCCAAGAATTCCATGGTAAAGACCCTACTTCTTCTCTTTTTACTAATAAATAACTCTAGAGCTACTCCTTCAAATAGTCTGGGCAGTCTGACTCCGGCTATAGCTTCTGGTAGGTCACAGGAGTTTATGCTGTAGTCAATAAATTTGATGAAATTAATATGGTTGTATTCTCCTTCACCAGGGAACTTAGGAAATTCAGAGATAGGGGGTAAACGATTGAGGGCTTGTTCCATGTCAGGAGTAGGACTAGGCCTGAAGTTTTCACTCCTATGCATTCCTAATAAGGGTGGTGCATAAGGAGTAGTTGTTTGTCTGGGAGGTATTAGTTCCTCTGTGATACTACCCAAGGGGTTGCTCAGATGGACTTTGAAGTCTTTAAGATCATTCTTGATCAGATTAAGTTGAAGGCCCACTTTATTTTGAGCAGATCTAATTTCTCACTAAGGGGAAGAATGGAGCTGTTATTATTATTAATCAATTCTTCTTTTAAATGCTGAAAGGACATAATGAAATCTTCTTGGATACCTGATAACATATTCTTAATGGTTTGGGTCAGTCTAATTTTAACTTGATTTATTGTCTCCAATAATTGTTCTGCATGCTCCTTAATATCTTCTATCCCTAAAGCTTTTGATTGGTTATCAATTGATTTCGCTACTACTGAAGTTGACTTATCCATTTTGGTGTAAACACCATCCAAATTTCCAAAAAAAAAATTTCAATTTATGGCTCATATCATTACATGAGGAAGTAATTAAATTGGAGGTTGGTTTAAACAAGACACTAGGTTCAGAATTAGAAGCAAATTGTGGTACACCTTTTTCCACTTTTGAGCTAAGGATATTATCTGATCCCAATCCTTTATTCCCTTTGGCTTTGGATGGGAAGAAGATCCCTTCTTTCCTGATTCTCTCCCTTTCAGTTGGGCTAATTGATCCCATGGATTCCAATTTTCTACATAGGACTCTACCTCTTTCCTTGGAATCATTTTCTGAAGAGCTAAACGGGTAGCCTTTGCTTTGGATATTATCTTTTTCATAGATAATACATCCTCCTTGGCTTGGGCTTCTTTGACTTCTTCTCAATATTCCAAGTGCTCTCTAAATAAGTCTTGGACCCTGGCCTCCTTGGCCAGATTCTTCTTGGGTGATTACAAGGAACCTTCTTGTGATGGAGGGAGGCTTAATTCTACTACGTTCTCCGGCTCTAGGTTGGGGGAGGGAAAAAGTACTTGGGGCTGTTCCCTGTCCACCAACATTTGATTCACGGGTTCCAGCCCCCTCATGGTTTTCATCATTGGTGGTCTCACAGCTTCTGGGGGCTCCTGGCAAAGATCCACAGGAGGGAATTCTCCCTGAGTCTCTTGTGTTACGTCTATTCATATTTGAATAAAGTGTTTATAAGTATTTTACAGAAAAAATCGGTAAAAATAAGTTTTATTCAAAACTCACTTAAGTTGATTTTCAAAGGCACCAAGACTTTATTGGGATTAAATTAATCCTTAGTAGGTAATCCTACGGGGTCTTGGTGTGTTCCAATGAGGTCTTCACCTGCCCAATCAATATTTTCAGGGCGTCCAGAGACATCTGGGACTTCTTGATCCAATAAATCAATTTCAGTGGCAATGGGTTCTGGTACAGGAGGGTTCACTGATTTAAAAAGGTTATTTTATTTGTCAATAAAATATATTAATATTATTTAAAAAAATAATATGGTAATAAAAGTTTATGCTTACTTTTATATTTTAAAAATGAATTTATACAGTTTTTCTTCCAAGCTTTATGTTTTGTGAATAGGGCTTCAAAGTTGATACACCTATCGATATCTTCTTTTTCAAGTAGTTTTCTAAGTGTTTACGTGCAGAAGGAATATTAAGCTGCTCATCTTGAGTTAAAACTTCGCAATAAGTTGGTTTATAATTACTAATTTATTCTTCTTTTCTCATCTTGAAAATATTTAAATAATATATTATTAATTCTGCATTGATTTTTAAATCCAATTCAAAAGAAATTAATGATAAATCACGGTTAAAAAGTCAGATAAATAATCTTTGATTTAATTGTTACGTGAAATTTCTGTTCCAAGGTATTACATATAATATAATGAAATATTTCATGCCAGACCCCCAATTTTCAGCCTCCTGGATGCCAAGGCCCTTGCTTTCCTTTAGCTTCCAGAGGTGATAGAATATGTTGGAGTACTTAAGTCTGATGCCACCCAACAGGTCCCAGTTATACCATACTGTTTCTACCTCTGTTTTTCTTTTATTTTCTTATTCAACTTCCTTCTCCTCATATCAGTTTCTTCATGACTCAACCATCAGACATATCAATGTAAAGGTGTGCTTCACACGTCTGTCACACACTCTCACTCATACTTGTCTCAGTCTATGTTTCATCCGCGCTCATATGTCATTTTCACTGCTCATGTCACACGATCTGTGATATCTTGTCAATCACCACTACCTGAGGACGGAGGAGGAGTCAGAAAGAAGTTTTTCTTCACCATCCTTCTTTCTGCTCACTCCTCTGCGTCTCCTCAGGTAAGACTTATTTTCTGCATTATCTGTTTCTTTTTATTCTTTTTTTGCTATCTCCTGTGACTGAATAAAATCTATCCTTCTTTCTGCTCACTCCACTGCGTCTCCTTAGTGAACCCAACAGAATAAATAATAAATATATCATTCAATAAATGCTGCAAAAATACGTAAAATATTTGGATAAAGCAATTTCAAGGTTAATTGGTTTGGTTTATGATTTAATATAATAAATCAATATTGATAAATCAATTATCAAAAAAATGAATAGAGGGGCCACAATAATATTGGGGATCTTTAACACCTCTCTTCAGGGAATTCACTTTGAAAACATGTAGACCTGGTTACTTCGAACCTTTAATTTATATTCTTAAAGGATATATTGCTCAAAGATAATATGTATATAAAAGACACAGTGGGGTGGCAGGGCTTTGTAACCAAGCTTTCAAAGCATAAAAAAGGATAATAAGACTCACTGGAATTTTTTTATCCTTTGGGTAAATGTTTAGGACTTGCACTGATGGGTTAAACCTGTTACTGGGGTTAAAAGGTTGTTCCGCAGTTTAAATTGATAAAAAGGGTTGGGGAAAGATATTATTGTTCATACTTAAGCCCTAAATCACTTACTTATCTGTTATAAGTTTTTGATTACCTTGGCATGGTTTCTGGATGTAAATATAACTTGGTCTCTGGGTATCAATATCCTCAAAAGAGCTCCTCATTTACATCTCTTTGAGTCCCAATATTGTCCTTCTGATGGATATAGGGGCTCAAAGGGACATACACCAAAGACATCAGGGTAAACAGTGGTAGTCCGTCACTTTTTCTAGGTGCTGTAGCATGGGTAATATATTTTTCCACAGGGTATGGGAGTAATCCCACTTTTTAATTGATGTTTTGGACGTTTCAATAAAACTAATCTGTCCATATTATTTATTATTTAATCAATTACCCTCAGTAAATGTTCCCAATATTTTAATACTTCTTTTGATAGCAATTTCTGTGGGTAATCTGATTTCAAGTTGGTTCTCATTATGTATTCACTGATTGGAGAAAATTCATGATATTGATTTTACTCCTTATTTTTGAAATTCAGTTGATTTATTCAAAATAATTACTTAGAAATATAAGTCATGAGAATTCATGTAATATTTTTCTATCATTAGTTTCATTAGTATTTCACAAAAATACTGATGCTTTGAAGTTCTCACAATTGTATATTCAATTTTTCAACTTATTTTTACAAATAGTAGTTCTCTTATATTTGACATTTTTGGTATTTTTAATTATATTTAAGAAAAAATATATGTAAAGGTTATTTTGTTATTTTTATATATTTTTTTGTATTTTTAGATTATCTACTATCCAAGGGGACATTTATTACATGTTTAGAATGTCCCTGTGTAGGTTGTAGCGTATTTACATGGTACCTGAGCTTCTCAGGCCGCCTGTGACTCTGTCAGCCTCTTGTCCCGCGGCTGCGTATTTGTCAGAGGCCCGGGGCTGCGTACCCAGCGTTTCAGAGTACGCTCACAGGGTGGAAGTGCTGCTTCTCAGCCACGCGCAGGTGTATTGATTGCCGCGGCTGTGTGTGGGGTGTGAGAGAACACATTTCCGTGTGTAAATCCTAAAATATACACAACACCTCAATTTTGACTGAATTTTAGGTGTCAAACCTATATGTGACAATGCGTGTGAAATATTTAATTGGCAAAAAAGTGCCATAGTGGTGTGGTGGTATTTTGGTCTTTTCTTTCTCTAATTATTAAAAATATAAGGAGTTGGATTTCAAGGGTGGGGTCAGGGAGTGACCCTACCTAATTTTGGGTGTAAAGTCCACTTCTGTTGTAATATTGATGGTTTCCTACTCCTTCTTAAGTTAATCTTAACATTCTTATTTTTATTTTCTTTTTGTTACTTTTGCAGCTTTCCCTGCAATAGTAGCAAGCTGAAAATTGAGTTTTTGCATATACTTTAGGAGTTTAAAGTGGAATGAGGTTCTTTCAGAATTCTCACAAACACCCATCATCCCCGAAAAACACCCTGAGGGCTTCAAAATAGCTTAAAAACATATATTTGTTCAAGAACTACATGCAAAGTGTGCACTCCAATCCTGCGTACATTAGATTCACTTCTCACATGCAGTGATCTCATTCCTGCTTGCAGCTGTCAAATCTGCGCACACCAGAACCTGCATGACCAGGTAGCACCCATAACCACTAAAACACACTAGGATCATCCCTACATATTTAATCATTTAAAATATGTATAAAGGATAATCTAGAACCATGATATAAATGACTTCAATTTGAAAGAAAAATGGAAAATATCACTAAAAATTTAACAGATCCAGATCTTTTCAGACCACTAAAAATATCAAGAAGTCCCCAAAAAAATCATAATAAATAACAAAATAATCATAACATGACTGATAATAAATAAACTTCCCTCAATGATCACTTTAATAAAACAAAAATATTTTGAAATGAAATTACGTGCAGGATCAATGTTTCAAGAAAAAAAATGAAATAAATATTGTTTTTTTTTGAAGAAAACATATGCTTAGTCAATTTATGGTTTATCAAGCGTGTTTTGGTGTGATGTAAAGTTATTCAAAAAATTTTAAAGTGTGCATGACCCTTTGTAAAGTGGGCTTGGAGCCAGGCCAAGTAATGTTGGCTCCTTGTCAAGCACCTGTTGGTACACAGCCAAATTATGTTGGTGTTTTGTAAATGATCACTTGGAGCCAAGGACAACTTGGAGCCAAGGACCACTTGGCGCCAAGGACCACATGGCGCCAAGGACCACTTGGCGCCAAGGACCACTTGGCGCCAAGGACCACTTGTAGCCAATAAGAAGACTTATTTCTTTTGTTTCATTTAAAACAATGAGGAGAAAATATTTTTTATTGCATATTTTTTATTCTAAATTTTTCTCTTTAAATAATGAAAAATTCAAAACAATGAAATGAAAAAAGATTGATTGGTCTCCCAGATTGGCACCCCCCAATCCCAACCCAATAAAGTGTCCTGGGAACATATCCAATTCCTGCTTTTTGCGGCCAAGTGGACTGAGCCTAGCCCCCCAACAATCTTGATAGGATATATATATATATATATATATATATATATATACATATAAATTTTTCTTTTAAATTGATTTTGTCATGGTATAAAAATTGTTAAAAATTAGAAATAGAAAGGAAAAAATGGAAAGGTGTTAAAATTTTGAGGAAGAGGGGGGAATGACAAGGATAGGGATTGGATTGGATTTTATGAGATTTAAAAGGATTTCAAAGATTTTTTGAATGGATTTCTTGAAACAATTCAGGGTAATATAAATGATTTTTTTCTGGTCTGAATGAGTTTCAATCTTGGTGTCAGCTCTCTGATACCAGGAACCTTGCATTCCTTTAGCTACAGAGAGTGATAAAAGAATTCGGAGCAATAATATTCCAAAGAATAAACACTTTACAGCCCCAATAATAGTATGGTAAGAGCAAGTGCAAGGTTTGATTGGTTTGGTTATAAATATTTTAAATATAATATAAAAAGAGGGGCTACAGTAATATACTACTGGGGGTCTTTAAAGACTTGGCAACCTCTCCTCAAGGGGCCTCCTTAGGCAGTTTATAACCTTGGAATGAAGATGGGTGCCTTCTAAGGCCTTATCCACTAATTTGGTCGGGAAAAAAAGCACACAAACCCAGAGCAGGAAGGGAACAACTTACTTTGGAAGTAATCCACAGAAATACTGCAAAGATTCAGGTAAGAAGCTTCAGAACAGATGGGGTTGGTGGCTGGTTCAAACTTCTGGTTGTTGATAGTTATTTAGAAAATAATAATAATAATACTTCAGACTAGATCATAAATCACTTGCTTTCTTCTTGATAAGCGCTTGACTAACAACGACACAATGTCTGATTGATAATAATAATATTTCTGATAACTGATAACTGATTGGAACAAAAGGGCAAAAATAGCCTGTTTAAATATTCCTTTTTGGGTGCTTGAGGGCCTCTAGAAGGGGTATTAGCCATGGGCTGAGGTTAGGGGGGCAGTCAGGGCAAGATTGGCACGCCCTCAAAGTGCTGTTAGCCTGCTGGCCTTAGATCTGTCAAGGAACAGCTCCTTTTTAGCTGCAGGATCTGTTAATCAACAGATTAGTCATTTTGCTGATCCTGCACTGATCCTCAATTTGTACTGTAAGTACTGGTTCAAAGTGAGAAGACGTGAATGTTTATTGATTTTCCATCCTCTGCTAATCCTGTATGTAATTTTTAATAATTTTTACGACCACTCATTGTGTAGTTTTGTGGTCATTGAAGGTTCTGATCATCTCATGACGTGGTGAGTCTGGATCTTTATTTAATTAGTAAAAAATACTAAAAATTAGCTAATAACTAATTTTAATTGACTTTTAAGGTCTTTAAACTACTATCTATGCTTGTGTGGTAGCTTTACATATGTAGTGTAGATCCTACTATGTTGTAGCTCCTCTGAGCGGTACCTGGCTGTCAGACTGATCACAAAAGGCTAGGCGCGGGGATCAGTCCATTCAGATGCGCGCAGGGACTGATCCGCTGCGCGCGTGATCATGGCAGGTTACGCGCGGGGATCTGTCCATTCAGATGCGCGCGGGGACTGATCCGCTGCGCGCGTGACTAGGTCACGGGATTACCTGCACGCGGGGAGGATCAACTGCGCGCGGGAGTTTGGGTGCGTGGGAGTCCAGCGCTGTAGGGACGCGGGGCTGCGTGCGGGAGTTGGGGCGCGCGGGAGTCCAGCGCTGTAGGCACGCGGGGCTGCGTGCAGGAGTTGTGACAAAACACAATTCCCCGTGTAACTCCTAAACTACACACAACACCTGGATTTTGACTTAAATTTAGGTGTGAAACCTATACATGAAATACCATGTGAAATATTAAAATGGCCAAGAGGTGCCATATTGGTGCCATGGTCATTTACCATTTTCTTTTAAATTAATTAAAAAATATAAGGAGTAAGAATTCAAGGGTGGGGTCAGTGAGTGACCCTACCTTATTTTGGGTGGGGAATTCATTTCCTTATTTTGGGTGGGGAATCCATTTCTGCAATAATATTTATGGATTTCCTACTCCTTCATTTTTTAATAATTTTATTTATTTATTTATTCTTTGTTCTTTTTATTTTTGTTAATATTATTATTTTTGTTGCTTTGTCAGGTTGCTCTGTGCTAAGTAGCAGGCTGACACTTGGTTGGAATGGTGAACAGAAACCTTTGAATCAACTTTAATCAAGAAGACACCTTACTTCCAACTATAGGGGATCTTAAATATCAACAGGTTCTTGAGGGGGATGATTCTTTCCAAAAAATAGGACCCAACTTGGCTCTAGTAGAGAAAAATTGCATAAAATTTTAATACATTTCAATCTCAATGGAATAGATGATTTAAAATAACTATTAAGAAAAATTGATTTTATCATTAATGGACCAATCTTTTTCAAAAATATTTTGCAAGTAGGTTGAGGGGTGAAAATTTTGCAAGTTTCAAGCCATGCTGATGCTCCTACTGAAAAGGTTGGTTCCAAATTCAAACTTTTTTTTGGCTTTCTGCCTTGGGTTTTTATTTGCAGCTTCAAGATGGCCCAAAGTTGCTTCTCAATGGTTTGGATGAGAATAAGGCAGTTTGGTAGCCGGTTTAAAATTTGCCACATGAATAGATTCAAAATTCAGGTTTTTCCCAGAAACATTTTGGAGGGAAAATGTTAATTGGAAGAATGATTGGATTTTTTTTAGGAAAATTTGGCTAATTGGAGCTATTTTGAAAAATTCTCCTGTTGTAAGATGTTTTTGCAGTGATAATTTATAGATAACTTATAAGCAGAATGTGGTAAATAATGGAAAAAGGATAACCTTCAGGATCATAAAATAATATGAACTTGGCTACAATGAGAAAAACACAGGAACTGAAAGAAAGAAAGAATTCTGCTTGGATTTTTGAAATTTTAAATCTAAATGTTTGTGGAAACAATAAATTTCTCAGATTAAAAAAAGCATTTATTGCTCCAAGTGAAGGATTTTTTCATAATCAATATTTGAAATATCCCCTCTGTTGGAGTTTAACTGAAGTGTCATTCATCTTTCCACAGTTTTCAACCCTGAAACCTGTGTTGCTGGTAAGCTCAGATTATGTAATCCTTGTGCCCCCGGAGAGACCCCCCTGAGCCCTCAGGTCTTGACTCTCAAAGGAGAGGCCTTCAAAGTGGAACTCACGGCTCCTTTCTTCTTTCTTCTGTTTTTCTTATTTCTTTTTCCTCTTCCTTTTGTTGTTTCCTAATTGTTGTCTCTGTTTCCTCCTTCTCATTTCCTCTTGTTGTCTCTTTTTCCTCCTTCTCATTGTCTCTGTAAGCTTCAAGATTCTCAAGCTACAACTATCAACCCTTCAATTATCAACTTGTGACTTGTGATAATTACTGTTTCATCATCATTGTAACCCCTGCCTGACTCATGCTTCAGCTTCTCAACCTCAAGTTTCTCAACCTCAACTCCCTCAGCTATACCATGTCCACCATTCCAACATAATTGACCCCTGATGTCTCAAAAGCTCCAGAACATGTTTTTTTGGTCACTTCTCATCCTTTTCAATCCTGTTGTTCTTTCATTGCTCAGTTGTGCTTCTTTTTTTTACCATCTTTCTGACTTTTTTACCTCAGTTTGTTGGTTTTAATTTATCTCAAAACATTAGATTCTTTCACAGTTAAAAGCCAAAGTCTCTTCAATGCAACCAACAGGGGGATTCACAATGGAACCAAACTCCTCTAGCAACTTTCAAAGCAATGAATTCCAACAAGCAATTCTCAAAACCACCCTGGAAACCATCCCTCTACCCTCAGAGGACCACTACGTCATCTGGAGCAACAAGATGAATGGCTTTCTCAGGCTCAGAGTTGTGCTTTCAATCCTGGAATCCGGCTCCAACCAGTTATCCAAACTAGACAGCAACAATATCCATCTCCTCCTCATATCCAAGGTTGAATAAGTCACACACAACAACATCCTCACAGCCACCATTCTCAACTCCTCCAAAGCCATCTGACAGGCAATCAAGGAACTTTTCTCCTCATTGGAAGCCTCCAATTGTGCCAGGATCTTCAACAGTTTCCTCCTGTTTCCTTCAAAGAAGACAAAATAACCCCCTTTTTCACAAAGATCAGAAACTCAATCAAGAAAATTATTGAAATTGGCATTGATCTCCCTCAAGAAATCTTGGCCTATCTTATCCTCTTCAAATTTCCTATTGCACTTCACAATCTCAAATGCCTACTATTGCGCTCTTACAAGACTGTAGGAGTTTACTTTGTCTGCAATCACCTCATTCAATACAAAAACAAAGCAAGGGCTGAATCCGCCAAAAAAACCATCAAAATTGCTGAGGGTGCCCTTGTTTTGAGAAAGAAAAAATTTTAAAACCAGTCTTTCAACTTCTGCGTAGAAGGGTATCACAACCCTAAACAGGACAAGAACCACCCAGAATGCAAATGTTCCCATCTTAACCTCGATAAAGCCCCTGAATGGTGGAGGGAAAACCAAGCCAAGTGGAGATAGAAGCAAATGTCAAAATCCAAATCAGCTCACTACCACGCTTTTGTCACAAACTGGATTGAATACTGAATGGTTTCAATCCAGAACATACTGATTGACACTGGGGCATCAGCACACTTCTTCAACAACAAAAGTTTCTTCACCCATCTGTCCAAATCTAACAAAGGAGAACACATCTCGACTGGAAAAGACCATGCTCACCTTCCAATCAAAGGAACTGGAATGGTAAAACTGACCTGGAAGAACCAGACCATTGTTCTCAGCAACTGCCTTTTTGCTCCCAATATCATGGTCAATCTGATAAGCTCCTGCAACTTGATTGCCAAGGGCTGTTCCCTGAAATCATTCCACTCTTGCAACAAAAACCTTTGAGCAAATACTTCTTGCCTTCATCAGACCAATCAAACCCAAGTCACATAGGGGCAAGAAGTATATCCCAACAATTGTAGACAACTTCTTGGGCTACCTAAGTGGAATTCCTCTCTTTAGCAAGGAAAACTCCCCAAAAAAATTTATATGAATACTTGAACAACAGAAATCCAAACTTTGCTACTACCCCAGCAAATTCTGCTCCAACAGAGGATCCAAATTCACCAACAGCAACTTTTCCTCTTTCCTCAAAGGAATATTGTGCAAACAACTCATCTCCAAACCATACCATCCCAAGCACAATGGGAGGGCCAAAAGATCCAACAGGAAGATTTTAGAAAGTGTGTGTACGTCTCTCAGTTCCTCTAACCTACCCAAGAGGTACTGGTTGGAGATACTCAAAGCCTGCTGCCTTGCTCTAAATCAGACTCCCCAAAAGGGCAGTAACCAATTGCCTTGGGAAATCATGCATGTTAGTTCCCTTCCCCTGTTTTATTTCAAACCATTGGGAATCTCAGTACTCTACTTGAACCAACTCATATCCAGAGGAAGAAAATTCAATCCAAATGGTCTAGAAGGAAAGCTGATTGGATACAATCCAGAATTTGGCTCCTACAGAATCCTCTGCCCTAATGGCTCCATAATCTCAAGAAAGCACATCCAATTTGCTTAATCCTCAATAGATCACCTTGGACAAACTGGAGAGTATTCAGATTTCTAAATTGAAAGCTTTGAAGCTAGAGATCCTAGCAACCATTGACCAACATTGGAAGCAGAATCCTCCGTCCCGGCACCTCCTCTTGACAGGAACTTCACCATATACAGAGAGACGCTGGACACCCTGTTGGACTCATCCAACTCAAATACCCTAGAGGGCAGGGACTCTGACATCTTGTATCATCCATCCCAGGAAATTCACACACCACAAACTCGCCCTGTGCCCAAAAATCAACCTCAACCCACTCCTCCACAAACCCTGCGGAATTATGCAAACCTCAAGCCTCCATAACACTATGGATTTCACCACTAATTCAAAGCAAAAATTTACCGCAAGGCCTTTACCTGTCAAGAAGCCAAGAAATGGAAAGAAGCAATCAACCAAGAGTTCAACCAATTCAAGGATCTTGAGGTATGGGAAGAGTATGATGGGCCCGAACCTATCAATCCACTTGAGACCACTTGGGTATTCAGAATAAAATACAATTGTTTCAACAATGTCCTCATATTAAATGCCAGAGTGTGCCTGCAGAGCTACAATCAGATCCATGGACTTGACTTTGAAGAGACCTTCCTCCCACAGGCAAGATTTCTTCTCTCAAGGAAATCCTACAGCTTTACCTGAAGGACAATCTTGAGATCAAGCAATTAAATGTCAAGGCTGCCTTTCTCCATGCCCCAATGAACAAGGAGGTAATCATCAAAAAGCCTAACAGATCTACTTGCCTGTGCAAATATCTCAGACTCAAGTAGAGCCTCTACGGGCTGGAACAAGCCCCTAAAAACTGGTACCACACTCTCACAATCTGGATTGAATTGACAGGCTTTGAGGAATCTGACAGCAACCCCTGCCTTTAAAAATTGAAGGAAAAGAAGTCCTTCATATTCTTCCCTATCAATGATCTCATCCTTGTGGGTGATGGCAACAACTTCAAAGGAAAATTCAACAATAAATTCAAGAATTCCAAGTTCCATGCGCCCAACACCATCCTGGGAATGAAATTGGAATGGACCAACAACTCCATTCAGCTAAACCAACCAAAGCAAATAGCCCATGGATTGGAAGAGCTTGGCCTGACAGAAGCCAGAGACGTCCAAACTGCTCTAACCCCTCATCTTCAACTCACCAAAGCATTGGACAAGTATTTTGAAGACTTAAAATGCCTCAACATCAACTTCCACTCTGGCGTGGGTCTCCTGAACTACATCAAATTTCACATCCTTCCAGACCTCAGTTTCTTGGTCTCAAGCCTTGCCAAAATTCAGAAAAAACCCAGCCTGACTCACTGGAAAGAGCTCAAAAGGACTTGGAAATACCTGAAAGCTACCAGGGATATGAGAATCACCCTGAATCAAGAATCCTCTGCCAAAACCCTAGTATTCTATAGTGACTCCTCCTGCGGTGAGGATCCCACCTCCTGGAAGTCCCAATCCAGATACCTTGGATTCTCATTTGGTTCAATCATCTCTTGGGAAAGTTTCAAACAACGCAACGTCACTTACTCCTCCACAAAAGCCAAACTCAATCCCCTCTTGGAATCCTTCCTAGAGGGAAGGTGGCTCAAGCATCTCCTGGGCAAGGTGTTCAACATATCAATCCCTTCCACCACTCACTTCATTGACAACAAGGGACTTGAGGTCAAATTGAAGCAATTTGGGTCCAAAACCAAGACAAGGCACATTGACCTCAAAACCAAAGGTATTCAGGAGGAACTGCCACTTGGCAACCTGAAAATCAAACTCACAACCACTGACCACATGCTGGCCAATCTGTTGACCAAAGTGGTAGGAAAACCCTCCATCTCTGCCTTCCTGCGGATCCTTGACCCTCAGTTTGAAGTAAGCAATTATTCATTATCAAAACACTCTCCAGTCATGGGGAGTTTTGAAGTTTCATTGAAGTGTCATTCATCCATCCACGGTTTTCAAACCCGCAAGCTGTGTCATGGGTAAGCTCAGATTATAAAATCCTTGTGCCCCAAGAGAAAACCACTGATCCCTCATGACTTGACTCTCAACGGGGAGGCCTTCAAAGAGGAACTCAGGGCTCCTTTCTTCTTTTTTCTTTTTTTGCTTTTTTCTGTTTCCTCTTCCTTTTGTTGTTTCCTCATTGTTGCCTCTGTTTCCTCTTTCTCATTGTCTCTTTTTGTCTCCACTTCCTCCTTCTCATTGTCTCTGTCAACTTCAAGATTCTCAACCTAAAACTATCAAAACTTCATTATAAAATTGTGACTGGTGAGAGGTACTCTTTCATCATCATCATAATCCCTTCCTGAATCACGCTTCAGCTTATTGACCTCAACTCCCTCAGCAATACCATGTCCAACCTACAAAAGATAAGTGACCCCTGCCATCTCAAATGCTCTTGAAGCTGTTTTGTTGATCACTTATCATCCTTTTCAATACTGTTGTTCTTTCATTGTTGAGGTGTGCTTCTTTTTTTAACCATCTTTCTGACTTTTTAGCCTCAGTTTGTTGGTTTTAATTTATCTCAAATTTTCAGATTCTTTCACCCTCCACAGTGAAATCTACCCCATTCTATAAAAGGCATGGAACCAAAGGCAAACTAACCAACAGTGAATTTTTTTGAATATCTCTGGATTATGAAAGTGAATTGCTAACTTTAACAGATCAGTCTGTACTTGCAAACTGTGCAGTACCATCTAAAAACCAGTCAACCATCCAATGTCCAGATCTAGACTGGTTCCTTCTAATTTCTATTCTTGGCTTTACCCTATTCCTGGAACTTAGAAAATACAATCAGGTCACTCAAGAATTCTTGGATTTCAGTTTGGATAGCACCTGCATTAAGTTGTAAAATCTGCCAGGGGCTGAGGCCTTGCTAAAACAGTCACTATTATTCATTTCAATAAATATTTCTTTCCCCTTGGAATTAACTCATTAATTTATCAATTATAGAGACTCAAAGAAATCATTGATTGTTTAAGAAAATAGCTTCTGCAAGTAAAAGGATGGTATATTTAGTTCAGTAATACTCTTGACTAAATAGATGTAATCTAAGATTGGTTTGAATTTCCTGCCCCTCTGAATTATCCTAAATCTGCACAAAAATTTTTTCCTTAATGGAATTTTTTCTTCAAGACTTAAAATAAGTTTGCAATCAGAAATAGATCATTGATTGATAATAGAGATTTTTAGAAAGTTTATCAATATTCCTAATTTGGTTGGATTAATGGCAAGCTTTCACAAATTTTAATCAAGAATTTTTGATTTTTGTGACTACTTTTCCAAATTCCAATTAAAATATTAAGGGTTCAATAAAGGGATTTAAACAGTTTAAGTACCCAAGGATGAGTTTTAACACAGGGAGCTGGGCATACAAAAATTCTGGGATTTTGTTTTTTTGTGCTCTTCATTTTATATAAATTTACTGATTTGAAAAAGAGGTTTTAATTTTAACAATACGTGCTGAAGACCGGATATTTCTCAAAAACACTCATTCAAAGAAACCTGGGGTTGATTCAAATGTTAAATGGGAATTTTTTTTTTGATCCTTTATTTCATTCTAACTTGATTCTGGTTCACTAATAATCTGGTACTGTGTAGGTAACTTGATTGGTTGGGCATGTGTAATAGACTGATGCCATGGGCTAATGCCATGGGCTGATGCCCCCTCTCTAAAACTTGGATATGGCATAAGAGCTCCCCTTAAATAAAAAAACGTTTCCCCAGTGGATGCTCAGGACTATCCGGGGGAAGTTTCTTGGCCTATCTGTGAGTATTTGAATCACAGGACGCACCAAAAAAGCAGTGGCAGTTGCTAGCAAGTGCCATCAAGCAAGCTCTGGTTTAAGCTCTGTCCAATATCTAGATGAAGGTATTTTCATTCTCTAACATTTTTTTGGTTCACAGTGACTGTGGGCAATGAACAGCAATTGTGCAAAATGCACAGCAACTGTGCACAATGCACAGCAACTGCGCACAATGCACAGCAACTGTGCACAATGCACAGCAACTGTGCACAATGCACAGCAACTGTGCACAATGCACAGCAACTGTGCACACTGCACAGCAACTGTGCACAATGCACAGCAACTGTGCACAATGCACAGCAACTGTGCACAATGCACAGCAACTGTGCACAATGCACAGCAACTGTGCACAATACGTAGCAACTGTGGAAAATTTACAGAAACTGTGCAAAATACACAGCAACTGTGCATGTTTCATGGAAACTGGGCACAATGCAAAACAACTACAACTCACAAAAACTGTGCAAAATTCACAGAAACTGTGCACAATGCACAGCAACTGTGCACAATGCACAGCAACTGTGCACAATGCACAGCAACTGTGCACAATGCACAGCAACTGTGAAAAATGCACAGCAACTGTGCACAATGCACAGCAACTGTGCACAATGCACAGCAACTGTGCACAATGCACAGCAACTGTGCACAATTCACAGCAACTGTGCACAATGCAAAGCAACTGCGCACAACGCACAGCAAATGTTCACAATGCATTGCAACTTTGCACAATTCACAGCAACTGTGAAAAATGCACAGCAACTGTGCACAATGCAAAGCAACTTCTCACAATGCATTTCAACTTTGCACAATTCACAGCAACTGTGCACAATGCACAGCAATTTTTACAATATACAGAAACTGTGCACAATGCACAGGCATTTTCACAATATACAGAAACTGTGCACAATGCACAGAAACTGTGCCCAATACACAGCAACCATTGTGGTGACCAAATCTGGAAACCCTGGACCAGATGCGGAAAATCCAAAAAAAATTTTATGATTCCTTTATTTAGGTGTCATTTATCCAAAAAAAAAAAAAAAAATCATAATTTTTTTTATCAGTATCACTCCTCCAATTCCCTCATCCTGCCAAGCATTGCCCTGTCCAAGTGGTCTAGGACAGGCCTCTCTTAGTCTCATCACCTAGGCATTGCTTTAAATCCTTCTCTCTTTGTTCTCCCCCTTTCTTTTGGCAAACACGCGGTGTGGAAAGAATAATGGTTATCCCCCTATAATTGTCCCAAGGTTTGGAAGTTAAGGGTTCCCTGCGTTTGAAAGGAGATTGGGATGCCCAGAGTTGCACTTGAAATGAGAGATAGAAATAAGGAGATAAAAATATAAAGAAAAGTAGAGAGAGTGTGAAATTGCAAATCCTTCAATCCTAAGAACTCTCCACCTGGATGCATATCCGGTATGAGTACCTTTAATCTCCTGGTGAGATTAGTGATCCAATCCGCTGATGTGATGGTCTGATTCCATTCATGCATTCCATGCCTCCCCTCCTCCCCAACCCGGAGTTTAGAGTGAGGATAAGTCCTCCCCCTCAACCCTAACCTAAGTACACGCGCAAATAAAAGTATGAAAAGGAAACAGAAAACAATCCCAAAACAGAAACCCTAGCCTCCTCTCCCCACCTCCATACCAAACTCCCCCCGATGTCCATACGCCGTTTTGTCCATCCAGTTTGTCCTTCTCATGACGTGGTCCTTGCACCGCGCCCTACTTGGATCCCCCCGCGCCTGTCCGTATCCGTTTGTCCGCGCCCGTTGTGGGTGTCTGGTAATATTGGGCATGTTCCGCGCGCTTGCACGCGGGCTCCATCTATTCCTTTACAGCCCGCAGATTGCTCCACCCCTACATATCCAAACTGGCGCGCCGCGAACCTATTCCAGCGCACTACCTTCCAAATCCAATCTCCGGGGCGGATTGCCTCCCACGCTGCATTTGATGCTGAGCCCGACCCGTCCACAAGGTGCGGAGCCAAACAGCAGCTGCTGCTGATCCAGCAGCTGCAGCTGCTGAGCACTCCGCATACCCTAATGCTGAGCTCCCTTGCCTCCAATGCTGAGCGCGCAGCCGTGACGCAGTTCCCAATCCGTGTCTATAAATTGACACCACATCCCCCCCCAACTTGAGTTCTGTCCCCAGAAGTCTTCCATTGCTTCACCATACCACTACCCCCTCTACTTCCACTCCCACCCCCACCACTCCCACTACCACCTTCCCCATCTTCCTTCTGCTCCATCGCCATCATGCTGCCATGCAAGTTCTGCGCCCGGAACGGGCACGCATGTTTGATCATCCCCGGTTGACACGCCTGCATTGCTTGCTGTTGCGGCCACCGTTGCTGCTTGCTTAGCGACAGCATGCCCCCAGCTCCCCCCAGGCCACGCAAGAGGGTTCATCCGGACCCATTTGTGGTTTCGGACAACGAGTTGATCTCGGAAGGCTTGTTGACACCCCCGGTTCACCTCCATCCCACCACCCCCAAGCTCTGTTACCCACCACCTTGCACGTGAGCCGCAACTCAGCATCACCTCTCTGCCGGGCCGGACCTCCGCAACGGGGCAAATACAAAACCTTGGAGGAATAGTGCGCGGCAACCGGCGCTTGGGCCGCCGCTGTCGGCGTGAACCAAACGGTACCGGACCCAAGGCTTTTTGGAAGACCCGCGGCCGCGCCAGCACCCTCTCCTCCTCCTCCACAACTGCCAACACCACCAACGCCACCAGCGACCTTGGATGAGAGGCCTACAACCCCTGACGTCCCTCCGCCTCCGTCACCCATCATCGTCCCGTCATTGCCTCCAGCTGGACCAAGCCCCCCTGTTGGTTCCCCAGAGGCCCCATCTTCACCGGCCGCTCCTCGCCCCAGCCCTCCCAAGATCCTGGAAATTCCGATTGTAATGGCACTCCCGGCGGCTGGCTTTGAGGTTTTCGCAGAAAGGTCAACCACAATGCTTTGGGATTTCCTTGTGATCCCTGGCGCTCAATCCTTGAAATCCCGGCGCAAGCTCCTGGTGTCCTTCTGGGCCTTACTGGCGTCATCAAGGGCGGAAATGGAGGAATTTTTGAAGATGGCTTAGGTGCATCGCCCCCCCTTTCCCTTCTTCCTTTCCTCTTTTCTTCTTTTTGGTTGTACCGCGCTTCCTTTTGTTTAAGAAAATACACGTATTCGCGCGAGGTCCTAAACTTCTGAGAAAAAGTCGCAACCGCGCTTTGGGAGATTGAGCTTGAGATTGAGTCCCCGTCCGCGCTCTTTGCTTTGTGAGCTACCGTAAGTGACTAGCCGTTCCAAAAGAGGCACCTGGACCGCCCCAGACAAACTGCCACACAGTTCCCCGTACCCATCCTGTAACAACACAACAACCAAACACCAGCGCGCGCCAGCGTAAGGGAAGAGAGAGAGAGAGAGTAAGAGAACGGATATTCTAGGGTGTCTAGTTGTCCCGGCTGTGAAACGGCTAGAGCACCCCATCACCAAATCAAGCTTAGTCCCATACCAACCACCCATCCTCGAGATATCCTGAGAGAAAAGAAAAAGAGAAAAAAAGAAGCAAACAGAGAAGGAAAATAGAAAAGAACACTTTTTTTTGCGCAACTCCCGTAGACCGCCCGCAAATTGCTCTTCTTCCCCCTTCCCCCATCCGCGCAATTTCCCATGGGTCACGGTTCCGCGGGGCTTGGACTTGCATTTACGGACCCGGCTTTGTGCCGCGCCCTTGTTTCCTGCAAAAACCCCAAGCCAGCAAAGACCCCACAATCCAGATAAGAAAGAAACATAGAGAAACAAACATTCTGGGGTGTCTAGTTGTTCCGGCTGTGAACCGGCTAGAGCACCCCCTCACCAAATAAAAACGTATCCCCTACCCCCTCTACCTCCCCCCCCAACTTGGCCACTGTCCCCAGCTGGTCGCAACTGCCTACTCCGTTGCAACGGCACAGTCTCCGCTTCTCCGCCCAAAGACAAATATGTCACACAGTGGTATGTGACATCATAAAAACTGAAATGTGGACTGGCTTTCATCCAGTCTCATAGCCTTTTGGTTAGGCCTTGCCTCTCAGTTGGTTTGCAGTTGTGCAAGGTATGACAGTAGACTGGATGACCCTGTTGCGGGTTCAATTTGAAATCAGGAAAAGTTTTGGGAACAGCTTGCTCCTATGACAATTGTCAGGTTTTCTGCCTGTCAACAGCAAGACTCCCAAGTCATGGTGGCTCCTTATGGCGTTCAGGAGTGTGTCTGAATATGGCTTCATGTTGCAAGGTCATGGGTTAGTGCCACCAGCCATACACACTTTGGGACAAAGTGCCCTTAAACCCGGGGGTACTGTCACACGGTGGTATGTGACACCATAATAACTGCAAAGTGGACTGGCTTTCATCCAGTCTAATAGCCTTTTGTTTAGGCCTTGCCTCTCAGTTTGTTCGCAGTTGAGGTATGACAGAATACCCGGGTTGCGTTCCTACACCATTGCCGCGCTCCACACTCCCCTTGTCAGATCTGTCACCCCCTTCCGCTGTTTTGTTGAATGAGGTAGATCCTCGCGGAAAGAAGCGCTTGGCATGCAAAGCCGCCGCCTTCTGTTTCAGCGGAGTACCTTCTAATTCCTCCAACTGATAGCTGCCGCCCTCAAACTTGAACAACACGCGGAACGGGCCATTCCACCGGTTAGAAAACAGCTTTCCCCACTGAGAATCCAGTTTTCAGTTGTACAGGAGCACCAAATCCCCCTTGTGCAAGGGATCCCGGAGACGATGCAAGCAGCGCTTGTCCCAATAGCGCACCAATGCCGTCCAAGTCTTCTTCAGCCAGTCCGTGGCCTTTGCAAGCATCCCGTCCCATCAAAGGAGCTGTTTGGCGCAAGCCTCAAGCAATTTGGCAGAAGTCTTCACCTTCCACCAGTCAACCCCCAGGAACGTCTCCAACTCAATGTCCAACGGAAGCATGGGGCGCTGCCCAAAAAGTAACTTGTACGGCGAGTAGCCTGTCAACCGCTTCACCAAAATCCAATCCGCAAACAGAACCATCGGAAGGGTCTCCTGCCAGCGGTTCCCGTCTTCCCCGCACATCTTGACCAGGGCGTCCTTGATTGCTTGATGCCCGCGTTCAATCATGCCGGCCCCCTTGGGATTGTACTCCGTTACCCGGCCGAACTTGGCTCCGCAACTCTTCACCAACCCGACCAAACGGCCACAAAACTCTTCCCCTCCGTCCACTGTAACCAGGCAAAGCAACCCGTACCGCGCAAAACAATCTTCCTCCAGAAATAGAGCAAATTTGTCCGCCAAGAGCTTGACCAACAGACACGCCTCCACCCAACCGGACAGGTTTTCCCCCGCAACGAGCAGATAGGCAAACTTACCTGCCTTGATGTGGACGACATCAAGCAAGACTCAACCAAAGAGGGTGTCTTCCCCTGTGGGGTTTCTGACTTCCTTAGGCAATCTTGCGCTCCGCCATTGACAGGCTTTGCAGGAAGCCAACCATTCCGTACTGCACGCACTACCCCCGGCCACCAGAACCGCTCTTTCACCGGCCTCCGCTTTTTGACCTCCCCTCAATTACCAAGGTTGTCGTGAAGGCTTCAGAGGATAGCTTCCTGATCTGCCCTTGCAGTGGTAACCACAAGAGGAACCGGAGTCTTCCGCCGCCAAAGCTTCCCCTCCTGCACGTAGAAGTTCCCCACTTGCCACTTTGCCCATTGCATGTCCTTGTCCGTAGTTCCATTTGAAAAAGGAAGGTTCCGCAAGTAGTCACAAAGAATTGTGTACTGCCTGTTCTGCCAGGGCGGCAGCTGAACACCCTCCTCCACAACCCCTACCTTGACAACCGGGGTCTCCAAGTCAAGCAGTTCCACGTCCTCGAACAAGTTGTCCCTTGGATACTGCAACAATGCGTCGAAGGTCATGGGAGCGTTTGGCAACGCCGGGGAATTGATCATCCGGGCCAGAACCTCCCCCTCCACCAAACACTCAAAGTGAACCCCCCACAAAAGATACTGGAGCCGCTGTGGTGACCAATCCGGGTCACCACGGAAAAAAAAAAAAAAAATATTTTTTTGGTTGTACCCCTATGGGTACCTTCATTTCCCCCCATCTCTCAACTTCTCCCTGTCCTAGTGGTCTAGGACAGGCCTCTTACCTGTCTCTTGCTTTGATCCCCCCCTCCTATGTTCAACTCCTACTTGTTGCGCTCGCGGCCCTGACTTTTGGCGACGCGAGCGATCGTCGAACCACCTTTGACAATCCCTCCAATCCTTCCCGATCCTCTCATCCAACTGACGCCGTTGCTTGTTGCAACGATTTTCAACCCGCATCCGAGTCATCATCATCACCACCATCACTACCATCACCAGGATAACCCAAGAGCGAACTCATCCTCCTACAATCTCCCCATCCTTGGACTCCCTGGTTTGATTACCTACAACTCATCCTCTCATCCCCTCAATCCTCTAAATCCTCCGCACCCGCCATCCTCAAACACAATGATGACGACCCCAATCATCCTCTCAACAATCATCTTGAGGATACCTCTCCCTCTATCCCGCTCTTGACCCACAACCCTGATCTCAGATCTTCGGTCGACCATTGCCCCTTAAACCTGGCCACAACGACCAAGCATGATCCCAGCCCATCAATATCTCCCATCATCCATCCTCATCTCAAATCTCAACCAGTTTTGGCTCAATTGACCGATCTCAATCAACTCAGTGAACTTTCTGAACTATTAGAACCGGATCATCAATTCCCAGGTCGTGGTCGTCCTGTCTTCCAATGCTCATCCGCAACAATCGATCCAATTGATGCTAGGCTCAGCCCGATTACTAACTCCCCCCAACGTCCCCACGATTGAACGCAGATGATCAAAGCTCATTGTTGAGTATCCGACCCGATCTACCATTGCAGCAAGCGACCCCCACACAACTTGATCTCCAAACCCACTTACCATTCATCTTTCTCACTCACGCCCCCCTTGCCCATCATCTGATCCGACGGACGACTGCGAGCGGTCCCTCGCGGCCGTCGGAACCTCCACCCCGCTGTCGCCGCCCATTGGGAAATAACAGCCATTGTCAAAACCCGCAACCGCTGTTGCGGGTGTCCATCTGGTTGCCCGCGGTCATTCTTGACGCGGGCAACATTACTTTTTTTTCCTCTCATGTTATTTTTTTTTTTTTTTTTTCTTTATATGTTTTCATTTTCCCGCACCTATTTGTAGTATCTCTTGTAAATAGTATACAGGGCCTCATGTCTATAAAAGGAGGGGCTCTCCCCTGCCTTTTGGCCCAGCATCCAGAAAACCATCATCATCTCATCTCATCTGTCTCCCTCATCATCAGAAATCAACTTATCCGTGGGCATCCTTCCCCACTTATCTGAGCAACTTATCCGGGTATATCCATGATTGCCCCTTGATCCTTTTGAGCCTCCATACTCAAACTCTGTCCCTTGTGACCTTGATCCTTATCACCAACCAATAGCCTTGCTGGTTGAAGAAGAATTCCTGTCTGTCTGAATTCTTGGGTGTGTTATACCACTCTTATCCCTTTTTCCGACCATACTGGTCTTTATCTCTCCTTGATCATCTTTCTGGAGCCAATCATGTTTGATTGAAGAGGTTTTATTAAGCTTAAAACCTGGAGTGTTATACCTCCCTTCTTCTTTAAGGCTGAATTTCGCCACGCTATTCTTGAGTCCCTTGAGAAGTGTTGGGATACTCTTGCTCGAATTTGTTATTGATTTGCTTCTAGAGCTTCATAAACAAATTGCTTTTGTTTTGTTAAGCCTCCCACAGTTATCTGGTACCCTTCAAGCGCTTGATTGCGGAGAGTTGGGCAGGTTCATTGAGAACCTGGAGGTTGGTTGGGATTGAGTTGATCTTTCCTAATCAGCTGCTGACGACCGACGACCAGAGTTATTAGCTTGTGGGCGTTGTTACTTACAACTGCCTTGTTCTATTGAACTCTGAACAAACCTTGAATTATTTTTTCAAGTCTTTACCTGCACCATCTTGCCTCAGATAGTGTTGTTTCCATTGCTACCGACAACTCTTATCCTCTTCCCTTACTTTGATTTCTCATCCATAAGGTTCTGGACCTTGATTCCGGTTACATTTAAATATTATTGTAACTCCTAGGAGGGCAGCCTAAACAGCACCTTTCCCCTCCACAGAACTGCCACACATTTGGTCCCCCGGGCCGGGATCGAACCAGCAACCTTGGGATTTACAGTCCCAAGACATTTAAAATCAACCTCAAAATCCAATCTCTTTTTTTCCTATTTTTTTTCTCTCCTCAAATCTGATCTGTAAAGGCAACTTATCCTAGAAGTAAGTCCTCCCAATTTGTGCACCGCTTGGGCAAGATACTTGTCGTTTTTGGCAAAACCCTACTCTTGCCACACTTGTGAGCCACTTTGGAAATCTGCTCCTGGATCCCCTAGGAACTCTGTTATTCAATATGGCATCTTCCGCTACTCCAACCACCTCTGTCCGACCTAAGATGGTAAAGATCAAACCTCAGAACAAGAACTTAGGCTTCAACAGTACAAATGTTGAGCGATTCTTGGACTCCTAAAAAATGGCTGCTGAAGTGGATGGAGCTAGTGAATTTGATATGGCTTATCAGTTGCAATTCTTTATCTCCTCTGATGAAGTTATGGAGGTAATTGAGTCTTTCGAGGGATTTGAATCCCATAACTGGACGCTTCTCAGGAAGGCTATGTTGGCATACTGGGGTAAAATAGATGTGGCTAGGTTTACTCTGCAGGATTTGGATGCTCTGGTCTCTCAGTGGATCTCCAATGGTGGTATTTCTTCAGCCTCTGACTATCAGATTTTTAGGAAGTCTTGGGATCCCATTCAAAACTATCTTATCTGAAACAATCACATTGACACAGTGGATGAAAATTGAGCAAAGTTCTTCCAATCTTTTTTGTTGGCTGTGCAGGAAAGGATTAAAGAAGAACTGCTCAAATCTGGATCCATGATTACCACCAGGGATAATCAATTCAAGCTCCCTGTTTTTCTCACCCTTAGGAGTACTGTGGATAAAGTCATGAAAGGTCAAACTGCTCTTACCTTTGAAAAGCCTAGAACTACTGAACCGGTCCATGCTCCTTCTTTTAAAGAGTCAAACGGTATTATGATTAAAATGGAGGCAGATTGTAGGCCTAAAGCAGATCCTAATTCCAATCAAGAACCTACTACTATGGATGAAATCACCAAGTTACTTAGAGCCTTTGAGAAAAAAATAGATCAAAAGATTTCTTTGCTAGCTACTCCTAAAACTCCTTCTTCTGTCCTCAAATCAACTCTGGTCTGTTACTACTGTCATAGGGAAGGCCATGGAACCGGACAATTCCAAGAACTTCAGAAGGACCTAAAGGAAAAGTTGGTAGAGCAGAGGGGGAACAATTACTTCCTCCCTAATGGTGCTCTAATCCCTTTTGACTTGTCTCGTCCTATCCGACATGTGGTAGCCTCTTACCAGCCATCACCTCCTGAGAAAGCATCTCTTGCTTCCTTTGAATTTCCATCATCCTGTGGTACTCTCCAACCTTGGTATCCTCCAGCTATTTCTTCCTCTAGTCTTGCTGGGACTACTTATCAATCTGATCCAGCCAGGAAACAACATGAGGAACCTAAACCTCATAAGGCTCCTTCCTTGCCAATTTCAATCCTTCAAAAACCCGTTAAACGTTGATCATCACTTGAGCCTCCTTCCTCTGATGTAGAAGACATGGAGGTGGAAAAGGAACCACTCATGGAAAGTTTCCCAGATCACCCTGATCCTTCTCCCTCACCTCAACCTTCTAATCCTATCTTAGATTCTGCGTCACCTGAACTTCCTCCCTCCCCCAGCCCAAACTTCAATTTGAAAGGGGCATCTCCAAGGATCACCCCAATGCTGTGGAGGGAGTATTAAAGAAAATTTCTGATCTCAAAATTCCTGATCTATCTGTGGCTGAACTCCTATCAATCTCTCCATCTGTTGCTGAAGGAATGAAGAAATGGGTCTCTTGTCAACGTGTGGAAATTGGCCCTGAAAAACTCAAAGTCTCCTCTGGCACTTTAATGGAGGACTCTGGTGGAACCAGTCCTTCTTTAGACTCCAACCTTTATTCCTGTCCCCTTGGCTTCCTTCCTTGTTATCTTGGTGACTCAGCTAAAACTGTTTCTCCTCTTGTGGATTCTGGATCTCAGCTTAACTTAATCTCGGATGCTATGGCCTGCAAGCTCAAACTTAGTCCTAGGGTCAGCTTCAACTATGCAGTGTATGGGATAGGAAATCAAGCTTGTGAACTGGTTGGTATTGCTGAGGATGTACCGGTCAGGATTGGTTGAAATATTGTTGGAACCTGCCATTTTTGGATCACTTGTTTGGACAGTCCTATGATCTTGGGACAACCCTTCTTAATGGACTTTGGTGCAACACTGATGTTTTCTGATCAAGTTGGGGAGAGAATTCTTCTCCCTGATGCTGATGGCAGGAAAATTGAAGTCCCTCTTTGATCTTTTGATTCTGGTTGTTGGGAAAGAGATTTTCCTGGTCATTCTCCCAAATCATCTTTTAAGGGGAAGCAGAAGGATAACTCTAGTTCCTCTCATTTTTTAGGGGAATAGTTGATCCTACTAATTGTTGTAGTTCTTTTCAGCCACAGACTGCAACTCAAGGGTCAACTCCCATCCCTCAGGCTTATTTTTCATTCCTTTCATCATTCTCTTCTGAGCTCAAGAATATCAAAAAACAAAAACATATCAAAATAGAAAAATCCAAAAATATTTCTTCTCCATCTCCTTCTCCCTCTGGATCTGTTGTGTCTTCTTTTCCTTCTACTTTTGAGTCTGATCAATCTTCTCTTAGTTCCGGTTCAAATCTCCGCAATGAGTCTAAACTAGATCCTAATTGCAATTCCGTTTTTGGTGATTTTGGTATGAAGGAATATGGGCTTCAGTGGAGGCAATTTGGGGTACAAGTAAGTCCTCCCAATTGTGCACTGCCAGGGCAATCTTTTACCATCATTTTTGAAAACCTACCTTGTGCCACACATGTGAGCAACGTATTATCTCCTGTTTCTCCTTTTATGGAAAAGGCACCCTTCAAGGATATTGCAGAACATTGGACTTGGAAGATGTTGGAACTTGGAATCAGCTTTTGTAATCAAGTCTCTCTGGTCAACTCTTGGAGGAAACAAGAACTTCTCTCTTTTGCCACTAAGTATAAACCAGTTGCTAAGAAGATCCAACCAGTCAACCAGCCTATGCCTCTCAACCTCAATACTCCCCTTATGCGTCCTCCTCTATCTCGCGATCCTTACTGTGGTCTTCCTCAATCTCTTACTGGTCCCTTTGTGCCTAATGGACGGGTCACTGAAGAACTTCTGAAGGTGGTCAACTTTGGTCCAGATGGATGGCTTCTTCCTGATGAGTTAAATTTAATCAAAAATGTCTTATCTCTAAGGGAAAAATCTATTGCTTTCTGTGAAGAAGAGAGAGGTCTCTTGCGGGAATCCTATGGCCTCCCTTATATCATCTCTGTAGTTGAACATGATCCTTGGCAAAAGAAAAAGATCCCTATCCCTGCTGCTAAAGTTGACAAATTCATCAAGTTGGTCCGGGAACAAGTTTGAACTGGCTTGTATGAACAGTCAACTTCTAGTTACTCCAGCCCCGTCTTCTGTGTCCTCAAGAGTAATGGTAAACTTAGAATAGTTCATGATCTTCAACCTCTTAATAAAGTTACTATTAAAGACTCTGGTATCCCTCCTGCTACTGAAGAATTGGTTGAATCCTTTGTGGGGAGAGCTTGCTATGGTCTAGGGGATATCATGGGTGGCTATGACAAACGATCCTTACATCCTATTTCTCATCCTCTCACTACTTTCAATACTCCTCTTGGTTGATTTCAACTTACTCAATTGCCTCAAGGATCCACCAACTTGGTTGCAGTCTATCAGGCTCAGATGATGTGGATCCTCCAGGATGAAATCCCTGATCATGCTGTTATCTTTATTGACGATGGAGGAATTAAAGGTCCATTATCTGAATATGATAATGAGCTCTTACCTTGGCATTCAGCAATTCATCGTTTTATCTGGGAATATGCTACTACCTTGGAGAGGATTCTGTTTTGAATCGAGGAATCTGGCCTTACTGTCTCTGGATCCAAACTGGCGGCTTGTGTCCCTGCCCTGGAAATTGTTGGTCATGTGGTCTGCAAGGAAGGAAGAAGGATGGCACCAGCCAAATTCAACAAGATCATCTCTTGGCCTACCCCAATCAATCCAACTGAAGTTAGGGGCTTTCTAGGTGTTGTCACTTATGTTAGAATCTTTATCCCATCTTTATCCAAAATCTGTGCACCCTTGCGTCGTCTAACCAGAAAAGATGCTGAATGGATTTGGACCCAAGATTGTGAATGTGCTTTCCAGCTACTCAAAAGGATAGTTGGTAAAGACATAGTTTTGAAAAAGATCTCTTATGTACCTGGAGCTAGCAAGATCAAGCTGGCTGTCGATTCTAGTTATCAATCTGTTGGGGCCGTCCTTACTCAGGAAGATGAAAATGGTTGGGACCGTCCTGCTCTTTATGAATCTTTGTTGTTCTCAGATGTAGAATCTAGGTACTCCCAGCCCAAACTGGAACTCTGTGGTGTGGCTCAAATGATGAAGAAACTTCAAACCGTTCTCTGGGGACAACATTTCAAATCGCAAGTTGATGCTCAATCCATCATTGAAATGATCAACGCTCCCAGTCTTCCCAATGCTCCTATGACTTGTTGGGTGGCCTTTATCCAGCTTTTCTCTTTTGATATTGTTCACAGGCCGGGGAAATCTTTCACCATGCCTGATGGTTTATCTTGACGACCTCTTGGGGACAACAAATCTGATGTTGGAACCGATTTCAATGAAGAGGAACCTTTAATCCAACCTATTTTCTCTTTTTCTTCTCAAAATTATTCTGGCTTTCGACAAGGCTTCTGGCTTAAATTAGAGCAGTACCTTTCAACTCTTCAAAAACCTCCTGATCTCTCTGCTAAGGAATTTTGATCTCTTAAACGAAAGTCTTCTAATTTTTTTGTTCAAGGCTCTAGACTTATGAAGAGAGGCAATCCTTGTGCTCTTATTGTTGTTACTATTTCCCCTAAACAAGATTCTATCCTTGAAAGTCTCCATGAAGGCCTTGGTCATCGTGGGGAAACCAAAACTTATCAACGATTATCCAAACAATTCTGGTGGCCATTTTTGAAGAAATCCGTCTCCCAAAGGTGCAAGAGTTGTGAAGTTTGTCAAAAACGCGATCTTAGGCTCCCAGCTGAAATTTGTTATCCTACTGGGGAGTCCACTGTCTTTGGAAGGATTGCTATGGATGTGGTTCATATTGAGGCAGGTGGTGCTAATTACCTCATTGTGGCTAGAGATGATTTTTCCGGATGGTTTGAAGCAAAATTTCTTAAGAACCTTAGCTCTGAATAAGTGGCAGCTTTCCTCTACGAGACCTGGACAATGCGTTATGGCTTGGCTTGATCTTACTCTACTGATGGTGGCTCTGAATTTGGGGGCAAGCTTGCTGAAATGATCCAATCCCTTCCTGGACGACATAGAGTTACTACTCCTTATTATCCTGAAGGCCAAGGCATGGTGGAACAAGGCCATGCCCCTTTGAAGGCTGCACTTGTTAAACTGGCTGGTGAAAGTGGCAAGAATTGTTGCAAATTTGTTCCTCTTGTTCTCTTCTCTGATCAAATCTCAACCAAAAGGACTACTGGCTACTCACCTTATGAAATCATCTTTGGTCAAAGAGCAGTCCTTCCTTTGGATCTGGAAATGGAATCTTTCTTTGGTGTCTCTTGGGAAGAGGTTTCCTCAACCACTGATCTGTTAGTTGCTAGATCCAAGCAACTGGAGCAAAGTGAAGACGTTCGTGATGAATCTTATCAAAAGATGATGGAGTCCAGAGCAAAATCCGTCCAGTATTGGGAGGACAAGCACTCTAATCGAGTCAGGGAGCCCTTGAACCCTGGTGACCTAGTTTTAGATTATAATCGATCTTTGGAGACCCAGTGGGGCAAGCTTTTCTCTAATTGTTGGAATGGCCCTTATCGAGTGGTTCATCACGTTAGAGGTGGATCTTATGTTTTGGAGGATCTGGATGGTACTTGGTTGGCCAGAAGGTTCTCTGCTGATCAAGTCAAGAAGTTTCATTGTCATGGGGGCAACTTATCTCAGAAGTAAGTCCTCCCAATTGTGCATCACCAGGGTCATTTGCTGCGTTTTTGTTGTAAAACTCTACTGTATGCCACATATGTGAGCACCTGGGAAGCCCTCCTTGTTCTATTCCTGCCGCTTCCAGGGCTCATTTGGAAGAATCAAGATATTTTCCTCAACTCTTCAATTGCTCTCAAGATCAAGAAATGGCCAATCTTTGCTTCTATTTCTTTGTTCCCTGCTTTTTTTTAATCCCTTCAAATTTTAGATGCAGAATAGGGACAGTCTGTAAGTTGGGGAGAGATGTGGTGACCAATCTGGGTCACCACGGAAAAAAAAAAAAAAAATATTTTTTTGGTTGTACCCCTATGGGTACCTTCATTTCCCCCCATCTCTCAACTTCTCCCTGTCCTAGTGGTCTAGGACAGGCCTCTTACCTGTCTCTCGCTTTGATCCCCCCCTCCTATGTTCAACTCCTACTTGTTGCGCTCGCGGCCCTGACTTTTGGCGACGCAAGCGATCGTCCAACCACCTTTGACAATCCCTCCAATCCTTCCCGATCCTCTCATCCAACCGACGCCGTTGCTTGTTGCAACGATTGTCAACCCGCATCCGAGTCATCATCATCACCACCATCACTACCATCACCAGGATAACCCAAGAGCAAACTCATCCTCCTACAATCTCCCCATCCTTGGACTCCCTGGTTTGATTACCTACAACTCATCCTCTCATCCCCTCAATCCTCTAAATCCTCCGCACCCGCCATCCTCAAACACAATGATGACGACCCCAATCATCCTCTCAACAATCATCTTGAGGATACCTCTCCCTCTATCCCGCTCTTGACCCACAACCCTGATCTCAGATCTTCGGTCGACCATTGCCCCTTAAACCTGGCCACAACGACCAAGCATGATCCCAGCCCATCAATATCTCCCATCATCCATCCTCATCTCAAATCTCAACCAGCTTTGGCTCAATTGACCGATTTCAATCAACTCAGTGAACTTTCTGAACTATTAGAACCGGATCATCAATTCCCAGGTCGTGGTCCTCCTGTCTTCCAATGCTCATCCGCAACAATCGATCCAATTGATGCTAGGCTCAGCCCGATTACTAACTCCCCCCAACGTCCCCACGATTGAACGCAGATGATCAAAGCTCATTGTCGAGTATCCGACCCGATCTACCATTGCAGCAAGCGACCCCCACACAACTTGATCTCCAAACCCACTTACCATTCATCTTTCTCACTCACGCCCCCCTTGCCCATCATCTGATCCGACGGACGACTGCGAGCGGTCCCTCGCGGCCGTCGGAACCTCCACCCCGCTGTCGCCGCCCATTGGGCAACAACAGCCATTGTCAAAACCCGCAACCGCTGTTGCGGGTGTCCATCTGGTTGCCCGCGGTCATTCTTGACGCGGGCAACATTACTTTTTTTTCCTCTCATGTTATTTTTTTTTTTTTCTTTATATGTTTTCATTTTCCCGCACCTATTTGTAGTATCTCTTGTAAATAGTATACAGGGCCTCATGTCTATAAAAGGAGGGGCTCTCCCCTGCCTTTTGGCCCAGCATCCAGAAAACCATCATCATCTCATCTCATCTGTCTCCCTCATCATCAGAAATCAACTTATCCGTGGGCATCCTTCCCCACTTATCTGAGCAACTTATCCGGGTATATCCATGATTGCCCCTTGATCCTTTTGAGCCTCCATACTCAAACTCTGTCCCTTGTGACCTTGATCCTTATCACCAACCAATAGCCTTGCTGGTTGAAGAAGAATTCCTGTCTGTCTGAATTCTTGGGTGTGTTATACCACTCTGATCCCTTTTTCCGACCATACTGGTCTTGATCTCTCCTTGATCATCTTTCTGGAGCCAATCACGTTTGATTGAAGAGGTTTTATTAAGCTTAAAACCTGGAGTGTTATACCTCCCTTCTTCTTTAAGGCTGAATTTCGCCACGCTATTCTTGAGTCCCTTGAGAAGTGTTGGGATACTCTTGCTTGAATTTGTTATTGATTTGCTTCTAGAGCTTCATAAACAAATTTCTTTTGTTTTTTTCAGCCTCCCACAGTTATCTGGTACCCTTCAAGCGCTTGATTGCGGAGAGTTGGGCAGGTTCATTGAGAACCTGGAGGTTGGTTGGGATTGAGTTTATCTTTCCTAATCAGCTGCTGACAACCAGAGTTATTAGCTTGTGGGTGTTGTTACTTACAACTGCCTTGTTCTATTGAACTCTGAACAAACCTTGACTTATTTTTTCAAGTCTTTACCTGCACCATCTTGCCTCAGATAGTTTTGTTTCCATCGCTACCGACAACTCTTATCCTCTTCCCTTACTTTGATTTCTCATCCATAAGGTTCTGGACCTTGATTCCGGTTACATTTAAATATTATTGTAACTCCTAGGAGGGAAGCCTAAACAGCAACTTTCCCCTCCACAGAACTGCCGCAAAACTCTTGATGAACATATGGACACAGCTACATAATCCCAAGAAAATGAAGAATATGCAACACCGTCCGCGGGGTCGGCCATTTGAGGACCTTGTTCCGCTTTTTCTCTGCAATGCACCGGCCGTCGGAAGCAACAACATGGCCAAGGAATCCAAGCGCCGGAACACAAAACACCAACTTCTTCCCCAACACTATCAGTCCTGCCTCCTCAATGCGAAACAGGATGCGTTCCAACTTCTGCGCATATTCCCACACAAAACGTCGGACGCCAGGAACTTCAACCAGCTCCGCTCCCCCGTAATTGGATTTTGGAACTTTGATGCCCGCGTTGTCAATGAAGATTTTGACTCCCTCCAGAAGATCATCTTTCAGGATCCAAGCCATTTGCTCCTGGTACACTGACATGGAATTGGTCGCGCCCTGCGGTAGCTGAGTCAGCTGAATTCTTCCCAACCCAGTCTTGAATGCCTTTAGAGGCCGCAAGCAAGGATCCAACTCGCGCTGGTTGTATCCCCCCATCACATCCACTAACCCGTTACAAGCGCACCCCGCCATTGACTCAAGGAACTTTTCAAGGCAAGGGGGCCGTCCTGCGTCCCGGATTTTAAAAGAGTTGAGCCTCTGTAGATCATGGACAATCCTCAACGACTTTCCTTCCTGCTTAACTACCGCCAAGATTGGACTGGAGTAACTAGACGTTGACTCTTTTTAGAGGCCGGTCTTCACCTGTTCCCGCACCAACTCCAGAAACTGCTCCTGGACCGCCCGCAGTATTGGAATCAGCTTGATCTTCCACGGCTCGTGATTGACAGTGGGGATGACATAGGGGTTGCCAATATTGTTGTTCAGGAGCCCCTGCTCTTCAGGTCCAAACGCAAGCGCTCTTTCCCAAATAACCAGAACCAAAATCAGCAACTCGCACTCCTCTGTACTCAACCATCCCACCGGGCCAAAATTGAAATCTGCAATCCGCCCCTCCGTGATCCGCGCAAAAATAGTAACCCACCCCAAAGCCTTAATTGACGTGATCCCAGGGTCCTGCGACCAAGAAATCGGTCAAAGCGGTCTGTTCAATTCCTGGGGCATTGGCTCATTCCTCGGTTGGACCTTCCGGGACACCAACTTGTACTTTCCAGTGTTGCACCGCATCCTTTGCTGTAGGTCCTGCACAGAACAGAACCATGGCTTTTGCCTTTGATCACAAGTGTGGCACAATGATAGGGTTTTCAAAGTGTATTACCCTATGGCAATGCATACTGAGAAAAGGGACTTACTTCTGCGACATGAGCGCCCTGCACTTTCTTTCCTCCTCCTCCCTGCTCCTCATTAGTGGACCGCCCGCGCAAAACATGAGCTTGTTGCGTGCGGTCTCCTTGGTTGAATAGAAAAAATCCTCCAAGGGTTGCCTGTCGCAGGCAAACTCTGTGTCTGGTTCCTCCTCATGTCCAACACTCTTCTTTGCTTCCCTTTCCTGTGATTGCAGATAGTTGTATTGAAAATTCTGCCAGACAAATCCTCCACCGTCAACGCCTCCTCTCCGGCCTCCAGATTGAAAACCATTTGTGCTCGGAACCCAAACATGAATGGCCTTCCCAAAATCACATCCCCACAATCAACAAAAAGAAAAGAAAGAGGCTTACGGACCCTTGCGACCTCAACCTCCTCCTCCTCAACTACCCCATCCACACAACACTCCCCTCCGTTAAGCGCGTGGAGACCCATCGCGCATTTCCGCCAAACCAACCCCAAATCATCCACCATTGGCGACGGCAGCAGGTTCACTATTGAACCGCTGTCCACCATAGCCCACACATTCCTCCACGCTATGACTATCAGAACGTAAGCGAGCAGAGTTGAAACCAATATCAACTCACACTCCTCCCACCCCTCCTCCTTCCGCGCCACATGAACCCGCTGCACCGTCTGAGGTACCCAGCCCTGACTGCAATCCCGCAACGCCTGAACCATCTGGTCTACAACCACCGGAGACACAGCCGCCAGTTCCTGCAAGGTCAGCAGAACCAGAGTCTTGTTGCCCATCACCCTTTGCACAATTTCTGCCGCTTTCTTCTTCCCTACAGGATTTGCTGCCGGCCGCTCGATTCCGGGCGCGCTTGCGGGCAGTTTTGGAACGGTCAATGGGGGTCGCTCCTTTGCATCCACCTCCATCTTATCGGAAACCGCCACCTTCACTTCCGTTGCCACTACCCTTACCTCAGCTTCCACCCGAGGTGGTTGCCACAATCCGGGACCAGTAACAATGCCTAGTGACGCTTGCGCTTTCATTCCCGCCTCCTGACCCCGTGTACGCACCTGCTGCATTGCGGTTGGCTGGCTTGGCTCCATAGGAATCTGTTTGCCCGTTGGAAACATGTACCCCATCCCCGCCAGTCAAAACAATCCTGCGTGGAGATCCTTTCTAAGCTTCTCGCACGCCTATTGCCAATGACTGTTTGCCCCGCAGTACAACCACCCCCTTGGCACAAAGGTACCGGGTGGCCAAAACCCTTCCACCATGTGCGGTGGAGGCCCTCGCGGCTGCTGCTGGCCCATACAGCTCATGCAGATCTTCAAATCCTTCATAAGCTCCATCAATTCACTTACCGGAGGGGCGGACAAGGGGTGAGGAACCGGAGCACGCGTGGCAGTTGGTGGAAACGGGGCTGGAAATTGCGCTGGAGCCAAAACCTGGGGGACGGATTTCTTTTGTCCCGCTGGGAAGGACTTAGTGGTATCCTCAATAAGCTCTTCTAAGTCAAGCTTGCTCTCCACAGCCTGGCAAATGACAGCCAGCTCCGTAAGGAGGGCGATGCTCCCTTCCAATGAACGCTTTACCAAGTTGTGATTGTAAAGATGCCGCTGCACCCTTGCCCGGAGTTGAGCGCCTAAACCGCCCAGAAATGCGCGTTTCATGGCCCCCGTCCGTCCCGCCACCACCTTGTTCCTTGACAAGTATCAATAGATCCAATCAAATTTTGAGGTGTACTCTGCCAGATCCACCCAAGTTCTGACTCCTCCGCGCGCGCGGTCAAAATTGCTTTCCCGGAATGAAGGTTTGCGCCTACCCCACCGCGTTAGGATTTCCCCCTTCAGTTTTGGCCAATCTTGATTCTTTTAGCCTTCCATTTCCTCCACATCCCTGAGCTTCTCTTCTTCCATAATGAACAGGATGATAAGCTGGGCCTTATCAGCGTCCGAAGCACCTTCCGCATCTGCAATACCTTTGTATCTCAAGATGAATCGCTCCACATCCGCGGTGTTGAATTGGATGTGGGGGTAGTTGCGCGGCCTGATGCAAACCAGACGAGTGGGTTCATGGTCACTGGAGACCGATGAGGGAATGGCGTAGCTCATCCTAGGTTGAGCAGAGGGAGGGGGAAGAGGAGGGATGGAAGACAAGAGTGGGGTTGGAGTAGCGGACCCAGAAATGGAAGGAGAAGAAGAAGAAGAAGAAGAAGGAGCAACTGTAGGGAGGTATGGATAGGACATTGCGCCCAGTTACCTTTGAAAGACAAGAAAAGGAAGGTTATTTCCCGGCCAGACCCCCAGATGTGGAAAGAATAAAGGTTATCCCCCTATAATTGTCCCAGGGTTTGGAAGTTAACGGTTCCCTGCGTTTGAAAGGAGATGGGGATGCCCGGAGTTGCACTTGAAATGAAAGATAGAAATAAGGAGATAAAAAGATAAAGAAAAGTAGAGAGAGAGTGAAATTTCCAATCCTTCAATCCTAAGAACTTTCCACCTGGATGTGTATCCGGTATGAGTTCCTTTAATCTCCTGGTGAGATGAGTGATCCAATCCGCTGATGTGATGGTCTGATTCCATTCATGCATTCAATGCCTCCCCTCCTCCCCAACCCGGAGTTGAGAGTGAGGATAAGTCCTCCCCCTCAACTGTAACCTAATTTCACGCGCAAATAACAGTATGACAAGGAAACAGGTAACAATTCCCAAAACAGAAACCCTAGCCTACTCTCCCCACCTCTGTACCAAACTCCCCCCGACGTCCATACGCCGTTTTGTCCATCCGTTTTGTCCTTCTCATGACGCGGTCCTTGCACCGCGCCCTACTTGGAGCCCCCTGCGCCTGTCCGTATCCGTTTGTCCGCGCCCGTCTTGGGTGTCTGGTAATATCCGGCATGATCCTCGGGCATGATCCGCGCGCTTGCATGCGGGCTCCATCTGTTCCTTTACAGCCTGCAGATTGCTCCGCCCCTAAGTATCCAAACCGGTGCACCTGCAAACCTAGTCAAGCGCACTACCTTCCGAATCCAATCTCCGGGGCAGATTGCCGCCCACGCCTCATTTGATGCTGAGCCCGACCCGTCCACTAGGTGCGGAGCGAAACAGCAGCTGCTGCTGAGCACTCCGCATACCCTAATGCTGAGCCCGCTTGCCTCAAATGCTGAGCGCGCAGCCGCAACGCAGTTCCCAATCCGTGTCTATAAATTGACACCACAGCGGGCCAAGATCCGCTTGGCCCGAGATATTCCCACAATCCAATCCATCATCCTTATTGCCATCCCACCCCCATCCCCGTCTGACTTTGCCTCAGATGCCTCACTACCCTTCCAACAATCACTCCACAGTCATGTTCATCTTGACTTTCCTATTGGATAGTCTACCTCTCACCCTATCCTCCTCTCTATCACCCATTTGGTTCAATCAGCTATCGATCTTTGCTGTGGGTCTACTCATTGGTGCCGCCCTCTCAATCAACATACCCAAGGGCATTGATACAATCTATAGCTCCCATCCCAACTCAATCTCACTCCTCCGCCTGTATCCAATCTTGATGACTCTTGAGATGACAGGATTCTCAACATCCATCTATCCAAGTTGATCATCATCATCATCACCTATTGATGATCCAATCTAACGTGGATCTCTCAACTCAATCTCAAGTTCTTCTTCCTATCCAATCTCACCATCAATCAATGTCCTGAGATTCTAGATCCATCAATCATTCCCACCCCTTTCCATCTTTGGGTGGGGGTGGAAAGTATTGTCTACCACCCCCGGACATCTGCGGGAGGTCTGGTTCATTTCTTTTCCCACCCCTTTTGCCTTTGGGTGAGGGGTGGGTGATTCTGGTGTTGTAGAGAGATGAAGAGATGAGAAAGATCCCACCCAAGACAAGGAGGCTGGATTTCCACCGGCACGCATGATCAATTTTTCTGATCATCTGAAATAAAAAAAAAAAAATTCTGCTCTATTTGTAGAATCCTTTGTACATAGTCTAACAGGGACTCCTGCCCAAATAAGGAGGGGATCTCCCCAGCCTTTTGGGGGGGGGGGATCACATCATATGGTATCCTATCCGAGAATCATCATCACTATTATCCTGAAATAAATCATCCATGGGGTCTCATTCCCCTTTAGCTGAGAACTTAATTCTTGGTATATCCATGATTGCCCCTTGATCCTTGAGCCTCCATACTCAAACCCTGATCCTTGATTGTTATCACCAACCAATAGCTTTTCTGGTTGAAGAAGAATTCAACTGATTGAATTCTTGAGTGTGTTACACCACTCCTGATCCCTTTATCCAGCCATAATGGTCCTGATCATCCTTTGATTATCTTTCCGGAATCAGTCATGTTTGACTGAAGAGGTTTTATTAAGCTTAAAACCTGGAGTGTTAAATCTCCCTTTATTTCTTTTTTGAAGTTGAATTCCGCCATGCTCCTCTTGAGTCCCTTGAGAAGTGTTGGTTTATTCTTGTTTGAATCAGTTATTTTTTTGCTTCTAGAGATTCTTGAAAAAATTAGATTTGTCTTGTGCAGGCACCCACAGTTATCTGGTACCCTCCATGTGCTTGATTTTGGAGAGTTGGGTAGTTTTACTGAGAACCTGGAGGTTGTTTGGGATTGAGTTGATCTTTCCTAAGCTTCTGCTGACAACCAGAGCTATTAGCTTGTGGGAGTTGTCACTTACAATTGCCTTGTCTTGTTGAACTCTGAGCAATCCTTGACTTCTTCTATTCAAGTTTTTCCTGGCATCATCTTGCCTCAGATAGTGTTGTTTCCCCAGCTACCAACTACTATCATCTTTATCCTCTTACATTTGGTTCCTTGTTAAACAGGTTCTGGACTTTGATTTTGGTTACATTTAAATATTTTTGTAACACTCAGGAGGGCAGCCTAAACAGCACCTTTCCTGTCCACAGAACTGCCAAGGCCTAGCACCGTTTGGAGTCTTAAATTTGGTCCCCCGGGCCGGGATCAAACCAGCAACCTTGGGATTTACAGTCCCAACAATTGTAAGCTTGCTAATATTGCAGAGCAAGCTGCAAAAGTAACAAAAATAAGAGAAAATTACTAATAATACAATCAACCTAAGAATGAGAGGAAAAACATAAATTTTGTGACAGAAATGTGTTTTCCACCTGAATTTAGGTAGGGTCACTCACTGACCCCACCCTTGAAATCCAACTCCTTATATTTTTAAATAATTAAGGAAAGAAAAACCAAAATACTACGTCTCAATTATTGAGCTTTTTGGCCAATTAAATATTTCACAAACAGTGACACGTATAGTTTTCACACCTAAAATTCAGTCAGAATTGATGTGTTGTGTATATTTCAGGAGTTACGGGCGGAAATGTGTTTTGTCACAATTCACCCACGCAGCCGCCGCAGCCAATGCACCCGCGCCCGGATGAGATACAGCCCTTTAACTCCGTCAAGGTTGTGCACGCAGCCCCGGGCCTCTGACAAGAACGCAGCTGCGGGACTAGGGGTTGACAGAGTGACAGGCGGCCTGAGAGGCTTAGGTACCACATAAACATGCTACAACCTACACGGGAACATTCTACATATATAATAAATGTTCCTGGGGATATTAGACAGTCTAAAGATACATAATATTATATAAAAATACATAAATAATCTTTATACGTATTTTTTATTTAATATAATTCAAAGTAACAAGAATGTCAAAAAGAAGAAAATGACAACTTCTAAAAATATATTAAAATACTTTAATATACTTTTATGAAAATTCCTAAACATCAATATCTTTTTCACATACTAAGAAAACTAATGATGTAAAAATATTACATGAATTCACATGAATTGAATTTTTAATTAATTATCTTAGTAAATCAACTGGAACTGGAAAATAAGGAGTAAAATCAATATTATGACTTTTACTCCAGTTATATAATACATAATGAGAACTTACCTGACATCGAGATTTCCATAGAAATGTCTATTTATATAATTATTAAATTACTGGGAAAATTTAATAAGGATAATTAATTAAATAATATATAAATAGGACAGATTAGTGTTATTCACACATCCTAATGTCTGTTATAAAGTGGAATAATTCTCATACCCTGAGGAATTAGATGCTACCCGTGCTATAGCACCAAGAACACATGACAGGCTACCCCTGGTTACCCTGCTAGCCTTAGTGTCCATCCCTTTGAGCACCTAAAACCCTCAGAAGGACAACATTGGGACTCCAAAAGCTATAAATAAAGAGCTCTTTTCAGGATATTGATGGGCAGAGACCCAGTTATATTCATATCCAGACACCGTGCCAAGGTAATCAAGTACTTATAACAGTTAAGTTATTGATTTATGGCAATATCTGATCAATCATATCCGTCCTCTACCTCTTTTTATCAATTAAAACTGCTGAACAACCTTATAACCCCAGTATACAGGTGTAACCCATCAGTACACGTCTCAAACAGATACCCAAAGGATTTAATAATATACCAGTAAGTTTTATTATCCTTTCTCTGTTGTGGTAGCTTGGCTACAATGCCCTGAAACTCCACCTTGTATTTTATATACATATTATCTTTGGGTAAAATATTTTTTAAACTAAAGAGCCCAAAGTAACCAGGACTACATGTTTTCATACTTAAATCCCTAAAGAGAGGTGTTAAAGATCCCCAATATAATTGTGACCCCTCTAAAGAAATATTTAATAATCAATTTATTCATATTGATTTAAAACAATAAACCATAACCAATCCACGTAACCTTTCAATAGGCTTAATCCAAATATTTTACGTATTTTTGCTGCATTTATTAAATAATATATTTATTATTTATTCTATCACCTCTGGTAGCTAAAGGATAGCAAGGGTCTTGGCATCCAGGAGGGTGACAACAATCATCAACTTTGAAATCCAATCTCTTTCTTTTTTTCTGTCATCATCTAGATCTGTGGAGGCAACTTGTTATAGAAGTAATTCCTCACAATTGTGCACCATCTTGGCAAGATACTTGTTGTTTTTCAATAAACCCTACGCTTTCCACATTTGTGAGCCACTTTGGAAATCTTCTCCTTGGATCTTTTATGAGACTTTCTCAAAATGCAATGTACCAGCAACTTTTCTACTTGTCCTAAGATGGTTAAAATCAAGCCCCAGAACAAGAACTTGGGATTCAATGAGATGAATGTGGAACACTTGTTGGACTCTTACAAGATGGCTGCTTTGGTGGACGGGGCTAGAAAATTTGATATGGCCCACCAGTTACAATTTTTTATCTCCTCCAATGAAGTTATGGAAATGATTGAGTCGTGTGAAGGTTTCAAACATCATAAATGGGCCCTGTTGCGGGAAGCAATGTTGGCCTATTGGGAAAAAATAGATTTAGCACAATTTACTTTTCAGGATCTAGATAACCTTGTCTCCCAGTTGATCTTGAATGGTGGTGTGGCTTCAGCTTCTGATTATCAGTCCTTTAGGAAATATTGGGATCCCATCCAATCCTACCTTGTCTAAAACAATCAAATCAACACAGTGGACAAAATCTGAGTCTTATTTTTCCAATTCTTTTCTCTTGAAGTGCAGGAAAGGATCAAGGAGAAACTGATTGAGTTTGGATCCATGATCACTACCAGGGATAATCAACTAAGCTCCCTGCTTTTCTTATCCCTAGGGGAGTGGTGGATAAAGTTATGAAAGGTCAAACAGCCCTCAATTTTGAAAAATCTAAAACCACTGAACCAGTCCATGCTCCCTCTTTCAAAGATTCAAACAAGATTATGAATAAAATGGAATCTGATTGCAGGCCCAAGAACCCTCAGCCTAACCAAGAAACCGCTACAATGGAAGATATCACTAAACTTCTCAAATCCTTTGAGAACAAGATGGATCAAACAATTTTCTCCCTTTTTGTTCCCAAACCTTCTAGTGATGTTCCTAAAAATACTCTAGTATGCTATTATTGTCACAGGGAAGGCCATGGAACTGGTTGATGTCTTGAACTCCAGAAGGAAAAAGATGAGAAATTGGTAGAGCAAAAAGGGAATAACTTTTTCCTTCCTAATGATTCCCTAATCCCCTTTGATTTTTCTTGCCCCATTTGGCATGTGGTGGCCTCTTACCAGCCACCCCCTTCTATGAAGGCATTCTTGGCTTCTGTGGATTTCTGATCTGCTTGTGGTACTCTTCAACCCTGGTATCCCCCAGCTATTTCTTCCTCCTCTCTGGTGGGTACTTACCAATCCAATCCAGCTAGGAAGCAACATGAGGAGCCCAAACCTCATAAAGCTCCTTCCTTGCCAACCTCCATCCTCCAAAAACCACCCAAACAAAAATTTTCACCTGAGCCCTCTTCTCATGTAGAAGACATGGAGGTGGAAAATTAACCACTCATGGAAAGGTCTCAAGATCACCCTGATCCTCATCCCTCATCTATTAAACCTCCTCAATCCCCTGATCCTGTTCCTACTGCACTTGATCTTCCTCCCTCCACCCAGCCCAAAGTTTGGTTTGAGAGGGGAATTTTCAAAGATCACCCCAACTCTGTGGAAGGGGTATCAAACAAAATTTCTGATCTTAAAATTCCTGATCTATCTGTGGCTGAACTCCTGTCAATCTCTCCATCTGTTGCTGAAGGAATGAAGAAATAGGTTTCTTGTCAACGTGTGAAATTGGTACTGAAGAACTCAAGTTCTCCTCTGGAACTTTGATGGAGGATTCTGGTGGAACAGATCCTTCTTCTGAGTCTAGTCCTTACTCTTGTCCTCTTGGTTTTCTCCCCTTCCATCTTGGTGAATCAGAAAAAACAGTCTCACTCCTTGTTGATTCTGGCTCTCAGCTGGACTTGATCTCAGATACTATGGCCTGCAAACTTAAACTCAGCCCTAGGGTCAGCTTCACCCTTTCAGTTTATGGAATGGGAAACCAGCCTAGTTAATTGGTTGGAATTTTTGAAGAGTTCCCAGTCCGGATTGGTCAAAACATAGTTGGAAATTTTCATTGCTGGATCACACGCTTGGATGGACCTATGATCTTGGGTTGACCTTTCTTAATTGATTTTGGAGCAACTCTTATGTTTTCCAATCAAGTTGGGGATAGCATCCTCCTCCCTGATTCTTATGGTAGAAAAATTGAAGTTCCTATTTGTTCTTTGGATTCTGGTTGCTTGGAAGGGGATTTTGCTGGTCATTGTCCTAAGTCATCTCTAAAACAAAAACAGAAGGATAATTCTAGTTCCTTTTGTTTTTTTATGGGAGTAGTTGATCCTACTAATAGTTTTAGTTCTTTCCAGCCTCAAAATTCAACTCAAGTTTCCACTCTCATCCCAGAGGCTTATCTCTCTTTCTTTTCAACGTTTTCTTCTGTTGTCAAAAATATCAAATGTCAAAAACAAATCAAAATGGAAAAATCCAAAGATATTTCTTCTTCATCTGTTGTTTCTTCTTTTCCTTGTACTCTTATTCCTCATCAACCTTCTCTCAGTTTCAGTTCAAATCTCTGCCATGAGTCTAAACTAAATCCTGATCTCAATCCTATTTTTGGTGGCTTTGGTATGGAAGAATATGGGCTTCAGTGGGGGCAAACTGGGGTAGAAGTAAGTCCTCCCAATTGTGCACCACCAGGGTCATCCGCTGAGTTTTATTGTGAAACTCTACTGTATGCCACATACGTGAGCACCTGGGACACCTTCTTCATTTTATTGCATTCAACTCTAGGATCTTCTTTAGATGGATTGGGATATTCTTTTCAATCACCCTAAAGTTCAAATGGCCATTTTTTTTGTTATCAATCATCTTTCCATTTCTTTTTTTATTAAATCAAGCTCAGATGCAGACTAGGTACCGTCTGTAAGTTGGGGACAGATGTGGTGACCAATCTGGAAACCCTGGAACAGATGCAGAAAATTCAAATTTTTTTTACAATTCTTTTATTTAGGTGTCATTTATGCAAAATAAAAAAAAATTGGAATTTTTTTTTATCAGTATGACCCCTCCAATTCCCTCATCCTGCCAAGCGTTTTCCTGTCCCAGTGGTCTAGGAAAGGCCTCTCTTGGTCTCATCACCTAGGAATTGCTTTTGATTCCTTCTCTCTTTGTTCCCCCCCTTCCTTTTAGCCAAACGGGCAGGCCGAAGCCCGCTTGGCCCGAGATATTCCCACCATCCAATCCATCATCCTGATTGCCATCCCACCCCCATCCCCGTCCAACTTTTCCTCAGATGCCTCACTAACCTTCCAACAACCACTCCACAGTCATGTTCATCTTGACTTTCCTATTGGGTAGTCTACCTCTCACCCTATCGACCTCTCTATTACCCATTGGGTTCCATCAGCTATTGATCTTTGCTGTTGGTCTACTCATTGGCGCCACCCTTTCAATTGTCATCCCACAGGGCATCTATACAATCTATAGCTCCCATCCCAACTCAATCTCACTCCTCAGCCTGTATCCAATCTTGATGACTCTTGAGATGACAGGATTCTCAACATCAATCAATCCAAGTTGATAATCATCATCATCACCCATTCATGATCCAATCCAACCTGGATCCCTCAACTCAATCTCAAGTTCTTCTTCCTATCCAATCTCACCATCAATTGATTTACTGAGATTCTAGGTACATCAATCATTCCCACCCCTTCCATCTTTGGGTGGGGGTGGAAAGCGTTGTCTACGGCCCCCAGACATCTGCGGTCGGTCTGGTTCATTTCTTTTCCCACCCCTTTTGCCTTTGGGTGAGGGGTGGGTGATCCCAGTGTTGTTGTGCGCGCATGTCTGCGGACGGATGAAAGAGAGATGAAAGGATGAGAAATATCCCACCCCAGACAGGGAGGCTGGATTTCCACTCGCCCGGGTGATCGATTTTTCTGGTCATCTGAAATCAAAAAAAAAAATCTGCTCTATTTGTAAAATCCTTTGTACATAGTCTAACAGGACCTCCTGCCCAAAAAAGGAGGGGCTCTCCCCGGCCTTTTGGGGGGGGATCACATCATATGGTATCATATCAGAGAATCATCATCACTATTATCCTGAAATAAATCATCCAAGGGGTCTCATTCCCCTTTATCTGAGAACTGAATTCTGGGTATATCCATGATTGCCCCTTGATCCTTGAGCCTCCATAATCAAACCCTGATCCCTCATCTTATTCACCAACCAATAGCTTTGCTGGTTGAAGAAGAATTCAACCTATTGAATTGTTGAGTGTGTTACACCACTCCTGATCCCTTTATCCAACCATACTGGTCCTGATCATCCTTTGATTATCTTTCCAGAACCAGTCACGTTTGACTGGAGAGGTTTTATTAAGCTTAAAACCTGGAGTGTTCAACCCCCCTTTATTACTTTTTTGAAGTTGAATTCCGCCACGCTACTCTTGAGTCCCTTGAGAAGTGTTGGGTTATTCTTTTTAATAAGTTATTTTTTTGCTTCTAGAGCTTCTTCAAATAATTAGCTTTGTCTTGTGCAGCCACCCACAGTTATCTAGTATCCTTCAAGCACTTGATTGGGGAGAGTTGGGAAGGATCATTGAGAACCTGGAGGTTGTTTGGAATTTAGTTTATCTTTCCTAAGCTTCTGCTGACAACCAGAGCTATTAGCTTGTGGGCGTTGTCACTTACAATTGCCTTGTCTTGTTGAACTCTGAGCAATCCTTGACTTCTTCTATTCAAGTTTTCCCCGGCATCATCTTGCCTCAGATAGTGTTGTGTCCCCAGCTACCAACCACTATCATCTTTATCCTCTTACATTTGGTTCCTGATTAACCAGGTTCTGGACTTTGATCCTGGTTACATTTAAATATTTTTGTAACACTTGGGGGGCAGCCTAACAAGCACCTTTCCCCTACACAGAACTGCCAAGGTCCAGCACTGTTTGGAGTCTTACACCGTGCACAATGAAAACCCACTGGGCACACTGCACAGAAACTGTGCATTGGAGCTTGGATAAATTTTTTGCACAGTCACTGTGAATTGTGCATTGGGGCTTGAATAAATATTGTGAACTGTTGCTGTGCATTGTGTACTGTTGCTGTGCATTGTGCAATTTTTATGTGCATTTTTCACTGTTGCTGTGCATTGTGCACAGTTTCTGTGCATTTTGCACTGTTGCTGTTCATTTTGCACATTTTCTGTGCATTTGCACAGTTTCTGTGAATTGTGCAGAGTTGCTGTGTATTGTGAACAGTTGCTATATATTATGCAAATTTTCTGTGAATTGTGCACAGTTGCTGTGCATTTTGCACAGTTGCTGTGAATTTTCACATTTGCTATGTATTTTGCACATTTGCCTTGCATTTTTAACAGTTGCTATGCATTCTGCACAGTTGCTGCACATTTTGCATGTGAAGATTTGGATTGGAAACCAAGACCAAGCTGTATTTCATGTAGTCATGAAGAAGAATTAGAATGAGTTTAAGAAATGAAAACAAAAGGAAAGATAGGAAAAAGAGAGTGACAAAAAGAGGACAGTCTGACTGATGCGGACAAGTCTAATATGATAAGGTTAGAGGGAAGAGACTTGATGAGAAGCAGTCAGACAATGCAAAGTCAATTCTAAATAGATGGTGAATAGGGAACTAAAAGGAAAGGAGTAAGTTCCTCCATTGATTGACGATTTTTCAGACGGATGTTTTACTGACTGTGATTGGAATGGCTGAAAGTCTTGAATTTTTGATTATTTGAATGAAAGAAGATGATTCTTGAATGGTTGATTGGTTCAGTTGATTGATTTTGATTGATCTTGATTGATGGCGCAATTATCTTGTTTGATTGATTGAATTGCTGGATAGTTGTTACCATAAGATATTGTCAATCATGATGATGTTGAGGAGTCCTCTAGCAATGAAGTCTTGGAGGCCGCAAGGTAAGGATTGATAGCGTTGCGCAAGCATTGTGCGCGGCAGAATAGACCACAAGCTTTGCGTGCAAAGAAGCAGACAGCGCTTTTACAAGTAATCGTAAGATGAAAAAGACAGTGGGAAAGAAACAAAAGAAAGAGAAGAAAATAAAGAAATGTGTAAACAACAGAACTGAGGTTATAGGATATTAGAGAAGGTCAGAGAATCAAAACGCCCCCACAACTTGGAGATCAGTGGTAGAGAGAGCTGAAGGCATTTACAAGCCTAGTCACTGATGTTTTGTTTGCGGCTTTAGTCAGAGCGTCAGCTGTCATTGACTGAAACGGGATCAGTTTGACCTTGATAAGACCTTTTTTGAAGTCATTGCATAGACTTTTGGCCTTGATGTCAATGTGTTTTGCCTTGGAGTTGGATCCAAACTTTTGAATTTTTTTCATCAAGACCTTTTTTGTCAATCAGATGGAGCGGGCATTCGAATGAAAATTGATAAATTTCTTCAATCAGTTGTTGAAGCCAGGGTGTTTCCAGGTGACAGCTTGACATTGCGAAATATTTGGATTCTGTTGAGGAGTGCATTATGGATTATTGATGCCTGCTAGTCCAATAAAGAGGACTGCCCCTGAAGGAAAAGATGAAACGTCTCTGACATACCCTAGTTTCTTGATTGTCCTCCCATGGGGCATTGCTGAAGCACACCAGTTGATTTGAAATTGACCACAGTCCAAGCCTTAGCGTCATGTCTTTGGTGTCATTCAAATATCTCCAGACACGCAAGACTTCTTTCCAGTGGTTGATGTTGGTTCCCTCACAGTGTCTTTCCAGACTAGAAACAGCAAAGCTGATATCTGGCCTGGCAAGACCAGCTATAAAGTTCAGTTGGCCAATGGGTAAGCAAAAGTTCGCATTGAGAGCCAGAAATAGTTTGCGTTCCTCCGCTCTGGCTGTTCCAAGGTGAAATCGGGGAGTAAGTTGAGTTGATATTGGTTGACTGCTTTTGAGGTCAAGTTCATCAAGCACTTTTTCAATGTATAGCGGTAGGGAAAGTTGGATTAAGCCATCCTTCCTTTCAATCTTCATCCCAAGGAGAGTATTAGGAGGGTGTGTGGATGAGTGTTTGAATTTGGAAAGAAATTTTTCTTTGAATTGGTTGATGTTTATGGAAAAAAGAAGTTCATCAACGTGGAAGAATATTACGGTTGTCTTGTTGTCCCCAATATACAGACATGGGTTGCATGCGGATTCCTGAAAAACTTGGACTTTGATCCATTCTCTCAACTTCTGATACCAGTTCCTTGGGGCTTGCTTCAGTCTGTATAGTGACTTTTTGAGCCTCAGGTATTTGGAAGACCTACCACAACCAGTGGGCGTTCTGATAAAGACTTGTTTGTAGAATTTGGAGTGTAGAAACACCCCCTTGACATCCAGTTGGAGAATGTCCAGGTTCATTTTGGGTACGTATGTAAGAACTGCCCTCAATGACGCAACTTTGCCTGTAGGCGCATAGGTCTCTAGGTAGTCTAGTCCATACCGCTGATGTAACCCTTGCATGCACAGTCTGGTTTTGAGAATTGGGGCTTTGCAGTGAGCATTCTGTTTAATTTTGAAGACCAGGAAAGTGTTGAGCGGGTTGGTGACTATTTTCTCATTGACTTCTTCCCAAAATTCCTGATCTTCAATTGTTTTGAATTCCTTTAAGGCTGATTCTCTTCATCAAGGGATGATCATGGCCTCAGCTAACAACTTTGGAAGTTTTTTGGATATAAATTTGTAGCAATCAGGTTTGGACAGGGACTCTTGGTTTCTCAGATTTGGCCTCAAGTCTCTTCAACTATTGAGTTGGATTCCAAGGGCTCTTCCGAGCTGTCAACATGGGATTCTTCCTTGAAAATTGGTGATGAACCAAAGGAGGTATTTGCCAGCATCTGCATCTGATTGACCGTGTTAGAACCAGGATCTTGATTTACATTTGGGTGAGTGAATTGTTTGCTGTTGGAAGTGTCATCAACTCACAGGATTGTAGTTGGATTTTGATGATTGAATTTGAAGTGCTTGGTGTCAACAATTTTTCCAGATTGAGTGATTATTTTATAGGAGAGTAGGGATGGATCAAAACCCAGTAGCAGTCCTGCGGCCCCTTTCTTGCCAAGTTTGGAGACAATCTCTGTGTTTTTGATCCTATAGGTTAGGCTTGATCCAATTGGTTTTATGTAGTCATTTGGAAGTTTGTTCCAATGCATCTTCTTCCAGGGAGAGTCCTCACCTTTCTGTTTGAGGATCTGATTGAACATCAGACAGCAGGTCTTAAGAACTTTGTGCCAGCAAGATTTGGGAATTTTTGATTCCGACAGGATTGCTTGAACTGCTTTTATTATTTTCCGATTTGCTCTCTCTGCTTGGCCATTATGCTGTCAGTGATATGGTTTTCTGGTAGCTTGATTGATATGGTGGTTTTTATAATATTTTTCTAGTTTCTTATTAACAAATTCACCGCCACCATCCAAACAGACTTCTTTGCGGTATTGACTGGTTGTACTGTGTTGGTTTTCTATCAAAAACATCAAAACATCCGCGACATTGCTCTCGGATTTGAGAGGAAAATGCGCCAAGCATCCAGAGTAAGAGTCAAAAAGAGTGAGAGGATAATGGAAATCTCCTTTTGATATTGGTTTGATGGGTCCAATGAGGTCTAGACGGATCTTCTCAAAGCAGCTACCAGCGGTTTCCTGTTGGTGATCAAAAGGGGCTCAAGTTATCTTGGCCCTGTCACGGTTCAGACATTTGAAGGAGGCTTTCTGTGATTTGGGGAGCTTGTTGTTGAGGAACTTCTCCATTTTAGATAAGCTAGCGTGGCCCAAAGAAAAATGAATAATGGATATTTTTTCATCAGAGTAGAAGGAGCTTTTGGGATTTGTGGTAGCCATATCAAAAACAAACAGGTTGTTGATGATAGAACCAGAAATTAGTAGAGAACCGTTCAAGGTAAGTCTGAAGGTTTTGGGATTTGTGTGCCTGTCAACCAGGAGATTGGCCCCTTGACCCATGAGATCACCCAATTAAATCAGGTTCACCGTAGATTCTGGTACCCAGGAGGCATTGGAGAGGAGCAGGTTATCATCTTTTGTGGCCAAAGCAGCTGTACCGCTTTGTTCAATTGTGATTTTAGCGTCCTTTTTTCCAGTTTCAATTCTTTTGGTTCCATTGCTCTTCTCAAAGGTAGTGAAAGAGTCCCAATTGAAGATCATGTGGATTTGAAAACTTAAGTCTAGGATGAAGCAACTTTGGTCAATGGGTTCGGACAGTACAGTGGAGCTGATTCTGCAAAAGAAACTTTAGAAGTGGGATTTGTCCTTTGCCTTAGCTTTGCCTTTCCAATACCCGCAATTGTTAGCGTTATTAGGGTTGATTTCTGGAAATTCAAACCAACATGAACTGGCTGGGTGAGAGGTCACCGCCGGATTGTGCCTGCCATTTTCACATCAAGGTCCTCTGTATAGTGCAACGTTCACCAGCTTGGCTTGCTCTCCTTCAGCAATGGATTTGTTTTTGTGTGGGATCAAGTGATTGATTACAACATCAACTTATATATTGGTGGTTGAGTGCATGATTTGCGACTTCATGTGTTGCATTGAGCTGGGAAAATTGAAGAAAATTAGATAGGCAATTATGTCTGAAGGGAGCTCAATGCTGACCTAGGTCATGTTCTTGAGATAGATCTTGGTGGTAGTTACAAACAATTTGATGTTAGTTTTCATTGAGGGATGTTGGAACCTGTTGAAGACCCAAGAATTGTTTGGGGATTGGGATTATGCAAAGTTTTCTTGTGTAGAGATCCAGATCAACTTTGAATTTTCTTTGTTGGTGTCATTGATAATGTTGTTGTAGGAGTTGGCGTTGAGTTTTGCAAGAATATGAGCTACAAATTCCTGGTTTGTGTCCTCTCCCAGGCAGGTTGAGTCATTGGCAGTCATGATGTTGAATATTCCACATAGTTTAAAGAGCTTTTCAAACTTTTTTCTCCACATGCTGTAGTTATTGGCCTTTAGTAGTGGTGTAGATTTGTTTAGAGATTTGATTTCCAACGATTTGTAGTTGGTAGAGTCCCCCCCTGGTCCTGGCGCGGATGAGTTCCTTGGTCAATCCATGGTTTGGTCAGCGCAGGCTTTTAACCGTGTGAAGATTGGGATTTGAAACCAAGACCAAGCTGTATTTCACGTAGTCATGAAGAAGAATTAGAATGAGTTTAAGAAATGAAAAGAAAAGGAAAGATAGGACAAAGAGAGTGACCAAAAGAGGACAGTCTGACTGATGCGGACAAGTCTAATATGATAAGGTTAGAGGGAAGAGACTTGATGAGAAGCAGTCAGACAATGCAAAGCCAATTCTAAATAGATGATGAATAGGGAACTAAAATGAAAGGAGCAAGTTCCTCCATTGATTGATGATTTTTCAGACAGATGTTTTACTGACTGTGATTGGAATGGCTGCAAGTCTTGAAGGTTTGATTATTTGGATGAAAGAAGAGGATTCTTGAATGGTTGATTGTTTCAGTTGATTTATTTTGATTGATCTTGATTGATGGCGTGATTATCTTGTTTGATTGATTGAATTGCCCGATAGTTGTGGCCATAAGATATTGTCAATGTTGATGATGTTGAGCGGTCCTCTGGCAATGAAGTCTTGGAGGCTGCAAGGTAAGGATTGATAGTGGTGCGCAAGCATTGTGCGCCGCAGAATAGACCACAAGCGTTGCGTGAAAAGAAGCAGACAGCGCTTTCAAGAGTAATTGTAAGATAAAAAAGACGGTGGGAAAGAAACAAAAGAAAGAGAAGAAAAGACAGAAATGTGTAAACAACAGAACTGAGGTGATAGGAAATTAGAGAAGGTCAGCGCATCAACAGTGCACAGTTGCTGTGCATTTTGCACAGTTTCTGTTAATTGTGCAAAATTTCTATGCATTGTCAATATTTGCCGTGCATTTTGCGTGCTTGCAATGCATTGTGCACAGTTACTGTGCATTTTTCACAGTTGCTGTGAATTTTGCACAGTTGCTGTGAGTTTTGCACAGTTGCTGTGGATTTTTCATAGTTTATATTTTGACCTGATCTTGGTAGGAGCATGCACTGAGCTTGGCCATAAATTGGGCAAGAGCTCTTTGAATTCACTTGCTAGCAATTGACATGCAGATTTCTAGGGTGAGGAGGGTAAATTCAAATAGGTGATAATGCTGGTGAGAAAAAATGTGAAACAAGCCAAGTGATAGCTGTATTTTTTAGTGTAAATTTTGCTGGAAAGGAAAAAATAGGAGGAAAAGTCTCAGGCTGATGAGTTACGGAAGCTTCTGGGTTCTCATCATGTTCAAATTTGGAAAGGTTCTTTGCAGCTTGGGTTAATTTTTCTTGTTTGGAAAAGCAATAAAAATTCTTGGTAGATGAAAACCGTCTCTGGTAGCCAAGACTGTGTAACTCATATGGTTGCATTCATCAAAAGTTCCTATTCTGGGTGTTTATGAGGATGCTCCTGGTTCCTTACATTTTACAGAAGTATTCAAGAGCTACCTGAATTCTTTTTCAGTTGATTATGTGTAAGTAGAGACATGAAACCAAGTGCATTTTAAGCTTCCTAATATTTAAAGTAAAACCTGTCAAAGAACCAAAATAAAGAAATAGAAAAAAAAAAAAAAAATTATGAAATCAAGAAGGAGTTTGAAATCCAGAAAAATTTTGGATTCACCACCCAAAATGAGGTAGGCTCACTTACTTACCCCACCATTTAATTCTCACTTCTGCATATTTTAAGGGCATTAATTTTCTCAAGCCCCCATTTGTTCATTTAATGAAATATTAAGTCCCAACACCATTCTCCCCTTTGATTATGCACGGATAAATAATTTATTTCAAAAAACTTTCAAGAATTCATGTTTTTGGATCCTGAGGCCAAAGTCACATATCTGGGGTTTTCAAACCTGTAAACTTAATATTTTTTAATTATGGAGGCATCGGAACCCCTCAAAAATGGAATGAAAAATTTAAAAATTCACCTAAACCAATTTTCCCAAGGATTTTTGGATCCTTATTCTGGCTATTTGTTTTTTTTTTGGTTATTTCAGGTATCAGAAATTTCCACCAACATTCAAAGAGATTTTAAAAATTTCTTTTAGATATTTTGGATGTATCTTTTTGCCTTAAAAGTTCCTTGGAAAAACAAAAAAAATCAAAGAAATCACCTTTATCATTGGACATTTGCATCCTTTAATTTTCCTTTTTATTTAATTTTTTTTTGGTTATCTAAGGTATCATACATTGGAAAGGAAAGGAAAAGAGCATTAAAATCTTTTTCATATTTTTCCATGTATTATTTTACCTGAAAAAAAATCTTCAAAAAACCAAAAATTCAAAAAATTCAATTTTCTGATTTGACTTTTTGATCCTTTTGTTTGCCTTTTTGATAATTTTTTTGTTTATCAAATTATTTAGAAATCAATGAAAATTATAAAAGAGATTTTAAATTCTTTTTTCAGAAGTTTTGGATTTCTTTTTTTACCTTAAAAAACTCCTTCAAAAAACCGGGAAATAAAGAAAATTTAATTTTCTCATTGGATTTTTGGATTCTTTTGTTTGCCTTTTAAAATAATTATTCTAAGGGGATTCAAGATTCCCTGAGTTTTAAAAAACAAAAAAATGGCTTCTTCAGAATTTTTATCACTCTTTTGGATGTTTGCATACACCTTGAAAACCTCATTCAAAAAATCAAAAGGGTATAAAAAAATATGGATACTAATATTAAATTTTATTAAAATATGATTTTTTTATGCTTCTACTTTTTTTGGAGGGAAAAAAAACTTATTACCATTCTCTAAATTTTTCTCAAAAATGGTTTTCCAACATTTGAAATCCTTGGTCACAAAGCTTTCCAAAGTGGATCTAACCTGGGAGCTGGCCAATCATCAGACTTGAACTTGAATGAGAATATATGTTTCAAATCTTCAAAAAGAATGAATAAAATAGGAAAGATTTGGAATTTGGAGTGGGAGGGGGATTGAGAGGAATATAGTTGCAATGCATTAAATGATAAAACAGAACCACTGGAAACTTATATGTTTCAGCCAGAAGGAAACCATGGCTAGGAAATTTCATCCACATATTTATGGATATTATCAAGAAAGGTGTTTCAGTTTCTTTCTGGCTTCTTGAGAATTTTGAACCCAGATTTTGTGTAGTAATCTTCATTTGTTTAAGATTGGGTTTGAATCAAGCTATTTCACCATTCATTTCCTGAATTCAATTTACTTTTATGAGCTCCTTGAAAAAAAAAAATCTGGCGCTCTAAAGTCACAGTTAACAACCCCTATAAAATCTTGAAAATGTGGTATATGTTGAATGGCTAGTTTTGGGGAAATAAAATCCTTGTATCAGAACTTAAAAAAAAACTTGGAATCCTTCATAAAAGGAATTATTTTTTAAAGATAAAAATCAATTTTTAAATTGAAACTTGGTCAAAGATTCCAGAGAAGATTACAATAATGTGTCAAAACCCAGAGCAAAAATCCAAAAAAAAATTGGAAAATATTAAAAAATGAGAAAATATCCTATTGAATCCCTTTCTCACTTATTGTTGTTTCTTTTTTTTCCAATAACTTCCTTAAAGGAGGATAATAAGGAGAATCACAATCTACATTGAATAAATTTATTCTCTTGATTATTGTCCCAGGATTATATTCAGGAGAAACAACCCTCTTAGTCAAAATGATTCCCAACCCCAAATACAAAGGTTTGAATGAAAAATTCATGAAATCTAATATCCAAAAAAAACTGAAAAAGAAAAAGAAAAAAAATGAAAGCTGACCATGTTGATAAAATCCAAATTGGGCAACTCTTCATTTTCCAAATCTTTGCCTTCATACAAATCTGGCACCTCTTAATATGATGAATATTTCTTTCAGTTATAAATTCACATTATGCTAAAAAAATGACAAGGAATATTTATATAAAAATCCATTTTAGAAAAAATCAGTATAGATATGAAATTTCTCTTCCTCTGACACATTTGTTTTATTTCCCGTCCCCTTCACCTTCTTGAAAACTGTGCAGTTCTATACTGACAAATAACTCATTTTAACCAGAGGAAGCTAAGCCTAACTGCATACATCATACAGATAGAATTTCTGGGCTTGCACATACTTTAGCTCCCAGTTCTTTATACCTTCCAACCTTACTAACCTGTCTATCCAAAACTTCTTCATTTTTATCCTTTGGGAATCCTTATGTACATCCTCTTGCAGATTATATCAAATAATCTCTCTACTCAGTACATAGTGTCATGAAACTGATGTAAACTGTACATCCTTGAACCTTGCAATCCGAACTAAACAGCCCAGACCTTTAACATTGCCCCAATACAGAAGCAGCCTATCCCAATTTGGAAGAATACCTGATTAGGCCTCTCTTTTACCTAGACTAATCCCTTGTCAACGCATATGTATTCTGAGCCCCCAACAACTTTATTTCTGTTGTAGTTCATTTTGGATCTTTGAGTGGAATTGGGCTCTTGAATCAGAGTAAGTTTTTGTCTTTCACTCTATAGCTTCTTGCTTTCAAAAAGATTATATATCTGTTTGGCAGGTGGAACTATGCTGAATTGTTCAAAAAGTCTGAGGAAATATAGCTTTTCATTGATGTCTTTGGTATGAACTTCAAGGTTTTCTAATTTTCCAGTTGAATCCTGCTTCAGAGTTGAATGCAGAAAAAAAGGTAAAAATAAATTAGGAAACTATTAATTTGAGGTTGAATCCAAAAAAAGAAAAAGAAAGAAACAAGGCTTACAAATCAGAGAGCTTTGATATGCAATCGAGTATGAAAATTGTTCAGTTGGAAGTAATTTCACCCTTTCTCATAGCCAATTTGACTTGGTGAATGAGTGTTTTAACCATGTAAGAAGAGTAATCACAGTTCTTTCAATTGGTGGAACATTTCAGAAACTTGATGAAATGAATGAATGTTTTGAGGGCCATTTGGCTGTTTTTTAACATAATCATCCACATAGTGAGTTAAACAAATGAGATGCTTGAATTATTTCTGAAAGGCTTCAATAGTTCTCTCACGGTCTTTTATACTGATTGAATTGTAAATTCTTTGAAATAAATTATAGAAAGAGCCAATACATGAATTGATGAACCTTTTGGTGACAGAAATTTTGTAGTTCCAGTCTCACTGCTTCAACAAGGGTTTTGACATCAAGACCATTTTTTTGAATTTGGGATCTTTTATTCCAAATAGTATTGTGATTTGGATGTACAGGAGATGATGAGGTTTGTATGAGAGAGTTGAGAATTTATAATGGGGGAAATCCAGCTTTGGTTAAATTTTGAATCATCTCCTGTTGATTCCCTTGATTATTTTGTGGATGTTATGAGTAGAAGGATCATTGGAAGGTGGATGGCTGTGCTCTGGAGATATAAAATTTACCACCCAGAAACCCAATCCTTTATAAAAACCGCCTGATAATCTGAAAATAAAATTTTTCTTTCTTTAATATTTTAAATTTTTGGTATCTTTTCTGGGATTATCTTTCCATAATTTATCAAATTTATAATTTTACATAGGTTTATTTTAATTGGATACTCTGGTAGATATGTTATATCCATGAGATTTTCCCCATGATTGGATAGCTTCAACCAGATCCTCCTTTTGATCATGCGATTGATCAGGAGGGAGGGCCAGAGGGGGGGAATCAGGAGTTTGAACAGATGAAGAAGTACCAAGAGGAGTTTAATCTCTATTTTCATTAGATGAGATAATTGATAATGGGCCTGGTGAAACAGTTATCAAAAGTGGGTGGATTTTTTCTTGAGAAATTGTGAAAAGAGATTTTCTTTGTAAAAAATGAAGTGAAGATAGGATTTGATAGCTCAGAAATATATATTGAGAAGAAATTGAGTGAAAAAAGGTATTCAGAGACTTGATATAAGAGGGAAAAGTGTTTTTTGAAAGTATTGGGAGTGTTGAGTTGTGTTTTTTGAGAAGTGCTCTGTGGTGTTGTGTGCAATGAGTGTTGCAGTGAGGTGAGGTTAGGTGTTGTGTTTTCTTGTCTTGTGTTTTGTTTTGTTTTGTTTTTTTTGTTTTTTTGTTGTTTTTTTTGGGGGTTGTGAATTTTGAGGTGTGGTGTGGTGTGGTGTGGTGTGGTTTGGTACAGTGTGGTGTGGTGTGGTGTGGTGTGGTGTGGTGTGGTGTGGTGTGATGTGGTGTGGTGGGGTGTGGTGTGGTGTGGTGTGGTGTGGTGTGATGTGGTGTGGTGTGGTGTGGTGTGGTGTGGTGTGGTGTGGTGTGGTGTGGTGTGGTGTGGTGTGGTGTGGTGTGGTGTGGTGTGGTTTGGTTTGGTTTGGCTTGGTGTGGTGTGGTGTGGTGTGGTGTGGTATGGTGTGTTATGGTGTGGTGCAGTATGGTATGCTAGTGGGATGGTGTTGTGGGGGGGATGGGAGGGTGGAAGGGTCCAAGGGGGTTGCTTAAAAGATAATGAGAGCGCTCCAACATGGGTGGAGGTCCCAGGAAAAAAAATTCAGTTTTATTGAATTTACGCATGTGGAAGGGCCTGAAGAAGACTCCCAGAACCCGTAAGGGGTTGATTAAGATGATTTTTTTTGATTTTGTTTTTGAGACACAAGTAACGCCTCAAACATTAATTGGAAAGAATTTTTGGAATGCTTCAGATAATTTATTTTAATCTGCAGCATTGAATGATTCAATGAATTTGTTTTTTTTTTCAGGAAAAAAAATCAAAAAAGGATAAGTAAAGTGAGAACACCCTTTTATTTTTAATTATGTTCATTGTCATTAATAATTTGAGGGGCACAAAATTTTAAAAGCAGTGAGAAAAATTTATCTTTGAGTCTTCAAATTCTATTTCAAATCATTTCCCAAAACATTTGTGGAAATTCTGATGCCAGATCTAAAAAAAGAATATTTCAAACAAAAAGAAAAACAAAAGGATCCAAACGCCTAATGATAATATTGAATTTTTTGAATTGTTGATTTTTTGAAGGGAATTTTTAAGGTAGAATAATACATCCAAGAAATATGAAAGAAATATTTGAGTTATCTTTGACTGTTTATTCAAATTTTTTATAGATTGAATGACAAAAGAAAATATTAAATCAAAACCAAAAAAAAAGGATGCATATTTCCAATGAGAAATTCAATTTTTTTTGATTTATTTGGTTTTTTTAGGAATTGTTGAAGGTAAAAGGATACATCCAAAAATCTTGGAAAATATTGGAAATTTATTTGAATTTTGAATAAACTTCATGATAGAAGAAATACACAAAAATTCATGATTAAAATAGCTGAAAAAAGATCCAAAAACCCCTTGAAAAATCAGTTTTTGTGGAACTTTTCAATTTTTTTATCCCATTTTGGAGGGGTTCTAATGCCTCCAAAGTTAACAAATTTTTTTTTGCGGTTTAAAAACCCCAGCTATTGGTATGGAGCTTCAGAACTAACAAGAAATGAATTGATCAAAGTATTGTAAAATCAAGTATTTATCCGTGTAGCAGCAAATTGGCAAAAATGTAATATTCCAAGAAAAAAGGGATTGGGGAGTGAGAAAATTGTTTCCCTATATTCAATAAATTATTAAGAAATAGCCTGAAGACAAAATCGCCACTATAGTTATTTTTTTGGCCATTTATTACCTCACATATTTTCATGTATAGGTTTCACAACCAAAATTCAGTCAGAATCAAAGTGTTGTGCATATTTTGAGAGTTACACGAAGATTTATCTTTTTGCATAATTCCCGCAAGCAGGCCTGCATCCATAAAACACAATCTGTGCATTTAATTTCTTCAATAACACAGAAAAATTGCAGGAAACTCACATTCAATATTCACTTGTCCGCTGTCCCCACCAAAAATATAATTCCTGCCCGCAGCTGTTAAGGCTGCGCACATCAAGTCTTCAATAACAGATCCCTGAAAAAAATGTATCAGAAAAAATGGTGAAAAACCATATGCCAAAATAATGGATGTTTGGTGATTTTTAGAGCAGACATAGGAATCTTTGAAACCTCATAATATCAAATAAAAACTACTAAAATTGAAACATAAGGTTGTCAAATTAAGGAAACAGATAAAAGAGATTGCCACAAAAACTGACATTTCTAGATCTTTGTGGAACACAAAACCTACCAAGAATTCCACATAAAAATTATTAAAAATATAAAAATTATTAGCAGATGTCAGACAAAGTACCCATACTCAACTTTAATAATTTTGATCAAATAAGTACAACAAAAAATCAAGAAATAAGCCAAAAATTTCAGATAAACAATTAACACAAAGACAGGCTTTGACATGAAAGTTGCAAAAAAATATTTCAGCAACAGCCAAAGCTGAGGGATAGAACCAAGAATATGTGATAAAACAGCCTCTCCAGATTTCTACCCTTAGCCTATGAGGCCTACCCTCCCTAAGTACCCTGAGGAGGCTCCTTTTACCCCAAAAAGGAATTTATACAGAACCTTTTTGGTTGTTTTACCAACAAAGTTAATTTTTTATTAATCCAGAACCCTTTCCATCCATGATCAGTTGGTTATGAGAGATAAGAAAGTTATACATTGCTTCAGTTGCATAGTATTTTTGTCAATTCATCACCATTATTTTTCTGATTGAAGTGAAATCATGAAGTGACCCAAATTTGATCAGAGACCCTTCAAATTTTAATCATTTTAAGTAACTTGGGAGGAATTTTGCAAAGAAGCAAAATATTTTCCTCCTGCCTCAGCTTTTGTGCTGTTTAGCCCATCCATACCTACCATTTCCTTTGTTGCTACCCCTGTTTTTGAATTAATATGGAACACATTGTCCCAAAGTACATATTCATGGTCAATCTCCTGACAAGAGCTTGTTAATGACCCCAAGTTCTGTATTGACTTTTGATTCTTTTTATAATTAATATAAATTAGAATGTATCAAAGTAAAGAAAACACACCATTTTTGATAGCAGCTTTCACCCCAAATGTGCCATTTCAAAACCGCCATTAAAAATCACATAAACCCCATTATTTCTCACCAGAAATGTAAAAGTTATCTGAAAATAAATTGTTTTTTTTTTTTCATATAAAGTATTTAAAGGATTTCAGCGCCTCAACCACATGTTCTTTCACATCATCACCCCTGGTTTCATCCTCCAACCTCATCCAAAAAACTCTATCTCTAACCTGATTTGAAAAATTTGATTCATTGCTCTCATCAACTCATGACTCTCATGTCTTCCTATCATCCTTTCTTCATCACTTCATCAATCTCATTGCTTCATAACTCTCATATCTTCCTATTCTCTTTGATTTATCACTCTCATTGTCTCATCACTTCATCACTCTCACCCCTTTAATGCTCTCATCTCTTTATTTCTTTAATCACATCCATCCTCTCATTGCTTCATCCCTTCTTTCATTACATCCTAACTTTCATTGCTTCATTGATTCATTTCTTCATCCCCAATTTCATCACATCCCTTCATCACTTCATTGGTTCATTGGTTGATCCCTCCATCCCTCTTACTATTTCAAAATGGCCCCTCAGCAAGCCTCCCCCCACAGGTCCTCTAAGCAATCAAATGTACCAAATTAAACATTCCCTAGGAACTCAAAATCCCACCATCCTCCCCCACAGCTTCCAAAGGCTCAAAAGCAGCTCCTGATCACATCATCCTAGTCAAATAGCTCAAAATCATCTCCAACTATGATGTTTGCTTTGGTTCCAACAACAAAACACAGTTTTACCAACAACCATCCTCTAAGGCTAATGGTCATATCCTGCTGGTGTGGTGACCAATTTGGTAAACCTCAAGAAAATGCAAAAAATTTTTAAAGAAAATCTTAGTTTTGTATCTTATCCAAAAATTAAAAAAATAAAAATTATTATCTATAGAATTTTTCATTTTTTTCCTTCTTCCAACATCTCCCTCTCCTAATAGTCTAGGAGAGGCCCATGGGTGTTCGAATCCCAGCATCCTATGTTCTATTTCTTGACATTGTGCTTGCGCCCCCAATTTCTTTTTACAAGCGCATGCGCAATCATCATCATCATCATCACCACCAATGTCAGCTCTCTGATACCAGGAACCTTCCAGTCCTTTAGCTACAGAGAGTAATAAAAGTGCTGGAATGATAATAATAATTATTATTCCAATAATAAACGCTTAGAAGCTCAAATAAGAGCCTTTGCAAGGTTTAATTGGTTTGGTAGTAAATGGTTTTCAATATAATACAAAAGGGGTGCCACAGTATTATACTATTGGGCATCTTTACAGACTAGCAACCTCTCTTCAAGGGGCCTCCTTAGGCAGTTTTTAAGAACCTTTGAATAAATATAGGTGCATCAGAAAGGACTTATTCCAATGATGGCCGGGGTTAACATCACAAGCGGCCTAGACAGGAAGGGTTACACTCACTCTGAGCACTTTACCACAAAAATCCTGTAATAATTGGAAGGGTTTCATAGCAGATGGGGTAGATTGCTTGACTAAACTTCAATGGTTGATTGCTTATAAAGTTAAAATAATACTACTGCAGACTAAGTCATAAATCACTTTCTTATCTTCATATAAGCACTTGATTAACAATGAAACGGTTTCTGATTGATAATCAATAATTCCTGGTAAACTGATTCACTGATCAGATCCAAAGAGGTCTGTATAAATACCTTTTTGCTGTGATTTTGGTCTTCTCAGGGCACGTAGAGAGGGTTCTGCTTGTGGGCTGAGGCTAGCAAGCCAGTCAGGGCAAGATCAGCACGTTTACTTGGTGCTTTCAATCTGCTGTCCTTAGATCTGCTGGATTTCTTTACCATTTTAGCCACAGGATCTGTTCATTTTTTATGGCGTAAATTTGATCATTCTGTACTCATTCTTCATTTTTACTATTGATATTGCTTTAAAGCGTACAGATTTGGATGTTTACTGATTTTCCGTCATCTGCTGATCATTTATATCATTTTCAATAATTTTTATGAACACTTCTTGTAGTGTTTTGTGGTATTCAAAGATCAGGATTTGTGGTTTACATGGTAGTCCTTGATCTTTGATTTATTATTAAAAAATGTTTAAAACTTAATTTTCATTAATTTTATTTAAGTTTTGATCTTTTAAGATCATTATTAATGCACATGTCAATTTTTTAAATATACTAGGAAACCCTAACTAGGTTGTAGCTCTTTTGATCAGTACCTGGTTGTCAGATTAGTCACGACTGATCCAGGCGCGGGGATCAGTAGTACAGATGCGCGCGGGGTAGTATCCGCTGCGTGCGTGGAAGAATCAGCTGCGCGCGGGTCTCTAGTACGGGGGATCCTGCTGCTGCTAGTACGTAGGGTTATGTAATGATGCGGGCTGCGCGCGGGAATTGTGACATAACACATTCCCGCGTGTAACTCCTAAAATATACACAACACCTCAATTCTGAGTGAATTTTAGGTGTAAACCCTACATGTGAAAATACGTGTGAAATGTTAGAATGGCCAAAAAGTGCCATACAGGTGTTGTAATTATTAGTACTTTTGCTTTTAATTATTTTAAAAATATAAGGACTTGGAATTCAAGGGTGGGGTCATGAGTGAACCTACCTATTGTTGGGTGTGGAATCCATTCCTGTAATAATATTTATGGATTTCTCACCCCTTACTTTGTTAATTGAGGTGTTCTTATTTTTCATATTATGTGTTACTATTTGACAGTTTTGCTCTGTATATAGTAGCAAGCTGACATTCCCCTGCTCCAAGATATGTCTATATCTGAAACAAATTTGGGCTAATGCCTCCTTTTGGCTCTGTAGTTCCTCAGGTGTATAGGTACGTCAGGGATATTATGTTCAGGCAACCATTCATCTTTATCAGCTGATTCTCCCTTGTATCTAACCAGGTAGAGTCTGACGTCTTTTCCATTGATCCTATCTTTCTTATCCTTAAGTATCTTGCTAATTTTACCTTTGTCTTTTTCAGGTTCTTCTGTAACAGGTATTGCAGGTGAAGGAGTATTTTCTCCATTCCTTGGGTGGTAGTATTTGATGAGGCTTACTGGGAAGACTGGATTTTTCCTAGAAAGCTCATCACTGAGGATTACTTCCACTGCATTTTTACCATGAAGTTCATTAATGGTGAAAGGTCCAACAAAAGCTGTTCCAAGCTTCCTATTTCCACCCAAGTTGGTAAAGTTAGTGGTAGAGATCAAGAATTGATCACCAATCTTGAAATCAGGTTCCTTATGGGTTTTATCCCATCTTTTCTGGTTATACTCCACAGCATCCTGGACAAATTTCACAGCATGTTTTTTGGTTTCATCTATCATCTTTTTGAAATCAAGTGATGTAGGGTGAATGTTGGTTAGCTGGTGGTTACGGTTATCCTTGGGTAATCTAGGAATCCATCCTCTTTCCAGTATGTAAGGTGCTTCCTTGGTGGTAGAGTGCTTGCTACTGTTGTGGGACATCTCCAGTGCAGGTAAAAGGCTAACCTAATTGTGGCAATAACTGTCAGAATTCTTTTACCCTATTCCAAAGCCACAGAATCTCCTGAGAATGTTTTCCAGGGTCTGAATCATCCTCTCAGCTAATCCATCTGTCTGAGGGTGATAAGTGGTAGAGAAAAATAAGGTGGTTCCAAGCATATCATGTAGATTCCTCCAGAATTCAGAGGTGAATTTAGGATCTCTGTAACTGATAATAATCTTGGGAACTCCAACATCAGCAATGAGTCTGTTCCAAAATAACAGGGCAACTTCCATAGCAGTGTCTTCCTTGTGATTAGGTAGGAACTTTGCTTTCTTGGAAAACCTATCCACAATAACTAAGACTGAGTTGTAGGAATAGGCTCCTCCTTGTGGTAGCCCAATCACAAAGTCCATAATGATGATCTCCCATCTTTTCTTGGGTTCAGAAATCCTTTGAAGTAGTCCAAACCGTTTCCCAGTAGTCCTGTTGGACTTTTGACAAGTTTCACAACTGGTAAAGTACTGTATAGTGGAGTCTCTCCGATTAACCCACCAGGCAGTTTTTTTAACCTTATCCAAGGTTCTATCAGCAGAAAAATGACCAGATGAGCAGTTATCATGGCACTCAGCCAGAACATGTTTGATATGGTCATCCTTAGTTAAGACTATGAAACTTGAATGTTGATGCCTTTAGTATACCAGACCATCCCATATGGTGAACCTTCCGGCTTTGTATGGTTTCAAAAGAGGTTCAGGTAGGTTATTGATCAATTCAGGAGGTGGAGAAGTACTTTCCATAATAGTGATCAGAGTCTTAATGCCAGAACTGTAAGCTTCTTTGATAGAGTTGAACAATGATTCATTTAGTACACAAACGTGGATACCCATTATAGGGGCTTCAATGTTTAACCTGTTAATATTAAGGATAGGGAAGATGTCATTATCCTCTGGATCATAGGCAGGGTTACTTGGGTCACTTGGTAACGCATTCCTGCTTAAACTATCAGAATTCTGATGTTTAGTTCCAGCTTGATGAACTATGGTCATCTGTCCTCTGTACTGTTGTATAGCTATCTGCCATCTCAACATATGCCTGCTAGGGGTCTTCATGTTCATCAAGGTTCTGACAGCCTTACATTCAGTAATAAAAGTGAAGTTGGTGTCTTCTAAGTAATAATGGAGTTTCTCTAGGGCCCATAATAAGGCCAGGCATTCCATTTGGCTTTCACTTTACCTTTTCTCAGTATCTTTAATTTGTCTAGATATGAAGAGTTAGGTTTTTCCACTGGTTTATCATCTTCTATGACTTCCTGGTGTAAAGCAGCTCCTAGCCCTTCCATGCTGGCATCTATGTAGAGCTTGAAAGGTTCAGAGTAATCTGGCTGGATCAGTACTGGATCTGAAGTCATTGCCATTTTGAGTTCCTCATAATTCTTGACTCTATCATGAGTCATTTCAAACACGGTGGTGTTGTTGAAGATCTCATACAAACATTTGGTTAGAAGAGCAAAATTTGGTGAATACTTCCTATAGTAGCTCCAGAAGCTGATGAAGGATAGGAGTTCAGTTTTATTCTGCGGAATAGGCCTATTAATTACTGCTGCTATCTTGTTTTGGTCAGCAGCTAAGGTTAGTCCAGAGACAAAGTGTCCTAAGGCTTTGAGTTCCCCATAGCCAAAGTTACATTTTTTCATTGATACTTTCAATCCTACAGCAGAGATGGTTTTGAGTACTAGCCTTAATTTTTCCATGTGAGTATCCCAATGATCAGAGTAAATGATAACATCATCAATGTATACCATCATCCATCCCTGTCTGATGGATAATCCTAGGACTGTGTCCATCATCCTTTGAAAATGAGAAGGAGCATTTTTAATACCAAAAGGCATCCTAAGATACTCTTAAATTCCCAAATGACAGATATTTCTCATGAATTCCTGCCTATCAGGGCTGATAGGTATTTGGTGAAAACCTTTCAGCAAGTCCATGGTGGTTATGTACTTAGCCTTGGACAGGTTATGTAGAGCATGGTCAATTCTTGGAAATGGATAATAATCACCTTGGATGTAGTTGTCAAGCATTCTAAAATCTCCAACCATTCTTGACTTTTCATTTTGCCAAGCTATAAATACTGGGGTAGTAATATCCACTTTTTCATTGTGGCCTACTTTCCTTAAGAATTGTAAATCAACCAACTCTTGAATTTGGGTTTCCAGAGCAGCTCTAGATTTTGGACTCAAAGGGTAAGCAGGTCTCCTGAGGTTAGGTGGGTAAGGAGTCTTAATAGTTAGAGTTAGGATCATGTCATGTCCTTTGATGTCACCAATGGGGTGATCTTTGGTACAGAAAGCATTCTGATTTTCAAAGCATACTTGTAGGATATCCCATTTCTATTCTTCATTGATAAGGGAATTCAAAGAAACTTGAGAAAAGCATTCCTGATTGAACTTCTCTAAGTGTTTTTCATAAAAGTTTGAGCATTGACATGAAATATTTGGAACTTCTTATTCCAGTTTCCCCCTCCAGTGAAGTATCTACCTTTGCTTTGGAATAAATCTATACCACATAGGCAAAGAGAATCATTCCCCAGGATAAAATAATCACATACTCTGTTTTGGAGCACTAAAAATTCAATGTTCAGTTTGAGTGATCCTTTTGAGTGAGGGAGTATGATATCAGAAGACCATACTCCAACAGCATTGTGAGCAGAATAACAACTGCTGAACTTAGCCTGAGGTACTGGTAGTAAGTTCAGTTTCCAGTTTGGGTCTTGTTTCTACAGATAAGTTGAACCCACACAAGGCAGAAGCCTCCACTGTCTAGAAGTAACTTAACAGGGGAACCTTGGATTAAACCAGTAGCATAGCATTTTTTGCCTGAAGTTTAACTTTTACCTGCAGAAGTTTTTAGGGTCAAACCCTTAGCCTCAGAGATGTGGTGAATCTTCATGTTGGGATTCCATTTTTGAGGTAAGTTAGAATCCTCATTGACGGAATTTATGTCCAGAGAAGACTCAATACTACCTTCAATAACATTGATAGGGTTAGTGATTATTAGATCACAATCAGAGAGTGATCCGTCAGTATCATCAAGGTGAGGGTCAGGATTGTCATACTCTTCTTCTTCAATCAGATTAATCCTTTTCCTAGGTAGAGGACAATCAGGTTTTACATGTCCTGTCTGGTTACAGTTCCAACATACTTTCTCTTTTGATTCTGGAGCCTTCTTGACTTCCAAAGTAGATGGATTAGTAGCAGGGGATTCCTTAGTTTTGGCGGTATATTCTTCCCTGTTCCTAGTATTTTGTTCCCTTGGAGGTCTATTGAACCTTTGTCAAGACCATTCATTTCAATAGTCTCTTCCAATACACCTATTAAGGTGTAATGATCTGAATCCATAGGCATACTACACCTTACACTGTGGTTGATTTGTCTGGGACATAAGTTGAGGAGTCTTTCATTGACTTCTTCTTTATCAGCATCAGGATAGAAACAGTCCAACCTCTTTTTCTGGTCTAAGCACCACTTATGAGTTTTTTCCTTGGACGGATCAAACTGGGAAGTTTCAAAAGTTTTCAAAATCTTTCTTTTCCAAATCCTGGTACCAAACTGCACTTTGATCAATTCCTTCCAAGAATTCCAGGATATAGATCCAAATTCTTGTCTTTTATTGATAAACCAATCAAGAGCTACTCCTTCAAATAATCTGGGAAATCTTACCACAGCTATTGCATCAGGGAGCTCATAGGAAGAAAGAGTATATTCAATAAACTTAATGAAACTGACATGGTTTTATTATCCTTCTCCAGAGAATTTAGGCCATTCAGTGATGGGAGGAAGTAGCTTCAAAGCCTTCTCAATTTCCAGAGTAGGACTGGGTCTGAAAGACTCATTCCTAGTTATCCTGGTCCTGGGGTGAACACTAGGAGTACTGGTGAACCTGGCAGGTCTATTTTCTTCTAAGTCAATGACCGGAGAGTTAGTAGTGTTGATTTTAAGATCTCTGAGATCATTCTTAATCAAACATAACTCTAAATCAAGTTTGTTGCTTAATAGGTTGATTTTGTTAGCCAGATGAGCTGAAGGAGTAGGAATAGTTTTATTAACTTCTTCTTTAAGCTGGTCTATGGTTGCAAGAATATCTTCCTGAAGAATTGATTGATTGTCATCAATATGTTTCATCAGGTCAAACTTACTAGCTCTTATACTATCTTTAATTTGTTTTATTTCTAACTCATCAATTCTCATAATCTGAGACTGAGTGTCATTGACTCTAAAAATACTTGAACTTAATTTTTCCAATTGGTGATAAACTTTGTCAAAGAATTGGCTAATAATAGTAAAAAATAGTAAAATTGTGAGACACATTTACAGAAAAGCTATTAAGAGCTTCTAAATCTAATTGTGGTACACCTTTTTCCACTTCTGGGCTAAGGATATTATGTTTTCCCAATCCTTTGGGTTCCTTAACTTCTGACGGGCTGAGGATCTCCTCTTTTTGGGGTCCTTTCCCTTTAAAGAAGCTAACTGATCCCAAGGATTCCAGTTCTGCACGTAGCCTTCTACTTCTTTCTTTGGGATCAACCTTTGCAGAGAAATCTGAGATTTCTTTGCCTGAGAAATGGCTTTTCTCATACCTGGTTGTTCCTCCTGGTTCTGAGACAACCTGAATTGTTCCCAATAGCTTATGTGCTGTTTCACTAACACTTTGACCCTTTCCTCCTTGGTTGAGTCCAGCTCGGGTGGCATAAAACCTGTACCTGTACCCTCCTGGGATAACCTGGTGGGAAACAGAGGGCTCTCCAACGGTCTGTTGGTTGATTTGGCGGCCGTGGTTGTTGCCGTCGTTGTCCCGTGTGACGCTATGGTCACGGATTCAAGTCCCCTCATTGCGCTCGCAACAGGAGTCCTTGCGCGTACAGGTTCCTCCAGGCAGAGATCCATATGATGGGGCTCTACCATTTGCATGGGTGTTGCGCCTATTTTGATACATAGTACCAAAAAAAATATGTAATTCTTTTGTTAAAACTTTGAAAAAAGACTTTAAATTAATAAAAATAATATTTTTTGTATGTTTTATATTTCTAATAATTTTTTAATAAATATTTCAACTTACTTAGAGTTAAATTCAACATTACCAACACTTGGTTGGGATCACAACTATCCTTGGAAGGTATTCCAATGGGGTCTGAGTGAGTTCAAATCAGATCCTGGGATAAATCCAAGGGTAAATCCAATGGTACACTTTCTGAGACATCCTCTAGGAGGTCCAGGTCAATGAGATCACCAAAAAAAAAATCCACTGAGATGGATAAAAAATATAATTTTAATATATTTTTGTATTTTTATGTGATAAGGTGATTCTTAGAACAAAATAATCACTTTTATTATTTTTGGGTTTTTCTTTATCTCCAGGATTATTTAGTTTATAAATATAAACCTTCGTTTGATAAATCATCCACTCCTCATGTTACCTTAATAAAGATTTGAAATTGATAATTCTTTCAAGCTTGAGTTCTTTGTCTTTTATAACCTGCTGCTTATAATAAAGCAATTTCTCCTGTTGTTGCTCAGGAGTTATAATAACAGGGACAAAGTGACAGAGTTTTTCTTCTCTTTTCTTTTTAAAAAGGTCCAAATAATAATTTATCAATTCTCCGTTGGTATTAAGATCCACTAGAAAAACAAACGATCAAAAATATATGTTATAAGTATGTTAATTTATTTTTAAAAAGAAATAGACTGGTCCAAGGAATTAATAATTCAAAATTAATTATTTAAGGATATTTTCCAGCCAGACCCCCAGTTTTCAGCTCTCTGATACCAGGAATCTTGCATTCCTTTAGCTACAGAGAGTGATAAAAGTGCTGGAATGATAATAATAATTATTATTCCAATAATAAACGCTTGAAAGCTCAAATAAGAGCCATTGCAAGGTTTAATTGTTTTGGTAGTAAATGGTTGTCAATATAATATAAAAGAGGGGCCACAGTATTATACTACTGGGGATCTTTACAGACTAGCAACCTCTCTTCAAGGGGCCTCCTTAGGCAGATTTTAAGAACCTTTGAATAAATATGGGTGCCTCAGAAAGGACTTATTCCACTGATGGCCAGGCTTAACAGCTCAAGCGGCTTAGACAGAAAGGGTCAAACTCACTCTGAGCACTTTATCATGAAAATCCTGGAATAATTGAAAGGGTTTCAGAGCAGATGGGGTAGATTGCTTGACTAAACTTCAATGTTTGATTGGTTATAAAGGTAAAATAATACTAATGCAGACTGACAAAAAGGGTAACACTCACTCTGAGCACTTTATCACGAAAATCCTGGAAAAATTGGAAGGGTTTCAGAGCAGATGGGGTAGATTGCTTGACTAAACTTCAATGGTTGATTGGTTATAAAGGTAAAATAATAATACTGCAGACTAAGTCATAAATCACTTGCTTATCTTCATATAAGCACTTGATTAACAATGACACAGTGTCTGACTGATAATACATAATTCCTGGTAAACTGATTCACTTATAAGATCCAAAGAGGTCTGTATAAATACCTTTTTGGGGTGATTTGGGTCTTCTCAGGGCACGTAGAGAGGGTTCTGCTTGTGGGCTGAGGCTGGGAAGCCAGTCAGGGCAAGAACAGCATGTCTACTTGGTGCTGTCAATCAGCTTTCCTTAGATCTGCTGGATTTCTGTACTATTTTAGCCACAGGATCTGTTAATTTGTTATGGCGTAAATCTGATCATTCTGTACTTGTCCTTTGAATTTTAGGTGTAAACCCTCTACGTGAAAATACGTTTGAAATGTTAGAATGGCCAAAAAGAGCCATACAGGTGTTGTAATTTTTAGTAATTTTCCTTTTAATTGTTTTAAAAATATAAGGACTTGCAATTCAAGGGTGGGGTCAGTGAGTTACCCTACCTATTTTTGGGTGAGGAATTCATTCTTGTAATAATATTTTTTGATTTCTCACTCCTTAATTTGTCAATTGAGGTGTTCTTATTTTTCATATTTTGTGTTACTATTTGACAGTTTTGCTCTGTGTATAGTAGCAAGCTGACAACCAAACATTGTCATTGAATCAGATATTGGTCTATCAACATCCTTGCCAAAGATGATGGCAATGAAAAATGGATGGCCATCTGATCCATCCCATTCACAGCAAATGTTTAATGCAAGCAAGCATATTGGTGAGCTTCCTGAAACCCATCAACATTTCTGGCAGCTGTTGGTAATTTGGGTTGCTTTTTGGCTCTTCAATGCCCATCAGAAACCAATTGATCATCCCACCCACCAGGAAACATCAGGAATCTCTGGCTGACCAGTGACTTCACTTCACCATGATGCTTACCCCCATTGCTTCACAGTTTATAATTGATTTCCAGAGAAAATAACCATGAAATCTGTTTGTTTCCTGGTAGAGTTCCCAAAGATGGAAATACAGTTGATCCATGATTGCTTCTGAGTCTCCTCTTACATTATCCAAAAGTGACAAATGAATTCTCATTTGATTCTTCCAATTTTCCAATGTATTTCTAATTGATTTCTCCTGAACTTATCAAAGGGGTCTTTGTATTTTCCATTATTTTTTGCGCAAGAGTTGCCTTGATTTCTCCCTGGTTTCCCTTTGAATTTCATCAGATAAATTTTTGATTTTTTTGAGATATGTATGATTTCAAAATGATTTACCCCCATTTGATCCTTTCCAAGTAAATATTTCTTCAAATACTCAACTTTTTTTCCTCTTATTTGATTCATAAATTTTAAAATAAATCACCTACCATTCAATATGTCCCAGAAACCAGAAAATTCATTTTTGAAATTGATCATTTGATATTGAAGTAAAAACAGGTTAGATTGACTTTTTCTTGTTTGACAATAATGGGAAAAGCTGAAATTATCTCCCATGACCATTTTGAGAGTTTCAGAAAGGCTATAAAGCCATGGAGAGATGAATGGGAACCAGTCATCATCTGCCAAATTCCTCCCAACCATCTGCTTGTAGACTGGTATCTACCAAGTCAAATCAAACAATGGAGAAAACAAACCAAATACAAGAAAAAGGGACCTGCAAAATGATCATGATTTTATCATTGATCACTCAAAACCAATTCCTGAAAAACATAAGCTTTGACTCAATCTTGGTCTCAGGGGTGCCAATACAGTTCCCCTACCATCCCTGGAGGCTCCGAAACCAAAATCAAAGGCAAAGCTGAATTATCCCAAACGGAAGAAGGAGAAGAAGAGATCCAAAAAACTTGGTTTGAATTGTGAGAAAAGAAAAGAAACAAAGCAGGAAGTTGATTGATTGGATCCTCCTTCAACCCACACCATTGAGCAAACACCATCTTAGTGGAGTTTTGAACAGCAATTTTTAGACCCTTCATCAAAACCTATCATCAGATCTGGATCATCAAAAACTTTTCAAGAAACAAGCCTCCTCACTGTTAAAGTACCCAATTTCCTTGAGGAATTAGATGGGATGACTCCCTATTCCCTCAGCCCTCACTCAATCTCATACTCGTCAGGAGATCCCATTTAATTATCACTCACTATCCTCATCTCACCCCCTCTCCAAAAAAAAATCAAAGGAAATTTTTCAGGATAAAGGAATATGAACAACAAGATTGGTGATAGACAGGAAGGGAGAAAAGAACAAAGTGGGAAAGAAAAGAAAGGAATCAAAAAGGAAAGAAAGAAACAGGATAGAAGAGACAATTGAAGGGATTAAATGATTCGGTCAACTGGTCCGGGCAGTAGAGTTGATGGGGGAGCAGTTGGCTTTTAAAGGCAGTGATTGATCAGCGGGCACAAGATTGGAACAACTGGGAGCGGGAGAGAAAGGTGAGGGCAACCAAGCTGAGGGGCAAACATCAAGATTGCAAGGTTGATGAGTAGAGCAACGACAGTCATGAGGCAGTATCCATGAATGTTGGTCGAGTGAGCAATGTTGCAACCTAGTAACAATCGACTGATGGAGTTTGACAGGGATAGCGCGGTGGAGTTGAATGGGAGGTTAACCATTGTGTAACATAAATGAAAAGGTTCTGATGTGAAGAGGGAAGATTTTAGAGCATGGTCGCAAGTAACAGTGGTTTACAAACCTGTCAACGACCAAGTGAGGGCTGAGGGCATAGGGAGTCATCCCATCTCACCCCCTTGCCAAAAGAGTCGGAGGTTGGAATTCCGGATCAGAATATTGAAGGCGGACAGTTTGATGAGTGAATGAGGAGGTTGATCAGAGCGAAGTTGTGAATGAGGGAAATCAGAATCGCAAGTTGAAACAAGCAAGCTAAGTTGAAGAAGTTGGGGGGTCAGAAATGCGAGTAACAGTCAATCTGGAAGGAGAGATTGATTTTGCGTTTTGAGTAACCACAATGAAAGAATTGATTAATCAATAAAGGACTAGCTGGCTAGACAGGTGTGTGACATATAAATAAGAAGATTATGTGAAACTAAAGGATTGAGGCTAGCAGCATAAACACAATACTCCAACAGAATTCAAGCAATCAAAGCAACCCAAAAATATCAATGGCATCCTTGAGTCCATCTCATGAAAGAAAAAAAACATGAATCAATGGACAACAATTGAATCTCAAACAGAACTTGCAAAAACACTGCCAATGAGTTAGGGGGGTGCATCAAGCTTTGATGTGGGTCAAAACAAGCTTCAGTAGGCCCCAATATTTCAACCCCTGGAAAACTACCCTATCAAGCGCTGTGGTGACCAATCTGGACACCCTGGACCAGATGCGGAAAATTAAAAAAAAATTTTACAATTCTTTTATTTAGGTGTCATTCTGGAAAAAAAAATTGGAATTTTTGTGTCAGTATTACTCCTCAAATTTTCTCACCCTGCCAAGCATTCCTCTATCCCAGTGGTCTAGGACAGGCCTCTCTTGGTCTCATCACCTAGGCATCACGTTCAATTCCTTCTCTGTTTGTTCCCCCCCTTCCTTTTGGCCAAACGCATGGGCCAAGACTTGCTTGGCCCAATCTTCCCCCGCTTGGATCATCACCCCATCATCCACTAAGATCTCTTCATCTCAGGACTTTCTCCAACTACTCAATTCAATTTCTCAAAAGTTTCTGTATTCTATTGTTTTTGCTAATGGTCAAGTGGTCAGCCTAGTCCTACCCAAAAAACAAAGTGTCCATCCTTCTGATTTAAACATCATCATGACCACAATCCTATCCTCAACTTTTATCAAATCTTCTGAATTGTGGATACCTATCTGTTTATCATCCTACAAAGCTACTGGCTTCTTGCATGGGTACATCAACTTCAAACCTTCTATCAAGGTAATATTGGTCTTGATCTTGGGTGATCAGGATGGGTTTTATAACTGTAAGCAGTTGGCCAAGGAAATCTTCAAGGATCAGATTTTGATTGAATTTTCCAGCCTAAGAAACTTGAAACAACTCCATCATCATCTCAACCATCATCCAGATTGCATCCCTACCACCATCCTTCCATCCTCCCCAAAATTGAATCAAGTCCGATATCATCATTACCCATCATTCCTTGATCCCAATTCTACCAACCACTAATCACATCTACCATCAACTCATCCCTTCCGGCAATCCACTCAATCCCTCTTGGTCCGCAAGTCGGCCAACATCAACCAATGGCTCAATCAACAACACCAATCCATCAATTTTTCCCCACCCCTTCTGCCTTCAAGTGGGGGTGGAAAGGCGTTGTCAACCGCCCGCCAACATCTGCGGCCGGTCTGGTCAATTTTGTTTTCCCACCCCTTCCGCCTTTGGGTGAGGGGTGGGTGATCCTTGTGTTGTTGCGTGCCCCCGTCCACGGAAGGAAACAAGAGAGGTGAAGGGGTGAGAAAAGATCCCACCCCAGTCAGGGAGGCCTCATTTCCACTGGCCTGCGTGATCTATTTTTCTGATCATCTGAAATCAAAAAAAAATAAAAAAAAATTCCACTCTATTTGTAGAATCACTTGTACATAGTCTAACAGGGCCTCCTTCCCATATAAGGAGGGGCTCTCCCCTGCCTTTTGGAGAGAGGAGGGGTATTGTATTGCATCCTATCAGAGAGAATCATCATCATAATCATCCTGAAAAAACCATCTGTGGGGTCTCATTCCCCTTTATCTGATACTAAGTTCTGGGTATATCCATGATTGCCCCTTGATCTTTGAGCCTCCATACTCAAATCTTGATCCTTGATCTTTATCAGCAACCAATAGCTTTGCTTTTTGAAGAAGAATTGGACTGATTGAATTCTTGAGTGTGTTACACCACTCCTTATCCCTTTATCCAACCATACTGGTCCTGACCTTCCTTTGATTATCTTTCTGGAACCAGTCACGTTTGACTGAAGAGGTTTTATTAAGCTTAAAACCTGGAGTTTTAAACCTCCCTTCATTTATTTTGAAGTTGAATTCTTCCACGCTGCTCTTGAGTCCCTTGAGAAGTGTTGGGTTATTCTTGTTTGAATCAGTTAATGTTTTGCTTCTAGAGCTTCATCAAAACAAGTAGATTTGTCTTGTGCAGCCACCCACAGTTATCTGGTACCCTGCAAGCGCTTGATTGCGGAGAGTTGGGAAGGTTAATTGAAAACCTGGAGGTTGTTTGGGATTTATTTGATCTTTCCTAAGATTCTGCTTATGACCAGAGCTATTAGCTTGTGGGCTTGTCACTTACAATTTCCTTGTCTTGTTGAACCCTGACCAATCCTTGACTTCTTCTATTCAATTTTTCCCTGGCAAAATCTTGACTCAGATAGTGTTGTTTCCCAGCTACGGACTACTATCATCCTTATCCTTTACTCTTTGGTCCCTCATTTACCAGGTTCTGGACTTTGATCTTGGTTACATTGAAATATTTTTTTAACACTCAGGAGGGAAGCCTAAACAGGCTCATTACAATTGAAGCTTTTCCAGGCGCCCAAAAAGCTTGATAGGCTGTATTTTAAAAGAATGACACTAATCATCTTGTGGTGATTTCTGACCAATGTTGACTTATTGCTCAGAGGACCTACACCTGTTCATGATTGCTTTCAATCATGATTACAAGCCTGAGTTAGGGTGCAATTGAGGTAATTTGTTGGACCTAGTGGGTGGCTAGTCTCAAATGAATCAATCAACGTATTTGATCCAACACCATCAATCTAATTAATTTGATGCCATTGGTCCAAAAATAGCAACAAAAGATAGGACTTTGATAAGCTACTCTTCAACCTTTTTGGTTGTAGCTTGATGATTCTGACAGGGGCTTGGCTGTTTGGGATTGATGAGATGATTGTGAGGGTGGAAATTGGATACTTGATGAGATGCTGATGCCTTGCCTCAAAGTGAATGGATGGCATGAGCTTAATTTTTATGACAAGGCTCATCCCTATCTCACCCCCTTGCCAAAAGAGTCAAAGATCAGATTCCAGGATGAGACTTGTTGCGGATACAACCCCTACTGCCAAATTGGGACATGTTTAAACATGATATAATAAGTCAAAACCTAGGTTAAAGTCAGTTTCTGCCTCAAAAAATTCAAACAAAAGCTGAAAAGCTCACAGACTCAAACAATAACTAGTTATTATGAGAAAAAGCCAAACCTTAAAACTTTATAGAAGTTAAGGCGCCTGGCTCCAAATGAATTAAGCTCAAAGGAGGTTTGCTTATAAATAAGCTCACATCCTTTATATTAGTAACACAGAAGGGTCACTACTCCAATTAGGACTTTTCACTCAAAATTGAAATTTTCAATAAGATTTTTAGTTGAATTTAATACTAAGTTTGATAGCCCCATTAAATCCCTTCTTAGGACTAAGGTTGGTGGGCTTGTTAACTCTTGCTGTATTCTTTTACAAATAAATAATCATATATAACCGTTGAGGAAGGGGCTATAGGGTGAAGACTGTCCTCTTTTAAGGTAACAGGAGGCCTCAAGGGACTCAAGGAATCATCAGGGGAGTACTAGCCTCTCCCTGGTTTTGTCCTCAAGGGCTCAGAACCCCATCCCATATTACCCAATGAGAAATAGGGTACTAGTACTCATTCGGGGGATTTTCAATTCATAAGGGTTCTATATGCATACCACAGAAGTTTTATACTCTACAAATAAGCTCAGGAACTTCTGAGTGGACGCTTTCAAGGCTCAGGAGAGTTTATCAAAGTATAATCACATACCAAGGAAGAAAATATTAAGATTATGTGATTGGTTTATGTCAAATAAATGACTCTCTCTCTTTTTTTCTCACCTTTTCCTTCTCTTTTTCTCACCTTTTCCTTCTCTTTTTCTCACCTTTTCCTTTCCACTCTTCCTCCTATTCTCTTGCTCTATCACTCTCTCTCTGTCACATCTGCGTGTTGTAAGACTCCAAACAGTGCTAGGCTGTTGCAGTTCTGTGGAGGGGAAAGGTGCTGTTTAGGCTGCCCTCCTGAATGTTACAAAAATATTTAAATGTAACCAACATCAAATTCCAGAACCTGGTAAATGAGGGACCAAAGAGTAAAGGATAAAGATGATAGTAGTTGGTAGCTGGGAAAACAAAACTATCTGAGGCAAGATAATGCCGGGGAAAACTTGAATAAAATAATTCAAGGATTGTTCAGAGTTCAAAAGGACAAGGCAATTGTAAGTAACAACGCCCACAGGTTAATAGCTCTGGTCATGAGCAGAAGCTTAGGAAAGATCAACCCAATCCAAACCAAACTCCAGGTTCTCAATGAGCCTGCCCAACACTCTGCAATCAAGCGTTTGAAGGGTACCAAATAACTGTGGTTGTCTGAAAAAGACAAAGCTAATTGTTTGAAGAAGCTCTAGAAGAAAAACAATAACTGATTCAAACAAGAACAACCCAACACTTCTCAAGGGACTCAAGAGTAGCGTGGCGGAATTCAACTTCTAAAAAGAAATAAAGGAGTTTTGAAACTACAGGTTTTTCAGCTTAATAAAACCTCTCCAGTCAAACGTGACTGGTTCCAGAAAGATAATCAAAGGATGATCAGGACCAGTATTGTTGGATAAAGGGATCAGGAGTGGTGTAACACACTCAAGGATTCAATCAGTCAAATTCTTCTTCAAACAGCAAAGCTATTGGTTGGTGAAAAAGATCAAGGATTGGGGTTTGAGTATGAAGGCTCAAGGATCAAGGGGTGATCATGGATATACCCAGAAGTCAGTCTCAGATAAAGGGCAATGAGGCCCCACGGAAGATTTATTTCAAGGTGATTGTGATGATATCTTTCTGATAGGATACCATATGATACCCCCCCAAAAGGCAGGGAAGAGCCCCTCCTTATATGGGCAGGAGGCCCTGTTAGACTATGTACAAGTGATTCTACAAATAGAGGGGATTTTTTTTTTTTTTTGATTTCAGATGATCAGAAAAATTTATCACACGGGCCGGTGTAAGACTCCAAACGGTGCTTGGCCGTGGCAGTTCTGTGAAGGGGAAAGCTGCTGTTTAGGCTGCCCTCCTGAGTGTTACAAAAATATTTAAATGTAACCCAGATCAAGGTCCAGCACCTGTTAAATGAGGAATCAAGGATTAGAGGATAAAGATGATAATAGTTTGGTAGCGACGGAACAGAACTATCTGAGACAAGATTATTCAGGGAAAAACTTGAAAAAAAGAAGTTAAAGTCTTCTTAGAGTTTAAAGAACAAAATCTGTTGAATTTAAACAACGCCCACAAGCTAATAACTCTGGTCGTCAGCAGAAGATTGGGGATGATCAACTCAAACCCAAGCAACCTCCAGGTTCTCAATGAACCTTCCCAACTCTCCGCATTCAAGCGCTTGAAGGGTACCAGATAACTGTGGGTGGCTGTACAGGAAAAGGCACAATGTTTAAGAAGCTCTAAAGCAAACAGTAACTGATTTGAAGCAAGGATAACCTCAACACTTCTCAAGGGACTCAAGAGTAGGCTGGCAGAATGCAACTCCAAAGAAGCTAAGGGGAGGTATAACACTCCAGGTCTTAAGCTTAATAAGACCTCTTCAATCAATCGTGATTGGCTCCAGAAAGGTGATCAGGGATCAGGACCAGTATGGTCAGAGAAAGGGATCAAGGAGTGGTATGACACACTCAAAAATTCCAACAGATAGAATTTTTCTTCAACCAGCAAGGCTATTGGTTGGTGATAAGGATCAGGGATCAAGGGTTTGAGTATGGAGGCTCAAGGATCAAAGGTATGCTGATTTCATTCTGTATCATTCTATGCTCCCATGCTGATCCAAAAGGCAGGGGAAAGCCCCTCCTAATATGGACAGGAGGCCCTGTTAGACTATGTACAACAGATTCTACAAATAGAGCGGAAAAGGGAAGAAAATCATGTAGTCACTTGCGTCCGTCCTTGGATGAGCGCACGCAACAATACCAGAGTCACTCACCCCTCATCTGAAGGCGGACGGGGTGGGAAAGAGAAATGAACCAAAATGCCGCGGATGTCCGCGGGCGGTAGTTGGCACTCTTCACCCCTTCCAAAGGCAGAAGCGGGTGGGAGAGCCCCAGGAAAGATGACAGATGACGTTCATGAGAGCGCGGATGGGCGGATAAAGGATTGGCTTGAGACGGTTGAGTAAATCTTAACAGGCTTGAGATTCACGACTGAGAGATCAAGTGAGATGGGAGATTTGACGGATCCAAGGATTTGCACAATGCTTGGGGGTGCAGTCGGGATGGATTTGGTCAATCATGGATGAGCGCCGCGCGACGGTAGCAATGAGGAGATTTGGACGCGCAATGACAAAGATGAGGACGGGCGACAACAAAGATGAGGACGCGCAATGACAACCGCCAAGATGACAAGAAAAGCAAAACTGCAAGGATGATGAGCAACGCGGATGAAGGACGCGCAACGCGTGCGGATAAAGGAAGCACAGCACGCAAGGCGTGAGGCGCGACAGGCGCGGATGCACGCGGATGCACGGTTTTGATGAGCCTGAGGAAAAGTTTATGGGTTGAGGTCTTAAGGTGGCCAGGGTGTCCCGGATGGGGCACCTCATCTCTCCCCAACTTACAGACTGTCCCTATTCTGCTCCGGAGTTTGATGCCATAGAAAAAGAAAAGAAAGAAAGATGATTGAAACAAAAGAATGGCCATTTTGATCTTGAAAGTGGTTGAGAAAAAAATATTTCAATCCAAGCAAAAAATCCTAGAAGTGGCTGAGATAAAATGAAGGAGGCATCCCAAGTGCTCACACGCGTGGCATGAAGTAGAGTTTTCACAAAACAACAAGGATCTTGCCCAGATGGTGCACAATTGGGAGGACTTACTTCTGGACCAAGTTGCCTCCACAAGAGTGAAATTTCTTGACCTGATCAGCAGAGAACCTTCTTGCCATCTGAGTACCATCCAGCTCCTCCAAAAGATATGATCCACCTCTAACATGACGGACTACTCAGTAAGGACCATTCCAGCGGTTAGAGAAAAGCTTTCCCCACTGAGTTTCCAAGGAACGATTATAAGCCAATACCAGGTCACCAGGGTTTAAAGGGTCCCTGATTTGATTTAGGTGTTTATCTTCCCAATACTGAACTGATTTTTCTCTTGATTCCATCATCTTCTGATAAGCTTTGTTACAAATATCTTCACTCCGCTCCAGTTGCTTTGACCTGGCAACTAATAGTTCAGTAGTTGAGAAAACTGTTTCCCAAGAGATGCCCAAGAAAGTCTCCATTTTAAGATCAAGAGGAAGAACAGCCCTCTGACCAAAAATGATTTCATAAGGAGAGTAAACAGTGGTTTGATTGGTGGAAATTCATACAGAGAAGAGGAACAAGGGCAGAAACCTTTGAAAATTCTTGCCACTTTCACCAGCCAATTTGACAAGAGCAGCCTTCAAAGGATCATGGCCTCTTTCCACCATGCCTTTTCCTTCAGGATAATAGGGAGTAGTAGCTCTATTTTATCCAGGGAGCAATCGGATCATTTCAGCAAGTTTTCCACCAAATTCCAAGCCACCATCCGTAGAATAAGATTGGGCCAAGCCATAACGCATTTTCCAAGTCTCATGAAGGAAAGCTGCTACTGATTTAGAGCTGAGGTTCTTAAGAAAATTTGCTTCAACCCATCCAGAAAAATCATATCTAGCCACAATGAGGTACTTAGCTCCACCAGCCTTAATGTGAACCACATCCATAGCAATCCTCCCAAAGAAAGTGGACTCTCCATTGGGGTAACGAATTTTGGCCGGGCGCCTAAGATCACGTTTGTGGCACACTTCACAACTCCTACACCATTGAGCAACGGATTTCTTCAGGGATGGCCACCAGAATCGTTTGGATATTTGTCGATAAGTTTTGGTTTCCCCACGATGACCAAGGCCTTCATGGAGATTTTCCAGGATCAAATCTTGCTTAGAAGGGATAGTGACCACAACAAGTCCACGAGCAGTTGCTCTTTTCATAAGCCTAGATCCTTGGACAAAGAAGTTGGAGGATTTCCTTTTAAGGGACCAAAATTCTTTGGCAGAGAGATCAGGGGATATTTGGAGAGTTGAAAGGTACTGCTCCAAATTAAGCCAGAAACCTTGCAGGAAACCAGAGTAATTTTGGGAGGAGAAGGCAAAAACAGGGCGGACCAAGGGTTCTTCCTCATCAAAATCCATTCCAACCTCTGTTTCATTGTCTCCAATAGGTTGTCAAGATAAACCATCAGGCATGGTGAAAGATTTTCCCAGGCCTGTGAACAATATCAAAAGAAAAAAACTGGATGAAAGCCACCCAACAAGTCATTGGAGCATTCAGGAGGCTGGGGGCGTTGATCATTTCAATAATAGATTGTGCATCGACTTGTAACTCAAAGTGTTGACCCCAAAGGACAGTCTGAAGCTTCTTCAACATTTGGGCCACACCCAAAAGTTCCAGTTTTGGCTGGGAGTACCTGGATTCCACATCTGAGAAAAGAAGAGATTCATACAGAGCAGGACGATCCAAACCATTTTCATCTTCCTGGGTAAGAACAGCCCCAACAGATTGATAACCCGAGTCCACTTCCAGCTTGATCTTGCCGGATCCGGGTCCATAAGTGATCTTTTTCAAAACAATGTCTTTCCCAACAATTGTTTTGAGCAACTGAAATGATTTTTCGCAGTCTTGGGTCCAAATCCATTCAGCATCCTTCCTGGTTAAGCAATGCAAGGGAATACAGATTTTGGATAATGAGGGAATGAAGATCCTGACATATGTTACAACAGCTAGGAAACCTCTAACTTCTGTTGGGTTTATTGGGGTAGGGCAGGAGATGATTTTGTTGAATTTAGAGGGTGCCATCCTTCTTCCGTCCTTGCAAACTATATGACCAACAATTTCCAAGGCAGGGACACAGGCGGCCAGTTTTGTTCCAGAGAAAGTAAGGCAAGATTCCTTGATTCAAAACAAAATTCTTTCCAAGACAGTAGCATACTCCCAGACAAATCATTGGATTCCTGAGTGCCAAGGTAAGAGCTTGTTATCATAGTCAGAAACTGGGCCTTTAATTCCACCATCATTGATAAAGATACCCGCATGATCTGGGATTTTTTCCTGGAGGATCCACATCATCTGAGCCTGATAGACTGCAACCAAGTTGGTGGCACCTTGAGGCAATTGAGTCAACTGAAATTGACCAAGGGGAGTATCAAAAGTGGTGAGGGGACAAGAAATAGGATGCAAGGATTGTTCGTCATAGCCACCCATAATGTCACCTAGACCATAGCAAGCTCTCCCAGAGAAGGATTCAACAAATTCTTCAGTGGCAGGCGGCACACCAGAGTCTTTAATAGTAACTTTATTAAGAGGTTGGAGATCATGAAATACTCTAAGTTTACCATTACTCTTTAGAACACAGAAAACAGGACTGGAATAGCTAGAAGTTGATTGTTTGTATAAACTGGTTTGGACTTTTTTGCGGACCAACTTGATGAATTCGTTGACTTTAGCAGCAGGGATTTGGATCTTTTTCTTTTTACAAGGGTCATGTTCAACTACAGGGATGATGTAAGGAAGAACATAGGATTCTTTCAAGAGTCCTCTCTCTTCTTCACAGAATGCAATAGATTTTTCCCTTAGAGACAAGATATTTTTGATCAAATTTAACTCATCAGGAAGAAGCCATCCATCTGGACAAAAATTGACCACTTTCAGACGTTCTTCAGTGACCCAACCAGAGGGAATAAATGGACCAGTGAGGGATTTGGATAGACCACAGTAAGGATTGTGGGATAGCAGAGGACGCATAAGAGGAGGGTTGAGGTTGAGAGGCATTGGTTGGTTGACTGGCTGGACCTTCTTTGCAACTGGTTTGTACTTGGTGGCAAAGGAGAGGAGTCCCGGCTTCCTCCAAGCATTGACCAGTGAGACCTGACTACAAAAACTGAGGCCATGTTCCAACATCTTCCCAGTCCGATGTTCTGCTACGTCCTTGAAAGGTGCCTTCTCCATAAAAGAGGTTCCAAAAGATAACACATTGCTCACATGTGTGGCACAGGGTAGGGTTTTGAAAAAAACAGTAGTAGAAGCCCTTAGTGGTGCACAATTGGGAGGACTTACTTCTACACCAAATTGCCTCCACCTAAGACCAGACTCCTTCATACCAAAGCTACCAAGAAAAGAATTGTGATCAAGATCTAGTTTAGACTCATTGAAGAGATTTCAAACCGGAATAGAGGTTGAGTGATCAGGCTGAAAAGAAAAAGAAAAAGAAGATACAACAGATCCAGACAGAGAAGAAATATTTGTGGGTTTTTCGGATTTTTCACGTGTTTGGGTTTTGATCTTATTTGGATGAGAAGAAAATGATGAGGAAAAAGAAAGATATGCCTCTGAGGTGGGAGTTGGTCCATGAGTTGAAGTCTGAGGCTGAGAAGAACTAAAACTATCAGTAGGGACAACTATTCTGCTAAAAAATGAGGATGAAAGGAATGAGAGTTTTCTTTCTGCTTTTCTTTCAGGACAGATTTGGGAGGGTGAGCAGGGAAGTCTCTTTCCCAACAACCAGAATCCAAAGAACAAAGGGGAACTTCAATTTTTCTGCCATCAGCATCAGGGAGGAGAATTCTCTCCCCAACTTGATCAGAAAACATCAGGGTAGCACCAAAATCCATTAAGAAAGGCCTTCCCAAGATCATGGGACCATGCAGACAAGTGATCCAGAAGTGACAGGTGCCAACAATATTTGGGCCAATTCAAACAGGAATATCCTCAGCAATACCAACCAGTTCACAGGACTGATTCCCAATTCCATAAACGGCAGAGTTGAAACTGACCCTTGGGCTAAGTTTAAGCTTGCAGGCCATGGATTCCAAGATCAACTTGATCTGAGAACCCAAATCCACAAGGAGACAAACCGTTTTAGTTGATTCACCAAGACAACATGGGAGAAAACCTAGAGGACAGGAATAAAGGTTGGTATCTGAAGAGGGATCTTTTCCACCAGAATCCTCTATCAGAGTACCAGAGGAGACCTTTAATTTGTCCAGACCAATCTCCACACGTTGACAAGAAACCCATTTCTTCATCCCTTCTGCCACAGATGGAGAGATTGACAGGAGTTCAGCCACAGATAGATCGGGGATCTTAAGATAAGAAATTTTCTTTAATACTCCTTCCACAGCATTAGGGTAGTCCTTGGAGAAGCCCCTCTCAAATCAAACTTTGGGCTGGGTGGAGGGAGGAAGATCAGGTGTAATAGGTGATGGAAGAGGATCTGAGGGTTGGGCAGGTTGAAGAGGGGGAGGACCAGAGTTTTCTTGGAACCTTTCCATAAGTGGTTCCCTTTCTACTTCCATGTCTGCCACATCAGAGGTAGGAGGCTCAGGTGAAGATCGGCGTTTAACGGGTTTTTGCAGAATGGAGGATTCAACAGGAGGAGACTTATGAGGTTTTGGTTCCTCATGGCGTTTCCTAGCTGGATCGGATTGATAGGTGCCAGGGAAGCTTTATAAAGTGATAGCCAGGGAATACCAAGGTTTCAGAGTTCCACAGGATGATCAAAAATCCACAGAGACCAAGGATTCCTTCTTAGGAGTTGGTGGTTGGTATGAGGCCACCACATGAAGGAAGGGTCAAGACAAATCAAAAGGGTCAAAGCACCGTTGGGAAGGAAAAAATTATTTCCCTTCTGCTCCACTAACTTCTCCTCCTTGTCCTTCTGGAGTTCAGGATATCTACCGGTACCATGGCCTTCCCTTTGGCAATTATAACAGACTATAGTAGACTTAGGAACAGAATTAGCGTGTTTAGGAGTGGCTAAAGATGATATTTTCTGATCTATCTTATTCTCAAATTCCTGAAGTGATTTAGTGATCTCATCTATAGTAGGTGTCTCCCGGTGAGTCTGAGGATTGGGTTTAGGTCTGCGATTGGCTTCCATCTTATTCATGATTTTGTTAGATGCTTGAAAAGAGAGGGCAAGGACTGGTTTAGTGATTTTAGGTTTTTCAAAGGTGAGAGCTGTTTGAACTTTTATCACTTTATCCACAGTATTCCTAAGAACCATGAAAGCAGGGAGCTTGAACCAATTGTCTCTTGTCGTGATCATGGATCCAGATTTCACCAATTCATCCTTAATTCTTTCCTGCACTCCTGGAGAGAAAGACTGAAAAAATTGCACTTGAATTTTGTCCAATGTATCAATGTGATTGTTCCAGATAAGATAGGACTGGATAGGGTCCCAAGTTTACCTGAAAGTCTGATGGTCAGAGGCTGAGGAGATAGCACCATTGGAGATCCATTGAGAAACCAGGGCATCCAAGTCTTGCAAAGTCAATCTGGCTACATCAATTTTTCCCGAATAGGCTAACATAGCCTCCTTCAGGAGCCGCCAGTTGTGAGTTTCGAATCCCTCAAACAATTTGATAACCTCAATAACTTTGTCAGAAGAGATAAAAAATTGTAACTGATAGGCCATATCATATTCACTGGCACCATCCACTTCTGCAGCCATCTCATAGGAGTCTAGGAATTGTTCAACATTGGTTCCATTGAAGCCTAAATTTTTGTTCTGAGGTTTGATTTTGACCATCTTTGCCCAAACAGCTAAAGAGGATCCAGAAGATTCCATGTTGAAGGGTTCCTAGGAGATCCAAACGAGCAGAGTTCCAAGGTGGCTCACAAGTGTGGCAAGAGTAGAGCTTCACAAATATGACAAGGATCTTGCCCAGGCAGTGCAAAATTGGGAGGACTTACTTCTGGACCAAGCTGCCTCCACGGATCAGGTCTGAAAAAAAGAACAAACAGAAAAGAAAGAAAAGAAGGAAAAAAAATTGGATTGGATTTTGGAGTTGATTCTTCAAGTTGGGACTGTAAATCCCAAGGTTGTTGGTTCAATCCCGGCCCGGGGGACCAAATTTAAGACTACAAGCGGTGCTAGGCCGTGGCAGTTCTATGGAGCGGAAAGGTGCTGTTTAGGCTTCCCTCCTGAGTTTTACAAAAATATTTAAATGTAACCCAGATCAAGGTCCAGGACCTGGTAAATGAGGAATCAAGGATTAGAGGATAAAGATGATAATAGTTTGGTAGCAACGGAACAGAACTATCTGAGACAAGATTATGCAGGGAAAAACTTGAACAAAAGAAGTTAAAGACTTCTTAGAGTTCAAAGAACAAAATCTGTTGAATGTAAACAACGCCCACAAGCTAATAACTCTGGTCGTCAGCAGAAGATTGGGGATGATCAACTCAAAACCAAGCAACCTCCAGGTTCTCAATGAACCTTCCCAACTCTCCGCAATAAAGCGCTTGAAGGGTACTAGATAACTGTGGGTGGCTGTACAGGACAAAGCACAATGTTTAAGAAGCTCTAAAGAAAACAGAAACTGATTTGAAGCAAGGATAACCTCAACACTTCTCAAGGGACTCAAGAGTAGGCTGGCAGAATGCAACTCCAAAGAAGCTAAGGGGAGGTATAAAACTCCAGGTCTTGAGCTTAATAAGACCTCTCCAATCAATTTTGATTGGCTCCAGAAAGGTGATCAGGGATCAGGACCAGTATGGTCAGAGAAAGGGATCAAGGAGTGGTATGACACACTCAAAAATTCTAACAGACAGAATTTTTCTTCAACCAGAATGGCTATTGGTTGGTGATAAGGATCAGGGATCAAGGGTTTGAGTATGGAGGCTCAAGGATCAAACGTATGCTGATTTCATGCTGGATCATTCTATGCTCCCATGCTGATCCAAAAGGCAGGGGAGAGCCCCTCCTAATATGGGCAGGAGGCCCTGTTAGACTATGTACAACAGATTCTACAAATAGAACGGAAAAGGGAAGAAAATCATGTGGTCACTTGCGTCCGTCCGTGGATGAGCGCACGCAAAAATACCAGAGTCACCCACCCCTCATCCAAAGGTGGACGGGGTGGGAAAGAGAAATGAACCAAACTGCTGCGGATGTCCGCAGGTGGTAGTTGGCACTCTTCACCCCTTCCAAAGGCGGAAGCGGGTGAGAGAGCCCCAGGAAAGGTGACGGATGAAGTCTGTGAGAGCGCGGATGGGCAGATAGGAGATTGGCTTGAGACGGTTGAGTAAATCTTGACAGGATTGAGATTCACGACTGAGAGATCAAGTGAGATGGGAGATTTGACGGATCCAAGGATTTGCCAAATGCTTGGGGGTGCGGTCGGGATGGATTCGGTCAATCATGGATGAGCGCCGCGCGACGGTAGCAATGAGGAGATTGGGACACGCGACAACAAAGATGAGGAGGCGCGACAACAAAGATGAGGACACGCGACGACAAATATGAGGACGCGTGACAACAAAGATGAGGATGCGCAATGACAACGGCAGAGATGACAAGCAAAGCGCAACGGCAAGGATGATGAGCAACGCAGATGAAGTACGCGCAACGCGTGAGACGCGGCGTCGCGGATGAAGGAAGCGCAGCGCGCGCGGCGCAGCGCACAAGGCGCAAGGCGCGACGCACACGGATGAAGGACAGTTTGGATGAGCCTGAGGAACAGTTTATGGTTTGAGGTCTTAAGGTGGCCAGGGTGTCCCGGATGGGGCACCACACCGGTGGAAATCGTGCCTCCCTGACTGAGGTGGGATCTTTCTCATCCCTTCACCTCTCTTTCCTCCGTCTGCAGACGGGTGCAAGCAAAAACACTGGGATCACCCACCCCTCACCCAAAGGCGGAAGGGGTGGAAAAAAAATGAACTAGACTGCCCCCGGATGTCCGTGGGCAGTATAAAACACCCTCCCACCCCCACCCAAGGATGGAAGGGGGGTGCTATTGGAAGTTGGCAGGATAGGTGGGGACACTAGGAGAGCTTTGAGGAAGTTTGGGCCAAGGGGGTCTTGGCCCTCGCGTTCGGCCAAAAGGAAGGGGGGAACAGAGAGAGAAGGAATTGAACGCAATGCCTAGGTGATGAGACCAAGAGAGGCCTTTCCTAGACTGCTAGGACAGAGGTATGCTGTGAAGGATGAGGAGATTGGAGGAGTGATACCAATACAAAAAAAATTCCAATTTTTTTTTTTTTTTTTGAATGACATCTAAATAAAAGAATCATAATTTTTTTTTTTTAAATTTTCCGCATCTGGTCCATGGTGTCAAGATTTGGTCACCACAGCGTGTTTTTTCACTGTCACAAGTTGACTGCTACATTTCACATTCATGTCTCTGCTCTTCCTCCTCAACATGATGCATGAAGACTCTTCTGGCTCTATCACTTGGGATAATGACCACAACTCTGATCTTGACATTGCTTCCCACTCAACCCCATCAAAAATCTAATCTGGGGAACACTTGCCCCTCAAGCTCTCAACAAGTCACTTCTCAACCTGACTCAACAAAGTCTTCTCTAACTCTTCTCTTTCTTTCTTTGATTCTCTTTTCTTTTCTTCTTCTCCTTTCTCTTTTCTTTTTCTTGTCAATCTTCCAACTCAACAACTCAAATCTCCCCAAATCTGACTTCTCAATTTCACCTCTTGTCAAGTTCCAAATGGTAAGACTTGTAATTTTTGCTATTAATAAGATTGTCTAGATTTCTTTATGCCCTAGAACCAGCAGACTGAGAGGAAAAAAGCAACATGAGAAACAAGAAAATAGAGATGAGTGAGAATGACATAAAAGAGAATAAAGAGAGAGGATCCTATGCGAGAAGCCAACAGGTTGAGTGGAGATGAATGTTGGAGTTTGAGGCAGATATTTTCAGGAGAGCTTGAGTTGAGAGTTGAGGCTAGTTGAAGCAGTCTGAAGGTTAGATTTGAAACATAGCCAAGAATCCAGACGAGTGGAGTCATACCAGGCAGGGATAGCTAGTCAGAAGATGTTGACAGCTCAATCAGAGTTCAGATGAGTAGCAAGAGTTGAGACACGGGATACGGAAGAGACAGGAAAAAGTTGATAACGGAAAGTGGCTGTGATACTTGAGGCTGATGGGTAAGAAGGCAGTGAACAATTGAGAAAATGAGAAAAGAGACACAAAGAATAGAAGGGAAAAACAATGGTAAATTGGAAAAGAAAACAAAAAAAAAACAAGAAAGAAAAGAAAAGAGAAGCCAAGCAGGAGTGAGAAGGGGACAAGGTCAAGAGAGATGGCTCTTGCAGTAGGCGCAGTAGGCAAGAAGGAAGGCGCATGGGAGAATAGAGACCGCGCGGGGAGACCAGATGACGTGAAAGGTGTGAAATATCAACAGCTATCACATTCTAATCATCAAAGTATAACTTTCCATCTCAATCTCTCTCAAAGTCTTCCACCACCGCCTTCTTTTAGGTCTTTGCCACTCAAATCCATCAACTGAAGAACTTTTAAAATGCTCAGTCTCATACAGTTTCTTTATGTTTTTTCCTTTCTTTTAAATATTTCTTGTCTCTCTTATTGTTCTTTTCCTCTTATTCTTTTTCTCAACAGAGGTCATTTCCGGAAAAGCCCTCTTTGTTCTCAGCCCTTTGAGACTTTCACAGTAATTCAACATGGTTAAAAGCCAAAAAATCCATCCGACAAACCTAACCAAAGCAATGGAGGGATCCAGAAAAAACAGCTTTTGACAAATCATTCTCAAGTCTGCTCTTGAAGCTGTAAACATTCTTTCAGATGAAAATTCCTCAATCTGGAAAGAAAAGATGTCTATGCTTTTTGAGCTGAAAGGTATCAAGGAAGCCCTGGAGGAAAATTCTAAAAGTCTTAGCCCTATCAAGAATATGGAGACTCAAGTTATACTCCTCCCACATATCAATTCTATCACCTACAACAAAGTGGTAAATCCTGCAAACATTTCTTTGGCTTGAATTCTCTGGAAAACAATAAAAGAATGCTTTGCTTCCTCTCAAACAGCTAATTGAGCCCAAGTTTTCAATGAATTCCTCTATCAGAAGTTTAAGCCTGACTCAATCAATCTTTTCATCACCAAAACTGAGATATCCCTTAAAAATATGGTTGATGTTTGAATTGATCTCCCCAAAAATATTCTTTCCTATCTCATCCTATTAAAATTCCCACCATCTCTCCATTCTCTCCGCCATAAAATCATGCATTCATATTAGATTGTCACCATGGATCTTGTCCTTAATCATCTCACTCAGCTAGAAAACAAAACCAAGGTGAAATCTAAGGAAGCCAAGCTCAGCAACACTGCTCTCATTTCATCTTGGCCAACCAAGACACCTGTTCCAGCAGAGCTTAGATGTAGAAAGGGATACAAAAATCCTCAATCCCCAAATCATCCTGAAAACAAATGTTGGCATCTTCACAAGCATTTTACTCCCAATTGGTGGAAAGAATCACAAGTCTGTTGGAGAGCTCAACTCAATTCTCAGTCCAAATATAAAGAATTTGCTCATTATGTGGTGCTTCTTACTACGTGAATCAAAGATATTAATATCCTAAATCAAATCATCATTGACTCTGGCGCCTCTTGCAACTTGTTCAATTCTCAAAGCTTCTTTACTCATTTCCATGAGCAGATTGCTGACAACTTCATCAACACCGGAAATAAGGTGCTAGAATACCATCAAGGGAAAAGGGGTTGTCAAGCTATCTTGGAAAGGCTCTTCCGTCTCTTTTAACAACTTCCTTTTTGTTCCTGATCTCGTGGTAAATTTAATCAGCCCCAGCAAACTGACCTCTACCAAGAACTGCACTCTCTCATCTTCCAATAATCAATTCTTACTCTTCACCAATTTTCAACTTGCATTTTGAGGATTCATCCAAGAGAATCCTTTCTCAATCTTCCTTCTCAAATTGGCAACAATTTGATTTTTTGTCACCCCTTGCTTAAGGATCCAGACCTAAATCAAATCAAACCCCTGCGCCAATCTTTTGGACATTCTAGCCCGTACCCTCTCAAGAATCTCTTTCCTTCCTTATCCTCCAAAGCTCTTTCTGAATTCCAATGCAAAGACTGCGTTGTCTCCAAAAGTTACAAAACACAATTCAAAAAAATTTCAAGGTTATCTTTTAGACCCTTCAAACAACTCCACATAGACTTGATTACACCTATCACACCTTCTTCTCAAAACAAAATGGATTATATCATGACCATCATTGATAACTTTTCTGGATGAATCTCAGCAATTCCTCTTCAATACAAGTCTGATGCTTGTCTTCAAATGAAAATCATCTTAAATCACAAGAAGCCAAAACAAGATCAATTTCCTGCCACCATCTGAACTGATCCTAGTGGAGAATTCTCCTCATCTAAACTCAAGGATTTCTTGAAGATCAATTCTATTTAACACTTAATCTCTGAACCATATAATCACAAACACAATGGAAAGGTGGAAATAGCTAGCCAAAAGCTGACTGAATCCATTAGGGCCGTCCTTCAAAGCTCCAAACTTCTGCTCAATCTTTGGGAAGAAGTTGCCAAATCTGCCTGTCTCACCTAAAATCAAATTCCAAAAACTCCTCATTCCCCCTCTCCTTACCAAATCTTCACCAAAAAATCTCTTCCCACCAGATACTTTCACCCCATAGGGTCCAAAGTGGCCTATCTCAACAATGAAATCAATTGCGGTGAGAAATTCAAGGATCATGGACTTCCTGGCACCCTTGTGGGTTACAACCCAAATTTTTTGTCATATTGCATTTTAAAACCTGACAACTCTATTATTTCCTCCAAACGTGTTAAATTTCTCAAAATCAATTATCTTTCCCAGGTTTCCTCTGTCTCTAAAGCTACCAAAGAATATCTTCAAATTAAGATGGATGAAAACCTCTTTAACTACCCATCAAACTCCTCTCCTCTGATTGTCCCTATCAACTTTATCCATTCCAATTCTGCAACCAGCAATCATGTTCCTTCACCAGTGCTTTCCCCCAAATCTCTTAACAACTTACAAGCCAACTCCAAGTCTGACCCTTCTGAATAACTTGCGGAAGAGCTTGTTCCCAGCTACACTCTTTGCAATCAATCTAGTTTGGATCCCCCTCAACAATACGGGTATCACCAATATTGCGTTCCCAGAACATAAAAACAAGCTAAAAGATGTACTGACAGTCTAAAGTGGGAAAACTCTATGGAAGTTGAACTTAATGGTATTGAAGCTCTCAATGTATGGCAGGATCATAACGTTCCAGAACCAGATAATCCTCTGAATACTATGTGAGTGTATTTCCTTAAGGACAACTGCCATGGTGACCCTCTTGTTTACAAAAGTCAATTATGCATTCAACAATTCAACCAAATATATGGCCTAGACTATCAAGACACTTTTTCTCCAACTTGAAAGGCCGCATCTCTTTGTATTGGTCTACTTCTTGGTTCATTTCATTCTCTTCCTATCTCTCATTTTGATGTGAAGAGCTCTTTACTTCACGCCCCATTATCCAACGAAGTTATAATCAAAAGACCCAAAGGCTTAAACAGAAAATCAAATTTCCTCATTCTGCAAAAATTTCTCTATGGCCTGAAAGAAGCTCCTGAAAACTGGTTTCATATTCTTACGTCCTGGATTCAAGATAAAGTATTCCATGAATCAATTTCTGATCCCTGTTTATACATCCACTCAACTTCAAACTCAGGTATTTTCTTCCATGTTGAAAATTTTATCCTTGTTGGTCCTAGGGATAATTTTAAGGATAAATTTCTCAAACAATTTCCCAATTCCAGTCACCACAAACATAAAAAAACTCTGGGCATGAAGTACAAGCATACAGGCAATAAAATTTTTTTTTCTCTACCTAAAAACATCAAAAACAGACTAGACACCACAAAAAAAGTAGTGGCACTTGCTAGCAAGTGCCATCAAGGGAGCTCTGGTTGAAGCTCTGTCCGATCTCTGGTTAAAGATATTTTCATTCTCTAACATGTTTTTGTTTCACAGTGACTGTGCACAATGCAGAGTGACTGTGCAGAATGCAGAGGGACTGTGCAAAATGCAGAGTGACTGTGCACAATGCACAATGCACAGCAACTGTGGACAATGCACAATGCATACAACTGTGCACAATGCCCAATGCACAGCAACTGTGGAAAATGCATAATGCATACAACTGTGCACAATGCTCAATGCACAGCAACTGCGCAAAATTCAGAGTGACTGTGCACAATTCAGAGTGAAAGTGCTTAATGCATAGCAACTGTGCCCAATGCACCATGCACGGGGACTGTGCACTATTCAGAGTGACTGTGCACAATTCACAGTGAGTGTGCACAATTCACAGTGAGTGTGCACAATGCACAGTGAGTGTGCACAATGCACAGTGACTGTGCAAAGTGCACAGTGACCGTGCACAATGCACCATGCACAACACACAGCAACTGTGCACAATGCACCATACACGGCAACTGTGCACAATGCACAGCCACTGTGCAAAATGCAAAGTTACTGTAAAAAATGCAAATTGATAATCCACAATGCACAGCAACTGTGCACAATGCACAGCAATTTCGCACAATGCACAGCAATTGTGCACAATGCACAGCAACTGTGCCCAATGCACAGCAACTGTACACAATGTACAGCAACTGTGCAAAATGCACAGCAACTGTGCCCAATGCACAGCAACTGTGCCCAATGCACAGCAACCGTGCCCAATGCACAGAAACTGTGCCCAATGCACAGCAACTGTACCCAATGCACAGCAACCGTGCCCAATGCACAGGAACTGTGCACAATGCACAGCAACTGTGCACAATGCACAGCAATTGTGCACAATGCACAGCAATTGTGCACAGTGCACAGCAATTGTGCACAGTGCACAGCAATTGTGCACAATGCACACCAATTGTGCACAATGCACAGAAATTTTGCACAATGCACAGCAACTATGCACAAATTTATCCATGCTCCAATGCACAGTTGCTGTGCATTGAGCACAGTTGCTGTGGATTGTGCACAGTTGCTGTGCATTGTGCACAGTTGCTGTGCATTGTGCACAGTTGCTGTGCATTGTGCACAGTTGCTGTGCATTTTGCACAGTTGCTGTGCATTGTGCACAGTTGCTGTGCATTGTGCACAGTTGCTGTGCATTGTGCACAGTTGCTGTGCATTGTGCACAGTTGCTGTGCATTGTGCACAGTAACTGTGCATTGTGCGCAGTTGCTGTGCATTGGGCACAGTTGCAGTGCATTGTGCACAGTTGCTGTGCATTGTGCACAGTTGCTGTGCATTGTGCACAGTTGCTGTGCATTGTGCACAGTTGCTGTGCATTGGGCACAGTTGCTGTGCATTGTGCACAGTTGCTGTGCATTGTGCATGGTGCATTGTGCACAGTCACTGTGCATTGTGCACACTCACTTTGCATTGTGCACAGTCACTATGCATTGTGCCCAGTCAGTGACTGTGCATTGAAGCGTTGATAAATTTTGACCTGAGCTTGGTAGGAGCTTGAACTGAGCTTGGCCATATGTTGGGCAAAAGCTGTTTGATGGCACTTGCTAGCAAGTGACATGCAGATTTCTTTGGTGAGAGGAGCTAAAAATGACAGATTGAAAACCGGCCCCTATCCCTTTCACTGCTATTGTCAACCTAACTGTGGCTAAAAATGAAGAACATCAAGAATTCAAAGCTTTAAATATAAATTATTGTTCTTCTGTCTTCCTCATAAAATAACTTGCCTGCTTAACTTGTCCCAAACTCAGCTTTTCTGTTTCAAGTCTCACAAGATTCTGCAAAAAGCCTGGTATTTGCCACTGTAGAGAAGTTAAAAAATTCTGGAAATACCTCAAGGCCACAAAATATCTCCAACTTACCTTACAAATCAACCGTACCAACACTCAAAATCAATGCTATAGCAACGCCACTTGAAGTTATGAATTGGAAACTAGGAATTCCCAATCAGGTCCCCTTTCCCTTCTCTTTGATTCTCTCATTTCCTGGAGCAGCTATTGTCAATGCAATTTCACTCACTCCACAAATTAAGCTGAAGTCAATCCCCTTGTTGACTCCTTTCTGGAAGCAATCTGGATGTGAGGACTAGTAGCCAAACTCTGGAAAACAAAGATCACTCCAAGTCAAAATTTTATTGACAACAAAGGTCTCAATGATAAACTCAAGAAATTTGGTTGTAACTCTTAAACACGTCATATTGATATAAAAAATAAAGCTCTCTGAGAGGAACCTAAGCTTGGAAATCTTGTTATTGAGCTAATTTCTGCTACTGACATGAAGGCCGATGGGCTTACTAAAGCTTTTCCCTTCCGCTCCCTCATCACTCTCTTACAGTTAATAAATCCCTCTTTGTCTGCTCCAACTCCAGTCTTAGAAGTCCCTGGGGGTTTCAAATAAATGACTCTATCTCTATTTTTGTCAATTTTTCCTTCTCTTTTTCTCACCTTTTCCTTTCCACTCCTCCTCCTATTCACTTTATCTATCACTCTCTCTGTGTCACATCTGCCCATCTCTTGTCACTGTCAGAAGTTAACTGCTAAATTTCACATTCATGTCTCCACTCTTCCTCCTCAACATGAAGACTCTTATGGCTCTATCAGTTGGGATATTGACCACAACTTTTATCTTGACAACACTTCCCACTCAACCCCATCACAATACTCATCTGGAGAACGCTTCCCACTCAACCTCATCACAACTCACTTCTCAACCTGACTTGACAAACACATCTCTAACTATTTGCTTTCTTTTTTTGATTCTCTTTTCTTTTCTTTTTCTCCTTTCTCTTTTATTTTTCTTCTCAATCTTCCAACTCAACAACTTTAATCTCCTTGAATCTGACTTCTCAATTTCACCTCATGTCAAGTTCTGACTGGTAAGACTTGTACTTGTTGCTATCACATTCTAATCTTCAAAGTCTAAATCTCCATCTCAATCTATCTCAAAGTCTTCCACCACCGCCTTCTTTTGATTCTTTGCAACTCAAATCTATCAAATGAAAAACCTGTCAAATTCTCAGTCTCATAAAGTTGCTAAATGTTTGTTCCTTTCTTTCAAATCTTTTGTGTCTCTCTTATTTCTCTTTTTCTTGTATTCTTTTTCTCAACTGATTTCTTGCCTGGAAAAGCCCTCTTTGTTATTAACCTTTTAAGATATTAACAATTATTAACTAGTTTATACAAAGTGGAGAGTATAGCTCCAATTGATTACTATAGCTTTTCCCCAAAGGAAAGGAACTTGTTGGGAAGTTATTTTTAGATAGTTGGGAAGCACCTGAGTCCTCATAACTTAAATCAAAGTTATATTGGATATCCATCTTGATAATATACATAATCAACTTTTTAGCTTCATACTAAATACTCATAAAGACATAATTATAAAATACTAGAAATATTATAAAAATTATTATATAATTTTGAAACTCTTCATCAGCAATCATTCTTTTATGCATGGTGGTTTGAACTTGGGACCTTGGTTTCACGTAATGGAAGGTGAGGTTAGTAATTAACCACTATACCAGCAAGACATATGAGTTGTTCATTCATTTGGACACACCTAATTGTCTTGTGGCTGACACTCCCTACCACCGAAAGAAAAAATTACTCTTCAGAGGAATTTTTACCTCTCTTAGAGGCTCTTTAATTTCTCAATACTATATCAGAGTTTTTAATATCTTTAGCCTCTAGCCATAAATAACTATCAGCTAATTTGTTCTTAAACATCACCAGATAAAGCCTCACATCTTTACCATCTTTCCTAATGATTTTATGGTTCAATATCTTTTGAGGAAGGTCATCCTCAATCTGTTACAGGGGCAGGATTAAAACAAAAGGGGTCTTTCTCAATGCAAAATTTTCTGTAGGTTGTATGATTTTCTCCACTATATTAATTGGGAATGTTGGATTTTTCCTGTCAAATTCTTTATTCAGAATGACTTCCACTGCATTCTTTCCATGTAAAGCATTTACAAAAAATGTTCCAACAAATGAGTCATTAAGTTTTCTATGACCTGCTATGTTAGAAAGGTTCCCTGTTGAAATTAAGACCAGATCTCCAATTTTGATTTCATGGTCTTTGTGAGTTTTATCCCATCTACTTTTGTGGTACTCCACTTCTCTTTAACACATTTTCTTTCAAATTTCTCAGCTTTAACCATCATTTCTTTAATAAAATCAGCAGAGGGGTGTAGCACAATGCTCTTGCTAAGGGGCATGTCCCGGGGAATATGTGGAATCTAGCCCCTTTCCGGTTCAAAAGATGAAATTTTGGTTGTAGAATGATTTCTAGAGTTATATGCAAATTCCAAAGCTGGCAATAGTGATACCCAATCATGTGTTTAGCCATTGTTGTCCTTGAAATCCATTTAATAAGCACATTACCTTCTCATCATTTTTTTCAAGGTCTGCATCATTCTTTCAGATAGACCATCAGTCTGCGGGTGGTAAGCTGTTGAGAAAGATAATTTTTTTCTTACCAGGTCAAACAAACTTTTTCAGAATTCAGAAACAAATTCAAGTTCTCTGCCATTAATGATGTTTTTTGGGAAACCTGCGTCACTAACAATGCTGTTCTAGAATAATGGAGCTATATCAATTGCAGAACTATCCTTCTAAAACTTTAGAAACCTAGCTCTCTTTGAGAATCTATCTACTATCACTAGTACAAAATTAAGATTTTCTTTCCCTCCAGGTGGGAGTCCAGATACAAAGTCCATATTGATAGTGGACCACCTTTCCTTTGGTTCCTCTATGGATTGCAATAGTCCATATGTCTTTTCTGTATTTCTGTTGGCCTTTTGGAAACTCTCACAAGAATCACAGTACTCTGATACCATGTTTCTTCAACCCCGCCACCAAGCTATTCACTCAATTCTGTCTGTTGTTCTTTCTTTAGAATGATTTCCTGCACAGATGTTGTAATTGCATTCAGTCATCAATAATTCTATATGTTCACCTTTTGTAAATACTACAGAACAGCATTGGGGGGATTTATGATACAAAAACCCGCCCAAAAGCACCAATCTACCATCAATCAGTTCTTTTTTCCATTCTTAGTCTAGTCCTTCAACTAAGTGCTGCCTATTAGTTTTTGATGGAATTTCTACTATTAATGAGTTATTCTTATTATCAGAATAGGAGTCAAAAACATAATTTCAGAAGGTCTGCACCAAATTGTTCATTGATATAAAACTTAAATAAAATTTATAAGAAACCAAGTTTAAGTATTTTTTCATAATAAACCAAACATTGAGGATTACCACGTAAATCACTTATCCTGATCTTCAAAGACCACAAAACAATACTATAAATCATCATAAAAATTATCAAAACTACCTACCTGCTCAGCAGATGATGGAAAATTGGTAAAAATCCACATGTGTCCACTTTAAAACAATAGTAATAGTAAAAATAAAGGATGATTGCAGAATGATCACATTTAGGCAATAAAAGATTAACAAATCCTGTGGCTAAAATAGCACAGAAATTGAGAAGATCTGTTGTCAGCTGATTAACAGCACCAAGTGGACGGGATAATCTTTCCCTGACTGGTCTTCAAGCCTCAGCCCAAGAGCAGACCCCCTCTACGCACCCTGAGAAGCTCATAATCACCCCAAAAATTTATTTATACAGACCTCTTTGGACCTATTATTCCCCATCAGTTTACCAGGAATTATTATTATGAATCAGACACCATGCCATTGTTAGTCAAGTGCTTATAAATAGATAAGCAAGTGATTTATGACCTAGTCTGTATTATTATTATTTATTTATCAAAACCAATCAACCAATTGAATTTAGTCAAGCAAATCTACACCATCTTCTCTCAAACCCTTCCTATTATTGCAGGATTTTTGTGGTAAATTTCTGAGAGTGAGTGTTTCCCTTCCTGTCTTGGCCAGTGTGCTGTTTTTCCCAGCCATATCAGTAGAATAAGCTCTTTCTAAGGAACCGATCTTCATTCCAAGGTTCTTAAACTTCCTAAGGAGGCCCCTTTGAAGAGAGGTTGTTCTTCTGTGAAGACCCCCAGTAGTATAATACTGTGGCCCTCTTTTATAACATATTGAAAACCCTTTTTAACCAAACCAATTAAAACTTGCACCAGCTCTTAACATATTCATTGTTTGAGCTTTTCACGTGTTTATCATTGGAACACTATTATTATTATTATTCCAGTATTTTCTATCACTCTTGGTAGCTAAAGGACTGGAAGGTTCCTGGTATTGGATAGCTGACAGTGGTGGAAGACATGGACATAGAAACGGAACCTCTGATGGAAAGGTTTTAAAACCAAACTGATACTTCACCTCAACCTTTTGCAACACCCCAACCTGCTGATCCTGTAATACTCCCTGCTTCACCTGAGCATCCTCCCTCCACCCAGCCAAAAGTTCAGCTTGGGAGGGGAATCTCTAAGGACCACCTCAACTCTGTGGAAGAGGTACAAAAAAAAATCTCTGATCTGAAAATTTCTGATTTATCTGTTGCTGAGCTACTGTCAATTTTTCCCTCTGTTGCTGAAGGGATGAAGAAATGGGTCTCTTGTCAACGTGTGGAAATTGGCTCTGACAAATTTAAGGCTTTGGCTGGAATTTTGATTGAGCACTCTGGTGGAACTGATCCTTCCTCAGATTCCAACCTGTACTCTTCTCCGCTTGTTTTTCTTCCTTGTTGTTTTTGCAAATTGGATAAAACAGTTTCTCTCCTGCTCAATTCTGGTTCTCAACTTAATCTAATTTTGGATGCTATGGCCTCAAAAATCAAGCACAGTCCTAGAGTTAGCTTCAACTCTGTGGTGTATGGAATAGGAAATCAGTCTTTTCAGTTATTTGGTATTGATGAAGATTTTTCAGTTTGAATTGTTCAAAATATTGTTAAAACATGTCATTTTTGGATTACTTGTTTGGAAGGACCTATGATCTTGGGTTAACCATTTCTACTGGAATTTTGTGCTACCTTGATGTTTTCTGATCAATTTGGGGAGTGAATCCCTCTTCCCTATGCTGACAGAATGAAGATTGAATTTCCTCTCTTCTCCTTGTATTCTCTTCATTGGGAAAGTGATTTCCCTGGTGATCCTGCTAAATTGGTTCAAAAGGGAAAGCAGAAGGAAACTTCTAATTCCTCTCATTTTTTAGCAGAGTAGTTGATTCTACTGATAGTTGTAGTTCTTCCCAGCCTTGGACTTTAACTCAAGGATCAACTCTAAATGCAGATGCTTATTTTCATTTTTTATCATCATTTTCTTCAGATCAAGAAATTATTAAAAATAAAAAAATTTCATAATAAAAAATCACAAAAATATTCCCTCTTTCTCTTGATTTGTGCTTTCTTCTTTTCCTTTTTCTCTTAATCCTGTTCAATCTTTTAGTTCTGGTCCTACTCTCTGAAATTAGTATAAACTAGATCCTGATCTTGATTCTCTTCTTAATGGTTTTTGTATGAATAAATATGGACTTCAGTGGAGGAACTGTGGGTTCAAAGTAATTCCCCACAATTATGAACTGCTAGTGCCTTCTTCTACCACCTTTTTCAAAACTCTACCTTTTTCCAAACCTGTGAGAAATGTATTTTACCTTTTTTCTTCTTTTTTGGAAAAATAACCCTTTGACAAAGTTTCAGAACATAGGAAATGGAAAATGTTGGAGCTTGGTTTCAGTTTTTGCAGTCAGTTCTTGCTGGTCAAAGCATGGAGGAAACAGGAACTTCACTCTTTTTCCACTTAGTATAAACCAGTTGCAAATTAGGTCCAACCCATCAATTGGCACATTCCACTCAACCTTAACCCTCCTTTCACGACTCCTCCCTGATCCTGTGATCCTTACAGTGGTTTATCTTGATCTCTTGCTGTTCTTTTTTTGCTTTGTGGTTGCTTCACTGAAGATATTCAGAAGTTGTTAAACTTTAGTCCAGAAGGATGGCTTCTTCCTGATGATTTAAATTTGATCAAGAATTTCTTATCTCTGACGGAAAAGTATATTGCCTTCTTTGAAGAAGAGAGAGTTCCCTTGAAAAAATCCTATGGTTTCCCTTGCATTATTGCTTTATTTGAGCACAATCCTTGGAAAAAGAAAAAGATTCCAATCCCTGCTTCTAAATTCAACAAATTTATCAATATGATCAAAAGAAAATTCTGCACTGTTTTATATAAACAGTAAACTTCCAGTTATTCCAGCCCTGTTTTTTGTTTTGCTATGGCCTGGAGGAAAGTATTTGTGGATATGAAAAATGATCTCTTCATGTCAGCTTGCTACTTTTTCAGAGAAAGCTGCAAAAGTAACAGAAATAACATAAAAATAATAATAATACAATTAATCTAAGAAGGGGTAGTAAAACCAAAAATATTATTACAGAAATGGATTTTCCACCCAAAATTAGGTAGGGTCACTGACTGACCCCACCCTTGAAATCCAACTCCTTATATTTTTAAATAATTGAGGAAAGAAAGACCAAAATACCACAGCTCCACTATTGAGCTTTTTTTCAAATTAAATATTTCACACATATTTTCACGTATAGGTTTCACACCTAAAATTCAGTCAGAATTGAAGTTTTGTGTATATTTTAGGATTTATGGACGTAAATGTGTTTTTTCACAATTCCCGCACGCAGCCGCAGCAGCCAATGCACCCACGCACAGATGAGATACAGCCCTGTCACTCCGTCAAGGTTTTGTACGCATCCCCAAGCCTCTGACAAGTACGCAGCCGCAGGAATATGGGTTTAAAAAGCGATAAACACTATTTTCAAATACGTGAGACCACCAATAACAACAACCATGAGGGGACTGGAACCCGTGAATCAAATCTTGATGGAAAAGGAACAGCACCAAGTACTTCTTCCCTCTCCCAACCTAAAGCTGGAGAAGGTAGTAGAATTAAGACACCCTCCATTACAAGAAGATTCCCTGCAGCCACCCCAGCAGAATCTTGCCAAGGAAGTCAGGATCAAAGACTTAGTCAGAGAGCTTGTGAAATATTGGGTAGAGTTCAAAGAAGCCCAAGCCAAAGAGGAAATGGTATCTATGGAAAAGATAATCTCCCAGGCAAAAGCTACCCAGATAGCTCTTCATAAAATTATTTGAAGGAAAGAGGTAGAATCATACGTAGAAAAATGGAATCCTTGGGATCAATTAGCACAAAGGAAAGGCAAAGGATCAGGAAAGAAGAGATCCTCTTCCCATCCAAAGCCAAAAAGAAAGAAAGATTGGGATCAGATAATATCCCCAGCTCAAAAATGGAAAAGGTTTTACAACAAATAGCCTCTCATTTTGAGCCCAAAAAAATCTGATGTAATAACTTCCTTTTCTAATGCTATGCATCATAATTTCAAAATTGTTTGTGAAAATTTGGATGTTGTTTATACCCCAATGGAAAAATTAAACTTAGTGGTAGCCAAATTGATTAATATCCAAACAAAGACAGTAGGAACTGAAGAGATCAAAGAACACTGAGAACCATCATTGGACACAATTAATCAAGGTAGGATCAGACAGACTCAAAAAATTGAGAATATGTTATCAGGAATCCAAGAACATTTTATTATGTCTTTCCAACCCTTAAAAGAAGAATTGTTAACCACTAAAAACAGATCAATTCTATCCATTAGTGAGAAACTGGATCTTCTTAATAATAGAATTGACCTGCAACTCAATCTGATCAAGAATGATCTTACAGACTTAAAATTCCATCTGACCAACCCCTTGGGGAGTACCACAGAGGACTCAAAACCTCCCAGACAAACCACTACTCCTTATGCACCACCCTTACTAGGAATGCATAGGAGTGACACCTTCAGGCCTAGTCCTACCCCTGAGTTGGAGCAAGCCCTCAAACTGTTACCCCCTATTTCTGAATGGACCAAGTTCTCCAGTGAAGGAGAATACAATCATATATTAAATTTATTGACTAAACTAGAAACTCTTATGACTTACCAGAAGCCATAGCTTTAGTCAGGCTGCCCAGAATATTTGAAGGAATAGATTCGGACTGGTTCATCAGTAAAAGAGAAGAAGTAGGATCCTTGCCATGGAATTCTTGGAAACTTCTGATTAAAGAACAATTTGGTTCTAGAATGTGCAAAAGAAAATGATGAAAAATTTCGCAAATTCCTCCTTTGACACCTCCAACAATAAGCCTCACAAATGGTTCTTGGAAAAGGAGAAAAGACTAGATTGCTTCTATGCAGATGCTGATATAGAGGAAGTAAATGAAAGACTCCTCAACCTGTTTCCTGGAAATCTTAACCATAGTGTTAGATGTAGGATGAGTAAGGATTCTGACTTTCCAACTCTAGTCAATGTGCTAGAAGAAGTAATAGACATGAATTGGTTAGACAAGAAAGCCCCTTCTAGACCCAAAGAGAATAACAACATTAAAAAAACCCGAGAACAACCTCCTCTGATGAATACCTCTGATAATAAGAAACCTAATGAGAATAGGGATAAAGAGAGGATGCCTGGGACTTGTTGGAATTGTAACATGACAGGGGATATGTGACAAGACTGCCCATTACCAAAAAGAAAGATAGAAGTCTTGGAAGGAGAGCAGGAGTTTGAAGGGAATCAGTACCATGAAGATATAGCTGATACTGAAGTATCTCTTTCTGAATGTGAATTTATCCTGACCAACCCTGTTAATTTTATAGAAGGAGATATAGGCACTTCTGTAGAAATCAAAAGCATCCATGGGGATTCTGGTTTGCACCAAAAATGGGATCCTACCATAATTCCTAGACATATTACGGATCTTAAACCATTAACAGTTAAACCCATGGGTGGGAAAAGTTATACCCCTGGTCAAACTTTCTATGCAACAGGATTGTATAAAGACAGACCTATAAGGTTGTTACTGGATAGTGGATGTTTTTGCTCACGTGTCTATGCTGAATTCTTAAACAAATGGGATCCCAATTGGAAAGAACACCTTCTGCCCGTCCCAAAAGACAAGTTTAGCTCTTGAAACTCTACCATGAATGCTAATGGAGTATGGACTGCTCCTATAATACTACCCCATACTAAAGGATCTTTGAGGATACAAGTGGAATTTTTAGTTTTGCTCAACGGACTATGTGACTACCTGATACTAGGTAATGATGCCTTATCTCTATATGGTATAGATTTGTTCCATAGTAAAGGCAGATACTTCAAAGTGGGTTGTAATTTGGAAAAGAAGTTTAAGATATGCACCATTCAATCAAACTTCCCCTCTTGTACTTAACAAAAGAATTTGGAAGTGTTTGACCAAGAATACTTCTCTCAAGCAGCTCTGAATATGAAAATTTCTGAAGAACATAAGAAAGATATATTGACAGTCTTCTTTGAGAACCAAAATGCTTTCTGTACTAAAGATCATCCCCTTGGTGATATTAAAGGACATTATATGGTATTAACATTGACCATTAAGCCTCCTTATCCTCTAAAATTAAGAAGAACAGCCTATCCTTCTAGTCCTAAGTCTAGAAAAGCTCTCGAGGAACATATCCAAGAACTGAAAGACTTACAAGTATTAAGGAAAGTAGGGCACAATGAGCAGGTAGATGTGACCACACCTGTAATCATAGCTTGGAATAATGACAAGTCTAGAATGGTAGGAGACTTCAGAACGCTCAATAATTATACTCAGGCAGATAATTATCCTATACCCTGGATTGATCATGCTCTGGAAAACTTTTCCAAGGCCAAGTATATCCCTACTATGGATATTCTTAAAGGTTTCCACCAGATACCTATAATACCTGAAAGCAGGAATTTCATGAGAATAATCTGTCATTTGGGAATATATGAATATCCTAGGATACCGTTTGGCATAAAGAATGCTCCGTCACACTTCCAGAGAACAATGTATACAGTTCTAGGTACATAAATCAGACAAGGATGGATGATGGTATATATAGATGATGTTATCATATACTCTGATGATTGGGATACTCATATCAACCAAGTAAGATCAGTCCTCCAGACTATCTCCAGAGCAGGATTAAAGGTATCCAAGAAGAAATGCAACTTTGGCTATTGTAAATCGAAAGCCTGAGGCCATATAGTCTCTGGTCTAACTTTAGCTGCTGATCAAAATAAGATAGCTGCTTTCATGAATAGACCCATTCCTCAAAACAAAAACCAGTCACTGTCTTTCATTAGTTTTTGCAGTTACTACAGACAATAAATACCAATGTTTGCTATTCTAACTGAGAGTCTGTATGAGGTATGCAACAACAACACTTGATTTGAAATGGCACATGAGAGATTTGAAAACTATGAGGAAATAAAAATAGTAATGACCTCTACTCCTTTACTCATCCAACCAGATTACTCAAAGACCTTTAAACTTTACATTGACTCCTGTATGGAAGGGTTAGGAGATGCTCTACACCAAGGAAGGATATAAGTAGACAGACCAGTAGAGAAACCAGTACTCTTCGTATATAGACAGATCAAAAATAAAGAAAAGAGATATGGAGCCAGTAAGTTGGAATGTTTGGCTTATGTATGGGCTTTAGAAAAGCTACACTATTACTTAGAAGGCACCAGTTATCAAGTGATCACGGACTGAAATGCTGTAAGAACTCTTATGAACATCAAAAACCCCCAGAAGACATATGCTCAGGTGGCAAATTGCTATACAACAGTATAGGGGTCAGATGACCATAGTGCATAAAGCTGGAGCTAAGCATCAGAATGCTGATAGTCTAAGTAGGAATTCTTTGCCTAATTACTCTAAAAATCCAGAATATGACCCTGCAGATCAAGATATCATTCCTATCCTGAAAATCAATCTTTTTGCATTAAAAGCTCCAATAATGGGGATCCACTTATGTGAATTAGATACTGCTTTCTTCAACCTAGTAAGGGAAAACTACTCTCCTGAAATAAAGTTGCTGATTACCATTATGGAATGTGAATCCCCAGAAGCAGCTCTGATAAATAATCTACCTGCTTCATTACTTAAACCCTATAAAGCAGGAAGGTTTACCTTTTGGGATGGTCTCCTTTACTACAGACACCAACATTCCAGTGTATCAGTACTAAGAAATGAAGAACAGATACAACATATACTCCAGGAATGCCATGACAACTGTTCATCAGGGGATCTATCCACAGAAAGAACCTTGGAAAAAGTAAAACAAACTGCTTGTTGGATAGACTGGAAAGAAATCACTATTAAGTATTTTACTAGCTGTGAGACCTGCCAAAAATCTAATAAAACTACTGGCAAAAGTTTTGGACTCCCAAAGGAGATCTCTGAACCTAAAACCAGATGGGAAATCATCAATATGGATTTTTTCACTGGCCTTGCCCTGGAGGTACTCATTCATATAAATCTGTCCTATTTATGCTTGACAGATACTCTAAGAAGGCAAAAATTTTACTAACCAAAAAGAAGATAGTGCTATGGATGTAGCTATACTATTCTAGAATAGGATCATAGCTGATGTTGGTATACCCAAGATCAAAATCAGTGAGAGAGACCCCAAATTCACCTCTGAGTTTTTCAGGAATCTACATGATATACTGGGTACTACTCTAGCATTTTCTACAGCATACAATACCCAAACTGATGGATTGGCTGAAAGAATGATACAGACCCTAGAAGATATGTTAAGAAGGTTCTGTAGCTTTGGTCTATAATACAAAATCTCATATTTTTCTTGCAATGATTGGTTAAGCCTACTCCCAGCCCTATAAATGGCTTATAACAGCAGTAAACATTCTACTACCAAAGAAGCTCCTTACATACTATAAAGAGGATGGATTCCAAAACTCCCTAGGAATAAATTAAACTATAACTTAGCCACTATTCATCCAAAATCTCTTGAATTTAAGAAGATGGTAGATCTGGCAAATAATCATTCTGAAAAGTGTTTAGAAGAAGCAGTAGAATACAACAAACAAATACGTGACAAATCAAATAGAGAACCTGACTTTAAGATAGGAGATCACATTTTGATATCCACTACCAAATTTAAGAATCTAGAAGGTAACAGAAAGCTGAAACCAGCCTTTGGTGGACCATTTGTTATCAAAAAGATGCATTGCAAAATTTCTGTGGAAGTAATCTTGAGTGAAAAATTATCAATAAAAAACCCAGTATTCCTGTTAGCCTAGCAATACACTTTCAACCAAGAGAAGGTAGCAAGCTCCCTCCAACAATAATCCCAATAGAACCTGACCCTGTGAAATAAAAAGGGAAAGTCAGGAGGATATTGAGAGACAAGAAAGAGAAAGTACAAGGAAAAGATGTTAGACTATACTTGGTAAGATACAAAGGAGAATCTTCAGAAAAAGATGAATGATTACCAGATAATAACATACCTGATTGAACAATACATCTCAGAAAATACAGGGCCAGAAAAAGAAATTGAAACACACATGAAGTTGATTTTCTCCCATCATGCGTGAGATTTTTTACAGATATGGCCATATCTTGGGGAAGGGGAATGTCAGCTTGCTACTATTGCAGCGCAAGCTGCAAAAGTAAAAGATATAACATAAGAATAATAATAATAATACTAATAACCTGAGAAGGGTAGTAAAACCAAAAATATTATTACAGAAATGGATTCTCCACCCAAAATTAGGTAGGGTTCCCCAAGTACCCCACCCTTGAAATTCAACTCCTTATATTTTTAAATAATTGAGGAAAGTAAGACCTAAATACCATGGCTCCACTATTGAGCTTTTTGGCTAATTGAATATTTCAGACGTGTTGTCACATATAGGTTTCACACCTAAAATTCAGTCAAAATTGAGGTTTTGTGTATATTTTAGGAGTTACGGACGGAAATGTGTTTTGTCACAATTCCCAGATGCAGCAGTGGCAGCCAATGCACCCGCGCGCGGCTGAGATACAGCCCTGTCACTCTTTCAAGGTTGTGTACGCAGCCCCAGGATTCTCAAAAGTACGCAGCCTTGGGACTACGGGTTGACAAAGTGACAGGTGGCCTGAGAAACTTACATACCCTGTAAACATGCTACAACCCAAATGGGAACATACGACACATGTAATAAATGTTCCTGTAGATAGTAGATATTCTAAAAGAACATAATATTATATAAAAATACTTGAATAACCCTTATACATTAGCTTTATTAAATATAATTCAAAGTAGGAAGAATTTCAAAAATAAGACAATGACAGCTTCTAAACATATATCAAAATACTTTAATATACTATTACAAGAATTTCTAGACATCAGCATTTTTATGACATACTGAGAAAACTAATGATGTAAAAATATTACATGTATTCCCATGAATTATATTTTTAAGAAATTATTTTATTAAATCAAACGAAACTTGAAAATAAGTAGTAAAATCAATACCATGACTTTACTGCGATTATTTAATACATAATGAGAACTCACCTGAAATCAGCATGTCCGTAGGGATGTTTATTAAAATAATTATTAACTTCCTGGGAACATTTACTAAGGATAATTAATTAAATAATGAAATAAACAGGACAGATTAATGTTATTCACATCCTTATATCAATTATAAATTAGAATAGTTCCCATAACCTGAGGAATTAGATGCTACCCGTGCTACAGCACCAAAAAAACGTGACATGCTACCACTGGTTACCCTGCTGGCCTTAGTGTTTGTCCCTTTGAGCCCCTGTACTCCTCAGAAGGATAATATTGGGACTCCAAAAGCTATAAATAAAGATCTCTTTTGAGGATATTGATGGGCAGAGACCCAGTTATATCTATATCCAGACACTGTGATAAGGTAATCAAGTACATATAAAAGATAATTAAGTGATTTATGGCTTATTCTGATTAATAATATCCATCCTCAAACACTTTATATCAATTTAAACTGCTGAACAACCTTATAACACCAGTATAGAGGTTTAACACATCAGTGCATGTCCCAAACAGATACCCAAAGGATCTAATAATATACCAGTGAGTTTTATTATCCTTTCTCTTTTGTGGAAGCTTGGTTACAAGGCCCTGCTACTCCACTGTGTATTTTATATACATATTATCTTTGGGTAAAACATCCTTTAAACTAAAGAGCCCAAAGTAACCGGGACTACATGTTTTCATACTGAAATCCCTGAAGAGAGGTGTTCAAGATACCCAATATAATTGTGGCCCCTCCATAAAAATATTTAATAATCAATTTATCCATATTGATTTATAAAAGTAAACCATAACCAAACCAATTAACCCTGCAACAAGCTTAATCCATATATTATACAAATTTTTGCTGCATTTATTAAGTAATATATATATTATTTATTCTATCACCTCTGGTAGCTAAAGGATAGAAAGGTTCTTGGAATCCAGGAGGCTGAAACTACATCCTATCTATTTTCCTCTCACTACCTTTGATAGTCCTTCTGGTATTCCAGCTTACTCAATTGCCTCAAGGTGCCACCAATTTGGTTGCAGTCTATCAGTATCAGATGATATGGATCCTCCAGGATGAAATTCCTGATCATGCTAGGATCTTTATTGACAATGGCAGAATAAAAGGTCCTGTTTCTGATTATGATAACTAGCTCTTTGCTTGAAATTCAGGGATTTGTCGATTCATTTGGGAATATGCTACTACTTTGGAAAGGATTCTGTTTTTAATTGAGGAATTGGGCCTGGCTGATTCTGGATCCAAAACTTCTGCTTGTGTCCCTGCTCTGGAAATTGTTGGCCAAGAGGTCTGAAAGCAAGGAAGAAGGAAGGCTCCATCCAAAAAAAACAAGATTGTCCCTTGGACCACTGCAATCAATCCCACATAAGTTAGAGGCTTTCTAGGTGTTGTCACTTATGTTCAAATTTTCATTCCATCTTCATAAAAAATCTGTTCACATTTTCAGTCTCTAACCAGGAAATAAGCTGAATGGATTCGGACCAAAGCTTGTGATAATTTTCTTCAGTTGCTCAAAACCTTTTTTGGTAAAGAAAAAGTGTTGAAGAAGATCTCTTACCAACTGGAAGCTGGAAAGATGAAGCTGGCTCTTGATCCTATTTAACAATCTGTTGGGGCTGTTCTTACTCACAAAGATGAAAATGGTTGGGACCTTCCTTCTCTTTATGAATCCTTCTTTTTTTCAGATGTATAATCCAGATACTCTCAACCAAAACTGGAACTCTGTGGCTTAACTCTTTGGTGTAGCTCAAATGTTGAAGAAACTTTGATGAGTTTTCTGGGGTCAACATTTTGAATGACAAGTTGATGCTTGATCCATCATTGAAATAATCGATTCTCACAGCCTTCCAAATTCTCCTATGACTTGTTGGGTGGCTTTGATTCAGTTTTTCTCTTTTGATATTTTTCACAGCCCTTGGAAATATTTCACCATGCCTGATTTTTGATCTCAAGTCCTTGGGGAGATAATAAATTGGATGTTGTAGTGGATTTTGACAAGGAGGAACCTACAATTTGAAATGTTTTCTCTTTCTCCTCTCAAGATTATTCTGGCTTTAAGAAGTTTTTCTGGATTAAATTAGAGCAGTACCTTTCAACTCTCCAAAGAACCCTTTATCTTTTAGAAACAGAATTTTTATCCCTTAAAAGAAATTTATTCAATTTCTTTGTCCAAGTTTCTAGGCTTATGAAAAGATTAAATCCTTGTTCTCTCATTGTTGTTACTATTATTGACGCATATCCAAAAAATCCTGGTGACGATAACTGAAGAAATCAATCTCTAAATGGTGCCAGAGTTGTGATTTTTTTCAGAAACGTGATCTCAGGCAACCCAGCTGAAATTCTTTTTCCTACTGGGGAGTCCACTGTCTTTGGAAGGTATGCTATGGATGTTGTTCTTATTCAGGCAGGTGATGCTAAATATCTCATTGTGGCTAGAGATTATTTTTCTGCTTTCTTTGAAGCAAAATTCCTTAAAAATCTCAGATCTGAATGAGTGGCAGCTTTCCTTTATGAGAACTGGACAATTAATTATGGCTTAGATCAATCTTATTCTACTGATGGTGGCTTTGAATTTGGTGGAAAACTTGCTGAAAGGATGCAATCACTTCCTGGACAACATCAGGCTACTACTCCTTATTATCTGGAAGGCCAAGGCATGGTTGAACAGGGCCATGCTTCTTTGAACACTTCTCTTTTTAAAGTGGCTGGTGAAAGTGAGAAGAATTGTTGAGAATTTCTTCCTCTGGTTCTCTTCTCTGATGGAATCTCAACTAAATAGACTACTGTCTACTAATATTACAAAATCATTTTTTCCAAACGGCTGTCCTTTCTCTTGATCTTGAAATAGAATCTTTCCTGGGTATCTCATGGGAGCAGGTTTCCTCAACAACTGAACTATTAGTTTCCAGATCCAACCAACTGGAGGAAAGTGAAGACATGTGTGACAAAGCTTATCAAAAAATGATGGAATCTAGAGAGAAATCAGCCAAGAATTGGAAAGATAAGTGTGCAAATCAAATCAAGGATCCTTTAACTCTTTTCAAATCATTGGAATGGTCCTTATTGGGTGATTTGTCAAGTCAGAGGTGAATCCTATGTTTTGAAAGAACTGGATGATACTCAGTTGGCCGGAACGTTCTATGCTGATCAAGTCAAGAGGTTTTATTTCTGTGGGGGAAAATTGGGGTATAATTAAGTCCTTTCAATTGTGCAACAGCAGGGTCATTGAGTGTGTTTTGTTTATTTTGAAACTCTGCTTTATGCCACATACATGAGCACCTGGGACAGTGTGGTGGTATTTTATGGACGCAAGTTGGAATAGGCTGCGTGCTGCGCGCTCAGAAGTAGCAGCGGGCTCAGAAATGGCAGCATGCTCAGAAATGGGTGGGGCTTTGCACAATGAATCTGTGCTGCCGGATCAGCAGCAGTCAAATCGGGCTTGGCATCTGAACAAGTGGGGGGGATTGGATTGGATTGGATGGATTGCACAGATCTCCCGTTGTAAGACGCGCGGATGTAACTTTGGTATCTGGAATGGCGTGTTGGGAAGATGCGGACATGCACAGGTGGATCAAAGGTGGGCTCAGCGCAAGGGCCCTGTCATGAGAAGGACAAACAGGGTTGACCTAATGGCCTGCGGGAAATACAGAGGGAATATGGGGTAAGGAATATGGGGTATGGATCATTGGATGGGATGGGAGGATAGAGTTTGGGCTAGGCTTCTGTACTTACGGGTTTTATTTTGTCATTCTTGCTTACTAGAGGTTGTACTTAGGTTAGGGTTGAGGGGGAGGCTACTTGAACCACACCCTCAACCTGGATGTAGGAGGAGGATCAACACATCATCATCACAGGAGGTTGGAAGGACTCTTTACTCTTGTCTCTTTACCTCTCAGTTTTAGGGTGAAAAGTTGCAAGGGATCAATGAATTCCAAACTTGGGAAACATTGAAGGAGAAGGCCTCTTCTTAATTCCACATCTGCAGGTCTGGCCAGGAAGTCAACTTTCCTTCCTTGTCTCTCAAAATTAACAAGCGCAACTTGAGAACTTTGTTGCATTTCTTTCCCGCAATCAAACTTCCATTGGAAGCCACCAAATTTCCTAGGACCTTCAGCGTGGGCATGCAAACAGCGCGTCCGCCATTTTAATGGGCTTTCCTGGAACATGAACCACCGTGAAAGATAAAAACTGAAGGAACACAACCCAACTTGTCATAGGTGCATTTGGAAGAATTGGCAAATTGATCATCTGTGCCAGGCCTCTGCATCCACCAAAAGCAAAAATTGAATCCCCCATAGCAACATTTGTAACCTCTGCACAATCTTAGTGACCCCACAAAGTTCCAACTTTGGCTGGGAGTACTGGCTCTCTGTTTTGGAAACATAACAGACTTGTAAAGAACCAGAAAATCATCCCCCTCATACTCCTAGGGCAGAACCACCCCTGCGCCAAACTTGCTTGAATCCACAGCCAAATTAATTCCTCCGGCCTCATAACCCAAGTCCCGCAGTACGATATTGTGCCAAAAAATCTCTTTGAGTTTGTCAAAGGCAACGTCACAGTTCAAACCCAAGTTTCACTCCGCGCCCTTAAGCCTCAATGCCCTCAAAGGACTAGCAACCTCTGCAAACGTCTCAATGAAAATCCATACATAGATACACAATCCCAAGAACTGGAGAATGTGCAAGACAGTCTTTGGCGTTGGCCACTCAAGGACTTTTTTGCTTTTCTTTTCCGCAATCCGCCTTCCGTTGGAAGCCACCACATGTCCTTTAACCTTCAGTGCTGGCACGCAGACCCCTAACTTTTTCCCTGACACCTTAGGTCCCGCTTCCTTGATCTGGAAAATGATCAGTTCCAGCGTATGTGCGTGCTCCCAGACAAATTGGCCAATCTCCAGAGTGTCTGTAAGCATTTCCCCGCGTTGTTGATGAAGATCTGCGACCCCTCCCAAAGATTTTCCTTCATAATACAGGTCATCTGCACTTGGTAAACCACAACCGAGTTAGTTGCACCTTGCGGCAGCCAGGTGATGCATCCTGCCCAATCCTGTTTCAAAGGCAGTCATCAGACTCCAACTCCAATTGAGTTTGCGCTGATTGTATCCACCCATCATATCCACCAACCTGTTGTACGCCCTTCCTACCATAGACTCCAGAAACTTGTCCATGCGCAGAGGTTGTCCCTCATATTGGATTGTAAACAAATTGAGTCACTTCAGATCATGAACAATCCATAGTGACTTCCCATCCTGCTTACCCACTGAAAAGATGGGACTCAAGTAACTTGATGTTGACTGCTTTTAAAGACCCATCCCCACACTCTGGCGCACAAGCTCCAAGAAGGGCCCCCAAACCATCTGCAGAATTGGAATTGGCTTGATCTTCCAAGGTTTGTGCATAACCGTTGGAATAACATTAGGGTTGCCCATCTCTCTCTTTAACAGGCCCTGCTCTTCAGGTCCAAACACAAGTCCTCTTTCCCGGAGAACAAGTACCAAGGTCAGCAAATTGTGTTCCTCCGTACTCAATCATCCCGGCGGTCCACATTTAAGGGCGGAAATCGGCTCCAATTGCGTCACCCATCCTGACACCTTCAGTGGAGATTACCAAGGGTCCCGCAACCAAGGCACCAGTCACAGTGGTCCATTCAGATCCTGTGGCATTGCTTTGTTCTTGGGAAAGACCTTTTGCGCAACCAGCTTATACTTTCCAAAGTTGCACCGCTCCATCCTCACGCATCCATCACCATAGGTCCTAGTCAAAACCAAACCACGGCTTTTTCTGTTGCTCACAAGCATGGCACAATGATAGTCTTTTCATGAAGTACCTCCCAGCAATGCAAACTGAGGAAAGGAATTTAATTCTGGCGCTTGCGCATCTTGCGCTTCCTCCCTTCTCCCCACCTGCTCCTCACTGGTCGACTGCCCACACAAAGCCGGAGCTTGCTCCGTGCAGTAACCTTGTCTGAATAGTCAAAATTGGCCTCCGGACCACCCTTGAAAACCAAATCCCCTCTGGGGTCCTCCTCCTCCTCTATTGCCAAATCCCACATCCACTTCCCCAACCCCTGATTGCAGATCGTGGTTCTGAATCGCCCGCCGGACAAATCTTCCACTGTTAGCGCTTCCGTCCCCCCCTCTGGATCAAATGTCATTTGCGCTTGGAACCCAAACATGAATGGCTGTCCTAAAATACCCTCCCCGCAATTAATCAATAGAAAATAAAGTGGTTTATGGAACCTTGCAACCTCAACCTCTTACTCCTCCACAACCCCATCCAAGCAAAACACCCTGCTGTTAAGGGCTCAAAGCCCCATCGCGCATTTCCGCCAAACTAATCCCATTTCATCAACCAATATAGATGGGTCAAGGTTCACAATAGAACCGCTATCCACCAGCCCCCACACCTTCCTTCCAGAAATCTTCATAGAAACGTTAGCCAGTTGAGTTGAAACTGATTTCATTCCTGATGCCTCTTCCACCGTTGGAGGGATTCTATTGTGCCTGCAATCCTTCAGCACTTGAACCATCTTGTATACCACGACCAGAAGCACTGCTGCCAACTCCTTCAAGGCCAAGGGAATAGTTCTTTCATTCCCCATTGCCCTGCACACAATTTCCACTGCCTTCTTCTACCCCGCCAGATTCACCAGCCTTCCATCCATTTCCTGAACGCGCGCAATTGGCTTAGTCCTTTTCATCCAAATCCATCCTTTCCACTGCCGCCAACTCCTCCATTTCTAACACCCACACTTCTGCTTCCACGCGCCGTGGTTGCTATACCCCAGGACCGGTGACAATCCCCAGCAAAGCTTGAGCAGTTACTGCCAATTCCTGTCCTTGCGCGCGCACTTGCTCCATGATGGTTTTATTCACAGGTTCAGAAGAGATTTGCTTGCCCATTGGGAACATGAATCCCATTCCCCAGGTCGAAACAATCCTGCCTTGAGGTCCTTTGTCATGTTATTGCACCCCAACCGCCAATGCCCCTTTTCCCCACAGTAATTGCATAACTGAAAAAGGGTGGATTTGACAACAGATGCGCTCCCCCAAGGTGAGGAGGCGGATCATGCAACCCAGACAACATTTGACTCAGAAAGATTGGAAAATCCTTCATCAATTCTGTCATTTTTCTAAACTCCGGGGAGGGTTTGCCTGAGCGTGTTCTGTTTTTGAGGGGCCTGAAACCGGAGCTTGCGTTGGTGCTGCCAGGGTTTGGGAAGTGGAACTTTCTGGCCCTGTTGGGAATGACCTTTCTGTGTCCTCCATCAGTCCCTCAAAGTCCAGCTTGATTTCCACCATGCAACAAATGAAAAGGATGTCTTGAAGAGGTGAAATACTCCCATGCAACAACCTCTTCACCAAGTTGTTGTTGTACAGGTGCCGCTTCACCCGCCTGTGGAGTGGGGGAATGAGTCCTCCCAAAAACACCCTCTTTATTGCGCCATTCTGTCCTGATATTGACTTCTTTTTTTCCAGGTAGCAATAGATCCAATTGAACATTACTACATAATCCCCCAACTGCGGCAGCGTCTGGAATCTGCCATTTGTGCTTTCTTTTGCTGTGGCTTGCTCAAATTCAATTTCCCATAACTGAGGTTTTCCCCTTTCCCACCGCGCCAAGATTTCCACCTTCAGTTTTTTGGAACTGAGTTTCTCATACCCTTGCATCTCCTCCACATCTGAAAGATTCTCTTTGTCCGTGATGAAGAGGACAACAAGATGAGCCTTATCCAAACCTGTTAAAATAACTATGCACTTATGCGTGTGCTACATATAAGTAATCCAAATGGGAGGCACATATGGGCCTCTCCGGCCCATTGGACACTCACACGGACCATAAGGGCCTGTGTGGATGTCACTGATTTGGCAAAACTTGCCTCAAAACGTGTGAAACGGGGTCATTGGTACATGGGCCCTATCGGGCCCGGTGGGGGATATGGGCAAATACAGCCAGATGGGCTTGTATGGGCATAATTAGGCCCAAGGTTTTTTTTGGACATACTTGGCTAGATGGGCTGGCCCAACAAAGTGTGTTTTTCTCAGGTTTTGGGCTTGGGGCGGCCCATTGGGGCCGCGGCTTGTGTCACAGCCTGATCTGGGCTGCTGCCCGTGCTGCGGCCCGCTTGGGGACGCTTGTAACCCTTGGTTTGGCCCGCGTGGGGCTGTTGTGGCAGCCAAGGGATCCTGCACAGTGCAACGCCGCGCTGGCCCCGCCGGTTGCAAATGGCGGCCAAAGCCGTGGGAGCGAGGGCCAGCGGCCCCAGCTTCCTCCTGCTCCTTTTGCTTTTCATTGCAAGGGGGAGGGGTGGCTGGCTGGGTTGAAACAGCCAGCCACCCACCGCAACAAGGCGGTAGGTCAGGGCAGGGGGGATTTCATCAACCCCTTGCCCAGGGGATGACAATGCCGGCCGCAGAGAGAGCGACCAGCGGTGGGGGGGATCTGGTCACCCTCCCCCCAGCAAAGCAAGAGGGGCGCTCTCCCCCCCCCTTTACCAAGGGGGAGGAGCGACAGGCTGAGGGGATCTGACCACCCCCAGCCCACTTTTTTTGACAACGCCCTGGGGGTATCAACCCCAGGGCCCCTGGTGAGGGGATTTGACCACCCCCACCGGGGATTTGAGAGAAGGAGGGGGGGTGTCATGTCTTCCGGTTACAGCCCCCCAAAGTGAGGTTGAGACCGGACCCAGGTGAGCCCTGGGTCCTACCTGGCCCATATGTGGGGCCAGGGACTGGCTGCTTTGGCAACCAGCCCATAAGTAAGGAAATAAGAGGAACTGGGCTGGTTGTAACGGAAAACTAGCCAGTGGATTTAACAGCAAAGGGGCTGGTTCAGCCCCTTAACGGTGGAAAAACCAGAATGGACCAGAATAGGATGGTCTTAAGGGTACAGGGACTGATGCCATGTGGGCGGATGTAACCAAAACCAAGTAAGAAGGTCTGTAGAGCCTGTAGATCTCTTTTTGTGCGGAAAATTTGCCTTGTTGCTTTTTGTATCATTGGCTCACAAGAGACCAATCTTTTGTACTTAAGAAGCTCTTCTCCCTGTGTTTTCCATCCATTTATTCATCATCCAATTGAATTCATCAACAATATCATTCAACGTATTGCCCAATTTGTGAGATCTCATCAAGCAATTATTTACACAAGGTGTCCAGAATTTTTTTTGCTTTAAATACTGCTCATTTGCCTCAGCTGATTTCTGGCCATAATTATAACAGAACCCATTGCACCTTCCCCGTTGGAAATTCCTTTGTATTTCCCAAGGAATTGCTCAACGTCCTCAGTGTTGAACCAGATGTGAGGATAGTCCTGTGGCCTGATTCAAACTTGCTTGTGGTTGGCCCCATTGTGAGAACAAGGGACACTATATCCCACCCCTGATGAGGGTTGCTTCAAGAAGCTGGAGGAGGAGGAGGAAGAGGATGGGGGGTAATGTTAGATGATCCCACAACAGTCAATGGGTAGTACTGGGACATTGCGCTTGCTGTTTTCAAGAGACAAGGAACAAAAAATTACTTCCTGGACAGACCCCCAGATGTGGAATTCAGAAGAAGAATTCTCCTTTAATAGTTCCAAGTTCAGAAGTTATTGATGCCTTGCGTCTGTAAACCCTGAGTGTGACTGTTCACCCTTTGAAAGAGGAATATAGAATTGAGAGTAAAGATCCTTCCAAAACCTATTAAAAACGTTGATCCTGTGTGATCAAATGCCCCCTGATATCCTGGTTGAAGGTACGCCTTACGTAGGCTACCCCTCAACCCTAACCTAAGTAAAACCAGAAACAAGCAAGAATAATGAAAATCAACCCCTACGCAGAGATTCCTAGCATCAACCCTATCCTTCCCATCCCATAATCCACAACCCATATCCCATTTCCCATATCCCATACCCATCTGTATTACCTGCCTGCCATTATGTCCACCTGGTTTGTCCTCCTCATGAAGGGGCCTTGTGCTGCTCCCAAATTGGAGCCCCCCGCGCTGTGAGACTCAAAAAGGTGCTAGGCAGTGGCATTTCTGTGAAGGGGAAAGGTGATGTTTAGGCTGCCCTCCCAAATGTTACAAAAATTTCTAAATGTAACCCAGATCAAGGTCCAGAACCTGGTAAATGAGGAATCAAGTAGTAAAGGATAAAGATGATAGTATTTTGGTAGCAATGGAACAGCAGTATCTGAGCCAAGATTATGTGGGAAAAACTTGGAAAACAGAAGCTAAAGTTTGTTTCAAGTTCAAAGACAAAGCTGTTGCATGTAAACAACGCCCAAAAGCTAATAACTCTGGTTGTCAGCAGAACATTGGGGATGAACAACTCAAACCCAAACAAACTCCAGGTTCTCAATGAACCTGCCCAACTCTCCGCAATCAAGCGCTTTAAGGGTACCAGATAACTGAGGGTGGCTGTACAAGACAAAGAACTATGTTTAAGAAGCTCTAAAAGCAAAAAGTAACTGATTTGAAGCAACAATAAACTAAAAATTCTCAAGGAAATCAAGAGTAGGCTGGCAGAATGCAAATCCAAAAAAAATAAGGGAGGTATAACACTCCAGGTCTTAAGCTTAATAAGACCTCTTCAATCAATCATGATTGGCTCCAGAAAGATGATCAAGGAGGGATCAAGACCAGTATGGTGAGAGAAAGGGATCAAGGAGCAGTATAACACACTCAAGAATTCCAACAGACAGGGTCCTCTTCAGCCAGCAAGACTATTGGTTGGTGATAAGGATTGGGCCACAGAGGGGCAAAGACTAAGAGTCAATGGATCAGGGGGCAATCATAGATATAACCAGGATGAGGATGAAGATTTGATTTCAATGATAAAGGGGGTACATATGCACACAATCCCCTGGATTTTCGAAAAGGCAGGGGAGAGACCCTCCTTTTATAGACCATGGTTCCCTGTAGACTATTTAAAAGAGATACTACAAATAGAGCCAAAAAAAAGTTTTTTTTTTTTTTGGATTGTCATGAGAAAGCAAAAAGGAAGAAAAAAGAGAAACAAAAAAGACTCAAAAAAAGAAAGAACTGAATGAAAACCCTTGCCTGTGCCAAAGATGGGCACGGGCAAGAGAGTAGTTAGCAAGATGCCGGTGGAAATGCTGATGGGCCCAGGCAACAGTTGAGACCCACATGGGCAACAGACAAGCTGCGTGGGATACAAGTGAGATGGAGGTGGATTAAGGCAATGGTGCCTTATAACCAATCTGGCGATGATCTTGAGTGGCGTGAGAGCCAGATTGGCAGGTAGTGGGCCTGACCAAGTGAGACCAAATCAAACACTTTTTGCGCCTGACTGGATGAGAGGAGTGATGATGCTGAGCAGGGAGTTTGGAGACCAAGTGGGGGTGATGGGGCCTACATTGGTAGATCTTCAAGCGGGGTTTGATCGATGACCAGGTGGATTGGCGCTTGAAGACTTGAGGAGTGGGTTGAAGGGAGGGTAGATGGTCAAATGGGGATAAGGAAACATAGGGTAGGGAGAGTGAGTAGGAGTTTGTTGGGGAAAGGTTTTTGGAGCAATTGAAGATGGCGGGATAGGATTTGGGGGATGACCTGATGGAGTATGAAGGGCTGAATGAGCTGGATGGGGATGAGGGAAATGATTCTGAGGATGCTGATGATGTCAGGGAGCACGCATCCAAGTCTGCTGAGGAAAACAGGTGGCAAGGGGGACGGGGGTGAGGTTCTTGAAGTGGGAATGTTCAGGGTTGTGTTTTTTGCCATGCTTTTTGACCAGGAATCCCACGGGACGCTGTTGAAGGGAGAAGGAGGAGGTGTGAGAGTCCCAGGAGGGAAATTGGTGATGGTGATTGTGGATCAGGATTTGGGGTGACAATGATGGTGGGGGCAGGTGGTGATGAGCATTGGATGAAGCAAGCAAAGTTGCTTGCGACCAGTCCTTGGCCCACAAGGGAAGGAGTACCGTCAAAGAGGGGGGATTTTAACACAGGATTGGGTGCTAGGCACCCAAAGGATGATCCTATTGGAATAGGAGAGTGGGAGCTGGGAGTTTGGGAACTGGATATGGGAATCATCCCGGATCAAAAATTTTTTTTTTTGGTCTAAATGGGGGCTATATAAAAGTTCATAAAAAAATTTACTTTTTCCGTACTGGTCCAGAGGTGTCCCAGATTGAAAACCAAATCTCTCCTCAACCTACAGAATTTCCCTAGTCTGCATCTGAGGATCTTTGATGATATATATAAAATAAGAAACTGAGGAATTGAAACAGAAAAACACCTGTTTGATCTTGAGGGTGATTGCAAAGGGAGCTTGATCCATCCAAATAACAGGTCCTGGAAGTGGCTGAGATAAAAGAATAAAGAAGGCATCTCAGGTGCTCACATATGTGGCATACAGTAGAGTTTCACAACAAAATGCAGCAGATGACCCCTGTTAACGCACAATTGGGAGGACTTACTTCTGGAACAAGTTGCCTCCACAAAAATGAAATTTCTTGACCTGATCAGCAGAGAACCTTCTGGCTTTCTGAAAACCATCCAGCTCCTCCAAAACACATGATCCACCTCTGACTTGACGGACCACTTGATAAGGACCATTTGAATGGTTAGAGAAAAGCTTTCCCCACTGAGTTTCCAAGGATTGATTATAAGCTAGGACTATATCCCCAGGATTCAAGGGATCCCTGATTTGATTGGAGTGCTTATCCTCCCAATACTGGACTGATTTTTCTCTTTAATCCATCATCTTCTGATAAGCTCTGTCACAAACATCTTCACTTTTCTCCAGTTGCTTGGATCTGGCAACTAATAGATCAGTGGTGGAAGAAACGTTTTCCCAAGAAATACCTAAGAAAGATTCCATTTCCAGATCAAGAGGAAGGATAGCCCTTTGTCCAAAGATAATTTCATAAGGTGAGTAGCCAGTGGTTTGTTTAGTTGAAATTTGATTGGAGAAGAGGACCAGAGGAAGAAATTTGTGAAAATTCTTTCCGCTTTCACCAGCCAGCTTGACATGGGCAGCCTTCAAAGGAGCATGGCCTCTTTCCACCATGCCTTGAACTTCAGGATAATAAGAAATGGTCACCCTATCTTTACCAGGAAGCAATTGGATCATTTCAGCCAGTTTGCCGCCAAACTCAGAGCCACTATCAGTTGAATAAGATCAAGCACAACCATAAAACATTGTCCAAGTATCATAGAGGAAGGCTGCTACTGATTCAGAGCTGTAGTTCTTAAGGACTTTTGCTTTAACCCATACAGAAAAATCATCTCTAGCCACTATGAGGTACTTAGCTCCACCAGCCTTAACATGAACCACATCCATAGCAATCCTTCCAAAGACAGTGGAATCTCCAGTGGGATAACAAATTTTGTCTGGGCGCCTAAGATCATTTTTATGAAATAATAGACAACTCCTGCACCATTGAGAGACTGATTTCTTCAAGGATGGCCACCAGAATTGTTTGGATATTTTACAATAAGTTTTGATTTCCACATGATGACCAAGGCCTTCATGGAGAATTTCAAGGATTGAATCTTCATTAGAAGGGATGGTGACAACAATAAGAGCACAAGGGTTGCCTCTTTTCATAAGCCTAGTACCTTGGACAAGGAAATTGGAGGACTTCCTTTTGAGTTATCAAAAATCTTTAGCAGAGAGATCACAAGGCCTTTGGAGAGTGGAGAGATACTGCTTGAATTCAAGACAGAAGCCTTGTTGGAAGTCAGAATAATCTTGAGAGGAAAAGGTGGAGACAGGACCAATTAAGGGTTCCTCCTCATTGAAGTGAACTCCAACATCCAATTCTTCATCTCCCAGAGGGCGTCAAGACAAACCCTCAGGCATGGTGAAAGATTATCCAGGCCTATGAACAATATCAAGAGAGAACAACTGGATGAAAGCCACCCAACAAGTCATTGGAGCGTTTGGAAGACTGGGGGCATTGATCATTTTGATAATGGATTGTGCATCAACTTGTAACTTAAATTGTTTGCATCAGAGAACAGTTTTGGAGCTTCTTGAACATTTGAGCTACACCACAAAGTTCCAGTTTTGACTGGGAGTACCTGGATTTCACCTCTGAAAAAAGAAGTGATTCATACAGAGCAGGAGGCTCCAAACCATTTTCATCTTCTTGAGTAAGGACATCCCCACCAGATTGATAACTAGAGTCTACAGCCAGCTTAATCTTGCAAGCCCTAGGTTCATAAGTGATCCTCTTCAAGAAAATGTCTTTTACAACAATTGTTTTGAGCATATGAAAGGATTTTTCACAAGATTGTGTCCAAGATCATTCAGCATCCTTCCTGGTTAAGCAAAGCAAGGGAATGCAAATTTTGGATAGAGAAGGGATAAAAAATCCTAAAATAGATGACAACACCTAAGAAACCTCTGAATTCAGTTGGATTGATGGCAGTAGGCCAAGAGAGAATTTGGTTGAATTTGGATGGAGCCATCCTTCTTCCTTCCTTGCAGACCACATGACCAACAATTTAAAAAGCTGGGACACAGGCAGCCAATTTGGATCCTATAACTTTGATTTACGAATGAAACAACAAGCTGGGTCATATGATGATAAAATAGGAATTAGAACAAACAAGCCTGAGAGTAGACGTGAGAAGCAACTCATTAAGATTAAGGAGACCAACACAACAAGAATGTTACCCGAGTAGCCTATGGCTATTTGAGAGGGAATGAGAAAGACATGACGATTGGCAGGACTGAATTGAAGTGATGGAATTCAATGAGCTGGGTTCTAGTGATCTTCAGTTAGAGATCTTCTTACCAATTTAAAGATGATGCTTATGAAGATGGTTGAGGCTCGTAAGATTGGTTGAGAAGTTTTTGAGGGTTAGCGCGTTGATTCAAACTTTGAGGATGAGCACAATGAGTACGATGAGCACTTTGAGTTGAATATTGAGAAAAGAAAGATAAAAAATAATAATAGAAAAAAATAAGAAGAAAGAAAAGAAAATAGAATGAAGGAGACACGGATAGTCTTGAGTAGGTCTTGAGTCAGGTCTTGAGTCAGATTTGTCGTGGTAGATCCTTGACCCCTTCCCCCTCTGCCGCCGTGAGAGTCTCTGCTTGACTTGAGCACAGTGCGTGTGTACCCGCGGGGGCAGTGACCCCCCCGGGGACGATGAAGCTGCCACAGAGGCGGAAACAAGAATTTATGCATCCATCTTTACACCCCCCGTAACTGGAGATCATTCTCAATTGAGTGAAAGATCAAACTAGTGAATTTTTCCAGCTGTCTCGGATTGACAGCCTTGGTCAGAGGGTCAGAAACCATTCTCTCGGTGTCTATTAAATGGATGAGGAGTGACCCTTCTTTGAGTCCTTCCCTCAGCCCCTTGTTTTTAAGATCCATGTGACGAGTCATGGCATTGGATCCAAACTTTCTTAGTTTGTCGTTGACTCCTTTGTTGTTGATGTAGTGCTTAGACAATGACAGGTTGGACTGGAAGACTTCTCCCAACAGATGACGCACCCACTTGCTCTCAAGAAACGAGTCCAGCAGTGAGTTGAGTTCGGCCTCCGTGGAAGAGTATGTGATGTTTCTTTGCTTGTAGCTGTTCCACAAAACAAGGCTACCAAAGGACATGCATAAGTAACCTGACTGTGATTTGCGGCTTGTCGGGTCTTCGGCCAAGGATGCATCGCTGTAGTATTTGATTGGCTCCTTTGATTCATCGTACACGAGTTTCAGCTTCCAATGTTTGGTATGGTTCAGGTATTGCCAGGTCTTCTTAAGTTCCCTCCAGTGCGTTAGACCGGGTTTGTTTTGGAATCGCGCCAAACTGGAGACAGAGTAACTAATGTCTGGACAAGTCCGACTTGCAATATAGTTGAGGAGTCCTATAGCTGATTTATAGTTTATGTTTAGTTTCTTGAAACCCTTGAAATCTTCGTCTGAGGCCTCGCTCAACTGCAAGTGTGGGGTTAGAGGAGTGGAAGAAGGTCTAGATTCAAGCAGGCCAAGTTCCTCCAAGCCGTGCGTGATGTGTCTGGGTTGACTGAGCAAGATGTTATTGGTGAATCATTTGAATTTCATCCCTAGAATCGTATCCGGGTCATGAGCTTGCGAGCCTTTAAATCTGGTCCTGAATTTGTTGTTGAAATTATTGCCATCGCCGACAAGAATCATGTCGTCCACGTGGAAGAAAAGAAAAGACTGGTTATCCCTTTATTTTTATAGACAAGGATCACTGTCTGATTTGTCAAATCCTACAGACTTAATCCACTCCCTAAAGGTGCCGTACCAGTTCTTGGGAGATTGCTTGAGGCCGTACAGACTCTTTTTGAGTCTAAGATATTGGCATTTTTGCGGGCATCCCAGTGGTGTTTTTATGATGACTTCTTTGTCCAGTGGCGCGTGTAGAAATGCCGCCTTTACGTCATACTGCTTGATGTTCAGGCTGTTTTTCAGGGCAAATAGCAGAATTTCTCTCAGTGAGGCTATCTTACCGGTTGGGGCAAAGGTCTCGTCAAAGTCCAGTTTTTGAATTTGATTGAACCCCTTGACGCATATCCGTGCCTTGTGAATGACGGTGTCGTCATGGGCATTATCCTTGATCCTGAATATCCATGTTGTGTCCAACGGGTTCAGTGGAGTTTCACCCTTGTAATCCTCCCATACTTCAAGCGATTGGCACTGGTCCATTTCCTTCTTCATTGCTCCGTCCCACTTGGGACCATCCTCACACCGTCTTGCCTGTTCAAACGTCTTTGGCTCGTAATAATGGTGAAATCCGTATCGCTAAGGGGGTCTGATGGAAGACCTGGCACGGAGACTTCTCTGGGTTGGAACTTCACCAGTTTCCTTGGACGGTTGAACTGTTTGGCATGGTGATTGAGGTCTGATTGGATCTTCCTCTGAGCTTGATTCTGACTTGGAGACGCCGCTTGACAGATCTTCTTCTGAAGAGTCCACTTCCGCGGGTGGATTGCGGTAGTTCATCCGATCGGGTAAGTTCTCGACAGTCTCTTCAGTCAATGACGGATCCTCGCTCACAATTTCTTTGATGTTTAAATCGAGATCCATAGTCAATTTGGTTCCCAGTTGATCCACTGAGTGCTTGAGAAAACGCACATGCTTTGATTGAAGAATCACTCCATTTGGCATGAGAATTTGGTACGAGAGTAACTCAGGATTTTACCCAACAAGCTTTCCTTCCTTTCCCTTCGGCTCAAATTTAGCGCCTCTTGTTCTCTTTTGATTAAGCATGACCGCAATGACACCAATGGGTTGAAGATAATTGGGTGGAAGTTTGTTTTTCTTGATGAGTTCCCAGGCAGACTGATCCCAATTGTTTCGTGGGATTTGGTTGAGACTGAGGCAGCAGGATTTGAGAATTTCCGACCAGTACTTTTGAGGTAAGTGTGCGGAACTCAGGGTTGATCTGACACTCTCAATGATCGTCCGATTAGCCCTTTCAGCCCTGCCGTTGTGTTTGGGGTGATACGGTTCAGTTACCAACTGATTAATGTATTTCTCCTTGAAATACGTTACTAACCTTTCATTCACGAATTCAGATCCCCCATTGGAACAAACCGTGGTGGGATAATACCCACACACCTTTCTTTGCTTCTCGATGACTTCAATCAGTATCGGAGTGACATTGTTCTTTCCATGAAGGGGAATGCCTGAGATGTAACCGGAATGGTTGTCCATGATGGTCAGAATATACTTATCATGTCGATGTGATTCCGGCGTGATTGTTCCAATGACATCGAGATGAATTCGTTTGAATGGTTTGGAAGCGGAGGTGGATGTTGATTTGAATGGGTTTTTGGTTATTTTGCAGATTAGGCAGTCCTTGCACTCAAATTTGTCTTTCTCGGTGGCATTGAGGTGAATACCTTTGATCTGAGCTAAGCGGCCGAGTGAGGCGTGACCGTAAGAGAGGTGAAGATCTTTCAGGGTCCTTGGGTCTTCATGGGTGGTTCTATAACACTCGTTGTTGCCAATTCTGCGTGGTTGGTTTAAGACAAAGAGATTATTGATTATTGATTCTTGACAGATCTTGCAACCGTCCTTGATGAGCTCAAAGTGGTCCGATTTGGCCTTCAAGGTAAAGCCTTGATCAAGAAGCTTGCCCGGGCTTACCAGATTGAGCACGATGTTGGGAACAAATAAGCAATCTGATAGGGTGATTGTTTGCTCCTTCCAGACTAATCTAACCTTCCCAACACCCAAAATGGGTAGGTTCGCTCCAGCCTTCCCAGTGGTTATATGTTCTCCAGAGTAGTCGTCAAGCTTGATGAAGAACCGCTTGTCGTTGAAGATGTGGGCGGACGCTCCACTGTCAATCAGTATATTCTTCTCCGCTCCGATTTTAGAGTTGATCCATCTTGTGACGAAAGCATGAAAGTGTGCTGATTCCTGGTTTCTCTTTTGCTTATCCTTCCATTTGTTTTTATTTTCCCTCCACCATTTGGGAGCCTTTTCTGGATGGAGGTGGAAGCATTCGGACTCCGAGTGATTTTTGTCCTGTTTGGGATTGTGATATCCTTCTGTGCATCAATTAGAAAGGGCTTTCTTTGCCTTTGTTCTCATCGTGGGTCAGGGCTGTTTCGGAGGTTCCTCGCTGGGTCCCTTTTTCGGAGTTTTCAGCCTTGACTTTGTTATTATATTGTAAGAGATGGTTACAGACAAATTCCACAGAGATCTGTTTATCTGTGTGCATGAGTTGTTGCTTTAGATCTTGGAGATTTGGCGGGAATTTGAACATTGTTAGATAGGCCAGGATATCGTTGGGAAGGTCTATTCCTATGTCAATCATCTTTTTGATTGAATTTTTGACATTCGTGACAAAGACCAGGATTTCGTCTTCTTTGAAAGTGAGATGAAGGAAGTCATTGAATATTCTAGGTCAATTGGAAGCCTGGGAGGAAGAGAGTTGTTCTTTGATTGCTTTCCATATATCCTTGGCAGAGTTGATGTTTGCCGCGCTGATGACATTTTTATGGGTTATAGAATCTACCTTGGAAATGAGCAAAAGTTGAATTTTGTCGTTGTCCGGAGACAAGAGCGATTTGGAGGTTGATTCGAGTGTGTCTAGTACCCCTCTGAGTTTAAGCAGAGCCTTCATCTTATCTTTCCATATCCCGTAGTTCTCTTCCATTAGAAGGGGGGTTGTCTCGAGGGCTGTCTTGAGCATAGCTTGTCTAAATGAATCCGTCAAGAACCCTGATCCTGAAGCCATAGTCGTTGTCTTGCTGGTTGAATAGAGCTTTGGCTTTTAACTGTATAACTTTGATTTACGAATGAAACAACAAGCTGTGTCATATGATGATAAAATAGGAATTAGAACAAACAAGCCTTAGAGTAGACGTGAGAAGCAACTCATTAAGATTAAGGAGACCAACACAACAAGAATGTTACCCAAGTACCCTATGGCTATTTGAGAGGGAATGAGAAAGACATGACAAGTGGCGTGACTGAATCAAAGTGATGGAATTCAATGAGCTGGGTTCTAGTGATCTTCAGTTAGAGATCTTCTTACCAATTTAAAGATGATGCTTATGAAGATGGTCAAGGCTCGTAAGATTGGTTGAGAAGTTTTTGAGGGTGAGCGCGTTGAGTCAAACTTTGAGGATGAGCACAATGAGTACAATGAGCACGTTGAGTTGAATATTGAGAAAAGAAAGATAACAAATAATAATAGAAAAAAATAAGAAGAAAGAAAAGAAAATAGAATGAAGGAGAAACGGATAGTCTTGAGTCGGTCTTGAGTCAGGTCTTGAGTCAGATTTGTCGTGGTAGATCCTTGACCCCTTCCCCCTCTGCCGCCGTGAGAGTCTCTGCTTGACTTGAGCACAGTGCGTGTGTACCGTGGGGATGATGAAGCTGCCACAGAGGCGGAAACAAGAATTTATGCATCCATCTTTACAAATCCAGAGACAGTGAGACCAGACTCCTAGATTTAAAACAGGATCCTTTCCAGAGTGGTTGCATATTCCAAGATACATCAACAAATTCCTGAATGCCAAGGTAAGAGCTCATTGTTATAATCAGAAACTGGACCTTAAATCCTGCCATCCTCCATAAAGATACCAGGATGATCAGGGATTTCATCCTGGAGGATCCAGACCATCTGACCCTGATAGCCTGAAACTGAATTGGTGGAACCTGGAGTTAATTGAGTAAGTTGGAAACAACCAATATGAGTATTGAAAGTAGTGAGAGGAAAAGAAATTGGATTTAAGGATTGTTTGTCATAGCCACCCATAATGTCACCTATACCATAGCCAGCTCTCCCAGAGAAGTATTCAACAAATTCTTCAGTAGCAGGGGGAATACCAGAGTCTTTAATAGTAACCTTATTTAGAGGCTGGAAATCATGAACTACTCTAAGTTTACCATTACTCTTAATAACACAGAAAACAAGACTGGAATAGCTGGAAGTTGATTGTTCATATAAACCTTTTTGGACTTGTTTGCGGACCAACTTGATGAATTTGTCAACGTTAGCAGCAGGGATTGGGATCTTCTTCTTTTTCCAGGGATCATGTTCTACTACAGTGATAATGTAAGGGAGGCCATAGGATTCTTTCAAGAGACCTCTCTCTTCTTCACAGAAAGCAATAGATTTTTCCATAAGGTCTAAGACATTTTTGATCAAATTTGACTCATCAGGAAGAAGCCATCCATCTGGACCAAAGTTGAAAACTTTCAGACATTCTTTAGTGACAAGACCAGGGTGGATGAATGGACAGGAAGAGATTGAGGTAAACCACAGTAAGGATTGTGGGATAGAGGGGGGCGCATAAGAGGTGGGTTGAGGTTGAGATGAATTGGTTGGTTGACTGGTGTCAGCCTCCTGGATGCCAAGACCCTTGCTATCCTTTAGCTACCAGAGGTGATAGAGTAAATAATAAATATATTATTTAATAAATGCAGCAAAATCCGTAAAATATTTGGATTAAGCTTATTGCAAGGTTATGTGGTTTGGTTATTGTTTATTGTTTTAAATCAATATGAATAAATTGATTATTAAATATTTTTATATAGGTGCCACAATTATATTGGGGATCTTTAACACCTCTCTTCAGGGATTTCAGTATGAAAACATGTAGTCCTGGTTACTTTGGGCTTGTTAGTTTAAAGAATATTTTTACCCAAAGATAATATGTATATAAAATCCAAGGTGGAGTGGCAGGGCCTTGTAGCCAAGCTACCACGACAGAAAAAGGATAATAAAAAATTACTGGCATATTATCAAATCCTTTGGGTATCTGTATGAGACATGTACCAATGGGTTAAACCTTTATACTGGGATTCTAGGGTTGTTCAGCAGTTTTGATTGATAAAAAGAGGTTGAGGACAGATATTACTGATCAGAAATTGCCATAAATCACTTACTTATCTCTTATAATTACTTCATTACCTTGGCATGGTGTCTGGTTATGAATATAACTGGGTCTCTGACCATCAATATCCTCAAAAGAGCTTTTTATTTATAGCTTTTGGAGTCCCAATATTTTCCTTCCGAGGGTTGTAGGTGCTCAAAGGGACTGACACTAAGGCTAGCAGGGTAACCAGGGGTAGCCTGTCATGTGTTCTGGGTTTGATATCATGGGTAGGATCTAATTCCTCAGGGTATGGGAATTATTACACTTTATAATAGACATGAGGAAGTGTGAATAACACTAATCTGCCTTTTATGTATTATTTAATTAATTATCCTTAGTAAATTTTCCCAGTACTTTAATAATTAAATAAATATAGTTTTATACGGACATCTTGATGTCAGGTAAGTTCTCATTATGTATTGTATAACTGGAGGAAAAGTCATAATATTGATTTTACTCCTGATTTTGGTGTTCCAGTTGACTTACTAAGATAATTACTTAAAAATATAAGTCATGTGAATTCATGTAATATTTTTACATCATTAGTTTTCTTAGTATGTCACCAAGATATTGATGTCTAGTAATTCTCATAAAAGTATATCAAAGTATTTGAAAATATTTTTAGAAGTTGTCATTGTCTTATTTTCGACATTATTGGTACTTTGAATTATATTAAATAAAAAATACGTATAAGGATTATTTATGTATTTTTATATAATATTATGTATTTTTAGACTGTCTACTATCCATGGGAACATTTATTACATATGTAGAATGTTCCTGTTTAGGTTTTAGCATTTTTACGCGGTACCTGAGCCTCTCAGGCCGCCTGTCACTCTTTCAACCCGTAATCCCGCGGCTGCGTACTTGTCAGAGGCCCAGGGCTGCGTACACAACCTCGACGGAGTGACAAGGCTGTAATTCAGCCATGGGCGGGTGCATTGGATGCTGCGGCTGCGTGCGGGAATTGTTAAAAAACACATTTCCGCCCATAACTCATAAAATATCCACAAAACCTCAATTATTACGTAAAAATGTGTGTGAAATATTTAATTGGCCAAAAAGCTCAAAATGGAGCCATAGTATTTTGGTTTTTCTTTCCTTAATTATTTAAAAATATAAGGAGTTTGATTTCAAGGGTGGGGTCAGTGAGTGACCCTACCAAATTATGGGTGGAGAACTCATTTCTGTAATAATATTTATGGTTTCCCTACTCCTTCTTAGTTTAATTGTATTTTTATTATTTTTATGTTATTTTTGTTACTTTTGCAGCTTGCTTTGCAATTGTAGCAAGCTGAAAACTGTTTGAACCTTTTTTACAACTGGTTTATACTTGGTGGCAAAAGACAGGAATCCTTTCTCCCTCCAAGCATTGACCAGTGAGACCTCACTACAAGAACTGAGGCCAAGTTCCAACATCTTCCAAGTTTGATGTTCTACCTCATCCTTGAAAGGTGCCTTTTCCATAAAAGAGGATCCAAAAGCTAATGCATTGCTCACATGTGTGGCACAGGGTAGAGTTTTCAAAATGACAGTAGTAGAGTCCCCCAATGGTGCACAACTTGGAGGAATTACTTCTACCCCACATTGCCTCCACTTAAGACCATACTCCTTCATACCAAAACCACCAAGGAAAGAATTGAAATTGGGATGTAGTTTAGAATCATGGCGGAGATTCAAGAACGGAGTAGAGCATAATTGATCATGCTGAAGGGAAAAAAGAAAAGAAGATACAACAGACCCAGAGAGATAAGAAATATTTTAGGAATTTTTGGATTTTGTATGTTTTTGAATTTTGATCTTATTTGGATGAGGAAGAGATGATAAGGCAAACAAAAAATATGCCTCTGAGGTTGAAGTTGATTCATATGTTTAATTCTGAGGCTGAGAGGAACTACAACTATCAGTAGGATCAACTAATCCAATAAAAAATGAGACTGAGAGGAATGAGAGTTGTCCTTCTGCTTTCCGTTAAGAACTGTTTTGGGAGAAAAACCAGGATAATCTTATTCCCAAAAACTGAATCCAAGGAATAAAGCAGAACTTCAGTTTTTCTGCCATCAGCATCAGGGAGAAGGATCCTCTCCCGAACTTGATCAGAAAAGCTCAGGCTAGCACCAAAATCCATTAAGAACAGTTTGCCCAAGATCATAGGACCTTCCAAACAAGTGATCCAGAAGTGACAAGTTCCAATAATATTTTGACAAATTTGAACAGGAAAATCATCAGCAATACCAACCAGTTCACATAACTGATTCCCCATACCATAAACCGCAGAAGTAAAACTGACCCTTGGGCTAAGCTTGAGTTTGCAGGCCATAGCATCTGAGATTAAGTTGATCTGAGAACCCAAATCCACAAGAAGAGAAACTTTTTTATCCAATTCACCAAGATAGCAGGGAAGAAATCCAAGAGGGAAGGAATAAAGATTGGCATCTGAAGGGGAATCTGTTCCACCAGAGTCCTCCATTAAAGTGCCAGAAGAGACCTTCAATTTGTCTGGACCAATTTCCACATGTTGAGGAGAAAGCAATTTCTTCATGCCTTCATCCACAGATGGAGAGATAGACTTCAGTTCAGTCACAGACAGATCAGGGATTTTGAGATCAGAAATTTTCTATAATAAGCCTTCCACAGCATTAGGGTAGACCTCGGAAATGCCCCTTGATGAGATTGTGACAAGATTTATTAGAACTAAAAACCAGCAGACTGCAGACCAGAGTTAGAAAGTTGAAAAACCAGAACAAAATGAGAAAGAAGAAGAAAGATGAAAGGACAAACAGCTTAGACGTTGTTTAGAGAGTAGATGAGAAGAGAACCCTGGCAGCACAGAAGTAGTAGAGGAAAGAATATGTAGGATAATGGCTGCAAGCGCGGAACTAGATTGTCAGATGCATCAAGCTAGAGTGCTCTTGAGGATAATGTTCTTTCCAGGAACAGACTTGTATATAGTGACTTGATTGAATGGTGACTTGGATGAGGTTGAACCGGATTGAGGAGAATAGAGGGTTGAAAGGAGAAGATGGGTCAATGATGCTTTGAGAGGAAGGGAAAAGATATAGGAAGCAAACTGAAAAGAAAGAAAGAAGAGGGAAAAGGTATTGAAGAAAAAGAAAGAGACCGCTGGGGAGAAAAGAAAGAAGGAGGAGCCCGGCCCACTTCTAAGAGCAGGATCCGAGTCAGTTGAGGAAAGGGGGGTTGTCTGAGTGTCACACAACAGATCATTTGGGGACCTGTCCAAGCTTGCGCAACCTTTGAAGACAGATTTTTAATACTCTAATATTTGACAATACTTAACACCCCTCTCAAACCCAAATTTGGGCTTGGTGGAGGGAGGAAGATCAGAAGAGGCAGGTACTGGAAGAGGATCAGAGGATTGAGGGGGTTGACCAGATTTCAGAGGAGGAAAAAGATCAGAGTGGTCCTGGAACCTTTCCATGGGTGGTTCCCTTTCTACTTCCATGTCTTCCCCATCAGAGGAAGGAGGCTCAGGCAAAGAACCAAATTTGACAGGTTTCCAAAGGATTGAAGATGGAACAGGGGGAGACTTGTGATTTTTGGGTTAATCATGGCTTTTCCTGGCTGGATCAGATTGATAATCACCAGAGAAGCTGGAAGAAGTTATACCTGGAGGATATCAAGTTTGAAGAGTGCCACAGGATGATAGAAAATCCAAGGAGAACAGATATTCCTTATTGGGAGTTGATGGTTGGTACAAAGCCACCACATGAAGGATTGTACAAAATGAGTCAAAAGGGATCAAAGCACCCTTAAGAAGGAAGAAATTATTTACCTTCTGCTCTACTAATTTCTCCTCCTTGTACTTCTGGAGTTCAGGACATCTACCAGTACCATGGCCTTCTCTATGACAGTAATAGCAGACTAAGGTTGATTTAGGAACAGAATTAGCAGGTTTAGGGGTAGCCAAAGAGGATATTTTCTGATCTATTTTATTCTCAAAGGCCTGAATTAGCTTATTAATCTCATCTATGGTAGCAGTATCCTTATTGGCCTGAGGTCTTGATTTAGGTCTGCAATTTGCTTCCATCTTGTTCATGATTTTGTTGGATTCTTGGAAGGAAGGAGCATGGACTGGTTCAGTGATCCAGGGCTTCTCAAAATTTAAAGCAGTTTTACCTTTCATGAATTTGTCCACCAAACTCCTAAGGACCAGAAAGACAGTGATTTTGAATCAATTATCCCTAGTAGTGATCATGGATCCAGATTTGACTAATTCATCACTAATCCTTTCCTGCACTCCTGGCAAAAAAGATTGGAAAAATCAAACTCAAAATTTGTCCACAGTGTCAATGTGATTGTTCCTGATAAGATAAGACTGAATAGGATCCCAAGACTTTCTGAAAGACTGATAATCATAGGCTGAAGAGACATTACCAGTGGAGATATATTGAGAAACCAGAGCATCCAACTCCTGTAAGTTAAACCTAGCAACATCTATTTTTCCCCAATAAGGCAACATAAAGTCCTTCAAGAGCCTCCAGTTATGAGTTTCAAATCTATCAAACAATTTGATCAATTCCATAACTTCATCAAAGGAGATAAAAAATCATAACTGATAGTCCATATCATGTTCACTTGCACCATCCACTTCAGCAGCAATCTCATAGGAGTCAAAAAATCTTTCCACATTTGTTCCATTGAAGCCTAGGCTCTTGTTATGGGGTTTGATCTTGACCATCTTGGCCCAAACAGTGGTGGAGGGAACAGATTCAATTTTGAAGAAAGAGTTCCTCAGGGGATCCAAAATAGCAGAGTTCCAAGGTGGCTCACAAGCGTTGCAAGGGTAGAGTTTTAACAAAACAACAAGAATCCTGCCCAAATGGTACACAATTGAGTGGAATGACTTCTGGAACAAGTTGCCTCCACCAATCAGATCTGGATGATAACAGAAAAAAGAAAAAAAAGAAAAGGATTGGATTGGATTTCAGAGTTGATTCTTCAAGTTGGGACTGTAAATCCCAAGGTTGCTGGTTTGATCCCAGCCCAGGGGACAAAAATGTAAGACTCCAAAGGGTGCTAGGTTGTGGCAGTTCTGTGGAGGGTAAAGGTTCTGTTTGGGCTGCCCTCCTGAGTGTTAAAAAAATATTTAAATGTAACCAAGATCAAGGTCTAGAACCTGGTAAATGAGGAATCAAGTACTAAAGGATAAAGATGATAGTAGTTTGTAGCAACGGAACAGCACTATCTTAGCCAAGATTATGTGACTAAAAATTGGACAAAAAAAGCTAAAGTTTGTTTGAAGTTCAAAGAAAAAGATTTTGCATGTCAACAACTCTCAAAAGCTAATAACTCTGGTTGTCAGCAGAAGATTGGGGATGATCAACTCAAACCCAACCAACCTCCAGGTTCTCAATGAACCTGCCCAACTCTCCGCAATCAAGCGCTCGAAGGGTACCAGATAACTGAGGTTGGCTGTACAAGACAAAGCACTATGTTTAAGAAGCTCTAAAACCAAACAGTAACTGATTTGAAGAAACAATAACCTAAAATATTCTCAAAAAACTCAAGAGTAGGCTGGCAGAATGCAACTCCAAAAAAAATAAGGGAGGTATAACACTCCAGTTCTTAAGCTTAATAAGACCTCTTCAATCAATTGTGATTTGCTCCAGAAATATAATCAAGGAGGGATCAAGACCAGTATGGAGAGAGAAAGGGATCAACGAGTTGTATAACACACTCAAGAATTCCAACAGACAGAATTGTCTTAAACCAGAAAGGCTATTGGTTGGTGATAAGGATCAGGCCACAGAGGGGCAAAGACTAAGGAACAATGGATCAGGGGGCAATCATAGATATACCCAGGATGAGGATGAGTGTTTGATTTCAATGATAAAGGGGGTACATATGCACACACTCCCCTGGATTTTGGAAAAGGCAGGGGAGAGCCCCTCCTTTTATAGACCATGGCTCCCTGTAGACTATTTACAAGAGATACTACAAATAGAGCCAAAAAAAAGTTTTTTTTTTTTAGGATTGTCAGGAGAAAACAAAAAGGAAGAAAAAAAAAAGAAACAAAAAACACTCAGAAAAAAGAAGAACTGAATCAAAACCCCAGCCCATGCAAATGATGGGCACAGGCAAGAGAGTAGCTAGCAAGAGGCCTGCGGACCTGCTGACGGGCCTGGGCAACAGTTGAGACCCGCGCGGGCAACGGACAAGCCGCGCAGGAGACCGTTGAGCTGGAGGTTGATCAAGGTGGATTGACAATCTGGCAATGATCTTGAGTGGCGTGAGAGGCACATTGGCAGGTAGTGGGCCTGACCAAGTGAGACCAAAGCAAACGCAACATTTGCCTGACTGGATGAGAGGAGTGATGATGCTGACCAGAGAGATTGGAGACTGAGTTTACGTTGGTAGATCTTTGAGCAGGGTTTGATTGATGACCAGGTGGATTGGCGCTCAAAGGCTTGAAGAGTGGGTGGAAGGGAGGGTAGATGGTTGAACAGAGATAAGGAAACATGGGGTAGGGAAAATGAGTAGGAGTTTGTTGGGGAAAAGTGTTTGGAGCAAGTGAAGATGGCGGGATAGGAGATGGGGGGGACCTGATGGAGGATGAAGGGCGGATTGAGCTGGATGGGGATGAAGGCAATGATTCTGAGGATGCTCATGATGTCAGGGAGCACGCATCCTAGTCTGATGAGGAAGAAAAGTGGAAAGGGGAGACGGGGGAAAGGGTCTGGAAGTTGCAATGTTCAGGGTTGTGTTTGTTGCCATACTGGTTGCCCAGAAATCTCACGGGATGCTGTTGAAGGGAGAAGGCAGAGGTGGGAGAGTACCAGGAGGGACAATGGTGATGGTGATGGTGGTAAAGTTGCAATTGGGACTTGGGGTGACAATGATGGTGGGGGCGGGTGGTGATGAGCATTGGATGAAGCAAGCAAAGTTGCTTGCAACCGTTCCTTGGCCCAAAAGGGAAGGAGTACCGTCAGAGAGGGGGGATTTGAACACAGGATTGGGCGCTAGGCACCCAAGAGATGATCCTAGAAAACTAGGAGAGTGGGAGCTGGTAGTTTGGGAACTGGATATGGGAATCATTCTGGATAAAAAAGTTTTTTTTTTTGGATCTAAATGGAGGCTATAGAAAAGTTCATAAAACATTTTACTTTTTACGTACTTGTCCAGAGGTGTCCCAGATTGGGCACCACAGGGCATGTCCACATTGGCCCAATGCGCCATTCCAGATATCCAAGATATATTGGCATGATCCGGATCCAGATCTTGCAATGCTTGATCCCCACCCAATTTGTCCAATCCAATCCAATCCATCCCGCTTCACCAGATGCTGAACCCAATTTGACTGCTGCTAAGCTGGCAGCGCGACTTTCTGCGGCAAAGCCGCACCCATTTTGAGTGTTCTTCCCCTTCCAAGCCTGCACCAACTGCTGAGCGTGCAGCTCCCAGCCTATTCCAAATTGTATCTATAAAAGACCACCACCCTGGATATAGGAGGAGGATCAACACATCATTATTACAGAAGGTTGGAAGGACTCTTTCTGCTCTTCCCTCTATCTCTCAGTTGTAGGGTGAACAGTCCCACTTGGCTTTTACAGACGCAAAGGATAAATAACTTCCAAACTTGGGAACCATTAAAGGAGAAGTCCTCTTCTGAATTCCACAACACCCTTTTTTTGCTCCTGCCACTTCTAGCACTCCCTTGGATGGATCAAGATATTTTTTCCTCAACTTTTTAATCACTCTCAAGATCAAAAAATGGCCAATTTTTCTCTTTTCTCATTTTCTCAATATCCTTAAAATTTTGTCAGCCTCCTGGATGCCAAGACCCTTGCTATCCTTTAGCTACCAGAGGTGATAGAGTAAATAATAATTATATTATTTAATAAATGCAGCAAAAATAAGTAGAATACTTGGATTAAGCTTATTGCAAGGTTGAATGGTTTGGTTATTGTTTATTATTTCAAATCAAAATTGATTATTAAATATGTATAGAGGGGCCACAATTATATTGGGGATCTTTAACACCTCTCTTCAGGGATTTCAGTATGAAAACACATAGTCCTGGTTACTTTGGGTTCTTTAGTTTAAAGATTATTATACCCAAAGATAATATGTATATAAAATACAAGGTGGAGTGGCAGGGCCTCGTAGCCAAGCTACCACGACAGAGAAAGGATAATAAGACTCACTGGTATATTTTAAATCCTTTGGGTATCTGTTTGAGACGTGTACTGATGGGTTAAACCTGTATACTGGGTTTATAAGGTTTTTCAGCAGTTTTAATTGATAAAAAGAGGTTTTAGGACGGATATTACTGATCAGAAATTGCCATAAATTACTTAATTATCTCTTATAAGAACTTGATTACCTTGGCACGGCGTCTGGATATGAATATTAATGGGTATCTTCCCATCAATATCCTCAAAAGAGCTCTTTATTTAGAGCTTTTGGAGTCCCAATATGGTCCTTCTGAGGGTTGTAGGTGCTCAAAGGGACGGACACTAAGGCTAGCAGGGTAACTGGGTGTAGCCTGTCATGTGTTCTTGATGCTATATCCCGGGTAGCATCTAATTCCTTAGGGTATGGGAATTATTCTACCTTATAATAGACATTAGGACGTGTGAATAACACCAATCTGTCCTATTTATGTATTATTTAATTAATTATCCTTAGTAAATGTTCCCAGTAACTTAATAATTATATTATAATACATCTCTACGGACATTTTAATGTCATGTAAGCTCTCATTATGTATTATATAACTGGAATAAAAGTCATAATATTGATTTTACTCTTTATTTTCGAGTTCCAGTTGATTTGTTAATATAATTAATTAAAAATATAATTCATGAGAATTCATGTAATATTATTACATCATTATCTTCCTTAGTATAGCACAAAGATATTGTTGTATAGAAATTCTCATAAAATTATATTAAAGTATTTTAATATATTTTTAGAAGTTTTCATTGTCTTATTTTCGACATTCTTGGTACTTTGCATTATATTAAGTAAAAAATACGTGTAAGGATTATTTATGTAGTTTTATATAATATTATGTATGTTTAGAAATCCTACTATCCACGGGAACCTTTATTACATATGTAGAAAGTTCCCGTTTATGTTGTAGCCTGTTTACATGGTACCTGAGCCTCTCAGGCTGTCTGTCACTCTCTCAGCCCATAGTCCTGCGGCTGCGTACTTGTCAGAGGCCCAGGGCTGCGTACAAAACCTCGACTGGTTGACACGGCTGTATCTCAGCTGCGCGCGGGTGCTTTGGCGGCTGCGGCTGCGTGCGGGAATTGTGACAAAACACATTTCCGCCCATAACTCCTAAAATATACACAACACCTCAATTCTGACTGAATTTTAGGTGTGAAACCTATACCTGACAATGTGTGTGAAATATTTAATTGGCCAAAAAGCTCAATAATGAAGCCATAGTATTTTGGTTTTTCTTTCCTTAATTATTTAAAAATATAAGGAGTTGGATTTCAAGGGTGGGTTCAGTGAGTGACCCTAACTAATTTTGGATGGATAATCCATTTCTGTAATAATATTTATGGTTTTCATACTCCCTCTTAGCTTAATTTTATTATTATTATTTTTATGTTATTTTTGTTACTTTTGCAGCTTGCTCTGCAATAGTAGCAAATGACAAATCTCAAGATTAAAACTAGGGATGGTCTGTAATTTTGGCAGAGATTTGGACAGCAATTTGGTAAACCTCAAGAAAGGGGAAAAAATCCAAAAAAAATTCTTAGTTTTTTATTTTATTCAAAATTAAAAAAATATTATATATAGAATTTTTAGTTTTTTTCCTTCCTTCAACTTCTCCCTGTACTAGCGGTCTAGGGAAGGCCCATGGGTTTTTCAAATCCCCAGAATCCTATGTTCAATTCCTCCTTGTTGTGCTTGGGCCCCAGATTTTTTTGGCCAAACTCACAAACAATCATCATCATCATCAGCAGCAGCACCAAACATTTTCATCAAACGAAGTTTTGGTTCTTCAACATGCTTTCCGGAAATGAAGGTATTAATGAATAGACGGCCATCTGATCCATCCCATTTCCAGTGAATATTTGATGCAAGCAAGAATCTTGGTCAGCTTTCTGATACCCATCAACATTGCAGGAAGCGGTTGGTACTTTTGGTGGCTTTGTGGCTCTTCAATTCCCATCAGCAACAAAATTGATCATCCCACCACCAGCATCCTTCAATCCATCCCTTGCGACTCCAAAAACCAATCCTACCAATATCCCCAGGGTTGGAAATCATCCTTCCATTGATCTCCACACCCTGACGGACTGAAAGCTTTTACTTGCGGCCATTGGAGTTTTTGCAAGGTACCATTGGTCATCAAAACCTTCATCCCAGCCTTTCAATGTTGACAGCTGTTGCCATTGTTGATCATCATAATACCTTCCCTTGCAACTTGCTGAGACCCATCAGCAACCACCTCAATGATTCCAACTTGCATCTAACCACTGCCTGCCAATCATCCATTGTTGCATGTTGCAATCTTTCATCTGCAAAGCGCCAGGTGCTCATACGCTGCACCCCATCATCCTCGATGTGGTGCTGGTTCTCTCTTTTCCTCCTCTTTTCTTTGTTGGAGTATTATGTCTTCTGCTGATAGCCTTGATCCTTTCTTTCACAGAATCTTATTACTACATGTCACCTGGTCATTTATTAAATTATGAATTCTTCATTATTGGCTTACTCCATAAGTTCATCACATTGTCTTTTGTCCATATAGTTTCTGCCAATGCTGATTAGTCATCAAGTCCCTAGGCCCCCTGTGAGGGGCTCTCTAGTTGTCTATTTAAACCGGTCTTTTCCATGACCTTGCAATTCACCTTATCAACTTTGTTTCTTACAAATCCGGTCCTCAACTTTCTGAGTTGAGTAAGAGTCCATGATCCAATCATCGACTCCAACAGGTTATGAGCCCAGAGCACCACCTATTGTTCTGTCTCTGTTTTGCTTCAAGTAAATCCTCTTAGTACGGTAGCTCTCCAATTATCCTATTGTTAATTGCATCTACTCTTTATTCAGTGACCTTTGTTGGTCATCCCTCAACACCGGTAGCTCTACTGTCTTTCTATTACTGATCGTATCTGCCTTCTTATCCAAACTGATCCTATTGATCACCTCAATCAGTCACCTCTATGGTCTTCCCGAGTAGCACTACTGTCTTTTTATTACTGACCTTATCTACCTTCCATCCGACCTATCCTGTTGAACACCCTCAATTAGTGACCTTCATTGGTCTTACTTACCCTTACTTCAACCCTGTTGTTACCTCAGACTCGATCCTTTAGTTCCTTGATCTTCCAATGCCCCCAACCGTCATCTTCATCCAGTCAATCGCGATGTTCCCTACATCTTGATTGCTCTCCAACTTCAACATCTGTTATTGCTTCAATAAACTTCATCGGTATTACATCCAATTCCATTTTTGTTGAACTCAACTCAAACCTCATGTCGGAACCCTTCATTGCGGTCACTCAACAGTTATAACCTGCCTTCAGAACTCTCATCCAGAAAACCGGTACTCTAGTCTTCTGGCAAGGGGGTGAGATGAGATGAGGCATCATCCCCTTGTCTCCACCATCAACGCTCGCCATCAATTGACCATTTCATCCCTAAACTGCCATCACAACCATCAATACACTCACAACAGCAAACCCAACCAATCACTTTGGCTCGGCCAAGTGCCCAGTCCGGTTGCTCTCTCAACTGTCCCTCTCAATCATTGGGTCATCACCATCAATGATCAACTCAAGATTGATCAACCCTACACTCTTGCTACGATTGATCAACTTGACTTTGACCACAATATTTCCTTCCCTCTATCTTCTATCTTTCTTTCTGCTGGTCCACCTTCAATAGTCTTGTCCCTCAAACAGGCCTCCAACTCTTTTGGCGAGGTGGTGAGATGGGATGACTCCCTATTCCCTCAGCCCTCACTCAATCTCATCCTCGTCAGGAGATCCCATTCAATCATCACTCACTATCCTCATCCATCCCAGGTGCCCATCCCAAGACAACCATACCCGCCTCAGCTCCCGGTCAGAGCTCCCCACTATCTTCCAAGACGAACCCGATCTAATCAAAACCATCCTCTCAGGTTGGACTCCCTTCCCAATCCTATCAAACCCAATGATGAGGATCCCCTGGCTGTCGCCCTCAGGCAGTTCGTCAGTGACAATTGTAATTTCAGTCTCATCAGGAACTTTCGATTGGCCAACCTGATCACCATCTTCAACGGCGTATGCGGTTCCCTATCCATCTTTTCGTTGGCCTACTTCTTGATCACCCTAGACTTGAAACACTTGGAGCGAGCCTGCCTGTTTCCGATCCTCTCCTTGGCCTTCAACGTCTTGGATGGTAAAATCCTCAGCTCTTCAATCCTCAATCCTCACCGGTGTCAATAGACCTTCACTCTCTCAGTCACAAGCCAACTCAACCTGCCCCTTGGCTCTTTCCGAGACCACCTCAAAACATCAAACCAAGGAGATGAAGAAGAAGAAACAACGTCTCAAATCCTCCTCCATCGATCAACACTATCGTACCGAACTCACCTTTTCAGATCCCCAATCGCTTCTAAAATTTGACATCAACAAAGAACGTCCCAGGATCTTCCAAACCCTTTCTACCGCCTCTCAGACTGCCAACAATCTTTTCAACCGACTCCAACTGTGTGATCCCAACCAAATCGCTACCAATCCTATCCTCCAGTCTCTGGTAGAGAAAGCCAAAGTGTCTCAAAAGGGAGTGGTACGGTATATCCAAACAGTATCCAACCACGATCCAGAGGGAGAATATTTAGGTACCCTCTTGAACACCAATGCCCATGTTCTCGCCGCGTTAGATCTATTCAACAATCTGATTCAATCCAAGGTCAAAGGCCGCCAAATCGATCAACTCACCAATAGATTGAAGAAGGTTTCACTATCTGGCCAACCGTTGGATTTCCAGGAGGAATTCAATATATTTAATGATTCAAACCGGTCAGAGGAACAACCGATTGCGATTGTCAGTCCCCAATCTCCATCCCCCAATTTACTAGGGTTGAAATTCGGAACGACTTCACTCTCTAAATCGGGAGGCGATCAGTTACAAGTCCCATTGGTACCCAATCCTGCTGGTGCTTCTACTCTTCAAACTCCTTCCAGCTATGATCCTGGCACGTTGTTGGATTTTTCTGATTTTGAAAACGACAAGGGTTCTTCTAACTGTAGCAGTCCAAACAATTCTTCTGAAACGACCACTAGTCCTTCACACCTCACGCGGGACCTTGTCAATGCAATCCTTTAAATCACGGTTCCTTTTGTCTCCATCCATTATTGTCTCTGATGACAGTCATTCTGCTAGCCTGTTATCTTGTCCTAAACCAGAACCTGCTTTGTGATATTTGATCAGACCTATTTCTACTGTTTGGTTTCTGTTTTCTTATGTTTTCCTTGACCTTTGGTCCTGTTCCTTTTCACCATTTTGTCAGCCTGCATTGTCATACCTTTTCAACTTCTCACCCAGTCTCAAGCCTACCAGCAAGGGGGTGTGTTTGAGTATTATGTCTTCTGCTGATAGCCTTGATCCTTTCTGTCACAGCATCTTATTACTACATGTCACCTGGTCATTTATTAACTTATGAATTCTTCATTATTGGCTTACTCCATAAGTTCATCACATTGTCTTTTGTCCATATAGTTTCTGCCAATGCTGATTAGTCATCAAGTCCCTAGGCCCCCTGTGAGGGGCTCTCTAGTTGTCTATTTAAACCGGTCTTTTCCATGACCTTGTAATTCACCTTATTGACTTTGTTTCTTACAAATCCGGGCCTCAACTTTCTGAGTTGAGTAAGAGTCCATGATCCAATCATTGACTCCAACATTCTTTACATGTCATGAATTTCTTTTTGCCATCATTTTTTTGTTATTTTCATTAATATTACATCCAAAAAAATTCTTTTTTTTAAAAAAAACAATTCTGCTCTCATTTGTGGTTATCTCTTGTAAGTAGTCCACAGGGCCTCTTGCCCATAAAATGAGGGGCTATCACCCCCAAAAAAGTGGTGGCACATGCTAGCAAGTGCCATTAAAGAATCTTCAATTGCATCTCAACAAAAACTACAGTCCAAGCTGCTGTCAGACAACAAGTACTTATCTGCATACTGGTGTACTTAAGACTTATGTATGTACATACATACGTAGTGATTGGGAGCTGTGCATGCCTTTGTAGACCAATCATATGCACATACAAGCAGAATGGCTCCAAGGATGTTGGGAGGCCATACCAGGCTAGTTCAACGTTGAGGAGGTTAAGATCATTCACCCCCAAGTAAGCAGCAATGGCAAGCTGCTGTTCAGGACACTGTGTCTTAATGGTCCTGTTTAACATGATACCTACTCCATGATTGACTGATGAACACCTCAGAATGGACCATTTGATCCTTTCAGGATGGCATTTGTCATAGCTATGCGTACAATGTGAATCATCTAAATGCCTGATTCCCTGTTTCTAAAACCCAAGCTCAGGTTGGGTTATTCTCTTGTTAAGATGGTACAAATAAAACTTCTTTCATTTTGCTTGAAGTTGGAGTATAAATTTTTTGATTGAAAAAAGGTGCAGTAGAGATGATTTGTATAGCAGTGAGAAAAAATTAACTAGAAAAACAGAAAGTGCCTCCGGCTGTAGCCTGAGAAGTCCCTCATGAAATATTGCTACGGTGTTTGCCCTTTCCTTCTACGTCCTCTTACTCCTCCTCCTGTTGATCTGCACAGGTCCTTTGCCATAAGGTTGTCATTGCCTACAGGATGGAAGAGGTTTGATGGGTTAGTGCTCTTTTACATATTCACTGCCTTAGTTAGATGCTTCTGCAGAGTCACAAGTGGGATCTGCCTGCCTCCTTGGTTGCTCACATCTGGGCAATGGCTTTGCCATTTGTACCTGTTTCTCCTTCTTCAACAATCCTCCTCCACGGTAGGTATGCTATCTTTATGCATTGGGAGTGTTGAGCCGTCCTCCTCCTCACAAATAAGAATGCAATTATTGACTGAGCTGGTTCTCAAAGAGTATCATTTCTTATCCAGGAATGCCTGTTAGCCTTTGATTGATCATATGGACAGATACACCTCAAGTAAGTATCAATTGTTTAGCTGAAGCTCAAATGATAATGAGAATGGAAGAGTAATTGGGGTTGAGTGACCGGAGCCATTCTTTCCCAACAGGAAATTGCAAAATAAAAGCCTCAAAGTTTGGATGCTTGGGACCTGGAATACAGATAGAAATTTTAATTTCCTATATTCTAACTTTAAGCTTGCTGGTGTACAAACAGTATTAATTTTTACAATTTAGAAAACTAAGCAGAAAACCAGACAAGTCAAAAAAACCTCCTCAAGCAAGAACTTCAGGTCTTTCATATTCCACAAAGGGTTTTTGGTCAGTTTTTGTAGAGATTTAATGAATTTTTCAAATTTAAAATGGCCCACTGCCCCGTTCCTCTTCCTCTTGAGTTTTTGTATTTCTAGGTTAGACAATTTACTTATATATTTTTGGGCATATGCATCCTCTGGAAGCTTTGAGGGAACAGATCTAAATTCTTCAGTCATTTTCTTCATGATGGCTATTGCCATCGCGGAAAAAATGTAGGAGAGAAATCTGTTGTTTGAAAGATTTTGCAAGCTGGACCATAGTGTGATCAAGAAGATCAATTAGATTGTTTAGGAAATTGCGCCTCCAAGCTTGAATGATTCTTGTTGGCGGAAGAGTTGGATCACTGGTATTTTCTTTGTAGTCAGAGGCCAGATCAACTTTTTTGAAGAGGTATGAAAATTTTGGATTTTTTTGAAATATTTTACTGGCCATTTGATAACGCAGTTTGGATTTCTGTAAGTAGTACATTCCCATTCCGAAATTGAATCACCGCTAAAAATTTCAAATAGGGCTGACCTTAGCACAAAAAAATTGTTTGCGCTCATTTTGGCGCCTCAATGGAACAGAAATCTTGCTACCTGAATCACCAACAGTGCGTTCAGACCTTTTATCTTTGTAGATTTTCCTCATGGTTCCCAGCCAGCGTTCAACAATAGCTTTAGGATGGATGGCCATAGATTCCAAATGTTGGTTTTGGTTTTGTTCCCAGCGCTTCCAATTCTCCCAAAGGATCAAGGCCGTCGCGCTATTCCATTCAGACACTTCTAGTGTTGGAGAATTCCATTCAAAAGTGATGCGGAGGAAAGCCCGGTATTCAAACTCTTTTTCACACAAAGTCTTCACCAATATCAAAAAAATGGGTTTGGAGAATTTGTGCGGAGCAGGAGTAAATTTGTGGTCTTGTTGAGAACATCCTAAATCAGAGAGGTCTTAGGAAGCGCCTTTGAGCCGATGATGTTGAGCTATCCAACTTGGATTGGATAACATTGTCTAAGTCCTCTTTGGCGCGCGCCACCCACGTTATCCAAGCATCCAATTTGGTTTCTGTGGGTGCATCAGGTAGTCAGGTTGATTGGGCATTATAACCCATCATAATTTTAATGAAACTGGTAATCAATTGAAATATTGATAAAGATGGGTGCGGCAGGTTCAAGCGGGTGGCCACTAGAGCATAGCGCTTTTTGGTAAGACGCTGTCTAGCTGCATTGACTCTTGCCTGCCTCCTTTCAAGCTGGTGTGTTTGCAAAAACTGGGCTTAAAGTTCTTCTTTGTCTGAAATTGTTAGCAAAACAAAAGATGCGTCAACTCTAATGATTAGTTTGGAACAAATATACATACAAGGAATCACCCAAGCTGATTAAATTGCTCTCATCAAAACTGAGGTAATTTTCAATGATAACATCAAATGAAGGTATAAACCAAAGTTGGAGGAACAGCAAGCAGTTTAGTGTGGGAGATATACTGAAAGGGAAAAATTCAGTCAGCCAAGTGAAAGGGATTTGCACCAGATGATGATCTCATCATGAGTCACAAGAAAAATCCCCCCCCCCACCCCCGCTGACTAAGTAGGCTCTTTGCCGGTTTGAAAAAATAGATCAGCAGTAAAACATTTGGAACTCCCACTACTAGCACAAAAGAAAAAATGCTGAAATTTGTCAGAAAGAAGAAGCAAACGCAATCCCCAGGGAGTAATTAAAAAACCAAAAACACTTATAAAAGTAGACACCATGGGGCTAAACTCTTTTGATAAAGATTTGAGAGGGATAACACTTCAAACTGGGAACTGAGGACAACAAGCACAATCAACAACAGGTATGAGAACATGAGAGACAGGAACAAATACCAACATCATGCCTTGAGGATCATCTTGAGAGTGGGCAAAGTGAGAAGAAATGGGAAGACTGAGAAGAGCAGGGAAAGGTAAGTAGTACTAGAGAATGAGGCAAGTCAGAGATGCTGGAGAAAAGGTTGACGTTTTTGGATCAGATATCTCACCGGGCAACAGAGCAGGGCTAAGCAGGGTAGATCTTGAGGAATCTGAGTATGTGATGTTGTGTTGATTTGAGTGGTGCAAACTTGAGTGATGTTGATTTGAGAAATGTGAGAACTGAGAGGAGGAAGGATAAAAAGAAGGAAGAAAGGGAGTTTGAGAGAGAGAAATTGAGATGAGGGTAGATCTTGAGGAATCTGAGTATGTGATGTTGTGTTGATTTGAGTGGTGCAAACTTGAGTGATGTTGATTTGAGAAATGTGAGAACTGAGAGGAGGAAGGATAAAAAGAAGGAAGAAAGGGAGTTTGAGAGAGAGAAAATGAGATGAGATCAGAAAACAACCAAGCCCCCCTTTTTCCTCTGGTTTCTACCTTCCCACCATTCCACCATTGAATCTAGGCACTCCAGAACTGGAGCTTCCTCATCTTCCAAGTATCCCTTATCTCAGAGCGCGTATGGGCAATGTCAACTTAACACTCCTCCATGCCCAATGAGATATCTCAGACAATAAAAAAGAGAGATACTTTGAGCTGAGGAGGCTTTGGTCACAGAATCTGCCAACATGTACAAGGATTTTTTTGAGAATTACTTGAATTTTATTAGCATTGAGTTCATCTCTCATCCCCTTAGTTTTCAAGCCTAAATCCCTTGTCTTTGAGTTGTAACAAAATTGTTGAATGTTGTCTTCTAGCCCCCTGTTATCAATCTTCAACGGAATGACTTCAATTGCTAGTGAGAATATTTTGCTCATCAGTGACTTGATCCAGGTGGATTCATGATAGGAATCCACCAGCCCATTCAATTCCGCATCTGTCTAGGACCAAGTGATATTGCGCTGCTTACAGCTATTCCAGGACACCAAGCTCCCAACAACAATGCACAGGTAACCATTTTGCAACTTGCAGGTCTCTGGATCATGTCAAGTAAAGCTTCCTTGAGTCCAATGCAAGGTTGACCTAGTAGGAGGGGGAGCACGGTTCCCCACTGCACTGAATGAGTCCACATCCAGGAGGAGCCCCCGCAATGAGGAACTCAGTCATCTGTCAAAATAGATCACTCATCACCACCAGTTCTGAGGGTCCTTCCCCCTGATCCCACAAGCTTTGCCTCTTTTCTCATTTCCAAATCTTGTCTCACTTCTGAATATTCCTTGACCTCTTCTCAACCAAGTCATCCTCCTAGCGCCCAGCCCCAAACTTCTGAAACATGATAACTAGCCAACCAACCTCATTTTCAGTTGCATTAACCAGGAGGAGCTTAGACCATCCTCAGCGGGAATACAATAGGAATTATCTCTTTGTTCTTTTTCATTTTGTTGTCTCAGTTTGTGCTTGCCAGTTAAGCTTTGCTCCTACAATAAATGCTCCCCAGACTGATAAAGATAGATCTGATAAAACTCCTGCCTGCAACCATTGCTTGATTCCACTAGCTGAACACATAGTGCAGTTAATGAATCTCACTGTTTCCTTAGCTATTTAGTCAAAATATGTTATACTCAAAGGAGAAAAATTTCTCATGATTGTATTCATTCAAATTTTGTTTACTCAGAATATATTGCTACAAGAGTTAAACTAAGTTCTGAAATAAAGAGTCTCAAAATATTATCATGGTAGCAAGAGACTACTCTTAGGACTTATAACTCTTGAGTAAATATCAGCCACTGATTCAGGTTCAGCAACTATGGCCAAGGTTGGAGGACACCCTATCAGGATCCCTACATCCAAGGACTCTGAAGATGACTATTCAACCAAAACCAAAATTTTCAAAATTAAACAACATAATTGGCACAATTGGAAAAGCGCCTTTGAGGATTTGATTATTGGTAAGGGACATGAGGAAAACCTGAACAAAGATTGGGTCAAGGCAAATGCCACAACTAAAAACTACCGACAAAAGAATGCACTTGGACTAAGTCTTCTTAGGACATCTTTCAACAAAGACCTCCAGTCATGCATCAAGTCAAGCTAGTCAAACTTTTCTAAAGCTTATCAGGCCTTGGCTCTTGGGTGCGGCAAAAAATCCTTAATTGTTTTTGGATATTCCCTAATTTGACTGGTCAACATTACTTACAAACCTGGCAGAGGCTTACGCAAACACATGTCCTCTGTCAAGGATGCCTACGTCAACTTTTCAGAAATGATAGATGGCCAACTCCTGGAAGAGCAAGTTATGAATGTATCCACTGGACTTGACACCATTCTGTTCATCAAAAGTCTAAAACTTGACAAAGTAATGTCAAGCCTGATCTCCACACCCTAAAAATCACAATCATTCAATCTTGAAGCCGTGTCCAACAGGGTCATGCTAGAAGACTCCCGACTTGTATAAAATTCAACCAACTCATCCTACTACTTCAGACGTCAACTTAAAACTCAGCACCAATCCACAAAAGCCTAAAAATGTGCGGGGGGAGAATCAATATAACTCATGTGGGTAAGCTAAATCTTGGGGGAACTATAATCTAACCTGTCTTTTATGCACCTAAGGGCCCAATAAACTTAATCTCAGCCAGTCAACTTGAGGACCATGGGCTAAAAGTTGTACACAAACACCGGATGGTCCTAGTCAAGCGTGCAAACCAAATTATATACTGTTTCCCTTGAATAGGTAGCTTATACATGTCCTACCATAAACCAAGCAAAACTTGCAAAATCCACCGTGGACTGGCACATCAGTCTTGGCCACCTGTCCAATTTTTATCTAAAGCACTTCCTTTCCCAAAACAACATACCTCTCCCAAAGTATTTTCCCACATTGGCTTCCTGCAAAGTCAGTATTCAATGCAAGATGAAAAAACAATCTCATTCTAACCCTCTACCTTTGTTGGTCAGACTATTCAATTGACTTAATATGGATGTACTCCAAATAATCCCTCCTTGCAAGCAGTTGCATCCTATATATTGGCAATCATTGACAATTTTTCTTGCTTCAACCTCATCTACTTCATCAAACACAAAGATGATGTTCTGGAGAAGATATTCAGCTACATACACAAGATCAAGAATGAGCTTGAAGTCACCCCCGCCTTACTTCACAGTGACAAAAGAGGTGAGTTCATGTCAACCAAGTTGTGCAAATTCCTATCCTCTAAAGTCATAGCACTTGAACAGGGCCCAGCTAATTCTCCTCAAAATAATGGTTTAGTGGATCATTTTAATCAAACAATACTCACCAAGATGTGTTTCATATAGGCACAATCATTGGTCCCAATCAACTACTGGGATGAGGCGGCTTGGTATGCTACCATGCTCATAAATCTACTTCCTTTGAATGCACTTGGATGGAAATCCCCATTTGCCACACTCCTTGAGGTGAATTCCACTATTGAGCTGGTGCGCAACCTTATGGCCCTAATACCGTTTGGCCTGACAGTGAATGTACACTCTCCTTGGGTCAACAAAATTGATTGGCGCTCAAGGCCACTGTTCTTCCTTGGGTATGAGCCATACTCCAATGCCAGCAGATTTATTGATCCTACCAAATGACAAATAGTGGTGAGCTGGGATTTCACGCCACAAAAGGTGATTCTGTTATACAACTGCCACTCATTGCTTGAAAACCCCCTTGTGCACTGCCTAAGTGTCTCTCCTCACCAGCCCATGTGACATCCCCCAAAAAAACTGTTAAGAATGTCAAGATTCACAAAACTATTTCTAGTTCCTATCCTAAGTCTAAGTGCGCGTACACTTCAATGATGAGTGTGTATACTCTACTACAAGAGATAATAAGCCCCGGAGACACTCTCTGATTTGGGGCCACCGGGGGCGGATTACAATCAATACTTAGTTCTCACCTCATCATGAGGAGACTCTGCTTTGTTTGTTTTCTTTTGGGGTCGCTTCTTCTTTTTCTTCTTCCTTTTTTTTCTTCTTCTTTTCTTTGATTATTTCAATTCTTTATCTATTTTTGTTATTCCTTTTCACTTACGTCTTGTCAAGCTTATCCACACCTAATCAACTCAACCTTTGTAAAATCGTTGACCTATCCAGTTCTCAATCTCTACTCTGTCTCAATCACTCGACAAAATCGCTTCAATCTGAATATCTCTTTCAAGTTGTCTGCCTGGTAAGAATTCACTTTCCAAAGATTAATAAGCTAGGGCAAACTCTAACAAAATAGCATGGTGGATTATAGCCTTCATCCTGCCTCCACGTGCCTCATCTAATCTTTCCGTGCTCATCTCTTCTTCTAAACTTAACATAGTCCAACCTGTTGGTGTTTCTTTTACTCTTATTTTCTTTTTCTATTATTTTTGACCTAAGCCTTCATGTCTCTAACTTCTATCTAAAGTCTGCTGGTTTTTATTCATAAGAAATTGAATTCTAAAACTTAACACGGTTAAAAGCTGAAAGGACGACTCTACGTACTCAAAAATGAACAAACCAGCTGGGGTCAACGACTATTTTCATCAAGTTGCGCTCAAAGCCTCTGTTGATGCTATCCCTCCTCTCAACAAAGACAACTAATCCATTTGGAGAGACAAGATGATGATGCTATTCAATCTCAAAGACATCAAAGGGGCTATAACTGGAAGCTCAGATCAACCATCAATTAAACAAGACCGGGAAATACGAGCAATTATTCTGTCTAAACTCAATAGTACCACTCATGCAAATGTGGTTAATGCGACGAATATCTCTTCATCTGAACTTCTCTGGGAGGAGATCACTCAAATATTTGCTTCATCAGAAACCGCAAACAGGGCTCAAATCTTCAACCAATTTCTCCACGCTCCCTTTAACAAACAAGCAATAGAGGGATTTATAACCAATATTTGAAAAACTCTCACACGCATGGCAGACGTTGGTATCAAGTTACCAGGAGATATCTTAGCTTACTTAGTACTATTCAAGTTTCCACCCATCTTAGAAAACCTTAAACAACAAATAATGCATGTAGAGAAATTGTTAACAGTAGATGTAGTATTCAATCATCTAACACAATATAACAACGAAAAAAAGGCCCAATTGAAAGTAACAAAAAACACTCCAGATGTCACTCTACTGACAACGAAGAGCAAGACTGAAAGAAACGATAAGAAGGTTTGAATTTGGTGTAAGGAAGGTTACCATGACCCAAACGCTCCTCATGCCGAATCTTTGTGTTTTCATCTCCATCCTCAGATTGCGCCTGCTTGGTGGGCAGAACAGCAAAACAAATGGAAGAACAGAGTCCAGAAAGGACACGCCATTAATTACCACGCTCTGCTCACTCTCTGGATCAACGCGGACAACTCTCCTCATCTTCTCTTGGATTATGGTGCAAACATCCATAAATTTAATGATCTAAAATACTTCTTGTCGATCAACCTTCAGAATGAGCCCAAAGAAATTAAGACAGGCAAGCTTGAAGCCAATCTTCAAATCCAAGGAACAGGCACGGTTAGACTTGTATGGAACGAATCTGTTATAACTCTTGAGAATTGCATGTATGTACCCAACATTGTCGTCAACTTGATTAGCCCAGGCCTTCTAGCGAAAAAGGGATGTAGTCTTCATCAGGAGCAAGATCGATTCTTTATCACTCGAGACAGCAAAACCGTTTTGAAAGGTCTGATTCGAGACAATCTGTTTGTCATAGAGAAACCTCAAATAGCTGGCAAGAATCTTTCAGTCAATCTTAACACCTCCACTGGAATACATTCACTACTTGATCTCCACAAGATGTACGGACATGCTTCGATCTCAACCCTCAAGTCCATTCTAAAAGACCGCTTCTCCAAGGAAGAATTAGAAAAATTTCAGTGCAACAGTTGTGTTAAAAGCAAAATAACCAGATCACCCTTCTCATCTACATCAACACCCGTTTCAAAACCTCTCAAAAGGATCCACTTGGATCTAGTGGGACCAATCACTCCCCAATCAAAGGAATGTCACCGCTACGTCTTGACTCTGGTCGATAACTTCACTGGATATCTGTCTGCTTTTCCACTATCATCCAAAGAGGAAACCCGGGACGTGATTATTAATCTCCTAGAGACCAAATATAAAAGACTCAATCATTATCCAAGCGAAATTTTCTCCAAAAAAGGGACTGAATTTACAAACAGAACATTGAGGGATTTTGAAAAATCAAAACACATCAAATTACTCACCTCCAAACCATACCATTCTCAACACAATGGCCGAGCGGAACGGGCTAATCGAACTATTATTGAGTCAGCCCGCGCCACCTTCTCATCATCTAGAATACCAAAGTACTATTGGCATATCATAATTTGAAGTTGCTGCTTCATGTTGAATCATATCCCTAGGGAAGGTAATAACCTATCCCCTTGGGAACTCATGTTCAAAAAGGAACTCCCAGCTAACTACTTAAAACCTTTAGGATTGCCCGTAATCTACCTTGGAAATCATCTGCAAAAAGGAAGAAAGTTTGACGAAAAGGGGCTAGAGGGAATACTAGTTGGGTTCAATCCCATTTTTCATTCTTATCTTATCTTAAACTCATCTGGTGCCGTTTGTGAAACCAAACATGTTCAGTTCCTCAAGAATCAACTTTCCGAATTTCCTCTTCTTGAATCACCTTGTCTCGACATATTTGCTCAAGAAAATTCAGAACCAGAAGAATCTGATCTCTCCACCACCAATAGAGAATACAATTCCCAAAACACACGTAACGAACTCAAATTTTCCTCCGCCGACAAGCAATTTAATTTTCGGGAACCACATAACAATCTCACCGAATCGGAATCAGAACCAGAACGAGAGGAAGCTGAATGTTTAGATTCTCCACCTTTGACTCAACCGGTGTCTCCAGAACCCGTCTGTCCACCCATACCTCAAAGGCCGCGACAAGAGATCAGGAAGCCTCAGAGATACAGCTTCCACCACTACTATGAGCCACCTTCCTATAAGGCGGCCTGTAAGTGTTCCGAGTGGCCAAAATGGGAAAAAGCTTCAGAAGACGAATTAGAATCTATAGAACTACAAGAAGTGTGGGAAGACTATTAAGAAACACCAGATAACATTCTAAACACTACGTGGGTATTCAAGGTTAAGCAGAACTTCCACGGAGAACCGGCCAAATAGAAAGCCCGGCTCTGTGTTCAAGGTTTTGATCAAGTTCTTGGAGTTGACTATAACGAAACCTGGGCACCGACTGGGAAGATTGGCTCTCTTCGTCTGGCACTTCTACATGGACTGAAAGAAAAAATGAAATTTACTCAATTTGATGGTAAGGGTGTATTTTTACATGCTCCCCTTGAGGAAAATTTCATCATAAAAACTCCGGAAGGATCTAATCGCAAATCTCCATATCTGAAATTGAAGAAATCATTATATGGGTTCAAACAATCTCCCAAGAATTTGTATGAAACCTTAACCGCCTGGATCAAATCTCAAGGGTATCGTGAATCAACCAGCAATCCATGTCTTTATATCAACAGCGAGAGTCAAGAAATTATCTATTTTCATGTCGACAATCTGATACATGTAGGTAACTCCAACACCTTTGAATGCAGTTTTCTGGATTGATTCAAAAATTCTTCCTGTCATCCTCCAAACACTATACTTGGAATGCTCATGGAGGTTGAGGATAACAGAATCCTCCTTAGCCAACCAAATCATATTGCTCGCGGACTTGAAGAGCTTGGTCTATCATCATGCAAGGAAGTACAGTCTCCTCTAACTCAAAATCTTCACCTCGAACCTGCCTCAGATGATGATCATGCCCAATTCTGTCAGCTGAACATCAACTATCGGTCAGCTATTGGACTACTTAACCATCTATCTCAATATACGCGACCAGACATTTCCTTCTCAGTTTCAAGTCTGGCCAGATTTAATGTTAATCCTGGTATGAGCCACTGGAGAGAAGTGCGAAAAGTGTTGAAATATCTCAAGACAACTCAAGATCTCAAACTTACAATCAAATACAATTCCACTCAAGACGCACTATCATGCTTTGGCAATGCGACTTGGGGCAACAATCCTGTCTTCTGCAAGTCTCAAACTGGGTTCATAATCTTTCATCATGGAAGTCCAGTTGTCTGGAACTCCATTAGGCAGCAAAACATTACTTATTCCTCTACTGAGTCTGAACTGAATGCGCTACTCGAATGTTATTTAGAAATAAAATGGATCAAACACCTTGTTGCGGAAATATCTCATACTCTGGAATCAAAACCTACGCTGTACATTGATAATAAAGGTCTGGACTATAAGATCAAGAAATTCGGCTCCCATTCTAAGTCAAGACACATAGATATAAAAACTAAAGGATTACGCAAAGATTTTGCACATCAAGAGTTCAATCTCATCCTGATTCCCAGTCACTCCATGGTAGCGGATTCTCTCACGAAAGCCTCCTCTATAGAATCCTTAAGACTTCTTCAACAAAAAGTTTTTTCTTAGTTCTAGGTATCTTCAAGATCAGTAGCACTCTTACCAGTGACGGGGAGTGTTAAGAATGTCAAGATTCACAAAACTATTTCTAGTTCCTATCCTAAGTCTAAGTGCGCGTACACTTCAATGATGAGTGTGTATACTCTACTACGAGAGATAATAAGCCCTGGAGACAATCTCTGATTTGGGGCCACCGGGGGAAGATTACAATTGATACTTAGTTCTCACCTCATCATGAGGAGACTCTGCTTTGTTTGTTTTCTTTTGGGGTCGCTTCTTCTTTTTCTTCTTCCTTTTTTTTCTTCTTCTTTTCTTTGATTATTTCAATTCTTTATCTATTTTTGTTATTCCTTTTCACTTACGTCTTGTCAAGCTTATCCACACCTAATCAACTCAACATTTGTACAATTGTTGACCTATCCAGTTCTTGATCTCTACTCTGTCTCAATCACTCAAAAAAATTGCTTCAATCTGAATATCTCTTTCAAGTTGTCTGCCTGGTAAGAATTCACTTTCCAAAGATTAATAAGCTAGGGCAAACTCTAACAAAATACCATGGTGGATTATAGCCTTCATCCTGCCTCCACGTGCCTCATCTAATCTTTCCGTGCTCATCTCTTCTTCTCAACTTAACATAGTCCAACCTGTTGGTGTTTCTTTTACTCTTATTTTCTTTTTCTATCATTTTTGACCTAAGCCTTCATGTCTCTAACTTCTATCTAAAGTCTGCTGGTTTTTAGTCATAAGAAATTGAATTCTAAAACTTAACAAAAACAACACAACCAGCGGTTGTGAGTGTTCCGCTGGAGATCTTCCCAGGCAAACATGACTCAACCAACCCCCGGGCTCAGTCTACAGACCTTGGGGTCACACCCAACTCCTCGCGTGGTTTCATCAAACTACAAGAACCTGAGGAGGATTTCCGCATTGCCCAACCAGTCTCTCCTCCTAAGTCACTAGCTCAACCTGAACCAAACCCCAAGAAAGTCTATGCTTATGCTCCATACTAAAACAAGGTCCCAAAGTAAATCAGCTCCAATATTGACCGCAGAACCATCATCACTGGAACCGGCTGGGTTTGTGCACAAGAAGACTCTGAAGAGGAGGAGAAAAAAGTTGTGATCAGTGAGGTAGTCTCAGTTGAGAAAGCAATGTTGGATACAAAGGAGCAACCACTGTGGATACAGTCCATGATGGAAAAAAAAAATTCCCACCTCTTGTGCAAAACCAGAACTTTAGTACCTCCACTGACTGATGAAAAAGTCATCAGACCTATGTGGCAACTAGTGCGCAATAAAAACAAGTTCAGAGAGGTAAACTGACACAAATCAGGCTGGGTGTGCTTTGGAAACCATCAGGAATACCCAAAGCATTACTTGGACACCTACTTGTTGGTGGGACGGAGTGAATCAATGAAGTTACTCCGTGGCAAGGCAGTGCAAAATAACCATCATGTGTTCCAGTTTGACGTCAAGAAAGCATTTATGTATGGTGACATTGACGCGGGGTTTCATGTGGCACAGGTGGCTGGTTTTGAGGTCCTGGGGAAAGAATACTGGGTGTGGCAATTAAAAAAATCTCTGTATGGTACCAAGCAAGCCCCTAGGTGCTGGAAATCTCACCTGGAATCAACATTGGCATCCTTGGGTCTGGCGCCCTCAACTGGAGACAATTTCATGTTTGTGAACAAGACAAAGACACTCTGGGGGGGCACTACAAAATCAAAGTTCCAGAATGTCCAACTCAGCACTTGGGATGCACTCTACAATGGAACAAGGATGGCTCAATTAAACTCCATCAAAGGGAATTCACCAAGAAGATGCTTACTGAGTTTGGTTGCAAACATGTTAATACGCTCAAGGCCCCTGCCACCATGAATATACATGATTTCATCAACCAGGAATCTCCCAAATTTGAAGTTGAGACAATGCAGAAGGCTCTTGGACATCTTATAAACCTGGCAACTCACACTTTTCCTGAAATACAGTTCACGGTCAATCTACTGTCTCAGTTTTCCAAAATACCCACTCTAGCGCACTGGAAGATGGTAAAGAATCTCTTCCGCTACCTCAAAGGGACAATTTTGGTAGGATTGCTTGGCTCCAAGTTGACTGACCATAGCAATCAACTATGTGGATGGGCAGAAACCAACTACACTTGGTAAACAGCAACTCAGAAATCAACCACAGGTTATGTAATAACTCTATATGGTAACCCAATAATCTGGACTACAAAGAAACAGACGGTAGTTGCTCAGTCCACCACTGAAGCTGAGTTAATAGAAATGAACCTCTGGGCCAAACAAATCAGATGGCTTTCAACATTGATCCTCAGCATGGGCATACCGAGTGGCAAACCCAAGATAACATACCCATTGGAAAACCCAAGATAAAATATGAAAATCATGATGCCAATTTTATCAGCAAAGAAGCCCAACTGAACCCTAGTTACAGGCACACCAAGGTACAGTTTCAATACATACAGGACCTGGTCCAAAAATTTCTCTTGTCTATAGAACACACACCCTCAGAGAATATCATTGCGGACATTCTTACTAAACCTCTTGGGTATGTAAAATGAGTACAAGCAAGACTTAAAATTTGCATGACCTCTGTGGAATCTAGGAGGAGTGCCCATTAAAGCTTCCTTTAGTCCAATGCAAGGTTGACCTAGTAGGAGGGAGAGCACGGTTTGGCGCTGCGCTGCATGAGTCCCCATCCAGGAGGAGCGCCCGCAATGAGGAACTTAGTCAACTTTCAACACAGATCACTCATTGCCACCAGTTCTGAGGGTTCTTCCCCCTTATCCCTCAAGCTTCTCCTCTTTTCTTGTTTCCAAATCTTGTCTTGCTTCTGAATATTCCTTGAACTCTTGCAACCAAGTCATCCACCTAGTGCCCGGCCCCAAACGTCTGAACCATGATAACTAGCAAACCAACCTCATTTTCAGCTGCAGTAACCAGGAGGAGCTTAGACTATCCTCAGCAGAGGAAAGATTGGGATTATCTCTTTGTTCTTTTTCATTTTTTTGTCTCAGTTTGTGCTTACCAGTTACATGCTGCTCCTACAATAAATGCTTGTTATAATTATGGCCCAAAATTAGCTTAGGAAAATGAGCAGTATTTAAAGCAAAAGAAATGCTGGACACCTTTTGTCAATATTTTTTTTATTGGCTCTCACAATGGGGCAACATTTTTGATGATATTGTTGATGAATTCAGTTGGATGATGAATGGATGGATGGAAAACAGAAGGGAGAAGACCTCCTTAAGTAAAAAAGATTTTCCTCTTGTGAGCGCATGATACAACAAGCCAAAATGCAAATTTTCCTCCCCAAAAGAGCTCTACAGGCTTTACAGGCCTTGTTACTTGGTTTGGGCTACATCAGCCCACATGGCATCAGTCCCTGAACCTTTACAACCAACCCATTCCAGTCCATTCTGGTGTTTCCACCTCAATGGGGCTGAACAAGCCCCTGTGCTGTTCAATCCCTGGGCCGGTTGTCTGTTACAACCGGTGCTATTGCCTCACACACTGGCTGGTTGCCTCATGCAACCAGCCCCTGGCCATAAAAATGGCCAGGTGGGACCCAGGACACACCTGGGTCCAGTCTCAGACTAACATGGGAGGGGCTGTGACCAGCGGACATGCTGTCGCCCCCCTCTTTCCCTCAAATCCCTGGAGGGGACGGCCCATTCCCCCTACCAGGGGCCCTGGGGGTCAATACTGTCAGCTTGCTACTATGTACAGAGCAACCTGTCAATAGCAACACAAAACTATGAAAAAAATAATAATATCTCAATTAACAAAATAAGGAATGAGAAATACATAAATATAAATGGATTCCTCACCCAAAATTAGGTAGGGTCACTCACTGACTCAACCCTCAAATTCCATGTTCTTATATTTTTATAATAATTAAAAAGAAAAGTACTAGAAATGAAAAAACCAGTATGGCACTTTTTGTCCATTCTAATTTTTCACTCTTTATGTCACGTTTAGGGTTTACACCTAAAATTCACTCAGAATTGAGGTGTTGTGTATATTTTAGGAGTTACACGCGGAAATGTGTTATGTCACAATCCCCGCGCGCAGCCCCGCATCATTACATATCCCTACGTACTAGTAGTAGCAGATTCATGCGTACTAGAGACCTGCGCGCAGCTGATTCTGCCACGCACGCAGCAGATCCTACCCCGCGCGCATCTGTACTACTGATCCCCGCATCTGGATTAGTCGTGACTAATCTGACAACCAGATACTGCTCAGAAGAGCTAAAACCTAGTTTGGGTTGCCTAGTATATGTAAAAAACTGACATATGCATTAATAATGATCTCAAAAGATCAAAACTTAAATAAAATGAATGAAAATTAAGTTTAAAAAAAATTAATAATAAATCAAAGATCAAGGTTATCACGTAAATCACCTACCCTGATCTTTGAAGACCACGAAACACTACAAGGAGTGTTCATAAAAATTATTGAAAATTATCTACATGATCAGCAGATGATGTAAAATAAGTAAACATTAGCATCCACCTGCTTTGAAGCAATATCAATAGTAAAAATGAAGGATGAGTACAGAATGATCAAATTTACGCTATAACAGATTAACAGATCCTGTGGCTAAAATAGTACAGAAAGCCAGCAGATCTAAGGACAACTGATTGACAGCACCAATTAAACGTGCCAATGTTTCCCTGACTTGGTTTGCAGCCTCAGCCCACGAGCAGAACCCTCTCCACGTGCCCTGAGAAGCTCAAAATCACCCCAAAAAAAAGGTATTTATACAGACCTCTTCGGATCCATTATTCAAGCATAGTTTCCAGGAATAATTTATTATCAATCAGAAACCATGTCATTTTTGATCAGCTGCTTATATGAAGATAAGCAAGTGATTTATGACTTAGTCTAAAGTAGTATTATTTACCCTTATAAACCAATCAACCATTGAAGTTTAGTCAAGCAATCCACCCCATCTTCTCTGAAACCCTTCCAATTATTCCAGGATTCTCGTGCTAAAGTGCTCAGAGTGAGTTTTACCCTTCCTGTCTTGGCCATTTGTGCTGTTAATCCTGGCCATTAGTGGAATAAGTCCTTTCTAAGGCACCCATATTTATTCCAAGGTTCTTAAACTGCCTAAGGAGGGCCCTTGAAGAGAGTTTGCTAGTCTGTAAAGATCCCCAGTAGTATAATACTGTGGCCCCTCTTTTATATTATATTGAAAAACATTTATTACCAAACCAATTAAACCTTGAAACTGCTCTTATTATAGTATTTATTTACGCTTCTAAGTGTTTATTATTGGAATAATAATTATTATTATCATTCCAGCATTTTTATCACTATCTGTAGCTAAAGGACTGCAAGGTTCCTGGTATCGGAGAGCTGATAAATACCCCCAGGGCTTCATCAATGGAATTGGGCGGGGGGTGGTGAAATCCCCTCAGCCCCATTGTTCCTCCCCCTTGGTGAAGGGGGGGGGTGGAAAGCACCCCTGGTCTCTGCTTTGCTTTGATGGTGGAGGGTTTTTCAGATCCCCCCAACCTCTGGTTGCTCTCCTTGCAGCCGGGCTTGTCATCCTTTGGGAAAGGGGGAGATGAAATCCCCCCTGCCCTGATCAATCGCCTTGTTGCGGTTGGTCGCTGGCTGTTTCAACCCAGCCAGCCACCCCCTCTGTCTTGCAATGGCAAGCAAGGTGAGGGGGAGGGAGCTGGGGCTGCTGGCCCGCGCTCCCGCAGTGGTAGACATTTTTTGCAACCAGCCGGGCCCGCGCCGTGTGATTCTGCGCAGGCCCCCTCACACACTGGCTGTTTGCCTCATGCAATCAGCCCCTGGCCATACAAATCCATTCTCAGACTAACATGGGGGGGGGGGTGACCAGCGGACATGCTTTCCCCCCCCTCTTTCTCTCAGATCCCTGGAGGGGGGGGTCAATTCCCCCTACCAGGGGCCCTGGGGGTCAATACAACCAGGGCTTTGTCAATGGAAGTGGGCTGGGGGTTGGTCAATTCCCCTCAGCCCCATTGCTCCTCCCCCTGGGTAAAGGGGGGGTGAGAGCGCCCCTGGTCTCTGCTTTGCTTTGATGGCAGAGGATTGATCAGATCCCCCCCACTTAAGGTTGCTCTCCTTGCGGCCAGCCTCTTCATCCTTTGGGCAAGGGGGTGATTAAATCCCCCCTTCCCTGACGGACCAACTTGTTGCGGTCGGTCGCTGGATGGTTCAACCCAGCCAGTCACCTCCTCAGGCTTGCAATGGCAAACAAGGGGAGGGGGAGGGAGCCAGGGCTGCTGGCCCCCACTCCTGCAGCGGTGGCTGTCCTTTGCAACCTGCTGGGCCCGCACGGCGTTTGCACCGCGCTGGATCCCTTGGCTGCTGCAACAGCCCCCGTAGGCTGTCGGGCCCTGCGTGAGCCAAACCAAGGAATACAAGCAGCCCCAAGAGGGCCGCAGCAGGGGAAGCAGCCCTGAGCGGGCTGGAACACGGGCGGAGGCCCCAATGGGGGGCCCTAATCCCAAAACCTGAGACAAACACACTTTGGCAGGCCAGCCTGTCTGGCAAAGTATGTCCAAAATAAACCTTGGGCCCAATGATGCCCATACAAGCTCATCTGGCAGTCTTTGCCAATATCCCGCACCACGCCCGTTAGGGCCCATGTACCAATGAGCCTGTTTCACGCGTTTTGACACCAGTTTACCCAAATCAGTGGAATCCACACAGGCCTGTATTGTCTGTGTGAGTGTCCAATGGGCTGGATAGGCCCATATGTGCATCCCATTTGGATTACACTTATACATAGCACAGGCATAAGTGCATATGTATTTTAAAAATTCTTTCTTTTCCCTTCCATTCCTTTACACTTTATTCCCCAGACTGATAAAGATAGATCTGATAAAACACCTGCCTGCAACTGTTGCTTGAGTCCACTAGCTAAAATTATAGTGCAGGTGATGAATCTCACTGTTTCCTTATCTATTTATTCAAAATAAGCTATACTCAAAGGAGAAACATTGCTCATGATTCTATTCATTCAAACATTTTTTACTCAGAATTTATTGCTACAAGAGTTAACCTAAGTTCTGAAAAAAAGAGTCTCAAAATATTATCAGATCATCCGCCCAAGAAGCATACAAAAAGACTTGCAAGGGTTCTTTTTTGCGACTACATGTGAGCTTGAGGCAATAGTGTTGAGTGGCCTTCAGATATTGTCAATTTTTCTTCAGTTCATTTCAGTGGGTCATTCCAGGTTTGGAGGAAAAAAAAGCCAGGCTGGACACCACAAAACTGATGTTGGGCCTGGTATAGCAGGCTTTGTGGTTTATCATACCTATCACAGATTGGTAATTTATTTTGAGATTCTTGAAGGCCTTGTGCTCATTTTTGGAGGCGGGTCTGAGTCGTAGGTTTGGAGTGAGAGGAGTAGTTGACCCTTTGCATTTGGTGAGGCCCAATTTACCAGACTGTGCTGAATATGATTTGGTTGACTTAAAAGTATGTCTTATGGAATCACTTTGATTTTCATCCCAAGGATGGTATTTGGGTCCTGGCATGTGGATCCTTTGAACTTGTCCAGAAATTTTTGTTCAAAGTCCTGTCCATCAACCACCAAGATCAAGTTTTTGACATGGAAGAAAAGACAAGACTTGCATTTTCCAGAAAGTTCCAAGCACGGATCACATGCAGATTCTTGAAATACTATCTCTTTGAACCATGTCATGAGGGTTTTGTACCAGTTTCTGAGAGCATGTTTTAATACTTATAAGGATTTGTTCAGTTTGAAAAATTTTGATTTGAGCTTGGAGCCTTTTGGTTTTTGAATGATGACCTCCTCTTTTATTGGAGGTGTTGTTTTAAAATGCTGTTCATGCTTTCAGTACCAAGACTTAGAATCCTTGCGTGGAAGTTTGCACAAGAGCAGATTTGACTACAACAATCCCCCTTGCTCTGTGCAGGGTGCATACCGCTATTCACAACTCAAGTTGGTTCTGGTCATCATGTTGTTTTCCACCTGTTAGAGTTTGCCATTTGGCTGAAGACTCTTTCTACCATGTTAGAACCCAAAATTTATTTGTGCACTATGTGATTTGAACCCATGACCTCAACATTCATGAGTGATGCTTTCAAAACTAAGCTAAGTGCACCATTGGCGGATGGGCCATTGTGCCTTTCCACTCAACAAGGGTTTGCTTGGGTTTAGCTGTAAAGACCTGATGTGTTGTTTGACAATTCTGTTCAGGCTTCAGTACCATAACCTATAATCCTTGGGTAGCAGTCGGCATGAGAGAAGATTTGACTCCAACAGCTAGTGCATCTTCATAACTCTTCAGTTCATAGTAATTGTAGAAACAGTACCTCTGATGGGGTTTTATGGTTGATTGGGCTCTGAGGCTTCTCATGGGCAGAGGTTCTGCCAGTGATGGTTGAGTTGTTGGGACCTGAGGTTGCTGAATTTGCCAAGTGTCCAAGCTCTCCACTTTGGATGAGCTGGGATCTGGGGCTGAACTTTCTTTGGATTCTGATGAGATCACCTTGTCAGGCGCTTCCCTGTATTATGTGAAGCTTGGTGCATTTGTGGGCTGAGTAGGATTGTCCCAATCATTCTCTTGAGGGTTTTAATTTGAATCATTGCAGCCAGAATTTTAATTGTGGCCATCCTCCCATGGTTCATCAGTTGGAAAGGTTAGGATGGAATTCTGAGGCGGGGCCATCTTAGGGAACTTGACATGCTTAGTATGGAGAATAGAATTGTGTTTGGTTAGAAACCAATAAGAACAGAGAAAGGGATTGAAGCCTACTATTATTCCTTCCTTTCCTTTTTCCTTGAACTTGTGTGCCTTCTCTAGTCTAGCAATGAGATACACGCACGAATTTGCAACTGTTTTCAGATAGGTTGCCTGAAGTGCATATCCATGTAACTGGACCCACAGAGATTCCAATTTGTTGCCTCTGTAAATTTTGTTGAGCATAAGTGAGCTTGCTTTGATCACTTTTCGTTAATGATTCACTGGAAGATGAGCATCCTTCAACATTGTCCTGGTTGATTTGACAAAAGTACGGTTTGCTTGCTCTGCTTTCCCATTGTGCTCTGGATGATATGGCTCCAAGATTACTTGAAAAATGTGATTTGCATTGTAGAATGACCGTAGTTTTTTTTTGAAAAATTTGGTACCAGCATCCAAGCACATTTCCATGGAAAAGTATCCTCTGCATTGTTGCTCCTTCTCAATCAGATCAATGATTATTTCTGAGGTGTTGTCCTTTGAGCTGATTTGAAAGGCCCAAATTCAGCCAGATGCACTGTCCACCATATGAAAAAATCCCCCCCACGCGACTGCGGTTTGAGTGGTCCCATGAGATCCAAGGGTATTTTTTCAAAAACCTTTTTGGCAGGTGTGAGGTCTCCTTTAATGGTGATTTGGTTATTTTACTCTTCATGCAATGAACACACTTGAAGTCTCTCCTGACTGATGGGTGAATTTTCTTTTTGAGTTCTTCTAAGCGCAATATTGAGGCGTGGCTATGGTTGCAATGGATTTCCATGAGATCCTCCTTGGGAGAGTAGGCTAGATTGGCCAAATGACCACTTGATTGAGAGAAATCAAGTTGTGGAGTTTTTATGGTGTACAGATTGTTGACAATTGTCCCGCCAAAAATCTTTTGAACATCTTTTGAGACCTCAAAGTTGCCCTTTGCTGCCCATAAGTCGCATCCAGCCTTATTTAGTGCGCCTGCACTCTGCAGATTAATGGTTAAGCTTAGTACGTAGAAAACATTAGATAACTCCAAGGTGAAATTATCCCAAACCAGCGTGGCCATCCCCTTTCCTCTTATTGGTAGTTTGGCTCCCTCCTTCCTGGTCTTGATGTGCTTTTCTCCACGGGGGGAAATATCCTTGAAGTACCTACTATTGTTGATCATGTAGATTGAAGCTCCACTTTCAATGATAAATCTGGATTTGGGGTGGCCATGGTTAATCCACATTGAGGGTAAAGCAAGGTAATGTGCTGTAGGACTAGCTCTATGGTGTTTGAAAGCCTTCAAATTCAATTGATATTCCTTCCACCAATCTCTTTCAAGCTCCCGATGCAGATGCCAAAAGTTGTTGGCTGAGTGCAGTCTATCTTGATTGGGATTGTGCCAGCCTTCAGAACATTTCTGCCTCTCTCTAGTGTTAGCTTGTGATTTAGAAGTTGCCTTTGGCTTTGTATTTTTCAAGGCCACTTCTTTTTGAGTATTTTTATTATCCAGGGTGCCTTGTGCCTTGGCTTTGTTGTTCAGCTGAGTCAAATTATTGAGATTGTATTTGAAAGTGATTTCCTTATCAGAATACATGATTTGCCATTTGAAGCCTTTCATCTTCTTGGGGAACTTGAACAGCAGGAGGTAAGCCAAGATGTAGTTTGGTAGAGTGATTCCAATTTGAGCATTTTCTTCATTAAGACCTTGGATCTTGTGATGAAACCTGTGATTTTGTCTGGTTTGAACCATAAATACAAGAAATCATTGAATATTGGAGCCCTATTCAAAGCTTGAGACAAAGAATACTTGTCAATAATGGCCTTCCAAAGTAGTTTTGAAGAGTTCTCATTATACTGCATAACAATTTTGTCATGCGTTGAGGTTTCTAGTCTTGCAAAGATGAGTAACTTGATCTCATCATTCACATCATTGTTGATCACAGAGGAGTTGTTTTTAATTGCAAGTGAACAAGTCAAATATAGCATCCATCTTGTCTTTCCAGACGCCATAGTTTTACTTGCTGAGCCTTGGAATGGTATCCAGAGCAGTTTTGAGCATGACTTGTCTGAATCCTTCAGAAATCAAGGAAACCCCCATTTCCCAGTTTTTTCTTGATTTGAAGAGTTAGGTCAGGTGAGTTTCCCTTTGGCGTTTAACTGTGATAAAGATTTGAGAGTGATAACACTTCAAACTTGGAGCTGAGGACAACAAGCACAATCAAAAACAGGTATGAGAACATGAGAGACAGGAACCAATACCAACATCAGGCCTTGATCATCATCTTGAGAGTGGGTGATGTAAGAAGAACAAGGAATACTGTGAAGAGCAGAGACAGGCAATTAATACTAGAGAATGAGGCCAGTCAGAGACGCTGGGGAAAAGGTTGACATTGTTGGATCAGATATATCACCGGGCAACAGAGAAAAGAGTTTGAGAGAGAGAAAATGAGATGAGATCAGAAAATAACCAAGCCCCCCTTTTTCCTCCCGTTTCCAACTTCCCACCATTGCACCATTGAATCTAGGCACCCCAAAACTGGAGTGTTCTCATTTTCCAAGTATCCCTCAGCTCAGAGCGTGTATGCGCAATGTCATCTTAACACCTTACAAAATCAATTAGAAGGCAGAGTAATAATTTGCAGGGTAAACAACTTCCAGAATAGGTCTGAAATGATAGCAAGCCCTCCATAATAAATTCATGAGGGCTCCAAAATCCTGCAGAATGGAAATTGAGGGCTTGTGAACCCCCAAGAAGGAATGTGGGGGGTTATAAATCCTCCAGATTTGATGGGGAGGGGTGAAATACTCTCCAAAGAAAAACCCTCCAGGTTGGATGTGAAGGGGTTATAAATGGCCCAGAATGGTTATGAAGAGGTTATAAATCCTCCAGAATGGGTGTGGAGGGGTCATGAAGCCTTCAGAATGGATGTGAAGCGGTCATAAAGACTCAATAATGGATATGAACATGAAATAAATGTTTCCCTAATGTATGTGGGTGGGTCAAACCCTCCAGAATGGAAGTGGGGGGGCAAGCCCACCAGAATGGATGTTGCAGGGTTGCAGACCCTCCAGAATGGATGTGAAGGAAGGGTGAACCCACCAGGAGAGATTTGAAGGGGTTGTAAACCCTCTGGAATGGATTTGGGGGGTTGTAAACACTCAGGTTAGGATGTGGAGGGGTTTCATACCCTTTGAAATGGATGTCCAGGGGTCCCAAACACCCCAGGATGGATGTGGAGGGATTATGAATCCACCAGAATGGATGGGGAGGGGTTATATACCAACAAGGATGGATGTGCAAAGGTTTTTAACCCTTTGGAATGGATGTGAAGGGGTTTTTAATCCTCCATAATGGACTTGTGGGGTTTAAAACCGAGGCAAAGCAAATCCGTTGCAAGTTGTAGGGCAGATTAAGACTGATGCAAGGCAATTGATGGGCAATGTTGGGGAAGGTTCCTTGGGAGGCCACAGGAAAAGAGCATACAAAGAACTTTTGGAAGAAGCTGGATGGAATGCTTGTCCAAAGCAAGCTTGAATTGCAAGGTGCAAGGAGATATTCAAGAGGCAAATTGTAACAGAGGTGCTGGTTCTTTGAAGGATGTCCGCACTGAAAAATGATGAAGACCTGGATACCTTTCAATCCATGGTAGCGGAGTTGACTGCTAATTGGGAGGATGCAGAGGAAGAAGTGAAGGAGACTTTGTAAACTTTATATATATATATATATATATATATATATATATATATATATATATATATATATATATATATATATATATATATATATATATATATATATATATATATATATTTAATTATAAATAAATTTTTCTCTTTTTTTTTGTGTATAAGAAATGGAATTTTATTTGGTAGGAATGAGAGGGGGGTGAGAAGAAGGAATAACACAGTGAGATGAAGGGGTTGATTGACGGAATGATGATATGGAATGGAATGGGGTTGGATGAAATGGAATGCGGAATGGAATGGGATTGGAGGGGATGGAATGTGGAATGAAATGGGATTGGATGGGATGGAATGTGGAATGAAATGGGATTGGATGGGATTGAATGTGGAATGAAATGGGATTGGATGGGATGTAATCATGATTGTCAAGGTTTGCAAGGGTAGCTTGCATGGAAATCATGAATCAGATCAGGAGAGTTGCAAAGGTGATGGGCTGGTTCCCACAAGGTGCAATCTTTGTCGGACTGGAAGCCAGACCATTAGACAAGGCATTGAAGTTTTCCTTTGTGTAACCTGGAATCCAGAATACGGCTTACTTCCCACTCTTGATGATTTAAGACAGTGACTGGTTTGGGAGGGGGATGAGTCTTTCCCGGGTATAGGACTTGAGCTGGCTCTAGGAGAGACACATGAAAGACCAGGTGGATACCTTTCCATTTTCCAGGTAAGATAAGTTTAAAGGCGTTAGGGGAGATGACTGATTCTACTTTAAAGGGGCCAAGCTTTCTTTTGGAGAGTTTGCAAGTTGGGCAAGTGCTGCAAATATTGCAAGCATTGAGCCACACTTGATCTCCTACTGCAAAGGTTGTAGCTGTAGTGTGAGATCGGTCTGCTTGCTCCTTATAGCGGTGGTTTGCTTCTTTGAGGTTGGTTTGAATTTGCAATTGAAGAGATTGAATTTGTTCAAGGTAATTGGTAGCAGGTTGAGAAGGTGCTACGTGAAGGGAAGAGAAAGTTGGGTTTCTACCATAAAGAGTTTGGAAGGGCAACTGTTTGGTGGAGGAATGAGTGGAGTTGTTGTAGGCCAACTTGGCTAGTGGGAGCCATTGTGACCAGTCATCTTGTTGATAGGAAAAATACATTCAAAGATATTGTTCAAGAATCTGATTAACTTTCTGGGTTTTCCCGTCTGTTTCCGGGTGGTACACCGTTGATAAATTGCGAGTAATCTTCAAATGTTGGCATAGCAAGGTCCAGAAGCTTGAGAAAAACTGAGATCCACAATCACTAACTATATTATCAGGGAGACCATGTTTTGAAAATACATATTCTATGAACAAGTTAGCTAAGTCTTCTGAAGAGGCTGCCACATTACCGCGCAGAAATAAAGCCATCTTTGAGAAGCAATCTACTACTACTAGAATAGCATCATATCCACTAGGAAAAGGTAATTGAGAGATGAAATCCATAGAAAGCAAGTGCCAAGGAAGAGGCAGAATTGGAAGTGGCTGGAGCAGCCCATACTTCTTGTGTTTCAAGGGCTGGTTACAATTGCAATCATAGCACGCGCTAACATATTCTTTTACTTCTTTGGTCATACCAGGCCAGTACAAGTCTTGTGCAATCAATTGGTAGGTTTTATCCTGCCCATGATGACCAGCAAGCGGAGAATTGTTCCATGACTCAAAGATATCTAACTTAATGCAAGAATTATATGGTACTACTATACAATTACCATAGACTAAGAAGTCATTGTCATCAATACTGTAACTACTATCTAATAAGTTTGCACTTTTTCAAAGTTCAATGCACTTGGGGTTGTTGCTTTGAGCTTTTTGGAGTTCAGAATCCAAATCTGGTAAGTGAGCAATGATCAGACTGAGTTGGGAAGATTGCATTGAGAAGAGTGTTGTAACGTTTTCAGGGTTGTTTTCCGCAAAGGTGCTCCCCCCCCCTGCGTTAATGTTGTCCCGACGTGATAAGGCATAAGCAACTACCACTTGTTTCCCAGGGTGGTAGGTGATTTTAAAGTGGAACTTGGAGAGGTATTTGGCCCATTGTGCCTGTCTACCTCTGAGGACTTTTGAGCTCATGAAATACTTTAATGAATTCTGATCAGTTAAAACCTCAAAGGATTCTCTAAGGCTCAAAAGGTATGAACGCCATTTCTTTAAGCAATAAAAAATTGCAAGAAGTTCCTTGTCATGCATCTCATAGTTAAGCTCTGCAGCGAGACACTTGCAAGACTCAAAAGATATGGGATCAAAGAGGGAAGTGGAGGAAGAGAAATGCAAGATTACTCCTGCAATTGCATAGTAGCTTGCGTCTGTTTTGACAATAGTGCAAGCCAGTTCGTTGAAGTGAGCAAGTATTGGAGCAGGTGTGAATGCTTTCTTCAGAGCTTTGAACTCCAAAGCAGCTTGTTTGGTAAAAACAAAAGGAGTGTCTTTTTGAAGAAGGTTAGTAAGATTCACGGTTTTCTTGGCATAAGGCTCAATGAAACTCCTATAAAAATTACTGAAACCAAGGAAAACTTGAAGGGATTTAACGGAAGAAGGTGGGGGCCAGTCCAATATGCGTTTGCTCTTGGCTGGGTCCATCAATAGTCCTTGCTGCAAGACTACAACACCTAGAAACCAAAGGGAAGAGGAATGGAATTTACACTTAGAGGCTCTTGCAAACAGGTCATTCTTGCAAAGTTGCTGCAGCACCTCTTGCACATGTGAAATGTGATCTTTGAGGTTCCTTGAGTAGAATATTACATCATCCAGATATACCACAAGGTATTTACCTAGGAGATTGGAGAAAATGTTGTTGACAAAATGTTTAAAAGTGGAAGGAGCGTTACAGAGGCAAAAAGGCATGACGGTATACTCATAACTGCCAAACCGGGTTCTCATTGCGGTCAAATACTCATGACCTTTCATAATTCAAATTAGGTTATAGGCACCTCGAAGGTCTAAATTTGAGAAATAAGCAGCTCCATGGAAGAGGGTGAGGAGATGTGACATAGGCGGTACTGGATAGGAATTATTCCAGGTTACCTGGTTCAGTTTCCTGTAGTCAACACAAAGGCAAAGTCCTCCGTTCTTTTTTGGAACAAATAGGACAGGTGGTCTGGTATTCAAATTGCTTGGTCAAAGAAATCCTTTTGCTACATTTTCCGCAATGTAGTCTTGAAGCACAATTGATTCTTGCGTTGAGAGAGAGTAGACTGGTCCTGGTTCCGGAAGTGGGCCAGTAAGTTCAATCTTGTGATCTTAAGAACGGGATGGAGGCAGTTTCTCTGCTCTTGCAGCTGAGAAGACGTCAGAAAAGTCATGATAAACTGAAGGTAAAGACTCTCAAATGATTTCTAAATCTTCAATCTCATCATCTTTGAGCACCAGATTTGAGGTGCTGGCATGGTGCAAGAGGATTAGGGAGCTCAAGATACACCCTTTTGTTGGTGTCTGTTTCTCTTTGAAGGAACAGGAAAGAGGTAAGCTGGATAGATAAGCTATGACTCCTAAATCTGAAGAGGGAACTTGGGAATGAAGGTCAGGATATTGCAAATCTCCTGGCAAAAAAGTGTCATCCAACTCAATGACAGTGTCAGGTAGGCTGTTTAACTCCTGTTTGACGGAAAGATAAGCATTCTGGGGGTGCAAGGCTCAAAGGTTAATTACTCCCTCTTGCCAATTCACATCCGGATTCCAGTAAACTAGGAAATCATGGCCTAGAATGGTATCATCCATTCCGGGTATAGCCAAGACAAATAAATCCCATTTGAAGCTGGGGAAATTGGAGAATGCAAAGGTCCATTTTGCCTTTTGGGAGACCCAATAAGATGGTTCAGTTGCACTACTTACTAAATAGATGGGAAATTTATCTATCTCGGAATGTGTAAGATTTTTGGAAGTGGCAAAAGATTCACTGATGAAGGAAACATTAGTGCCGGAGTCAAGTAAGACTTGATAAGGGGTGTTTTCAGAATGGAATAGGATAAATCTCCAACTAGGAGCACCTAGTGACTGGCAAGTGCAAAGATTTACTTGCGGTGATTTAGATAATGTGTAGTTCTCCTTGCAAGTTTCAGAAAAACTACAAGCTAATTTTTTGACTGCTTAGCCTCTTCACGCGCTAACCGCTTTGCACAACTGTCGACATCATGTAAGGGGAGTATTTCCTCAAGCTGTGTAGATCCCTGTATGGATTGAAGCAAGCAGCTAGGTCATGGTATAATACTATGAGCATGAAACTGATAGACATTGTTTTCAAAACAAGTTTGGCTGACCCTTGTCTCTTTGTGAGAAAGGATGCAATTTTGTTTGTATGGGTTGATGAAATTATCATTATTGGGAATGGTAAGGAGAGAGTCATGGAGACACTCAAAAAGGAGTCCAAGATAAAAGATCTTGGTCTGGCACAGCAGGTGCTGGGAATGAAAGTTAGTAAGAGCAAGAATGGAATCAGGTTGGATCAGAACCATTATGTGTCAGCTCTACTTAAGCAGTATGGCTTAGAAGATGCAAAGGAGTTGGGTACTCCAACGCAGTCTAACATTTGGTTAGAAAATTCTACAGATGAAGAGCATCTAGAGTTTGTTCAATCTGGGAGTGATTATAGATCAGCTAGTGGATCTTTGAATTATTTGGGGCAATGTACAAGGCCAGATATTACTTATGAAATTGGGATTTTGTCACAATACTTAGAGAAACCATGCATGAGGCATTGGTCAGCGTTTAAGAGAGTTATGAGGTATCTTAAAGGAACAAGCAGTCTGGGACTGCAGTTTTCAAAGCCATCAAACTTTGAATTGGTTTGTTATTCCAATGCAAGTTGGGCAGATGGTAACACTAGGGAATCAACATGTGGTTTTGTATTCTTCTTAGGAAAGAATCTAGTGTCTTGGATGTCTAAAAGGGTGTCAGCAATAAGTCTTTTGTCAACAGCAGATGAGTACAGAGCGTACTTGTCAGCTTCACAGGAAGCAAAATGGTTGAGAAAGGTCTTAGAGGATACTCATAAACCACAAGGGTTTGCCTTGTTGTATTCTGATAACCAGAGTGCCATTGCGTTGGCAGAAAATCAAGTGTTCCATTCTAGAACAAAACATATGGATTTTTATTTTAGGTTTATATGGGATGCAGTTAAATGCAAAGAGATAGTGTTATGGTACATGCCTACTGGGGCAATGATTGTGGATATCCTAACTAAGGCGTTAGATAGGAACAAACATGAAGGTTTTGTGTCTAGTATGCATATGGCATCCCTTTCAGATTAAGGGGGTGTGTTGAAATATGGATGCACTCAGGTAATGTGCATAGGAGTGTGTAATCCAAATGGGATGCAAAAATGGGCCTCCACGGCCCATTGGACATCACGTGAGCCACGTGGGCCTATGTGGGTATTATTGGTTTTGGGCATTTGGGCGCCAAAACACGTTTTTATGGTCTTTTGGGACACGGGCCCTCAACGGCCTGCCAGGGTGGATGGGCCACCCAAGCCAGATGGGCTTATTTGGGCATAAAAGGACTCAAGCTTTATTATGGACATACTTGGCCAGACGGGCTGGCCCGCCAAAGTATGTAATTCTCACGATTAGAGCTTGGGGCAGCCCATTGGGGCCGCCGCCCCTGTTGCGGCCTGCTAGGGGCCCCCGCCCGTGTTGCCGCCCGCTTGGGGCCGCTTCCCGCATGGCAGCCCGTTTGGGGCCTCCTGTGTTTCTTGGTGTGGCCCACGCGGGGCCCGACGGCCCGCTGCGGGGCTGTCGCGCGGCCAAGGGATCCTGCGCAGTGGGATGCCGCGCGGGCCTGCCTGGGAGCGCCTGGCAACCAGCGCCATGGAGCTGGGGCTTGCGGCCCCGGCTTGCTCCCCCTCCCCTTGCTTGCTGTCGCAAGGGGGGTGGGGGCAAGCTGGCTGGGTTGAACCAGCCAGCAACCAACTGGAACAGCAAGGTCGGTCAGGGCAGGGGGGACCTGACCACCCCCTTGCCCAAGGAGGTGGCGGTGCCAGCCGCAAGAGTAGCAACTGGCAGGTGGGGGGGATTTCATCACCCCCCCCCCCACCATTGATTGGTTCAGGCAACCAAGCAGGACAGGGGCGCTCTCCCCCCCCCCCCCCCCCCTTTACCAAGGGGGAGGAGCAATGGGCCTGGGGGGACCTGATCACCTCCCAGGCCAATTTACTTGACAATGCCCTGGGGGTATCAACCCCCAGGGCCCCTGGTGAGGGGATTTGACCGCCCCCACCAGATATTTGAGAGAAAGAGGGGGGGACAGCATGTCCGCTGGTCACCCCCCCCCATGTGAGTCTGAGACCGAACCCAGGTGTGCCCTGGGTCCCCCCTGGGCCATTCAAGGGGCCAGGAGCTGGCTGCAGCAGGAAACCAGCCTGTAAACAAGGCAATGAGGTCATCATGGCTGGTTTTAACGGACAACCAGCCAAGGGTATTGAACAGTTAAGCGGCTGGTCCAGCCCCATTGAGGTGGAAACACCAGAAATAACCAGAATAGGCTGGTTTTAAGGGTACAGGGACTGATGCCATGTGGGCTGATGTAGTCCAAACCAAGTAACAAGGCCAGTAGAGCCTGTAGAGCTGTTTTGGGGCGGAAAATTTTCCTTTTGGCTTGTTGTATCATGGGCTCACAAGAGGCCAATCATTTGTACTTAAGTAGCTCTTGTCCCTGCTGTTTTCCATCAATTCATTCATCATTCCAATCAAATTTGTCCAAGATATTGCCCCATTGTGAGAGCCCCATTAGACAATATTGACACCCAGTTTCCAGCATTTCTTTTTCTTTAAATACTGCTCATTTTCCTAAGCTAATTTCTAGCCATAATTCTAACAGACAGAACAAGGCAGTTGACTGGATCTTTGATGAGGGTGTTAATTGGATCAAAGGCCCAGGAAGCCAAGGGATTGGATTACTGGGAGCTTCAAGTAGGGCTGAGGATTGAGGGTCAGATTTTATACTTTCATGTAGGGCGGTGATTGATGATAGTCTCACCATTCAGAACTATATGAGCGGGCAATTGCAAAGTTGGAGTCAAGCTGGCATCTTGAGCGAGATTTAGACAAAAGAAAATAAAAAGAAGGAAAAGAGATAAGAGGATTGGAAAAGAACAAAAATTTTTGATTGGGAGTTTCAGGTTTAAGGTTGAGTCTTTTTTGTTTTTAGTTGGTTAAGAGTTCCAAGAAAAAGAGCCCCTCATCCTCCCCCATAGCTTTTTTTCTGGTTGTTCCCTGAAAAGAGGAAGATGTGGAGACAGTTTTTGTTACATTTGATGAGTTCATGACAGTTGAGGATATTGTGGAAGTGAAAGTTTAGGGAAGAGTGGAGAAGGAAGTGAATTAATTGACAGAATAGTGTTGAAGAATTCAACTTCAAAGAAATAAAAGGAGGTTTAACACTCTAGGTTTCAAGCTTAAAGAAAACTCTCAGTCAAAAATGACCAGTTCCAGAAATACAATAAATTGAATGATCAAAACTAGGGTGGTCTGAGAAAGGGATCAAAGGAGCGGTTTCAACCAAATGAATTTTTCTTCAAACAGAAAGGCTATTGGTTGGTGATAAGGATAAGGTCACAGAGGATGGATCAAAGGATTTGAGCATGGAGGCTCAAAGATCAAGGGAAAATCAAACGGTATACCCAGGATAGGGATGCTCAGATTAAAGGGGAAGGGCCCCATGGATTTATTACTGAGATGATGATGATATCTGGCTGTTAATGGCTCAATGGATACGGTATGATGGGGAAATAGGGCAGGGGAGAGCCCCTTCTTTCATGTGAAAGAGGCCCTTTAGACTACTTTCAAGAGATAAATACATATGAGAGTGGAAAAAAATGTTTTTTTTGAAAGAAAAAAAGAAAATGAGATGATGTGGGAATATAGAAATGAAAATCAAAAAATAAACAAAAAAAATGATTGGGACATTTAAAAAAAAAGATGGAATAAAGGAGACCATCCCGCATTACAGATGACAGCAGGCAGTGGATGGACATCTGCAGGTTTGCAGATGGGTGATAGGGGGGATGAAAATCAGCAAAAGCGGTCACCGGGCGTTCAGGATGAGCAACAGCAACAGTTGTTGCTACATTTGATCAGCAAGGGGTGCCAAGGATGAAAAAGAGATCAAAAAGGGATTTTCAGACTTAGATTGTATTAGAGGATTGTTGCATTGGGGCATAGTTTGATTGGTCACATTTGATCCAATGTGCTTGGATAGTTCCAGCGTAAGATGGCATGCAATCACCTCAGTGCAATCTTGGGTGGCAAGCTCCAATGACTGATTTTGATTGCATATTGCTGGAATTTTGGTAGCAGGATGGATGTGGTGAATTTAGTGATGGAATCAATTGAATGGGGTGGTGGGATTGCTAGGGTTAATCTCTGAGCCAGCTCAATTGGAAGATGGTCGTTACCTGATCCCAAGTCCAACAGGGTAATCCAACAAGATTCTGTAGGAGATCTAGTGGATTGTGACAGGGTATTATGAAGCTGATGAGGATTATCAATTTTATCAAAGTGGAGCTTGAGAAGGGGGCTCAATGGGGGAGGTTGACTGGCATGACCATTGGAAAAAAAATTAAGCCCAAAAGCAAGAAGGAGGAATAAAACAGAGATTCGGACGCGCTAGAGGCCCTTCCTTGAAAACTAGGACAAAAAGAAGTTGGGAGATAGGAAAGAAGGAGAGAACCTATAGCAACAGATTTTATTTTCTTTTCAAAAAATTTTGATGAGATAAAAAACTATAAACTTTTTTTTTAATTTTTGCCCTTTTCTTGGTGTGAGTTGTACCAAATTGGTCACAAAACCATTTCATTTAATAGGGATTGTAAAGACTAGATGGCTTCAAGGGACATGGTAACAGCACTGGACCAAATCCATAATTTTTTTCATTGAGCTTGACCAATCTTGCTAGCTTTGACAGAAAACTGATGATTTCTTGTTGAGCTGTTTATCTTAATCTGCTTGTTTTGAGGTCCACTGAGGAAAAAGTGGATTCCCTAACATTGGGCTGGGTGGTGAATGTTGGTACATTTGGGCTGATTGATGGAATTGCTGGATTTGTTTTTGGTAAGATGCTGGAGGTTGTTGAGCGTGAGACTGGTGCCATGTAGAATCATTATTCTCGCTACCATGTAAAATTTTATTTTGGGTTTCAAATCTAAAAACAAAATTATATAGATTGATCTTAGCAGTTGGCTAAGATTGATTGCTTATGTTGATGCTCTCCTGACGAATTTACAATAAATACCAATGAGATTCTTTCTTGACCCTTAGGAAATAAAAATATAGGATGAAATTTGCTCACATTATTAGGTCCCCAAAAACAGTATTAGGAAGTGATGGGGGACCTTATACATCTAGACGGTGTGAAGAATGCTTTAGGATTGGGCAAAGTTTAGCAAATAGCTTGCTGGAGGTCACTTGAGGGGGAATTTTGTACTACAGCTACAAAAAAGATATAGGAATACTAAGGGTGGTTTTGAATTTTCTGCACCTCTGAGTACTATAGTAGTCTCACAAAAATAAAAGAAAAGAGATTTGGAGGCTTATTTTCAGATAGAGTTGATTATATATTAGTCTCTATCAGACCTAGGATCAATATGTTCAATGTTGAAAAGGAAGAAATGGTGGAACAGATAGTGACTTGGAGGAATGAAGCTGAGTAAGGGAAGAATCCTTTATCTAGTCTTTTCCTTTATAATTATATATTTTTTATATTGGTTTAATTGGTTACTGATTGATACCCCTTTGATGATACAGGTGATGTTTGATAAAGTGGAATGGCTGAGCCTATAGTTGACAACTGGTGGTGATGGAGGTGGATGATGATAGCATGAATGGTAGGTGATGATGATGATGGATGGTGATGATGATGATGGATAATGATGATGATGATGATGATGATGATGATGATGATGATGATGATGATGATGATGATGATGATGATGATGATGATGATGATGATGATGATGATGATGATGATGATGATGATGATGATGATGATGAAAATGATGATGATGATGATGATGATGATGATGATGATGATGATGAAAATGATTATGATGCTGATGATGATTGATGATGGTCAAGGTAGGTGATGAGGGTGATGGATGATGATGATGATGGATGGTGATGATGATGATGGATAATGATGATTATTGATGATGGTCAAGGTAGGTAATGATGATGATGGATAATGATCATGATAGGTAGATGATGATGATGATGGATGATGATGATGATATGTAGGTGATGATGATGATGGATGATCATGAGAGCTGGTGGTGGTTGATGATGATGATGTTCAAGTTATGGGGACATGGTGATGATGTTGAAAGGTATGGGGCATTGGGTAAATAATGGTTGTGTTGGATGGTCAAAATTATGTTTTATTGGGTTGGGTCATGGTTAGAAGTATGTGTTGATAGTGGTGAATGGTCCAGGGTAATGGTGGTGGTTGATGATGATGATGATGGTGATGGTGATGGTTATTGTATGGATTTGGGATTGGTGATGGTCACAGTATGGGTTATGGGATGATGGTTGAGGATGGTAAAAGCATGGTTTAAGGGTGCCTAGGAGGCATGGTGATCTCCAGAGGGAAGGATGGGGAGATCTGATGGGGGAGAGATGCCCTCTATTCATAGAAAATCCTTCCCTCAGGGCTGTCCATGAGGGTCTCCCTGGTACAGTGAATACAGTTCATGGGGAATTTTGGCTGGTCAGAGGAGGAGGGTAATCTACATGCATGTATACCCTTGCATGCATTGATGCTCTGCATTTATACAGGTTCCCCCTGCATAAATTACTTCTGTATAGTGGTGGTTGGTCATTTGTTTTGTCCTTCATGCAGTGTCTTGCATATATTTCTTCTGTATACAGCTGCAGGTTTTTTGCTACATGCAGTGCCTTGCATAAATTTCTTCTGTATATTTCTTCAGATTTTTTTGTTACTGCATGCAGGGTCTTGCATATATTAATTATGTATGTTTCTGCAGGTTTTTTTGGTGCTGCATGCAGGTTCTTTCATATATTAATTATGTATGGGTTTTCTGTATGTGGTTTTACTTGAAGGAATCCAGGTTAATTACATGGTTTTTCACTGGTCTGTGACACCTGGTAGGGGTATGGGTAGGCCAAAGTTGATTTGAGCCTTATCTTCTAAACCATGAGAGATAGAGGGTTACTTTGGCTGAGTGACTAGGGGTTTTTTTTGGTGTGGAATCCATTTGTGAGGTTATTTTGAAGATTCAAGCTGTTCTTATACTAGAAAATAGAGTCTGATGGCTATAGGTTAGATTTTGGAGCACCACACTGGGGCAATCTACTAAGTTCCAAAAAACCTTACAAGCCATTAGTTGAATAATTTCTTGCCAAATTCAAATGATGTATTATTTATATTGACAAAGGCAGATTGAATAAGAGGCTTTTATTCAGGTGATTTTCCATGCCTTGGAAGATTGAGTTTGAAGTGGTGGGGGATGGGCTAGATTATCACCCATGATATTTTCCATTGAGGACCTATTGTCATCCCCTACTGTATCAAAAAGGCTTGATCAAAAATTTTTATTTTTAGTACTTCTAAGGGCTGAATTAGCCATTGAGTCAAGTGGGCCAGAAGAGTGTTTGCTTGGTTACTGGCTAGTGATGCAGTCAAAGTTGTCCAGGTTACAATATGCATATACCAGTCCATCTGTCTGGTACACCAATTTATCCAGATGATAGGAAATCATTGATCAACAGCAAGCTGAAACCCAGGGACAAGGTGCATTGGCTGGAGTAGATCATTATAATTTGTTTATTTACCTCCACAGTTTCAAGCTAGTATCCTCTGTTAATTGATCTCAATGTGGACCCAGTGATCTTTTGGTCACAACTGGTTGGAATCCCATTTTTAATTGGTTGATTCCTCCTTAATCAATTTCTCATGCTCAAGCAAGATGAACCACATGATGTCTACGCCTATGAAATTGGTATGTTGAGTTGTGCCTTCATCCTTGAGTTTTTTAACGGAGTATGGAAAAAATACCTTCAATGCAGTCAAAATATCAATACCAAGGCTGTATTGCCACAGAAATCTACATTTCACTTGCTAGCAAGTGCCATAAAAGAGCTCTTGCCCAATTTATGGCCAAGCTCATGTCAAGCTCCTAGCAAGCTCAGATCAAAATTGATCAACGCTCCAATGCACAGTCACTGACTGTGCACAATGCATAGTGACTGTGCACAATGCACAGTGGCTGTGAATAATGCATAGTTACTGTGCAAAATGCACAGTGACTGTGAAAAATGCATAGTGACTGCACAATGCACAGTCACTGTGCACAATGCACAGTCACTGTGCACAATGCACAGTCACTGTGCACAATGGACAGCAACTGTTCCCAATGTACAGCAACTGTGCAAAATGCACAGCAACTGTGCACCATGCCAAAAAACTGTGCATAATGCACAGAATTTCTGCACAATGCACAGAAACTCTGCACAATGCACAGCAACTGTGCAAAATGCACAGCAACTGTGCACAATGCACAGAAACTGTGGGCAATGCACATAAACTGTGCAAAATGCACAGCAACTGTGCAAAATGCACAGCAACTGTGCACAATGCACAGAAACTGTGCACAATGCACAGCAACTGTGCACAATACACAGAAACTGTGCACAATTTACAACAACTGTTCACCATGAACAGCAACTTTGCACCATGCACAAAAACTGTGCACAATGCACAAAAACTGTGCAAAATGCACGGTAACTGTGCATTGTGCACAGTAACTGTGAGTTGGACACATTCATTGTGAATTTCACACATTTTCTGTGCATTTTGCACAGTTGTTGTGCATTTTGCACAGTTGTTGTGCATTTTTCACAGTTGTTGTGCATTTTGCACAGTTGCTTTGCATTTTTCACAGTTGTTGTGCATTTTGCACAGTTGCTTTGCATTTTTCACGGTTGCTGTGCATTGTGCACAGTTTCTGTGCATTGTGCACAGTTGCTGTGCATTGTGCACAGTTGCTGTGCATTGTGCACAGTTGCTGTGCATTGTGCACAGTTGCTGTGCATTGTTCACAGTTGCTGTGCATTGTGCACAGTTGCTGTGCATTGTGCACAGTTTCTGTGCATTGTGCACAGTTACTGTGAATTGTGCACAGTTGCTGTGCATTGTGCACAGTTGCTGTGCATTGTGCAAAGTTGCTGTGCATTGCGCACAGTTTCTGTGCATTGTGCACAGTTGCTGTGCATTGTGCACAGTTTCTGTGCATTTTTCACAGTTGCTTTGAATTGTGCACAGTTGCTGTGCATTGTGCAAATTTGCTGTGCATTGTGCACATTTGCTGTGCATTTTGCACAGTTTTTGTGCATTTTGCACAGTTTCTCTGCAAAATGCACAGTTGTTGTGCATTGTGCACAGTTTTTGTGCATTTTGCACAGTTGCTGTGCATTGTGCACAGTTGCTGGTCATAGCGCACAGCCACTGTGACCCAAAAACATGTTAGAGAATGAAAAAACCTTCAGAAAGAGATTGGACAGAGCTTCAACCAGAGCTTCCTTGATGGAACTTGCTAGCAAGTGCCACTACTTTTCATGTGGTGTATGGGTTACCAATGGTGAAGAATTCGATGAGGAGGGTTTGCAGGAAAGGGACAAGAAAGTTTGAGATTTTGTGTCACCAGCCTCAAACCTGATATTTGCCATTCCAAACAATGAGTAAAACCCCAACTGGGGTAGATGATACTGATTTGATGGATAGGATTGAATCAATCAAGTTTTCAATCCACAAGTTCTTATATGTGTTGCTTTGAATCTTATTAGAGGTCTCATGGTTGGTTCTGGCCATGGTTAAGGAAAGGAAATGCTTCAAATGCAGATTGTCAAAATCATCCAATCCAATGTCCCCAGTGCCCTGCAGGTCTGCCCCAGGTTCACGGGTGGCATGAAAATGGAAAGGTGGGAGTTCAGCATTTTGAGCACTGACTTCTGATGAAGTGGACGCGGTAGAGCCAAAAATGACTTTTGACTTGGGATTTCTAGATAAAAAAAAATGCAGTAGCTCTTCAATGTCTAGTTCTTGTGAGGTACTCCAGTCCTGGATCATTAGACCAAATATTCCACACTTAAAATGTGGTATCTTCATTCTTCTAATCCCTGGGTATCATTGGAAGTTTTTGGCATTTTGGGGTGGACTCATTTATTGTCAGGTATGCTTTGATGAGATGTGCCCAACAGCAAATGTTGTCAGTTTTTTTTTTAATGGTGTTTTTCATTGCCCAAGGATCACTGTGAATATTCAAAGAGTTAGGTAAAAAATTTCTGTCTAATAACAGGGACTGGTGGGGAAGCCCCAGCTTCTATCCAAGATATGATTCTCCATCCCAATAGTTTCCAAAATTTGGTGAAAATTGAAGTGGCCACATAGAGTGAAATGATGGGGTGAAGAATGAAAAAGAAACAGAATATTGTGGCTTTTAGGAATCCTGGGTTTGATGTTCTCCACAGGAGCATAAAATGGCTCCAAGGTGATTCTCTTTTTATGGAAAGCAGACATCACAGGCTGTTTTATGCCCCTGTGGAGCATGAAACACCCCATGATGCAAAGCAAAAGAAATGTGGTCAAATTTGATGTTCTGTGTCAATTCCTTGCTTCTTTTGATGTATGGGGACATAAAACTGCACAAAGTCAATTTCCAGTTTGCAGAAACTGGGAATCAACATCCATAAATTTAACTGGCTATACATTTTGAAATTATGGGGTTAAGTAGGACAAAAAAGCACCATAAGTTTAATGTCCTGCTACTACAACAATGGTTCAGAAAGACAAAAATACATACTGATTCCCGGTTTTGGAACACAGAAATCACAGGACATTTCATGCCTCCGTAGAGCATTAGGCACCCCATGATGCAAAGTAAAACAAATCTGGTCAAATGTGAAGTTCTGCGTCAAGTCCTTGCTTTTTTTGCTTTAAAGGAGCATAAAAATGCACAAAGTTGATGTCGAGCTTCCAGAAACCAGGCATCAACATGCATAAATTGAACTGACTATCCAGAGTGTAAGCATGGGATGAAAAAGGAAAAAGAAGCAGCATAATGTGGCTTTTAGTTAGCCTGGTATGATTTTCTCTATGGGGAATACCATGGCTCCAAGGGCATGCCTGGTTTACAGAAACAAAAAATCACAGGGGGTGCTATGTCCTATAGATCATGGAAAACCCCATTATGCAAAGTAAAGAAAAATTGGTGAAATGTGGATTTCTGTCAAATTCATGGCTTATTTTGCTGTATGGGGCATAATACTGCACAAAAGTTGTTTATGGTTCCCAGAAACAATCCATAAATTTTACCAGATATACATTTTGAAAGTATGGGGTGAAGGAGGACATGGAAGCAGCATAATCTGGCTTGTAGGTAGCCTGGTTTTGAAAATCTCTACTGGGGAATAACACCACTTCAAGGTTATTATAAGTTTCTGGAAACCAGACATCAATGGCAGTTTTATTCCCCTGGTAAAGATTGAAAAACCCCATGATACAAATTAAAATATATCTGGTGAAATTTGGATTCCTGTTAAATTCCTTTCTTGGTTTCCTCTATGGGGGAATAACTCTGCCCAAATTTGATGTCCAGTTTCTGGTAACCAGGCATCAACATCAATGAATTTGATTTTCCAAGGATGGGATGAAAAATGAAAAAGAAGAAGCACCTTGATACTCCTAGACAGTGTGGGTTTGATGTGCTCTATGTGAGCTTAACATTGCTCCAAGGTAATGTCTGGTTTATGCAAAATGGGAATCACCCCAAAGTTAATCTTTTCAAATCTGGGTTGCTTGATTTTGCTTGCTTATTTTTCTTTATGGGGGGGCATACCACTGCTCAAGGGTGATGTTTGCTTTCTGAAAGGGAGCATAGCAGCCAGTGTTATTCCCCCATAGAGGGTGAAGCACCACATGGTGAAAAGTAAAATAAATCTTGTCTGATCTGTATTTCTACAAAAAGTCTTGCCTATTTGGATCTACAGTTGCATAAAGCTTCCCAGATTCAATTCCTGGTTTCCAGAAAATAGACATCAAAATACATAAATTTTTGAACTGCCATACAAGGTAAATTAATTAAGAATTATAAAGAAGCTGAACTGGAAGAGAAATGTAGTACATGCTTCTTGGTGTGTGCCACAGGGGCATGACATTTCCAAAAAGTTGATGGGTGGTTTCTGGAAACTGGGAATGACCTTTGAGCACTGTAATTCCCCCATAGATAGTGAAACATCCCACATTATCCCTCATGAAATGAATATTATTAAATTAACCAATTTAACCCAATCACGTCAACTTTAGTAGGATTTCTGTTTTTGGGGCATGTTCTTACTCTTAAGGGGCATCAAATGATGGCCAGTTTCTTCTTTTTGAGTATGACACTAATTCCTGTCAATATGTTGGGTTGAAATCCTTTTAAATAGCATAGCACAGCTGATTGATGATTCCCAGTTTTCATAAGCTGGGAATAAGCATTCAGCTATCTTGTGCACCCATAGACAGAGAAAGATTATACTCAAAATTCCATGCTTGGTTTGTGGAAAATGGGATTTTTTTCTGGCCATGTTATGCCCCCATAGAAAGCTAGATGAAAGGAAGGTCTCAGGAATGGCCTAATTGCCTTTACCCAGGGGTAAAAACACAGTTAGTTTGTTATTGGTAAATTAATCCTTATCACATTGCTTTATTTACTCATGAGTGCACTTCTTTGTTCCTATTTGCAAGGTTAACTGTAAATACCATTCTCTATGCATATATTTATAATCATTACACCTGTCCCGCAAAGTTTACATAAATTTTTCACATGATTTTCATTTAAATACCCCCCTATTTTCAATTCTGATAGATTGCCCACACTACTACCATTCTCAACACATCACCTGTTTTATCCTTGATGAACTCCCAGACTCAAAATGCAGTCAATTAATCATAACCCATTCTGTGTTGGCCTTGTTGAGGTTCCTGATGCTGAAATAACTATCCCTGCTCTCCCAAAGCTGCTACATAGTGATGGAACCATTGGGAATCATTATACCCCAGAGATAATAAGCTACATTTCTATATACCACATCTTCCTTTCCAATCAGGATTCCTTGCCGCTCCACTTGACTCAATCATTTTACCCCTCCTCACCCATTCAAGAGGCAATGGACATTTTGGTGATTGGCAGGCAGTGATGATGGAACTGCCTCATCCAATGAACTTTGTTAAAACCATTCTCCATGTTGGTGTTTACACCATTTCCACATTTAAAAATGCTCTCCTTCTATTCTTTCATGACAAACATCTATAAGACATACTTGATAAGATTTTTCGAGCTCATATGATCATCAAAAGACCCCCCGAGTACAAACCTTCAAAAAACCAGGGCTGCCCACTGGCCAACCTACCCACCCAAAGGCTAAAAATGCCATCACTTCTTGAAAAAACCTACTATTATCCAAACCTCCTTGAAATTCCAAGTGTATGTGATCTCAATCAAATACATCGAAATAAAAAAATATTCACTACCAAACTCCTGCCCCACCAGGCTCATGGAGTTGCATTCTTGCTTGATTGTGAATCACCACATTCTACCTTTGCTCTGACCTTGTGCAATAAATAAAACATGAATGCCCGGCACATTTGGGAAAAAAATAAGGGGCTCAAGCTTGGCTCTACTTGATCCAAAATATGTTCCACAAACTTCTTTGGGGTCAATCATGGCTGATAATAAGTTTCTTGGGAAATCTTCACAAGCAATCTCCATTCTTTGTCAAACTATGTCAGCGTGCATGCACCGCACCCATGGTTGCTGCACAAAACTACTGTCATTGCCTGCACACGCCCTAGCCCCAACAAAAAGCCTTAATTAACTCCTCGGACCTCCTGCAAGTTTTCTCCCTCAAAAGCTCTCTCCACTCCCAGCTCTCAACCCTTGTCTCAAGGTATTCTCAAAATCTGAAGTCATCTGGTACGCATCAATGATCATTGAACTCCTTCCCTCAAAATCCCTTTGGTGGTCATCTCTGGTCAGTATGTTGATTTCTGCTAATAGCACCATAGATCCCATCCGTGAAATAAATAAGCTGATACTGTTTGGGCTAAAGGTACATGTACATTGGCCCATACTGTAAAAGGTCCAGCACAGGGGTCAGCCCCTTCTCTTCCTTGGGTAAAAACCAAACTTTGATGAAGGGAGATTTCTTGACCCCACTAAGCAGCTAGTGGTTATCAGCAGTGACTTTGTCTGCCCCACAGCAACCTCTAGGTATGGGGATCTGTTGGCTGTAACCAAGGATCCAGCAACACTGCCTAAAACCTTGACAGCTGCTTTGAATAATAAAGTGGCAGACAACACCACTGTGGTCACCCTGGAAAATACCACCACCAGTTCCTGCAAGCAATTGGGAAGATAACCCTGCACAACAGTGCCTGCGGGGGTTGTTCCCCCCATCTCACAGTCTACCAACCCCCCCCCCCTCAAACCCCAAACCCAGCCGCACCACCAAGTGGCCACCCTACGGACCCAGGACAAGAAATTCAAGGCGCACTGGAAGCCCCAAAGGGGTATGCCTACGTGCCCTATCACTACAAAGCACCCAGGGAAGTAGGAAGCACAATTGACCCCTCTTGCATTATCACTGTGAGAACCTAATCCTCCACAAACTCTGGACCTCAACCAGCGCCTGAAGACACTGACAAAGAAGCCTAGGAGGCTCTGCTCTCAGAAGTGGTCACCATCAAGGAGGCCTTTCCGGAGGTGGTGGAGAAGCCACTTTGGCTGGAGTCCATGACAAGCAAGAACAACTCCATAAAACAACACCGCACAGGAACGCTTGTGCCGCCTCCTAAGGACAACATTGTAATTGGTTGTATGTGGAGGCTAGTGCAAAAAAGAACAAGTTTGAAAAAATAGTATGGCAAAAGTCACATTGGGTCTGTTTTGGAAATCACCAAGAATACCCGCGCCACTATCTTGACATGTAATTGTTGGTGGGGCAGACAGAATCACTCAAGGAATTCCTTTCAATGGTTGTCCAACACAGGTGGCACAATTTCCAGTTTGAAGTTGAAACGGTGTTCCTCTATGGCTACATTGATGGATACATTTACGTAGCTCAGGTGTTGGTATTAGAGGAACCACGCAAAGAGAATTGGGTTGGGACAGTGAAAAAGTCCTTGTATGGAACAAAGCAAGCGGCAAGGTTCTGGAGGTCAAACTTCAAAAAGATACTGTAAAACATAGGGATGTCACCGTCCGTAGGAAAAAAATTGCTGTTTTTCAACCATGATTGTTTTGTGGTCCTGCACATTCACGTGGAAGAAGGACTGCTTGTAGGCCCTGACAGAGCCTTCCTACTTTGCTTCCTTTAAAACCTGCGCAAGCACTACTCTATCAAGAGGCAAGAGCAACCGCCTCAACACCTTGGCTGAACCCTGGACTGGCGGCCAGATGGGGCTGTTGGTTGAAGACTCCAACCTTGACCTCCTAGACAGATGCGTCTAGTGCAATCTCTCCGCAGTCAAGGATGGTCAATCGCAGATACAGCACTTTGTGCAATTGTGACCTCAAACCCTGACAACATGCTAGCTCACTCTTTCCTTCTGTTCATTTCTTGTTATCTCTTTCTGTTCTGTTTATTTTCTTTCTATCTCTTTCTTTATCTCACTCCTCCAACCTTTTTGGATTTTCAAATCACTCACCAAGAAACAGCAGGAACCCCAAAGCTCAGAAGGAGCCCAAAGCAACTTAGGAGGAGGTATCAACTAGTTTCCTCTGTTCTTTATCCTTTTCTTCTATATCTCTATTTTTACTTTCAATCTTGTACTCACCATCCTCGTGTTAATGACCTGCCTATCAAGGCCTAGCTCACATTCAAAAATACCTCCACTTGAGCTCTCTGGACCGCTGGCCTGAGTTTATCTTATGATCTATGGGTGATTAATACTTTTTTGATTCATTTTAGTTCCACCAAGTACCAGTTAGTTATTTCTTATTTATCTTTTCATTGTGATTATTAAGGTACCCTTTATACTTACTACATTTAATAGAAGTGCTGCAATAAAGATTATTCCTGTCTCCTTACGTGGTAGTGAGAGGCATATCTTGGCACTGAAGCAGAGCAAAAACAAACATACAATCTCAAGACCATAGCCACAATGACGTCTACTTGGGACACTGGTGGAGCCAAAATTAATATTCCTGACTCAGACAGATCAGGAGACGACTACTCTTCCAAGTCAAAACTTCCCATACTCACCCAACACAATTGGTACAAATGGAAGGTGGAATTCGAAAATCTTCTCATTAGCAAAGGTCACAAAGAGCTTCTTGATCAGAAGAGGATCAAGGAAAACTCCCACTCAAAACAACATTGTAAGAAAATGGCTATAGCGGTTCACCTCCTCTTTCACTCAGTTGATTGGGAACTCAAAGGATACGTTACACCTCACCCAAAGGATTTTCCCCAAGCCTTCAATGAGCTTAAAAAAGCATTTGGTGAAGATTTATTGATTGTAATAGGGAACCAGGTTTCTCAATTAGTCTATTTAACTTTTAAAACCAACTTATCTATTCACAATCATTCTGTAGCCTTCCAAGAGAAATACCACTCACTCAGGGAAACTCTTGACGCACAAGAGTCAACCAATTGTTAAGAGCTCATAGGCATATTGTCCTCCCTGGCCGCCATTTTCTTCCTTAAAAGTTTCCGTCTTGACCCATCCCTCAACTTGGTGGTACAGTCCTGTCAGAATATCTTTCCTTTCCAGTTTGAAAAGGTCTACAATCAACTCCTGGCTGAAGACATTTGTCATGAAAGTGAAAATACTGAACAAGTCTATCTAGCAAACTCCTCATCAAACCGTAGACCAATGCGCAATCAAAATCAACCTCCTAGAACAATCAATTCTCCCCTCATCTCATCAATGAATTGTGTATCTTCTTCCTACTCGCCCTCCACAAGTAGCATACCAACCATTCAGGACACGCCAAGAGCCGCGGTTCCAACCAGACAGCAGTCATCCACCAGATTTGCTAAGAAAAAACCAACCTCCCAAAACAATAATCTTGCACATTTTTGAACAATGCCTGAACCCCATTTTTCAGGATTACCAAAGAATGCAAGGCTTGGATTTGGCCAACCTTCTTAAAGACACCAACGACAAATCCAATGAATGTCTGCAGACGGCTGACAACGTTATGGAAGAAGAAGATCTTGAGGACTCTGGATTCTTTGTTGATCTGGAGTTGGCATAAAGCATCTCCAACCCTGTCTCTCTCCCTCCATCCAAACTCATCTACAACTCTGGGGCCACTCAATCCATTGTGTGCAACATTGACTTACTCAAAAATTTTTGACCCTGTAACCAACCAATGAACACTTATGGTGGACAGATCAAGGTTACTCACATTGGCACTCTGGATTTGGGCCTAGTCCAAAAAAATCTGATTTCCTACGCTCCTAACGGCCCTAGGAAAATTTTATCCGCCACTCAACTCAAGGATCATGGCCTCAAGGCTGTACATAAACATTGGGTTGTGCTGTTAAATCCGCAGATACCATAGTTTTTTTATTTTTCAGAACTGGCAACATGTACATAGGGAACCCCCAAATCTCTAAAATTTAACTCTATTTGGTGGTTGATACTCCAACCGTCACTGACTGGCACATTGCATTAGGTCATCCATCCAATTCCTACCTGGATAAGTTTCTAAAAATCCACGGTCTTGACTCCTCCCCTGCTCATCACAGAGCTTGGTTCTGTGCTGTATGCCAGTTGTGCAAGCTAAAAAGATTGCCACACTCAAATCCTCTCCCACATGCTCCATTTCCCTTTCACATCATCCACTCGGACGTCCTCCAAATTAATCCCCCGTCAAAACACAGCTATTGGTATATCTTGGTCCTTATTGACAATTTGAGTAGATTCAATCGCATATACTTACAACAAGCAAAGCATGAATCCAAACAAAAAATCCTGGCTTACTTCCAGGAAATAAGGAACCGTTTTGGTCAATACCCTGCGTTGTTCCACTCAGATTGTGGGGGTGAGTTCAGCTCAAACTCTTTCCTAAACAAGCTTCATAGCAAAGGAACTGTCCTAGAAAGGGGACCTGCTGACTCTCCACAAAGTAATGGTCTAGCTGAACACTTCAACCAAACATTTCTCACAAAACTCATCTGAATCCTAGCTCAATCCAAAATTCCAATAAATTACTGGGATGAAGGCGCAAAGTATTGCTCCATGCTCATAAACATTCTTCCAAGTAAGAAAATCAACTGGGAAACTCCAACAGGACAACTTCAACACGCTAATTTCCTCATTGAGCCAACTTGCAAACTCTATTGTCTCCTACACTTTGGAATCAAAGTGAACACATGCATCCAGCCTCCCAGGTTGAAAATCTCCCCGGTTAGTCACCCATTACTGTTTATTGGTTATGAGCCTCTCTCTGATGCTGCCAGGCTCCTGGATCCATTGAAGGGGATCATCTCAGTCATTAGAGATTTCTCTCTGTCTGAACTCAACTTCAAATATAACTCCTCTGATGCCCTGAGGAAATCCCCCTCTACTCTCCCCCACCTGGTTCCAACTGGCTTCTCTGCACTCAAACTCAATTGGCACGTTTCTATTCTATCCCGGTCCAATCCCTCAATCAAACATTGACAAAAACTGACTAATCTGGACCAGTCCACGGAGGATTCTTCCTCCCGCTCTGCCAAAGCTGGCAATCAGGGAGATTGTGCTATAACCCCTGAGGCAACAAACATTCTTGGCAGCAAAAAAAGGATAAAAACTGCTTCCAAGGGCTACGCCTACGTTCCCTACTACAATGTGGCTCCACTGCCTCAATGCACATCAAAGAACTTTGCTCCCTTATGACTAAAGTTTCTGGATGGGGGGATAGAGCCTTCTACTTCCATTTTTTTCAAAGCCTCCCTGCCCAACTTCTGGACCAACTAGCTGGTTATGATGGTTCTGTAGACACCCTTCAAGTTCTTATGGATGTAGTGTTGGATTAAAATACCAGGTACCACAAACAAGTTAAGGAGAAGTTTTCCCATCCAAGCCACTCTAAACAGCAAAATTACTCTCAATTCCAAGCCACTTCTTCCCAGCCTGACAAGAGAAAAGTTAAGGACAAGAATAAAGACAAATCTGCAAAGAAGCAATCCTCCCAAACCAAACCTACCTTGGAATTAGGTCCTGATGGTAGGCTCAAGGCTGAAGAAAAGGCAAGAAGGGAGAAGGAGGTACTATTTATGTATTGTGGAGGGAGGCACAAGACAGACAACTACAAAAAGAAGCCCAAAGCCAACCCTTCCTCCAAGACCAACTCTTCCTCTGACTCCAAGCCAAAAAACAACTAGGTGGTTTTCCTGCTGTACTCCAGGATTATCACGCTTATACTGATGTTAGGGTAAAAAAGATACAAAAAGATTATGCTGACCAACTTTGCAAATTCTTATGTTTTATTCTCTTTCACCAGCACTTGAGTTATAGTGTTTTGATTGATTCAGGTGCAACTCAATTTTTAATGGCAAATACTATGGTTCTAAAGTTTTCATTTCAGGCCATCCCTCTGGGAAAACCTATTCCTCTTTTTAATTTCAGTCCAAATGAGTCACCCTCCCAACTAATTACCCACAAGTTAAATTGAGTGGTCTCTATTCCTTCTTTTCCTAGCTTTGGATGGGAATTTCTCCTTGTTGATGCACCATTTTCAGAAGATTCATCCTGGGAATGGACTTTCTCCACCACTGGAATCCTGAAGTAAACTGGAGAATGGGGCTGATAACCCCAAGACACCAGCCAACTGACAACCTTTCCTCCCAATCCATTGAACTCAACATGGTCAACCTACCTTCAACTGGTTTCTTTTCTACTCTGTCTTTGGCACTGCATTCCATTGCATTCCCCTCAACTTCAGAAGCCTTGAATCCTCAACACTCCACCCAATTTCCATCCAGTTCAAAAATTTCCAACCTTGCTTGGATATTCACAGATCCCTTGACCATTCCTCCGGAGGAGAAACCTTTGTTGCATATCATGGAATTGGTAACTCCTTCTAATATTTCTTTTGCTCCACATTAGAATACTCCAACTGACTGGGACAAGCTTGAAAGTTACAAAGACCCTGAAGAAATAGAAACTGTGTTGGAAAAAGTTCAGGCTGATTACCATTCCTTCTTAGATGTTTTCTCTAAGTTTAAAGCAGGTCAAATCCCTCCTCACCGTGCTTATGATCACCAAATCAAATTGGAAGGCCCTCTCCCTCCAGTTGGGCCCATCTATTCACTACCTCAAAGTGAAAAGTCAACCCTACAAGCCTACATAGCAGAGAATGTAGAGAAAGGATTCATTTGTTCCAGCACTTCAATCACTGGAGCACCTGTTCTCTTTGTTGAAAAGAAGCATGGGAGTTTGCAGTTGTGTGTTGACTATTGCAAGCTTAACGCTGTAACCAGGAAGAAATGTTACCCACTTCCTCCAATGACTTTCTTAATGACTGTCTTTTTAGGTTCTTCCATCTTCACCAAAATGAACCTCAGAGGCGCCTACAACCTTTTGCGCATCAAGGAAGGAGATGAACACCTAACATCATTCAGATCTCAGTTTGAAAGCTATGAATACCTGGTCATGCACTTTGGACCGACCAATGCCCCAGCTTCTTTCCAGAATGTTATCAATGACATCCTTGCTGATCTCCTCACAGTTTATGTGGTGGTTTACCTTGACAATATCCTTATTTTATCAACAAACTTACAGGAATACATCCCTCATGTGTGTGGAGTACTGACCAGACCCAGAAAGCATAATTTATATGCAAAGTCCTCCAAATGCGACTTCCACGCACCTTCTGTGGACCACCTGGGCTATGTGATCCCAGGGGATGGTATCTTTATGGACAACAAAAAATTCAAGACCATCCTTACCTGGCATGCTTACAAACAGAAAAGCCTTGCAGTCTTTCCTTGGTTCTGCTAACTTCTATTTCAATTTTATAAAGAACTACTCCAAAAAGGTCTCCCACCTCACCTCTTTTTCTGGAAACGGTTCTCCTTTCAAACTCACTCCTGAAGTCTTGCAACAATTTGAAAACATAAAGCAAGCTGTCACCAAAGCTCCATTCCTTCACCATTTTGATCACCTCCTGAGGACCTATGTTGAGACTGATGCCAGTGACTATGCCCTGGGTGCAGTCCTGCACCAGGTTACTGCTGATAACACTAAACACCCTATTGCCTTTGACAGCAGAAAAATTTCAAGTGCTGAACTTGACTATGAAATCCATGACAAAGAACTCCTTGCTATTGTCTTTTCCCTCAAGCAATGGCGGTCCTACCTGTTGAGCGTTACTGACCCCTTTGAAGTTCTAAATTATCATTCCTCTTTGAAGTATTTTATATCTTCCAAGGTCCTTACTAGAAGACAGGCCTGTTGGGCAGAATTCCTCTCCAAATTCAATTTTGTGATCACTTACAGGCCTGGAAACTTTTCAACCATCCCAGATATCCTGTCACCTCAGGACAATGTGTATCCAGTGGGGGGAACACCATATTCTGAAAAGAATCCTGGAAATTTTCAACAGCTTCTGAAACAAAATGAAGTTGAAGCTTCTAAACTCTTTATTCTTTCTGCTAAGAAAATTGAAAATCAACTGAGTGAATTGAATTCTGGTCAACAATCCAACAAATTATTTCAAGGCATCATTAAATGATTGAATAAAAATGGAGAAGTAACTGATTATTCCATAGACCCCTTAGTGGCTTACTCCTGTTCCAGGGTAAAGTGGTCATACCTGACCAAGCTAACCATCTTAAACAAAAAATACTTTATCAAAGACATTATTCTCCTCTTTCAGGTCACCCTGGCCAACAGAATACTCTCAAACTCATCAAGAGATCATTCTCCTGGAATGGAATGTCAAAGGATGTTACAAACTATGTTTCAGCCTGCTACCTTTGCAACAGGAACAAGGCAAGGCATGAAAACAAACTAGGACTTCTCAAACCTGTTCCAATCCTTGATGGCCCTTGGACTTCATTCTCTATGGAATTCATCTCTCAACTTCCCCTCTCCAATAGATTTGATTCTATCCTTGTTGTTTTGGACAATTTCTCTAAGATGGCCCTCTTCATTAAAACAACGGGTACACTGACTGCAGTAGAACTTGCTAACCTTTTCATTAATCATGTCTTCTCCAAAAATTGCCTAACTGCTGACATCATAAGTGACCAAGGCTCCTAATTTGCCTCTTCTTTCTGTAAAACACTTTGTGAAAAACTAAAGATCCAAAGGGATCTCTCCACAGCTTACCACCCTGAAACAGATGGTCAAACTGAAAGGGTCAACCGAGTACTAGAACAATACCTCAGAATGTACATCAGTTATAACCAGGACAACTGGGACACATTGCTCCCCTTGGAAGAATTCTCTTACAACAGTGTTGATTCTTTTACACAAAAATCACCCTTCTTTACCCTTTACGGGAGGCACCCAAGTTTTGACTTCCTACATGTGTTGGAAAACCAACCTGCTAGTCACTACCTGGACCAGATTCAGAAGAACTAGATTCAACTAAAGAAAGAATTAAAAGGGTCTATGGATAATTATAAATACTATGCTGACCTTAATAGAAAAGATATTTAAAAATGTATTGCTCCTGGGAATAAAGTTTGGTTGTCTGGAAAGAATATCAAAACTAAAAGACATTCCAAGAAGCTCTCTGAGCATTGGTTAGGTCCTTTTATCATTATTTAATGTATAGGATCTCATGCTTTCAAACTCCAACTCCCTGATCAATGGTCTTCCATCCACCCTGTCTTCCATGCTTCCCTCCTCAAACCCTACTCTTCAGACCCAAATTCTCCTAACCACCAACCAACCCCAGAACCAGTGGAAATTGATGGCCAGGAAGAATGGGAAGTTTCTCAAATCCTGGACTCCAAGATCAGGCGTGGCAAACTCCTCTACTTAGTTGAATGGAAAGGTTTTATAGAAGACTCTGAAAGAACCTCATGGGAACCAGTATCCAACCTCACCAACTTTTCAGCCCTACTCCACAACTTCCACTCCCTCTATCCTTCCAAACCTGAACCCTCATGATCATCAAACTTGTTCTTCCAATCAACTCCTTTTCCTCATAATTCTTAAATTAATTCCAACTCTCTTGAAAGAATAAATTAAATCAAACCTATTTCTATTCCATCAATCCATATGAAGAAAAAGTAAAATAAAATAAAACAAAATTTCTATCTACCATTCCTTTCCAATCTTATCAATCAAATCAGTAATCTTAGCTACCCAAAAACTAGCCAATTTTACCTTTCTTCCTTCATATTCCTCCTTATCCTTAGCAGTAGCTCCCAATTCACATGCCACCCCAGAAAAAGATAAAAAATCCTCCAAATCTGCAAAAACTTCCTTCTTTGCCTCCTTTTTTTCCTTCTTCTTTTCCACTTCAGTCATACTGACACCCAGCTCAACTCAATCTACAGTCTACCCTCAGTCAACTCAACTGTCTCAGGAACTTCAACCTTAGGGCGCTGGAGACTATATAGGTATATCTCCATTCAACCTACATACATATACTTATGACTAAATACACATATGACTACATATACATATGACTACATATACATATATCTAAATATGGTCTGATCTCATGCAGTACATACATAGACTCCTCTGTTCTTGCACATACTTACACATGGTTACTCTCTCAGGTACTAGATATCCTATAACCTTGCTTGCCCTGTCTATCCCATACTCTCTCTCTATAGTTTATCCTTTGGGAATCCTTATGTACATCTCTCTGTAGACAGTATTACATGCTCTCTCTACTTAGTACACATAGTGTCATGATCATTACATACACTGTGCACCTCTCTGCTGTACACTCTCAACTTAGACAGCCAGACCTGTAGCCTAGACCCAATGTGGCAATTAGTCTATCCCAATGTAGTTGCTCACTGTATCAGCGCTCTCTGGTACATTCATTTCTCCCTTGTCATTTCATGTGTAGTCTGGGCCCCAACTAGTTGTTCACCAGTTGTTCCTATCTTGTAGTCTTTCACCTCTTGTCTATTTAAGTAGACCTCCTCCCTCTTACTGATTGTCCCCACAAGAAATCAGTTTACTACTTCTTGTGAGGTATCTATACAAGCAAGTTTCATTCAGCACCTTGACCCCTTCTAAAACTTACTCTGCTCCATAGCCTCCTCCAGTAAACTTGCTCCCAAGCCTACTGTGAGTAGAGTAGCCCTTTTGCCAATCCCTGCTTAGATGTCAGCAGCCCTTGTGACATTAAACTGATTTCTTCCCCAATAACTCCATCTTCACCAACCAAACACTCCTTACCTTATTTAGCCTCACCAAACGTTGCTATTGAACTTGTGGCCATGTTTGTTTACCCTTACACCTATCACCCTTGACTTGACTATTGAATTTGTGGTCATTTCATTGTATCCCATCCTTCCTACCACCCTTGACTTGACTATTGAATTTGTGGTCATTTCATTGTATCCCATCCTTCCTACAACCCTTGACTTGACTATTGAATTTGTGGTCATTTCATTGTATCACCTTCCTTGAATTGGATATTGAATTTGTGGCCTTTTCATCAACCCCCATCTTTCCTTCAATCCTTGGACTGGCTATTGAATTTGTGGCCTTTCCAATAAACCTTTTAAATCCATAAACCCTCTTTATAATCCCAAAAACTCACTCATTTTTGACCCTGCTTCGACGGGCTTCAAAGGGCTTCAATGGGCTTCGACGGGCTTCGACAGGCTTCGACGGGCTTGGGCTTCAATGGGATTCGACGGGCCTCGACTGCTTCGACGGGCTTTGACGAGCTTTGAAGGGCTTCAAAGGGCTTCAATGGGCTTCGACGGGCTTCGACAGGCTTCGACGGGCTTGGGCTTCAATGGGATTCGACGGGCCTCGACTGCTTCGACGGGCTTTGACGAGCTTTGAAGGGCTTTGAAGGGCTTCGACGGGCTTCGACGGGCTTCAACCCGCTTCGACGCTCTGCTTCTTTTGGGCCAATTTCTTCAATAAATTTGGGTATATTTAATTTTTATTCTTTCTACGGTGAAGACAACTTTTGGGTAACTTCTTCAAAGCAATACAATGCCTCCTTGACGTTCTCAATTCACTCACATCACCAGGCCAGCTGTTACTTGCAGTTCCAGAGGTAGAGCTGCTAACCTTCAACACCAGGAGCATGTGGAAGAGGAAGAACGTTCTCTAACTTACCAATCCCGGAGGTCTTCACTTCAACCCCAATGGATACTGGGTTATTGGAACCTATTCCACAAGCTTCCCTTGCTTCCATTCTGTCCTGTGACAATGCTAGTCTTCACAGAATTTCAGCTCAATATCCAGTACCAGGTTACCATGGAATGGACTCCCCTGCGTTTGACATAAGCTTGGTCCCACTTCCAGAAGAGGATGAGTATGACGGTTACAAAGAAGATGAGGACTCAGGATTTGACTCAAGAATCTTGAGTGGCTTGGATTCACCTTCCGCAGGAGGTAATCCAAGTATTTCCTCTAATGACACTGCGGTCCCAACCAATTCTCAAGGGGTTACTAATCTTCCTCCTTCTCAGGGTACTTCTACTGACCCTGCCCTTCTGGACATTCTTCAGCAAATGACCTTAGCAATGACTAACCTTTCTAAACCTGCTGATAATTTTCCTTCTTCCAACTTTAAATTACCATTGATAAATGCTCCAGAAAGATTTGATGGTACTATCCCAACCAAGCTCCAACCTTTTCTTCAAGCTTTTGAACTCATCTTTGATAATGATGAGAGGGTATTTGATAATGACAGGAGGAAAGCTCTTTTTACAGTCTCTTACCTATCCCGAAATGCTAGTCAATTGATTCAAACATACCTTGCTCACCTTGGTAACCCAGAGCCTGAATTTCTGCTTAACTCATGGTTTCATTTTACTCAACAACTTCATACTTTGTTTGGAGACAGACTTGAGATCCAACAAGCTGAAAAAGACCTAACCCTTCTTAAAATGAAAGATACAGGATATGCTTCTAACTATATCACTGAATTCAGGACCTTAATGACTAAGGTCTCTGGCTGGGGTGATAAAGCTTTCACTTTTCTTTCAAGACAGGGACTAACTTCCAGATTACTGGATCAGCTAGCGGGATACAACGGACATCAAGAAACCCTTCAAGAGTTAATGGACATTGTGCTTAAGTATGACACACATTACCATGAAAGGATGAGGAAGAAATCCCATAGTTCTCATTCAGTTCCAAGACCTGGTCCCGGTTCATCCAATTCCTCCAAAGCTCCTCAACCCAGTCTCCAAGGTAGGTTTAAGTGAAAGGCTAAGGCTACCCCACCTGAACCAACTTATTGTCCAAATCCCAACATAGGTAAAGATGGACACCTCAAGGCTGAAGAGAAAGATAGAAGGGAAAAGGAAGGATTGTGCAGTTACTGTGGAGGGCCTCACAAGTTCAACCTTTGCAGAAAACAACCAGACTACAAAACTTTCCAAAATGTTGACTCAGCAAGACCTAAACAGGGAAAAGACTAGGTGATGAGCATGTGGTACTCCATGACCATCACCCCTCCAATATCCGAGTACATGCTTTGGGAGAGAACACTTCTGACTCCCATAATTAAGACTTATGTTTCATTTGTTTCCTTAATAAGCAAGCTTTCAGCATACTCATGGACTCAGGAGCAACCAAATCCGTCATTTCCAAATCTATGGTTTCTAAGTTCTCTTTATCTCCTACTCCTCTATCTGTTCCTATCTTTTTCATTCCATTTACTCCTACTAACACGCCAACCCAGGAGATAAATCATAAGGTAAACTTCAGGTTTTCCTTACCCGCAATTCCCAACTTAATATGGTACTTCTTGATTGTTGATACTCCTTCAAAGGAAGATATTATTCTGGGTATTGACTTTCTTCATTTCTGGAACCCTGAGGTAAATTGGCAACTGATATTGATCACCCCAAGACACCAACCAACTTCAGGTAATTCCCTTCCTGTTGAACTCTCTTTGGCCATTATTTCCTATCCGCCAGTGAACCTGCAGATCACTGTCCCTGCCCCTACTTCAGAATCTACGTCATCACAACAAGCTTCTTTGAGTTCAACAACCACTTCTAAAAATCAGATATTCCTTGGACATTCTCTGAAATTCTTGGAGGATATGGAGAATGATCTATCCATTCAACTTATGCGTATTATTATTTCTCATCCTGACTCTGAACCCAAGCAGAACCCTGCTGAAGGTTTGGATGAAGATCAAGAAGCTGAAGAACTCAAAACCGTTATGGAAAAAGTTCCCCAAGCTTATCATGCCTTTTTAGATGTTTTTTCCAAGGTCAAAGCTGATAAACCGCCTCCTCACCGTGCTTACAATCACCATATCAAACTGGAAGGACCTTTGCCTACATTTTGGCCCATCTACTCTCTGAGTCATCATGAAAAAACTGCCCTAAAAGCCTATATAGCGGAGAATATAGATAAAGGTTTCATTTGCTCCCAGTTACTCCAGCACTGGTTCACCTGTCCTCTTTGTGAAAAAGAAGGATGGTGGTTTACAATTGTGTGTTGACTATTGCAAACTTGACGCTGTGACTCGCAAGAACCAATATCCTATTCCTCCAATGACTCACTTACTAACAGTTTTCTCAGGTTCTACTATCTTCTCTAAAGTCAACCTCAGGGGTGCTTACAATCTTCTTTGTATCAAAGAAGGAGATGAACATCTTACAGCATTCAGAACCCAATTTGGAAGTTTTGAATATTTGGTCATGCCTTTTGGACTGACTAATGCTCCTGCCTCTTTTCAATGTCTTGTTAATGACATCTTCAGTGACCTTCTGACCATCTATGTGGTGGTTTAACTTGACGATATTCTTATTTTTTCCAAAGACTTAGAACAACACACTGCTCATGTGTGAGAAGTCTTGAACAGACTTTGGAAGAAAAACTTATATGCAAAAGCTTCTAAATTTGAATTTCATACCTATTCTGTGGATTATCTAGGTTATGTGATATCTAGGAAAGGTATTGAAATGGACAACTCCAAGGTTCAAAAAATCTTGGATTGGCCAACACCAACAAATAAAAAGGCTTTGCAACAGTTTTTGGGTTTTTCTAACTTTTATTGCAGGTTTATCATTAACTACTCCAGAAATGTTCACCTCCTTACTTCTCTCACTGGTGCTGACCCCATTTTTCCTTTATCACCAGATGCTCTTCAGCAGTTTAACAACCTCAAACAGGCTTTTACCAAAGCAACTTTCCTTAACCATTTCAATCTTTCCTTAAAAACCTTTTTAGAAACTGACGCTAGTGACTATGACCTAGGGGCTGTGCTCACCCAAGTTTCTCCTGATGGATCCAAACACCCAGTTGCTTTTGATAGCAGGAAATTGGGTAGTGCTGAACTGAATTACAAAATCCATGATAAAGAACTCCTAGCCATTGTATGGTCTATCAAGATTTGGAGAGCTTATTTCCTTAGCCTCTCTTCTCCTTTTGAAGTTCTCACTGATCATTTATCTTTGAAATATTTTATGATTTCAAAAGTACTGACTTGTTGCCAAGCGCGGTGGGCAGAATTCCTGTCTGAATTTGACTTCACTATTGTTTAGAGACCTGGAAAGAACTCTATTGTTCCTGATATCTTGTCACCTCAAGACAACACTTATCCCAAGGGGGGAACCCTATGCAGAAAAGAACCCAGAAAATGTCAAACAACTCTTGAAACAGACTGACTTTGAAACTTCCAGAATTTTCTTCATTTCCACTAAACAGGTTGATGGATTCTTGGACGACTTGATAAACTCTCAGCTTTCCAACAAATCAACTCAACAGATTATTCAGAAGCTACACAAAAAAGAAACAGTCAAGAATTACTTAATAGATCCAGACACTGCTCTTCTTATTTTTCAGGATAGGATAGCAATTCCTAAGGAAGATGAAAATCTCCAATTAGAAATTTTACAACAAAAACATGATTCTCCACTTTCTGTTCACACTGGTCAAGACAAGACTATTGATCTAGTCAAAAGAGATTTTCATTGGGAAAAGATGACCTCCTTTCTCAAAGATTATGTTTCTTCTTGTTACCGTTGCGGCAGAAACAAGTCCAGTCACCACAAGAAGTTTGTACTCCTCCAACCCTTACCAATTCCAGATTCTCCCTGGACTTCACTCTCTATGGATTTTATTTCACAACTACCATTATCAAATGGTTTTGACTCAATCCTAGTGGTTGTCAATTTTTTCTCAAAAATTTCTATCTTTATGAAAACCAGAACTCATATCTCCTCTGTGGAATTATCTAACTTACTAATCTCCAACATCTTCTCCAAACATGGACTACCTGCTGATATTGTCAGTGACAGAGGATCTTTATTTGTTTCTTCCTTTTGGAAAAATGTTTGTGAAAAATTACAGATCAAAAGAAATCTCTCCACAGCTTATCACCCTGAAACAGACGGTCAGACGGAACGCTTAAATCAGATTCTAGAACAATATCTTAGGATGTATGTCAGTTATCACCAAGAAAACTGGGATACCTGGATCCCTCTTGCTGAATTTGCCTACAACAACTCAACTCATACTTCAACAAAGCAATCTCCCTTCTTTACCATTTATGGTTGACATCCCAACTTTGACAGTCTGCATGTACTAGATGACCAACCTGCCAGTCACTACATAACTCAGATTCACCAAAATCAGACGCAGCTTACAGATGAATTGCAAAAAGTCATTAAAACCTATAAGAGATATGCTGACCTTAAAAGAAGTGATTTCCCTGACTCATTTGCTGTTGAAAAAAAGTTTGGCTTTCTTCAAAAAATATCAAAACTAATTGTCCAACTCATAGGCTTTCAGAGTGATGGTTAGGTCCTTTTTTGATTAAAGAACAGATTGGAAAAAATTTGTTCAAGCTTCAACTTCCTCAACAATGGTCCACCATTCACCCTGTGTTCCACTCCTCCTTACTCAAACCTTATCAAGAAAACTCATTATATTCCAGAAATCAACCACCTATCAAGCCAGTACAAATTGATAGAGAGGAAGAATGGGAAGTGTCTCAGACACTTGACTCAAAACTCAAGAGAGGGAAACTATTCTACTTAGTTGAATGGAAAGGCTTTCAAAACAATGAGGAACGCACCACTTGGGAACCTCAATCCAATCTCACCAACTGCCCTGCCTTAATTCAAGATTTCCATAAAGTCTATCCTTTAAAACCAAAAGCTCCCTTAAAATAAAGAAAAATAGATATCTTTTTGAATCAAAATATATATATAAACAAAATAATATATATAAACAAAATAATATATATAAACAAAATAATATATATAAACAAAATAATATATATAAACAAAATAATATATATAAACAAAATAATATATATAAACAAAATAATATATATAAACAAAATAATATATATAAACAAAATAATATATATAAACAAAATAATATATATAAACAAAATAATATATATAAACAAAATAATATATATAAACAAAATAATATATATAAACAAAATAATATATATAAACAAAATAATATATATAAACAAAATAATATATATAAACAAAATAATATATATAAACAAAATAATATATATAAACAAAATAATATATATAAACAAAATAATATATATAAACAAAATAATATATATAAACAAAATAATATATATAAACAAAATAATATATATAAAAAAAAATTAATAAAAAGAAATAATCCATCTCAAAAAATTCACTCTTAAAATAAAAATAAAATAAAATAAAAATATCAATCCTTTACAAATGAAATTCAAACATTTTCACACATAAGTTCTTCCAACTCTTTTACTCTATTCATCTAAGAATTAACTAATTCTAATTTTCAGCCTGATAAGAAATAGGTCCTCTAACAGTAGTTCCCATCTCAAACTTATGGCCTGCAAAAGCTAATATATCTGATAGTTTCTTCTTGATCTCCAAAATTTTCCTTCTTCTGTTTTCAAAATAACAATACTTATCTTTTCTTATTTCAGTTCCCCAACCTCTCTTTAAACCTTCCTGAAAATTTGAATCTAACATCCTTACGTTTCTATTATAAACTTCAAAAGATTGATTCACCTGATCTTCATCAAAAATTGAATCATCTCTAAATCTTTCACCTACTTTTTCGCCTCCAATCATTTTGACCAATCTTTCTCCATTTTCAATTTCTTCCAACATAGCCACAGAGGCTTCCCTCATTCCAATTCCTTTTTTCTTATTTTTTCTATCTTCTACTGTCCTTGCTCTTACCTCAAATTCCTTTATTCTCTTCCTTAAATCTTCCAACTCCAAAGAATTGTCTGACCTCCTTCCTTCATAAACACAGATTCTCTAGCTTCTTTCCTCTTCCCTTTATTCACTTCTGCGTCCATTATTTGTCTTTCTTCTTCCTCCTCTACGTCACTTAAATCCATCTCAGAACTCCCTTTGGCGTCTTCATCTTCTTTGACGCTTCGACGAATTACTTTGATGCTTTGACGGCACCCTTCAACGCTTTGACAACCCACTTTGACGCTTTGAAGGCCCCCTTTGATGGCCTACTTCAATGCTTCGAAGGCCTACTTCAACGCTTTGACAGCCTTCTTCCACGCTTTGACAGCTTACTTCAACGCTTTGAAGGCCTACTTTGACGCTTCAACGGCTTACTTCAACGCTTCAACGGCCTACTTTGACGCTTCGAAAGCCTCCTTTGACGCTTTGACGGCTTGCTTTGACGCTTTGATGTGCTTCTTTGAAAGGGTTGATGGCCAATTCAGATTTTTTTTTTCGGACTCTTTTTGAAGGTGATTCAAGAACTTCTTCATTGGTTTCTGGTTCAGCAACTCCCCATTGTATGAAGACCTCACCCATCTCATTGTCACGTAATCTTGAAGTCCCATCCAACTCCAATTGACCTTCTCTACGCATTTTCTATCTTTTGGCTTGGAAGTTTTTTAATCTTTCCTGCATCAAACAAACCATCCAAATCAACCAATCAGAATTCAATAAACTTCAACAAAAATAAACAAATACTCAGTTGCACTTACCTGAAGATTCATCCAACCTGGATCAACCACCTAAAGTCATTGCCTCATTGTCTGGAGCTTCCTTTATTTCAAAGGGTTGACTCTTATCCTGGACCCATAGGGTTGGCCCCATGGCCTTCCTCTTTCTCCTATCCATATCACAGGGCCTTCCAAATTGACAACAACTTTCACACTTGGTGGAATTAAAGCGTATACTGGTGGTACAAATTTGATCCATCTTCAAACATTTTTTGCAGCTGGGGTAATATTGTTGGACGGGGTAGTAATTGTTGGTCTTCTCCATTGGATATGTAGGTGTAGGTGATCTGGTAAAGGGACTTAGTGATGGTAATGGGGTAGGTAGTGGTGATGGTTGAAGGTAGGGTGAAGGGAATGGTAATGTGGTGGTGGATAATGGTGGTGGTGGTTTGGAGTGGGGTGGAGAAAAACTGGAATCAGACATAGCTGAAGGATCAAGACTGGATGGCCTCTTCAACCTCTCTTTTTATTGTCATCAGGGGATGCCCTCCTCTTAACCAGGGGGTACTGTCATACTGACACCCAGCTCAACTCAATCTACAGTCTACCCTCAGTCAACTCAACTGTCTCAGGAACTTCAACCTCAGGGCTCTGGAGACTATATAGGTATATCTCCATTCAACCTACATACATTTACTTATGACTACATACACATATGACTACATATACATATGACTACATATACATATATCTAAATATGGTCTGATCTCATGCAGTTCATACATAGACTCCTCTGTGCTTGCACATACTTACACATGGTTACACTCTCAGGTACTGGATATCCTATAACCTTTCTTACCCTTTCTATCCCATACTCTCTCTCTATGGTTTATCCTTTGGGAATCCTTATGTACATCTCTCTGTAGACAGTATTACATGCTCTCTCTACTTAGTACACATAGTGTCATGATCATGACATACACTGTGCACCTCTCTGCTGTACACTCCCAACTTAGACAGCCAGACCTGTAGCCTAGACCCAATGTGGCAATTATTCTATCCCAATGTAATTGCTCACTGTATCAGCCCTCTCTGGTACATTCATTGCTCCCTTGTCATTTCAATTGTAGTCTGAGCCCCAACCAGTTGTTCACCAGTTGTTCCTCTCTTGTAGTCTTCCACCTCTTGTCTATTTAAGTAGACCTCCTCTCTCTTACTGATTGTCCCCCCAAGAAATCACTTTACTAATTCTTGTGAGGTATCTATCCAAGCAAGTGTCATTCAGCACATTGAACCCTTCTAAACCTTACTCTGCTCCATAGCCTCCTCCAGTAACCTTGCTCCCAAGCCTACTATGAGTAGAGTAGCCCTTGTGCCAAGCCCTGCTTAGACGTCAGCAGCCCTTGTGACAACTTCCTCTCCACTATTCAAACTCCATCCAAAATATCATTTCTTCTGGAATACTTTGAAAACCTTTCAAGACGCCATTCAATCTCCTTCAAGTCTCCCACTGGATCATCTTCAATAGCATCCATGTATCCAACTACTTTCCCTCCAGAGCAAGCATAGAAACCAATGTCCCCTTGGGTCACCTTCCTATATCCACCTATGACTCCATCCTCAGCCAGTAACCTTTCAAGTAACTCTCCAACAGACTGAGGGCCTGGGGAATAATCTTCCAATTCTATCACCTCCTTACCCTTTCCTTTATCCTTTTACACTCCTCCTTCCTCCCTTTCCATGTCTTCTTCTTCTTCTTCTTCCTCTTCCTCTCCTTCTTCTTCCTCATCATCAGGCTCTCCAGGGATGTTTTCATCTTTGTCCTCCTCTCTCCCCGCTTCAACCTCCTCTTTGACTTCAACAGGTTTGCCTTTGACTTTGACAGGTTTGAATTCAAGTTTGACAGATGCGGAAGCGGCTTTGAAGGGCAGTTTCCCGGCAATTCAAACTATCTTCAAAATTCAAACTTTGATTTCCTTTTGACACTTCAATGCTTCTTTGACTCCCTCTCCACTACTTTAACCATGCTTTGATTGGATCACCATCGCTTTGACAGTTCTTTGATGGGGCTCAGCCACTTTTACCAAACTGCATCAAACTTCAACAGGTCTAATCCTTGGCCGTCAAACTTTGACCGCTTCAACTATGACCGATTTGATCCGACCTCTTTGAACTTTGACTGATTCAACGGTACTTCAACCTGCTTTGACCGCTTCAAAGGCCCTTTGATTGGCTTTGACTGGATCAACTTGACTTTGACAGAGGTTTGACTGACCTCCGAAGCCCTTGGAATCCTCAAGCAAACTGATCAAAGAAAAAAAGGGGGTTCCCCAACAAACTTCCATGGCATTCAAACTTGCCGCCTCCTTCTTTAAAGTTCCATCCAAGGACAGCTGCCCTTTCCTCCTAAACTCCAATCTGCGCTTTTCCAACCGCTTTATCTTCTCTTTCAACGCATCCACTGCAATTGAGGCAACAGCAGCCTGGAATCAGTTCACACTCAGCATCCCAAAACCTCAAAGTACTCACCATCCGAGGTTCCTACCCTGTTCTCAACTCCTAGCAACATGCTTGAGTCATCCGGCGCTTCCTTCACTTTGAACTTGGGGCAACTTTTGTCCCTCACCCAAACAACAGGTCCTAGTACCTTCCTTCCGAGGTTGTGGGCTCCAGAAAATGGACTTTTGTATCTTTGAAAATACTTGCACTTTCCAGACTTGGGAGTAATGATGGTGATGCAGAAATCTTTAGTTTCTTTACACCTGGAAAAAGGAGGGAAATACTGGTTGACAGGGTGATAGCAGTTGGTAAAATCCATAATGAAAGGGGGGGTGGATGATCTATTATAGGAGGGAAGTGATGGACAGGTATCAGGTGGTCATGGTGATGGATATGGTGATGGGAAAGACAGTATATCCATGGTGAAGTCTTCAACTTACTCTCACCTCTTCTTATGGGTATCAGGAGCTACCCCTCTTCTTCTGGGGGGGTAATGTCATAACCACAACTTGACTCAGCCTCCTCAGCCATACTTAACCCTCAGCCATTCCCAATCCAGTAAAATCTACCTTCCACCTCTGGGTCTACATGCTGCATGTCCCCTGGGTAATCTCCCAGGAATACTCTCCACCTCTCTATTGCTTGGCACATCCCTATCTCCCCTCAACTCTATCTGGCATGAGAACTACATACAGTCAACCCATAGTACATACTCCTGGCTGGAAAACCCATAACCCAGTTGTGTACATGACCTTCCTGGAAAGGCCCATACTCAATCTGTCAAACTAAAACATCCAGCCCAATTGGTCAACAGGTAATTCCATGGACCTCTCAGCCCAGAAACAGTCACCCCTCCTCAAGGCCTCCTCCCAGTTCTCACATATACTGGCCTCTCTTCTCCTTCTGGACTAATTTCCCCCAAGGAATTAGTATACTACTTCTTACTGGTTAGTCCCTCTGCCAGTAGGTGTCATCTCAGCACAAGACAACCTTCACCCAGCCTGCTTAACTCATATCACCTTGTCCCTTCCTGGTGTTACTCTTATAGGATTCAACAACCACTTATTCAACAACCTCCTCCTGGACTTCTCCATTCCATCCTTACATATTCTCATCACTTTTACTCCTCCTCTCATCTTCTTCTTTGCAATTCCAACAAATCATCCTTGAGTTCTATGAGTAGTAGTGCCTGTGCCTTCAGCCCCTTGCATACCAGAGGAAGTTGTGACAGGTGACTATACACGTCCAAGTGAATTTCCTAATTGCATGCTTGATTGCAGAAGACTCTACTTACTGAGTTTAGCCCGCAGGTAACTGCTCCTCAAATATTTTCTCCTTCTTTCTTTTGTCATCATCACCTATCAAATAACTGGTTCAGAATAATGTCTCCATTTCAAAGAACTTATTACCATAAGTGTGTCTAAGCCTATACACACAATTGACTTCAATTACAAAGTTTCCAGCTCTCTAAAGTTCACACACTATACCTGAGTCAACCTCTTTTTACCATCACCAAGATACCCCTCCAGCCCCTATGTGTCATCAAGAAACTCTTATAATATGCTCACCCGCCTGATAAAGAACTGGGCTCAAAAAATCAGAAAGGATTTTGCCCCTAACACCATCAACCACCTGATTTACCATGGATGCAAAAGGCATTTATTCAGTCCAGATGTACTCAACCATCCTTGGTAATCATCACCACTTATCCCCTCATGCAATCTACTGATAAGAAGAAACAGAAGGAATCCGAAATTTCTTCTTCTTTCATTTAGTCTTGTTATTGGTCAGGAAAATCCATGATGAGGCACAGTAAGTATCACTTCCACTACATGAAATTTCTGAAACTGATAATATATCATTTGATAGCACAATCAGGAACAGCTATTTAAAGATGAATCAAGAAATCTTTTTAATTAGTTCTCAACAGAGCCTATTCCTCACTGAGAGGCTGGCCCATAAAAATCTAAAAAAATTAATTCCATTGCTGGCATTCCTCTGCACGTACATTGAATCATCCCACAAAAATTGGCTAAAAATGCTTCTACCCCATCTCACGCTTGGAAAATTCTAACCAATCCAGCTCATATTGCATTGCCTAGTTCTCAGTAGAATCAAAGACGATTAGGTTGATATTCTACCAGATGAAAACCATCCAATTATCTACAAACCCCCAAAACCTTCTGCGCAAGAATATTGCAATCTTCAACAGGAACTCTTTTTCAAATCACTCCAAAAAAAAAGAGTTCTATGTCCATAATGGTTCCAATAATCCTGGATTCCTCACTAGACTTCAGGAACTCTGTGGAATCTGCAATCATCCTCTGTTGGCCAACTAAAATCTGTTTCTCCCATTATCTGGTTTTTTTGAAGCACAAGTGAAAGAAGAAGATTTGAATCCTTCAGAAAATGGTATAATTCAACATTGGTTCCACACTGCTGTGTGTTTGGAGAGCTCAAAAATTTAAGGACTAATCAACATGATCATGGTTAAATTGGACAAAAGGGATAGACCAAGGAATATTGTGGTGTTTCCTTGTTGGGTGTTGGCTTTCTAGTTGACAAGAGCAACCTGTCAAAGCAGATCAAAAACAGAAAATAAATAATAAAATTAGAAGGAGTGGGAAATCAATATATATTATTGCAGAAACGTATTTCCCACCCAAAAACAGGTAGGGTCCCTCACTGACCCCACCCATGAATTCCAACTCCTTACATTTTTAAATAATTACAGGAGAAAAAGATCAATAAACCACGGCACCACTATGGCACTTTTTGGCCATTCTAATATTCCAACCATAATGCCACGTATAGGTTTCACACCTAAAATTCAGTCAGAATTGAGGTGTTGTGTATATTTTAGGAGTAACAGGCAGATTTTTGTTATTACACAATTCCTGTGCGCAGCCCCGCATTCATATAAAAAGGGTACACACGCCTGAAACCCAGTATTTAGGCGCATCTCAAGAGACCCGCGTGCAAAATGACTGATGATGGATTCCCGCACGCAGTTGTCAAGCGTGCGCGCTTCAACATCAGTCGTGATAATTCCACCAGCCAGGTACCGCAGGAACATGCTACAACTTGCATGCATACACCATGCATATGTAAAAAGTTGACTGACGGATAGGGAGATGTTTTAAATCTAAGAAAATTGAATAAAAATATGAAAATGAAAACATTAAAGCAAATAAATTGTGAGAAACAAGAATGAATGTTGTCATGTAAATGAGATTTCCAAATCTTTATGAACCACAAAACACACCAAGAAGTTTACCAAACAATTATTAAAAATTACCCACATGTTCATAAGATGGCTTAGAATTCACAAATACCCACTTTTACCCATGCCATTCAAAATAAAGTAATGAAAAATAAGGAAATATGTCTAAACCATAAAAACAACAAATTCATATCTAAAAAACTTCTGATGATTATTTCGCATAGAAATATGACACAGAAAAGGCTACCCAGTTGAAAGCACAACAACTATGTGCCAAACTAGCCCTGGTTAGCCTTCCAGCCTCAGCACACAAGCATAACCCTCTCTGCGTCCCCTGAGAAGATCTTATTACCCCAGAAAAGTATATAAACAACCCCTTTTTAGATGGTTTAAACCCCAGTAATTTTCAATTAATCAATCCAGACCCCTTGCCATCCGTGATCAATTGTTTACTCAAGATGAACAATTGATTTATGGCCTCAGTCTGATAGTATAATTGTCAGCTTGCTACTAAGTACAGAGCAACCTGTCAATAGCAACACAAAACTAAGAAAAAATAAGAATATCTAAATTAACAAAATAAGGAGTGAGAAATCCATAAATATTATTACAGAAATGGATTTCTCACCCAAAATTAGGTAGGGTCACTCACTGACCCCACCCTTGAATCCACGTCCTTATATTTTTAAAATAATTAAAAAAGAAAAATTACAACACCAGTATGGCACTTTTTGGCCATTCTAATATGTCACACGTATTTTCACGTATAGGGTTAAAACCTAAAATTCACTCAGAATTGAGGTGTTTTTTATATTTTAGTAGTTACACGCGGAAATGTGTTATGTCACAATTCCCCCTCGCAGCCCTGCATCATTACATATCCCTACGTACTAGTAGTAGCTGATTCCCGCGTACTAGAGACCCGCGCGCAGCTGATTCTGCCACGCACGCAGCGGATCCTAACCCGCTCACATCTGTACTAACTGATCCCCATGTCTGGATCAGTCATGACTAATCTGACAACCAGGTACCGCTCAGAAGAGCTACAACCTATTTAGGGTTGCCTAGTATATGTAACAAACTGACATATGCATTACTAATGATCTAAAAAGATCAAAACTTAAATAAAATAAATCAAAATTAAGTTTAAAACATTTTTAATAATAAATCAAAGATCAAGGATTATCACGTAAATCACTGACCCTGATCTTTGAAGACCACAAAACACTACAAGGAGTGTTCATAAATTATATTAAAAATTATCTAAATGATCAGCAGATAATAGAACATTAATAAAAATCAACATCTACCCGCTTTCAAGAAATATCAATAGTAAAAATGAAGCATGAGTACAGGATGATCAAATTTACGCTGTAACAGACTATCAGATCCTGTGGCTAAAATAGTACAGAAATACAGAAGATCTAAGGACAGCTGATTGAAAGCACCAAATAGACGTGCCAATCTCGCCCTGACTGGCTTTCCAGCCTCAGACCACGAGCAGAACCCTCTCTACGTGCCCTGAGAAGCTCAAAATCACCCCAAAAAGGTATTTATACAGACCTTTTTGGATCCATTATTCAAGCATAGTCAGCAGGAATTATTTATTATCAATCAGAAACCGTTTCATTGTTGATCAAATTCTTATATGAAGATAAGCAAGTGATTTATGACTTAGTCTGTAGTAGTATTATTTTCCCTTATTAACCAATCAACCATTGAAGTTTAGTCAAGCAATCTACCCCATCTGCTCTGAAACCCTTCCAATTATTCCAGGATTTTCGTGGTAAAGTGCTCAGAGTGAGTGTTACTCTTCCTGTCTGGACCATTTGTGCTGTTAAGCCTGGCCATTAGTGGAATAAGTCCTTTCTAAGGCACCCATCTTTATTCCAAGGATCTTAAACTGCCTAAGGAGGCCCCTTGAAGAGAGGTTGCTTGTCTGTAAAGATCCCCAGTAGTATAATACTGTGGCCACTCTTTTATATTATATTGAAAATCATTTATTACCAAACCAATTAAACCTTGCAACTGCTCTCATTATATCATTTTTTTGAGCTTCTAAGTGTTTATTATTGGAATAATAATTATTATTATCATTTCAGCATTTTTATCACTCTCTGTAGCTATAGGACTGCAAGGGTCATGGTATCAGAGAGCTGACCATAATTATTAATTCTAACCCATTGTAAATTCCATTGAAGAAAATCAGCAATAAAACCCAACAATTGTCCTGAGACCCTTTCAACCATGAATTGCTGCAAGTTTCTTGGAGTGTCTGCTTAAATTATTAATTTATCTCCTCCTTGCATCAGGCATAAGTGCTGTGAGTCAGCCATTCCACCCAATCCCCTTGAGTAAACCCCTTTTGATTATTCACTGAGGACCTCATTGTGCAAAGTTCTTTAAATGGTTCAAAAGAGCCCCTTGAAGAGAGTTTGTTATCCAATAACAATCCCCTGTTTTCATAAAATGTGGCCCCTCTTGAAAAATATATTTAAATCAATTGAATATAACCAAACCACTCAAACTTTGCACTTGCTCCTCAATTTACCATTTGAGAATTATAGGTAATTTTGTTGGAATTATTATTATTCCAACACCAATATCACTTGATGTACCTTAAGGAAGGCAAATTTCCTGGTATCAGTAAGCTGAAATTGGGAAAGGTTTCTTGATTTGTAAGACTTCCCCCACATTAGCTTAAATTTTCACAAAAATGCTTACCATGTTTTTCAAAAAATATTCCATTCTCAGAATTCAGAGTGTTTTAAGTCATAACAAAATAAAATATTTCCAATTGTATGGAACCATGACAGCTAGAGAGAAAAAAAAACTGCAAGGAAGATTTTTCCAGAACTACCTCAACCCAAACACTACTGGCCTTCATCCAAGGCGCAGGGTTTGGTCTCAACATCACATGTGCAAAAAAATTTTCCATCATGGTATGTGGTCCATTATTTATTTAAAAACATTGGAAGTGGCTCATAATCCACCTCCACCAGGAGCCACAATAGAATACCACAAACCAGGCTCAGTCTGTAAATTGTTTGAAAAGATTGGGCCAGAAAAAAACAGTGTGTGTTTATTACATGATTGCTCCAAAAAATTTGAGGAGAATACGCAAAATTTGAGATCCTGTTCACAATCCATTGTTAATCATAAATGGTATTGATGTGCTCCTAATGTAGATTGAGGTTCAAAATAGAAAAAAACAACTAGCAGAGCAAGAAAATGGCTATGTTCTAATCATTCAGGAAATCTCCACTATCAACCTAAATTTTTTCTTTTTTCTTGTTGAGATCAACCATCATCACAACTAAAGATTGTAGAGAGATATTTCAAATAATACAGGGGGAGGAATAATTTCATATAACCATGTATGAGATGGTTTTCAAGGAATGAATAAAAAGATTTAAAATCATATTTATCATAAGAACTATTTATTATTCAGCCTGCAGGTGTCCTGTCATTCTTAGTCACCAAAATATCTTGTATTTTCAAAGCAGATCTTGTTGCTGGATATAGTGTATTTAGCCAATTTTTGTATTGAGCCAATTTTGATTGTAAAATTTTTGCAATAATTTGGCTGGAATCCTTGCATTGGCCTTTAATTGGGTGGAGGATTTCATATCAAAAAACTTGGGCTGCATTTTTGCCTTACCAATCCAGCTTCTAATCACTATTTGATTTTCAATGAATTTCATCATTTGGGAAGCCCTTTCTGAACCCCATGGCAATTTCATTGTCCTGTGAACCTTTATCCCATTTTAATTCAGATCTTTTGTATCAGACCACAAATCAGGATTGTTGAACTGTGCTGCAAGGGCCACATAATTGTTTTCATCACACAATTTCTTCCTCCTCTCTGCTAGCTACAACTTTAAATCCTAAATTGTTGGTTAAGTTACCAAGTGTGTGGGATTGAATGGATTACTCTTTTCCATAGTTTGGAATTCCTTTGCTTGCCCTTTCTTTCCTCAAAAGCAATCTCTCCACTCCTTTGGATCAATCTCCACTGACCCTGTAAATGAAGAAAGTACTTTTCCAACAGTGGGTACAAAATTGCATGGTTTTAATTTTCAGGGGAACATAAAACATTGTTGTACTCCCAAGTATGAAGTGCAAAATCCAGTGTTCAAAAAAAATAAGACCTCCATCACTTTATTGAATGGATGCTTCAATCCACTGATCCAGTCAAAAGTAAACTGAGTCAGACCAAGCTCTCAAAACAGTTGTGTGGACCATTTTGGGACACCTCATAAGAAAAGGGAAATTTTTAAATTTTTTTATAAATAATCTTTCATGTTTCTATAAAAAAAAATGTTTATGACCCTTAAAGCTTACCCTCCCATCTGTTGGTTGGAATCATAATCCCCTCCAAGAATCTTCAATTAAAACTTCCAATCTTTCAAAGCCACCATTGCTGTTGGACTTTGTCAGCCTCCTGGATGCCAATACCCTTGCTATCCTTTAGCTACCAGAGGTTATAGAATAAATAATAAATATATTATTTAATTAATGCAGCAAAAATCCGTAAAATATTTGGATTAAGCTTATTGCAAGGTTAATTGGTTTGTTTATGATTTATTGTTATAAATCAATATAAATAAATTGGTTATTAAATATTTTTTATAGAGGGGCCACAATTATATTTGGGATCTTGAACACCTCCCTTCAGGGATTTCAATATGAAAACATGTAGTCCTGGTTACTTTGGGGTCTTTAGTTTAAAGGATATTGTACCCAAAGATAATATGTATATAAAATACATGGTGGAGTGGCAGGGCCTTGTAACCAAGCTGCCATAACAGAGAAAGGATAATAAAAATCAATTGTATATTATTAAATCCTTTGGGTATCTGTCTGGGATGTGCACTGATGGGTTAATCCTGTATACTGGGTTTATAAGGTTTTTCAGAAGTTTAAATTGATATAAAGAGGTTGAGGACGGATGTTATTAATCAGACTAAGCCATAAATCACTTTTATCTCTTATAAGTACTTGATTACCTTGGAAGGGTGTCTGGATATAAATATAACTGGGTCTCTGCCCATCAATATCCTCAAAAGAGCTCTTTATTTATAGCTTTTGGAGTCCCAATATTACTCTTCTGAGGGGTAAAGGGGCTCAAAGGGACAGAAACTAAGGCTATCAGGGTAACCAGTGGTAGCCTGTCACATGTTATTGGTTCTGTAGCACGGGTAGCATCTCATTCCTCAGGTTATGGGAATTATTCTACTTGATAATGGATATTATAACGTGTGAAAAACACTAATGTGTCCTGTTTATGTATTATTTAATTAATTATCCTTAGTAAATGTTCCCAGTAAGTTAATAATTATTTTAATAGACATTCCTACATACATTTTGATGTCAGGTGAGTTCTCATTATGTATCAAATAATTGAAGTAAAGTGATGATATTGATCTTAATCCTTATCATAATCATCCTCTGCGGGTGTGGAAAGAAGAGAAAGGAACTCATCAATTTTTCCCTAAGTTGGGAAGTTAATTGTCCTAGATTCTGTGAGGATAAGGATGCGCCCTCAAAAGAGAGAAATTGAGTGAGTGAGTAAAAGCAATGTGTTCCTTCCTTTCCATTTTTGACATCCGTGATTTTATATTGTGATCCAATGATATATGATATCCTCCCTCAACCCAGCACTGAGAGTGCGGACGTTATTTCCTCACTCTCAACCCTAACCTAAGTAAAAATGCAACAACAGCCCAACAACACCTAGGAAAGAAACTCTAGAAACCAGAAACCTAATCCTAAACATAACCCATACCCATTCCACCCTATCCCACAACACTCCTGTCATTAAGTAAACCCAGTTTTTCATTCTTGTTGTGCAGCCCTCCTCCACCCCTGCCAGCCTCCTAGATGCCAAGACCCTTGCTATCCTTTAGATACCAGAGATTATGGAATAAATAATTGATATATTATTTGAAAAATGCAGCAAAAATCTATAAAACATTTGGATGAAGCTATTGCAAGGTGATTGATTTGGTTATGATTCAATATTATTAATAAATATTAATAAATTGGTCATTAAATAAATTAATAGAGGGGCCACAATAATATTGGGGATCTTTAACACCTCTCTTCAGGGAATTCCCTTTGAAAACAAGTTTACCTGGTTACTTTGGAACCTTTAATTTATATTCTTAAAGGAGATATTTCCCAAAGATAATATATATATATAATATATGATGGAGTATCAGGGCCTTGTAATCAAGCTTCCACGACTTAAAAAGGATAAAAAAATCACTGGTATATTATTGGATCCTTTAGGTACCTATTTGGGATTTGCACTGATGGGCTAAACCTATTACTGGGGTTTGAGAGGTTTTTCAGCAGTTAAAATTGATAAAAAGGGTTTTGGAACAGATATTATTAATCAGACTAAAGCCATAAATCACTTATTTATATCTAATAAGTATTTCATTACCTTGGAACAATGTATGGATTTAAATATAACTAGGTCTCTGGTATCCTTCACCCAAGAGAGCTCTTTATTTATACCTTTTTGGGTCCCAATTCTATCCTTCTGAGGGATACAGGTTCCCAAAGGGACGGGTGCTAAGGCTAGAAGGGTAACCAGTGGTAGACTGTCACGTCTTCTTGGTGCTTCAGCACCGATAAAATCTGATTCCACAGGTTATGGGAATTATTGTACCTTTTGATTGATGTTTTTACTTGTGAATAACACTCATCTATCCACATGATCATTATTTAATTAAATATTCTTATTAAATAATCCCAGGATGTTAATATTTATTCTTGGTAAAAATTACTCTGGGTAATCCAATTTCAGATGTGTACTCATTATATATTACCTGATGGGAGTAAAATAATAATGTTAATTTTGCTCCTTATTTTCAAAACTATGGTGATTTAATTGAAATAATTAATTAAAAATAAAAGCTAAAGGAATAAATGTAATATTTAGACACAATCATTTTTCTCAGTATATCACGGACGACTTATGCCTTAAAGCTCTCACAATTGTATATTTAAAGTATTTTAAATTATTTTACAAACTGTAGTTATCTTATTTTTCAACATATTTGATATTTTATTATATTTTATGAAAAAATATGTAGAAAGTTTATTCAAGTATTTTTTTATAGTTTTATGTATTTCTAGATTATCTACTATCCACGGGGAAATTTATTGCATATTTAGTATTTTCCTCTCTTAGTTGTAGCACTTTTACATGGTACCTGGGATTCTCAAGCCGTCTGTCACTCTGTCAGTCCGTAGTCCCACGGCTGTGTACCTGTCAGATGCCCAGGGCTGTGTACACAGCTTGTCAGGGTACGTGGACTGGGTGGCAGTGCTTCTTCTCAGCCCCGGGCCAATTTGTTGTTTGCCATGGCTGCGTGCAGGAATTGTGACAAATCACATTTCCGCCCATAACTCCTCTAAACCACAGAATTCTTGGATTCTGACACAAAATTCACTTTGAAACCTATAAGTGGGTTTTCATGTGAAATATTAAAATGGCCAAAATCCCAAGGCTGCGCCTCTTTCTAAATGTTCATAAATATGGGCAGTAGTAATTTTAGGAAGGTTTCAGTCAGTGACCCTACCTTAAATTTTTTTTAGAATCATAATTTGAAATTATATTTTTAATATTATTTCTCCTTTAATACAATTTTTATTTATTTACGTTATTTTGTTACTTTTGCAGCTTTCTTTGCAATAGTAGAAAGCTGACAGCCTCCCACTTGGAGTCTCCCCATGCCTTTGCATCCACGCGCATGTGCGGATCTGTAATCTGCTGCTTTTTCCGCACCTATTATTGTGCAAACCTCCCCGGTGTGTATAACCTCTGCAATTGCCCCTCCCCCACTTCTTCAAAATAGCCGGCCCACAAACCTGTTTGGGTCCACTCCATTCTTAGGTACCTAACATCCAAGCCGGTTATGGCCTGTAGCATCTTATCAAGCCCAACCCACACCCTGGTGCTGAGCCCGGCGGCACATAATTCTGAGCCCTCATCAGCAACTTTCTGAGACCGCGTGAACCCCCATTGCTGAGCCCAACTTACCAAATGCTGAGCGTGCAGGCTTCATTGCAGTTCTCAATCAAAGGTTATAAATACAACACCACAACCCCCCCAAGTTGATTTCCTCCCCCACAGGTCTTTCCCATTGTTACCTTGAACATACCTGTGCTTGTCCTTCAAGCTGCCTTCCCTTCACCCAACTTCCAAACCGTGTACCACCTCCCCATCAACTCTACCCGTTGGGATGTTTGCCCCCTGTACCTACTCTCCTCTTTGTTTTCCACACGTGTTCATCCTGCTGTGCCAGTCATTGAGGTTGCTTGCTTGGCAACACCATTCCCCAAGCTAAGCCTGGCCCAAATCCTTGTCCACTCAAGAGGGCCTCTCGCGACTTGTTTGTGGTCTCCAGCAACAACTCAATCTTGGAGGGATTTTGGAATGCGCCTTGATTTCAATCCTCCCATTGCCAGTGAGCCCCCCACCTCCAACCTCTGCTTAAAGCTGCAACTTGGACTCTCCCCTGCATTGTGCTGGACTGCTGCGCAAGGAGGACCTGCAAACACTGCGGACTGGAAAGCAGCCCTCCAGAACTGGGCTGACTGGGTCCGGTTTGACAAGGGTGTGATGGACCCGCGCATGGAGGAATCCTTGAGAAAACCCCTGGCCCCCCACAGCCACTAGTCCAACGCCCTTTCCACCTCCTCCAATACTCCTCTTAGGCATCCTCCTCTATCCCGAAATGCTTACTGTGGTGTACCTCAATCTCTTGCTGGTCCATTCATTGCCTCTGGTTGTGTCACTGAAGAAAGTCTGAGAGTAGTCAACTTTGGACCAGATGGATGGCTTCTACCTGATGAGTTGTATTTGATCAAAAATGTCTTGGCTATTAGGGAAAAAGCTATTGCTTTCTGTGAAGAAGAGAGAGTTCTCTTGAAAGAATCCTATGTTCTGCCTTATATCATTCCTGTAGTAGAACATTATCCCTGGCAAAAGGAAAAGATCCCAATCCCTGCTGCCAAAGTCAACAAATTCATCAAGCTGGTCTGGGAACAAGTCCAAACTGGTTTATACAAACAGTCAACTTCTAGCTATTTCAGTCCTGTTTTCTGTGTCCTTAAAAGTAATGGTAAACTTAGAATAGTTCATGATCTCCAGCCTCTAGCTAAGGTTACTATTAAAGACTCTGGTATTCCCCCTGCTACTGAAGAATTTGTTGAATCCTTCTCTGGGAGAGCTTGCTATGGTCTAGGTGACATTATGGGTGGCTATGACGAACGGTCCTTACATCCAATTTCTTGCCCTCTCACTACATTCAATACTCCCCTTGGTTGTTTCCAGCTTACTGGATTGCCTCAAGGTGCCACCAACTTGGTTGCAGTCTATCAGGCTCAGATTGTTTGGATCCTCCAGGATGAAATCCCTGATCATGCTGGTATCTTTATTGACATTGGCAGAATTAAAGGACCAGTTTCTGATTATAAGAATGAGCTCTTACCCTGGAATTCAGGAATCGGTTGATTTATCTGGGAATATGCAACCACTTTGGAAAGGATCTTGTTCCAAATCAAAGAATCTGGCCTCACTGTCTCTGGATCCAAATTGGCTGCCTGTGTCCCTGCTCTGGAAATTGTTGTTCATGTGGTCTGCAAGGAAGGAAGAAGGATGGCTCCATCCAAAATCAAAAAAATCCTCTCTTGGCCCACTCCCATCAATCCAACTGAAGTCAGGAGTTTTCTAGGTGTTGTCACTTATGTTCAAATATTTATCCCATCTCTATCCAAAATCTGTGCTCCCCTACGTCGCCTTACCAGGAAAGATGCTGAGTGGATCTGGACCCAAGATGGTGAACATTCTTTTCAATGGCAAGAGGCCTCCTTAGGCAGTTTTTAAGAACCTTGGAATAAATATGGGTGCCTCAGAAAGGACTTATTCCACTGATGGCCGGGCTGAACAGCACAAGCTGCCTAGACAGGAAGGGTAACACTTACTCTGAGCACTTTACCACAAAAATCCTGGAATAATTGGAAGGGTTTCAGAGCAGATGGGGTAGATTGCTTGACTAAACTTCAATGGTTGATTGGTTATAAAGGTAAAATAATACTACTGCAGACTAAGTCATAGATCACTTGCTTATCTTCATATAAGCACTTGATTAACAATGACACTTTTTCTAATTGATAATGAATAATTCCTGGTAAAACTAATTGACTGATTAGATCCAAAGAGGTCTGTATAAATACCTTTTTGGGGTGATTTTGGTCTTCTCAGGGCATGTAGAGAGGGTTCTGCTCGTGGGCTGAGGCTGGAAAGCCAGTCAGGGCAAAATTAGCACGTCTATTTGGTGCTGTCAATCAGCTGTCCTTAGATCTACTGGATTTCTGTACTATTTTAGCCACAGGATCTGTTAATTAGTTATGGCGTAAATTTGATCATTCTGTACTCATCCTTCATTTGCACTATTGATATTGCTTCAAAGCGTGCAGATGTGAAGGTTTACTGATTTTCCGTCATCTGCCGATAATTTAGATAATCTTCAATAATTATTATGAACACTTCTTGTAGTGTTTTGTGGTCTTCAAAGATCAAGATCCGTGGTTTACATGGTAGTCCTTGATCTTTGATTTATTATTAAAAAATTTTTAAAACTTAATTTTCATTAATTTTATTTAAGTTTTGATCTTTTTAGATCATTAGTAATGCATATGTCCGTTTGTTACATATACTAGTCAACCCTAACTAGGTTGTAGCTCTTCTGAGTGTTACCTGGTTGTCAGATTAGTCACGACTGATCCGGGTGCAGGGATCAGTAGTACAGATGCGCGCGGGGTAGGATCCGCTGCGTGCATGGAAGAATCAGCTGCGCGCGGGTCTCTAGTACGCGGGATCCTGCTGCTGCTAGTACGTAGGGTTATGTAATGATGCGGGGCTGCGTGCGGGAATTGTGACATAACACATTTCCGCGTGTAACTCCTAAAATATACACAAAACCTCAATTATGAGTGAATTTTAGGTGTAAAACCTACACTTGACAATACGTGTGAAATGTTAGAATTGCCACAAAGTGCAATACAGGTGTCATAATTTTTAGTACTTTTCCTTTTAATTATTTTAAAAATATAAGGACTTGGAATTCAAGGGTGGGGTCAGTGAGTGACCCTACCTAATTTTGGGTGAGGAATCAATTTTTGTAATAATATTTATGAATTTCTCACTCCTTACTTTGTTAATTGAGGTTTTCTTATTTTTCATATTTTGTGTTACTATTTGGCAGTTTTGCTCTGTATATAGTAGCAAGCTGACAGTCTTGAGAAAGATTTTTTATGGACCTGGAGCTGGCAAGATCAAATTGGCTGTTGATTCTATTTATCAATCTGTTGGGGATGTCCTCACTCAGGAAGATGAAAATGGGAGGGATTGTCCTTCTCTCTATGAATCCTTGTTATTTTCAGATGCAGAATCCAGGTCCTCCAAACCAAAACTGGAACTCTGTGGTGTGGCTCAAATGTTGAAGAAACTCCAAACTGTCCTCGGGGGTTAAAACTTTGAGTTACAAGTCAATGCACAATCCATCATTGAAATGATCAATGCCCCCACCCTCCCAAATGCTCCTGTGACTCGTTGGGTGGCCTTCATCCAACTTTTCTCTTTTGATATTGTTCATAGGCCTGGAAAATCCTTCTCCATTCCTGATGTTTTATCTTGAAGCCCCCTTGGAGATGAAGAATTGGATGTTGGAGCGGACTTTGATGAGGAGGAGCCTTTAATTTGTCCATTCTTGACATTTTCCTTCCAAGATTATTCTGGCTTCCAACAAGGTTTCTGGCTAAAATGAGAGCAGTACCTTTCCACTCTCCAAAGGCCTCCTGATCTCTCTGCTAAAGATTTTCAATCACTCAAAAGGAAGTCCTCCAGTTTCTTTGTCCAAGGTACTAGGCTTATGAAAAGAGGCAATCCTTGCGCTGTTATTGTTGTCACTATCCCCTCTAAGCAAGATTCAATCCTCAAAAGTCTCCATGAAGGCCTTGGGCATTGCGGCAAAACCAAGACCTATCAACATATATCCGAACAATTCTGGTGGCCATCTTTGAAGAAATCAGTCTCTCAATGGTGCAAGAGTTGTGAAGTATGTCAGAAACATGATCTTAGGCGCCCAGCTGAAATTCGTTTTCCCACTGGAGAGTCCACTGTCTTTGGAAGGATTGCTATGGATGTGGTTCACATTAAGGCTGGTGGAGCTAAGTAACTCTTTGTGGCTAGAGATGATTTTTCTGGATGGGTTGAAGCAAAATTTCTTAAAAACCTCAGTTCTGAATCAGCAGCAGCCTTCCTTTATGAGACTTGGAAAATGTGTTATGGCTTGGCTTGATCTGATTAAACTGATGGTGGCTCCGAGTTTGGCGGAAAACTGGCCAAAATGATCTGATTGCTTCTTGGTCAACATAAAGTGACCAATTTTGATTATCCTGAAGGAAAAGGCATGGTGGAAAGAGGCCATGCCCCTTTGAAGGCTGCCTTTGTCAAGTGGGCTGGTGAAAGTGGAATGAATTGTTGTAAATTTCTTCCTCTGGTCCTCTTCTCTGATTTAATTTCAACTAAACAAACCACTGGCTACTCACCTTACAAAATTATCTTTGGAAAAAGGGCTGTCCTTCCTCTTGATCTGGAAATGGAATCTTTCTTAGGTATTTCTTAAGAAAAGGTTTCTTCCACCACTGATCTATTGGTTTCCAGATCCAAGCAACTGGAGAAAAGTGAAGATGTTTGTGATGAAGCTTATCAGAAAATGATGGAGTCAACAGAAAAATCAGTCCAGTGTTGGGAGTATAAGCATTCCAATTGAGTCAGGGATCCCTTTAATCCTGGTGATCTAGTTTTAGCTTATAATCAATCCTTGGAAACTCAGTGGGGAATGCTTTTTTCCAATTGCTGGAATGGTCCTTATTGAGTGGTCCTTCAAGTCAGAGGTGGATCATATTTTTTGGAAGAACTGGATGGTACTCAGATGGCCGTAAGGTTCTCTGCTGATCAATTCAAGAAATTTCATTGTTGTGGAGGCAACTTTGATCAGAAGTCAGTCCTCCCAATTGTGCACCACCAGGGTCATCTGCTGCGTTTTTTTGTGAAACTCTCCTGTATGCCACATACTTGAGCACCTGGGACGCCTTCTTCATTTTATTGCAGTCAACTCTAGGATTTTTTCTTTGGATGAATCAAGATATTTGTTTCAATCACCCTCAAGATCAAATGGCCATTTCTTGTGTTTGATCATCTTTCCTTTCTTTTTTTTTTATGAAATCAAGCTCAGATGCAGACTAGGGACATTCTGTAAGTTAGGTGTAGATTTCGTGACCAAATCTGGACACCCTGGACCAGATGGGGAAAATTCAAATTTTTTTTTACAATTCTTTTATTTAGGTGTCATTCAAAAAAAAAAAAATTGGAATTTCTTTTTCAGGATCACTCCTCCAATTTCCTCATCCTTCCAATCATCCCACTGTCCCAGTGGTCTAGGACAGGCTTCTCTTGGTCTCATCACCTAGGCATTGCATTTGATCCCCTCTCTCATTGTTCCCTCCTTCCTTTTGGCCAAAGGCACAGGCCAAGACCTGCTTGGCCCACACTTCCTCTTCATCCATCCCTCAACCTCACCCTCATTGACTGCTACCATCCTGCCAGCCAACTGTTTCACTATGCACTCCACCCAGCCAGCTCTTACCAACATCCACCACTAACCACACCTCTCATCCAATCCAATCCAATCCAATCCAAATGACCAGTTGATGGTCCAACTGCCTTCCTACTTGATTCAAATTTGACCAACCAACTCATCAACTGCCCCGTCCAAGGAGTCCAACCTAGGTTCTTACATACTTAATAATTGCTCAATAAATCAAAAACTGCCAGAGGACCCCCGAGTCACAAGGGAGATCACCGTTTGATTCCGTCAGCCGGGACATGACCAAGCACTAGTTTGTTAGGTGGTGAGACCCGCCAAGATGTTGTCAACCTCCTTGCTGCCCTTTCCTCCCAATCTCATCAAACTCATCTCCATCAATCCAGACACCTTTCAGACAACATTGAACACCCAAGCCATCAATCCCTTTCTCCCTCTCCAACTTCCTTCAATCACTCAGTCTCTCACATCCTCAATCCAACCTCTCTCAAGACTCCCTCGATCCATCAGGTCACCCAAATCATCTCTGAGATCAAACCCCTCAAGTCCTCCTTGCCTTCCAATCCATCGCTCATCATCATCTTCCACTCTTCCACCCCCTTCCATCTTTGGGTGGGTGTGGAAAGCATTGTACTTCCCGGGGAAATCCACGGGCAGTCTGGTCCATTTTTTTCTCCCACCCCTTTTGCCTTTGGGAAAGGGGTGGGTGATCCTGGTATTGTCGCGCGCGCCATTCCACAGAGGGACGCAAGAGATGGTGAAGGGATGAGAAGGATCTCACTCCGGTCAGGGAGGCCAGATTTCCACTGGCCTGCGTGATCAAATTTTTCTGATCACCTGAAAATCAAAAAAAAAAAAATCCGCTCCATTTGTAGAATCAGTTGTACATAGTCTAACAGGGCCTCCTGCCCATATAAGGAGGGGATCTCCCCTGCCTTTTGGGAGGGCTTCATATCATAAAATCCTACCAGGAAGAAGGAGAATAATTATCACCTTGATATTAATTATCCATGGGGTCTCATTCCCCTTCATCTGAAGACTAAAATTTGGGTATATCTATGATTGCCCCTTGATCCTTGAGCCTTCATACTCAAACCCTGATTGTTGATCTTTATCACCAACCAATAGCTTTGCTGGTTGAATAAGAATTTGACTGATTGAATTCTTGATTTGTTACACCACTCCTGATCCCTTTATCCAACCATACTGGTCCTGATCATCCTTGGATTATCATTCTGGAACCAGTCACATTTGACTGAAGATGTGTTATTAAGCTTAAAACCTGGAGTGTTAAACCTCCCTCAATTTCTTTTGAAGTTGAATTCCGCCACGCTACTCTTGAGTCCCTTAAGAAGTGTTGGGTTATTCTTGTTTGAATCAGTTATTGTGTTGTTTCTAGAGCTTCTTCAAACAATTAGCTTTGTCTTGTGCAGCCACCCACATTTATCTGGTACCCTTCAGCGCTTGTTTTCAGAGAGCTAGGAAGGTTCATTGAGAACTTGGAGGTTGTTTTGGGATTGAGTTGATCTTTTCTAAGCTTCTGCTGACAACCAGAGCTATTAGCTTGTGGGCGTTGTCACTTACAATTGCCTTGTCTTGTTGAACTCTGAACAATCCTTGACTTCTTCTATTCAAGTTTTCCCCGGCATCATCTTGCCTCAGATAGTGTTGTTTTCCCAGCTACCGACTACTATCATCTTTATCCTTTACTCTTTGGTCCCTCATTTACCAGGTTCTGGACTTTGATGTTGTTTACATTTAAATATTTTTGTAACACTCAGGAGGGCAGCTTAAACAGCACCTTTCCCCTCCACAGAACTGCCATGGCCTAGCACTGTTTGGAGTCTTACAACGTTTGACTGAGAGCTTTCTTTCAGCTTGAAACCTGGAGTGTTAAACCATGCTTAATTTCTATAAAGTTGAATTCAACCACGCTAGTATTGAGTCCCTTGAGAAGTGTTGGGTTTTTTTTTATGAATTTGTTACTGCTTTGCTTCCAGAGCTTCATAAAAAAATTAATTTTTTTTGTACAGTACCCACAGTTATCTGGTAACCTTCAAGGGCTTGATTGCAGAGAGTTGGGCAGGTTCATTGAGAACTTGGAGGTTGGTTGGGATTGAGTTGACCTTTCCCAATCTTCTGCTTACAACCAGAGTTATTAGCTTGTGGGTTTTGTTACTTACAACTGCCTTGTCCATTGAAATCTGAACAAACTTTAACTTAGTTTGTTCAAGTCTTTTCCCTGCACCTTCTTGCTTCAGATATTGTTGTTCCATTGCTGCGGACTACTATAAAAATTCATCCTTTCCATTCATTCCTTGGAGGGCAGCCTAAACAGAACCGTTTCCTCTCCACAGAACTGCCTGCAGCTCATCACTGTTTGGAGTCTTACATTTGGTCCCCCAGGCTTCACTTGAACCAAAAAAATTGGGATTCACAGACCCACTATGTTTGGAATCAACTTTGAAATCAGATTTTTTTTTTCTGTTTCTCTTTTTTCTTGGATCTGATCTGTGGAGGCAACTTATCTCAAAAGTAAGTCTTCCCAATAATGCAACACTTGGGAAAGATTCTTTTTGTTTTTTTTTGAAACCCTACTCTTGCCAAACTTTTGAGCCACTTTGTATATCTGCTCTTTGGATCCTCTAGGAACCCTTTTATTTGAAATGGAATCTACTGGTACTGCCTCCTCCTCTGATTTTTCTAATATGTTCAAGATCAAACCCCAGAACAAGAACTTGTTTTTCAACAGGATGAATGTCAAATGATTACTGGATTATTACAAAATGGCTGCAGAAGTGGATGGAGCTAGCAAATACAATATGGCCTATCAATTACAATTATTTATTTCATCTGATGAAAATATGGAAGTAATTGAGTCTTTTGATGGATTTGAGTCTCATAACTGGACGCTTCTAAGGGAAGCAATTCTGGAATATTGGGGAAAGATAGATATAGCTTGATTTAGGCTACAAGACTTGGATGATCTTCTCTCTCAGTGGATCTCAAAGGATTGTATTTCTTCAGCCTCTGATTATCAATCTTTCAGAAAATCTTGGGATCCTATCCAATCTTATCTCCAGAGAAATTATCATATTGAAATCATGGACAAAATTTGATTCCAATTTTTCCAATCTTTTTTTCTAGGAATTCAGGAGAAAATAAGGGAGGAATTGGTTAATTCTGGATCTATGATCAGGAATAGGGATAATTGTTTCAGGCTTCCTGCTTTTATTGTCCTTAGGATTGCTGTGGATAAAGTCATGAAAGGTAAAACTTCCCTAACTTTTGAAAAGCCCCACACCGCTGAACCTGTTCCTGCTCCCTCATTTTCTGAGTCTAACAAAATTATAAGTAAAATGGAGGCAAGCTGTCTTCCCAAATCAAATCCTCAGGCTAAAAAAGACACTGCCACAATTGACAAAATCACAAAACTTCTCCAAGCTTTCAAAAATAAAATGGATCAAAAGATTTGTGCTCTTGCTGCTCCCAAATCTTCTAATACCATTCCTAGATTCACTCTGGTCTGCTACTATTGTCATAGGGAAGGTCATGGAACTGGAAAATGCCCAGAACTCAAAAAGGATAAGGAGGAACAGTTTGTGTAACAGAACAGAAATAATTTTTTTTTCTTCCTAATGTTTCTCTGATCCTGTTAGATTCATCATGCCCCATCTGTCATGTGGTGGCCTCTTTTCAGCCATCTCCTCCTAAGGAAGAATCTTTGGCCTCTTTTGATTTTCAATCTTCCTGTGGTACTCTTCAACCATGGTATCCTTCTTCTATCTCCTCCTCTAGCTTTTCTGGAGCTTATCAATCCAATGTGGCTATGAAAACATATGAGGAATTCAAAATTCAGGAATCTCCTCCTATGACATCTTCTATCCTTTGTAAAACCCCCCAAAAATTAATCCTCCTCCACACCTCCTTCCTCTGTGGTGGAAGACATGGACGTAGAAACAGAACCTGTGATGGAAAGGTTTCAAAACTAAACTGATCCTTCTAATCCACCTTTTGCAACATCCCAACCTGCTGATTCTATCATGATCCCAGTTTCACCTGAGCATCCTCCTTCCACTGAGCAAAAATTTTGGTTCAACAGAGCAAACTCTAAGGACCACCCCAATGCTGTGAAAGAGGTACTAAAAAAATTTCTGATCTTAAAATTCCTGATTTATCTGTTCCTGAGCTTCTGTCAATTTTGCCCTCTTTTTCTGAAGGGATGAAGAAATAGGTCTCCCATTGGTGTGTGTAAATTGCCTCTGAAGAATTGAAATTTTCCTCTGGAAGGTTGTTTGAGGACTCTGGAAGAACCAATCCTTCCTCAGATTCCAAACTGTACTCTTGCAAGCTTGGTTATCTTCCTTTTTTTTCTTTTCAAATTGGATAAAACAGTTTCTCTCCTGGTCAATTCTGGTTCTCAACTTAACCTGATTTTGGATGCTATGGCCTGAAAACTCAAGCTCAGTCCTAGAGTTAGCTTCAACTTCCATGTTTATGGAATAGGGAATCAGTCTTGTCAGTTAGTTGGTATTTCTGAAGATTTTCCAGTTTTAATTGGTCAAAATATCGTTGGAACCTGTCATTTTTGGATCACTCATTTGGAAGGACCTATGATCTTGGGTAAACTGTTTTTAATGGAATTTGGTGCTACCTTGATGTTTTCTGATCAAGTTGGGGAGAGAATCCTTCTCCCCAATGCTGATGGAAGGAAGATTGAAGTTCCTCTCTTCTCTTTGTATTCTGTTTGTTGAGAAAGATATTTCCCTGTTCATCGTTTATTGATTCTATTCTTTATGGTTTTGGTATGGTGGAATATGCACTTCAGTGGAGGAACTTGAGGGTCAAAGTAAAACATCCCAATTGTGCCCTGCTAGGGCATTCTTCTACCATCATTTTCAAAACTCTACCTTGTTCCAAACCTGTGAGCAACGTATTATCCCTTGGTTCTTCATTTATGGAAAAGGCACTCTTTGAGGACGTTTCTGAAAATAGGACATGGAAAATTTTGGAGCTTGGTCTCAATTTTTTCAGTCAGGTCTTGATGGTCAAAGGTTTGAGGAAACAGGAACTTCTCTCTTTTTTCACCAGGTATAAACCAGTTGCAAAAAAGTTCCAACCCATCAGTTGGCCCATGCCCCTCAACCTTAATCCTCCTCTCATGCGCCCAACCTTATCCCGGGATCCTTACTGTCTTTTTTAAATCTCTTTCTGGTCCCTTTGAGCCTTTAGGTTGTGTCACTGAAGGACTTCTGAAAGTTCTGAGATTTGGTCCGGATGGATGGCTTATTCCTGATGAGTTGAATTTGATCAATAATGTCTTATCTCTGAGGTAAAATTCTATTGCCTTTTGTGAAGAAGAGCAAGTTCCCTTGAATAAATCCCATGGTCTCCCTTACATTATCCCCGTATTTGAGCAAAATCCCTGGAAAAAGAAGAATATTCCAATCCCTGCTGATAAAGCCAATGAATTTATCAAGTTGATCCACAAACAAGTCTGTACTATTCTATATGAACAGTCAACTTCCAGTTATTCCAGCCCTGTTTTCTGCGTACTTAAAATTAATGGCAACCTTAGAGTAATTAATGATTTCCAACCTCTCAACAAAGTTACAATTAAAGACTCTGTAGTTCCTCCTGCTACTGAATAATTTGTGGAATCATTTTCTGGGAGGGCTTTCTATGTTCTGGGGGAAATTATGGGTGTCTATGACAAACAATCTGTACAGCCTATCTCTTTTCATCTCACTACCTTTGATACTCCTCTTGGTCGATTCCATCTTACTCGATTTCCTCAAGGTACCACCAATGTGGTTGCAGTCTATCAGGCTCAGATTATATGGATCCTCCAGGATGAAAGTGATGATCATCCTGGGATCTTTATTGATGATGAAAGAATTAAAGGTCCAGTGTCTGATTATGATGACAAGCTCTTATCTTGGTGTTCAGGGATTTTTCAATTCATTTGGGAATATGCTACTACTTTGGGAAGTATTCTGTTTAAGATTGAGGAATTGGGCCTGACTGTTTCCGGATGCAAATTGGCTGCTTGTGTCCCTGATCTGGGAATTGTTAGCCATGTGGCCTGCCAAGAAGGAAGAATAATGGCACCATCCAAAGTCACAAAGATAATCTCTTGACCCACTCCAATCAATTCCACTGGGGTTAGAGGCTTTCTAGGTGTTGTAAATTATGTTTGGATCTTCATCCCATCTTTATCCAAAATCTGTTCCCCTTTGCATTGTCTAACCAGGAAAGAAGCTGAACAAATTTGGACCCAAGCTTTTGAAAATGGGAAATGTTAAATTAACGGCTCACAGAGCCATTTAGAAAATACACAACTCTGTACACTTCTCTTTGATTCCTGTAAACGGCTCAATGGGCCCTGTGGCACCTTACACAACTCAAATGAGCCGTGTGGCATGCTACGCGGCTCAAATGGTCTGTGTGGCATGCTACACAATTTAAATGGGCTGTGTGGCATTCTACACGTCCTGTTTGAGTTTCAAGGCACGCTAAACAACTGAAATCAAGTTGTGTAGCCTCCACTAAATAATAAATAAAGAAAAATAAATTATAAATAATAAATAATAAATAATAAATGATAAATTATATATAATAAATAATAAATAATAAATAATAAATAATAAATAATAAATAATAAATAATAAATAATAAATAATAAATAATAAATAATAAATAATAAATAATAAATAATAAATAATAAATAATAAATAATAAATAATAAATAATAAATAATAAATAATAAATAATAAATAATAAATAATAAATAATAAATAATAAATAATAAATAATAAATAATAAATAATAAATAATAAATAATAAATAATAAATAATAAATAATAAATCATAGATAATAAATAATAAATAATAAATAATAAATAATAAATAATAAATAATAAATAATAAATAATAAATAATAAATAATAAATAATAAATAATAAATAATAAATAATAAATAATAAATAATAAATAATAAATAATAAATAATAAATAATAAATAATAAATAATAAATAATAAATAATAAATAATAAATAATAAATAATAAATAATAAATAATAAATAATAAATAATAAATGATAAATGATAAATGATAAATGATAAATAATAAATAATAAATAATAAATAATAAATAATAAATAATAAATAATAAATAATAAATAATAAATAATAAATAATAAATAATAAATAACAAATAACAAATAATAAATAATAAATAATAAATAATAAATAATAAATAATAAATAATAAATAATAAATAATAAATAATAAATAATAAATAATAAATAATAAATAATAAATAATAAATAATAAATAATAAATAATAAATAATAAATAATAAATAATAAATAATAAATAATAAATAATAAATAATAAATAATAAATAATAAATAATAAATAATAAATAATAAATAATAAATAATAAATAACAAATAACAAATAATAAATAATAAATAATAAATAATAAATAATAAATAATAAATAATAAATAATAAATAATAAATAATAAATAATAAATAATAAATAATAAATAATAAATAATAAATAATAAATAATAAATAATAAATAATAAATAATAAATAATAAATAATAAATAATAAATAATAAATAATAAATAATAAATAATAAATAATAAATAATAAATAATAAATAATAAATAATAAATAATAAATAATAAATAATAAATAATAAATAATAAATAATAAATAATAAATAATAAATAATAAATAATAAATAATAAATAATAAATAATAAATAATAAATAATAAATAATAAATAATAAATAATAAATAATAAATAATAAATAATAAATAATAAATAATAAATAATAAATAATAAATAATAAATAATAAATAATAAATAATAAATAATAAATAATAAATAATAAATAATAAATAATAAATAATAAATAATAAATAATAAATAATAAATAATAAATAATAAATAATAAATAATAAATAATAAATAATAAATAATAAATAATAAATAATAAATAATAAATAATAAATAATAAATAATAAATAATAAATAATAAATAATAAATAATAAATAATAAATAATAAATAATAAATAATAAATAATAAATAATAAATAATAAATAATAAATAATAAATAATAAATAATAAATAATAAATAATAAATAATAAATAATAAATAATAAATAATAAATAATAAATAATAAATAATAAATAATAAATAATAAATTATAAATAATAAATAATAAATAATAAATAATCAATAATAAATAATCAATAATAAATAATAAATAATAAATAATAAATAATAAATAATAAATAAATAAATAATAAATAAATAATAAATAAATAATAAATAAATAATAAATAAATAATAAATAAATAATAAATAAATAATAAATAAATAATAAATAATAAATAAATCATAAATAAATAAATAAATCACAAATAAATAAACAATAAATGAATAAAAAATAAATGGAAAAGAAATCAATAATCAATCAATGATCAATAATAAATAAATAAATAATAAATAAATAATAAAACAAATAATAAACAAATGGCAATGTTGAATTCAAAACACCGGGGTTTTCCATGGGCATGAATTGCAGTTTACAACCCATATGCCTTGTGAATGGAAATTCATGACTAAACAAGCAGCAAGCAAGATTTTTCAAGACTTGCGCATTCCCTGGGGGTTTCCAACTCCCCAATTCCAACCCACTTTGAGTTGCAATTGCGGGTTGAACCCCCCCAGGGATGCATGAGTTGTGAGCGGGGGTTGCACCTGTTTTTATGGCACATTTGGCACAAAATAGCCCCAAATGGGCCTTTTGAGGGGGGAATTGGGGTACCTGGGCACCCCTTGACCACTTTTAGTTCCCTCAACTCAAATTTGGGGATGAATAATTCTATGTGGGACTATTCCACCTCAAAAGGAAACTTGGAAATAATGAATTCTCCCTATTGGAAAAACAAAGACTTGACACAAAAAAATACTCACCCATTAGATAATTTTTCTGTCAACCTAAAATTGACTACCCTTTGGAGTTATTGTAAAAATTCTGATTGAAAATCAAATTGAATGGGGTTATTTTGGGATTTTGGTAACAGTGGAAAGCCCAAGCACCCTGGTTCAAACATGGCTGCGTGAAAGAAATTAATTGAAAGTGTTGTTAACAAATATTTGGGATCTAGGGTTTTGGGTAGAGTTTTGGAAAAGAAAACATTTGAAGCCCAAATTGCGTCCTAATTTAGCGTTTCAATTGAGGAACAAGATGTTTCTTCACAACTGGAATTGACTAAAGGTGGTGGGTCAAGTTTCATATGCCATTTGACTGAGAATGATTTGGCTTGAATAATAACAATGTAACCATGGTTCACTCAGAGGTACCAGAGCCCCTTGACCCTCCTCCTGTGAAATCCTTTCCTAGTAGGAAGAAGCCAACATTTTTTTCAAAAATGGGGCGCCATGCGTGGCTCCACATTGAAAAAATTCAACGCAAAAAAGGACAAATATTTGGACCTACCATGTGAGATTTGGGGTATATGAAGGGACTTGCCTCACTGAATTGCAAAGGCAAACTCAAAAAAATCTTGGTTGTCAATTCATGATCTGTGAAAGTTGCAGAGTACAAGATCCCACGTGGAATCTCTCCATTAGAAATGGCCAAAACAATTATCACGCATAGTAAACCCCTCACTGCATGATCAATAGGGGAAAATATGTTTTTTAGCCTTCAATCAACTTCAAGAATTCATGAAAGATGGGCCCAATAAAAGTGAACTCAAAAGGAAAAAGAGAAAGATTCATGGTGGAGAATACATTGAAAAAAGACAATTTAAAACACTAAGCGCAAGTTAAATCAAGCATAACTCAATGTGAAAAATTTTATGGGTGTTCTATTTGAAATGGTCCAGGATAACCAGTGGGTTTCCAGGTCAAAACTTGGTGGAGAGGGTAACTGAGAGGCCCTTTTCTTGGCTTATCATGAGTCTATAAAACTTTGAAAAAATACCATCATATTTCTTTGTTGGATTGTACTTATAAAACAAATAGGTCCAACATCCATCTATTGCATGTGGTAGGAACTACAGCCAACAGGAAAACTTTCAAAGAGGTTTTTTTTATAACAAAGGAAAAGTATTAGCTCTAAATTTGGGCATTGAATGCATTAAATTTGTTGGCTTATTATCCAGAGAGGGTTCCCAAATTCTTTGTGATAGACTGTGAAAAAGCTCTGATCTGTTCCATTGAACAAAGTTTCCCTGAGTCATCCAGATTCCTGCGCTTGGGGAAATTGTCTAAAATTATTCAAGCAAACTGTAAAGTTTTCTTCAGTAATGAAAATCAAGGATGGCAAAGTTTCATGACTGTGTGAGAAAAGTGTGGGCCTTTAAAACCAAGGGGGAGGCATATTCAAATGATGTAGAACTCAGAGTAGGAAAAATTATTTCTTCTTCTTTTCATCTCTTCTGGAAATGCTTATGTTGAAATTTTTATAAAGTGTTTCTTGAAAGACTTTGAGGATTTGCTCAATTATATGGAAAAGAAAATTCTACCTATCAAAGAGACTTTTGAAAGGGCATTGACTTGTGAAACCCAGAATTTGGAAATAAAAAAATGTCCTGGGTAGAAGGGGCTCATCCTACTTTCAAAAATTTCCTTGCATGATCTTGGGGGATTCTTTTGGATGTTTGGAAACACATCAAAGGAACCATCAAAAGCCAAATCCAATAATTTCATGCTTCATTTAAAAATTTTTTAATAAAGCTAGGAACCATTCTTCCAAAAGAAATTTACCTTTGGGTTAAAAATTTTGAATTGAGGCAATTAAACTCATTGGGGAACAATTTGATAATTTTAAGCATGACCATGAAGGCAAGGTTTTCTGAATTTCTTATTCAAAATAAATGAGCTTGTGGTTTTCCCACATCTTACCAGAAATACTAGCATCAAGAGGATCCTTTTTTCCTGAGGATTTTCATCCTCATTAGATTTTAGACTATGTGAATTAATTTATATTTTTGTTTTTTTTGGAGGGTACCAATTATAGGATTGACAGATTAATTATTTTTTTTTCTTTTTGAAAGATTGACACAGATCCAGTGCTTTGAAATCCCAATCTTTTTAAAATTTGAATTCAATTCCTATGGGACAACCTCAACAAGTCAGATTGGAGATTTTACAGTCTATGAATTTAACATTACCCTTCCTTTTTTTTAACTGTTTTCAAATGCTTTCAAATGTTTTTCTTTTTTTTCTGGTATTTTTTTTCATTGTTTTTTTTTATTTGTTTTTTTTTCTCACCTCAAATGGTTTGTGAATGGCCCCTCAAAGCTCATTTTGGGTTTTTGAGTGGCCCTTCATGACTAAATGCGTTGTGACTGTCCTTGCACAACTGAAATGGGTTGGGAGTGGCCTTTCACAACTGCAATTGGCGGCAAACCATGACGCACAACCCAATTTGGGTTCTGAAAGAGTTTCCTAGGGTTTCAAATTCAAAATTGAAAACAAATAAATAAATAAATGCATACATAAATACATAAATAAATAAATCAATAAATAATTAAATCAATTAATAGATACGTAAATCAATAAATAAATAAATAAACAAATAAATAAATACATAAACAAAGAATTAATTGATTAATTAAATAATTAAATAGATAAAAAAATAAGAAATAGATGAAGAAATAGACCATTATTTTTTTCACACATCAAATCCTTTATTTCATGGAAAGCAACGTCAATGCGCGGTTGCACCCCTCTGGTATTTCATGCAAAAATACTTTATTTCACGCAACTTTCAAGATTTTTTTTAATTCTGACTCCGAAGCCCTGTATCAGGGGATCTTGAACCCCTAGACAAAATCTTTGGTATTTTTGGAATCATTGGAACCCCTTTGACAAATGGAATCAAAAAATTAAAAAAATTGGTAAAAACAATTTTTTGCATGGGTTTTTGCCTCCTTAGTTTGGCTATTTTTGTTTTTTGTTTTTTTTTTTGGTTACTTCAGCAGCCAGAATTTTCAACCAAAATATAAAGAGCTTTCAAATATTTTATTCATATTTTTTGAAAGTATCCTTCTACCTTCAAAAATTCATTCAAAAACTACAAAAAGTCAAAAAAATCAAATTTCTCATTGGATGTTTCCATCCTTTTATTTTGCTTTCTATTTCATTTTTTGTTGATTCAAGCTAGATAAAATATAAAAAAACAGTCAAAGAGCATTTCAATTTTGATTTTAGATTTTTTGGATGTATCATATTACCTTAAAAATTACCTTCCAATAATCAAAAAACTCAAAAAATTGAATTTTCTTATTTGACTATTGGATCATTTTGTTTGCCTTATTTAATAATTTTTTTTTGTTTTTTCAAGCTTTTAGCAATTTAAAACAACTATTAAAGATTTTTTCAACCTTTCTTTCAGAATTTTTGCATTTATCATGGGCTTCCAAAATTGAATGCAATGTGAAAACACTTTAAATTCACAAAACTGTTACAATTTTTTTTTAACATCTGGAATCACACTTTCCACAAATTGTTTCTCAAAAAACTTGAGAGTAGAATACAAATAACTCAATACAAACTCCTCTGACTGCTTTTCACATTTTCTACCCATCAAAGTATGAATGACAATGAATACAATTCAACATAAAAGGGTGGTTTCTCTTTAATTATAAGTTTAGAATAGATTATTTGAAATTTTTGAAAATTTCTTTTCTGGTAGTTTTTGAGGCCCTATTAGAGCCTTGAAAAGCAAACCAAAAAATAATCATATTAGACCTCTGGGCCTTTCTTCTTTGAGCCCTTTCACATGCATATATTCAATGTGACTGAAAATTTTTTCCTGAGACCTCCACCCATCTTGGAGCACTCCAGTTAGCTAATAAATCACCCCCTGAACTTTTCAAATCTCCCAACACCCCCCACCACTACCACACCACAGCACACTACACCACAACTCCTCACACAACACCACACCACACCACTCATCAGCCTTCACCACTCCTCAAAAAAAACAACAAAACACTCCAGATAATTTCAAAAACTGCTTTTCCCTTTTATATCAAGTCTCTGAATACCTTTATTCACTCAATTTTTTCTCAATATATCTCTCAACTTAGTCAATTTATTTTTTACAATGAAAATACCTTTATGCAATGGCTCAAAAAAACATCCACCCACTTTTCAGAACTGTTTCACCATGCCCATCCTCAATTATCTCATCCAATAAAACTAGTGATTCAACTCTTCTTGCTCCTTCTTTATCTACTCAAACTTGTGCTCCTCATTCCACCCCTCTGGCTCCTACTCCTGAGCATTCATATAATCAAAAGGAGGATCTGGCTGAAGCTATCCAATCATGGTCAAAGTCCAGTGGATATTCCATATCTACCAGAGTATCCAATTCCAAGAATCAAGCCTACACTTATCAATGTGGGTAATCTGGGGAATTTAAAGCGAGAAAAGATACCACAAAATTTAAAAAATCAAGAAAGACAAAGTGTCCTTTCAGGTTATCAGGAAATTTTTCAAAAATATGGTGTTTTTAGGTGGTGAAGGTTATATTTCCAGAGCACAACCATCCATTTTCCATTGATCCTTCCACTCATCCCATCCACAGAAGAAGTCAAGGGAAGAAAAAGGAGGTGGTTGAAAATTTATCCAAAGCTGGAGTTCCCCCATCAAAAATTCTCAACTCTCATATAAACCTCATCATCCCCTGTCCACACAAATCCCAACACTATTTACAACCAAAGATCCCAGATGCAAAAAAATTCCCTTGATGGCAAATGACCTGTTGAAGCCCTTTTACTTGAACTCTGAAATTTTTTTTTTGCTACACATGAAGAATTTGGATTTTCAAATTACTTCCTTATTCATTTCACACCCTCATTCAATGAAAATTGTAAGAATTTTCTCAACTATCATTATGATGGAATGTGCATATAAAACTAAAAAATTTGGATGCCTCTTCTTCATATTCCTGGTTTAAACAATTGTTCCAGAAGCTTCTCATTTGCATTATTTTTTTTATCTCAAGAGAAAAAACAGAACTATGATTGGACCCTGACTCAACTTCAGAATATTTTAGAAGATAAAGAACCTGGTGTGATTTTGACAGACAAAAAACACAAACTTATTAGTTCAATTGAAACATTTTTCCCTTCCTCTCATCATCTTCTCTGTGTCTGGCAAATTTTCAAGAATATTCAAACCCATTTCCCAAAGCACTTCATATCTGAAGATGAATCAAGGTATTCCAGAAACAATTGTATCAGTTGGTCTATTTCAAATCAGAATCCACTTATCAGGAAGGCTTCACAAAACTTTCTCTTTTCTGGAATGCTCCAAGTTCTGGCTACCTTCTTGAAAGCTATATTCCTCTAAAAATAAAATTTGTCTCCTATTTTGCAAACAAAAACTTTCACTTTGGAAACACAATTACCTCAAGAATAGAATGTTCTCACTCCTAAATTAAATTTTTCATAAATTCTTCTCTTGGCTCTTTGAATGCTGATTTAGTTCCAAAAATAGACAGTTCCATCACCATCCAAACCTTTGAGAGAGCCATTGAAGCCTCCCAGAAACAATTCAATAATCTCATTGGTTTACCTAACTGTTTGGATCATTTTTCTGGAAATATCAGTCACGTTGCCCTAGAAACCATTCATTCATTTCATCAAGTTCCTGAATCTTTCACCAATTTCAGCAACTTTGATTACTCTTCTTACACGGGTATACCATGTATTCACAAATTCAAATTGGCTATCAGAAAGGGTCAACTCTTCCAAATTGAAGATTTTCATCCTCAATGGAATTTCAAAGATCCCTTATCAACAGTTTTATTTCTTTTTTTTGTATTTAAGCTCAAATGAATGATTTTTTGATCAATGTTGATTTTGCTTCCTCCAGTTAACTTTTTACTCTGATTCAACTGAAGAATATGAAAAAGTTGAAGTTCCAACCAGGCAAAGGAATGAAAAACTATAATTCACCAAAACTTTTGAAGAATCAACAATTTTTCACCTGGAGAACACCTATATTATCTTGGTGAAAGCACAAAGCTATACAGCAGAAGATATCCACTTACTGTGATTCAAGAGCCCAATTCCATTCAAAGATTCAAAGTAAGAGGAAGATCCAAAGGAGAATGCAATAATTTTGAGAAAATCTCTCAGTCCTCAAGCAAACAATTAGCCAAAATAAGGATCCAAAAACCCCTGCAAAAATGTCTTCTTACCAAATTTTGTAATTTTTTGATTCCATTAATCAAAGGTTAGAAAATGACTCAATAAAATAAAAACAATCTAGTTGAGGGGATTAATAAGCCCTGCTAGGGGGGTGGGGAGTCTTAATTCAAAAAAAATAAATTCTTCAAAGGTGCATGAAATAAAGTATTTTTGTGTGAAATACCAGAGAGGCACAACCGCCAGTTGTGTTTGCTTTGCGTGAAATGAAGGATTGAATGTGTGAGAAAAATGATGCCCTTTTTTTATTTTATTTTTATCTCATTATCTTATTTTTATTATCTCTTGATTTTAGCTTTATTTTATTTGTATTTTGCTTTAGATTTAATTTAATTTTAATTGAGTTTATTTTTAATTTATTCTTATTCTATTTCTGTTTTATTTTTAATTTAATTTAATTTTATTTTATTTTATTTCATTTTAATTTTATTTCATTTTTTTATTTTATTTCACTTTTATTTAATTTTGTTATATTTTATTTTCATTTTCATTTTCATTTTCATTTTATTTTTATTTTTTTTCTATTTTCATTTTCATTTTCATTTTCATTTTCATTTTCATTTTTATTTTTATTTTTATTTTTATTTTTATTTTTATTTTCATTTTTATTTTTATTTTCATTTTCATTTTTATTTTTATTGTTATTTTTATTTTTATTTTTAATTTCTATTTTTATTTTTATTTTTATTTTTATTTTTATTCTTATTTTTTTATTTTTTTATTTATCTTTATCTTTATTTTTATTTTTGTTTTTCTTTTTCTTTTTATTTTTTTTTTAATTTCAATTTCAATTTTTATTTTTATTTTTCTTGTGCAGTAATTCTCTCATGGGCCTAGTCCTTAATTTCACATAAATTACGTCTGACTGCTGTTGCGCGCTTTGGCTGCTACATGGACAAATACTTCATTTCATGGTACTTTTGAGAAGTTATGTTTTTTGAGTTCTGAAGCCACAGGCCTGTATTTGGGGTTAAAAAACCCTCAAAAGAAAGCTTGGGTAATTTTTGAGCCATTAAAACCCCTCTAAAAATGAAAGCCAAAAATGAATAAATTCCGCAAAAACCAATTTTTCAATGCCTTTTTGGATTCTTATTTGGGCTATTACCTTGATTATTATTTTGCTTATTTCATCTATTAAAAAGGTTAAAAAAAATTCAAAGACCTTCAAAAATTTTTTTTTATATTTTTTGGATGTATTCTTTGACCTTAGAAAATTCTATCAAAAAACCAAAAAAATCAACAAAACCATTTTTCTCATTGGACGTTTGGATCCTTTCATTTGCCTGTTTAGTTGATTTTTTTGGTTATAAAAGCTATCAAAAATCTAGAATAGTAGAAGAACACACAAATCTTATTCTTAGAATTCTTTGATGTATCATTTACCTTAAAAAAATCCTTCAAAAAACCAAAAAAAAACTCAAAAAAATTAATTTTCTCATTGGAATTTTGGATCCTTTTGTTGGCATTTTTGATTATATTTTTTGATGATGCAATTTTTTATTTATTTAGAAAAACTACTAAAGATATTTTGAATTTTTTTCTTTTCAGATTTTTTGGGTGTATTTTTCTACCTTAAAAATTCCTTCAAAAAACCACAAAATTAAAACATCAATTTTTCTCATTTTAGTTTTGGATCCTTTTTTTTGCCTTTTGATTTTTTTTTTTTGGAGATTCAAGATTTCAGAAATTTCAAAAAATAAAAAAATATATTCTTAAAAATAAACAAAAAATATGTATAGAAATATTAGTATTTATGCAACTATGATTGTTTTTATGTTTCTACTTGATTTTCTTGGAGGGAACAAAACGTCATTACCAAGCTCTAAATTTTTATGAATAATGGTTTTTCATTATTTGGAATCCCTGGTCACAAAGCTTTTTCAAAGTGGATCTATCCTGGGAGCTGGCCAATGATCAGACTTGAACTTTAATGATGCTATATGTTTGAAATCTTCTAAGAGAATAAAGAAAATAGGAGAATATTTGGAATTGGGAGTGGCAGGGGAATTCATTGGACAATAAGTGCAAGACATTAAAGAACAAAACAAAACCACTGGAAATCTATATGTTTCAGCCATAAGGAAAGCCTGGAATGGAGATTTCATTCACATATTTATTGGAGCTGGTCCAGAAAGGTGGTTTAGTTTCCTACTTGCTTCTTGGAATGTTTCACACAAAGATATTACCCCACTATTTTGCCTTGTTGAAGATTGGGTTTGAATCAAGCTCTTTCACCATTTATTTCCCCACTTCAATCCAGTCTTCTGATTTACTCCCCAAACAAATGGCTGCTGTTCTTAACCCACAGTTCCTATACCCTATGACATCTTGAACATGTCATGTATCTGGAATGGCTTTTTTTGGAAAAATCAAATCTTTATAGAAGGAAACCATGGCATGGAAATTCCATCCGCAAATTTATGGGAGCTGTGCCTGAAATTTGGTTCAGTTGCCTTGTTGCTTCTTTGAAATTTTCACCCTAGATTTCATGCAGTAATCTTTCATCCTTGAAAATTGGGTTTAAATCAATTTCTTTCTCTATCTCTTTCCTGCCTTCAATCAATTCTTCTGAGTTCCTCCCCAAACAAATGGCTGCTTCTCTAAAGCCACAGTTTCCATTCCCTATGACATCTTGAACATGTGATATATGTGGAATGGCTGTTTTCGGGGAATTGAAATTTTTGTATGGGAACTAAAACCAAAAATCAGAATTTTTCATGAATTCAAATATGGACTAAATATAAAACTCAATTCTTCAATTGAAACTTGGTAAAAGATTCCAGAAGAATAATATGATAATTTGCAGGAAACCTAGAAGAAAAACCAAAAAGAAATTCAGAAAAAATTAAAAAATTAAAAAATGATAAAATATCAAATTTACTTACTTGCTCACTGATTGTTGGGGCTGCTAATACCTTCCTTCCAGGAGGATGGTAAGGATCATCAGCATGTTTTTTTTGGATATTTTCATTCTCTTTATTCTTGTCCCAGGAATTTATTGAGGAGAAGAAACCCGCTTATTCAAAATGGTTCCAGACCTCTGATAAAAGTTTGAATGAAAAGATCAATGAAAAATAATATCCAAAAATTCAAGAAAAAAATAAAAGAAAATGAGAACTCACCATCTTAATAAGTTTCAATTCTGGAAGCTCTTCATCTGCTGAATCATTGAATTAATCCAAATCCGGAACCTCTGAATCTTCTGAATATTCTGCTTCATTTGGAAACTCAACCTATGTGCAAAAAGGACAAGATTAAAAAAAAACATGGCAGAAAAAAAAATTAAAGATATAATTTCATGTCTTCCTCTGATTCCTCCTTGTTTCTTCTTTTACCCTTTTCCTTTATGGCCTTTCACTTTCTTGAAACCTGCACACATAGAAAAAAAATATCAATTATGATTTTCTTTTCAAAAAATGGTGACTGACCTTTTGATTTGCTTTGAATTTCTTCTTTGGCCTTCCTCTCCTCTTGGGTTCATCCAAATATTCAAAACCAGATTGACCTCCTTTTCTTGAGGACTGAGAGATCTTCTTGAAATTTTTGGCTGCTCCTTTGGGTCTTCCTCTTACTTTGAATCATTGAGTGGAATTCTGTTCTTGAATCAGGGTAGGTTGATATCTGCCACTGTACAGCTTCTTGCTTTAAACCAGATTATATAGCTGTTCTACAGGTGGCAAATTGCTGAATTATTCAATCATTCAAGTGAAATATAGTTTTTAATTACTGTCTTTGATTGGAAAATAAATTTTTTCTTAATCTTCAGTTTCATCAGGCTTCAGAGTTAACTTGACAAATAAAAAACAAAATAAATCAGGTAATTATGAATTTTAGGTTAAATCAAAGTCAAAAAACAAAACAAACAATTGCTCATAAGGGAGCTTTGAAATTCCATTGAGGATGAAAAGCTTCAATTTGGAATATTTCATACTTTCTGATAGCCCATTTTTCTCTGTGAATACATGGTATACCCATGTAAGAACAGCAATCACAGCTGTTGCAATTGGTTAAAGATTCCGGAACTTGATGGGATCAGAAAATTATTCTGAGGGAATAGTGGCTCATTTTTCCAGAAAAATGATGCACACAGTGATTTAAACCAATCAGACTCTTGAATTCTTGCTTCAAGGCTTCAATAGCTCTATGATGGCTTTGGATGCTGATAGAATTGAATATTTTTGGAATTACATTATAGAAAGAGCTAATTGAGGTATTGATGAACAGTTTGATATATGAGTGAAGACCTTCTATTCTGGAAGTACTTGTGTTGCCAAAGTGAAAATTCGTTTTGTCCAAATATGAGACAAATTGTCTTTTAAAGTGAATCCAGTTCTCAAGAAGAGATTCAGAAGTTGGAGCTTTCCAAACCACAGAAATTTTAGTGAATTTTTTCTGATAGGTTGATTCAGATTGGGAGTGGGCCCATTCATCCCATTGTTTCTGAAAGAGCTTCCATTGATCTTTAGATTTGAAGTGCTTTCTGCAGTGGGTTTGAAAATATTTTGAAAGATGCCAGAGACAGAGAAGATACTGAGAGGAAGGGAAAATGGTTTCAATTGAACTAATTAGTGCTTATTTGTTGTCTCTAAAAATCAAAATAGGTTCTTTATCTTCTAAAGTTTTGTGAGTTGAGCCAGGGCCCATTCATATTTCTCTTTTTTCTGTTGAGATAAAAAACAGAAGGGAACTGAGAAGCTTCTGGAAAAAATTTTTACCCAAAGAATATGAAGAAGGGGCATTCCAAATTTGTTTTTTTTATATGTATAGTCCCTCATTAGAAGATTTGGGAAAATATTGAGTATTTTTATGGAATGAGGGTTGGAGATAAATAAGCAAGTTATTTTTCCAACCACATTGCTCATTTTCTAGAAAAAGGAAGACTTATGGATCTCAAGTATGAGAGCTTCAATTGGAGTTTTGCCATCAAGGGAATTTTTTTGAATTTGGAATCTTTCATTGTAAATAGTATTGAAATTTTTATGGAAAGGAGATGATGAGGTTTGTATAAGAGAGTTGAGAACTTTTCATGGGGAGGCTCCCGCTTTGGTTAAAATATCAACCATCTCCTGTTACTTCCCTTTGATTCTCCTGTGGATGGGATGGGTGGCAGGATTGGTGGAAGGTGAATCATGGTGTTATGGATATATAAACTTTAAAACCCAGAAACTCAATATTTTGGAAAAATTGCCTGATAATCTGAAAGTACAATTGGTCTTTCTTGATTTTTTTAGGTTGGTGGTATCTTTTCTGGGTTTTTATTACCCAGATTTATTAAATTGATAAGTGTAGGTATGTTTCTTGCAATTGGAGACTCTGGTAGATATGGCATATCCCTGAGAGTTTGACCATGATTGGATAGCCTCAACCAGCTCCTCCCTCCGTTTGAAGGATAGCTCGGAGGGGGGAAAGGGGGGTGGAATTAGGAGGTTGAGTAGATGAAGAAGGAGCAAGAGGAGTTGAATCACTAGTTTGATTAGGTAAGATGATGGTAGAAGGCCTGGGTGAAACAGTTCTGAAAAGTGATTTGATTTATTCTTCAGCATTGTAAAAGGAGATTTTTTTAAAAAAAATGTAGCAAGGATGGTATTTGATAGTTGATAAATATTTTGAGAATAACTTGAGTGAAAAAAGGAATTCAGAGAATTGATATAAGAGGGACAAGACTATTTTAAAAGTAACTGGAGTGTTGAGGTGTTTTTGTTGAGAAGTGGTTATGGATGATAAGTGGTTTGTGGTGTTGTGTTGTGTTGTGTTGTGTTGTGTTGTGTTGTGTTGTGTTGTGTTGTGTTGTGTTGTGTTGTGTTGTGTTGTGTTGTGTTGTGTTGTGTTGTGTTGTGTTGTGTTGTGTTGTGTTGTGTTGTGTTGTGTGGTGTGGTGTTGTGTGGTGTTGTGTGGTGTGGTGTGGTGTGGCTTGGTGTTGTGTTGTGTGGTGTGGTGTGGTGTGGTGTGGTGTGGTATGGTGTGGTTTGGTGTGGTGTGGTGTGTATGGTAAGGTAGTGGGATGGTGTGATGGGGGGTGATGGGAGGTTGGAAGAGGTCAAGGGGGTGGTTTATAAGATAACTGGAGCGCTCCAAGATGGGTGGAGGCCCTAGGAAAACATTTTCAGTAATATTGAATATATGCATGTGAAAGGGCTCAAAGTAGAGTCCCAGAACTCAAAAGGGGTTTATTATTATGATGCTTCTTTTTTTGGTTCCTGAGGCACAAATAGTGCCTCAAAGATTACCAAAAAAACAACTTTTGGGAAGCTTTGGATAATTTGTTTAAAACTTCAGCTTCAAATATTTTAGATCATCATTTTTTTTTCAGGAAAAAAATCAAAAAAGGATAATTAAAGAGAGACCTCCTTTACCTTTGAATTATGTTCATTGTCTTTTTTCAATTGAGGGGTAAAAAATGTGACAAGCAGTCAGAAAAATTTGTACTTGAGATTTTGTATTCTATTCTTAAGTTCTTCAAAAGAAATTGTGGAAACTTTGATGCCAGATGTAATAAAAAAACATTGCAATTGATGTGTTGATTTGAAGTGTTTATGCATTGGATTCAAATTTTTGGAGGCCCAGGATACACCCAAAAAAAACTGAAAAAAAAGTTAAAAACATCTTTAGTGGTTTTTTTAAATTACTAAAAGCATGAATCATCCAAAAAAATAATGAAAAAGGCTAGCAAAGGATCCAAAATTCTAAAGAGAAAATTGAGTTTTTTTGGTTTTTTGAAGGATTTTTTTAACCTAAATGATACATCATAAAATTCTGAAAAAAATTAGAATGTTCTTCTACTGTTGTTCTAGATTTCTTATAGCTTCAATCACCAATAAAAAATGAACTAAAAAAGGCAAATAAAAGGATCCAAATGTCCAATGAGAAAATTGGTGTTTTAGATTTTTTTGGTTTTTTAACAGAATTTTTCTAGGCCAGAGGATACATCCCAAAAATCTAAAAAAAAAGGGAAGGTCTTTGAATGTTGGGTAAACTTTCTAGTAGCTGAAATAACCAAAAATAAAAAAAATAAAAATCCAAAAACCCATTGAAAAATTGGTTTTTGCGGATTTTTTTTATTTTTGGAATCTATTTTTGGAGGGGTTTTCATGGCTCCACAATTACCAAAGATTTTTTGGGGGGGTTATTAACCCAGCTACAGGACTGAACTCAAAAAAAAAAATTCTTCAAAGTACCGTCAAATAAAGTATTTGTCTGTGTAGCAGCAAAGGTGTGCAATGGGGGTAGATGTAATTTTCCATGAAATAAAGGATTGGCCTTGTGAGAAAATTAATGCCCTTTATTGATTTATTAATTTTTGTTCATAACTCATATGGGTTGTGAACCTTTGTTCATGACTCATATGGGTTATGAATGGCTTTTCACGCCTGTTTGCAACCCCTGGGTTGAAAATTTTACATTGCCCTTTATTTTAACATGATTTAAAGTATTTTCTAAAAATATTTCAAGAGTTTCAATTATAGAGTTTTTCTGATTTACACACCATCTTTGGTGTGCCATTTGTAATTTACTGGCATCAACACAGCTGCGCCCTTTGTTGATTTTATTTTATTCCTCCTTTCTTTTCTTTTCCAAAAAAGAATCTGCTCTCCTCACACCATTTTTTCACCTTGATCAATTTGTCCTCTACACATAGGATAGTTAAAAATTTATATATTCCTACCATGACTCACTTTGCCATAAACCTGTTCATAGCGCCTAATGTGAAATCAATAGCCCCCCCTTTTCTTTTCTTTTCTTTTTCTTTTTCTTTTCTTTTTTTTTTTTAAAAAAAAAGACAGCTCCTTGCGCTCGACCAGCAGCAGCTCCAGTGTCAACTGCAGGCGCGCACCACGAAATCCGGGCCGCAACCATTCTTGGTGAGGGCACCCTGATCATCATTCCATCGGCAGAAGGCCGCTGCCCAGGTAAGCACACGATCACCTCTTCTGCATTGGAAAGACATGATCCAACTAACTACTGAATTAATCGATTCTACCTGTGGTTTTCATCCAAGCTTGAGATCGACCATCTCGGTCGAGCAGCGTGAAAAGGACCATCAAGACAACGATCTGACTAGCTGCGAGATTGGTCTGGTCTATCGAAACCTTTCGACGGAGCTAATTATCGATCCATACCAACTACGTGTACTATTTGATGAAGGACGATTGGTGAACCGGACCCACAGCTGGGAGGAGAATCGGAGCTATGATTCGTCCTTGGATCTGATCATTTGGGGGAGCTCAAACTTAGAATCACCGGCTTCGTTGGTGGATCCGAGCCTACGAGGAGGACTGATCATCCCAGTCCTACCATCCCGTTCTGCAGTCGATCGTCCAATTGGTTCATCATCCAACCTAACCGTCTCCGCCATCGTCCCATTCCATATTCGTTATCTCCCTCCCATCAGCAGTACGCTTGATGGAATCATTTCGACTACTGCGATCAATATGAAGAGATACGTAGAGATTCAACCGCCTTCTCTAGTTAAGTTTTGCGAGAAAGATGGTAAGTAGAAATCAATTCGATCGGAGACCATCTCCTTCTCCTATGATTTAGATCTTGGGGATGACGATCCCCTTTGACTGAGATTCATACCCTCTTTTGTTCTTGATGTGATTCCACGAAAATAATGCAGTGGGTCTCATACAATCGTACAGGAGCAGTCCGCAGCCAATATCTATGGAGCAAATGGCAAAACTAATGCACCCGGGAGACTTATTTTCTCAAAACGTCTTGACCCTCAACATGGATCCTTTCAAGCAAACTGAGAATCCGATTAGAATACCCGTGCCAGTTGGTAGGCAAGACGATCAGATCACCGTTGAATGGCTCACTGCTCTTACCATCTGGCTCGCATTCGGCTGGATTGTTTATTGTATCATTAGATTTGATTATTTTCGTTGTCCCACTCAACCGACCCAAAAATCCTGTACGAAAAGCGACAGTTGATTGCAAATCCTAAACCCAACAAAGAAACTATCGGTCATAGATTAGTTAATCAAATTAGGGAAGGCAAGAAGACACTTGAGATATTTAACTTCTTCCAGATGCCCCAGCCCTCACGATATCAGCAAATTTCGTTAGCGATTTCTCTGAGGAAATATTTGTCCCAAAAATTTTTGGGATCAATGTGCTGAAAGAATAGGTTTCCCAATAAATGATGATGAAGTGATGGGGAACCTATGTCGCATGAGTAAGGAGGCTCTTTATGTATTGATTTATCCAGATGTGAGGCGTCTCACTAAATGGCTGGTAAAGAGCGTGCTCACAAGTCTTGTTCTTCACGTCATCCACAGATGGCTGAATTAGGGAACCGGAGTCGTCATCGATCAAGCTGACTGATCTTACCGTGGGTATGACATACATATTAACTGTTGTAAGCGATTTCACCCTGGTGCACGGCTACAACCGCGGCATCTCTACAAAGGCAAAACTCCTAGACATAACTGGTATGAATGGAAAGCTCAATTCGAAAACCTCCTCATCAGCAAGGGTCACGAAGAACTACTTGACAATGAGTGGATCAAGGATAACCGCAACTCAAAAAGATTCCGACAGAAGACGGCACTGGCCATCAGGCTCCTATACAATCGCGAACTCCGGGGATACGTGACCCCCAATCGTAAGGATTTCACCAGAGCTCTGGAAGATCTAGGGAAGGCCTGCGGCGAGAACTCCCTAATAACTATTGGCGACCACGTCTCCCAACTAGTACACTTCACTTATCAACCATCAAGCTCTATCCGAGATCACTCAGTTGAATTTTGCGAAAAGTACCTCGCACTAAAGTACACCCTCGACGCTCAAGACCCGGAGGACAAGGATGAATCCATCAGCATTTCCTCCTTCCTCGCAGCGATCCTCTTCCTCAAGAGCTTCCGCCTAGATCAGTGTCTCAACCCACTGATTCAGTCATCCCATGACATCAAACCATTCAGATTTGATCGAGTATACGACCGAATGCTGGCCGAAGACACTCGTCGTCAAAGCGAGCCGTCAGAAACCGCCTACTCCACGTCGCTGCGCAATGGCAAGGTCCATCCCGATCACTCAAGTCGTCGTGCAAATCAACGCGGGTCGGGATCAAACAAGCCGATCAACCAGGGTACCCCTAGGCCAGCTGTACCCACCAAACGTCAACCAAATGACAAGCCCAAACCACACCGCCATTCCAACCTAGCTCAAATCGAGAGGACAATTGAGAACCTGACCAAAGAACTACGTGCACTAAAGGCCAAAGACTCCCTTAACGCAGTCAAGGAGGGATCCGATTCATCTGAAGCCAACCACCTGGACAGTAACACCAATGAGGACTTGAATTTCTTTATTGACGAATGTGCTGTATATTCCACCTCCTCACCATCTCACAACTCCCTCAAGGTTATATACAACTCCGGCGCCACTTGTTCAACGGTCAGCAAAAAAAACCTGCTAAGCAAAGTGAAACCTCATGACAAGCAAATCAATACCTTTGGAGGTCACGTTCAAATCACCGACGTGGGAAAACTCAAACTTGGTCGCATATTCATAAACCCGGTATAATTTGCTCCAACTGGGCCTTGGAACCTAATCTTGGCATCCAAACTAGAAGATCACGGTCTAAAGATAGTCCACAAACACCATGCGGTTCTTGTCAAGATGGCCGATGTGGTGCTGTTCACATTCAACCGCACAGGCAACCTATATGCTGCAACAATCAAGCCGGTGAATTCCCCACTGGCCGTCAAGGACAAAAACTGTATCTGACTGGCACATAACCTTAGGGCACCCATTGCACCAATACCTCAAGGAATTCCTGAGCCAACAGAATCTCCCCCTGGATCCACTAAAGACATTGAGGAACTGTGAGATATGCAAGTCCTGCAGACTAACGCGGTCCAGTCACTCAAAACCTCTCCCTAAGTCCCGGTTGCCTTTCCACACTCTTCATGGTGATGTCCTTCAAATCAATCCCCCCTCAAAGCTTGGATTTTGATATGTACTAGTACTTGTCAATGATTTCAGTGAATTCAAATGAATATACTTGCTCAAGCTCAAAAGCAAATCCAAACAGATGATCATCTCCTACCTCAACAAGATTTGTAATTGCCTAAAAATCACCCCAGCCATCTTTCACTCAGATTGAGGGGGAGAATTCTTGTCTGCCAAATTATGAACCAAAATGTCAAACCAGGGTATCACCGTTGAGCAGGGACCTGCCAACTCACCTCAAACAAACAGACTGGCAGAGCAATCCAACCAAACCCTCCTCACAGAAATCAGGTGCATGATGGCCCAGTTTAATATGCCTATAAACAACTGGTACAAGGCTGCAAAGCATGCCTTGACACTAATCAACGTTCTCCCCAGAAAGTACCTAAACTGGAGATCTCTGGTTGGTACTCTCTCCAACAAGGGATGCTGTATTGATCAGCCCATCCATGACTTGAAATCACTCATTTGTTTTGGTTGGAAGGTCCCTGTACACCACAGGCCCCCCTCCAAAGTCCTGGCTCCTACCCAACCACCTCTCTTCCTTGGGTATGAACCTCACTCCAACATGTGCAGGTTTCTAGACAGCTCCCAAAAGTCTGTCACCATCAGTCAAGATTTATCTGTATTGTCTTACTCCTTCAAATATCCATCACCTGATGCTCTAAAGAAATCTCCCTCCTCCCTTCCACTGGGTTCCTGGGAACGGTGACCATGAAAATTCCCCAAAAAGGTCTCTGTCTCAATACATAATCCTCCCTCTGTGAATCAAACAATCCCGCACCATCAGTCACAAGCTGCATCCACCACTGCACTTGCGGGTCCTTCTCCACAGCAAACTTGCAACCCTGGTGAACCAATCCCTCTACCTCCAGTCAATGGGGCTTCTCTGGAGCCGCCTACAAAGAAAGGATACACCTATACCCCATACTACAACACTGTCCCCAAAAATATCTCCTGCAACATTGATTCTCCAGCCATTCCTTTGTCCTCATGTTGAGCCAATGCTTCTGCTCTGGCACCAAGCCTGTCAGGTGACAATGAAGAGCTTCAGCTAAGAAAGGTAGTCACCATGAAGGAGGCAATCTTGGATCTGGACAAAAAAACTAAGTGGGTTGAGCCAATGGTGGAGGAGAATCAATCTTTCCTCAAGAAGAATACTGGCATTCTGTTCCCCCCTCCCAAGGACAATATGGTACTGAATGGCATGTGGAGACTTTTAAAAACAAGGGAAAAATGTGGACAGATGGTCCACAGGAATTCCCGTTGGGTGTGCTTTGGTAACCATCAACAACCGCAAAGGCACTAATTTGACACACACTCCAGTGTGGGTTGCAACAAGTCAATAAAAGCTCTCCTTGTACTGGCCATCCAGCACAATCTATAGGGGGCGCAATTTGAAGTGGAAACCACGTTCCTAAACCAGAACATTGATGCCGTCATGCAAATCTTGCAAGTCTTGGGTTTTGAAGTCCCAGAAAAAGAAGACTAGGTTTGAAGACTCATAAGTCACTCTACAGTACAAAGAAGGCACCCAGGTGCTGGAGAAACAATCTAAGCAGCACACTGTCCAAACCAGGGCTCTCCCTGTCAAAGGCAAACAAGTCAATCTTCCTCAGAAAGTCCTGCTTGCTACTGATCCATCTACATATGGATGACAGGTTACTGGTGGGCAACTCAAAGATCAAGGTCAATGCATTTCTGGCCAACCTGAGTAAAACTTATGCCATCAAGCATCAATACAGACCCTTCCAGCATCTGGGGTACACTTTTGACTGGAAGGGGGAACATGGCATGATTATCCACCAGAGGGAATACTGCAAGAAGATACTTGAAGAATTCTAAATGGATCAAGCAAGACCAGTCTAAAGCCCCGCGCCTGCCAAACTGCTCAAGCTTGTCAACAAGACGGGAAAACAATTCAACATCAAGGTGATGGAGAAGGCTGTAGGCATGTTAAATTATTTGGCCCTTCACACCCAACCCAATATAACACATATGGTGAATGTGCTCTCACAGCACATGTCCAAGCCCAACCAGAATCATTGGTTCGTGGTCAAAAACTTACTCCAATATCTAAGGGGGACAACTGCGGTTGGTATCCATTATCAGAACCCAAACAAAATGCTGGAAAACCTCTGCGGGTGGGCGGGCCCTGAGTACACTAACACTACAATCATGAGGAAGTTCAAGTCTGGCTTTTTGATCACCGTTGTGGAAACTTTAGAGAGCAACCCCCCCTGAAGTCGTCCTTGAGTTCCGGAAGTTATTGATCAAAGCGTCTGTAAGGAGATTGGATGCAGCCGTTCAAGAGAAAAGGAGAGAAGAGGGGAGGGATTCTGTTTTCCTAAGTCCGCTCCCCGCCTCCTGATGATACCATGATACAATGATCCTCCCCCCTACAACTCGGAGTCGAGGGAAAGGTATTTGAGCCCTCCCCCTCAACCCTAACCTAAGTACAAGCACAAAGACAGACTGGCAACCATGAAGAAGGAACCCTAGACCCAGAACCCTGACCCATCCCCCAACCCATACCCTATCCGTGTCCTATTCCGCTTGCTTGCCTGCCATTACACGCATCATCCGGTTCGTCCCCGCGGCGCGGCCCTCCGCCGCGCGCTTCTCAAAGTTCACCGCGATTGCCTGTATCCGCCCGAAGCGCCGTCGTGAATTTCCTGGTCCCGTAGCCGGCCCGCGCTTGCGCGCGGCTGTCCACGGGTATAGCCCCGCGATTGCTCCGTCCTTTCCTTCCCTAACTAAACGCCCGAGAACCTGATTGGCCCGGCTCCATCCCTGGGTTGGACATCCAAGCGGGTTGCGGCCCGCCTCCCTTAGTCAGGCCCGGCCCGCAGTCGCGTGCTTGATCCCGCCGCGTCCACTGCTGAGCCCGCAGCGGCCGCTGCTGAGAACGCGCGCACCCCAACTGCTGAGCCCCGACCTACCAGATGCTGAGCGCGCAGGCCGCGACGCAGTTCCCAATCCGAGGCTATATATTGACACCACATCCCCCCCCAACTTGAGTTCTGTCCCCAGAGATCCTCCCCATTGTCACCTTGGCCGTCCTTCGCGCCCTACCCCCTCTACCAACTCTAAACTCCGCTCCGCATCCCTATCCCTCCACTCCATCGTCATCATGGTCCGCTGCGACTTCTGCGCCCAAAACGGGCTTGAATGCTCTATTGGGTCTGGCCGCCGCGCCTGCTCCGCGTGCTGCCGCGGACACCGCCGCTGCTCGCTTAGCAAGGGTATACCCCGTGGCCCCAACCAATCTGGCTCTCGTCCTCGGCCGCGCAAGCGGGCTTGTCCGGACCCGTTTGTGGTTTTGGATGACGACGCTATCTCGGAGGACTCGTGAACTCCACCCGGATCACCTCCCCGCCGTCCTCGTCCGAACTCCGACCGCGACTCCTCTTCTCCGCTTTGCCGCGCGGGACCACCGCGTAAGGATGACTATCCGGACTTTGCGGCTTATCGGAGGGCATTGCGATTTTGGGCGGATCGCGTCCGGGTTACGCAAGGCGCAAGGGACCCGCGAATCGACGAAATCCTTAGGCGACGCGCTGCTCCGGCCCTGGCTCCTCCTCCACCCCCTGCTCCGGCTCCTCCGACTCCACGAGGCCCTACTCCTCCGCCCGCTGCTCCGACTCCTCCGACTCCACAAGGCCCTACTCCTCCGCCCGCGTCGCCGGTGGTCATCTTGTCATTGCCTCCTATCGGACTGGACCCTCCCGTTGGATCCCCTGAGCGCCCGTCCGCACCAGCCCCTCCTCCCACCGACTCTCCCGAGATCCCAGAGATTCCGGTCGTGATGGCGCTCCTGGCAGCCAGCTTTGATGTTTTCGCGGAAAGGTTGACTACGATGCTCCGCCAATACCTTGCGACTCCCGGAGCCCAATCCTCGGAATCCCGGCGTGAACTCTTGGCGTCATTCCGGGCTCTACTGGCGTCGTCGAGGGCGGAAATGGAGGAAATGATGAAGATGGCTTAAGCACCTTGGCCTCATCCCCTCTTCCCCTTTTCTTTTTCCCTTCCCTCTTTTATCCGCTTTTTTTTTTTTTTTTTTTTTTTTGTTGTACCGCGTTCCCTATTCATTGAGAGAAATACACGTCTCAAACGCGAATTTGTTTTACCGAGAAAAATCCGCGCCGCGCGCATCGTGAAGGCAAGAATGAGAGCCGGGTCCGCGCCTGAGCGAGAACTAAGCCGCAAGGTTGAGAAAATCCGCGCCGCGCCCGAAAAATGAGAAAATAAGAAAAAAAAGTGACGAGTGAGAAATGATAGAAAAGGTGAAAGATTTCTCTTTTTTTTTTTTTTTTTTTTTTTTTTATATACCATCGCCGCGCCCGCGCCCTATCCCCCAGCTCCCCCCCAAACTTAGCTGCTGTCCCCAGCTGATGGCTTCAGCCAATGCCATGAGGGTCGCGTCCGTCGCCCGATCTCCCTGCATTCCTCCAAACCATGCCGTCGGTGCCTGATCCGTCCGATTCTCTGCCCCGGCGCGCTTCCCTTTCCCGTTTGGCGTCTGTCTCCTCCGCCGTCAAAAGGGTCTCGCCTCGGTTACGATCTCCCGACACATGACCTGCTCCCACCACCGCTTGTCCCCCACCTCCCATCAGATTTATCCGTCGTTCACCAACTGTTGAGCCGCGCGGAGTATCCTCTTCTCGCTTTGTCCTTGCTCGCTTCCCGCCGTTAGACTGAACTGGTCCCGCCGATACACGCTTCCCCAACACGCACCCCCCCTCTGCCGGCCTCGGATCAATCGGGTTTGCCGTCCGACTCTTGTGTCTTGTCCGCCAACCATCACCGTTGCTTCCACGTGCGCCCGTCCTTTCCGTTGCTGCCACTACCCTTTCCAAATGCGCGCTCTCCGCCGTCAAAGAGGTCTGGCTCGGGTCGTGATTCTCCAACGTGTGGTCCATCTCTTCCGCCGCCGCGTGTACCTTCTTCGCAAGATCCGTCCGCCGCTTGCCAATTCCCAGTCCGCACGGAGCATCAATTTCCCGTTCCGTTGTCCTCGCCCGCTTCCTGTCAGTAGGCCGCACCGGTTCCATCGAATCCCGCTTCCCCAACACGTTCTTAGCCCCCCCTGGGGAAACCAATTCCGCGTTTGAATCCGCTGTCCGGTCCCTTTGTCCCGCCTGCCAACGGTTGTTGTCCTCCCCTTTTGCGTACACGCGGGGCGCAGAAGTGCTGGGGGACTGAATACTCTCCAGATAGGCCTTGAGGCCCCTTGCCACCTCCGTAAGTTCGCTAGCCCAAGAGATGGTTGCCGGTGGTGGGGCCGGAACATACTCTGCCCTGTAGTACTCCGGTTCCGCGTGGTCCACCTCTGCTTGCATCTGGGTCCCGTCGCGCGCGCCTGCCTGATAACCCCATTCCGCGGATGGCTTGAGATCGTCCTTCCGAAAGCAAGAACCGTGCCTCCCCCATCTTGCCAGCATGTCCTCCTTCAGTTCCGGCCAATCCAGGTTCAGGTATCCTCCCATCTCCTCCACTTCCCGACGCGCTTCCGCGTCCTTGATGAACAGGACGACATGGCGCACCTTCTCAAAATCCAAAACGCCTTCAGAGTCCGCGATTGTTTCATAACGTGAGATGAATTGCTCCACCTCCGCAATGTTGAGTCTAATATGCGGGTAAATCCATGGAGTAGCGCGGAAGCCGTTGGAGGAGGAAGGAAGAGAAGCGGCTGTTGGTAGCATCCGTGAGTACCTTCGAGAGACTTTGACGAAAGATTGTTCCCGGCCAGACCCCCAGATGTGGAAACTTTAGAGAGCAACCCCCCCTGAAGTCGTCCTCAAGTTCCGGAAGTTATTGATCAAAGCGTCTGTAAGGAGATTGGATGCAGCCGTTCAAGAGAAAAGGAGAGAAGAGGGGAGGGATTCTGTTTTCCTAAGTCCGCTCCCCACCTCCTGATGATACCATGATACGATGATCCTCCCCCCTACAACTCGGAGTCGAGGGAAAGGTATTTGAGCCCTCCCCCTCAACCCTAACCTAAGTACAAGCACAAAGACAGACTGGCAACCATGAAGAAGGAACCCTAGACCCCGAACCCTGACCCATCCCCCAACCCATACCCTATCCGTGTCCTATTCCGCTTGCTTGCCTGCCATTACACGCATCATCCGGTTCGTCCCCGCGGCGCGGCCCTGCGCCGCGCGCTTCTCAAAGTTCACCGCGATTTCCCGTATCCGCCCAACGCGCCGTTGTGAATTTCCTAGTCCCGTAGCCGGCCTGCGCTTGCGCGCGGCTGTCCACGGGTATAGCCCCGCGATCGCTCCGTCCTTTCCTTCCCTAACTAACCGCCCGAGAACCTGATCGGCCCGGCTCCATCCCTGGGTTGGACATCCAAGCGGGTCGCGGCCCGCCTCCCTTAGTCAGGCCCGGCCCGCAGTCGCGTGCTCAATCCCGCCGCGTCCACTGCTGAGCCCGCAGCGGCCGCTGCTGAGAACGCGCGCACCCCAACTGCTGAGCCCCGACCTACCAGATGCTGAGCGCGCAGGCCGCGACGCAGTTCCCGATCTGAGGCTATATATTGACACCACACCGTACATGGAAACCCAGTACACTGGCCATCCAAGAAACAGTTGTTAGTTGCTCAATCAACAGTTGAAGCAGAATTAATAGCAATGAATCATTGAAGCAAACACCTAATATGGATGAATCACCTTCTGTATGACCTGGAATACAAGGTGCCCACTCCCACAATCTTGAACAACAACTCAAGTGCCAACTTCATCAGCAAAGAGGTGCAGCTAAACCCAAACTCTGAGCATATTGAAGTAAGGTACCAGTATCTTTGCAACCTGGTTTCCAAATCCCTGTTGTCTGCCAAACCAGTACCTACCCAGGACAGGAGATGAAGGCCCTTATACTCACAAAGCCTCTTGGGCCAACCAAAGTATAAGTCTCCTGGGAACAACTGCACTTGAACTCAGACAAAATCAGGAGGAGTGTTGTAAGCAATTTCATCCAGGTGCATGGACACAACCACAGAAACTCTAGAAAATGCAGGTGGCCTGCATCACAAATGTCTAACTTGCAGAGTAGGAGTACCTAGTAGTCTTTTCACTCATGCTGAACCTATCACCAGGAGGGGAGCTGACCAGGAATAATCATGAGGACTTTTGAACTATTACCAATCATGGAAAATGCCAACATGCAGGATCAACTGCTCAATTGCCAGACTATCAGCCCAGACTTCAGGAGGAGAAAGATTGAGGACATACAGAGGTAAATTATCCATTCTCCCATTTTTTTCTCCTCAAGAATCTCTCAGCCGTTTCCCCTTTCTCCTATTTCTTAAGCTTCCGTTTCAAATCATCACAGAACCATCTCCTGTAATTCTCAAAATACTCAATCTGAAGTCATATTGTAAGAGCTGACCTGCTACATTGAACCTAATACACAGTAAATGATAAATCCCTACTCTTTCCATTCTCATCATATGCGTTTGGTGTTCTATCCGTGTCTCATATTCTTTTTTGTTGCTCTAGCTTTTGCTGTTACTAATTTTTCATTGACTAGCTGCAATAGAGAAAAGATTTCTGTGCATTATATTAAGGTCCTATTTTGACACTCCCCTCAAGGAGGTAGATAAATTAGATTTTTGATTCCAATCTGGTCTCTTAGGTCTTGGAAAACCTGCTTGTTGAGGGCTTTGCCAAGAAGATTGGCTATCATATCTGCAGTGGGGTAAAATTCAATTTTACAAACTTTTCCAATCTTTACCAATTCTCAAACCCAATGGTGTTCAATTTTAACGTGTTTATTTTTGCATTTAAAATCAATTTTGATGTCAGGCCTATCACAATGAGATTGTCACAGTGAAGAACAATTTACATATTGTGTTTGTAGAAAAGCTTGGACAAGATTTTTTTTTCCATTTATCCCATTTCTGCCCAAGTTTTTCATTGGTTTTGCCCCAATTCTTTTCAGAAAACCCTCCCACTTATTAGACCACAAAATCTGCATTTTTTTCATCCTCCTATTGGATAAAGATTAGAAACCCAATTGGACCAAGATGAGCAAACCCCATCCCATTGTAAATTGGCTTTGTCTCATTCCTTTGTTCCAGGTTTTCCATCATTAGTAATTCAATCCATTTTATGGTTTGTGTAGTTTACCAAAGAAATAATAGTACACCAAAAATATAACCCAGGAATCAAGAAATTTTATATCTGGAGGCCTCTTCAAGATTATTCTTTTGAATCAATGTTATCTGAATTGTTTGAAACCTGTTATACTATAAAAGGTTGTAACATTACAATTGGAGATATAAGAAAGAGAAATGTCACCAAATTTACCTATAAAAGGTGAACAAAGTTGGAGCAACATTTATTGGGCAAAAGACATGTTTGACAACAGTGATGAATGCTGGTTAGAACTATTGTGAGATACTTTTGATGAGTTAGGATGAAGACTGAAAATTTTGATGAGTGCAAAGAGAAATGAAACAATTCTTCAAATTCCACCAAGGGACACCTAAACAGTACAAAAATTCTGAGTATCAATACTGACCTCTAAGAGGCAAAATGACACAACCACAATTCCAAGGACTTCTGAAATATTTTCCTGAAAGCAATTCTGAAAGTTTCAACACCAATTGTTTCATGTGTGTGTCTTGAAAAAAGCGGACTGTTGTTTTCATAGCTTGACAAATCATTCCCTCTTTCACACCCCCAATGAAATCAAGTTTGAGGAGTCCTAGAGGCTATGTGTTTTGAAAAAGTGAAGTTTGAAAGATAGGTTTTTTAATAAAGTTGGCTAGTATATTATTGCTTTAAATGTATCACAGGCTCATTAGAGATTTCTCCATGATATCTCTTATGAATTGAAGTTGAATGTTGACATGTTTTATGCATTGCTGATTGGTGTTACAGTTGTTGTTTTCTGTATCAATGCATGCTTGATTTTCTTCATGAACAAAGATTGGTCCTAGGTCATGTTCTAAAAACTAATTTTCAATAAGGAACTGTCTAAGAAATAACAATTCACTAGTAAGATTGGTAAGTGGGAAATATCCTACCTCTGATTCTGATAAAGAGCCACAAGCACCATGAACAAAAAGGCTGAAACTGCTTGCAGGTGTAGCACCTGGAACTTGTTTTCATTTTGTTTTGAATCTGAGAAGAAACTTTCTTTAAGTTTAGTACAGACCAGAGAAAAGTTTTTTGTACCTTGCAGAGTTATAACGTCTATTGCACACAAGGTATGTGGTTATACCTGCAAATTAAGACAAAAGTTGAATTAAATAAGCTTTTAATGACCTAAATACATTTAAAAATAGCTTAAACCATACAAACTCCAATAATACTGATGTATTATGGTTAAAATAGCCAAAACTTAAAACCATTTTTGAAAGGTAAGGGGCCTAGCTTGAATTAACAAAGCTCAAAGGAGATTAGCTTAAAACTGGAAGTTTTCACCCTTTATAGTAGCCAGAGAGGGGTATAACTACAAAAAGGGCCTTTGATTCAAAGTTGGAGTTGCTTCTGGGTTTTTTGGTTGATTTGATAGTAAATTAAAAATCCCCAGTAAATCTTCTTCCAGAGATTAAGTTTAATGGGCTTGTTAACTTCTAAAATATCTTATACAATACTACAATGAGGATAAGGTCTAACAGGGGCAAGACACTTCTGTTTTATGATGACAGGAATCCTCTGGGGACTCAGGGTATCATCAGGGGAGTAAACCACTTTCCTTGATCTTGTCTCCAGTGGCTCAGAGTCCCATTTAATCTTCCCCAATGATTAACAGTAAAACAAACTCATTGGGGCATATTTTTAATGTAAGGTTGTTGCTTGTTTATCTAGAAGCTTGAAAGGAAAGGTAAGTTACCACAAAAATTTATTCTTTTTCCTGAGGACGCTCTCAAGGCCTCAGAATCAGTATATATCTTTACATAACTATAAATAGATACATCTAGGCATGTTTTGAAAGGTTTAAAACAATAATATCAGATGTAAATTAATTTACATAAGTATGTACACTCTGGGTAATTAATCCTACAGAGTTTATATACATCAGGCTAGTCTAATGTTCTCTGTATTCAAGCTTTTATAGCATTTTTGGGTGCCTGAAATTTATATACAGGCTGGAAGAAGAGTAAATATAAAGTTAATAATAATTTACACATATATAGGTCATGTTAGATGGAAATTATTAAAGAATATTATTTCCACAGAGGGAGATCTTTATGGAAATTCATTGTGCATCCAATTGGACACATGAAGAGGATTATTAACCAGAATAAATTTATTATATCTTCCATAACTTATAATATAAATTATCAAGGTTCTATGTGATGATTTCTGTTGCTAAAAACATACTATCAAAATATAATTATATAATGTTTTATAAAGTTATAAAATAATCAGAACTAATGACACAATAACTCAATGGGGGCTTGAAATCACACCCTGAGTTCTCTGAAGGAAGATAACAGAGACATTCATCAACCACTTTACTAAGTAGACATATGAGTTGTTGAGACAATTGGACATCTGTACATGTCTCATGGCTGACACTCCCCACCTACAAAAGGGAAATTACTCTATGAAGAATTTTTAGATCTAATGGAAGCTCTATATCTTCCTTAAGAACAAAGCAGCATTTTAAATGTCCTTAGCCTCTAGCCATAGATCACTATCCACCAACTTATGCTTGAACCTCACTAGATACTATCTTACATCTTTACCATCTTTTCTAATGACTTTATTTTGTAGTATCTTATGCAGCATATCTTCACTAGAATTTTCTATTGGTGGTCTCACAACTGTAGGAAAATTTCTATGAGGAAAGCATTTAATTGGATAAATGAATTTTCTAACAAGACTAATTGGAAAGGTAGGATTCCTTCTCTCAAATTCTTTTGTTAAAATATCCTCTACTGCATTCTTCCCATGAAGCACTTTTACCACAAATGGACCAAAAAAATCATCTTTTAACTTTCTACGTCCTTCAATATTACTAAAATTAACAGTATAAATTAAAACCATGTCTCCTACCTTGAAACCATGAAACCTATGGCTCTTGTCCCATTTAATTTTATTGTACTCTACGGCATCCTTAACACACTTACTAGCATATTCTTCAGTTCTATTCTTCATTTCCCTGAAAAAGTCAGCTGAAGGGTCTAGCATTATAGTCTTACTTAGCAGCATGTCTTTATGCATGTAAGGTACCCAACCTCTATCTAATTCAAAAGGGGAAATATTAGTGGTAGGATGCTTACTGGAATTTTAGGCAAATTCTAAAGCTGGAAAAAGAGATACCTAGTCATGAGTATATCCATCACTGTCTTTAAACTCAATTCCATAAGCACAATATCTCCTGATCATATCTTCCAATGTTTGTATCATCCTTTCTGCCAGACCATCAGTCTGCGGATGATAAGCTGTTGAAAAAGATAGCTTAGTGCAAACCAAATTGAAAAGGCTTTTCCAAAATTCAGATGTGAATTTTGGGTCCCTGTCACTGATAATACTCCTTGGACATCCCACATCACTGAAAATAATGTTCCAAAATAAAATAGCAATGTCCATTGCAGAGCTATCTTTATAACATGGTAAGAACCTAACCCTCTTAGAGAATCTGTCAACCACTAATAGTACACAGTAGAAATTATCTTTACCTCCAGGAGGCAATCAAGATACAAAATCCATCTTAACAGTGTGCCATCTTTTGTTTGGTTCTTCTATGGCTTGAAATAGCCCATAACTTTCACCTGTAGACTTATTTGATTTCTGAAATCTTTTGCAGGATTCACAATATGAACCAACAATGTTTCTCCAGTGAGGCCACCATGCCAGTATCTTAACCCTTTCAATAGTTCTATCTCTTGAAAGGTGTCCTGAACAAACATTTTCATGACACTCACTCAAGACCAATTGTATATTATCATCATGTACTAATACTACTGAGCAGCACTGAGCAGATTTGTGATATATTAATTCATCCAAAAGGAAAAATTGTCCTTCCATATAAACCTTCTTCCAATTGGCATCTAGTCCTTGAACTAGATTCTGTACACTGGACTTAGACCTCAATATTTCAAGAAGTAGAGATTTATTCTTGTTGTTGGTGTATGACTCAAATACTGAGTCCCAGAATTTTTCAGCTAAATTTATGACTGAAACTCCCATAATAGGTATTGTGTCAACATCATTTTCTGGGTCATAGGCAGGATTATGAATATCATTAGGTAAGGCCCATCTGGAAAATCATCCTGAATTGTTACGAATCAGTCCCTCTCTATGTAATATTGTCATGCACCCTCTCTATTGCTGAATAGCTATCTGCCACCTCAACATATTCCTTTTAGGTGTCTTTAAATTCAGAAGTGACTTGAGTGCAGTACAATCAGTAATAAACTCAAATTGACAACCATCCAAATAATAATATAATTTCTTCAAAGCTCAAACCAACCATAAACATTCTAGTTGGGAGGCACCATACCTTTTCTCACTATCTTTTAGTTGCCTAGATATAAAACATATAGGAACTTTTAATGGTTTGTCATTAAAAATTTGGATTTGGTGTAACACTGCCCCTAAAACCTCCATACATGCATCCACATCAATTTAAATGGTTTTTTAGGGTCTGGGTGAAAAAGCAAAGGTGCAGTGGTTAGACAATTTTTTAATAATTCATAAGCCTCAATTCTCTCTGTAGTCTTTTCAAATGCAACAGTGGGACTACAGAATTTCTACAGACTAGAAGCCATCATACCAAAATCTTGAATGTGCAGCCTGTAGTACCCTGCAAAGCCTAAAAAACTCTGAATCTCTTTAACACTTTTAGGAGTAGGTTTTAAAAAAACTTCTGCTAATCTTTTCTGATCTATTCCTAAGGACAGTCCATTCACAAAATTTCACAGGGCCTTCAATTCATTGAAGCCAAATTAAAATTTACTCAATTAGATCTTCATGTTCATTTGAATGTCATTCTTTGAAATATTTGAAAACCTACACATATGTTCTTCCCATGTCTCATAAAATATAATAATGTCATCTATGTAGATAATCAACCAATTCTGCATCAACTATTTGTGAAATTCAGAATCCATTATTCTTTGGAAATGAGATGGTGCATTGTTTATACCAAATGGCGTTCTCAGATATTCAAAAAAACCTAAATGAAAAACTATTCTCAAAAACTTTGTGCTTTCTGTATGCCCAAAATTCTGGTGAAATCCTTTCAACACTTCCATACAAGTGATATACTTTTCTTGGTGCAGTTTACTTAGTGATTCAACAATCTTGGGAATGGGATACCTTTCTGGTTTTGTATAAGAGTTGAGGTCTCTAAATTCACCAACCATCCTGGATTTTTCCATTATTCCAGGCTATTATCACTGGTGTGGTAATGTCAACCTTGTCATTAGCTCCTAATTTTCTGATAAATCCCAGTTTCAGCAATGTGGTTATATGTTCCTTAAGTGCTTCTATGCTCCTTGGGCTAGCTGTAAATGGATGTTTCCTCAAGGCAGGTGGATAAGTCCTATCTAAAGTTAAAGTTATTTTAAAATAATGAACTACTATAGATCCAAAAGGTTCATCAGAAGTAGAAAATGCTTCTCTATGTTCAAACAATGTATGTAGCAGATTTCATTTCTTTTGAAAACTTAGTAATGAATTAGTATTGGATTCATTACTAACTTCTTTATTAAAATCTCCCTCACTCAGGTTATTTACCAAATTGAGGTTTTCCTGACCAAAAAGGAACTTAACACTGTCACCAACCATAAATTAAGAAGCTTCTTTACTGTGGAACAAAGTTAAGCAATATACTTTCTGTGACCATTATTGGCCCGCAAGCTTAGTCAAAGAGAAGTACTTAAAGCAAAAGAAATGCTGAGACAATAATGTCTTATGATTGATCCTTAATATGAGGCAGAGGCAATGGCGCACTTATGAATGTGAATGAATTGGTGAATGAATGGATGGAAAACAGCAGGGGGAAGAGCTCCTTAAATACAAAACATGGTGCTCATGTGGAGCTCATGTAGTGACAAGCAAAAGGCAAAAATTACGCGGAAAATGGGCTCTACAGGCTCTAAAAGCCTTGCTAATTGGTTTGGGCTTACTCATCCCACTTGGCATGAGTCCCTGAACCATTATGACAAGTCTGTACCAGTCAAATTTGGTGTTTCCACCATTAATGGGCTGAAACAACCCTTGCTGATTTTCATACCCTGACTGGTTTTCTCTTACAACCAGCCCTGTTACCCCTCTGACCATACTTACTGGCTGGTTACCTCATGCAACCAGCCCCTGGCCCCTCATATAGGCCAGGTGGGACCCAGGACTCATCTGGGTCTGGTCTCAAACTCACAAGGGGGGATTTAACCGGCGGGTGTGCCGCCTCCCCCCCTCTTTCCTACATAGGTGACCAGAAGGGGTGGTCAGATCCCCTGCTGGTTGCCTGGGAAGCAATTTGCCCCAGGCAAACCATCCAAAAGAATGGGCTGGAGGGGGATCAGGTCCCCCCAGCCCTTGGTGCCTCCCCCTTGGTAACAGGGGGGGGGGGGGGGGGGGGGTAGAGTGCCCCACTTTGCTTAGTGGGAGGGTGATCAGGTCCCCTCCACCGCATCATTCCCTCCACCACCAACAGGTGGGAGGGTGATGAAATCCCCCCCACCCTGGTTGGTTGCCACATGCAACCAACAAATTGCCATTCCTCAATGAGGGGAGGACCAGCCATCCTCCCTCCCCCTCACAACCAAGGGAGGGGAGGGAGGGAGGCAGGGGCCGCCAGCCACTGCTGCGGCTGCAAAAAGCTGGGTGGCGCAACTGAGGCCGCAGCCTTGCACACAGCGGGTGGGAGGACTCCAAACGGAGTCCCCTGCCCCATTTAATAGCACTGCATTGGTCTTTGGGTCCCGCAACGGGCCCCTTAGAGAAACAAGCGGCCCCAAGCAGGCCGCAACACAGGCGGCAGCCCCAATGGGTGGCCAAGGCCCAAAGACCATAAAATACATAGTTTGAGGGGACAGCCCATCTGTCCAAGTATGTCCAAAATAAAGCTTGGGCACAGTTATGCCCAGATAAGCATGTCTGGGTACGGTGGCCCATTCACCCTGGCGGGCCTGTCAAGGCCCATGTACCAAAAGACCTAGACAAAGTGTTTTGGTGCGCAAATGCCCAAAACCAATAACATCCACATAGGCCCACGTGGCCCACATGATGTTGAATAGGCAATGGAGGCCCATTTGTGCATCCCATTTGGATTACAAAATAATATTCACATTACCTGAGTGCACCTATATTTTAAGAATTTCATGTAGTCACTCCCTATTATGAAATAGTATGTGGAAGTATTATACATTACTACAAATCTAATAATGAATACAAATGAAGCAAAGAATAGCTTGGATTTGATTATTCCTAGTGAGACTAATGAACAATAGCAACTATTTAATTTCACATCAGGTGCATTCACCAAAATATCCTTCAATTTGTACAGAACTTATCCAAATAATCCTTAGTTACTATTGACCTGCATGCTCCACTGTCCAATAGGACCTTACAAGGCTTATCACAAAAATTCATAGTGACTAATGCATTAGTTGCGTTAATGGAGTTTATACACCCTATGATGGGTTCCTCCTCTTCTGCTATGGAACTGTTTGACTCAGATTATTCCATAAAATTATTACCTTTATCAGCACTTTCATTATTGAAATTTTAAATTTCCTTTGTTTTTTGGGGGCATGTTCTGGAGGTATGTCCTACCTTACCACAAGTATAGCATTATATATCTGTGTTGGAGACAGGATTCTTGACAAGAGTTTTTTCCTTTTCTGCAAAAAAATTGTTGTCTTTTGTTTGGTAACTCTTCTTCCTTCCTAGTGACGTATCTTCTACTATATCTTCTAATATGTTGATCAAGTTTGAAAAATCTCCATCAATTTTCATACTTGTTTTAACTACAAAAGAGATTTCACCATCCATTAGTGAGAGTAGCTTAAAGTTGATTCTATCTGGATCCAATAATGGGTCAAAATCTCTAAGTCTCTTATTTTGCTTTGTCCCCAAATTAGCAGGAATGGTAACACCAGCTATAAATTTATAATTATCAAAGGAATTAATTCATCTTCTTTTCCAATTTTGTATACCAAACTTTTCATGCAACTGTATTTTCCAGAAGTTCAAGCTCTGTAATCCAAAAGAATTTCTTTTGTCTCTATCCCAGTCTGAAGCTATGCCTTTAAACAAAATACTTAACCTGCTAGTGATGAGGGTATCAGGCAAGTAAGTATCTTCTTGCAGTGCATCAATCCAAGATATAAATTCTGTATGATCATATTCTCCTTCACCTGTGAAATTAGGCCACTTATTAATCTTGGGCAGATCCTGCAGAATTTGTCTAAATACTTCTTTATCCTTCACTGGCTTTTTATTATATGATAAAATGATTTGTTTTTCTTCCATTGTCTCCCTAGTGTTATCTTGCCTAGTTTGAACTTGAATATGTGGTGAAATTTGTCTTATTTTCTTGTAAACATCCAGTTTGTTGGAGATATTTAGCATGCTCTTCTCAAGTTTTTCATTCAACTGAGTTATATTATTACTAAGTCCATCAATCAAGTATTTAGAGTTGGATATATATAGTGACAGTTCTTCCTCCATCAAAGAAAATCTGTGATTTACCTTATTCTCCAACATCTCAATTGAGGTGCTCAAGTGCATAACAGCTGATGTTAAAGAATTCCTTCCTTCCTTGATATCATCAGTGGATGACTTATTGATTTTGACATTGTCACTCATTTCACCTATTATTGATTCTAATTTATTAAAATCTTTGTTATTTACCTTATTTAATTTTAACTGAATGGTTTTGTTTGTCACATCTTCTCGTTATTTTATTGAAGCAGCCAGGAAAGATTCAAAAATTATAATATCAGACATGATAAAATAATATTTATGAAGTATTGAAGAAAAGCCTTCTATACAATACTTATTGGCATGCACTACCGCTTTATTAATGTGGAGAGTTTCATTAAAAAAATATCAAAAAATTGTTCTAACATTATTTCTAAATCTAGTGATAGCACTACTTTTTCATTCTATTGGCTCTTTCTTCTTCCAAAAAGTGGAGACCTCCTTGGAGATATCTTTCCACCCTCATCATCTCTCCATAAATGGAGTTCCTGTAATTTATCCTCTTTCTCCTCCTCACGTTTCACTTTTTTTGGTGTTGGAATGGAGTCTCTAAGGGAACCTGGTATTTGGATGCTTGGGCTGATTGGTTCATTGGTGTTGAGACTGTGAAAATGAAGATGTGTCTGGTGGGTGTTGAACCCAAAACCTCAGATAGACTGAGACAAATACTAGAGTGCTGCCTTTACCAACTAGGCTACAGACACTTGTGGCTGCCAGGGTTATTTGGTATTACTGGTCTAGGTTCAACTGCACAGCCTCCATACTGTGGTGATACATCATATTGGAAAGTTTAACCTCAACAATTGGAACCAATCTTTCTACCCTTGGTTTGGGGAATAATGGTTTCTTGATCTTTGTTGGATACCAATTGTCTGTCTCTTTCAATAATTGATCCCTCACTATGATCTTTATCAAGGCTCTGTATGTGGCCAGTGGCTGTGTAAGGTATGTGGCTTGATTCAGAAAGTTTTCTGCTGCCACTTCCTGCAGGTACTTCATTTTGTTCTGGCTTTGAAAAGTCAACAGATTGGCTACCCCTGGAAGAGGGCTGTCTCTTCTGACACTTGAAGTCTCCTGGGGCCATTTTGAAAAAATATTTTAATAATTTGTTTTTTTTATTTTTATTTATTCAGTTCTGAACTAGTCTAACCAGTCAAAATTCTTTAGTTTTCTTGAGATTATTTTATGAGATAAGGTTCACTGAATATGGGTTATAATATTTCTTGATGGAGTTCTGGCTCTGTTGGTTGCCTTGGCAACAAAGAAGTCTGTGCTGCCTTGATTGCTCCTTTGTACGTAGCTAGGCTCTGAGACCAAACTATGTGCTCTGTGTCAATTTTAAGGAAGAAAGGAGTCTATTGATAGCTATTTGGACACTATCAACAGGCAGCCACAAGTTTATTGGCTGGAAATTTGGAATATGAAGTTTATATTACTCACTTGTTGAGCTTGGGTTTGATTTTTCTGTCCTAGGAGGATTGCTGGGGTTTCTTTTTTTTTTTTGAAAAAAAATTATTTGAACTACTGCTTTGGACTCTTCTTCAAGGGAAGGGTGCATTTTTGGACTTGTTATGTTTGAATCCCTTGAAACGCTTGACCTGTTGAGCTTGGAAGCTCTTTGTTGATATCACCTATGGATTGAGATTATGGATTGTATCCCAACTTTATGCTCTGTCTTTCCAGGTTGTTTCCGTTTATAATGAATAGTTGGGCTCAATCTCAAAGGTTTGAACTTCAAAACCGCTGAATATTTGTATTTTTGGAGATATAATACCCCACTATAATTTTTTCAAAATCATTTTTTTTAAAAAAACTCAGTTAATTTTATCTTATTAATTCTTAAGGTGACTTTAAATTCATGGCTCAAATGGTGTGGTTATTGTTTAGGGCCCTACATGGCTCAAATGAGCCATGGGGGCCCAAAGACATCTACCAAGGGCTGTTTCAAACATGTGCGACCCCTGAGGGGTTGTGTAGGAGCCGTGTAACCCCCATAAACAGCTCAAATTGGCTGTTTTTGGGGTGCACAACCCCCCAGAAGCCATGAAAGAATTTTGGGAACCCCCTGGACCACACTTGGGTTCTTTCAAACCAAATTTTGGATTAACACATACTTTTTGGGACTGTTGTTCCACACGTAGCCATCCCAAAGAGACATTAAAGTGAAACTTGAGTGAAATTAAAGTGAATAATCATAAATCATATAAAAATCTGTGAAAAATTCTTTCTCAACTTTGAAAGGAGCAAAATTTGTTTGATAAATTGAAATTTGGATTAAATACTGGAGTATACCATTGCATTCTTTTGCATGGGAACAGTGGCAAGCCCTCCTTCTTCTGAAATGGCTGTGTGGAAGGTCTAGATTTATAGTTGCATCAAAAAAGCTTTGGAAAAAGAAAAAAAGTATTTGGGTAATGAAACATTGGAAGCCCCAATTGCATCCTCATCAAGGGTGACAATTGAGGAAAATTTTTTTTCACAAATGGACATGACCACTGGTGGTGAGTAAAATTTTATGTTACTGGTCTTTTCTGTATTTAATTTGATTGAAACTGGTGGGTTCATGTAACTATGAAACTATGACTTAACCAATGGATGTTTACTAGATCCACTTGACCCACCTCCCTTGAGTACTTTTCCTACTAGGGAAGAGGCACAAAACTATTTTCAAACATGGGAAATGAAGCATGGTTACGCTTTAACAGTTTTCAACTCAAAGCGTGACCAATATGTGGATTTATCCTGTGATAGACATGGTTGCTATTCAGGAAGTCTTCTTACCAAAAGGTATAGATCACAAACTCACACATGGAAGGTTGGGTGCAAGTTTTGAATTTATGCAATTCAAACAAAGGTAGACCCCTTGCGGCCCCTCTCCTACAAAGAAATCCAACATAACCATCAACCATCTGAACATCCCTCTGTGCATCCTCAACTGGGGAGAATATTGGGGGTGGCCTTAGACAATCTAGTAGAAGGCATGAATGATGGGCTCAGTAGCTTACAAATGAAGAGAAAATTGAGAAAGATTGATGGGCGGCATTTGTTGATGACCAAACAATCTATAACACTAAGCCAAAGGTTTCACTTGCAGAACTAAAGGGAAAAAGTGTTGTGGAGGTACTTTATGAACATCTTGAAGAGACAAGTTGGATTCACTGGTCAAAGTTCAGCGGAGAGGATCACTTGGAAGCCCTGTACTTAGCACATCCAGAGGCAGTAAATCTTTAAAAAAATTCCATCATATTGCTATGTTGGATTGTACTTATAAAACAAATAAGTACAAAACCCCACTATTGCATGTTGTAGGAATTACAGCCAATTGGGAAATTTAAAAAAAGCTCTTGTTTTTATAAAAAAATAAATGTTTGAGTTCTACAGTTGGTCTGTAAATGCATTAAAGGAGTTGGCTTATGATACTGAGAGACTTCCAAAAGTCTTTGTGACGGACCGTGAGAAAGCTCTCATTTGTGCTATTGAAACTAGTTTCCCAAAGTCATCAAGACAATGCTTCACTTTGCACTTGTCTAAAAACATACAAGCAAACTGTAAAGTGCACTTTGTTAATGACGTTGAAGGATGGAAACAATTTATGAATCTGTGGGCAAAGTATGGGGCCTCAAAGACTAAGGAGGAGGCGGAGGTCAATGATGCAGAACTCAGAGTAGGTCCAAATTACTGCTTCTTATTCTTTCTAGTTTTGGGTTCTGAACTTTTGACTTGTATAGTGTTTCTTGAGACTATGAGGATTTAATTGAGTATATGGAAAATAACATTTTCCCTATCAAAGAGACATTTGTAACAGTGTTGACTTGTTTAAACCCAGATTTTGGAAACAAAGCAAATCCTTGGGTTGAAGGGGCCCATGCAAATCTCAAAAATATTCCTTGCAAACTCTTTGGGAAACCTGTTGGATGTTTGGAAAAGACTTGACAGAACAGTTTTGAATAAAACTAATTCAGTTCATGCATCAATTTATAACTCATGAATTAAGTTAATGAAAGTTCTTCCCCTGAACTATTACCATTGGTTTACAGATTGTCTTTAGAGGCAATCCATCTTGTTAGAGAACAATTTGAGAAGTTCAAACATGATCATGATGGCCAAGTCTACACCAAGTCATATTTCAAGACTATAGGTTTGCCCTGTTCCCACCAAATAGGTGACCTTCTAGCATTCAGAGGATCCATGGTACCTGAGTATTTTCATCCTCAGTGAAGGTTGGTTAATGACCTTTGCATTTATAGTTCTGTAAGTTGGCTTAAGTTCAATTGTTCAAGTTGGATTTTTCAAATCAATATGTGATTAATGCTTTTTGATTAACTAATTCACTAATGGTTGATAATTTTGAATTTTTCCAGTGAAATGTCAATAAAATGCTAAGCATTACTCAGTTATGTGAAAATTTAATGCAATGATCTTGGAATCTCCAGATCATGAGAAAAGAGGACTATTATTGAAGTATATCATTCAGAAGATTACAAAATATTGATCCAAGCCAAGACTTGAACCTAAAGTCTTACAATCAAGTAGGGGCACGCCTATATTGACAGATACGCGGCAAGAAACATCTTGGTTTGAGCTTGTTGACAAACAAATCAAGGGGGGAAAAAGAACTAGAAGGGCTCCAAACAAGAAAAGACAAAAGATTTTAAGTCTTTTCTTTTGAGATATGTTTTTTTGGGTTTAATGAACTTAGTTACTAACTAATGATGAATTATTAGTAAAAGTTGGCAGGATCTGAATATTAATTTCATAGTTCAGAGGAAGAGACTGAATGTTAATTGGGATCAGTTAATTTGGAATCAGAATCCTCTTCAGAGGAAGAGAACATTCAGAAAAGCTCAACCAGCAGCTCATCTTTGGTGAGTTTTCATTTCATTGATCCAATTAAAGAAATGAATACTAAGTTAGTTTTAATGATAGGAAGAAAACATGAAATACCCCAATAAAATACCCAATAAATTCCATAGGTACTTTGGTGGGGTTTGGGATCCAATTGGAGATGTCAATTGCGGATTTAGGGTCATTGCTAAATCTCTTGGTTATGAACAACATGGTTGTTTTAAAGTTAGGAGGGAAATGATTGAAACAAAAGAGAAACATAAAGCATGCTCTATTAAGGTGCTTGGTAGTGCAAAGGAGGTTGAAAATATTAAACAAAGAATTGTCTGGCTCCTGTTGATGTCATCCACCCCTGGCTTCCCACCTCCTTCTACCTCCAACCTCTTTGCAAATTTTTTTACCTCCAGCCTCATCATAAAAAGATTAACCACTCTCATCACTTTATCACTCTCATCATCACTCTCATCAATTTATCACCCTCATCACTTGATAACTCACCACTTTATCCCTCTCATTGCTTCATTGCTCTCATTTCTTCATTGCTCTCATTGCTTCATTTCCCTCATCACTCTACCTCCAACAAGAACTTGTACCTCCAACCTCATCCAAAGAATCCAATCATTGTTTTATTTCTCTTGTCACTTTATTGCTCTCATCAATTAATATCTCTCATCACTTTATCTCGCTTGTCACTTTATCCATCTCATCACCTTATTTCCCTTACTCTTTCAAAATGGCACCTCAGCAAACCTCCCCCCACAAGTCCACACAAAAGTCCAACACACCAAAGCAAAATTGCCAAGGAACTCCACAAAAAACAATCCTCCCCCATCAGCTTCCAAGGGCTCAAGTCAGCTGAAGAGAGCTGATCACATCATCCTGGTCAACTGGCTCAAAATTCCCTCCAACTATGATGCCTGCTTTGGATTGGACAATGAAACATGCATTGGCCAACCTCCATCCCCTAAGGTCAATTTTTATCTCCTGATGGCCAATGAACTCAAGAAAAAAACAAAATTTAGGCTGGATGTGTCATCCAAACAGATGAGGGAGTGATTCAAGAATTATCCAGCCAAGTAAAAAAAGGCCCACTCCAGGTCAATCTCCACTGGCTTTGGTATCACCTACTCTGAAAAATCCAAGGGAATCAACTTGGTGGTTGATAAGGTGGACTCCATTTGTCCTTTTGATATTAAAATGGATGAAATCCTTGGAAAGAACGCCAACATCACCCCTTTAGCCCCTTTTGATGCCCAACAATCCAATTCAGTCAACGCTGAGGACTTGGCTGGGGATGCTCAGCCTAGCAATGGTGATCCTGAAGAAAACTTTGCCATGGAGTGGCCCCGTTCCAATGCCAAGGAGGATATTCAAACACAACCAGCTCCAATCATGTCTACTTTGGCATTGATTTATGTTTCAAACCATACCTGGGACCCCTCCCCTCCTTCTTTGGATTGCTCTCTTCCTGGGTTAGCAGATCTCATCAACATTGCTGATGCGGAACTAGATACTCCTCAGTCTCCATTACCCTCAAACTTTGGTTCAAGTAAGGAACCAAGCCCTTTTCTCTTCTGTCTGGTTAATCCTGACTGATTTATGTTGGTATTCAAAAACATGCCCAAATCATTTCTTCAACTTCTTTATTCCATTTTATTGTTTTCCTTATCTTCCTGCTTCCTTCCATTCTTTTCTTTTCTAGGTGTCTTTTCTTTCTTATGCGTCTCCAGTTTTTCCTTTCCCATATCTCTCACTCTGCTGTCACTACGCCTGTGAACCCCCTGTCACCTCATTCTTTTGCGTGCTCATCCTTCAAAACAAACCGCTGTAAATACTCCAATCGCAAAGTACGGCTCGTCAGCTCCACCACCTTACCAACAAATCAAGGATGAGCTCTCACAAATCAATCAACCTTAACTACCAGCTACCGCTACCACTCAAGACCACTCACCAGCTACCGCTATGACGCAAGCTCATTCCATCACCTTACCAAGCTACCATATGACTCAAGCTCACCCCACTACCATATCAAGAAGACCACACCAGATCCATTCTCTCCTTCCCATTTCATCTCTTCTCAATACCATTGTTGTCTAGTTCAACTCACTATCTGGTACTTTTAAAGTGTTTCTTCAGTCTTGTTTCTTTTATTTTGATTTCTCTCAGCTGAAATTAAATTTTCCTTTTAAGCCTGTTAAACTTTCAGATTTACAGTCCCAGGCTTGCTCACTGGACCAGATAGGCTCTATGTCCGATTCAGAAAAACAACACAACTTGTCTAAACTCAACATCCCCCTCCTAAATGACTCAAACTTCCCATTGTGGAGCCTTAGTATCAAAAGTTACCTTTGCAGGAAAGGACTTCTTGAACTTACCCTTGAGCTCGCTCCATCACCATTGACTGGTGTAAGACTCCAAACGGTGCTAGGCTGTGGCAGTTCTGCGGAGGGGAAAGGTGCTGTTTAGGCTGCGCTCCTGAGTGTTAAAAAAATATTTAAATCTAACCAAGATCAAGGTCCAGAACCTGGTAAATGAGGAATCAAGGAGTAGAGGATAACGATGATAATAGTTTGGTAGCGACAGAACAGCACTATCTGAGACAAGATTATGCAGGAAAAAACTTGAACAAAAGAAGTTAAAGTATTCTTAGAGTTCAAAGAACAAAAGCTGTTGTATGTAAACAACGCCCACAAGCTAATAACTCTGGTTGTCAGCAGAAGATTGGGGATGATCAACTCAAACCCAAGCAACCTCCAGGTTCTCAATGAACCTGCCCAACTCTCCGCAATCAAGCGCTCAAAGGGTACCAGATAACTGAGGGTGGCTGTACAAGACAAAGCACAATTTTTAAGAATCTCTAAAACAAACAGTAACTGATTTGAAGCAACGATAACCTCAACACTTCTCAAGGGACTCAAGAGTAGGCTGGCAGAATGCAACTCCAAAGAAGCTAAGGGGAGGTATAACACTCCAGGTCTTAAGCTTAATAAGACCTCTTCAATCAATTGTGATTGGCTCCAGAAAGGTGATCAGGGATCAGGACCAGTATGGTCAGAGAAAGGGATCAAGGAGTGGTATAACACACTCAAAAAAAATTCCAACCGACAGAATTTTTCTTCAACAAGCAAGGCTATTGGTTGGTGATAAGGATCAGGGATCAAGGGTTGAGTATGGAGACTCAAGGATCAAAGGTGTGTTGATTTCATGCTGGATGATTCCATGCTCTCATTCTTTATCAAAAAGGCAGGGGAGAGCCCCTCCTTATATGGGCAGGAGGCCCTGTTAGACTGTGTACAACGGATTCTACAAATAGAGCAAAAAAAAGGAAAGGAAATCATGTGGTCACTCGTGTCCGTCCGTGGATGGGCCCACGCAACAATACCAGAATCACCCACCCCTCGTCCAAAGGCAGACAGGGTGGGAAATAGAAATGAACCAAACCGCCGCGGATGTCCGCGGGCGGTAGTTGGCACTCTTCACCCCTTGTCCAAAGGCGGAAGTGGGCGGGAGAGCCCCAGGAAAGGTGAAGGATGAAGTCCGTGAGAGCGCGGATGGGCGGATAGGAGATCCGCTTGAAACGGTTGAGTAAATCCTGACAGGCTTGAGATTCACGACTGATAGATCAAGTGAGATGGAAGACTTGACGGATCCGAGGATTTGCCAAATGCTTGGGGGGTGCAGTCAGGATGGATTTGGTAAATCATGGATGAGCGCCGGGCAACGGTAGCAATGAGGAGATTGGGATGCACGACAACAAAGATGCGAACGGGCAATGACGACGGCGGAGATGACAAGCAACGCGCAACGGCAAGGATAATGAGCAACACGGATAAAGGACGCGCGACGCGCAACGCGCAGCTTGCGCGGATAAAGGACGGTATGGATGAGCCTGAGGATAAGTTTTTTTTTTTTTTTTTTTTTTTTTTTTTTTTTTTTTTTTTTTTTTTTTTTGATGCCAGACGGTATGTTTGCGCAACAGTTCATGGGTTGAGGTATTAAGGTGGCCTGGGTGTCCAGGATGGGGCACCACATCTCTCCCCAACTAACAGACTGTCCCTAGTCTGCTCCCAAGTTTGATGCCATAGAAAAAGAAAGGAAAGAAAGATGATTGAAACCGAAGAATGGCCATTTTGATCTCGAGAGTGGTTGAGAAAAAATATGTCAATCCAACAAAAAATCCTAGAAGTGGCTGAGATAAAATGAAGAAGGCGTCCCAAGTGCTGGCACGCGTGGCATGAAGTAGAGTTTTCACAAAACAACAGGGATCTTGCCCAGATGGTGCACAATTGGGAGGACTTAATTCTGGAACAAGTTTCCTCCAAAAGAGTGAAATTTCTTGACCTGATCAGCAGAGAACCTTCTGACCATCTGTGTACCATCCAGCTCCTCCAAAAGATATGATCCACCCCTAACTTGACGGACTACTCAGTAAGGACCATTCCAGTGGTTAGAGAAAAACTTTCCCCACTGAGTTTCCAAGGAACAATTATAAGCCAATAACAGTTAACCAGGGTTTATAGGGTCCCTGATTGGATTTAGGTGTTTATCTTCCCAATACTGAACTGATTTTGCTCTTGATTCCATCATCTTCTGATAAGCTTTGTTACAAATATCTTCACTCCGCTCCAGTTGCTTTGATCTGGCAACTAATAGGTCAGTAGTTGAGGAAACTAATTCCCAAGAGATGCCCAAGAAAGACTCCATTTCAAGATCAAGAGGAAGAACAGCCCTCTGACCAAAGATGATTTCATAAGGAGAGTAACCAGTGGTTTGCTTGGTGGAAATTTGATCAGAGAAGAGGACCAAGGGGAGAAGCTTTTGACAATTCTTGCTACTTTCACCCGCCAATTTGACAAGAGCAGCCTTCAAAGGAGCATGGCATCTTTCCACCATGCCTTTTCCTTCAGGATAATAGGAATAGTAACTCTATGTTGTCCAGGGAGCGATCGGATCATTTCAGCAAGTTTTCCACCAAATTCCGAGCCACCATCCATAGAATAAGATCGGGCCAAGCCATAATGCATTTTCCAAGTCTCATGAAGGAAAGCTGCTACTGATTCAGAGCTGAGGTTCTTAAGAAAATTTGCTTCAACCCATCCAGAAAAATCATCTCTAGCCACAATGAGGTACTTAGCTCCACCAACCTTAATGTGAACCATATCCATAGCAATCCTCCCAAAGACAGTGGACTCTCCAGTGGGGTAGCAAATTTTGACCGGGCGCCTAAGATCATGTTTCTGGCACACTTCAAAACTCCTACACCATTGAGCAATGGATTTCTTCAGGGATTGCCACCAGAATCGTTCGGGTATTTGTCAATAAGTTTTGGTTTCCCCATGCTGACCAAGGCCTTCATGGAGATTTTCCAGGATTTAATCTTGCTTAGAAGGGATAGAGACCACAACAAGTGCACAAGGAGTGGCTGTTTTCATAAGCCTAGAACCTTGGACAAAGAAGTTGGAGGACTTCCTCTTAAGGGACCAAAATTCTTTTGCAGGGAGACCAGGGGGTCTTTGGAGAGTTGAAAGGTACTGCTCCAACTTAAGCCAGAAACCTTGCTGGAAACAAAAGTAATTTTGGGAGGAGAAGGCAAAGACAGGGCGGACCAAGGGTTCTTCCTCATCGAAATCCATTCCAACCTCTGATTCATCTTCTCCAATAGGTTGTCGAGATAAACCATCAGGCATGGTGAAAGATTTTCCAGGCCTGTGAACAATATCAAAAGAGAACAACTGGATGAAAGCCACCCAACAAGTCATTGGAGCATTTGGGAGGCTGGGGGCGTTGATCATTTCAATAATAGATTGTGCATCAACTTGTCACTCAAAGTGTTGACCCCAAAGGACAGTCTGAAGCTTCTTCAACATTTGGGTCACACCGCAAAGTTCCAGTTTTGGCTGGGAGTACCTGGATTCCACATCTGAGAAAAGAAGAGATTCATAAAGAGCAGGATGATCCAAACCATTTTCATCTTCCTGGGTAAGAACAGCCCCAACAGATTGATAACTTGAGTCCACTGCCAGCTTGATCTTGCCGCCTCCGGGTCCATAAGTGATCTTTTTCAAAACAATGTATTTCCCAACAATTGTTTTGAGCAGCTGAAATGATTGTTTGCAGTCTTGGGTCCAAATCCATTCAGCATCCTTCCTGGTTAAGCGACGCAAGGGAATACAGATTTTGGAAAATGAGGGAATGAAGATCCTGACATAAGTTACAACACCTAGGAAACCTCTAACTTCCGTTGGATTTATTGGGGTAGGCCAGGAGATGATTTTGTTGACTTTAGAGGGTGCCATTCTTCTTCCATCCTTGCAGACTATATGACCAACAATTTCCAAGGCAGGGACACAGGCAGCAAGTTTTGATCCAGAGACAGTAAGGCCAGATTCCTCAATTTGAAACAAAATTCTTTCAAAGACAGTAGCATACTCCCAGATAAATTGTTGGATTCCTGAGTGCCAAGGTAAGAGCTTGTTATCACAGTCAGAAACTAGACCTTTAATCCCACCATCATCCATAAAGATACCCGCATGATCCGGGATTTTGTCCTGGAGGATCCACATCATCTGAGCCTGATAGACTGCAACCAAGTTGGTGGCACCTTGAGGCAATTGAGTCAGCTGTAAGCGACCAAGGGGAGTATTGAAAGTAGTGAGGGGAAAAGAAATAGGATGCAAGGATTGTTTGTCATAGCCACCCATTATGTTACCTAGACCATAGCAAGCTCTCCCAGAGAAGGATTCAACAAATTCTTCAGTGGCAGGCGGCATTCCAGAGTCTTTGAAAGTAACTTTATTAAGAGGTTGGAGATCATGAACTACTCTAAGTTTACCATTACTCTTTAGAACACAGAAAACAGGACTGGAATGGCTAGAAGTCAATTGCTTGTATAAACCGGTTTGGACTTGTTTGCGGACCAACTTGATGAATTTGTCAACTTTAGCAGCAGGGATTGGGATCTTTTTCTTTTGCCAAGGGTCATGTTCAACTACAGGGATGATTTAAGGGAGACCATAGGATTCTTTCAAGAGTCCTCTCTCTTCTTCAAAGAATGCAATAGATTTTTCCCTTAGAGACAAAATATTTTTGATCAAATTTAACTCATCAGGAAGAAGCCATCCATCTGGACCAAAGTTGACCACTTTCAGACATTCTTCAGTGACCCAACCGGAGGGAATAAATGGACCAGTGAGGGATTTGGATAGACCACAGTAAGGATTGCAGGATAGCGGAGGACGCATAAGAGGAGGATCGAGTTTGAGAGGCATTGGTTGGTTGACTGGCTGGAACTTCTTTGCAACTGGTTTGTACTTGGTGGCAAAGGAGAGGAATCCCTGCTTCCTCCAAGCATTGACCAGTGAGAACTGACTACAAAAACTGAGGCCGTGTTCCAACATCTTCCAAGTCCGATGTTCTTCTGCGTTCTTGAAAGGTGCCTTCTCCATAAAAGAGGATCCAAAAGATAACACATTGCTCACATGTGTGGCACAGGGTAGAGTTTTGAAAACAAAAGTAGTAGAAGCCCCTGGTGGTGCACAATTGGGAGGACTTACTTCTACCCCAAATTGCCTCCACCTAAGACCAAACTCCTTCATACCAAAGCTACCAAGAAAAGAATTGAGATCAAGATCTAGTTTAGACTTATTGCAGAGATTCAAAACCGGAATAGAGGATGAGTGATCAGGCTGAAAAGAAAAAGACAAAGAAGATACAACAGATCCAGACAGAGAAGAAATATTTTTGGATTTTTCGGATTTTTCACGTGTTTGGGTTTTGATCTTATTTGGATGAGAAGAAAATGATGAGGAAAAAGAAAAATATGCCTCTGAGGTGGGAGTTGGTCCATGACTTGAGGTCTCGGGCTGAAAAGAACTAGAAATATCAGTAGGGCCAACTATTCTGCTAAAAAATGAGGATGAAAGGAATGAGAATTTTCTTTCTGCTTTCCTTTCAGGACAGATTTGGGAGGGTGACCAGGGAAGTCTCTTTCCCAACAACCAGAATCCAAAGAACAAAGGGGGACTTCAATTTTTCTGCCATCAGCATCAGGGAGGAGAATTCTCTCCCCAACTTGATCAGAAAACATCAGGGTAGCACCAAAGTCCATTAAGAAAGGCCTTCCCAAGATCATGGGACCATCCAGACGAGTGATCCAAAAGTGACAGGTGCCAACAATATTTTGACCAATTTGAACAGGAATATCCTCAGCAATACCAACCAGTTCACAGGGCTTATTCCCAATTCCATAAACCGCAGAGTTGAAACTGACCCTTGGGCTAAGTTTAAGCTTGCAGGCCATGGAGTCCGAAATCAAGTTGAGCTGAGAACCCAAATCCACAAGGAGAGAAACCGTTTTAGTTGAATCACCAAGACAACATGGAAGAAAACCAAGAGGAAAGGAATACAGGTTGGTATCTGAAGAGGGATCTGTTCCACCAGAATCCTCTATCAGAGTACCAGAGGAGACCTTGAATTTGTCCGGACCAATCTCCACACGTTGACGAGAAACCCATTTCTTCATCCCTTCTGCCACAGATAGAGAGATCGACAGGATTTCAGCCACAGATCAATCAGGGATTTTAAGATCAGAAATTTTCTTTAATACTCCTTCCACAGCATTAGGGTAGTCCTTGGAGATTCCCCTCTCAAATCAAACTTTGGGCTGGGTGGAAGGAGGAAGATCAGGTGTAATAGGTGATGGAAGAGGATCTGAGGGTTGGGCAGGTTGAAGAGGGGGAGGATCAGATTTGTCTTGGAACCTTTCCATAAGTGGTTCCCTTTCTACTTCCATGTCTTCCACATCAGAGGAACGAGGCTCAGGTGAAGATCAACATTTAACGGGTTTTCGCAGAATGGAGGATGGAACAGGAGGAGACTTATGAGATTTTGGTTCCTCATGGCATTTCCTAGCTGGATCGGATTGATAGGTGCCAAGGAAGCTGGAAGAAGTGATAGCTGGGGGATACCAAGGTTGCAGGGTTCCACGGGACAATCAAAAATCCACAGAGACCAAGGATGCTTTCTTAGGAGTTGGTGGTTGGTATGAGGCCACCACATGACTGATTGGTCAAGACTAATCAAAAGGGATCAAAGAACCGTTAGGAAGGAAAAAATTATTTCCCTTCAGCTCTACAAACTTCTCCTCCTTGTCTTTCTGGAGTTCAGGACATCTACTGGTACCATGGCCTTCCCTATGGCAATAATAACAGACTATAGTAGACTTAGGAACAAAATTAGCAGGTTTAGGAGTGGCTAAAGAGGATATTTTCTGATCTATTTTTTTCTCAAATGCCTGAAGTAATTTAGTGATCTCATCTATAGTAGGTGTCTCCCGGTGGGTCTGAGGATTGGGTTTAGGTCTGCAATTGACTTCCATCTTATTCATGATTTTGTTAGATGCTTGAAAAGAGGGGGCAAGGACTGCTTCAGTGATTTTAGGTTTTTCAAAGGTGAGAGCTGTTTGACCTTTCATCACTTTATCCACAGTATTCCTAAGAACCATGAAAGCAGGGAGCTTGAACCGATTGGCTCTTGTTGTGATCATGGATCCAGATTTCACCAATTCATCCTTAATTCTTTCCTGTACTCCTGGAGAGAAAGACTGAAAAAATCCCACTCAAATTTTGTCCAATGTATCAATGTGATTGTTCCGGATTAGATAGGACTGGATAGGGTCCCAAGATTTTCTGAAAGTCTGATAGTCAGAGGCTGAGGAGATACCACCATTGGAGATCCATTGAGAAACCAGGGCATCCAAGTCTTGCAAAGTAAATCTGGCTACATCTATTTTTCCCCAATAGGCCAACATAGCCTCCTTCAGGAGCCGCCAGTTGTGAGTTTCAATTCCCTCAAACGATTCAATAACCTCCATAACTTTGTCAGAAGAGATAAAAAACCGTAACTGATAAGCCATATCATATTCAATGGCACCATCCACTTCCGCAGCCATCTCATAGGAGTCCAGGAATTGTTCAACATTGGTCCCATTGAAGCCTAAATTTTTGTTCTGAGGTTTGATTTTTACCATCTTGGCCCAAACAGATAAAGAGGATCCAGCAGATTCCATGTTGAAGGGTTCCTAAGAGATCCAAACAAGCAGAGTTCCAAGGTGGCTCACAAGTGTGGCAAGAGTAGAGTTTCACAAAAACAACAGGGATCTTGCCCAGATGGTGCACAATTGGGAGGACTTACTTATGGACCAAGTTGCCTCCACGGGTCAGATCTGAAAAAAAAAAGAACAAACAGAAAAAGAAAGAAAAGAAAGAAAAAATTGGATCAGATTTTGGAGTTGATTCTTCAAGTTGGGACTGTAAATCCCAAGGTTGCTGTTTCAATCCCGGCCCGGGGGACCAAATGTAAGACTCCAAACGGTGCTAGGCCGTGGCAGTTCTGCGGAGAGGAAAGGTGCTGTTTAGGCTGCCCTCCTGAGTGTTACAAAAATATTTAAATGTAACCAAGATCAAGGTCCAGAACCTGGTAAATGAGGAATCAAGGAGTAGACGATAAGTATGATAATAGTTTAGTAGCGACGGAACAGCACTATCTGAGAAAAGATTATGCAGGAAAAAACTTGAAAAAAAGAAGTTAAAGTATTCTTAGAGTTCAAAGAACAAAAGCTGTTGTATGTAAACAATGCCCACAAGCTAATAACTCTGGTCGTCAGCTGAAGATTGGGGATGATTAACTCAAACCCAAGCAACCTCCAGGTTCTCAATGAAACTGCCCAACTCTCCGCAATCAAGCGCTCGAAGGGTACCAGATAACTGAGGGTGGCTGTACAAGACAAAGCACAATGTTTAAGAAGCTCTAAAACAAACAGTAACTGATTTGAAGCAAGGATAACCTCAACACTTCTCAAGGGACTCAAGAGTAGGCTGGCAGAATGCAACTCCAAAGAAGCTAAGGGGAGGTATAACACTCCAGGTCTTAAGCTTAATAAGACCTCTTCAATCAATTGTGATTGGCTCCAGAAAGGTGATCAGGGATAAGGACCAGTATGGTCAGAGAAAGGGATCAAGGAGTGGTATAACACACTCAAAAAAAAAAAATTCCAACAGACAGAATTTTTCTTCAACCAGCAAGGCTATTGGTTGGTGATAAGGATCAGGGATCAAGGGTTGAGTATGGAGGCTCAAGGATGAAAGGTGTGTTGATTTCATGCTGGATGATTCCATGCTCTGATTCTTTATCAAAAAGGCAGGGGAGAGCCCCTCCTTATATGGGCAGGAGGCCCTGTTAAACTATGTACAACAGATTCTACAAATAGAGCAAAAAAAAGGAAAGGAAATCATGTGGTCACTTGCTTCCATCCGTGGATGGGCGCACGCAACAATACCGGAATCACCCACCCCTCGTCCGAAGGCGGAAGGGGTGGGAAAGAGAAATGAACCGAACCGCCGCGGATGTCCGCAGGCGGTAGTTGGCACTCTTCACCCCTTGTCCAAAGGCAGAAGTGGGTGGGAGAGCCCCAGGAAAGATGAAGGATGAAGTCCGTGAGAGCGGGGATGGGTGGATAGGAGACCGGCTTGAAACGGTTGAGTAAATCCTGACAGGCTTGAGATTCACAACTGATAGATCAAGTGAGATGGGAGATTTGATGGATCCAAGGATTTGCCAAATGCTTGGGGGGTGCGGTCGGGATGGATTTGGTAAATCATGGATGAGAGCCGCGCAATGGTAGCAATGAGGAGATTGGGATGCACAACGACAAAGATGAGGAAGCGCAATGACAACGGCGGAGATGACAAGCAACGCGCAACAGCAAGAATAATGAGCAACGCGGATAAAGGACGGGCGCCGCGCAATGCGCGGCGCGCGCCGATAAAGGAAGCGCAGCACGCGACGCGCGACACGTGCGGATGAAGGACGCGCAACGTGCGAGGCGCAAAGCACAACGCGCGCGGATAAAGGACGGTTTGGATGAGCCTGAGGATAAGTTGGTTTTTTTTTCTGTGCTCTTAATCTGAATCACCAAATTAATCCAAACCGGTTTATCCTCAACAGCAGTTGCTCAATTCATATGTTCAGGGACAAATCCCTCTTTTCCAAACTCTCCATCCAAAACGGTGAAGAGACTATCAAAACTGGAAAGCTTGGCGAAGGACTAAGCATTCAAGGATTAGGAACTGCCAGTATCTAAAGTCAAAATAAAACCATATTGTTCAAAATTCTGCCTGGGTCCCTGAAGCTACTTTCAATCTCATATCAACGGGAGCACTACTGAAGAAAGGATGTTGCCTGGCAGTTGACATTGAGCCTGCCACTCCAACCTTCACTGTTCAACTCCAAGGGATAACCATTCTGGAAGGTTTCATTGAGAACAATCTCCTTGTTCTGGATCACATGCCAATTCAAGAGCATCCTAGCTGTTACTTGAGTCTGTCCGAAATCCATGAAATACACAAGAAACTTAGCCATGCCAGTCTAGGCAGAATAGAGACCCACATTGGATACAAAGTAAGCAGCCAAGTCAGAAACAACTTTGAATTTCTAGCCTGCAAGAAGTCCAAAATCACCAGGTCATCCTTCAATAACCAACAAACTCCCGCTGCTTGGGTGTTTGATTTTCACCACATGGACCTGATGGGACCTTTGAATCCTACAAGAAAAGGAGGAATGAAATACTTGCTTACAGTTGTAGATAACAAGTCCGGATACCTGTCCAGTTTCCCACTACCCTCAAAAGATGCTGCGGCTGCTACCATTATGTTTCTGATTGACAACAAAGCCAAGGAACTTGGATACTACCCAATTGAATTTATTACTGGAGTTTTTAAACTCCCCCTTATCTGATTACTTCAGAACTAAATCCATCAAACACTTGATCAGCAAACCGTATCATCCTCAACACAATGGTAAAGCCGAATGAGCGAACCAAAAAATCATGGAATCTCTCCAATCAGCCTTCAGTGACGCTAATATTCCGAAAAATGTGTGGCATGTTGTGATTCAAAGCTTCTGCTTTAGCCTAAACCAAATCACTCAGAAGAAGGGAAAAGAAACTCCGTGGGAGCAAAGGCACAGATCACAAATACCCACCGACTATCTCAAACCTCTAGGCTTGAGAGCCATTTACCTCCTCTCCAACACTAAAATCCAATCAAAATTGTCCAACAAAGGAGCTGAAGGAATTCTGATTGGCTACAATCCTTGCTTGTTATTCTATAAGATACTCTCCATTAGTGGCAAAATCATAGAAACCAAGAACGTCGAGTTCTTAAAGCCACAAGCCGCCACTCTGGATGTATCTATAAACTCTGAGATCCCATCAGACCCTGATTCACCAATCATACCTCCTCCTACTTCCAATTTGTCTGATCAACCCGCTGAGACTTCACAAGATGAAGAAAAGCCGGTCATCATCAATCCTACCTGTTCTGTCACTTCCAAAACTGACTCCAACTCCTGTGAATCCATGGATTCTACCCAAAACATTCAAGAGTCTCTTTGAACACATCTACGGGATCGTAACACCATCAAGGCTCCTGATTGATACGGGTACTATAAATCAAACAAGGTTCCTACCAACATTCACCAAGCCCTAAAATGCCCTAAATGGATACCATCCATCAAAAAGGAACTAGGCACGGCCAAAGACCTTGGAGTGTGGGAAGATTCCAAAAAAAGTGAAGTCACTAATCCTCTCGACACCACCTGGACCATCAGAAGTAAGCAAGACCTCCACACCGGGGAAATCACCCTCAAATCCAGAGTTTGCATGCAGGGCTTCAATCAACAATACAGTGTCAACTATCTGGAAACCTATGCACCAAACGGAAAGATTGCCTCGCTTTGCACGCTCCTCACTTACGCTATCAACAAAGATTTGCCAATCCTTCAGTTCGACGTCAAAGGTGCCTTCCTTCACGCTCCGCTCAAGGAAAAGGTTTTTATCAAAACTCCGACTGGATCAAAAAGGACATGCAAATTTCTCAAACTCAAAAAATTGCTATATGGATTGAAGCAGGCACCACTCAACTGGTATAAAACACTGATCAGCTGGATCAAGAGCAACGGATTCCACAAGAGCGACTCTGACCCTTGCCTATATCTCCACAAAGACACTACTACCAGCTTATTCTTCCATGTCGACAATCTGGTTGTAGTTGGCAACATCAACAAGTTCAAAACCGCCTTCCTGGACAGATTCAAGGACTTGTCAGCCCATGAAATTGATATGCTCTTGGGGATGAAAGTAGACAGACGTAAGGACTCCATAAGTCTATCCCTGCCCAATGACATCAAGAAAGGACTGGAGGAGATGAAACTAACTGATGCCAAACCTCTAAATAACCCTTGCACCCCCGTTTTGCATCTACTACCAGCCACCAAAGAAGAAATTGCTAAGTTTAAAGAACTCAACGTCAGCTACCAATCTCCCATTGGGCGACTTAACTTCATAGCAAATCTAGCCAGGCCAGAAATCAGTTTTTCTGTTTCCAGCCTGGCTCGTTTCTTGGAACGTCCTGGGATCAAGCACTGGCAAGAAGTTGTGCAAGTGTGGCGGTATCTACTACGTACCATAGATTTTCAGCTTGTGATCAAGACAAGAAGAAACCCTAGCAACCTCAAAGTATACAGTGACGCCACCTGGGGTGATGACCCAGACACCAGACTCTCGCAGTCCAGTCTTCTATGCTTGTTCAAGGGAAGTCCTATTTACTGGACCAGCCGGCGTCAAGGCAGTATAGCCCATTCCTCTACCAAAGCTGAATGCAACTCCCTGTCAACTGGTCACCTGGAGGGGAAGTGGCTTCACCACTTACTCTGCAAACTATGGCGAGAGACCCTGGGTCCACCAGTACACCTCATTGACAAAAAGGGACTGGAAGACAAAATAAAAAAATTTGGTACAAAATCTCACGCGAAACACATAGACATCAAGTTGAAAAGCTTACGCAACGATTTCAATAACAGCGTAATTACGGTCAAGCTCATTGCCTCACAGGAAATTCTGGCTGATTCTCTAACAAAAGCCACAAGTAATGCTGCCGTTAAGCGACTTGCTGAGTATGTCAACTCCTGAACTCTCTTGATGTAGAGTTGAGCGGGCGTGTTAGTTATCTTGTTGGCTTACCCTATTCTCCCTGCCTGCTCTTCATATTCTTTTACTCTCAACTCTCACTCTTCCTTTCCATCACTGTTGTATCTGTCAATTCCCTGTTGTCTAATCGCTCTGTCCGCGACACTCCCCAAAGCATCCGGGGAACCCTACAGAACTCTCAAACCTTGGTACAGACACCTACAGCAATCTCTTCACCAGGTCAACCGCTTGATTGTCCTTGTCACGTTCATTCTTCTCATCTCACCATTCACCCACTTGGCTCTCCTACTCCTCAACTTGACAATGACTTGATCACCTATCTTCCAAAGAACGGTAGGTATCTTTATCACTTCAACTCTAAATAAAGTCTCACTCAAGACCTTGATTCATCACCACAGTTCTCCCTTTGGTATTGGTCAGATCAGTCATTGTCGTCCCGAGATCTCAAGCCTGATTCTCATGTTGCTGCCCTTGTCCGGCCAAGTCTATCCATAGGCCTTGACCTCTCCAACAGACTTGTTCTCCAAGTTGGTGTTGTTTCCTTTGTTTTGTTTCCTTTGTTTCCTTCCTTCATGTCTACTCATGTCTAGTCTCTTACGCTATTGTCCAATTCTATGCAAGTCAGCCTGGTCTAGGTGTTTTAGCTCACTTTATCTTCTACAGGGCCGAGCGTCAAAATGGTAACACCGTGAAGCTTCTCATCTCTGACAACAGAGGCGAGTTCATTTCCTCTGACCTCCACTCCTTCTGCCTCAAAAAAGGCATCAATCAACATTTCTCCCCCCCATACTCCTTAGCAAAACGGGCTTGCCAAGAGATCAAACCGCCTCATCTTAGAGAAGGCTTGATGCTTGCTGAATAAAAGCAATCTAACGCTCAAGTTCTGGGATGAGGCTGTAAAAACTGCTACCCACATTCTCAATGCTCTCCCCTCAAGTTACTGCGGCCACACTGTCCCTTACAAGGTCTGGCACGGACAAATGTTCAATCTTAACTGCTTACGCCCCTTTGGATGCGCCTCCTTTGCCGTCATTCCTAAATCAAATCAAACTTTCAAACTTCTCCCCACCAGAAAAATGGCCATTCTGGTTGGGCATGCCAATGACTTCTTGTCATTCAGGCTGCTTGATCTGGACTCCTCCAGAATTTTCATCTCCGCCAATGCGTGGTTTGACAAACTCTCCTTCCCCTCTCCATCTGGATCCAACTCATCTCCCTGCTCTGCTGGCTTTGAACCCATGCTAACTCCATTTTCTTCTCTCCCCCCTCCCACCAACAACTAATTGAATCCCCCTCCTATTCCTCTCCCTTCTTCCTTGGACTCCTCCGCCGCTCCGCCTGTCCTTTCTCCCCTTGTTTCTGATCTCCCTCTTACATCCTCTGCTGTCATCAATTCTCCTCCCCCCAATCATCCACTGTCCCACAACAGGCTAATGCACAAGAACATCATTCCCTATCCCGGTTGTCCTAACTCTAAAATTGGTCTCTTGGCCAACTATCTTATTGTTGACAACAGCTACTCTGGCCCCACCTCAGTCCAAGAAGCCCTCAACTTGAAGTACCAAGAAGAATGGCTCAAAGCAATGAAACACAAGGAGCTCAATCTGCTCAACTACCAAGTCTGGGAAGAGGAAAATCTTCCTGACAACAAGCTAGGGCTCAAATGCGTCTGGGTATTTTGGACAAAGCAGGACAAGCTAAATCCAATAGTCAAATTCAAAGCACGACTTTGCGTTTAAGGCTTCAGCCAGAAGTACTGCATTGATTTCACTTCCACCTTTTAGCCAACTGGGGACAAGACGTCCCTGCGCATGCTAATTGCTCTTGCTGCTCACTTAAAGCTAAAGGTTCATCAAGCAAACATAAAGGCCGCCTTTCTGAATGCCCCGCTGCGCAAAGAAGTCTACCTCATTCCCCCTCCTTACATCTCCGTCACAAATGGCAAGCACCTCAAGCTAAAGAAGGATCTATACGGTCTCAAACAAGCACCGGTGGCCTGGTATGAAACGCTCAGATCCTGGTTGACAGACTGCGGCTTCCACAAAAGCAAGGCGGACCAGTGTGTATTCTGGAAAGATTAAACTTATCTTTACGTTCATGTTGACGACATTGCAATATTCAGCGATGGACCGGATGAATTCATCACTCAGCTCAGCTCCAAATTCAGAATAAAGGCACTTGGGCCAGCCTCCCTGCTACTTGGAATGAACGTCAGCCACCTTCAGACTGGCTACAAGCTTTCTCACGGCTCTTACATTAAACAGATGTGCGCGCAATATTGGCTTCCGCGTCACAAGACTTTCTTGACTCCTTTCAGACCTCACGGCAAGCTATACGCCTTGAGCAAAGAAGACCATTAGGAGTTTCTTCAATCGGGCACCAATTACAGGAAAATCATTGGGGAGCTGAATCACATAAGCATATGCACAAGGCCCAACATAACATTTGCTGTCAACTATATCGCTCAATTTCTTGTCAAACCAAATCTACATCACTTCCAAGCCGCGCTGTACGTCCTTCAATACCTCAAAAACACCCCAAACCATGGAATCAACTTTGTCTCCTCCTCTTCTGCCTCTCAACTTGAAGCTTAAGTTGACGCTGACTGGGCTACCTGTCCCACTACCAGAAGATCAGTCTCCGGGTTGGTTACACAATGGCTTGGAATTGTGGTCACTTGGAAGTGCAAGAAGCAACCAACCCTGTCCCTGTCCACCACCAAAGCTGAATATAAGGCGCTGGGCAACGCCATCAAAGAGCTAAGCTGGGTAAATTTGCTTATGAGCAAGTTTTGGCCAGGAGAAGCGGCCAAACCAGCCATCATCCAAGAGAACAACAAAGGCTGCATCAAGCTGGCTCTTGATCAAGCTAATCATGCTACGTTCCACACAAAACACATGGAGTTGAGATTCCCCTATGTACAGAGCAAGATTCTCAAGAACACCATCAAACTTCAAAAAGTGTCCTCCAAGAAGAATTTGGCGGTGTAAGACTCCAAACGGTGCTAAGCCGTGGCAGTCCTGTGGAGGGGAAAGGTGCTGTTTAGGCTGCCCTCCTAGGAGTTACAATAATATTTAAATGTAACCGGAATCAAGGTCCAGAACCTTATGGATGAGAAATCAAAGTAAGGGAAGAGGATAAGAGTTGTCGGTAGCGATGGAAACAACACTATCTGAGGCAAGATGGTGCAGGTAAAGACTTGAACAAATAAGTCAAGGTTTGTTCAGAGTTCAATAGAACAAGGCAGTTGTAAGTAACAACGCCCACAAGCTAATAACTCTGGTTGTCAGCGTCTGATTAAGAAAGATCCACTCAATCCCAACCAACCTCCAGGTTCTCAATGAACCTGCCCAACTCTCCGCAATCAAGCGCTTGAAGGGTACCAGATAACTGTGGGAGGCTGAAAAAAACCAAAGCAATTTGTTTATGAAGCTCTAGAAGCAAATCAATAACGAATTCGAGCAAGAATATCCCAACACTTCTCAAGGGACTCAAGAATAGCGTGGCAAAATTCAACCTTAAAGAAGAAGGGAGGTATAACATTCCAGGTTTTAAGCTTAATAAAACCTCTTCAATCAAACGTGATTGGCTCCAGAAAGATGATGAAGGAGTGATCAAGACCAGTATGGTCGGAAAAAAGGGATCAGAGTGGTATAACACACCCAAGAATTCAGACAGACAGGAATTCTTCTTCAACCAGCAAAGCTATTGGTTGGTGATAAGGATCAAGGTCACAAGGGACAGAGTTTGAGTAAGGAGGCTCAAAGGATCAAGGGGAAATCATGGATATACCCGGATAAGTTGCTCAGATAAGTGGGGAAGGATGCCCACGGATAAGTTGATTATGATGATGGGGGAAACAGATGAGATGATATGATGATGGTCTCCTGGGATGCTGGGCCAAAAGGCAGGGGAGAGCCCCTCCTTTTATAGACATGAGGCCCTGTATACTATGTACAAAAGATACTACAAATAGGTGCGGGAAAATGAAAACATAAAAAATAAAAAAATAAAAAAATAAAAAAATGACATGAGAGGAAAAAAAAGAAATGTCGCCCGCATCAAGAATGACCGCGGGCAACCAGATGGACACCCGCGACAGCGGTCGCGGGTGTCCACAACGGCTCTCCTTGCCCCATCGGCGGCGACAGCGAGGTGAAGGTTCTGATGGCCGCAAGCGGTCGCTTGCGGTTGTCGGTTGGATCAGATGATGGGCAAGGATGATGATCATCGGTGGTAAGATCGATGATGATGTGATGATGAGGATGATCCGATTGATCTCCTAATCCTCGATTGTTTCCTTCAGTGATGATGATCTCATCGTTGTTTGAGTTGATGAGAGGGTAGTAGTAACTAGTTGAGTTGGATGAATTGTTAGGACCAACGTTGGAGGGGGGTATGTTATGGTCAGGGATGAGATTGATGGATGGATTGAGGTTTGGTGATCTGACTGAGAGCCGTGGATGGGGGCGCAACGGGATGGATGGGCCAATGATCGATGACAACTGGTGGGAGTGGGGAGATTGAATCAATGGTTGACGACCGCCGCGACAAGCGACGGCGTTGGTTGGATGAGAGGATCGGGAAGGATTGAAGGGATTGTTGAAGGTGGTTTGACGATTGCTCGCGTCGCCAAAAGTTAGGGCCGCGAGGGCAACAAGTAGGAGTTGAACATAGGAGGAGGGGATCGAAGCGGAGAGACAGGTAAGAGGCCTGTCCTAGACCGCTAGGACAGGGAGAAGTTGAGAGATGGGGGGAAATGAAGGTACCCATAGGGGTACAACCAAAAAAAAATATTTTTTTTTTTTTTTTTTTTTTTTTTCCGTGGTGACCCGGATTGGTCACCACATCTCTCCCCAACTTACAGAATGTCCCAAGTCTGCATCTAAAATTTGAAGGGATTTAAAAAAAGGCAGGGAACAAAGAAATTGAAGCAAAGATTGGCCATTTCTTGATCTTGAGAGCAATTGAAGAGTCGAGGAAAATATCTTGATTCTTCCAAATGAGCCCTAGAAGCGGCAGGAATAGAACAAGGAGGGCGTCCCAGGTGCTCACATATGTGGCATACAGTAGAGTTTTACAACAAAAACGCAGCAAAAAACCCTGGTGGTGCACAATTGGGAGGACTTACTTCTGAGATAAGTTGCCCCCACGACAATGAAACTTCTTGACTTGATCAGCAGAGAACCTTCTGGCCAACCGAGTACCATCCAGCTCCTCCAAAACATAAGATCCACCTCTAACTTGATGAACCACTCGATAAGGGCCATTCCAACGATTAGAGAAAAGCTTTCCCCACTGGGTCTCCAAAGATCGATTATAAGCTAAAACTAGGTCACCAGGGTTCAAGGGATCCCTGACTTGATTAGAGTGCTTGTCCTCCCAATACTGGACGGATTTTGCTCTGGACTCCATCATCTTTTGATAAGCTTCATCACGAACGTCTTCACTTTGCTCCAGTTGCTTGGATCTAGCAACTAACAGATCAGTGGTTGAGGACACCTCTTCCCAAGAGATACCCAAGAAAGATTCCATTTCCAGATCCAAAGGAAAGACTGCTCTTTGACCAAAGATGATTTCATAAGGTGAGTAGCAAGTAGTCCTTTTGGTTGAGATTTGATCAGAGAAGAGAACAAGAGGAAGGAATTTGCGACAATTCTTGCCACTTTCACCAGCCAGTTTAACAAGTGCAGCCTTCAATGGGGCATGGCCTTGTTCCACCATGCCTTGGCCTTCAGGATAATAAGGAGTAGTAACTCTATGTTGTCCAGGAAGGGATCGGATCATTTCAGCAAGCTTGCCCCCAAATTCAGAGCCACCATCAGTAGAGTAAGATCAAGCCAAGCCATAAAGCATTGTCCAGGTCTCGTAGAGGAAAGCTGCCACTGATTCAGAGCTAAGGTTCTTAAGAAATTTTGCTTCAACCCATCCGGAAAAATCATATCTAGCCACAATGAGGAACTTAGCACCACCTGCCTTAATATGAACCACATCCATAGCAATCCTTCCAAAGACAGTGGACTCCCCGGTAGGATAACAAATTTCAGCTGGGCGCCTAAGATCACGTTTTTGACAAACTTCACAACTCTTGCACCATTGGGAGACAGATTTCTTCAAAGATGGCCACCAGAACTGTTTGGATAGTGGTTGATAAGTTTCAGTTTCCCCACAATGACCAAGGCCTTCATGGAGAATTTCAAGGATAGAATCTTGTTTAGAGTGAATAGTAACAACAATAAGAGCACAAGGATTGCCTCTCTTCATAAGTCTAGAGCCTTGAACAAAAAAATTAGAAGACTTTCTTTTAAGAGATCAAAATTCCTTAGCAGAGAGATCAGGAGGTTTTTGAAGAGTTGAAAGGTACTGCTCTAATTTAAGCCAGAAGCCTTGTTGAAAGCCAGAATAATTTTGAGAAGAAAAAGAGAAAATAGGTTGGATTAAAGGTTCCTCTTCATTGAAATTGGTTCCAACATCAGATTTGTTGTCCCCAAGAGGTCGTCAAGATAAACCGTCAGGCATGGTGAAAGATTTCCCTGGCCTGTGAACAATATCAAAAGAGAAAAGCTGGATAAAGGCCACCCAACGAGTCATAGGAGCATTGGGAAGACTGGGAGCGTTGATCATTTCAATGATGGATCGAGTATCAACTTGCAATTCAAAATGTTGGCCCCAGAGAACGGTTTGAAGTTTCTTCATCATTCAAGCCACACCAAAGAGTTCCAGTTTGGGCTGGGAGTATCTAGATTCTACATCTGAAAACAACAAAGATTCATAAAGAGCAGGACGGTCCCAACCATTTTCATCTTCCTGAGTAAGGACGGCCCCAACAGATTGATAACTAGAATCAACAGCCAGCTTGATCTTGCCAGCTCCAGGTCCATAAGAGATCTTTTTCAAAACTATGTCTTTACCAACTATCCTTTTGAGTAGCTGGAAAGCACATTCACAATCTTGGGTCCAAATCCATTCAGCATCTTTTCTGGTTAGACGAAGCAAGGGTGCACATATTTTGGATAAAGATGGGATAAAGATTCTAACATAAGTGACAACACCTAGAAAGCCCCTAACTTCAGTTGGATTGATTGGGGTAGGCCAAGAGATGATCTTGTTGACTTTGGCTGGTGCCATCCTTCTTCCTTCCTTGCAGACCACATGACCAACAATTTCCAGAGCAGGGACACAAGCCGCCAGTTTGGATCCAGAGACAGTAAGGCCAGATTCCTCAATTCAAAACAGAATCCTCTCCAAGGTAATAGCGTATTTCCAGATAAAACGACGAATTCCTGAATGCCAAGGTAAGAGCTCATTATCATAGTCAGATACTGGACCTTTAATTCCTCCATCGTCAATAAAGATACCAGCATGATCAGGGATTTCATCCTGGAGGATCCACATCATCTGAGCCTGATAGACTGCAACCAAGTTGGTGGCTCCTTGAGGCAATCAAGTAAGTTGAAATCGACCAAGAGGAGTATCAAAAGTAGTGAGAGGACAAGAAATAGGATGTAAGGATCGTTCGTCATAGCCACCCATAATATCTCCTAGACCATAGCAAGCTCTCCCCGCAAAGGATTCAACAAATTCTTCAGTAGCAGGAGGGATACCAGAGTCTTTAATAGTAACTTTATTAAGAGGTTGAAGATCATGAACTATTCTAAGTTTACCATTACTCTTGAGGACACAGAAGATGGGGCTGGAGTAACTAGAAGTTGACTGTTCATACAGGCCAGTTTGAACTTGTTCCCAGACCAACTTGATGAATTCGTCAACTTTAGCAGCAGGGATAGGGATCTTTTTCTTTTGCCAAGGATCATGTTCAACTACAGGGATGATATAAGGGAGGCCATAAGATTCCCGCAAGAGACTTCTCTCTTCTTCACAGAAAGCAATATATTTTTCCCTTAGAGATAAGACATTTTTGATTAAATTTAACTCATCAGGAAGAAGCCATCCATCTGGACCAAAGTTGACCACCTTCAGACGTTCTTCAGTGACCCGTTCATTAGGCACAAAGGGACCAGTAAGAGATTGAGGAAGACCACAATAAGGATCGCGAGATAGAGGAGGACGCATAAGGGGAGGATTGAGGTTGAGAGGCATAGGCTGGTTGACTTGTTGGATCTTCTTAGCAACTGGTTTATACTTAGTGGCAAAAGAGAGAAGTTCTTGTTTCCTCCAAGAGTTGACCAGAGAGACTTGATTACAAAAGCTGAGTCCAAGTTCCAACATCTTCCAAGTCCAATGTTCTGCAATATCCTTGAAGGGTGCCTTTTCCATAAAAGGAGAACCAGGAGATAATACGTTGCTCACATGTGTGGCACAAGGTAGGGTTTCGAAAATGACGGTAAAAGATTGCCCTGGCAGCGCACAATTGGGAGGACTTACTTGTACCCCAAATTGCCTCCACTGAAGCCCATATTCCTTCATACCAAAATCACCAAAAACGGAATTGCAATGAGGATCTAGTTTAGACTCATTGCGGAGATTCAAACCGGAACTGAGAGAAGATTGATCAGACTCAAAAGTGGAAGGAAAAGAAGACACAACAGATCCAGAGAGAGAAGGAGATGGAGAAGAAATATTTTTGGATTTTTCTATTTTGATATGTTTTTGTTTTTTAATGTTCTTGAGCTCAGGAGAGAATGATGAAAGGAATGAAAAATAAGCCTGAGGGATTGAAGTTGACCCTTGAGTTGCAGTCTGAGGCTGAAAAGAACTACAACTATTAGTAGGATCAACTATTCCCCTAAAAAATGAGAGGAACTAGAGTTATCCTTCTGCTTCCCCTTAAAAGATGATTTGGGAGAATGACCAGGAAAATCTCTTTCCCAACAACCAGAATCCAAAGAGCAAAGAGGAACTTCAATTTTCCTGCCATCAGCATCAGGGAGAAGAATTCTCTCCCCAACTTGATCAGAAAACATCAGGGTTGCACCAAAGTCCATTAAGAAGGGTTGTCCCAAGATCATAGGACTGTCCAAACGAGTGATCCAAAAGCTGCAGGTTCCAACAATATTTCGACCAATCCTGACTGGTACATCCTCACCAATACCAAACAGTTCACAAGCTTGATTTCCTATCCCATACACTGCAGAGTTGAAGCTGACCCTAGGACTAAGTTTGAGCTTGCAGGCCATAGCATCCCAGATTAAGTTAAGCCAAGATCCAGAATCCACAAGAGGAGAAACAGTTTTAGCTGAGTCACCAAGATAACAAGGAAGGAAGCCAAGGGGACAGGAATAAAGGTTGGAGTCTAAAGAAGGACTGGTTCCACCAGAGTCCTCCATTAAAGTGCCAGAGGAGACTTTGAGTTCTTCAGGGCCAATTTCCACACGTCAACGAGAGACCCATTTCTTCATTCCTTCAGCAACAGATGGAGAGATTGATAGGAGTTCAGCCACAGATAGATCAGGAATTTTGAGATCAGAAATTTTCTTTAATACTCCCTCCACAGCATTGGGGTGATCCTTGGAGATGCCCCTTTCAAATCAAACTTTGGGCTGGGTGGAGGGAGGAAGTTCAGGTGATGCAGAATCTAAGATAGGATTAGAAGGTTGAGGTGAGGGAGAAGGATCAGGGTGATCTGGGAACCTTTCCATGAGTGGTTAATTTTCCAACTCCATGTCTTCTACATCAGAGGAAGGAGGCTCAGGTGATGATCAATGTTTAACGGGTTTTCAAAGGATTGAAGTTGGCAAGGAAGGAGCCTTATGAGGTTTAGGTTCCTCATGTTGTTTCCTGGCTGGATCAGATTGATAAGTAGTCCCAGCCAGACTAGAGGAAGAAATAGCTGGAGGATACCAAGGTTGGAGTGTACCACAGGATGATCAAAATTCAAAGGAAGCAAGAGATGCTTTCACAGGAGGTGATGGCTGGTAAGAGGCCACCACATGTCGGATAGGACAAGACAAGTCAAAAGGGATTAGGGCACCATTAGGGAGGAAGTAATTGTTCCCCCTCTGCTCTACCAATTTTTCCTTTAGGTCCTTCTGAAGTTCTTGGCATCGTCCGGTTCCATGGCCTTCCCTATGACAGTAGTAACAGAACAGAGTTGATTTGGGGACAGAAGAAGGAGTTTTAGGAGTAGCTAGCGAAGAAATCTTTTGATCTATTTTGTTCTCAAAGGCTCTAAGTAACTTGGTGATTTCATCTATAGTAGTAGGTTCTCAATTGGAATTAGGATCTGCTTTAGGCCTACGATCTGCCTCCATTTTAATCATAATATTGTTTGACTCTTTAAAAGAAGGAGCATGGACCGGTTCAGTAGTTCTAGGCTTTTCAAAGGTAAGAGCAGTTTGACCTTTCATGACTTTATCCACAGTACTCCTAAGGGTGAGAAAAACAGGGAGCTTGAATCGATTATCCCTGGTGGTAATCATGGATCCAGATTTGACCAGTTCTTCTTTAATCCTTTCTTGCACAGCCAACAAAAAAGATTGGAAGAACTTTGCTTGAATTTTGTCCACTGTGTCAATGTGATTGTTTTGGATAAGATAGTTTTGAATGGGATCCCAAGACTTCCTAAAAATCTGATAGTCAGAGGCTGAAGAAATACCACCATTGGAGATCCACTGAGAAACCAGAGCATCCAAATCCTGCAGAGTAAACCTAGCCACATCTATTTTACCCCAGTATGCCAACATAGCCTTCCTGAGAAGCGTCCAGTTATGGGATTCAAATCCCTCAAAAGACTCGATTACCTCCATAACTTCATCAGAGGAGATAAAGAATCGCAACTGATAAGCCATAGAAAATTCACTAGCTCCATCCACTTCAGCAGCCATTTTGTAGGAGTCCAAGAATCGCTTGACATTTGTACCGTTGAAGCCTAAGTTCTTGTTCTGAGGTTTGATCATTACCATCTTAGGTCGGACAGAGGTGGTTGGAGTAGCGGAAGATGCCATATCAAATAACAGAGTTCCTAGGGGATCCAAAGAGCAGATTTCCAAAGTGGCTCACGAGTGTGGCAAGAGTAGTGTTTTGCCAAAAACGACAAGTATCTTGCCCAAGCGGTGCACAAATTGGGAGGACTTACTTCTAGGATAAGTTGCCTCCACGGATCAGATTTGAGAAGAGAAAAAAAAATAGGAGAAAGAAAAAAAAGATCAGATTTTGAGGTCGATTTTAAATGTACTGGGACTGTAAATCCCAAGGTTGCTGGTTTGATCCCGGCCCGGGGGACCAAATGTAAGACTCCAAACGGTGCTAAGCCGTGGCAGTTCTGTGGAGGGGAAAGGTGCTGTTTAGGCTGCCCTCCTAGGAGATACAATAATATTTAAATGTAACCGGAATCAAGGTCCAGAGCCTTATGGATGAGAAATCAAAGTAAGGGAAGAGGATAAGAGTTGTTGGTAGCGATGGAAACAACACTATCTGAGGCAAGATGGTGCAGGTAAAGACTTGAACAAATAAGTCAAGGTTTGTTCAGAGTTCAATAGAACAAGGCAGTTGTAAGTAACAACGCCCACAAGCTCATAACTCTGGTCGTCAGCAGCTGATTAGGAAAGATAAACTCAATCCCAACCAACCTCCAGGTTCTCAATGAACCTGCCAAACTCTCCGCAATCAAGCGCTTGAAGTGTACCAGATAACTGTAAGAGGCTGAAAAAAACCAAAGCACTTTGTTTATGAAGCTCTAGAAGCAAATCAATAACAAATTTGAGCAAGAATATCCCAACACTTCTCAAGGGACTCAAGAATAGCGTGGCAAAATTCAACCTTAAAGAAGAAGGGAGGTATAACACTCCAGGTTTTAATCTTAATAAATTGGCTCCAGAAAGATGATCAAGGAGTGATCAAGACCAGTATGGTTGTAAAAAAGGGATCAGAGTGGTATAACACACCCAAGAATTCAGACAGACAGGAATTCTTCTTCAACCAGCAAAGCTATTGGTTGGTGATAAGGATCAAGGTCACAAGGGACAGAGTTTGAGTACGGAGGCTCAAAGGATCAAGGGGAAATCATGGATATACCCGGATAAGTTGCTCAGATAAGTGGGGAAGGATGCCCATGGATAAGTTGATTATGATGATGGGGGAAACAGATGAGATGATATGATGATGGTCTCCTGGGATTCTGGACCAAAAGTCAGGGGAGAGCCCCTCCTTTTATAGACATGAGGCCCTGTATACTATGTACAAGAGATACTACAAATAGGTGCGGGAAAATGAAAACATAAAAAATAAAAAAAAACAAATAAAAAAATGACATGAGAGGAAAAAAAAGAAATGTCGCCCGCATCAAGAATGACCGCGGGCAACCAGATGGACACCCGCGACAGCGGTCGCGGGTGTCCACAACGGCTCTCCTCGCCCGATTGGCGGCAACAGCGAGGTGAAGGTTCTGATGGCCGCAAGCGGTCGCTTGCGGTCGTTGGTTGGATCAGATGATGGGCGAGGATGATGATCATTGGTGGTGAGATCAATGATGATTTGATGATGAGGATGATCCGATCAATCTCCTAATCCTCGATCGTTTCCTTCAGTGATGATGATCTCATCGTCGTTCGAGTCGATGAGAGGGTAGTAGTAACTAGTTGAGTTGGATGAATTATTAGGACCATCGTTGGAGGGGGGTATGTTATGGTCAGGGATGAGATTGATGGATGGATTGAGGTTCGGTGATCTGACTGAGAGCTGTGGATGGGGGCGCAACGGGATGGATGGGCCGATGATTGATGACGACTGGTGGGAGTGGGGAGATTGAATCAATGGTTGACAACCGCTGCGACAAGCAACGGCGTTGGTTGGATGAGAGGATCGGGAAGGATCAAAGGGATTGTCAAAGGTGGTTTGACGATTGCTCGCGTCGCCAAAAGTCAGGGCCGCAAGCGCGACAAGTAGGAGTTGAACATAGGAGGGGGGGATCGAAGCGGAGAGACAGGTAAGAGGCCTTCCCTAGACCGCTAGGACAAGGAGAAGTTTAGAGATGGGGGGAAATGAAGGTACCCATAGGGGTACAACCAAAAAAAAATATTTTATTTTTTTTTTTTATTTTTTTTTTTTTTTCCCGTGGTGACCCGGATTGGTCACCACAGCGGATTTCCTCACCAAATCTGTAATGCGAACAGCACTTTGCCATGCCTTGGACACCCTCAACATATCAGAATGATTTGAGCAAGGGAGGCTGTTGGGATTCAAAAACATGCCCAAATCTTTTCTTCATCTTCTTTATTCCATTTTATTATTTTCCTTCTCTTCCTGCTTCCTTCCATTCTTTTCTTTTCTATGTGTCTTTTCTTTCTTATGCGTTTCCAGTTTGTACTTTCCCATATCTCTCACTCTGCTGTCACTACGCCTGTGAACCCCCTGTCACCTCATTCTTTTGCGCGCTCATCCTTCAAAACAAACCGCTGTCAATACTCCAATCCCAAAGTCCAGCTCGTCAGCTCCACCACCTTACCAATAAATCAAGGATGAGCTCTCATGAATCAATAAACCTTAACTACCAGCTACTGCTACCACTCAAGACCACCTACCAGCTATGGCTACAACGCAAGCTCATTCCATCACCTTACCAAGCTACCATACGACTCAAGCTCACCCCACCACCATATCAAGAACACCACGCCAGATCCATTCTCTCCTTCCCCCTTCATCTCTTCTCAGTAACATTGTTGTCTAGTTCAACTCACTATCTGGTCCTTTTAAGGTGTTTCTTCAGTCTTGTTTCTTTTATTTTGATTGCTCTCAGCTGAAATTAAATTTTCCTTTTAAGCCTGTTAAACTTTCAATTTGGATTGTAAGAAAACAGGCTCATCCATTCCTGAATGGCCAAAAACTCAAGCCCATGGGGCCTCCAACATTGCCTTCAAACACTAGTTACAACTTTCAGACTCAAAACTCCTCTGCCAAGGGTAAGAAACAGGCCTCCAATTCCATCAATATCACCCCCAAAAATCATCAAAAGAGGAGAAACACTTCTGGTTTTTGAGGCTTTGAATAAATCCTGGAGAAGCAAGATTCCTGTAAGTCCATTTTTTGAATATCCTTGCTTTCAAAATCATGCTGATTGCTTTTCCCCTGCAAAAATCAGTCAAATCACCAATTGAACTCCAAAAACTTGAGTTTGAAAAGCAAAAGTGGGATCTTCAACTGGGCATGGATGTTCAAAAGCAGAAAGCCAAGAGTTTGGCTCATCAACAAAAATGGGATGCTGAGTGGAATTTCAAACAGGCTGAGCTAGAGTTTCAAAAAGGGAATGTTGAGCTCATTACCTGAGGATACGCAGAGATGAGATCAGAAGGAAGGATGAATTTCATATTGAGTCATGAAAGAAGTAAGAAATATGATGATGATGGAGAAAAGGAAAAACAGGTGAAAAAGAGAAACAGACTTCTCTGAGGATACGCAGAGATGAGAGCAGAAGGAAGGATGAGAGAAAAACCTTCAAACTGTCTCGAGCTCTGTCGTCAGGTAGTAGTGGTTGAGGAAATGTCACAGGCAGTGTGACACTGACAGTGAAGGTGATAGATGAGCGCCGGTTGTCTGACAGAATGAGAAGAGGGACAGAGTGGGGACGTGATAGATGGGTGAAGCACACTATTACATGGCTATATCTGATGGTAGAGTAGTGCGGACACTAATATGATGAACACAAAAAATAGAGAGAAGGTAAGAAAAGAAATGAAAACAAAGAAAAGAATCTATGAGAGATAAAAGAAAGCATTCAGATATGGGTACTCCAACACCCCCCCTTGCTGAGCACATCAAACCAGGCCAAATGAGGAACGGTGTTTTTGGAGAAGGATCTTGGAAAGAGGTTTAGTGAGCATGTCTGCAAGCATACTTACAGTGGAGACATGGCAAACCTCAAACAGAGACCAGCTGAAACACTCCCCAATGAAGTGGTGCCTGAAATCAATATGTTTTGTCCTTGAGTGATGAAGAGGATTCTTAGCTAAAGCCTCAGGGCCGCTGTTGTCAACAAAAAGAGTGACTGGCGCAGATTTCCAAATGCAAAGTTTGGACAGCAGGTTGCGCAGCCAAAGACCCTCCTTGCAGGCATTGGACAGAGCCTAATAATCTGCCTTGGTGCTCAAGAGGGAGACTGTTGGTTGCTTCTTTGACTTCCAGGAGACAGCGCTTGAACCCAGCCTAAACGTATAGCCAGACGTAGACCTTCTGTAAATGGAGTCCTCAGCCCAGTCACAGTCGGTGTAGCCCGTGAGGTCAAGAGACAGGCCCCCAAGGGTAAGCCATAAGTCACGGGAACCATAAAGATACCACAAGACCCTGATTGTGGCTTGCCAGTGATCGAGGGCGGGATCGTGGAGGAACTGGGACAGTTTTTTGACTGCAAAAGCAATGTCGGGGCGGGTGCATTGGGAGATCCAGTGCAGAGAACCAATGAGTTGGTTGTACTTGGGAGGGGCAGCGGGAGAGTCTGGTTGCCATTTTGTTAGCAATTTGAAGCGCGTAGAGGTCGGGGATTGGACAGTTCTGGAGTCATCGGAGGAGAAAAAGCAATTGCGGACAGACTCAATATAGTGAGACTGACCGACGGAGACAGTTCTGGCCTTCCTATTGCGATGGGGGGACAGAGATAAAAATAGATGCAGATCCTCATCCGAACCGACCTTGAACTTTTTGCTGATTTTGCCGATGAAACCTTTTACAAAGCTAGCGGTCCCCACAACAGCGAGATTGTCGACGTGAGCAGCCACTGCGCCCAAAAAGATGCCGTTCTCCAGTCGGTAGTAGAGAGAAGGGTTGTACGAGGACTGCAATAGACCAAGGGATACCATAGCGGAGATCAGTTTGAGGTTCCATTGGCGGGGAGATTGCTTGAGTCCATATATTGCTCGCAAGACTTTGCAGACCCAGTCCAGGCGGGCTGAATCCTTGCAGCCTGGGGGTTGAGACATATAGACCGGCTCGTCCAGAAAACCGTTCAGAAAATCAGTCTTGAAATCAATCTGTTGGCCAATCCAGTCCTTGTGACCAAGTAGGGAGATGACGAGGCAAAGGCTTTCCATCCGGAGAGTCAGAGCAAAGACCTCGGAGGAATCAAGCCCTTTGACCTGAGAGAAGCCCATGGCAACAAGACATGCCTTTAGTTTGAGAATGGAGCCGTCTTCCCAATGTTTCACCTTGAAAACCCATTTTCAGCGGATGACTTTCCTACCTTTGGGCGGAGGGACCAGTTTCCAGGTTCCCATTCCTTGGAGTGAGGCCATCTCCTCCTGAGCTGAGAGGATCCAGCGGCGGCGGTGGGGTGACCGGAGGAGCTGCTTCCAGGTTGTTGGGGCGACAAAGTTGTCCTTCACAGAGACAGATCGGGAGAAGTTTCCATAGCAAGATGGAGATCTGCGGAGCCTCAAGGATTGTTGAGTATGAGGAGACGGCGCAGGGAGATTGAATGTTGGAGAGGGAGGAGAAGCCGTGTCTGGAATAAATGGAGGAAGAGGCGGGGAAATAGGAAGAGGAGGCGATGGAGGGCAGGGGAACTTGATTGGGGGGTCATTAGAGGAGTGGGGAGAGGACGGAATGGAAGGGGGAGAGCAGGGAATCTCATGAGTGGGAAGGGGAGGCATCTAATCTGAACCAGACAAGCTGACACTCGCCAAGCATGGTTGGGAGAAGGAAAAGGGACGGCGCATTGTGGATGGGGGAGATGAATTCTGATGAGCGATGGAGGGGACTGGCAACGGTTCAATGACCGGGTTGACTGACGGAGTTTCATCAATCCGGGTGTCAGGGATGGTGGGAGGGTTGACAATGTTGGGGATAGGCTGCAGATCCGCCTCTGGAGAGGATTCAAATAATTTGCCGTTGCCAGGGGAGCAATTGTACGGGAAAACAGTGTTGTTGAAGATGCAGTTGTGGGATTTGATAAATTTACAAGATTGGAAATTGAGGATGCGATATTGGTTGCCGTCAGGCAGATAGGATAGGAAAACGCCATGTTTCCCTTTTTTGTCAAGCTTTGAGTGTTCTGGTTTGGGAACTTTGTACCATGCTAAGCATCCAAACGGATGAAGGTAAGGTAGTGGTGCATTGTTGCAGCGGAGGAGAGAGTTTGGAGGCACAAAACCAGAAGGAGTTTTACAAGGAAATGAGTTGAAGGCAAAAGTTGAATTTCAAAGAGCGTTGGCCCAAAACAATTTTGGGAGATGGGAAGACAGGAGGGATGCACAAATCATATGGCATATGGTGCAGCTTGATATTTTGGCTATGCCGTTTAGTTGGGGAGAGTGTGGTGGGCCAGGCTAAAGAGTGATTCCTTTCGATTTGAGGTAGGTTTTCATGGATTGATTGAGATATTCTCCTCCGTTGTCGGTACAAAGTGAGGATACTTGAGCTTGATATTGATTTTCAAAAAAAGGAATGAATAATTTGGTGCATTGGAGGACGTCCAACTTGTTTCTGATAGGATAGGCAAAGAGTGCTTTAGAGTAATCATCAATAAATGTGACAAAATACTTATATCCCTCTCGGGATGTGGTCTTGAAACTGCAGACATCGGAATGAATAATTTGTCCCTCTCCGGTTGATCTGTGACTGAGACAAGTATGGAAAGGAGTTTGGGTCATCTTTGATTCAATGCAGATGGGACACTGTTGAACCTCTAGGTTGTTTGATGGTAGCGGCGAAATGTTTTGTGATTTCAACAGTTTCTTGAGGGATTTGAGATTCAGGTGGGAGAGTCTGCTGTGATATCCAAAAAGGCTGTTGTCAGATGATTGAGAAACAGCCGTGGAAAGTGAATTACGACCGCTCACATCTTTTTTTGGTAGGTAATACAGATTTCCATTTTGGTATCCTGAATGAAGAGCCAAGTTTGAAAGGTTGGTGGTTTCTTTGTCATAGATTTCACATCCATTTGCGGAGAATACAACGATGAATCCAGAGTCGCACACATTTGAGACGGATAGAAGAGGCTTGTTCAGTTTAGGAACAACGAGTGACTTGATTTGACAGAATGGTAGACTGATAGATCCTTCTGCCTCAGAGGTTATGGTGGATCCGTCGGCGAGACCTATGGGGGTGAGGTTGGTCTTTCTATTGGAAACTTGGTACTTGTAGGGCGTCATGGAAATCAAACATCTGGAGTCAATGTTGAAGTCTTGATTTAGGTTAGTGGTTGAGTGGGTTAGGTTACAGGAGGTGGAGCCGGCATGGACTATGATCTGTGAGTCTGAGAAGTCATCCGACTCCTCCTCTTCTGAATTGTTTTCAACTACTTCCTTACTTGAATTCACGTTTGACGGCCTGGATTTGGAAGTCTTGTCATTTTGTCAAGGCTGATTGTTTCTCTTTGACTGTCTGATTAACTGGAGGAATTCTGGTCATCTGGAGAAAGAGTGGCCTTCTGTCTTGAAGTTAGTACAGTAGTAGAATCTGGTATGCCCGCTTGGATTTTGGGAAGATTTTCCTTTTTCTTCAATGGGGCTTTAGAGGCAAATTTTGCATTGACTGAAAGTACTGTTTTGTCTTCATTTCTAGTTTGTCTTCTCAGGTGTTCTTGCTTCAAGGCGGTTATGATTTTGGAAGACAGAAAGGATTCATCATTCATCATGCTTGAGACACATCCCAGCCAATCATCTGGTAGAGAAAGAAGAATAGCCATAGTCTGAAGATTGTCTGGGGTCAAGGGGTTTTCGGCAGTAATAAGAGATCCTAGTTTTTCGCCATAGGAGACTATTTCTGAGAGGTGTGATGGCATATCCTTGTCATTCAGTTTTGTGAGGAGCAAATTCCTGAGCCAATACATTTGTCCGCCCAATGAGTTGTCTTGGTGAGCCTCTTTCAAAGTGTTCCACATTCCCAACGCGCTTTCTTCATGTTTACGAATGTACTGGAAATTGGCTGGGAGGATTGATTGGGAGATGACGGAGCAGACCGCAAGATTGTCTCTCAAGAAGGTTTCTGGATTGTACTTAGTGAACTCCTTGTCAAAAATATAGCTTACTCCCGAGGCCCTGAAATGGATTCAGAGGATCATTGCCCAGTCGAGGTAGTTCAAGTCTGATCCTGGCAAGTTCAATGGATTGATTGATGGTGTCTTTAAGACAGGATGGAAAGACTGAGATTTGTCCATAGTGATTCAGAGTGTGAATTTTGATTAAAGTGTTTAACAACGCAAGATTGAGTTGGATCCTTCTTGGGATGGTCAGATCAATAGCTGTTAACGCCCTGGGCTCATAACCTGTTGAGCTCATTACCTGAGGATACGCAGAGATGAGAGCAGAAGGAATGATGAATTTCATATTGGGTCATGATATAAATAAGAAATATTATGATGATGGAGAAAAGGAAAAAAAGGTGAAAAAGAGAAACAGACTTACCTGAGGATACGCAGAGATGAGAGCAGAAGGAAGGATGAGAGAAAAACCTTCAATCTGTCTTGAGCTTTGTCCTCAGGTATTAGTGGTTGAGGAAATGTCACAGGCAGTGTGACACTGACAGTGAAAGTGATAGATGAGCGCGGGTTGTCTGACAGAATGAGAAGAGGGACAGAGTGGGGACGTGATAGATGGGTGAAGCACACTATTACATGGATATATCTGATGGTAGAGTAGTGTGGACACTAATATGATGAACACAAATAATAGAGAGAAGATAAGAAAAGAAATGAACACAGAGAAAAGAATCTATGAGAGATAAAAGAAAGCATTCAGATATGGGTAATCCAACTGGGAAAACCAGGAGGATTGACAGCAAGCACAACTGGAAAAGGAGAGAAAAAGACTTGCAACAGAAAAAAAGGATAAGGTATCAGTAGCCGTGGCTTTCATTGGTAGAAGTATAACAGTAGATGAAATACAGCAGATGAATCAAATTCTGGGATTGTAAATATATTTTCATGGGTGAAATAAAAACACAAAAATTATTTTTGATTACAAAATTTGAGAGTATTCTTAACCCCACCAACATAAAGATTTTTTTTGTTTTTATTTACATTTTTTTTCTTGAGTAAATTTGGCCATTATTCAAGTCCCTACAAGTGTTTCTAGTTATTTTAATAATTTGAAGTGACACGACCATTCTGGTATGGGTTTCTGTCTCCCCATCAGGAAAGGTACAGTGCTTGTACTTATTAGCTGCCCTAAACATTTTTAATATACTTTTTTTCTTGAAATAAATTCCAAATCCAAGGTCAGGAAAAGCAAATTGGCCATCCAATACTTGATATTTCTCTGTATTTTCAATAAGTTAACCATTTGATTTCTTGGTTGGAAACATGAGTAAAAAGGAGTAGCCAGAGATGTTGCCTTTGTCAATATGAGGAGATTTGCAAAAAGAATCAAAGATGAAAGTGATGTGTGGGGAGCAATCAAAAGGTGTAGGCTTTGAACCAAATTGCAAAAAAGAGAAAGAGGGGATGTTGTTGTGCTTCATGTTATCACGGCTTGCTTCAAAAGAAAGTTTTGCCAAATTTTAAAACATTTGTCCTAGAATTTGGGATACTTGGTTGGCCTTAAGTTTGAGGAAAGCATACTCTTGAGGAGAAGATCTAATAGATGATTTCTTCACATAATGTCCAAATAAATCCAAAGGGTGCATCAATTTTTGCCATCCAACTGACAAAATTTTTCCACCCCAAGATCTTGAAGGACCAACTGGGTTGACAAATCTTTTTGAACCATGAAAGAAAGTGGTGAAAAAGTTGATGTCCTTCTTATCTTGTTCTGAGAGTTTATCCAAGGGAACAAGTTCAATTATTGCAACCAGGGTTTGGTGATCAGATCTATCAAGGACAATTCCTTTTACACAGTGGAAGAAATGGAACCATTTGATTGTTTGTTTTGCTTGCTCAAGATATTCCTGGGTGGGTTTTTGACTGTTCTTCTTCTTTTTGGAAACAATTGAAGGGTACAGATCCAAAGGATTTGGTTTCTGACCAGAACAAACCACCTTTTCATTAATGCCTTCCTCAGTAACTTCCAAAGAAATTTCTGAATCTCAAGATTGAAGTCTCTTTTGGCAAGCAGCCCTACTCTTCCCACCTCTCTCTGTGTTTATCAATCCATCTCCTTCCATCTTTATCCCTACCAATCCTCTACTTAGATTGGGGTGAGGAAAAAGGTGATATTTGATTTTTTGTGTAACATTATGAGGGGGGTGGGAGAAGAATTGGATGTTCCCCAAAAGCAATCAAATTTTTTCCAATAAAAAAAATCAGTCCAATAGACATCATTGGTGAAACATGATTGAATAAAAAAAATAAACCAAACCTGGACTTGGACCCAGGGACACCAGAAGCTGAATCCCCCCCCAAAAAAATTGGCATGAGTGGCCCATGCAACACACCAACAAGCAAAGTTATCAAAAAAATTAAAATTCAAAAAACCCTACCTTCCATGGCATAGAACACCTGAAAAAACCAAAAAATAACCTGTTGGCTTCTGGTTCAGTACAGTGACACCTAAAAAGAAAAAAATATAAAAAATGAAAGAAAAGAACTGGAGGTCAGGTCCAAAGAAATCTCAAAAAGCAGATGCAGGAGGCATTGGCAATTGATTGCCTGATCAATTGAAAATTGATCAAGCAATTTTTTTGAAATCAATTGGTTGATCAAATTGCAATTGAACAATCAATTTGGTTTCAATCAATTGATCAAAAAAAAAATCAATTGATTGAATCCAAATTGATTGATTGATCAATTAGGAATCAATCAAACATTCAATTTCTAATCAATTGGTGGGGGTTGGTTGAGCAAGGCAGCAGGAGGAGGAGGCAGAGGAAGGGGGAGAGTGAGAAGGGAGGGACTCACCAGATGAGGAGGGGGATGAAAGTAAGATGAGGTAGAGCTGAGAGAGAAGACCTTGGGGAAGTTCAAGGGAGAGGTAAGCAAGGGTGGTTTAGTGAGTGGAAAGAATCAGGGAAGGGGACTCACTGAGTCTTTTGGTGAGTTGGATGGTGGGTGTTTTAGGGAGCTAGGTGATGCAGGTTTCTTGGTGAGGTTGATGAGGCTGGTGAGGTTGGTTAGGTTGCTGAGGTGAAGGAGGTGGTTTGATGAGGAGGAGGAAGGAAGGTGACTTGTGTGTGAGTGTGGTGAGGTGGAAGTGTTGGAGTGGTGAGGTGGAGGGGAGAGGTGGGCGTGCTGGCATGTGGTGGGGTATGAGGTGGAGGTGTTTTTTTATTTTTTCTAAGTCCACTAAAAAAAAAAAAAACCAACTCAGCCTGGAAACATGGGTGAAAAACCAAAAAAAAGCTTACTGTGAAGTTATTTTTCACCTATTGAAAAATTAAAAATTATTCATCAAAGCAAGCAAGGGTGAGATGAGGAATCCACTCTCTCATAGAAGAAGATGAGGGACAAGATGAGACAGGGATGATTTGAGGCAGATCAGGAATATCATCTTCAAATATTTTGTCCCATTCATCTTTGATGTTGGCCTAAAGATTGTGAAGGATTACACAAGTGATAATCCAGTTGATGAGGAACTTCATTTCTTTGGGTTTTTGAAGCTGGTTTTGCATTTCCCTTAAGCTGGCCCATCTTCCTTTCAGGACTTCTATGGCATTCTCAATCCAAACTTGTGATTGGGCAAAATGATAGTTGAAATTGGTTTTTCCTTGATCATTAGATGAAAGGTTATGGTATGCTGGAACCACATACTTGCAACTAGCATAAGCTGAATTTGCCAGAAGGTATTGATCATGTTGAAAGTAGTTCCCTGGTTTTTGGGAAATTTTTATCCAATTGAACACCTATGAATAATGAAAAGAACCTGGAAGGCCAGCATGCAGGGATATGAACTTCTTGTTGTTATCAAAAACAATTTGTAGGGCCACGGAACATCTTAAAAAAGATGAATCATATTTGGTCAGTGGTGTGATCAAAGCTGTTATCAAATTCATTGGAAAAGAAATGAATCAGTTGCATTTTTTGAAATCAAAATAGTGGTTGCCATCTAGCTTGGGTTTTTGACTCAAGTGGATGGTGGATCCATCAACAAACACAATGCAAACAGGAAAGCCTTTTTTCTCTATTACTTGAGATATCTCCATGTGTTCTTTTTTGGTTGGCCAAGCAAGGACTGAGCAACAGAAAGATAGGATAGCAGTCATGACTAATGGAGTATAAGTCAATCCTTCAATAACTGACTGAGAAAATATTTTCCAATTGATGGATTGCTGCTCCATTCCCATTTGATCACAAACTAGAAAGAGAAAAAGCAAGTTGGATGGCTGGATTTCTATTAGGATTTGGAGAATTATTCTGGAAGATGTGGTGGTCTTCAATCATCTACAAAATTTTCATGAATGAAGGCAAAAAAGTTGGGAATAGTTGCTGAAAGCTTCAGTTGGGGATGAGATGAAGCTTTTGCCTTTCATACATAGGGTCGTGGAGGGTGTGTATTCTTGGAACCATGTATTGCTTTTCCAACAGAGAATTCAAAGCTAACCAAGTTGATTCAAAATTGGAGTCTGAATCATAGTCTGAATGGGAGTCAAACAGTAGCAAAAGTTCCGTCAGCTTTTTTGTGATTTCAACTTGATGGTGGGAAGTTTGATTGGACATGTTGAGAAACATGGTGATGTGATGTGGGGTGATGAGCTGATGATGGGATTTGTGTGAAGATGGAGATGTGAAAATAACTAGAGATGTAAAAGAATGGTGATGAGATGTGTGTGATGCAATGGAGATGCAATGGGTATGGATTTGCTGATGTGGATTGGTGTTTTAGATGTGATGGATGGTTGATGGATGATGATGCATCAATGGCGGGTTTAATGGTGGGTTTGATGTTTGAAATATGCCATTTTCATGAAACCCGCCATTTTTTAATACACCAGTTAGGGGGTACATGTATTTCAGAAAACCGCCATTAAAAATTGCGGGTTTCTAATGGCGCGTTTGCTAACTTTGATACACCCTATTACCACTTTTGAAAATATTTGGTCACACTTATTTGAATTATGATGGTCCCATTGGAAAATAGGAATATTTATGCCATAGATTCCTTACTCTTTCTTGCATTGCTCTTTGAACTTTCCAGGAATGCTCTTCTGCCCTCCATAGAGGTTTTCATTGGTTTTTTATCAAGTTGAAAAATTTGTTGTTTGGGTCAATTGTATTGATTATTTTTGAGTTTAAAACTTGTAATTGATCTTCAGTTTCTGGGGGAGGAACACTGTATCCTCAATATTTCATGTTTGAAATATTCTTTACATAGTCACATAGGCAAGGACTTATGGGGTCATTGGAATTTGGAAAATTTTCTGCTACTTCCTTGTTTAATATGCAAGTTTTGATGTATTTTGAACTAAGAGGAGGTCTATAATCCATATTATAATATATGGAAGTCTTCAAGTAGCCCTTGAAACAATTTGGGGGTTTTTTGAAGTGTAGATTTTATGGAGGAAAGGAATTTGAAGACAATTGAATCTAAAGTTATTGGCTATTTAACATGATGAATTTTGAGGGATTATAAATCATTTACAAATTGAAAATCTCAAATTGGTTGTGCATCTACTCTATAATGAATTTTGAATATGTGAGCCAAATTCTAAATTGTGCAATGAAAAAAAATATTTTCAGAAGGAGAAAATCTTTGGGAACTACAACTTGGATTTTGATAAAAATGACCAAATTTTTTATATCTGTTTGGATTTACCATGGACCTTGATTTAGCTGATGATTTTTTATCATTTTAAATGATTTGGGGAATAATAATCATTCTTTTTCCTTGAAATCCAGAAGGATTAATCAAGAAAATAGATGGAAACCTATCATTAAATTTTACAGTTGTAATAATTTTAGAGATTTTACAATAAAATTCAAAAGCTTCCTTTTGCAACCCAAGTATTTACTTCCTAAATTTATTTAAAATAGAGTATGAAAAAATCATAAATAATAGAATTTTTCTCAAATTAATGGGATGAGCACTTAAGTAGTTTCAAATTTCACCTCCATTTTTTGAATCCACAGTATCATCAAGATGATCAATTTTACCCAGTTTTAGTATTTAAATCAATAAAATGATTCTATAATTTCTTATATTGGGAGTCAAATCTCAATTGTGAATTGGTATGAAAATGCTTGAAAAAGAGAACAAATCCTCTAATGATACTAGGAGCTGCAATTCTTATCCAACTTGCAGTAAAATCTGATTGTGAATCTATTTTTATATCTGCTACAGGTAAAGAAAATATTAAAATGTTTCTTAGTAACTGAATTTTTCTGGTTTTTAATGGAAATTTACAAGGATTCATCTGAAATTTTGATTGCTGAAATTCTACCTAATTGAAAAAAGGGCCAAGGTAATATTGTTAAAAAGAATGGTACAAAAAATTCATTTCTTGATCATTTACTGCATTTCAAATAAAGATTTTGCAATTGAAATTAGATACAATTTAATTTTTTGATAAAAATCAATTTCTTACTTCTTTTAATTTATTTAAACCATTTTATTGTATTTGGTTAAACATGAATATGGAAGATTCAACTGAAATCTCTTGAGACATATAAAAACTGACTGAAAAAATAAAAGCCAATCTTACCACCTTTCCTCTGGTGTTTGAATTCATGGGTGTTTTGAAGTTCATGAAAGGAAAATATTTAACAAAAAGAGTTCAAGTTACTTGAAACACACATCAAGTTTTATGTTTTCAAGTTTTATTTTTATTTCAAGCTAAATATGATTTATTTTCTTTACAAAAAGAGCTGCTAATGAAAAATTAGTTCTTTCATTTCTGGTCATAGTGCATTTTTCAAGAGTTTCTTGAGATTAAAATGAGGTGATCTTATCAGAAAACATTTTTATTTGATGCCTTTGAGGTAGCAAAACCCATGGGAAAAAATGCATGTATTTTTTGAGGATTAGATAATTGATTATATGATGAAAACAATGGAAAATAACTCTGATTTAATTTTGTCACATATCAAAACATTTAGTGGGATTGAAAATTCAAATATTATCAAAAGTTTGGAAACTCCATAGTTGACAAATTTCAATGTATTATTGGATATTTATGAAAAAAAGATGAGGATTTCTTTCCTCCTTGCATAAAAAGGCTTCTTCTAGAATTGAATTTGATATAAGGGAATTTATATTCTCTGTTCTCATTGACCCTTGTGTTATAATTGAAAAGAGATGGAATTTTCATGAAAGATCAAGTAGAGAAACCAATAATCGTGAAAATTTCAAGTAATAATCTATGAGAAACATTCACAAGTGCATTGGAATTAAAATTCTATTAACCACCAGTGGAATGGCTGCACAATGATTGATAATTGATATGAAATCCTCAATATACTGTTTGAACAATATATTAACTCACACCTTTGAAGAGATTCACGCCTATTTATCCAGAGGTCCCAGAGGTTTGGAATCATTTTCTCTGGAATAAATATTTTCCAGGCCTCCCTATCAATTTTTCTCTGCCTCCTGCATACCCAAACTCTTGAATTATGATTTTTGTGCATCAAACTTTCACCTTGTGTCCAAATTTCAGCAGATGGCTCAATTCTTTCCTTGATCACATGATCAATATGTTTGTGTGTTTCTTCCAACCATGTTTGTTGTTCCTTGGATAATTGGACCATTTTTTTCTTGATGGTTGAGGTTTATTGCGATGGATTGGTGGATTGTATATGTTTTTTCTGTAAAATATGAGTTGGGTTGTCAAATTTGGCAAGAAGGAATCTGGGGTTGATATTTATAGGAAATGAAAAGGAAGTATACTATTGCATGAGTTTCAATTGAATATTAGATATATAAAAAAACTATGCATAAATTTTATGTAGATTTTAATGGGTTCTCAGCATCATATGCATGAAATATAGTAATTGAAGAGTATTACATACTATATACCTTTGGGAATGTTTTGACTGATTTTAAATAGATTCTTGTGACATTTTGAAGCAGGAATGTTGAATATTATTGGATCTATGGGGATGAAGATGATATAAAAATTGTCATTAAGTTTCCTTGGATGATTCTTTTCTTAATAAATGAATTATTTGTTGATAAATGAAGGTATTGTGAATCACTGATGTTGATAACCAAACACAAATCATAGCTAAGCTAAAATTTAGGATAGACAGATATTTGAATTGATTTAGATCTATCATTTATTTGAATATTATTAGGGCCTATCAGAGTTAGCAAACCCTCCATTAGAAATCCAACGCTTTTTTTGACCAAACCCACCATTTTTAATGGCGGGCTTCTGAAATACACATACCCCCTAACTGGGGTATTTCAAAATGGTGGGTTTCATGAGAGTAGAGGTCCAACCCACCATTCAAACTGCAATTTATGCATCATCATCCATCCACCATCCATCAGTTCCAAAACACCCATCAATGTCAGCAAATCCATAAAAATCCCATCTCCATCACATCACACATCTCATCTCCATTGCTTCTAATCTCTATTGCTTCACATCTCTATTGCTTCACATCTCCTTCTTTACAAAAATCCCCTAATAATCTCATCAAACCAAATCAAATCACCATCTTAATCAACATTTCCCATCAAAAAACCCAGCAGCAATTTGAAAATGCCAAAAATCTGATTGAACTTTTGTTAGTATTTGACTGCCATTCAAACTCCAATTCAGACTCCAATTTGGAATCAACTTGGTTGGCTTTGAATACAAAATATTTGAAGATGATATTACTGATATGCCTCAAATCATCCCTGTCTCATCTTGTCCCTCATCTTCTTCTATGAGATAACAGATTCTTCCTCTCACCCTTGGTTGCTTTGATGAGTAATAGTTGATTTTGAATTAGGTCAAAAATGTCTTAACCAATTTTTTTTGGTTTTGCTTGTTCACCCAAGATTCCTAGGCTGAGTTGGTTGTTATTTTTATCATTTGGTGGGGTAGACTCAGAAAAAAAAGATGCAAGACTTCCAAACCCCCCACCTCACCCCACCAAACTACTGGTCAAATCACCCACCTCACCCCAAAAAACCACTGGTTATTCCACTCCTTCCTCCTCCTCACCAACCACCTCCACTTGACCCATAACCTCAACCTCACCCACTACCTCCCCTCCTCCTTTGGTTGTCACCCCTGGTAAGCTTCCCCCCTCCTCATCCTCCTCCTTGTCCTCCCCATCATCCAATGCTCATCCTTTGATTCATCAACCTCCATCCCCCTTCAGCCCCTCCCCCACCCCCTAGGTTGATTCCCCAGGTAATCTCACCCCTCCCTTGTCCTCATTTACCTTTCCCCTCTCTCTCACCCACTCACACTCCCTCGCACTCACTCAGAAAGACCCCCCTCTCCCCCCTCCCTCAGTCTCCCTCAGCTCGCCGGCCTTGCCCCCCCTTGCTTGGGTCCACCCCCCCTCCCATCTTGCTTGGCTTGATGGCCTTTCCCCCCCTTTCCATCCTTGGCGCCCCCCTCCTTGCTTGCAACATTGCTCTGGTGCACCCCCCCTCCCATCTTGCTTTTATTGAAGGCCTTGCCCCCCCTCCCATCTTGCTTTCCTCCTTGCTCCGGTCCACCCCCCCCTCCTTGCTTGGCTTGCCTGCCTGGCCCCCCCTTGCCATTGTTGGCCCCCCCCTCCTTGCTTGGATTGCCGGCCCCACCCCTCCCCTCCTGGTTTGGCTTTCCAACCCCGCCGCCCCCTCACCATTGTTGCCCCCCACTCCTTGCTTGGCTTTCCGGCCAGCCCCCCCTTGGTCTCCCTTGGCTTCCCCGCCCCTCCCCCCTTGCTCCGGTCGGCCCCCCCCTATTCACTTGGATTGCCAGCCCTGCCCCCCCTGGGCCTCCCTTGGATTGCCAGCCCGCCCCCACCTTGCTCCCCCGCAAGCCACCCCCCTCCCTTGCCTTGCTGCCAGGCGCAATCCCCCCTTGCCCACCTGGACTGTCCCAAATCCCAACCCAAATCCCACCCAAACGCCCAGCCCAATTCACTGCACCCAAGTAATTTTATTTTACTTGGTGATGACGTGAGCGTTTCCTTTCTTTCTTTCTTTGTTTTTTGAAAGAAGCCTAGCCCAATTAGTCCATGCCCATTCCCAGTATTTTTTATTTTTTATTTTTTATTTTTTATTTTTTATTTTTTATTTTATTTTATTCTTTTTGGTGATCATTTGACTGATGTTTCTTTTAAGAGTGATGTTAAATTCACGGCTCCAACCGTGTGAAATTTTTTTAGGGCCCTACATAGCTCAAATGAGCCGTGGGGGCCCAAAGATAACTACAAAGGGCCATTTCAAACATGCGCAACCCCCAAGGGTTGTGTAGGAGCCGTGTACCCCTGGAAGTTGTGCCAGAATTTTCGGCACCCTCTGGACCACACTTGGGTTCTGTCAATGCAAATTTGGGATTAACAAATATTTTGTGTCAGCTCTCTGATACCAGGAACCTTGCAGTCCTTTAGCTACAGAGAGTGATAAAAGAATTTGGAGCAATAATATTCCAAAGAATAAACACTTTACAGCTCCAATAATGGTATTGTAAGAGCAAGTTCAAGGTCTAATTGGTTTGGTTATAAATATGTTAAATATAATATAAAAAGAGTGGCCACAGTAATATACTACTGGGGGTCTTTAAAGACTTGGCAACCTCTCCTCAAGGGGCCTCCTTAGGCAGTTTATAACCTTGGAATGAAGATAGGTGCCTTCTAAGGCCTTATCCACTAATTTGGGCGGGCAAAACAGCACAAAAACCCAGAGCAGGAAGGAAACATCTTACTTGGGAAGTAATCCACAGAAATCCTGCAAAGATTCAGGTAAGAAGCTTCAGAACAGATGGGGTTGGTGGCTGGTTCAAACTTCCGGTTATTGATAGTTATTTAGAAAATAATAATAATAATACTTCAGACTAGATCATAAATAACTTGCTTTCTTCTTGATAAGCACTTGACTAACAATGGCACAATGTCTGATTGATAATAATAATATTTCTGATAACTGACAACTGATTCTGGGAACAGAAGGGCAAAAAGAGCCTGTTTAAATATTCTTTTTTGGGTGCTTGAGGGCCTCTAGAAGGGGTACTAGCCATGTTCTGAGGCTAGGGGGGAATTCAGGGCAAGATTGGCAGGTTCTCAAGGTTCTGTTAGCCTGCTGGCCTTAGATCTGTCAAGGAACAGCTCCTTTTTAGCTGCAGGATCTGTTAATCAATAGATTAGTCATTTTGCTGATCCTGCACTGATCCTCAATTTGTACTGTAAGTACTGGTCCAAAGTGAGCAGACGTGGATGTTTATTGATTTTCCATCCTCTGCTGATCCTGTATGTAATTTTTAATAATTTTTACGACCACTCCTTATGTAGTTTTGTGGTCTTTAAAGGTTCTGATCAACTCACGTTGTGGTGAGTCTGGATCTTTATTTAATTAATAAAAAATACTAAAAATTAGTTAATAACTAATTTTAATTGATTTTTAAGGTTTTTAAACTATAATCTATGCTTGTGTGGTAGCTTTACATATGTAGTGTAGATCCTACTATATTGTAGCTCCTCTGAGTGGTACCTGGCTGTCAGACTGATCACGGCAGGAGGCGCGGGGATCAGTCCATTCAAATGCGCGCAGGGGACTGATCCGCTGCGCGCATGACTAGGTCACGGCATTACCTGCGTGGGAGTTCAGTTGCGCGGGAGTCCAGCGCTTTAGGGACGCGGGGCTGCGTGCGGGAGTTGGCGTACGCGGGAGTCCAGCGCTGTAGGGATGCAGGGCTGCGTGCGGGAGTTTGCGTACGCGGGAGACCAGCGCTGTAGGGAGGCGGGGCTGCATGCGGGAATGGTGACAAAACACAATTCCCCGTGTAACTCCTAAACTACACACAACACCTGGATTTCGACTGAAATTTAGGTTTGAAACCTATACATGACATATCATGTGAAATATTAAAATGGCCAAAAGGTGCCATACTGGTGCCGTGGTCATTTACCATTTTCTATTAAATTAATTAACAAATATAAGGAGTAAGAATTCAAGGGTGGGGTCAGTGAGTGACCCTACCTTATTTTGGGTAGAGAATCCATTTCTGCAATAATATTTATGGATGTCCTATTCCTTCATTTTATAATAATTTTATTTATTTATTTATTGATTTGTTCTTTTTATTTTTTTTAATATTATTATTGTTGTTGCTTTGTCAGGTTGCTCTGTGCTAAGTAGCAGGCTGACACTTTGTGGGACTGTTGTTCCACACCTAGAAATCTAAAAGAGACATTAAAGTGAAATCAAAGTAAATTAAAGTGACAACTGAAATCATAAATCATATAAAATTCTGAAAACATTCTTTCTCAACTCAAAAGTGAGCAAACTTTGATTGATAAATTGAATGTTGGATTGAATACTGAAGTATGCCATTGCATTTTTTTGCATGGGAACAGTGGCAAGCCCTCCTTCTTCTGAAATGGATGTGTGGAAGGTCTACATTGATAGTTCCATCAATATAGCTTTGGAAAAAGAAAGAAAAGGTTTCAGCTCTGTGATACCAGGAACCTTGCAGTCCTTTAGCTACAAACAGTGATAAAAATACTGGAATAATGATAATAATTATTTCAAAAATAAATGCTTAGAGGCTCAAATAAATAATATAATAAGAGCAGTTGCAAGGTTTAATTGGTTTGGTAATAAAAGGTTTTCAATATGTATATAAAATAGGGGCCACAGTATTATACTACTGGGGGTCTTTACAGACAAAGCAACCTCTCTTAAAGGGGCCTCCCTAGGCAGTTTAAGAACCGTGGAATGAAGACGAGTGCCTTAGAAAGGGCTTATTCCACTAATGGCCAGGAATAACAGCACAATTGCATAGACAGGAAGGGAAACACTCACTCTGAGCCCTTTACCACAAAAAATCCTTCAATAATAGGAAGGGTTTCAGAGCAGATGTGGTGGATTGCCTGACTAAACTTCAAGGGTTGATTGGTTTTAAGAAATAAATAATAATACTACAGACTTGGTCATAAATCACTTGCTTAGATTCTTCATAAGCACTTGACTAAAAATGACATGGTGTCTGATTGATAATAATAATTCCTGGTAAACTGATGATGGAATAATGGATCCAAAGAGGTCTGTATAAATAACTTTTTGGGGTGATTTTGAGCTTCTCAGGGCGCGTAGAGAGAGTTCTGCTCATGGGCTGAGGCTGGAAAGCCAGTCAGAGCAAGATTGTCACTTCCACTTGGTGCTGTTAATCAGCTGACCTTAGATCTGCTGGATTTCTGTACTGTTTTAGACACAGGACCTGTTAATCTATTATGGCATAAATTTGATAATTCTGCACTCATCCTTCATTTTTACTATTATCATTTCTTTAAAGTGAACGGATGTGGACGTTTACTGATTTCGCATCATCTGCTGATCACGTAGATAACTTTTAATAATTTTTATGAACACTCCTTGAAGTGTTTTGTAGTCTTCAAAGATCAGAGTCAATGATTTACGTGGTAATCCTTGATATTTAATTTATTATTAAAAAATTTTCAAAACTTAATTTTAATCAATTTTAATCAAGTTTTGATCTTTTTAGATTATTAATAATGCATATTTCAACTTATTACATATGCCAGGCAACCCTAATTAGGCTGTAGCTCTTCTGAGCGGTACCTGGTTGTCAGATTAGTCACAACGGATCCAGACAGGGGATCAGTCAGTTCAGATGCGCGCGGGGTGGGATCTGCTGCGTGCGTGGAATAATGAGCTGCTTTAGGGTCTCTTGTAAGCGGGAAACTGCTACTATTAGTATGTAGGGGTATGTAATGATGCGGGGCTGCGCGCAGGAATTGTGAAATAACACATTTCCATGTGTAACTCCTAAAATATGCACAACACCTCAATTCTGAGTGAATTTTAAGTGTAAGCCCTATACGTGACAACACGTGTGAAATTTTAAAATTGCAAAAAGTTGTCATACTGGTGTTTTATTTTTTGGTAATTTTCTTTTTAATTATTTTAAAAATGTAAGGACTTGGATTTCAAGGGTGGGGTCAATGAGTGACCCTACCTAATTCTGGGTGAGGAATCCATTTCTTTAATAATATTTATGGATTTATCACTTCTTATTTTGTTATTTGAGATATTCTTATTTTTTATAGTTTTGTGTTGCTATGACAGGTTGCTTTGTACATAGTAGCAAGCTGAAATTCCCCCACTCCAAGATATTTCTATATCTGAAAAAATTCTGGATCAATGCCTTCTTCTGGCTCTGCAGTTCCTTAGGTGTATGGGCCCATCAGGGATGTTGTGTTCAGGTAACCATTCATCTTTATCAGCTTGGGTTTAGTTGTTCAGCATTATAAAATCTCCAACTATCCTTGACTTATCATCATGCCAAGCTATAATTACTGGGGTAGTGATATCCACTTGTTCATTGTGTCCTGCTTTCCTTAAGACTTTTAAGTCAACCAACTCTTGAATATGAGTTTCCAGAGCAGCTCTAGATTCTGGATTAGAAGGGTAAGCAGGTCTCCTGAGCTGAGATGGGTAAGGAGGCTGAATGGTTAGAGTCAGAATCATATCATGTCCTTTGATTTTACCAATGGGGTGATCCTTGGTTCAGGAATAATTCTGATTTTCAAAGCATACTTGTAGGATGTCCCGTTCTTGTTCTTCATTGAGCAGGGAATTCTAAGCTTCTTGAGAGATGTATTCCTATGTCCAGAGAAGACTCAATACTTCCTTCAATAACATTGATGGGGTTAGTGATCATCAAATCACACTCATAAAGTGATCCATCAGTATAACCAAGGTGAGGGTCAGGATTATCATACGCTTTTCCTTTAATAGGATTAATCCTTTTCCTAGGTAGAGGACAATCAGGTTTTACATGTCCTGTTTGGTTACAGTTCCAACATACTTTTTCCTTTGACTCTGGTGTCTTCTTGACCTCCAAGTTGGTTGGATTAGTGGCCAGGCACTCCTTAGTTTTGGCAGTATACTCTTCCCTGTCCCTAGTATTTTGTTCCCTGGGGAGTCTGTTGACTCTCTTATAAAGACCATTCATATCAATAGTCTCTTTCAACACACCTATCAAAGTAGAAAGATAAGAATCCATATGTCAACCTCCTGGATGCCAAGACCCTTGCTATCCTTTAGCTACCAGAGGTGATATTGTAAATAATAAATATATTATTTAATAAATGCAGCAAAAATACGTAGAATACTTGGATTAAGCTTATTGCAAGGTTAAGTGGTTTGGTTATTTTTTATTTTTTTGAATCAAAATTGATTATTAAATATTTATAGAGGGGCCACAATTATATTGGGGATCTTTAACACCTCTCTTCAGGGATTTCAGTATGAAAACACGTAGTCCTGGTTACTTTGGTTCTTTAGTTTAAAGATTATTATACCCAAAGATAATATGTATATAAAATACACAATGGAGTGGTAGGGCCTTTTAGCCAAGCTACCACGACAGAGAAAGGATAATAAGACTCACTGGTATATTATTAAATCCTTTTGGTATCTGTTTGAGATGTGCACTGATGGGTTAAACCTGTATACTGGGGTTATAAGGTTGTTCAGCAGTTTTAATTGATAAAAAAGAGGTTTGAAGACGGATATTACTGATAAGACATTGCCATAAATCACTTAATTATCTTTTATAAGTATTTGATTACGTTGGCATGGCGTCTGGATGTGAATATTACTGGGTCTCTGCCCATCAACATCCTCAAAAGAGCTCTGTATTTATAGTTTTTGGAGTCCCAATATGGTCCTTCTGAGGGTTGTGGGTGCTCAAAGGGACGGAAAATAAGGCTAGCAGGGTAACCGGGGGTAGCCTGTCATGTGCCCTTGGTGCTCTAGCCCGGGTAGTATCTAATTCCTTAGGGTATGGGTATTATTCTACCTTATAATGGACATTAGGATGTGTGAATAACACTAGTCTGTCCTATTTATGTGTTATCTAATTGATTATCCTTGGTATATGTTCCTAGTAATCTAATAATTATATTATTAGACATCTCTACGGACATTTTAATGTCAGTTAAGTTCTCATTATGTATCATATAACTGGAGTAAAAGTCATAATATTGATTTTACTCTTTATTTATGAGTTTCAGTTGATTTGTTAAGATAATTACCTAAAAATATAAGTCATGAGAATTCATGTAATATTATTACATCATTATCTTTCTTAGTATGTCACAAAGATATTGATGTATAGCAATTCTCATAAAAGTATATTAAAGTATTTTAATATATTTTTTGAAGCTGTCATTGTCTCATTTTCGACATTCTTGATACTTTGCATTATATTAAATAAAAAATACATGTAAAGATTATTTAGGTATTATTATATAATATTATGTATATTTAGACAGTCTACTATCCACGGGAACCTTTATTACATATGTAGCAAGTTCACGTGTATGTTGTAGCCTGTTTACGCGGTACCCTGGCTGCCTGTCACTATGTCAGCCCGTAGTCTTGCGGCTGCATACTTGTCAGAGGCCCAGGGCTGCGTACACAACCTTGACGGGTTGAGACGGCTGTATCTCAGCTGCGCGCGGGTGCTGTGGGTGCCGCAGCTGTGTGCGGGTATTGTGACAAAATACATTTCCGCCCGTAACTCCTAAAATATACAAAACACCTAAATTCTGACTGAATTTTAGGTGTGAAACCTATACGTGAAAATGTGTTTGAAATATCAAATTTGGCCAAAAAGCTCAATACTGGAGCCGTAGTATTTTGGTTCTTTTTTCCTTAATTATTTAAAAAAATAAGGAGTTGGATTTCAAGGGTGGGGTCAGTGAGTTACCCTACCTAATTTTGGATGGAGAATCCATTTCTGTAATAATATATCTGGTTTTCCTACTCCTTCTTAGGTTAGTTGTATTATTATTATTTTTATGTTATTTTAGTTACTTTTGCAGCTTGCTCTGCAATAGTAGCAAGCTGACACCATAGGCATCCTGCACCGTGAACTGTGGTTGATTTTCCCAGGACATAAGTTGAGAAGTCTTCCATTGACTTCTTCTTTATCAGCATCCAGGTAAAAACAGTCTAACCTTCTTTTCTGGTCTAAGCACCACTTTTGAGGTTTGTCCTTGGATGGATCAAACTGGGAGGTTTCAAAATTTTTCATCATCTTTCTTTTCCAAATCCTAGTACCAAATTGTACTTTGATCAATTCTTTCCCAGAACTCCAGGATAAAGATCCAACTTGTTCCCTTTTATTGATAAACCAATCAAGATCCACTCCTTCAAATAGTCTGGGCAATCTTACCACAACTATTGTATAAGGGAGGTCATAAGAAGCAAGGGTATAATCAATAAATTTAATGAAACTGAAATGGTTGTATTCTCCTTCTCTGGAGAATTTAGGCCATTCAGTAATGGGAGGAAGTAACTTCAAAGGCCATTCTATTTCAGGAGTAGGACTGGACCTGAAAGATTCATCCCTAGTTGTCCTAGTTCTGGCAGGAACACTAGGAGTACTGGTGAACCTAGTAGGTCTAGTTTCTTCCAGGTCAATGACTGGGGAGTTTGTAAAATTGACTTTAAGATCTCTGAGATAATTCTTAATCATACCTAAATCCAAATAAATCTTTTTGTTTAGTAAATCAATTTTATTAATCAGGTGAGCTGAAGGAGTAGGACTAGTTTTCTTAACTTCTTCCTTAAGCTGTTTCATGGTTGCAAGAATATCTTCCTCAAGAATTCATTGGTTATCATCAATATGTTTCATCAGGTCCAACTTACTAGCTTTTATACTATCCTTGATTTGTTGTATTTCTAACTCATCAATTCTCATAGTCTGAGACTTGGTATCAATCACTCTGAAAATTTTCAGACTCAATTTGTCCAATTGTTGATAAACTTTGCCAAAACACTGGCTGATAACAGTAAAGATTGTGAGACACATTTACAGAAAATCTATTAAGAGCTTCTAAATCTAATTGTGGTACACCTTTTTCCAATTTTTGGCTAGGGATATTCTGCTTTCCCAATCCTTTGGGTTCCTTACCTTCTGATGGGCTGAGGACCTCTTCTTTTTGGGGTCCTTTCCCTTTAAGGAAGCTAACTGATCCCAAGGATTCCAGTTCCGCACGTAGCCTTCTACCTCTTTCTTTGGTATCATTTTTTGCAGAGAAATAAGTGATTTATTTGCCAGCAAAATAGCTCTTCTCATACCTGGCTGATCTTCCTGGGTCTGAGACAGTTTGAATCGTTCCCAATAGCCCACGTTTTCTTTCACTAATACCTTCAATCTTTCCTCCTTGGTTGAGTCCAGCTGAGGTGGCATGGGAGGACCGGTATCCTCCTATGATAACACATTGGGAAGAGGGCTCTTCTCTTATGGTCTTTTAGTCGTGTTGGCAGCCACAGTTGTTGCCATTCTTGTCCCGCGTGATTCTATGATCATGGGTTTGATCTCCCTCATTGCGCTCGCAACTGGAGTCGTTGCATGTAAGGGTTCCACCAGGAAGAGATCCATACAATGGGGCTTCACCTTTTGCGCGGGTGTTGTGCCTGTTTTGATACATAGCACCAAAAAAATGAGTAAGCCTTTTGTCAAAACGTTTTAGAAAAGACTTAAAAATAAAAAAAATAATAATTTTTGTGTATTTATATTTTTAATAATTTTTTATATATATTTTAACTCACTTAAAGTTAAATTCAAGGGTACCAACACTTGGTTGGGATCAAAACTGTCCTTGGGGGGTATTCCGATAGGTTCTGAGTGAGTTTCAATCAGATCCTGGGATAAATCCAAGGTTAAGTCCAAGGGTACACTGTCTGGGACGTCCTCTAGGAGGTCCTGGTCAATGAGATCACAAAATATCAAATCCACTGAGATGGATAAAGACAAAAAAATATAAGTATAAAATTTTTTTTGTGTTTTTACGTGGCAAGATGATGTTTTAGAAAAATAATCACTTTTATTAGTTTTGGATTTTTCTTTATCTTCAGGGTTATTTAGTTTATAAATATAAAGCTTCCTTTGATGAATTTTCCACTCCTGATGTTGCCTTAATAAAGAATTAAAATTGAAAATTCTTTCAAGCTCAAGTTCTTTGTCCTTTATAAACTGCTGTTTATAATAAATCAATTTCTCTTGTTGTTGCTCAGGAGTTATAATAACAGGGACAAAATTATGGTTTTTTTCTTCTTTTTTATTTTTAAGAAGGTTAAAATTATAATTGATCAATTCTCTTTTGGTCTTAAGATCCACTAGAGAAACAAAGGATCAAAAAAATATATGTTATAAGTATTTTAACTTATTTTTAAAAAAATAGACTGGTCCAAGGAATAATTAATAAAAGATTAATTATTTAAGGATATTTCCCAGCCAGACCCCCAGTTTTCAGCTCTCTGATACCAAGAACCCTGCAGTCCTTTAGCTACAGAGATTGATAAAAATACTGGAATAATAATGATTATAATTATTCCAAAAATAAACGCTTAGAGGGTCAAAAAAATAATATAATAAGAGCAGTTGCAAGGATTAATTGGCTTGGTAATAAAATGATTTCAATGTGTATATAAAAGAGGCGCCACAGTATTATACTACAGGGGGTCTTTACAGAAAAATCAACCTCTCTTAAAGGGGCCTCCTTAGGCAGTTTAAGAACCTTGGAATGAAGATGGGTGCCTCAGAAAGGGCTTATTCCACTAATGGCTGGGAATAACAGCACAATGTCCAAGAAAGGCAGGGAAACACTCACTCTGAGCACTTTACCACGAAAATCCTGCAATAATAGGAAGGGTTTCAGAGCAGATGGGGTGGATTGCTTGACTAAACTTCAAGGGTTGATTGGTTTAAGCAATAAATAACAATAATACAGACTTAGTCATAAATCAATTGCTTAGACTCTTCATAAGCACTTGAAGAACAATGAAACGGTTTCTGATTTTTAATAATAATTCTTGGTAAACTGATGATGGAATAATGGATCCAAAGAGGTCTGTATAAATTCCTTTTTTGGGTGATTTTGAGCTTCTCAGGGCGCATAAAGAGAGTTCTGCTCATGGGCTGAGGCTTTAAAGCCAGTCAGAGCAACATTAGCACTTTCACTTGGGGCTGTTAATCAGCTGACCTTAGATCTTCTGGATTTCTGTACTATTTTAGCCACAGGATCTGTTAATCTATTATGGCGTAAATTTGATCATTCTGCACTCATCCTTCATTTGTACTATTAGTATTGCTTCAAAGTGAACGGATGTGGAAGTTTACTGATTTTCTATCATCTGCTCATCACTTAGATAAATTTTAATAATTTTTATGAACAATCCTTGCAGTGTTTTGTGGTCTTCAAAGATCAGAGTCAATGATTTACGTGGTAATCCTTGATCTTTAATTTATTATTAAAAAATGTTCTAAACTTAATTTTTATTAAGTTTTGATCTTTTTAGATTATTAATAATGCATATGTCAACTTGTTACATATGCCAGGCAACCCTAATGAGGTTGTAGCTCTTCTGAGCGGTACCTGGTTGTCAGATTAGTCACAACGGATCCAGACGGGGGGATCAGTCAGTTCAGATGCGCGCAGGGTGGGATCCGCTGCGTGTGGGTCCCTAGTACGCGTGAAACTGCTACTATGAGTACGTAGGGGTATGTAATGATGCAGGGCTGCGCGCGGTAATTGTGACATAACACATTTCCATGTGTAAATCCTCAAATATACACAACACCTCAATTCTGAGTGAATTGTAGGTGTAAACTCTATACATGACAACATGTGTGAAATGTTAAAGTGGAAAAAAGATGCCATACTGGTGTCATAATTTTTAGTACTTTTCTTTTTAATTATTTGAAAATGTAAGGACTTGGATTTCAAGAGTGGGTTCAGTGAGTGACCCCACCTAATTTTGGGTGAGGAATCCATTTCTTCAATAATATTTTTTGATTTCTCACTCCTTCTTTTGTGAATTTAGATATTCTTATTTTTATAGTTTTGTGTTGCTATGACAGGTTGCTCTGTACATAGTAGTAAGCTGACAAGAGGATTCAGGTAATGAAAAATTGGAAGCCCCAATTGAATTCTCATCAAGGGGGACAATTGAGGAACAAAATGTTTGAAAAATAGACATGACCTCTGGTGGTGAGTAACATTTTATGTTACTGGTCTTTTCCCTATTTGATTTGATTGAAACAGATGGAGTGCATGCCATCAATATAACTAGGTAACTATGGCAGAAACACTTGACCCACCTCCCTTGATAGATTTTTCTACTAGGGAACAGGCACATAAATATTGTCAAAGATGGGAAATGAAGCATGGTTACACTTTAACAGTTTCTTACTTAAAGCGTGACCAATATGTGGATTTAGCCTGTGATAGACATGGTTCCTATTCAGGAAATCTTTTTACCAAACGGTCTAAAAAAATTCACACAAGGAAGGTTGGGTGCAAGTTTTCAATCCATACAAGTCGCACAAAGGCAGAACCCTTGTGGCGCCTCTCCTACAAAGAAACCCAACATAACCATCAAACATCTGAACATCCCTGTCAGCTCCTGGATGCCAAGATCCTTGCTATCCTTTAGCTCCCAGAGGTGATAGAATAAATAATAAATATATAATTTAATAAATGCAGACAAAATACGTGAAATATTTGGATGAAGCTTGTTGCAAGGTTAAGTGGTTTGGTTATGGTTTATTGTTTTAAATCAATATGAATAAATTGATTGTTAAATATTTTTATGGAGGCGCCACAATTATATTGGGGATCTTTACCACCTCTCTTCAGGGATTTCAGTATGAAAACACATAGTCCTGGTTACTTTGGGCTCCTTAGTTTAAAGGATATTTTACCCAAGGATGATATGTATATAAAATACACGTTGGAGTGGCATGGCCTTGTAGCCAAGCTGCCACAAAAGAGAAAAGATAATAACCTCACTGGTATATTATTAAATACTTTTGGTATATGTTTGAGACGTGCACTGATGGGTTAAACCTGTATATGGGGTAATAAGGTTGTTCAGCAGTTTTAATTGATAAAAAAGAGGTTGAGGAAAGATATTATTGATCAGACTTAGCCATATATCACTTAATATCTCTCATAAGTACTTGATTCCCTTTGCACGGTGTCTGGATATAAATATAACTGGGTCTCTGCCCATCAATATCCTCAAAAGAGCTCTTTATTTATAGCTTTTGGAGTCCCAAAATTGTCCTTCTGAGGGGTATAGGGGCTCAAAGGGACGGACAATAAGGCTAGCAGGGTAACTAGTGGTAGCGTGTCACGTGTTCTTGGTGCTATAGCACTGGTAGCATCTAATTCCCCAGGGTATGGGAATTATTCTACTTCATAATAGATATTAGGACGTGTTAATAACACTAATCTGTCCCATTTATGTATTATTTAATTAATTATCCTTAGTAAATGTTCCCAGTAATTTGATAATTATATGAAGAGACATTTCTACGGAAATTCTGATGTCAGGTGAGTTGTCATTATGTATTATATAACGGGAGTAAAAGTCATGGTATTGATTTTACTCCTTATTTTCGAGTCCCAGTTGATTTACTAAGATAATTACTTGAAAATATAAGTCATGTGAATTCATGTAACATTTTTACATCATTAGTTTTCTTAGTATGTCACAAAGATATTGATGTCTAGAAATTCTCATACAATTATATAAAGGTATTTTAATATATTTTTAGAAGTTGTCATTGTCTTATTTTTGACATTCTTGGTACTTTGAATTATATTTAATAAAAAATACGTATAAGGGTTTTTTAAGTATTTTTATATAATATTATGTACTTTTAGACTATCTATTATCCACAGGAAGATTTATTACATATGTAGAATGTTCCCGTGAGGGTTGTAGCATGTTTACACAGTACCTGAGCCTCTCAGGCCGCCTGTCACTCTGTCAACCCATAGTCCTGTCGCTGCATACTTTCAGAGGCCCGGGGCTGCGTGTATAACCTTGATAGAGTGACAGGGCTGTATCTCAGCCGCGCGCGGGTGCATTGGCTGCTGCGGCTGCGTGCAGGAATTGTGACATAAAACATTTTGGTATGTAAATCCTAAAATATAAACAACACCTGAATTCTGACTGAATTGTAGGTGTTAAACCTATACGTGAAAATGTGTGTGAAATTTTTAATTGACCAAAAGCTCAATAGTGGAGCTGTAATATTTTGGTTTTTCTTTCCTTAATTATTTAAAAATATAAGGAGTTGGATTTCAAGGGTGGGGTCAGTGAGTGACCCTACCTAATTTTGGGTGAAGAGGTAATAATATTGATGGTTTTCCTACTCCTTCTTAATTTAATTGTATCACTATTTGTTTATGTTATTTTTGTTACTTTTGCAGCTTGCTCTGAAATAGTAGCAAGCTGACAATCCCTCTGAGCATCCTCACCTGAGGAGAATCTGGGGTTCGCCTTAGAAAATCTAGTAGAAGGCATGAATGATGGGCTCAATAACTTACAAATGAAGAAAAAATTGAGCTAGATTGATGGGAGGGATTATTTTTATGACCAAACAATCTATAACACTAAGCAGAAGGTCACGCTTGCAGAACTAAGGGGAAAAAGTGTTATGGGGGTACTATATGAACAGCTTGAAGAAAGAAGTTGGATTTACCGGTCAAAGTTCAGTGGAGAGGGTCACTGTGAGGCCCTTTACTTAGCACATCCAGAGGTAGTAGAGCTTTCAAAACAATTCCATCATATTGCTATGTTGGACTGTACTTATGAGACAAATAAGTACAAAATCCCATTATTGCATGTTGTAGGAATGACAGCCAATTGCAAAACTTTCAAAAAAGCTCCTGTTTTTATAACAAAATAAATTTTTGATTTCTACAGTTTGTCTTTAAATGCATTAAAGGGGTTGTCTTATGATCCTGAGAGACTTCCAAAAGTCTTTGTGATGGAGAGTGAAAAAGCTATGATTTTTGCTATTGAATCTAGTTTACCTGATTCATCAAGACAATGTTGCACTTGGGATTTGTCTAAAAACATACAAGCAAACTTTAAAGTGCCCTTTTTTAATTATGTTGAAAGATGGAAAAGCTTCATGACTCTGTGGGAAAAGTATAGGGCCTCAAAGACCATGATGGAGGCGCTGGTCAATGATGCAGAACTCAGAGTAGGTCCCAATCACTGTTTCTTATGCTTCCTAGTTTTGGGTTCTGACCTTTTGACTTGTATATTGTTTCTTGAAAGACTATGAGGATGTAATTGAGTATATGGAAAATAACATTTTCCCTATCAAAGAGTGGTTTGTACCAGCGTGGACTTGTATAGACCCAGATTTTGGAAACAAAACAACATCTTGGGTTTAAAGGGCCCATGCAACTTTCAAAAAATTCCTTGCAAACTCTTTGAGAAACCTGTTGGATGTTTGAAAAATCCTTGACGGAACAGTTTTGAATCAAATTGAATCAGTCCAGGCATCACTTTATAAATCCTGAATTAAGTTAGGGACAGTTCTTCCACCTGAACTGTGACCATTGCCTTACAAATTTTCTTTAGAGGAAATTCATCTTGTCAGGGAACAATTCGAGAAGATTAAAGTTGATCATGATAGCAAATTGTGCACCAAGTCATATTCCAAGACTATGGTTTTGCCCTGTTCCCACCAAATAGGAAACCTTTGAGAATTCAGAGGATCCATGGTACCCAAAGATGTTCTTCCTCAGTGGAGGTTGGACTATTACCCTTGCAATTGTATTTCTGTAAGTTGTCTCAAGTTGGATTGTTCAAGTTGGATTGTTCAAATCACTAGGTGATTAATGATTTTTGATTAATGACTCCTAATTCACTAATGTTTTATCCTTTGGGATTTTTGAAGTTTGATTTCAATTAAATGCTAAGCATTCCTCAGTTACGTGAAAAAGTGAATGCAATGATCTTGGAATCTCCAGATCATCAGCAAAGCGGCCTATTGAAGTATATCATTCAGAAGATTACAAAATATCAATCAAAGCTAAGACTTGAACCTAAAGTGTTACAAGCAAGTAGGGGCAGGCAAAAATTGACAGATACGCAGAAAGAACCATCTTGGTTTGAGCTTTTTTTAAAAAAAATCAATGAGGAAAAAAGGACTAGAAGGGCTTCAAACAAGAAAAGACAAAAGATTGTAAGTCTTTTCTTTTGTGATAAGTTAATTTTTTTGGTTTAATGAACTTAGTTACTAACTAATGATGAATTGTTAGTCAAAGTTGGCGGAATCTGAATCTGAATTTCATAGTTCATGGGAAGAGATTGAAACTGAATCAGGATCACTTAATTTGGAATCAGAATCCTCTTCAGAGGAAGATAACATGCAGCAAAGCTCAAACAGAAGCTCATCTTTGGTGAGTATTCATTTCATTGACCCAATTAAAGAAATGAATTCTAAGTTAAATTTAATTATATGAACCAAATGTGAAATACCTCCATCAAATAAAGAAGAATTTCGATAAGTTCTTGGGTGAGGTTTGGGATCCAATTTGAGATGGTAATTGCGGATTTAGAGTCTTTGCTAAATCTTTTGGTTATGAAGAACATTCACCACAAAAAATAGGTCGCCACCTGTATGCAGGTGGCAAGTTGTATATCACCTGTATTCAAGCTATATCTCAAGAAGTATCTTTGTTGTACCTTCAGTTAATCTCACTTCCCCCCCTCTGTGATTGAAAGAGGTTGTCACATCACCCTCAACTCTACATCCACATATCTTTAACCTACTACACCTTCAATCTCCTCTGGTCCTGGACAGCATCCATGAGTGGAGTTCAACCCACATTGCTCCACCAAGTTCCAGGGGCAAGTGGAAAACCCATTCAACCTCCAAATTATAAGAAATGTTACCTCCAATTACATAAATATTTAATTTCTGGATTGGGAAAATGAACTGAGGAGTGAGCCACCAACCCCAAACCACTGTTGGAGTGAAGAATTCACTTTTTCAACCATCAGGTTGCAGTAATCATTTTACTGCCTGTTGAACCAGGGGGATAAACATTCTCTTGAAGGAACATAGTTTTAAATAAAACCCTAGTGATCAGTAGCCACATTTAAGTTCATAATATGACCAAATAGATATAAGCATTATTTGTCCTTTAACAATTGAGCTCACAAGTTGAATTGGATTACAGAATTTGGATATTTCTTTCAAATTTATTTTTTATTTTTTATTTTTATTTTATTTGTATTTTTTCTCATGTTTTTTTATCTTTTTCTGCAAGAGGTACTCATTGGATGATGTGGGGGAAAATTAAATGAGTGGTATTTGCTTGGAAACACATCCTGGTATGGTTTTCTCCAAGATATATATATATATATTTTATTGTTTTTTTCTCATGTTTTTTTATCTTCTCCTGCTTGAGGGACAAATTGGATGATGTGCGGGAAAAGTACAGTGGGTAGAAAAAATTCATGGGACTGTTTTTCAAAGAATATTCAACAAGGTAAGTTTTTTTTTCAGCCTTGTTTAAATTCATTTTATTAATTTATGCAAAGCTATTTAAAGTAAAAAGTAAAAAAAAATCACTTTTTGAGTCAAAAAAAGATAAACAATACAGTTGAGAATTGATTGCGCAACCAGCTTTGATTGACACCCAAACCAACTTGGAAAGGCACCAGGCCAATTTGGGGATGGGCCAACTGGCACTTGAAATGGCACCAAGATCACTTGGCCTGGGTGCCAAGCTAGCTTTTTTGGGCACCACACACACTTTAAAACAAAACCTGGAACTTTTCCAGGCCCCCAGATGGGCTTTGTACACCATCAATTTGCAAATTAGGGTGTATATTGCAACCCAAAGTTTTATTTTTTTGATGACAAATGTTGTTTTAGGCCTCTCCAATGGCAATATACACATATAGTGTGTAAAGCGCATCTGGGCACCTGTCCAGGTTTGACTTGGCATGTGCCTAGCGGGACTTGGATTGGAGTCCAGGGATCTTGATTAGTGTCAGCCTCCTGGATGCCAAGATCCTTGCTATCCTTTAGCTACCAGAGGTGATAGAGTAAATAATAAATATATTATTTAATAAATGCAGCAAAAATCTGTAAAATATTGGGATTAAGCTTATTGCGAGGTTAAGTGGTTTGGTTATTGTTTATTGTTTTAAATCAATATGAATAAATTGATTATAAAATATTTTTATAGAGGGGCCACAATTATATTGGGGATCTTTAACACCTCTCTTCAGGGATTTCAGTATGAAAACACGTAAGCCTGGTTACTATGGTCTCTTTATTTTAAATAATAGTTTACCCAAAGATAATATGTATATAAAATACTCGGTGGAGTGGCAGGACCTTGTAGACAAGATAAAGGATAATGAAACTCACTGAAATATTATTAAATCCTTTGGTTATCTTTTTGAGATGTGCACTGATGAGTTAAACCTGTATGCTGGGGTTATAAGGTTGTTCAGCAGTTTTAATTGAGAAAAAGAGGTTGAGGAAGGATATTTATTGATCAGAAATTGCCATAAATCACTTACTTATGTCTTATAAGTACTTGATTACCTTGGCACGGTGTCTGGATATGAATATAACCGGGTCTCTCCCCGTCAATATCCTCAAAACAGCTCTTTATTTATAGCTTTTGGAGTCCCAGTATTGTCCTTCTGAGGGTTGTAGGTGCTCAAAGGGACAGAAAATAAGGCTAGCAGGGTAACCAGGGGTAGCCTTCCATGTGTTCTCGGTGCTATAGCACGGGTAGCATCTAACTCCTCAGGGTATGGGAATTATTCCAATTTATAATAGACATTGGGACGTGTGAATAACATTAATCTGTCCTATTTATGTATTATTGAATTAATTATCTTTAGTAAATGTTCCAAGTAATTTAATAATTATAAAAATAGACATTTCTACGGACATCTTGATGTCAGGTAAAATCTCATTTTGTGTTATATAACTGGATTAAAAGTCATAATATTGATTTTACTCCTTATTTTTGAGTTCCAGTTGATTTACTAAGATAATTACTTAAAAATATAATTCATGTGAATTCATGTAATATTTTTACATAATTAGTTTTCTTAGTAAGTCACCAAGATATTGATGTCTAAAAATTTTCATAACAGTATATCAAAGTAATTTAATATATTTTTAGAAGTTGTCATTGTCTTCTTTTCGACATTCTTGGGACTATGAATTATATCAAATAAAGATATGTATAAGGATGGTTTATGTATTTTTACATAATATTATGTATTTTTAGACTGTCTACTATTCACAGGAATATTTATTACATATTTAGAATGTTCCCTTGTAGGCTTTAGCATGTTTATGCGGTACCTGAGCCTCTCAGGCCGCCTGTCACTCTGTCAACCCATAGTCCCGCGGCTGCGTACTTGTCAGAGGCCCGGGGATGCGTACACGACCTCGACGGAGTGAAAGGGCTATATCTCAGCCGCGCGCGGGTGCATTGGCTGCGGAGGCTGCGTGCGGGAATTGTGACAAAACACATTTCCGCCCGTAACTCCTAAAATATACACAACACCTCAATTCTGACTGAATTCTAGGTGTGAAAGCTATACCTTGTGGTGCTCTTTTATGGATGCGAGTCAGGAAAGGGCTGCGGGCGGCGCGCTCAGAGGCGGTCAGGTAGGCCCAGCAGCGGTTGGGTCAGGCTCAGCACCTGGAGACGGGAGACAGACGGATCGCGCGGATCGCAGACCGGAGGGATTGCGCTGATTGGAAAGCTTGCGCGGACCGGAAGGATTGCACCAATTGGAAGGCTTGCGCGGATCAAGCGGATTGCCCATCTCAAGAGGTGCAGATTGGATCACGCGTGTACGCCCCGGATACCTGGAAAGGGTTGTTGGGTGGATGCGCATGGGCAGGCAAACCAGGCGTACGTTGATATTGAAGGGCATGGGTTATGGGGCAAGGGATGGAGGGGTAGGATTGGGCTAGGGTTCTGTGCTTAGGGGTAGTGTTTCATCATTCTTGCTTATTTGTGGTTGTACTTAGGTTAGGGTTGAGAAGGAGGACTTAAATACTTCACTCTCAACTCCGGATTGTAAGGGGGATATCACTGGAATACATCTTTTGATCACATCAAATTGGATTGGAAAAGAAAGGAAGGAATTCATCTTATTATCACTCTATCCCTCTCTCTCTCTCTCTCTCTCTCTCTCTCTCTGGACCGGCTGCATCCATTCTCCTTACAGACGCTTCAATCAATAACTTCCGGAACTCAAGGACAACTTCAGGGGTATTCCCCCTTTGGTTTCCACAACGTGACAATGTGTGTGAAATATTTAATTTGCCAAAAAGCTCAACAATGGAGCCGTAGTATTTTGGTTCTTCTTTCCTTAATTATTTAAAAATATAAGGAGTTGGATTTCAAGGGTGGGGTCAGTGAGTGACCCTACCTAATTTTGGGTAGAAAACCCATTTCTGTGATAATATTTATGGTTTTCCTACTCCTTCTTAGGTTAATTGTATTATGATTATTTTTATGTTATTTTTGTTACTTTTGCAGCTTGCTCTGCAACAGTAGCAAGCTGACAATTAGGTTGGGCTTGCAGGGATTAAAACTTGGCACCTAATCAATCTCCCCTTGATGAAAATCAATGCTGCTTGTACCAAAATTGACTAGTCTCCCTCCCCCCAACTTCAAGCCTTTTTTTTTCAAGTATGATCATGTGATTGGTGGGTCAATGCAACAAGCTTTGATCTGCACCAAGATAAACTTGGCTGGGCACCAGTCCAATTTGAAAAGGCGCCGAGTGGACATTGGCAAGGCACCAAGAAGGCTTTGCTAGGTGCCAAGATGACTTTGCTAAGTGCCACGTGGGCTTTAGCTAATTTTCAAAAAAAACTTGGCTCAGCACCCAAACATGCTTGACAGACCATACATCAACACCACGGGCCAACTCTCTGTTGAGCCCCCAGCTCTTCCAACGCTGGTTTGACAGCACTCCCTTAGTCGGAATGCTCCTGTAAAAATAACATTGGTGTTTCAAAACGTCAAGTGTGGTTGAGGGCTTGCTAACAGCTCAACACCAATTCTACTTCCGCGCGGTTGGGCCCTTGTGGAATTCCTGTCAAGGTTTATCTGACACCAATTCAACTCAAGGGTCAGAAGGTTGTTTTGGGTCAAATCATTGTCATTCTCAAAGATTATTTGAACTTTTTTTTTTGGTTTCCATTGTTGGGGTAAAGGGGGCTTTCCAGATCAAATAAATCATTTATATTTATTTTATTTTAATTGGTAATGTTTTAATCTGTCATAAATATTATTAAATGATTTTTTTTTTCTGGGAGAATTTCACAGTTTTATTTTAACAATTAAATAGAAAGAAATTTACAAAAACTAAGAAAAAACCTTTTGTCAAGTTTTCTCATGGGATGGGGATTGTAAAACAATTGGTTTTTAATATTCATACCCTCCAGCTCCCCAGTACTGTTGATTTCAATCAATTTGTTGAATAAAATAAAGGTTGTTCACAGCTTTCAATGGGTGTGAAGAGGAATGAGATTGAAGGTGTGAATTGATTGATTTGTTGATGATGTCAGGGAGACAACAGACATGTGTTATGGATGGATGATGAGGGTGAAATGACCACCTGCAATGGGAAAATGAGAGACTTGGTAGCAGAGAGAGGAGAGAAGGAGACCAGAGGAGTCAAGAAAAGGGAGAGGGAGGGCCAGAGGAAAATTAATCAAGTCATTTCAACCAGTGAGGCCATGAAGTTCCAAACAACTGGTGGTAGTAATCTGAGTGATGATTGAGCGGTGTCAGTGGATCAGAGAAGGGAAGAAGAGAGGGGGAGTAGGTAGGGAATGAATTGCTCAACCAGTCCCCATGAACAAGAATTCCATCAGGAGAACAAGGGGGCCACCATTGTTGGAAAGTGATTGAGTGGTACCCAAGAAGAGACCGTTACCTGTGAGAGGGAGATTCAAAGGAGAGAGAGAGGGGGGTGTTGGATAGATGGATGGATGGATGGATGAGGAGGGAAGGAGGGGATAGGATGGTCAGGTCTTGGTTGGTCTAGAGAGAGGGAAGTAGTTGTAGCAGTCCACCCTGGTGGGATGGATCAAGAGAGGTGGAGTGAGTGAGATCAATTATGATGATCATTGTCTGAGCAAATCAATAGTCAACCGGTAAAAAGCTGGTGTCATGGGTCAGAAAACATGACATCACATGGATCCACCCTGTGCGTCCAGCTGGTAAATTGACCACGGGGTTGAGGTGATTTTGCCTCAACCCCAACAGCAAGTCACTGACAGCCGCCCCTGCTGGTGATTCAACTGCAGGTGAAAATTGCCATTACAACAACTCTGACCACCCATCACTGACCAGGCGACTGGTGGGGTGACGCATGGGTTGGTTGGTAAACTGTTGGTGGACCCAATTGTCAAAATGTCAGGCGTTCAACGCGCGAAGCATTGAATTGACCCTTGTCATTGGCTCCGCGGTCCTCAACGGCCAAAAGTGGCCCGTGGTGTACACATACATGTGCATGGTTTCCAAAAGCAGTTTTATATGTCAACAGTATGTACCACATCAAATCATTGCATGAAGGAGCTTTTATGTCAATGGTATTGGTACAATTATAATGATAATAATTGCACAATGTAGAGTTTATTTTGATGCAGGGGAAGATAATTAAAACACTTTGGACATGCTCAAGATTTAAATAATATTTATGTGATTTTACAACACAGGTATGTCTGATAAAAAATATATTTGAAGTAGGATATCATTGCAAGAGTCTATGGATTAAAGTAGTGAGAGTTGAACATTCTATTATCACAAGAATCAAAATTGAAACATGACTTTAGATCAAAAAATAATTAAAGGTATAAGTTTAGAAATTATGAAGGCAAGGTCAATTGGAGGCTGCATATCCAAAAGCTGTTTTCCCTCTGAAGAAAGGGAGGAAATCAAATAAGGATGATAACAGTTGCTGGGGAGTCTTGTTGGCGCCTTTGTGAGTTTTTCTTGGAGGTTGGAAGGTTTCCTCATCATCCACATTTAATGAACACGTTTTTACCGTCTACCAAGTCTCTCAGATTTCATGTTTCCAAACGGTTTATCTATTTGGTGACCAAGGGCAGAGAAACCTTGAGACTGCCATTGTCACGGGTCCTTCTGGAAGACCTTTTCATTGGAGCCCTCAGTGTGAGAGCAACATGGTTTTTCACTGAATATACTGGACTGATTTTCTGGTAATCCAAGTGATTCTAAGATCTGTGTTTTTTGATTTGAGATCTGTAGGCAGAGAGGAAAAACCATGTTAAACAAATTGGGTAAAAAATACCATGGGATGATAGGGAGTAATTGCTTACTTGTTTGCGCCATCTGTATTTTCTTGTATGATTTTGTTTTGCTGCATGGGCTTCTGAAAGATATTTTCCAGACTTAATATTGGATCTCCTGCCCATGAGCCACCTCTTGAGGACAAGGGTAAGGTTGAATTTGGTTTTATGCACTGAGTTGAATGGGTAGTTTCAAAATCCACCATGTGCATGGGCATGGTTCCAATGTTTAATGATCAGTCCCATAAACAACTGGTTCCAATGCAATTCACAAGGCTCAGACCAATTGAAACCACAGAAAGGAAAGTTGATTTATGCAAGGTATTGAAGAAAAACATCTCTTGCTAGGGTTGATATGCCATGTAGTAGACATGAAGAGTTTTATGGGACTAGAGAGGTAGTCGAGTGAATATGTTGATGAATGAAAGATGATGGAATTGATTGAACATGGGATTTTTGCAGGGAATTGGGGATTTTTTGCCAGTGAGTATCCATTGACTTGGTGATATTCATCACAACTCTACAGTAGGATGAAAGACATTGAGAGAAGTTGGAGTTTGAGCCAGGAACACTGCTGGAAGCAGCTTGATTGAAGAGTCTTGGGTTTTTTGATGGGGCTCCATTCAAGAGGTATTGTACCATGATGGGTTGTTTGTTGTTTGCACTCCATGATTATCAAAGAAGGAGAGCAGGGTCAGCATTCAATAATTGAAAAGCACAGGGGGATGATGACTTTATTTTTAAAAAAGGTGGAATTTTGCCAATTGAAAGCCACCATTGCAGCAGTCTCATGGTCAGCAACCATTGGGGCAACCATTGGAGCAAGCTAATGGTTGGCAACCATTGCGGGAAGCTAATGGCCAGCAACCATTGGGGAATGCTAATGGTTGGTTACCATTGGTGCAAGCTAATGGTTGGTGACCATGGGGAAAGCTAATGGTTGGCAAACATTGGGGCGAGCTCATGGTAGGCAACCATTGGGGCTAGCTCATGGTCACCAACCATTGGGGAAAGCTCATGGTCACCAACCATTGGGGCAAGCTCATGTTCACCAACCATTGGGGCAAGCTCAGCCTAAGCTAATGGAAAATAGACATGAGGCTAAGCTCATGGATGGTGACCATTGATAATGAGTCACTCCTCAACGCATATATGCATACCAGATAGTGTATAAGATGTGGGTGGGTAGTGCACTCAGCACCCAATTGATGAATCCCTCCATCATTTGATGAATCCATCCATCCATCCATCCATCCATCCATCCATCCATCCATCCATCCATCCATCCATCCATCCATCCATCCATCCATCCATCCATCCATCCATCCATCCATCCATCCATCCATCCATCCATCCATCCATCCATCAATTGATATGAAGACAGCCAAACGGAAGATATGCCAATGTCTGGAATTCAAATGTGGCAAGGGCACATATGAAGATGAAGATGGAAACAAAAAGATAGGAATGGCTTTTTCTTCCTCTGCCTTCAACAAACATCAGGTGGCTTTAAGCAGACTCAATCAGGCCCTGCAAGTCACAACAGATATATTTCCATTACAAGAGAGCAGTCATGTAAGTGGAGAGGAGGGATGGGAAAATAGTTCAAAATTTAAATTAATGTGCTGATCTTCTTATTTGCCTGCTATAATGATTTTCAAGTTTCCAAAAATTCATCAAGGAATAAAAGCAAAGAGCAGATTCAGATTCCACTTCACCTGGGAGGGCACTGGTTCAATTCTCAAGACCTCAAGTATAACTCTTTTCATCTAGTCCCAAGGCAGAGTCTGCTTGTGCTTCTCCAAGCTGCAAAAATGTTCCTTGTTCATCAACTTGGTGACTTGGAAATCACAGATTTCTTGAAGAAAGAGTGGGAGAAGCTTAAGAATCTGGGGAGGGAATTCAATTTTGATTCAAATAACATCATGAAGGCAATACCTGAAAGCAAAGTCACTCTAATTCAAAGGCTAGGTTATGAGCCCAGCCTGGAAACCAGGATATTCTGTCCAGAATGCTTCAAGCTGTATCCAATCCCAGACAAATTTTACAACCAAGAATCAATTTTCAAGAAATGTACTTCCAATTTCTATTCCACTAGCAAAATCTTTGTGAGCCAAACTGGTAATGAGCAGGGTATTTAATGTGAAACAGAATTGCTGATGAAGACCAGTGGGAAACATAACAGACCCATCAAACCAGCTCAAAAATTTCATTATCAAAGCTTGAAGGCCTGGCTTGGTAGAAAATTATGGTTTGCAGATTTTGAAAATCTCATTGAAAGAAATCTTCATCATAAAAACCTTAATTTGAATGTGATGAGCAATGTTTGGGATGGCTCAGTTTGGCGCAACTTTGTTGGAGGCGCAGACAAGAAGAGGAAACCTACCCAAAAACCAGGGCACCTTGTCTTCAGTTTCTATGTGGATTGGTTCAGCCCATTTGGAAATAAGGTTGGGCACAAATCAATCTCAGTGGGAGCAGTGATCTTGATCTGTCTCAACATTCCAGTGGTGGAAAGTTACAAGATAGAGAATGTTTTCCTTTTTTTATTATCCCTGGGCCCAAGGAACCCAAAGTGGAATAAATCAACCACATTCTAGATCCATTGGCTGATGAAATCAATGACCTCTGGTAAGGAGTATAGTTTTCTGAAACCAGCCAGTTTCATCAAGGTAGGGAGAAATTTGTTGCACTGTTTCCATTGATTGGGGATTTGCCAGGTACGCGCAAGGTGGCAGGATTCTCTGGTCATTCTTCAACCATGGTCTACTCATATTGTCAAATTACAAAGGACAAGATCAATGATCAAAATGTCAAGGAGTTCCAGCCAAGGAGAAATGCCAAGCACGTGAAGAATGACAAAAAGTGGGAGGAATGTTAGACATCATGGGAGTAAGATCAAAATACCAAGGAGAAGGGGGTCAGAGAAAGCTGTTTGAACAGGCTTGCATATTCGCGCCCAATAGAATATTCAGTAATAGGGCTCATGCATTGGTGAATTTTCGGAAATATCAAGGATCACAGCATGAGATATCTTAACATTTCTCTAGCCAGAGAAGAATTGGGGAAGGGAAAAATCTGAGAGAAGAACAGATGGATCGGAAAGCATCATTGGAAAGGGGAAGAGAAGGAAGTCTCCTGAAGATCCATAAGAGGAGGGTGATCACAACCAGAGAAGTCCCAAGAGACGGCTTAATGCCAGCAATCTGAGAGCACTTACACAAATAATGGAAGAAAGCTCAACAATTCAATCCAGAAAATATGAATTGAGATCTTCACAGGCTGGTAAATCATCATCAGCCTCAAAGAAAAGCAAGAAATCTCAACAATCTTCTGAATATACTAGTACTCACTTGTATTCTTTCAGAAGTAGAATTATTGGGAGCTTGGGAAGTTCACAAAGTATAGCCAGTCAAGGAAGCCACAAAAGTACTCTGAAGCTGATGGGGGGTGAGGGAAGCAGTCCAGTGAACAGGCATTTTGACAGAGGGAAATCAGCTCAAGTGCAATCATCCATCCAAGGGCCTCAATTAATGATTCAAGATTTGAGGCGAATAAAACAGGTGATTCAGGAAACAAAGGTGCCATCATGGATGAAAAGGGTACCAAAGAATGTTAGATTTCATGGTGCAGGATCCCTCAAGGCTGCAGAGTGGCTGAAACTCTACATGGTTTACTATCCCCTTTCTATGATTCATTTGTGGAGTGGTAAGCATAGACCTGGTATTGATCACATTGGCTCAATAAAAATCTTGAAGGACTCAACAGTGCTTCCCATTTACATAACAAACATGTTAATGAAGCATCATATTTCAAACCAAGATATCATGGAGTTTGAACGACTAATGCTGGAATACCGTCAAACAATAAGGACTGTATGGCCACAACAAAGGAGTAAACCCAACATGAACATTACTCAGCATTAACCAGAAGTGGTCAAAAGGTTTGGTCCACCAATGGCCATGCCCGCCTGGGCCCATGATATGTTGAATGGTATCTTGGGAAGGATACCAAATAACAATTGCACAGGTAAGCTCACTAAGAATCATGCTTTACAACTTCCTTCTTACTGGGAAAACAAAGCAAATGATAAATGTATTTTTTACAGGTGATATACATGGTACAATCATGAAGACATGTATATCAAGGATTCAATATTCAAGTTTATTGATCCAGTCAAAGGTAATTAACAAGGGACAAGAGAACTCAAATCCCCGCTTCATCCTCACCCCATTAGACCTGGAAATCCATTGCTCATGGATACAAGAGGTTTGAAGATTGGGTCTGCAACAGGATGTGTCTCTTGATTACAATGTGCACAAAATCAACAGTACCTTGATACATCATGAAAGATTTACAGTGCAATGACTGGATGAACTCTGTTCATTTGATCAAATGAACAAGCTATTTGTGCAATCAGAAGGTGGGCATGTTTTGTTTGCAATTCATTTATTTCGAGATGCACATGCAGAAGATACCAAAGATCCATACACAGCCCACTCCAACTTGAATGTGCAAGTGGTCTCAACAGATCTAAGGGAGTCTATGGTCATTACAGGAAAGGAGATAGTGGGGCATGTGGCTGTTTTGGACAATGTTGCGGGGAAATTTGGTTATCCAGGCAAGAAAATGACTTTGGTTTCCCTGGTTCAAGTGATGAGTTTCCCTTTTAGCTGATATGAAGAAAAGGTCAAAACAGATTGTGGAATTTGCAGGGATGGATTTCAACATGAAACTACCCAGGGTGTTTGGCCTATTGGTGACCTGAAACTTAGAAAGTATCAAAAAGCATCATTTGACAAAACATGGACAAGTGGAAACCAAAAACCAACCATATGACACTTTGTGTGAACATGAAAGGGGCCTAAGGGATGATGAAATGAAGATTAGATGTGAGGTTGGTAGAAGTAATATTTGTAACAACAGAATCTTGGATATTAAAATTTTTATCATGCATTGTATTAGTTTCCAATGAGTTTGACAGACAAATCCTCAGCTGTCAAATGTTTAAAATTGGGGAATGATGAAGGAGGAGGGTAGGAATATAAATAAGAAATACTCTTATCTCACATTGATAATCACCCTCCATCTGTTCTTTCCCCCATACGAATCACCCAGTCTAACCATCAAGTTATCTGTTCATACTCTCTCAAATTAAAAAATACTATCTGACACACTCACCATCTATCTCCTTAACAATATTGGTTTTTCAAGGTTTGGAAAATCCTGACTTAAAAACTCTACAAAATCAATTCAGTCCTGGGCATTGGCTCTGAAACTTAACCATAAGCTGCATGTTGCCTTGCCTCTCACACCAGCCATAGGGCCCTCCTCCTCAAATTTGGTGCATTATGGACTATTGCTATAGTATTACATTACACCCTTAGCCAAACCTTGAATATTAATTATTTATCATGCCAGAACAATGTCCCCATACCTCCCAACCTGCTGCAGCTGGTCAAGAAACTCCAGTGCTGCCTGAAGAGACAATATCCTCTGGTGTGCAAGAGACAGTGTCCTCTGGTTTACAATATCATGAGGGACTCCCGGATGACTTACTCAGGGGGGTTCCCCCAGATGTGAATACTATACCAGAATCAGATGAGCAGTATGATTGAAATGGGAAGTCCACTAATTTCATTAACACAGAGATGCTGATTGTTATGGGTTTAGTGGAAATGAATGATTGCACTTCTAAATCTAAAATTGGACTGACCAACTTTTCTGAAAAGCAAAAACTTGAAAAGGAGACTTTAGACCACAAATTGAGACAAGTGCGCCAGATGGTCAGAAAAACCCCCCTTCCCAGTAAATCTGGTACAATCTCATGTTCTTTACAGCAATAGTCAACTGTTTGATGGGGATGCCAGCAAAAGAAATGAACTTTCCCTCAACTCCCTCTTCTGAAGAAATACTGAAATGGGAACAGTGGGCTCCTATGAGGGCACAGCGGGTCATGGCACATCTGGAGTCTTTCAAGGACAGAACATGGAAATGCAAATCAGGTGGATGGTCAGCTGAAATACAATGAAGAAGTTTCTAGACTAAGAAAAAACATTTTACCCCCAAAATTCCACTCAGCACCCAATGTGCCATCAACCAACAATTTCCCATGGAGTGCTAAGGTAACTTGTGAGGGAGATGTGTAAAAGTAAGGTTTCTCAAGGATTATGTTTGAGTTGCATGCAAGGTCCTTTGTATCATTGGGCTGGAATGCAGCAATAGGTTCCATCATAGTCCAGCATTACTCAAACTGGAAAAAGGCGCAAACTGGTATTTTTTGGGATGGAATGGAGAACATGAGCACATTATTGGAGAGATGGGTCCTGGGGCAGGGAAAATAAATATGGCAAGCGGAACTATTAGGTTCAAAGTTGCAAGAAAAAAAAATTAACAAGTGCCAACGCGCATCCATCCAGCAAGCCAAAAAGAAGGTAAGAGCATGAGTCCTGATGGTTTGTATTCAAAGAATGGATGCTGATGGTGTGTGTTAGTTTGCATTACAGATAAGTGAAAAGAATTTTCACACAGCCCCCAAATACCTTCCCAAAGAAGCAGCAGAATTCATTGCAATATTTGACCCTGTGGATGTTGTTTCTGATTGGGAGGAGGATAAAGATGGCACTTTCACAACCATTGAAAACGCCTGGAGAAGCTGTGAACTAAATGATCTAACTCGACTCCTAGATGAAATAGCATTACAAGTTGCTATGAAGCACCAAGAAATCAAGCAGTTGCATTCACTACTTGATTGTTTGTCAGGCAAGGTGAATCCCAATGAATTTACCCTCCTTGAATGCCCAAAAAAACTTCCAATTGATGCTTATCATCCTGCAGCACTGCAAGACCTTTCTGAAATTGACCTAAAAATTGTGGTTACTTGTGACAACTCAAAAATTGTTTCAGAAATCACCTTAATATCAGAAAAAATCAAGAAGAATCCTTTTACCAAAATTGGCATATTTCCAGCTCTTCCCCCCGAGGCAAGTGGATTGCACCAACAATAGTTGACACTTGGGTGGTCTTTTTTTCCTCCTGTATCTTGAGAGCCTTTCTATTCTTATATTTCTTAATGAAATAAAAGTTGATATAAAAGTTTCAGTGTTTATGTTTCTGTAATTGATGCATGAGTTTAAGACATTCCATTAAATCTTGTGAATGCAAGATAACACATACCTGGATGAAACAAGTATTGTGTTTTTAAGAATTCTTGGAATGGGTGGCAATTTTTTTTGGGTTTAATAAATTTTTGCCCAAGTTTAATCAGAGGTTTTTGAGCCAATTTTTTGGAATAAAACAATGGTTGCCATCCATAGAGATATCACAATGTATCTGGCCCATTGGGCAAGTGAATAAAAAGTGTGAAAGAAATTTGCATTCCTCACATTACCAGATGCTTACAGTGGACTACAACAATTGTCACCATCCATAGAGCTATTACAATGCATCTGGCCAATGGTTCAGATGAATGAACAGTGTGCATGTACTTTGAGTCTCTCACTTTCACAGATGCTCATTGTACTCAGCTCACTGCAATGTCACATTATGAACTCATTTATCAAGAATTAAGTTGCATGAGGAATACATGAATTGATTTATAAGAATGATGATTAAAAGCAATGGAGAAAGAAAAGCTAGTACACTAAGATAATGATAAATTTGGTAAAGCTGAGATAGAAACATTAGATTTGCAATGTAAACTAAATACAGGATTATCAGTTGAAGGGTTTTGGAAAAGCCAATGATCACTGAAATCAAGGAAAAGACATTTTGCCAAGTCCATGCAGGATACCCATTTTCCTGGCCAAAATTCAGGGCTGAAAAAGCAGTATTGGATAAGCTGCACTATGTAAGCATTTGTCTGCTCCCATACTTGTTCCTTGATATCCTGGGGCTCTGGCTTGTTGGCTTTGGAGACAAGGCTCAGGAGCTGGAGGGATTGAACCAGGGGAAATTTCCTAATGTCTGATGGTATCAGCAAGAGGCCACGTAATCCCGCTACAAGGTAGGCCACAAGAATGTGGTAGTAGGGTTGGAATGTGATGGTGACCATTATGGTGTTGAACTTGGCCTGCTGTGGTGCCACTGCTGTGGAGGACCCCTGCAATCAAAGTTTTGTCCGCAGGAGAGAAAATGCAATGAGCAGGTGTTAGATGTTGTCAACCAATTTGTCCAGGGAGTTGAAGCCAGATTTGTGACTAGGGCTTTCAACGGGCTGTCCTTCAATCTGAGCCATGTCTTCATGTGAGCCAAGACAAGGGGCAAAATACTTGATGATTGAGATATCACGGCTTGCCTCATCTTCAGTACCTGGTGGTTGGATAAATGCTGGTGGCTAGGCAAGTTCTCTTGAGACCAGGAGGATTGATTGGAACCATAATTGTGCCCATCTAACCTGTGAAAACTCTGGAGGGTGAGTAATGTGGATCAAGAGATTGTGCAGCTTAGACCCTATCGTTGTGGCTGGTGGGGTTGGTGACCCGGGTAGAAGAGGCAGAGCAAATACATCTGGCATGTAATATGGCTCAGATGTGCAAGGTGGGAAGGGATTTGCATCAGTAGGAATGAGGAGAGGTTGGCTACTGTGAGGGCAAAAGATCCCAGTAGAATCAAGCTTACCACTTGTAGCCAATTGACTGATCCATTCCTTAATACCGGCACTGATGGTGTTGAAAAAGATTGTGTGAGATAGCAATTGAGGGTAAGATACCCATTCTTTGTGGTCTTTTCCACATAATCCAAAGAGGTGCACTGCTGCCTCAACAGCGCTCTTGTAGAACTTTTAGTCAATGATGCCATTTGCAATGGGTTGAATGGCTTCCTGGAGTTCAGCTGGGTATTTTTTGGACAGTTTAGGTGAATCTTTGGAGGGAGCTACAGTGATTGGCAATCAGGGAAGGTATTTGGATGGATGTGATGGAAGTGACTTACCAGGGTCATTTGCAGGATAAGCGGCAGAGGGGGGGTAGCCCCCTTGGTGGGTTGGGAGTCTGTTACCATTTGTGTAGCATTGGGTTCAAGGGGAGTGATGATGGAGTACTGCTCTTCTGGGACTTCAGGGGTAAACAGTGGATGTTGGGATACTTTGGAGGGCACTTCATTTGGAGAAGCTTGTGTGGGCGGAGTAGCAGGGCCTGAGGTAATTTCCTCGTCATCACTTTCCATCAAGGGCGCAAATTTATGCCTCTTCTTGTTGGGATTGGCAGCAGCAGCTGCAGCCCGTCTTTTGGCAAAAGGTTTCCCTGAGCCAATCTGAACCTACTCCTCAGGAGGGAGGTCATCACTGTTTTCAACCACCGGTGAAGGAAACAATGAGGATCAGCCAGGGATTAGACTAGCATTCAAGTGTTTCAACTCACAGGCCATTGCATCTTGAAGACCCTTACAGGCCTTGACTGCCATGTCTTGCCCTGATTGTGGCAGTGATTTTTCATTGGCCATTTTAAGGAGTTTTGCCTTTTGCCGCTTGCTATTAGAGAGGAATTTAGACTTTGAGACAAACAAGGCTTCCTGTGTGCTCATCAAGCCACTGGTCTGGGCTGGGGGTGGGGGTGGGGGTGCAGCATGGCGGCTTGATGATGATTCCGTGCCAAGAACTTCAACCAATGTTGTGGGTGGTGGAAGAGAGGCTAAGGGAGGTCTGGTCAGTATTTGAGGCAAACATGACAAATTGAAAAGAGGACTTACCGTCTGGAGTGATGATTGCTGGGATTATGGTAGGATCCCATTGTTGGGGCAAGCTAGAATCCCCATGGATGTTATTGATTTCTACAGAAGTGCCTATATCTCCTTCTATAAAATTAACAGGGTTGGTAAGGATCAATTCAAATTCAGAAATAGATCCTTCAGTATCAGCTATATCTTCATATTTCTGATTCCCTTCAACCTCCTGCTCTCCTTCCAAGACTGCTATCTTTCCTTTTGGTAATGGGAAGTCTTGTCTCATATTCCCAGTATTTTTACAATTCCAACAATTTGCAGGCATCCTCTCTTTATCCCTATTCTCATTAGGTTTCTTATTATCAGAGGTATTTATCAGAGGAGGTTTTTCTCTGGTTTTGTTAATTTTATAGTTCTCTTTGGGTCTAGAAGGGGCTTTCTTGTCTAACCCACTTATGTCTATTACTTCTTCTAGCACATTGATTAGAGTTGGCAAGGCAGCATCCATACTCATCCTACATCTTACACTATGGTTAAGATTGCCAGGACACATTTTGAGGAGTCTTTCATTTACTTCCTCTTTATCAGCATCTGGATAGAAGCAATCCAAACTTTTCTTCTGTTCCAAGCAAAATTTGTTAGTTTTATCCTTGGATGGGTCAAATGAGGAATTTTCGAAATTTTTCATCATTTTTCTTTTCCACATTCTAGAACCAAATTGTTCTTTAATCAGAATTTTCCATGAATTCCATGGTAAGGATCCTAATTCTTCTCTTTTACTGATAAACCAGTCCAATGCTACTCCTTCAAATAGTCTGGGAGGACTGACTACAGCTATAGCTTCTGGTAGGTCATAAGAGTTAATAGTGTAGTCAATAAATTTAATAAAATTTATATGATTGTATTCTCATTCACCGGAGAACTTGGGCCATTCAGAAATAGGGGGTAACAGTTTGAGGGCTTGCTCCATCTCAGGACTAGGACTAGGCCTAAAGGTGTCACTCCTATGAATTCCTAATAAGGGTGGTGCATAAGGAGTAGTGGTTTGTCTGGGAGCTTTTGGGTCCTCTGTGGTACTCCCCAAGGGCTTGGTCAGAAAGACTTTCAAGTCTCTAATATCTTTTTTGATAAGATTAAGTTGTGTCCTCTGCAGTACTCCCCAAGGGGTTGGTCAGAAAGACTTTCAAGTCTCTAAGATCTTTTCTGATCAGATTAAGTTGCAGGTCCACTTGTTTATGAAGCATATCCAGTTTTTCACTAAGGGATGGAATAGAGCTGTTAGTAGTGGTTATCAATTCTTCTTTTAAGTGGTGGAAAGAAATAATAAAATCTTCTTGGATTCCTGATAACATATTCCCAATTTTTTGAGTCTGTCTGATCCTACCTTGATTAATTGTCTCCAATAAATGTTCTGTCTGTTCTTTGATTTCTTCCATTCCTACAGTCTTTTTTTGGTTATCAATCAATTTGGCTACTACTGAGTTTAATTTATCCTTTGGGTATAAACCCTGTCCAAATTTTCACAAACAATTGTGAAATTATGACGCATATCATTAGAATAGGAATTAATTACATCAGAGGTTTGTTTGGGCTCAGAATTAGAAGCTAATCAAAGTGAACCTTTTTACATTTTTGAGCTAGGGATATTATCTGGTCCCAGTCTTTCTTTCCTTTTGGTTTGGGATGGGAAGAGGATCTCTTCTTTCCTGATCCTTTTCCTTTGATTTGGGCTAATTGATCCCAAGGATTCCACTTTTCTAAGTAGGATTCTACCTCTTTCCTTGGAATCATTTTCTGAATAGCTATCTGGGTGGCTTTTGCCTGGGAGATCATCTTTTTCATAGACACCATGTCCTCCTTGGCTTGGGCATCTTTGAATTCTTCCCAATATTTAATGTGCTCTTCGACTAAGTCTTTGATCCTGGCTTCCTTTGCCAGATGCTGCTGGGGTGGCTGCAGGGAATCTTCTTGGAAAGGAGGGTGGCTTGATTCTACTACCTTCTCCCGCTCTAGGTTGCAAGAGGGAAGAAGTAATTGGTGCTGCTCCTTGTCCATCAACATTTAATTTACAGGTTCCAGTCCCTTCATGGTTGTCCTTATTGGTGGTCTCACGGTTACTGGTAGCTGTTGGCAAAGTTCCATAGGATGGAATTCTTCCTGAGGCTCCTGTGTTACGTCTATTCATTTTTGAATAATATGTTTATAAGTATGGTTGAACCTTTGCTTCAACCCATCCAGAAAAATCATCTCTAGCCACAATGAGGTACTTAGCTCCACCCGCCTTAATTTGAACCACATCCATAGAAATTCTCCCAAAGACAGTGGACTCCCCAGTGGGGTAACACATTTTGGCCAGGCGCCTAAGATCACATTTCTGGCACACTTCACAACTCCTGCACCATTGAGAGACAGATTTCTTCAGAGATGGCCATCAAAATTGTTTGGATATATTTCAATAATTTTCAGTTTCCCCACAATGACCAAGGCCTTCATGGAGACTTTCCAGGATCAAATCTTGCTTGGAAGGGATAGTGACCACAACAAGTGCACAGGGAGTTCCTCTTTTCATAAGCCGGGTGCCTTGAACAAAGAAGTTGGAGGCCTTCCTCTTGAGAGATCAAAAATCTTTAGCAGGGATATCAGGGGGTCTTTGGAGATTTGAAAGGTACTGCTCTAACTTAAACCAGAAACCTTGCTGGAAACAAGAGTAATCTTGGGAGGATAAAGCAAAAACAGGGCAGACCAAGCGTTCTTCCTCATTGAAATCCATTCCAACATCTGATTCATCGTCTCCAATAGGTCTCCTAGATAAACCATCAGGCATAGTAAAAGATTTCCCAGGCATGTGGACAATATCAAAAGAGAAAAGCTGGATAAAAGCTACCCAGCGAGTCATTGGAGCATTTGGAAGACTGGGAGCATTGATCATTTCCATAATTGATGAAGCATCAACTTGAAATTTGAAATGTTGACCCCAAAGGGCAGTCTGGAGATTCTTCAACATTCAGGCCACACCGCAAAGTTCCAGTTTTGGCTGGGAGTACCTGGATTCCACATCTGAGAAAAGAAGAGATTCATACAGAGCAGGAAAATCCAAACCATTTTCATCTTCCTGGGTAAGGACAGCCCCAACAGATTGATAACTAGAGTCCACTGCCAGCTTGATCTTGCCAGCTCCAGGTCCATAAGTGATCTTTTTCAAAACAATGTCTTTCCCAACAATTGTTTTGAGTAACTGGAATGATTGCTTGCAAGCTTGGGTCCAAACCCATTCAGCATCCTTCCTGGTTAAGCAACGCAAGGGAATACAGATTTTGGATAGTGAGGGAATGAAGATCCTGACATAAGTTACAACACCTAGGAAACCTCAAACTTCTGTTGGATTTATTGGAGTAGGCCAGGAGATGATTTTGTTGAATTTAGAGGGTGCCATCCTTCTTCCTTCCTTGGAGACTATATGACCAACAATTTCCAAGGCAGGGACACAGGCGGCAAGTTTTGATCCAGAGACATTAAGGCCAGATTCCTTGATTTGAAACAAAATTCTTTCCAAGATAGTAGCATACTCCCAGATAAATTTTTGGATTCCTGAGTTCCAATGTAAAAGCTCATTATCATAGTCAGAAACTGGGCCTTTAATCCCACCATAATCAATCAAGATACCCGCATGATCCGGCATTTTGTCCTGGAGGATCCACATCATCTGAGCCTGATAGACTGCAACCAAGTTGGTGGCACCTTGAGAAAATTGAGTCAGCTGGAATCAACCAAGGGGAGTATTGAAATTAGTGAGGGGACAAGAAATAGGATGCAAGGATTGTTTGTAATAGCCACCCATAATGTCACCTAGACCATAGCAAGCTCTCCCAGAGAAGGATTCAACAAATTCTTCAGTGGCAGGAGGCACGCCAGAGTCTTTAATAGTAACTTTATTAAGAGGTTGGAGATAATAAACTACTCTAAGTTTACCATTACTTTTCAGGACACAGAAAACAGGAATGGAATAGCTAGAAGTCAATTGTTTGTATAAACCATTTCGGACTTGTTTGCGGACCAACTTAAATAATTTGTTGAATTTAGCAGCAGTTATTGGGATCTTTTTCTTTTGCCAAGGATCATGTTCAACTACAGGGATGATGTAAGGGAGACCAGAGGATTCTTTCGAGAGACCTCTCCCTTCTTCACAGAAAGCAATGGATTTTTCCCTAAGAGCTAGGACATTTTTGATCAAATTTAACTCATCAGGAAGAAGACATCCATCTGGACCAAAGTTGACCAATTTCAGACGTTCTTCAGTGACCCAACCAGAGGGAATGAATGGAACAGTGAGGGATTGGGATAGCCCACAGGAAGGATTGTGGTATAGAGGAGAACGCACAAGGGGAGTATTATGGTTGAGAGGCATTGGTTGGTTGACTGGCTGGACCTTCCTTGAAACTGGTTTGTACTTAGTGGCAAAGGAGAGAAATCCTTGCTTCCTCCAAGCATTGACCAGTGAGACCTGACTACAAAAACTGAGACCATATTCCAACATCTTCCAAGTTTGATGTTCTGCTGCGTCCTTGAAAGGTGCCTTCTCCATAAAAGAGGATCCAAAAGATAAAACATTGCTCACATTTGTGGCACAGGGTAGAGTTTTGAAAATGACAGTAGTAGAAGCCCCTGGTGGTGCACAATTGGGAGGACTTACTTCTACCCCAAATTGCCTCCACCTAAGACCATACTCCTTCATACCAATCCCACCAAGAAAAGAATTGAGATTGAAATCTAGTTTAGACTCATTGCGGAGATTTGAAACCAGAATAGAGGATGATTGATCAGGCTGAAAAGAAAAAGGAAAAGAAGATACAACAGATCCAGACAGAGAAGAAATATTTTTGGATTTTTCGGATTTTTTATGTGTTTGATTTTTGATCTTATTTGGATAACAAGGAAATGATGAGGGAAAAGAAAGATATGCCTCTGAGGTGGGAGTTGGTCCATGAGTTGAAGTCTGAGGCTTAGAACAACTAAAACTATCATTAGGGCCAACTATTCTACTAAAAAATGAGGATGAGAGGAATGAAAGTTTTCTTTCTGCTTTCCCTTCAGGACAGATTTGGCAGGATGACCAGGGTAGTCTCTTTCCCAACAACCAGAATCCAGAGAAAAAAGAGGAAATTCAATCTTTCTACTATCAGCATCAGGGAGGAGAATTCTCTCCCCAACTTGATCAGAAAACATCAGGGTAGCACCAAAGTCCATTAAGAAAGGCCTTCCCAAATATCATGGGACCATCCTGACGAGTGATCCAGAAGTGACAGGTGCCAACAATATTTTGACCAATTCAAACAGGGATATCCGCAGAAATACCAACAATCTCACAGGACTGGTTCCCTAATCCATACACAGCAGAATTGAAACTGACCCTTGGGCTAAGTTTAAGCTTGCAGGCCACGGAGTCCAAAATCAAGTTGAGCTGAGAACCCAAATCCACAAGGAGAGAAACCGTTTTAGTTTAATCACCAAGATAACATGGGAGAAAGCCAAGAGGACAGGAATACAGGTTGGTATCTGAAGAGGGATCTGTTCCACCAGAATCCTCCATCAGATTACCAGAGGAGACCTTCAATTTGTCTGGACCAATCTCCACACGTCAACCAGAAACCCATTTCTTCATCCCTCCAGCCACAGATGGAGAGATTGACAGGAGTTCAGCCACAGATATATCAGTAATTTTAAGATCAGAAATTTTCTTTAATACTCCTTCCACAGCATTAGGGTAGTCCTTGGAGATGCCCCTCTCAAATCAAACTTTGGGCTGGGTGGAGGGAGGGAGATCAGGTGATATAAGTGATGGAAGAGGATCTGCGGGTTGGACAGGTTGAATAGGGGGAAGATCAGAGTTGTCTTGGAATCTTTCCATAAGTGGTTCCCTTTCTACTTCCATGTCTTCCACATCAGAGGAAGGAGGCTCAGGTGAAGATCAACATTTAACAGGTTTTTGCAGGATTGAGGATGGAACAGGAGGAGACTTATGAGGTTTTGGTTCCTCATGGCGTTTCCTAGCTGGATCAGATTGATAGGTGCCAGGGAAGCTGGAAGAAGTGATAGCTTGAGGATACCAAGGTTGCAGAGTTCCACAAGATGATCAAAAATCCACAGAGACCAAGGATGCCTTCTTGGGAGTTGGTGGTTGGTATGAGGCCACCACATGACGGATTGAAAGAGATGAATCAAAAGGGATCAAAGCACCATTAGGAAGGAAGAAATTATTTCCCTCCCGCTGATGGAATAATTTATAATATTGAGAGTTCAGAAAAACTGGACAAAAAATAGGAAAGGTGAGGAGAACATGGGAGATGAGAACAGTAGTAAGGCAACGGAGGAGGGGACATCTGAAGAAGAGAGAGGATCCCACCACCGTGGCAAGGTCACCAATTGAAGCCAGGCCGCATGAATCAAGGGAGGACAAGAAGGAAGAGATTCTGAGTCGACGGTTGTGACCAAAAGGAGACACAAGGATATTTCTAAAATAAATCAAAGATCCACCTCTGTAAGCAAATCAAAAGGAGAGTCAGAGACTGATCATGAGAATCAAAAAAGGTGAAGAAGGAATCTTGGAGTTCATACCAAACTGGATCAGTGATTGAAGTATATTTTCAGGATATCAGATGAGGATAATTCTTGAGGATGGGAAGATTTATGAGGATTTTATGAGAGGAGGAGGTTTCGGAAGATTAAGAGATTGAGATAGGAAGGATAGGAAGTAACGGTTCAAGGAAGATGGTCGTGGTTGTTGAGGAGATTTTGATTGTGGATGATCAATTGTATGTGAGGTGAGAAAAGCACCGAGAAGGGGAAGCCAGGGGCGGAACTGTCCATTGAAACGGACAGAAGGGATGGATGAGTCTGTGACACTCAGGTGAAGCCAATGGAGGCGCGCAGGCAGGCAGGGAAGCTCATGAGTATTCAACACCCCCCTCAGTTTGGGATGAATGTCCAAAACAAGCGCTAAGGAGAGAATTTAGAGAGTTGCGGGAGCATGCTTTGGTGAGACCGTCAGCTATCATGTGTTGAGAGGAAATAAGTTTGATGTTGATTTCTTTTTTTTTGAATTTTTCTTGAAGGTACTTGGCTTTAATGTTGAGATGTTTGGTTTTAGAGTGGGATCCAAAGTCTTTGATCTTGTCAAGGAGACCCAAATTGTCAATGTGGAATAGAGTGGGTTTCAGATCTTTTTTCGAGAGTTCCTGAATGAGATTGGTGATCCATTTGTTTTCCTGGTTGGCGTCGGCAAGGGAATTCAGTTCTGACTCAGTGGATGAAATGGAAATGTTCCTCTAGCTTCCACTGTACCAGGAGATTGGACAGGACTTCCAAAGACAGATATATCCAGATTGGGACCTTCTGGAGTGGTGGTCGTCCCCCCAGGTGGCATCAGAAAAATATACAAGTTGCGAATTTTCAGAGTTGGAAGGTTTGAGTTGGAGCTTGAGTTCCTTAGTGCTGTTCAGGTATTGGAAGCAATGGAGAACTCATTTCCAATGGGATCGCCCAGGGGAGTTATTGTTCAGGGACAGGATGGAGACAGCTGGGGCCAAGTTGGGACAAGTACGGCTGGCCAGAAAGTTCAAGATGCACGTATATTGCCTGTAGTTGACATTGAGACAAGTGAACTTCTCTAAATCATCGACAGAGGCTTTATTGAGGCAGACGCCGGGAGAGAGAGGAGTGAGTAAGGATTTTGAATTGCCAAGATTCAATTCACCAAAAGTTTTATCAATCAACTTTCTTTGGTCAAGAGAGATATAATCATCAGCGACGTTGATGTCCATCCCAAGAATAGTGTTGGGAGAATGGGCTGAAGAATTGGGAAATCGAGAGAGAAAGGCAAGAGAAAAGGAGTCAACGTCTCCCACCACCAGGAGATTGTCAACGTGGAAGTAGACAAATGAGTTGGAAGAATGGTTGATGAAGAGGCAGGGGTCACTATTGGATGAGAAGAAGGAGATTTCGTTCATCCATTGGGTGAGAGTGTCAAACAAATTGGCTGGAGCTTGTTTAAGTCCTTATAGTGATTTGATCAATTTGAGGAAAGGAGAGGTTTGTTTGCAGAATTGGGGAGTTTTGATGTAAATTTATTCTATGAGAGGAGCATGCAGAAAGGCGGCCTTGACGTCAAATTGTTTGAATTTCATGTTTTTATTGCAACAGAGAGTAAGCAGAGCAAGAAGGGAAGAGAATTTCACGGTGGGAGCAAAAGTATCAAAGTATTTGACACAGTGAACTTGTTGGAAGCCTTGGATACACAGTCTTGCTTTCTTTCTTTTGTTGCTGGATTCAGTTGCCGGCTTAGTCTTCAGAACCAGAGTGGTGTTAAGGTATTTAGAAGGGGTGAACGCGCAGTCTTCCCAGACCTGCTGATTTTCAATGTTGTCAAACTCTTCATTGATGGCGTCTTTAAATGACTCCAGTTGTTCATTCAGATAAGAATACTTGGCGGGCTTGACCTTTAGATTTCTGGTTCTCAGTGAGTACCAAGCGCCAGAGTTGTTGGTGATGGGATCAGCTACAATCAGATCTTCAGCATCAGGATTTTCTTCCTTGGCGCTGACAAAATTGTCCAGGGAGGATTCAGCAGCTTCATCTCTGTTCATATCGGAATCAGGAGAATTAGTAATGGGCTCAAAGGAAGGAATGAGTGGTTCTAGTGGAGGAAGATGAGCGGGCGGTTCCAAAAAATCATCATTGAGGATCAAGAACTTTGAGGAAGAGTTTGATTTTCTTGGATTGAAGTCAAGGAATTCAATGTTTTTTGTTTCAAAAGCTTGTCTGCTTTCAGTTAGGATTCGAAAGGACAATAATTCATTGTTGTAGCCTACCAGAACTCCAGGAATTCCTTTGGGGTCAAGCTTGGTGCGAGGAAGACCAGGGGGAGCGAGAAAGATCAGATTGATGCCAATAGGTTTGAAAAAGGATAAGGGGATATATTTGTTTCTGAAAAGTTTGTTCGGAGAGGAAAGACTCTTGTGAGCAGGGATTTGGTTAAGAATAAGAGTTACAGATCGGATAAGTTCGTGCCAGAGATGCTTCCAAATCTGAGAGTCCTCAATCATACATTGCAGGCTTTCTACAATGGTACGGTTGAATCTCTTGGCCAGGGAAGCATCAGATTATTTGGTGCGCTTGTCACCTGTGGCCAATTCAGCAAGGTAACGGTGGTAGTCACCTTTTATCTTGTGGTAAAACACCTTACTCTCCCCCGACTCGGCGGATTTGATGAGATGGATGTCAAGAACTTCTAGGATGTCTTTGCAGATCTTACCTAATTTGGCTTCAATCTTGTCACGGTAGGCCTTAATCTGACCAATCTGGGCTTTGTTCCCTTTGGCATCTTCTTTCTGCTCAATTGAGCTCACAATTCTCCAACTTGCACAACAAGCTCAAATGACAATTTTGTATGCCACTGAGAGCAAGTTACGTTCTTTGATGGGTAATTCTTGATCAAGCTTGGCAACATCCTTCATGTAGGTAACCATCTCATTGTATTGCTTGGCTTGTTCTGCCAACTTGGCCATGTAGAACAAGTCTTCGCGGTTAGCCATTGGGGCTGAGGTTGATTGATTGGAGCTGAGAGATTCAATGACAAAGGGAGGAGGAGGGGAGGGAGATTGTGGATTTGGATCTATGGATGGTGTAAGAAAATGACCAAATTGTGCTATGGATGATGAAGATGAGAGTGATGATGGCGATGGATGGTTTTTTTTTTTTTTTTTTTTTTTTTTTTTTTTTTTTTTAGGACCATGATGCCTATGAATGATGATAAGAAAAATTCATAAAAAAGTTAAAGTCTCTGCACTGGCCAGGGTGTTCAGGATGGTGCACCACACCAAGCTCCTAAAAATGTACAAATCTTTCCTTATATAAATGAGCCATTGATGGCTTCTTTTCTGTTGGTTTCTTATTCAATAGCCTATGTTGGTATAATTTTATTTTTTATACTTCTACTTTTTATCATGGGAAATATAGAAATCCAAGCCAAAATTGTTTTTTCAAATTTCAAAAAAATGAAGAATATTTGGAATGGAAGATGACAAAAGACCAAGGGAGTAAAGAAATGAAAAAGAAAAAAAAAGGAAGAAAAAAAAGTCAATATCCTCACTTAGATGTGTTGATCACCATCCCTGGTCTGCACATAAGGGCAGGTTATTTTATTTTTTGAGGGAGAATGTTGAAAACAAGGAAAGAGGAAGGCTTGTTTTTGCAATGTAGAAAAGCCAGGGTAGGTGAAATTTATAAAAATAGAAAAATGCATTGAACTAGTTCTGGCCTGAGCAGAAGGGAATCCATTTTGGAAGAAAAGGAAGACATGAAGTGAGTGGGAATTGGGCTAGTCACAAAGGCATGCAATCAACAACTGCAGATATGTTGACTACCAGCCCTGGTTACAGAACAAATGGTCACTCAATCACAAAGTTCTTTATGAAAATTAAGCCATGAGAGGACATGTCTTTACCACAGGAAAAAGGTCAAATTAGGGCATATTAGAGTTAAGCAAACTGGCCATTTTTTAATAGTGGGTTTCAACCCAAATTCACCACTTCAAACCCACTATTAAAAATCCAAAAAATACCCTTATTTCTCATCAGACCTGTCAGAGTCACCTCAAGATAAATTGGGTTTTTCAAATAAAGTATCTAAAGTTTTTCAAGACCTCAAACCATCATTTCAAATAATCACCCCTGGTTTCAACCTCCATTCCTATCCTGTTTGCTTCATCACTCTACTTGAATGCTCAAAAAGCCTCATCACCCTCATCACATTATGGCTTCCATCACATCCATGCTCTCATCACTTCATCCCCACTTTCATCACATCCCTTCATCACTTCATTTATTCCTAAAAGTGGAGGCATTCAAGTAGATTGCTCAATTACTGGGCTTGTAAATATATTTGATTTATTTATTGGATAAAACTTTCAAAAATGAAAAAAATACAATAGAAGAAATAGAAACAAAATCAACCATATGGGGCCTTCTTTCCCAAAATTCTTTCATCAATTTTTGAAGGACTACAATCTTGGAGTTTTAAATATAAATTGGCTAGTTTTTTATTAATTTGAAATGAGCAGCCAAAAAAAGTGTGGGTTGAAGAGGTTTTTAAACTAGGAGGAGGAAATTTAGTCTGATTATCAAAAAATTGAGTCTTCCAAAGAATTTCAATAATGCCCTCAGCTTTTGAAAAGTCAACAATACAATCAAGTTTTGGAAAAGATAAGCCATGACCCAAATCATTGCAGGGAGGAAGGATAGGCTGTCCTTTAGATCTGTTGATGTATGAAAATATCCCATATGTAAAGCCATTCAAGTCTTTCTTATCAGTATGGAGCTTGTTTGAGAATTCATCAAATGTCACAACCACATTTGAAAACATGCAGAAATCTTGCTCCTTTTCCATCCACTAAGATGAATACCAGTTTGGGATTAGATATTCATCTGAAACTTTCTTGTTTTGAGCATGAGTTGAAGTACACAGTGATTGGATCCTTCCAAAGACAAATTTGTTGTGAGCAGGGAGACGGTCCCACAGTTCATCATCCTTCTTGATGGTCTCTTCATTCAAAAATGGTTTGCAAGGATAGGCCCCTATTTTTGAATTGAAGTCAACATCAATCAATTTTTTGAATTTTCTGACAAAACCTGACATAAACAGGACAAACCTGCACAGGCACCTCTATCACATCCAGCAGAAAAACAAATTTCATGCATGCAGCCAGTCAAGGCTGCTGTATTGTCTTGCTGAGTGAATGTTGGTTCTTTGCAATCTGGTACAAGCCTGAGAAAATGTTGCACAAAGTATTGATTTGTGGAGTACTTTTGGCGGCCTTCAAACTGTGGTATTTAAGAATGAAGTAGGGCTGAAACTGGCGGTTTGTGACAGCATTAACCAGCATGTGAGGGCACATGCGTGGTAAGACAACATGATTGGGTGAACAATTTTCCCGCAGGGTCACAAAGTATGTTGGCTCATCACATTCTTGTAGAAAATTTCTCCTGGCACGGTTGAACTTTTTGTTAATTTTGGATGTTTAAGTAACATTTGAGTTTAATAGCCTGTGTCTCTTTTCTACTACAAGAGTTTTTGATGCATTTTGTTTCTCCTTGGCATCTTCTGAAACGCCAAGCTCATCACAACTACAAACCATGTTTCAGGATGACACCCAGGAATCACAACATGAATGGAAAACCAAAAGAACTATAATGCAGAATCAAAACATCAATTAGTAATTTTATTGTTGAAAAATATTGAGGAATAAAATTTAAATACCATACCCATTTTTAACAGAAATTCCTTCATTCAATTCCACATTCAATTCCATTGAGATTGATATCTAAAAGACTGATATCTAAAAACAATAAATACCCTCTTTTTTTAAAAAAGAAAAAAACAAAAAAGGTTACTTACCAATGGGGTGATGGTCCTGGTGGATGAGGTGGGTGGTGGTGGTGGGTTGTGGTGGGTTTTGGTGGGTGGTGGTGGGTGTTGGTGGTGTTGGTGGGTGGTGGTGGGTGGTGGTGGGTGGTGGTGGGTGGTGGTGGGTGGTGGTGGGTGATGGTGGGTGGTGGTGGGTGGTGGTGGGTGATGGTGGGTGGTGGCTGGTGTTGGTGGGTGGTGGTGGGTGGTGGTGGGTGGTGGTGGGTGGTGGTGGGTGGTGGTGGGTGGTGGTGGGTGGTGGTGGGTGGTGGTGGGTGGTGGTGGGTGTTGGTGGGTGGTGGTTGGTGTTGGTGGGTGTTGGTGGGTGGTGGTGGGTGTCAGTGGGTGGGTGAGGTGGTTCACCTCATAGTAGGACAGACCCCCAAACTGTAGCTGACAGACCCCAAGTGTGGTGCAGGTGTCTAAATCACTCACTAGGTGGGGAGATGATTTGAAATCCCCCCCACCCAGCCACTCCCCCCCCCCTCAATTGCTCTCTAGGTGGGGAGCCGATTTGAAATCCCCCCCTCCCTCCCCCCTTGATCTCCCCCCTTGCTTGGTCGCTAGTGGGGAGCGGATTTAAAATCCCCCCTCCCTCTTCCTTGATCTCCCCCCTTTCTCAGTTGCTAGATGGGGAGCGGATTTGAAATCCCCCCCCTCCCCCCCCCCTTGATCTCCCCCCTTGCTCGCTTGCTAGGTGGGGAGAAGATTTGAAATCCACCCCCCCGCCCTCCATCCTCAGTGTCCCCCTTGCCCGCATGCTAGGTGCGGAGCAGATTTGAAATCCACCCCCCCTGCCACCCTCCTTGATGTTTCCCTTGCTCGCTGGCTGGGCGGGGGGGTGATGAAGTCCCCCCCACCGCCAGGCCCACCGGCCCCCCCTTTTCCGCTTTCTTGGTCAGGGGGTGATGAAATCCCCCCACTGCAAGCTCCTCCAGCCCCCCCCTTTCCCACTCACTTGGTTAGGGGGTGATGAAATCCCCCCACCGGGCTGGCCGCCCCCTTTGCAGCTCGCTTGGTCGGGGGTGATGAAATCCCCCCACCGCAAGCCCCTCAGCCCCCCCCTTTGCCACTCACTCGGTGGGGGGTGATGAAATCCCCCCACCGGGCTGGCCCCCCCCTTTGCCGCTCTCTTCATTGGGGGGTGATGAAATCACCCCACCGCAAGCCCCTCCGGCCCCCCACCTTTGCCACTCACTCGGTCTGGGGGTGATGAAATCCCCCCACCGGGATGGCCCCCCCCCTTTGCCGCTTGGTTGGTTGGGGGGTGATCCCACCAAACCTCGCCCTCCCTCCCTGCCTGCTTGCTTGCTCAAAAAAAAATCTAAAAAAACAAAAGAAAAAAACTGCAAAAAAAAGGAAAAAAAAACAAAAACAAAGCAAAAAAAACAAAAAGGAAAAAAAAACAAAAACAAAACAGAAAAAAAAATAAATAAATAAATAAACGAAAAAAAAAAGAAAAAAGGAAACAAAAAAAAACAATAAAAAGGGAATATAAACCAAAAAAAAAGGAAAATAAACTGAAAAAAAAAGGAAAAAAAACTGAAAAAAAAAAAAAAAAAAACGAAAGAAACCAAGATAAAAAAATGAAAAAAAAAAAAAAAAAAAACCAAAAATAAACAAAAATAAACAAAAAAAATAAACCAAAAAAAAAAAAAAAAAAAACTGGAAAATAAACCAAAAAAAAAAGAAAAAAAAAAAACAAAAAAACAAAAAAACAAAAAAACAAAAAAAAAACAAAAAACAAAAAAAAACAAAAAAAAACAAAGAAAACAAAAAAAACAAAAAAAAAACCAAAACAGAAAAAAGAAAAACAAAAAAAAACAAAAAAAGCCAAAAAAAGCCAAAAAAAAAACAAAAAAAAAAACAAAAAAAAAGAAAAGGAAACCCAAAAAAAAACCAAAAAAAACCAAAAAAAAAACCAAAAAAAAAAAAACAAAAAAAACAAAAAAAAAAAAAAACAAAAGGAAACCCAAAAAAAAAACAAGAAAAAAACACAAGAAAAAAACAGAAAGAAACCAAAAAAAACCAAAAAAAAAATGGAAAGAAGCCGAAAAAAAAAACAAAAAAAAAACCAAGAAAGACCAAAAAAAAATCCAGAAAAAAATCAAAAAAAAGAAAACCAAAAAGCAAAAAAAAAAAAAAAAAAAAAAAAAAAAAAAAAAAAAAAAAAAAAAAAAAAAAAAAAAAAAAAAAAAAAAAAAAAAAAAAAAAAAAAAAAAAAAAAAAAATGGAAATCTTCAATTGATGGCTTGAATGTGAAAAATCATAGGGTATATAAATTAATGAACCCCAGTTCAAATAAAAAACAAAAACATACTTTTGAACAAGATCTTTACCCACAGGGCTGGTGATTTCTTGTAGTGGCTTACTTCTGGGGTTTCTTCTGTTCATAGATTGGAAAATTTTTGGTGACTAATTTTTTGGAATTTTGGTATCAATGACACTTGACCAGTGATTTTTTGAAGTTTGATGATAGAAAAATTTGATTTTAATATATTTGTTTAATGTGATTTTTTTGACCTTCCAACATCATAATATAGATTACCTCCATATTTGAATGTCCTTTGAGAACATATGGTGCATTGGAATATAAAAATTTTCCTACCTCTGGTTGTGTTCTCATTGTTTTTGCTGAATTGAATTGGGTGCTAAGTCAAATTTAAAGGCTTACATGGAAATAGATAACAAGATTGATTGAATTTTGAATTCAATATTACATCTGCTGATGAGCTTAATCATTCAAAAAAAATACTGAAAAGCTTATTGGTTCCATTTTGAATATGCATATTACCTTCAGTGGGAGTGTAAGGGAAAGTTAAATTTGATATTTTTAAAAATGTCCCTAATCAAAAGATCAGATTGAATTCACATAATTCACCCATGCAAAATACATTGGCAATACTAAGATCTTTGGTTTTGAATTCAAAATCAAATTCCCTAATGGAAAATGATGTATTTCATTTGAAGATTAATGATCTTAATGAAAACCCATGATTGGAATTGATATTTTTACATCAGGAAATTTTAGAACACCACATTGAGCAAGAAAATATCCCATGCAAAGTGTTTATTTTCTTCACTAAAACAACAGATTTCATGACTACAAATATTCATTTTTCATAATTTTTTTATAGATACTTTATTCAATCATCTGGGAGTGTGGAAACACTAATTCATTGCATCATGACTTCTTCAAATTGAGATTGGCACATGTTCAATTTCAAAAAAACCAAACCCTCATGCAAAAGTATCACATCTCCTCTTTCTCCAACTTGTCATTTGATGATCCTCTTGGGACCAGCTCTGATAAAATACATGCAAACTGCATCCACATATTTCTTGGCTGCAATGCCACAGTACCTGGCCAGAAGGCACCAAATTGGATTATGTTTGGAGCTTCCAGGGCGCCTAACTAGTCCCTCATCAAGTCTGATTGGTGTCATTTCATCATCAGAGATCTCACAATCTTCCAAAACCATGCACTTTTCTTGTAGCCCAATGTATTCAGACATTTTTTTGCAGAATTCAACTACCAGAAAAGGAGGATAGATCCTTTTTGTGTCTTCCTTGTTCCACCATTGATCTGAATGACACATTGATACAAATTAAAGGCATCCAGATCAATAGTGGACCAAGGAAAAAACAAAAAAAAATCTATCCTCCTTTGCTGGTAGTTTACTTCTGGTAAAAAATTTCTGAATACATTGGGCTACAAGAAAAGCATATGCTTTTGGAACCTTGTGAGATCCATGATGATGAAGGCACAAGAATTTCCTGTAAAAGACTTGATTAGGAACTACTTTGGTGTCCTGGAAGCTTCAAAGACAATCCAATGTGGTGCATTCTGGCCAGGTACTGTTGCATTTTAGCCAAGCAATATCTGGATGCAATTTGCATGTATGTTATCACAGCTGGTTCCAAGAGGATCATCCAACAATAAGTTGTAGAAAGATGAGATTTGATAATTTTGCATTAGGGTTTGGTTTTTCTGCAATGGAACATGTGCCATATTTCTGAAAGGGCTGGGATAGGATGGGGGGAAATTGCTTGAGGGGAGAAAGAGGACCTGTTTCAGTAGTTCTTGATGGATGCTTCAGCAAGCTGGTTGAGTAGTGGGTGGTGTAAAACAATCTGTGGCATTTTGAATATGCAATTAGTCTAAAAATGCTGAGTGAAGGGTTAGGGCTTAAGACAGTCTGAATGCAAAAGTCAACCTTGAGGAATCCAATCTCACTGCTCACAGGAAAGTTTTGTGACTGGGGCCTGTAGTATTGAAAACTATGGGACAATCACTCTTTTGAAACATTGAATTATGAATTATCATGCAAATAAAAATTTTAAGAAATGTGGCAGATGAAAAATACAGCTAAAATTATGAAAAAAGTATTCAAATCACTTGCAAGATGACACAGTAAAGCTAGAGAAACTCAGAGAAGAAACAACAGCACTCATATTAACCATTTGAGCTTGGTAACTTAGAGATTGGAGGGGGTTCTAGGCTGAAAGGCATGTTTTAACAGGAATTTTTGATCATGTGGTTCATATAGTCATGAGAAATAGCCTTTGCCAGATCATTCTGGGTGGGTAATGTCAATTTTCCAGTATCTTGAGGTTTCTCAGATATACTGAGCATTACAGATCAAATGTACATTTGAAGGTGAGCCCACATGGGTTCCTTGGCTGAAGTTCTTCCATCTGAGAGAGACTGAATTTTTTGAATTAAACAGAGTTCATGAAAATCACATAAAGAAGCAACCCTTCTGTCTCTTGAAGCAATGAAGATCCCCCAGATGCCAGCAAGCAGGTAGAACTCAAAAGGGAGGAAATTGTGGCGGAATTCTAGTTGAGTCAATTTGGTGTGACATTGTTCATTTGAAAACTCTGAGACAGTGAGGGAAGAGTGGTCAACAGTGCATGCTGGAGGGTCTTTGCGCTTGTGCTTTTTCTTCTTGCCGGTGGAGGGCTCCTTTGGGTCTTTCTGGGAATGAGCCTGAAGTAAGGTGAAACTGATCATGATATCAATAATGATGCTGTGTAGCTCGTGAAGACAGTCCCTTGGCTCAATGGGAATAGCCTCTGACTGATTGGTGGGCATAACCTCAGACTGATTGTTGTTGGCCTCATCGTCTAGAACCATGTGATGCTCTATTGAGCAGGGCTGCAGTGAATTTAGAAATGTCTTGATGCTTTGGAGCCACATAACCATTTGTAGTTTGGCCTTGACATTGGAGAGTGGAGATGTGGGTGGATGGGAAGGATGTGCACACAGTTCATAGGCAACTGTTTGCCCTGAGAAAGCCACTTTCTTGGCCAATTTATTGATTGCTTTCCCAGTAGAATGGTCCAAGTCATGAAGAAAGTGCACCAGATTGGATTCTAGATGATCTAGATGCGCATTTTTCTGATCCAGGGGGGTGCACCAGGGGGAAATGAATGGCTGTTCTGCAGGCGGTTGAGGGCAGGAAAATTGATGATGTCTGGTGCCCACCATGGCTCATGTGCATCCAAGCTTGAAAACTCTGTTGCTGTGAAATGAAAAAGTGGTCATTAGCAAAAGGGGGATGAGTCAAGCATGGACGTTTTGGAGGTGGCTGTAATGGGGGTGTTGGGACAATGAGGAGCTGGGTGTGATTCCCAGCCGTTCTCTACGGGGGAGACACCTTTTACAATTGTATTCTAAGGAAAAAAAACCAATCAGACCTCCAAATCTGCAAATGTGAAGAATGAAAGTGGGGCAAAAACTAACCTTTTTGGATATCACTCAAGCTGGAGTTTAACCTGTTCACAGTATCTTGTATTTATCTGGGGATCCTGAGGCAAGCACAGGTAGTGACCATCTCTTGAATAGTATCAACATTCTAATAGAATTCTTCCTCAGTTACTTCATGGACTTCTGATGCAGGGTCGGACTTGTCTGCAGGCGCTGAGAGTTTTTCATCTTCATGAGTTGATGGTCAGGACTCCGTTGATTATGCAAAGGTATTACTCAATGGATGCCAAGGTTGGTAGGGATTTTTTGTTCAATTTGATGAAATAAAAAACAATGGGTCAACAAACCTGAAGGTGGGATTGCTTGTGTAGGAGCAGTGGATGCCATTATGAGTGGATTAATAAATAGATGGGAAAAAGATTTGAAGCTTGCTTGAGGGGTATTGGGGAATGGAGAAAACTGGAAAAACCTGAGGGAAGGAAGGGTTATTTACAGCCATTGACAAGAAGACTTGTTTCATTTTTCTTGCTGCAACCCACCAAACAAACATGGCTGCTGACCATGTTGACATGATGCAACATGCAGATCCATGGTCATGGGTGTGTCATTCTGGTGTGATGCATGTGGCTTGCATTATCTGGGGATAGACCTGTGCATATTTAAGCCTTGCTGACTTGCTGCAGTAGCTGAAAAATAATCTAGCACATTTATGGATGATGACAATTTCTTCTCATGACAGACTGCAACCATTAGAACGCCTTGTGGAGGGTGACCAATGTTCTTCTTAATGGTTGCTGACCATTGCAGTTCGTTATGGATGATGACAATTGATTCTCATGAGCAACTATTACCATTAGAATGCCTCATTGACAGCAAGCAATGATCTTCTTAATGGTTGCCAACCATTTATTCTCCTGCCAGTTTCACATCAAGGAAAAGAGTGTACCACACAATGTCACACAGTGTAACATCTTATCTACACATATGAGAGTATTGGTGACAAGCGGTGGCACAACACGCATGATGTGAATTTTGAGATGATTTACTCATGGCATAGTGGAAAAATTTTACTTCTCAAGAATTTTGATGCAAGAGTAATGTACGGGATAGTGAGGAGGGAAGACAACAACCATATGAGTGAGATTTGGAAGAAGGAGATGAGAATCTAAGGGAGAGGGGATTTAGGTGTCATCCTGCAGGGATTGGAACACTTCCCTCCAATCCCTTGTGGTGAGAATAGCTGAACTGAATTTGATATGAGCACAATTTCCTGAATCAGCCAACTGTAAGGTTGGTGGATATATTTCCAGGAAAAAAAGACTTACTGGGCAAGTTGCTCCTTGTGTTTCTGAATCTGAAGGAGAGATGGAAAATTTAGTGAGGTGCATATGATGAGTGGAGTATGAGGACATTACCTTTTGAATATTCTCCTCAATGGTATTGGGTGCAATGAGGTAATAAACCTTCACTGGCCTTTTTTGACCCATTTGATGCAGCCAATCAATTGCCTGTGCCTGGGTTTTGGGGATCCAACGGGGTTCCTATGTAGATCAAATGAATGTAGAGTAAGTAAATGGCAGAATTCTAGGAAGTATTGGGTGCTTACCATGATGAATACAACATTGGCTGATGTGATGTTGATTCAAACACCAGCCGCCTCAATGGAGGCAAGAAGCACATGAGTTGTGCTACTTGCTGAAAAATGCTCAAGAATTGATTCTTGCTGTTTTGCCGTTAACCCTCCATCCAGACAAAAGGAGGATATTCCATATTCATCTAGTTTCATTCCAATCCTTCACATGAGAGGAGAAAAATGGACTTTTGAGTGGGGTCTCATTGGAAACAGGAGAAAAAGACAGCCAGCTTACAGATCAAGATAATGTGTCTAACACAAGAGGACCACAACTTTGCTTGCTCCAGCTACCACCACTGATCCTGGCTGAATCATCCCTACAAGCTGTTTGATTTTGGAGCTCTCAAGGCAGGTGTCAATATCAATGTGGTGGACAATTGTTTCAACTCCCATGCTGTGATCCTTGGGACCCAACTCTTCTGGGAGGCATTTTGGTCCATGATGACATTGGGGT